>CM067847.1:452677432-453927432 GCA_034509565.1 Triticum monococcum
ATTCTCCTTGACGGCATCAGCTAGTTGGGCTCGAACATCTTTTAGTTCTTTGCCCAGTTGGGTATGAGAGTCCTGCGGTTTGTTCCTCTCATCCCTGACCCGCGTCAGCACATGCTCGCCTGCCGCATGTTGCCTTTTGGCCTCTTGTGCACCAGCCTGGGCGGCCTTCAGCTTCCCTCTCAGTTGCTCTACTGCATCTGTCAGCAGAAACACAACCGTGTCAATATAACTGGTGTATGATTATACTTCTTTCCGTTAGGAAGAAACATTACCAGGTGGTGCCCCTTGTATTTTTTCAATTCGGCGGTAGCCACAGTTAGTTGAGTCTGACATTTTCCAGCTCTTGAGACAGCAGGCTATTCTTCTCCATAAGTGTCTGATTATACAATGATCCTTAAATCAGTTGTATCACCTACTTTAAGTCTCGGGGGCTACTGGTGTATGATTATTAAATCTACACTTACCCGCATATCTTTTAGATGCTGGTCCATGGCTCTTGGAAGCCCATCCCGAGCAGCTCGAATGTACGCATCGGCCGCGATGAAGGCATCAAATGCCTCCTTTGAAAAGTCAGGGTCACGGAGAGTGGCCCTCCGACGATGATGATTCGTGGTGCTCTCCACTTCAGAGTTCGTGACGGACATATTGTCTGAATCCTCTGTGCAAGGACAGTTCGGCGCCACTACCGTGTCAGCCCCCGTCCTGAGGGCAGGGTCCGGAACCTGACTAGCGGAGGCACGAACGGCAGGATCCCCGGACATAGTCTGGCGGACACATTTCCTGATAGGATGCGGCGAATGTCATCATGATTTGATGTGGTGATCAGAAGATGTATTCTTCAAATGAAAGCCTTACCTCTTTGACGAGGGTTCTGCCGTATTATCATTTGCCTTCCTCTTAGAAGATGTGCTCGGCGCGGGTGCCCCTCTCCTCGGAGACGCTTCTGGTGCTCGTTGTGACGTTGAGCGCCTCCGCTTTGGAACACGAAATAGTGCGATGGGTGAGGCATAGTAAGGGAACTCTTTCGAAGAAGGTGTCTTTTACATTACTTACACGCGAAGCAGGAAGGAGGCCGGGGTAATCGGCGATGATGGGTACTTCCGTACCATCGTAGCTTGTGTGATAGAATACTCCATCCTCGAGCTCCACAAATATGTCCGGATCTTCTTCAAATCCGGGGCGAAGGTCCCGGTTGTGAAACTCTGGCTGGGGGCGAGGCTATGGATCCCCTCGATAGCCTTCCGCCATTCCAGTTATGAGTGGATAGGTTATTGTCCATCAAAAATGATTCAAGGAGAGGAGTAAAATGGTGGGATCGGAGCTTACCCAGCTAGGAGGATTATACATGGAAAATCCATCTCGACATTGGAGATGAGTGAACTCCTCCTTCTCCCCTTTGTATAGTTCGGCCAATATTTTGGCCAATCGGC
This sequence comes from Triticum monococcum, assembly GCA_034509565.1. NCBI lineage: Eukaryota > Viridiplantae > Streptophyta > Magnoliopsida > Poales > Poaceae > Triticum > Triticum monococcum. The sequence continues at coordinate 452,678,863 of CM067847.1, forward strand.
GGGGGTTTTCGGACCCTTCTGACCATAGTGTGAGGCATCGTCTTCCCCCTTATAGTGCCACATGGGAAGCCCTCTTTATTGGAGTGGTTGTAACCCCCGCACTATGAGATCGCCATTACCAAGATTATTGACAGTCTAGACTGGGCGAGCGTCTTAATCTTGCCCATCAACTGACTGACTTCCGTGCTATCCTCCTCCTCAACGCTCCGAGGATGCCAGTTGTGGCGTTTCTTCAACGGAGCGCGTGCAAATTCGGGGAGGTCCATTCGGACTTGGTCAGGAAGAGCGACGTCGCCAATATAGAACCATTTGGAAGGACACTCTTCGGAAGCCTTCTTCGGCGTGCCGGACAGGTATCCGGTCCCGGCGATACGCCACACTTCGGTTCCTCCCACATTGAATATTGACGCCCCTTGATTACGAGGGATGAGGTAGAACAGTTTTCTCCATAATTCAAAATGGGCCTCGCAGCCGAGGAATAGCTCGCATAGAGCAACGTAACCCGCGATGTGTAGGATGGAGGCGGGAGTGAAACTGTGAGGCTGGAGGCCATAATATTCCAGAAGTCCTCGGAGGAAGGGATGGATTGGAAATCCGATGCCTCTTAGCAAGAAGGGAACGAAGCAGACTCATTCTCCCCTAGAAGGATTGGGGAAGTTCTCCGCCTGAACCCCGCCGTTGAAGGACATCAATCCTGCTCGAACGGGGACTAGATCTGCGGGAGGAAGAAAGCCATGTTTTTGCAGCTTCGTTAGCTGACCGTGAGATACAGAACATCTCTCCTAATCACCCTTTTCGAAGCCGTGGGGATGAGAGGAAGAGCTGGGAGTGCTAGCCATGTTGGAGTGGTTTCTCTTAGCGAGCTCTGAGGATTCTTTCGCAGGGTGTGGAATGGATCTGAGAACTATTCTCTTTAAATAGACACCTCTCTTGTATGGTCAGGGTTGTCTGTGCAAAAATACCCCGACCTCTCGTATTCGCTCGCCACGTGGAAGATGAAGTCAAGAAGGCGTGGAAGCTGATGGGCGCGACATTAAATGAAAAAGACGAATACCGCTCTTTAAGTCAGGGACTTTAAAGTAATCGGAGGGGGAACCCGCCTTGCAATGCCGAAGACAATCTGCGTGCTAGACACCTCGTCATTGAAGTATGGTTCGGGGGCTACTGAGGGAGTCCTGGACTAAGGGGTCCTTGGGTGGTCGGCCTGTTGGACATGGGCCGGACTATTAGGCCATGAAGATACAAGATAGAAGGCTTTCTCCCTGCCCGGATAGGACTCTCCTTTACGTAGATGGTAAGTTAGGTTCCTAGATGTATTATTTCCTTTCTATGTAACCGACTTTATACAACCCTAGCTCCCCCCGGTGTCTACATAAACCGGAGGGTTTTGTCAGTAGGGACAATCACAATCAGATAGGCTAGACTTCTAGGGTTTTAGCCATAGATCTCATGGTATATCAACTCTTGTAACCCCCATACTCATGAATATTAATCTAGCAGGACGTAGGGTTTTACCTCCATCGAGAGGGCCCGAACCTGGGTAAACATTGTGTTCCCAGTCTCCTGTTACCATCAACCTCAGATGCACAGTTCGGGACCACCTACCCGAGATCCGGCGGTTTTGACACCGACATTGGTGCTTTCATTGAGAGTTCCACTTTGTCGTCAAAGTCAGGGTTGATGGCTCACCTCGTGATCAAGAACAATATCACCGCTGATGGAGCCTTGGCCTCATGCCAAACCCTCCGGTTGGGTGGCTTTATCATGACCGACCGTTCGGCCGGTGAGCCGACGATGACTTCTTGGGTCATCGAAAATCGCCTCCGAATTGACTCCAAATACTCCAGACAGATGGATCCAACGGAATTATCGTCCTTGAATGAAATCCTGGATCGCATTGCCGCCTTGGTGGTCGCTACAGACTATAGTCGGATTTGGCTTAAACCCGATCAGAGAGAAATCTAATCTGCATCGATCACCCACCAGATAGAGGTAGTGGAGGAGCAAAACAACAACTCTCCCTCCATACTGAGGACGAACTCTGTTCAGATATCCGATTTCGAAGAGCCCGATACCTGTCCACGGAACGACATGCCTTGCCCTTCGAACTTGGAATCAGACGGTAGACCTGAAAAATCGGTCAATCTCCCGGAGCCGAACTATTCGGCTCGGAAATTTCTCAAACTCCGGATCCCAAGTTGGGTCAGGGTTCGGACTTAAATCCACCCACCCACCTAGATATACGCGATCTCACATACCTACAGCAGCAGTCTGAGGAAATAATCCATCACTTTTCGCTAGATTCCTCCTTGTCAAGAACAAGATCAAGGATTGCTACGATGAAGACGCGATCTCAATATTCCGCAATAATTGTACGGACGAAGGAATCCTCAACGCTATCAACCGCCGTCACGTATTACACTTCGCCGACTTGGCAACCATAGTACAGAAGTACTGCGCAATGGAAAGCACCTGGAAAACTCAGGCAACTCGTTGGGAATCGTTAGCTCCCACTCAACCTTCTGCCCGGACAAAAAGGATGCACCCTCACGGGGCGCCTGACACAGCAGTAAAGAAATACAAACCCATTACGGGGCACGGAACCATTCTGGAGGGATGGCTCGATATGCCATGCAAAATACACACAACACCGGATACCATACGTACCCACAGCCTTAGAGCGTGTTGGATACTCCGGCAGGTGGCCAAGAGTGGTGAGGATATCCTCACCAAAAATACATCGGAACAACTCCCCCCCCCAGAACGTGACGACCGTAGAGTATTGACGATCGTCAAAACTTTCGCCTCAAACAATCGGCGCAAAAGGGCACTCCGCGACCTCGCTGAAGTTTATCAAGTCGGAACAATAAATCCTTGGAACGACATGGCCATAACTTTCAATGCCAGCGACGAACCAAGAATCCGGTCAATCCGGGCACCAGCCGCCTTGGTGCTCAATCCAATTGTGGACGGCTTTCGACTCACCAAGGTGCTCATGGACAGCAGCAGCGGATTAAACATCATCTACGAGGATACGCTCAGTAAATTGGAAATAGAAAGGAGCCGTATCGAGCAATGTAGCACGACCTTCTAAGGAATTATTCCTAGTCGGGAGGCATGATGCGCGGGAAAAATCACACTTGATGTGGTATTTGGCACGCCGGAGAACTATCAGTCTAAAGAGATAACCTTCCAAGTGCCCCCTTTCAACAATGGGTACCACGCCCTGTTGGGGCAAGATGCATTCACACGCTTTGGAGCCACACCTCATTACGAGTATATGAAGCTCCAAAATGCTCGGGCCCAACGGTATTATCACTCTCGCTAGTGATCCGGACATAGACCTCCGCGTTGAAAACAAAACAGCCTCCCTGGCCCTTGTGGCACTCTTTGAGGCCCTTGCGGCCGAAGAGTTAACGGTGCTGCGCTCAATGGTGGATAGGGACGAAATAATCCTCGACAAGCGCCCCAAATCCACCTCCTTCAAACCAGCATATGAAATAGTCAAATTTCATGTCCACCCGACAGACGCAAAGAAGACAGCCTCCATCGGCGCATAGCTGGACCCGATGGTGGACGCGGCACTACGAGCGTTCCTACGTGAAAACTAGGACATATTCGCCTGGCACCCTTCTGATATACCAGGAATCCCACACAGATTGGCTGAGCACAACCTCAATATACTGAAAGGATACAAGCCAGTTAAGCAAACACTGCGGCGCTTTTCTGAACCCAAACGACAAGCTGTGGGGGAGGAGCTAGACTTCTAAGGTTTTAGCCATTATGATCTCGTGGTAGATCAACTCTTGTAACCCCCATACTCATCAATATTAACCTAGCAGGACGTAGGGTTTTACCTCCATCGAGAGGGCCAGAACCTGGGTAAACATTGCGTTCCCTGCCTCCTGTTACAATCAACCTCAGACACACAGTTCGTGACCCCCTACCCGAGATCCGCCAGTATTGACACCGACAACGGGCGCCGCCACCCGCACCCGCTAACGCCCGCCCTGCTAGCCCCCTGTGCCACTACCATATGGGGCCCACGCCCTAGTGTTGAAAATATGTATAAAATAATACTAATATAAAACAATTAATTAATTGATTAATTAATTAAATAGTTAATTAATTAACTTAATTAACCCTGCTTGATTAGCCTAATTACCTAGTTAGTTTAAATAGTCAATGACAAAACGGCCCCACACATCAGGGTTGACCTTGGTTAACTCCGTTGACTGCTGACGTCATGATGACATCATGTTGGTGCAATAACTCTGTTTTATATTTAATATTAATTTCAGAAAAGGTTAAATCGTCGAAAAATCATATAAAATAATCCGTAGCTCGGATGAAAAAGTTTTATACATGAAAGTTGCTTAGGACGACGAGAAGAATCCGAATGCGTGGTCCGTTCCCCGCCACACGTCCCTAGCATAGCAAACATGCAACCTTTCCCCTGCATTCATCTTCCCGAAAATGCCTAACTCAGGGAAAACTTTCTCGGATGTTCTCCCCCTTCGCCGGTATCGTGTAGCACCGCGTTAGATCACGTCTAGCTCTGCGCGTTGTCCTGTTATGCATATGTTTGCTCTGTATTTATTGTTTCTTCCCCCTCTTCTCTCCGATAGACCCCGAGACCGTTGTTGATGCCCCTATGATCGACTACGTCATCGACGACCCCTCCTTCTCGCTTGAGCAACCAGGCAAGCCCCCCCCCCCCTTGATCATCCCAATATCGCCCATTCCATTCTCTCATGCTTGCATTAGATTTTGCTACTATATTTGTTTGCTCCTATTCTAATGCATAGCCTACTTTTTTATCTATTGTTGTACCTTACCTGCTTATTCTAAACTGCTTAGTATAGGTTGGTTAGTGATCCATCAGTGACCCCCACCTTGTCCTTGTTGCCCCTGCTTCATCATCGACGGCTCGATCAACGTGATCAATGACCAGAGCCCGACACCTCACATCATGTCACGCCCCTTTTGTTGCTCGACTCTACAGAGTTACCATCGAGTGCCGAGGGTGGAACCTCATACATCAGTCCTGATGAGATCTTTGTAGTGTAGCTATTCGATCATGGTCAACGAGGGTGGTTCCTCCTTCACCATTCCCGATACGACTCTGTCGTGCAACCCCTCAAGTGTGAACCTCAAGGGTCGTTCCTCTTACGTTCACCTTGATGATTAAGTCGAGTGGAATCCTCCGAGGGTGGTTCCTTGGGTTTTCCCCTTGATGTTTGGACACACGGTTACCTTGACTTTACTTGAGACCATTGTTGAAGTCGGGTCGGCCCTAAGGGGTACACTCGAGTTGATGTGAAAGTCGGGCGGGCCCGGGGAGCACCAGCAAGTTAATTACGCGGCACGGCCGGGTATTCTGGGCCCTTGTCGTAAGTCCACGAGATGGGGCGACGGGGTTACATCGATCATGAGTCTATGCTCGTCTCCGCAAGCTAATAATACACTATGGTTTGGGTATTTGTTCTGAGTTGGGCTTCGGCCTTTACGCACTAACAACCACGAGAGAATAGTTATGGGCCTCGAGGACGTAGTATTAGCCGAAGCTTTGTCAGATGTCCAGTTCAGCATTGCGGCACGGCTGGGTCAACACCATCCATGTAGAGGTGGATCCTGGACCCACCCTACATGCAACGGCCCAGACTGCAACAGGCGATGGGCCTAGACCCCGGAGTACTTAGGATGTAGAACGGCGGGGACCTCTCTGCTGAGCCTAGGTAGGGATACGACATGTTGATCTTCCGAGGTTGGGCATTGACCCAGAAAAGTGTGTCCGGCCAGAGTAATCAAGCATGTTGGAAAACATGGTGCACCCCTACAGGGAAGATTATCTATCAATAGCCATGTCCACGGTAATGGACTTTCATACATATACCCTGATCTAATACAACTAGAAATGGATACTTGAGATATGTGGTCCCGGGATTGCTTTCTCGCAGGGAGTCGAGGAAGGATCTCTGGGCATTAATGTTACAACATGCTTGTTAATTATAAACTGCTATTCTTTACTCTTCTACATGCTGCAAGATTATTGGAGCTGCCTGAAGATCCTAGTCTTTGATAGGCTAGGCCTTCCCCTCTATTCTGGCATTCTGCAGTTCAGTCTACATATACAACCCTTCCATTTGATACCAATGCATACTTAGTATATTTCTGATGCTTGCGAGTACTTTGGATGAGTACTCACGGTTGCGTTGCTACCCACCCGTTTTCCATTTGTCCCTTCTTTCCGGTTGTTGCAACCAAATGGTGGATCCTTGGAGCCAGATGCCACTGCCGACGGATACAACTTCATGGAGACTGCCGACGACCATGAGTAGTTAGGAGGTCCCAGGCAGTAGGCCTTGCCTCTTCGACCGTTGATGTTTGTGTTTGCCTTCTTAATCAGTCTTGTCTAACTTTATGTCTGTACTCAGATGTTGATGCTTCCACTGACACTTGTGTATTGAGCTATGTATTCGAGCCCTCGAGGCCCCTGGCTTGTAATATAAAGTTTGTATTATTTCTATTTGTGCCTAGATTTGTGTTGTGATATCTTCGCATGAGTCCCTGGTCTTGATCGTACACATTTGCGTGTATGATTAGTGTATAGTTGAATTGGGGGCATCACAAGTTGGTATCAGAGCCGACTGCCTGTAGGATCCCCCTTTCCAACTCCTTGGCTGAAGTCGAGTCTAGTCATTGAAAAATTGTTTTACTAAGATGGTTGTGTGGATTACGGGCCCACGTCGCCATTGGGTGGTATTAGGATCTTTTACTCCTCATCTATACTCTGGGACTCTGATCTCTCTTCTATTCGGGTTAAATGATTTGCTAACTCTAACAATAGGATCCCGTGATCACATCCACCCGGAGATTTGTAATAAGCCTTTCTTGGATCTGCTTCACATTGTTCACGGGTCGAAGGATCCTTTTAATGAGGGCACCCTGCGCCGCCACATGCAAATCTCTTGCTCTAATGGTTATCTTCGACGTTGATGTAGCCTTTGCTACGTCCCGTTGTTGTATCCTTCCATCGCGTGCATGTGTGCCGCCTAGTATGTTTAGGATGTTTCTCTTGTCCGAACTCATTCGAACAGCGTGTAACTGGCTCTATATATGTATCAGTATGTCTTTATGACTACTGCCTTGTACATACCCCACCTTTGCTCACTGTACAAGTTACATCATGAATGACTCCATACACTTGCACCAACCCTTGCTGAACTACCCCCTGTTGCATTTAAGCAGGATGGTTAGACCCACTAGTTGTGGTCATGGTGGCGACAATCCGCCACCTCCAGAATACATGGCTGAAATGATACAACAATTTGATGTTGAATTGCCAGTTCATGGTACGAGTCTTGGCTCAGTTCCCTCGCCCCAATATGAATCAGCAACCAGCTCCAGTGACTCTGCAAGACTTTGCGTGCCTCAACCCTATACTCTACCGCACCTCAACTCAGCCCCTTGATGATGATGACTGGCTTCGCGACATCACCTTCAAGTTGGAGGCTGCCGTTGTAGCCCCTTCCAACTATGACACCTTCATGACTTACTACCTGAAAGGTACCGCTGCTCAATGGTGCGATAGCCACAATCATTCCTTACCTGTTGGAACCTCCATCACTTTGCCGAAATTCCAAGCTGCATTCCGCGAGCCAATGTCGAACCACCATGGTTATTCCCAAAGTCCCTATTGAAATTGAAGGGCTGGAATTCCTTGTTTCCCCCATTGCTATGAAGTCATCCAATGTTGACCTCATTCTGGGAATGGAATGGTGGTAAACCCATACCGCTTCTATCATTTGCGCCACTGAAACCACCCATCTACTACATCCTTCGAATGAGATAGTAAGCTACCATGCTCATCTTGTTTGAAATGCCGAAGCACATATTTATTCCTTGAATGCATTAAACGCTTCTCCTCTTGTGAGAATTGAAGACGCTCTGGTCATTTGTGAATTCCAGGATGTTTTTCCAAAAGAATTACCCAGTCCATGGCCTTGAACTAGCTGCAGTTAAATTTGCACTATAGTTGTGGCGACATTATCTTCCTGATAATCGTTGGGATATCTTCACCAATCATCAAACTCTGGAGTATCTGTTTACTCAGAGATTTGGATCTCTGTCAACAGCGATGCATGAAACAATTACAGACTATGACTAGGGTATTTCTTATACCCCTGGCAAAGCTAATGTCATGGCCAATTCCCTGAGTCGCAAGTCTTATAGCAACAACCCCATGGCTTATAAAGCTCAGCGCCTGCAAGATGATCTCACTTTAGAGAGCATCTGATCCGCCTTCTCGTTCAAGCTGAACGCCGCACCCCTAAGAGGGCTATCAAATTTCTAAACGGTTCAGTGGTCAAATACTTTTGAAGATGAAGCCACTTGGGAACTCGTGGATCGTCTTTCTGATGAATACCTCATTTTTGTTTCCTTCTACCTCCTAAATATCGGGACGAGATTTCTTGTAGTGGAGGAGAATTGTGATGCCCGGATAATTAATCTACAGTAATCCCCCGCTAATGGTGCCATGTCATGGCATTACTGTTGCTAACCTTCACTTGATCCAAATCATGATTCAAATTCAAATTTATGTCCAAAATTCAAAGTTCACAAACAAGAAAACTAAAATGTTGATCATGTGGAAAATATTCACTTCTTAATATTGGTGCTGAACCAACTTTTTATAAAGTGGCTTAGTGCCCTAACATAAAAGAAAACACGGGCAATAAAAAAGGAAAAGGCTATGAAAAAGAAAGCTTCCCCTGCCCCTGGGCCTCGGCCCACCGGGCCTATCCCAGCAGACTGACCTAGCCTGCCCACCTTGCCCTCTCGGTCGCTCCCCCTCGCCTCCCTGTTCTCCCGACCCAATCGCTACAGGGGCAAGGTCCCACCGAGCCACCTCGCGGGTGCCAACGCTGGGAGGGGATAAGGGCGACGCCTCAGGCGCCCCTCACACTTCCCCTCTGCCTCCTCCCCCCTCTCGCCAGATACGCTCCGTCGCGGTGCCCTGTTGCCGTTGACACCGCGACCGTGGACGCCCGAAGCCACTGCGCTCGATGTGCCACCGTCGCCGTCGCCTGCGTCATTCGCGTGCTCCTCGATGACCCCGAGCCCCGCTACCGTGTCAAGAGGGACCGCCGTACTCCGTGGCCCCATCTGCACTACCGTGACAGCGGTGAGGACCTCCCAGATGGCGCCTGCTCGCTCTTCTTCATCGGGACGCCGTCGTCGTCCATCATCGTTGCCGCGCCGCTCCTGCTACTAATCCGTCACCGGTCCCTCGTGCGCCCCCGCTATGAGCTCTACCCCCTGTGTTTCCCTCGCCCAGAATGTCGTAGGTCGCCGTCCCACCTCCCCTTCCCGCAGCTGCACCGTCACACCTGGTGCACGTGCTCATCCCGGCTCTAACCGCGCTCGCCGCGCGCCTCTAGCCCCCTCCCCGCGACCCATGCACCCGCTCCGGCGCGTACCTGCCAGGACCTGGGCACGGTCCTGCTAGCCAGTTGTGCCCTGCTCGCGCCCGCCGCGGTTGGCTATGGCCCCACTCCGCCGTTGCCGCCCCGTGTTTCGCCCGCGCGCACCGGCCCCTGCCTCTGCTCGCGCCCGCGGTTGCCCGCCCGCTATGGCCTACTGCTACTGCTCCTACCACTTGCCGCCGCCACCGATCACCACGCCCGCCTCCCTGCAGCCACCCCACGCGTCTGGCCCGCGTGTTGCTCATCGGCCGAGCTCACGCCCAGCACCGCATCGTCGCACCTGCACTCCCGCTCCGCCCCATGGCCCCTCCACCCCCGGCCCGCCTCCTCTGTCGATGCCACCACGTCTTTGCCCACGGTAGCGGCCGTGGCCACGCCCGCTGGCACCGGAACATGCGCCCGCCCCTCACCGCGGCTAGCCGCACCAGTGCCGCCACTTGCCACGGCGTCGCCCGCACCCGCTAAGGCCCGCCCTACTAGCCCCCTGTGCCACTGCCATATGGGGCCCACGCCCTAGAGTTAAATATATATATATTAATAATATAAAAACAATTAATTAAATAGTTAATTAATCAACTTAATTAACCCTCCTTAATTAGCCTAATTACCTAGTTAGTTAATTAAACCTGTAGTTAGTTCAAACAGTCCATGACAGAATGGCCCCACACATCAGGGTTGACCCTGGTCAACTCCGTTGGCCGCTAACGTCATGATGATGTCATGCTTGTGCAATAACTCTGTTTTAGATTTAATATTAATTTCAGAAATGGTTAAATCTTTGAAAAATCACATAAAATAATCTGTAGCTTAGACGAAAAAGTTTTATACATGAAAATTGTTCAGAATGATGAGACGAATCCGAATACGCGGTCCGTTCATCCACCACACGTCCCTAGCATAGCAAACATGCAACCTTTCCCCTCCATTCGTCTTTCCGAAAATGCCTAACTCCAGGAAAACTTTCCCGGATGTTCTCCCCCTTAGCCGGTATCGTGTACCACCACGTTAGATCACGTCTAGCTCTGCCTGTTGTCCTGTTATGCATTTGTTTGCTCTATATTAACTGTTTCTTCCCCCTCTTCTCTCTGATAGACCCCGAGACCATTGCTGATGCCCCTGCGATCGACTACGTCACCGATGACCCCTCCTTCTTGCCTAAGAAACCAAGCAAGCCCCCCTTTGATCATCCCAATATCGCCCATTCCATTCTCTCAAGCTTGCATTGGATTTTCCTACTATAATTGTTTGATCCTATTCTGATACATAGCCTGCTTTTGTATCTATTGTTGTACCATACCTGCTTATCCTAAACTGCTTACTATAGGTAGGTTAGTGATCCATCAGTGACCCCCACCTTGTCCTTGTTGCCCCTCCTTCATCATCGACGACTCGATCAATGTGATCGACGACCAGAGCCCGACACCTCACATCACGTCATGCCCCTTTTGTTGCTCAACTCTACAGAGTTACCATCGAGTGCCGAGGGTGGAACTTCATACATCACTGCTGATGAGATCTCTGTAGTGTAGCTATTCGGTCATGGCAACGAGGGAGGTTCCTCCTTCACCATTCCCGATACGACTCTGTCGTGCAACCCCTCATGTGTGAACCCCGAGGGTGGTTCCTCTTATGTTCACCTTGATGATTACATTGAGTGGAATCCTCCGAGGGTGGTCCCTCGGGTGGAATCCTCCGAGGGTGGTTCCTCAGGTTTTCCCCTTGATGTTTGGACACACGGTTACCTTGAATTTACTTGAGACCATTGTTCAAGTTGGGTCGGCCTTGAGGGGTACCCGCGAGTTGATGTGAAAGCCGGGCGGGCTCAAAGAGCACCCGCAAGTTAATTACGTGGCACGACTGGGCATTTTGGGCCATTTCCCTAAGTCCACGAGACGGGGCGACGGGGTCACATCGATCGTGAGTCTCTTCTCGTCTCCGCAAGCTAATAATATACTATGGTTTGGGTATTCATTCTGAGTTGGCCTTTGGCCTTTATGCACAAACCACCACGCGAGAATAGTTATCGGCCTCAGCGACGTAGTATCAGCCGAAGCTTTGTCAGACGTCCAGTTCAGCATTGTGGCACGGCTGGGCCGGCACCATCCATGTAGATGCAGAGCCTGGACCCGCCCTACACGCAATGACCCGGAGTGCAACGGGCGATGGGCCTAGACCCCGGAGTGCTTAGGATGTAGACCGGCGGGGACCTCTCTGCTGAGCCTAGGTGGGGCTACAACATGTTGATCTTCCAAGGCTGGGCATTGACCCAAAAAAGTGTGTCCGGCCAGCGGCCAGAGTAATCAAGCATGTTGGAAAACGTGGTGCACCCCTACAGGGAAGATTATCTAATAATAGCCGCGGTAATGGACGTTCAGACATATATCCTGATCTAATACAACTACAAATGGATACTTGAGATATGTGGCCCCGGGATTGCTTTCTCGCAGGGAGTCGAGGAAGGATCTCTGAGCATTAATGTTACATCATGCTTGTTAATTATAAACTACTATTCTTTACTCTTCTACATGTTGCAAGATGCTTGGAGCTGCTTGAAGATGCTAGTCTTCGATAGGCCAGGCCTTCCCCTCTATTGTGGCATTATGTAGTTCAGTCCACATATACAACCCTTCCATTTGATACCAATGCATACTTAGTATAGATCTGATGCTTGCGTGTACTTTGGATGAGTACTCACGGTCTCTTTGCTACCCCCCCCTTTTCCCTTTGTTCCTTCTTTCCGGTTGTTGGAACCAAATGGTGGATCCCTGGATCCAGATGCCACTGCCGACAAATACTACTTCATGGAGACTACCGACGACGAGGAGTACTTAGGAGGTACCAGGCAGGAGGCCTTGCCTCTTTAATCGTTGATGTTTGTGTTTGCCTTCTTAACGTAGTCTTGTCTAACTCTATGTCTGTACTCAGATGTTGATGCTTCCGCTGACGCTTGTGTATCGAGCTATGTGTTCGAGCCCTCGAGGCCCTTGGCTTGTAATATAAAGTTTTTATTATTTCTATTTGTGTCTAGAGTTGTGTTGTCATATCTTCCCATGAGTCCCTGATCTTGATCATACACATTTGCGTGTATGATTAGTGTACGGTCGAATTGGGGGCGTCACACAATCAAAGTATCCCAAATTTCCTTTGCATTCTCAAGACAGCTGATTTTGTTGAATTCTTCGGGGCACAATCCATTGAAGAGGATATCACATGCTTGAGCATTGTATTGTCGCATCTTCAACTCTTCCGCGATAGCTTCATAGTTCGGTTCTCTCCCATCAAAGAATTCAGATTGCACGCCAATATGCACAATAGCCCAAACGACATGGTTATGTCCAAGAATATGTATTTTCATCTTATGCTTCCAACTAGCAAAATTAGTACCATCAAAGTAGGGGCCTCTATGGTAGTAATTTCCCTTGCTAGACGCCATACTCTCCTAGTTTGTGAAACCAATGCTATGATCACCAAAGCTATGGAAATCAAGGCAAATGGAGACCAAAGCTCTGATACCACTTGTAGGATCTAAAGTATGTCTAGATGGGGGGGCAATCAACCTACACATGCAAGTCTAAGAGTATAGTAGTGGAATGTAAAACATTTGCATATGAAGGTAAAGGGAGTAGTTTGGAGGGAGAAAATGTAATGTAGACACGGAGATTTTTGGCGTGGTTCCGATAAGTGGTGCTATCATACATCGACGTTGATGGAGACTTCAACCCTTGAAGGGTAATGGTTGCATGAGTCCACGGAGGGCTCCACCCACGAAGGGTCCACGAAGAAGCAACCTTGTCTATCCCACCATGGCCATTGCCCACGAAGGACTTGCCTCACTAGGGTGGATCTTCACAAAGTAGGCCATCTCCTTGCCCATACAAACTCCTTGGTTCAACTCCACAATCTTGACGGAGGCTCCCAAGTGACACCTAACCAATCTAGGAGACACCACTCTCCGAAAGGTAATAGATGGTGTGTTGATGATGAACTCCCTGCTCTTGTGCTTCAAATGATAGTGTAACGCCCTCGATGCGGCTATAGCTCCCACGTGTCGAAGCACGACTTAGAGGCATAACCGCATTGAAAGCAATGTCGCAAGTGAGGTAATCTTCACACAACCCATGTAATACAATAGGGGAAAAAGATACATAGTTGGCTTACACTCGCCACTTCACACAATTACATGAATAAAGCATTACATCATCCAGATACAATCAAGGTCCAACTACGGAACCAAAATAAAAGAAGAACCCCAAATGTGACAAAGGTCCCCAATCGACCCCAACTGGGCTCCACTACTAATCAACTAGAACGAAACAACACAAAGGACAAGATCTTCATCGAGCTCCTCCTTGATCTTGGTTGCATCGTCTGCACGAACTCATCGGCACCTGCAAGCTGGTTTTGGAAGTATCTGTGAGCCACGGGGACTCAGCAATCTCGCACCCTCGCGATCAAGACTATTTAAGCTTATGGGAAAGGTAAATGTATGAGGTGGAGCTGCAGCAAGCGACTAGCATATATGGTGGCTAACATACGCAAATGAGAGAGAGAAGAGAAGGCAAAGCACGGTCGATAAAAGTATGATCAAGAAGTGATCCTATAACAACCTACGTCAAGCATAACTCCAACAACCGTGTTCACTTCCCGGACCCCGCTGGAAAGAGACCATCATGGTTACACACGCAGTTGATTCATTTTAATTAAGGTCGACTTCAGGTTTTCTACAACCGGACGTTAACAAATTCCCATCTGCCCACAACCGTGGGCACGGCTTTCGAAAGTTCAAAACCCTGCAGGGGTGTCCCAACTTAGCCCATCACAAGCTCTCATAGTCAACGAAGGAATAGACCTCCTCCCGAGACATTCGGATCAGACTCGGTATCTCGGTTCTTCAAGACATTTTGACAGGGTAAAACTAAACCAGCAACACCGCCCGAATGTGCTGACAAATCCCGATAGGAGCTGCACATATCTCTTTCTCAGGGCACACTCAAATTGTCCTAGGTACGGGTAAGGCAGCCCAGAGTTGCCCCTGGTGGCCACCGGCAGCTGACAGGTGGGACCAACACTCAGAGGAGCACTGGCCCGGGGGGGTAAAATAATGAAGACCCTTGAGTCCGCGAAACCCAAGGGAAAAAAGGCTCCGTGGCAAATGGTAAAACCAATGTTGGGCATTGCTGGAAAAGCTTTACTTAAGGCGAACTGTCAAGGGGTTCCCATAATAGCCCAACCGCGTAAGGAACGCAAAATCCGGGAACATAACACCGATATGACGGAAACTAGGGCGGCAAGAGTGGAACAAAACACCAGGCATAAGGCCGAGCCTTCCACCCTTTACCAAGTATATAGATGCATTAATTAAATAAGATATATTGTGATATCCCAACAAGTAAACAATGTTCCAACAAGGAACAATCTCCATGTTCCAACAAGGAACAAATTTCAATCTTCACCTGCAACTAACAATGCTATAAGAGGGGCTGAGCAAAGCGGTAACATAGCCAATCAATGGTTTGCTAGGACAAGGTGGGTTAGAGGCTTGGTTCAACAATACAGGAGGCATGATAAGCAAGTGGTAGGCATCGTAGCATTGGCATAGCAAAAGAGCGAGCAAAGTAGCATAGCAAAGATAGTAGTGATTTCGAGGGTATGATCATCTTGCCTGAAATCCCGCAAGGAAGAAGAACGAGTCCATGACGAAGACAAACGGGCGTGGACGAAGGAATCCTCACAAGCACGACGTTACCGGAACCAACCCGAAGAAGCAAACACCGGAAAGAAACACACAACATAGTAAACAACCAACACAAGAACATGGTATGATATGCGGGATGCGGGACGCAATGCATATGCATGATTGGACAAGGAATGCATGAACCTGGCCTCAACTTGAAAAACCAAGTGTGCCACTTGAGAGATGAGATGAAATCGCTTGAAAACGATATAAAGATCACCAGAATCGGAGTTACGGTTTGGAAATGGCAAGCGATTCCAGTATGACACCGGTCTGCGATTTACAGCAAGTAGCCAACTAAATGCAATGAGATGAACATGCTACAACACTCAAACATGGCAACAAAATACATGGCAGGGATGCATTCAAGATGCTTAACAAAAGTCTAGCACTGAGGTACGGCCAATTCATCCATTAGGAGGTTCAAACAAGCATGGCAAAAATGCAAATGGTCAAACAGATCTGAGACTTAGTGAAATTAACACTTGTCTGGAATTTCAGACCAAGTAGCTCTCTTCGAAGCAACAAAACAACATGCTACAGGACCTGAACATGACAAAGTAAAACATGGCATGAAGCTACTCAAAGATCTTAACAAAAGTCCCTTAGTGACCTTGAGCGAAAAGGGATCACAAAATACATTTGCAAGCATGTGAACATCGCAAAAACATAATCAGTTTTCAGACAGTGAAAAACTGGGACATGCTGAAACATAACTCAAGTAGGCATGTTTACGAGCTCGATGCACTCACTATGGTGCAAGTCATGGAAAGACAAGCATGCAACCATTAAGAAGGCACAAAATGCAAGCTATACATGGCAAGAACAATGGCATAGCATGCACGGATCAACTACAACAACATCGACAAAATCGCAAACAAGTTGACGATCTGCCCAGATTCACAACGAAGCAAAAGTAGAGCTCGATTGACTCAAGCTAGGGTGCTCCATAATTGCAAACAAAGGCATGGATGGATAGAGAGCTACAATATTAACAAAACTCCTTTACTGATCATCCTAAAAAGAGACCCGGATCACTAGGAAACAACATGAACATATGGCATCATGAGATAAACGATCCCAGGACTTAGTGAAATTACTAAGTCCCTGAAAACAGAGTTACCGGGTGCCTCACTTTGCAAGCTTGCACTAGGCACCACACACATCACAAAAATACATGGGTTGCACCTCTGGAAAGATGACAAAACCCTTAACAACACATATGTAGAACTCATGGGCGTATCATGCACACAATAATCATGGCAAAAATGACAAAAGTATAAGATGGAGTAGCAGATCTGACAATTAACTCAAGTAGCCTCCTTCTAACAGCATTTCGGGCATCAAGATGAACTCAAATGGAAATGATGCAATGAGATGAAATGATGTACTCTCTGAAAAGAACATTTTGATATGCTATATGTGCAAAACGGAGTTACGGATGCTGTATTATGATGCGATGAATATGGGCATATGAAACATGGAAATCTCGAGGACTTAGTGGAATTTTTACCCCGCGGGAAAAGTCAACCTGGGACGAGGAGATCCGGGACGAGGTGGATCCGGTTCGGGATGGCGCCGTTTGGTTCATGTCCTGGTGGATCTCATCCATCTTCGTCTCCGGCGAGCTCGAGGAAGTCCGGCGAGGTCAGAGTTGGCCGGAGTTGGCGGTTCCGGGCCGGATCTGGCCGGATCCGGCCGGATCTCGACGAGGGCGGCGCGGGAAGGCATCCTCCAGCTTGGGCGGCGCGAGTGGCGCGGGCTGCGGGGCAAGGTGGCCCGTGGCCCTCTCGGGAGGTGAGGCGGTGCCCATGGCGTCTGGCGGCGGCGACAAGCAGCGAAGTGGCGGAGCTCGGCCGGAGTGGGAGGCGAGGCGCGGGAGGACGCCGCGGTCCATGCGGCGAGGCGGCGAGGAAGCTTGGCGGCGGGGCGGAGCTTGCGCGGTTCCGGCAGAGGGTCGCCGGAGATGGTGGCCGGCGGCGAGGACCCGGATCGGGCAGCGGCGGATAAGGGCAAGGGCGGCGAACAGCTCGGCCCGGGTCGGCCCACGGCGGGCCGCGGATGGGCTCCGGCGGGCCCGGCGAAGTCGGGAGGAGAGAGAGGGTGAGGTGGCAGCGCGTGAGTGGATGAGGGCGGTGGCGGCGGTGACGTGGCACGCTGGTATTGGTCGGAGTGAGGTGGCCGGCTGGGGTGGACGCGTCCGGCGCGGGGTCGGACATGTCCGGCGCGGCGCGGAGGGAAAATTAGGGTTTCGTCGGCGCGAATTTCGGAGGGGATCACATATATATAGGTAGAGGGAGCTAGGGGAGTCCAAATGAGGTGCGGTTTTCAGCCACGTGATCGTGATCGAACGACCGAGATGATGGAGAGGGTTTTGGTGGGTTTTGGGCCAAATTGGAAGGGTGTTGGGCTGCAACACACACGAGGCCTTTTCGGTCCCTCGGTTAACCGTTGGAGTATCAAACGAAGTCCAAAAGGCACGAAACTTGGCAGGCGGTCTACCGGTAGTAAACCAAGGCCACATGACAAGTCTCGGTACAATCCAGAAATGTTTAACACCCGCACACGAAAAAGAGGTAGAAAGGGACACCAGAGGAGAACGGAGCGCCGGAATGCAAAACGGACAACGGGGAAAATGCTCGGATGCATGAGACAAACACGTATGCAAATGAAATGCACATGATGACATGATATGCAATGCATGACACGCAAGCAATGACAAGACGACAACAGTGAATAACTGGACGACACCTGGCACATCGGTCTCGGGGCGTTACAACACTCCACCACTACGAGAGGATCTCGTCCCAAGATCTAGAATGGCACCGGGGGGACAACGGAAGAGAAAGAGGAGAGGTAAAACTAAGTTGCTTCTTTGACAAACGAGTGGAATCACGAACCTTGCAAAGGTTAAACCATAGTGAAAGAAAGAAGCCATGGAGAAGAACAAAGTTGAAGGCACTCCGTTTGAGAAGAGTAACAAGGAAGAACAAATCCGGAAAGCACTCCGTTTGAACAGTGATATGAAACTTGATAAGATGAAAAGAACTTGAGCAGAGGGCACAACACTTTGGTTAAATAGGATAAGCATGAAAAAAACATGATCTTTGACGAAACGAGATGATGGGTTGCAGAGAGGAACATCACAATGCCTCCGGAACGAAAGAATAGAATAAAGATCATTGTCATAGGAGAATCGAGAAGAAAATGCCAACTTCTCCCACAAAAGAGCTTGAAGAGGCATCTTCAGGGGAAGGGTCGAACAGAGTTGTTGGAGCACCAACAACGAAAGAATAAGCTTGATATGGTCTTATATAATACATCTCAAATTAAGAGGTGATAAACAGCCACTCATGGGAAAAGAATTGGATTGGTAAGAACAAGGAAACGAGAAACTATTTCACCGGGAGGATAAATGAAGAACTTGGATCATTTATAAGCACCATAATTAGCAAAATCCTTAGGGAAAGCTTTAGGTGAAATATAACCCAAGATAGCCCCAATGACGAGCTTGATGGATTTAAAATATCTCATTCTTGATAACCCGTGAATCATGAAACACGAAGGAAAATTATTGAGAATGATATAATACCACCTCAATTGATACGGTAGAAGGAATTGCACTTCGGAATGCAAGATGAAGAATGCTTGAGCTCCTTAGAAAAGGATCTCAATGAACTCTTGGAGAAGGGATATAAATCCTTGATGAACCATCAAGTATAGCCTTGATGAACTCTGGTAACAAAAGAATAAAAAGAAAGAGAAATTGAAAACACAAGGTGAACCCTTGCAATGATTTAGATGGATCTCCGTGATAATTAGAGCTTGGAACTCCGGGCAAAAAGAGAAGATGAAACAACTGAAACCGAGAATTTGAAGGGCCTCCAGAATAAAGATTTAATCACTTGAAAGAACAAGAATAAGAATTATGTTATGCTTTTCCTTCACCAATTAAATTGATGACACTTAACGGATTTGGCACACTACTTATTCTCGTAGAAAGGATTAAGATAGATATAGCGCAACTTGAGAATGCCTTCAATGAAACACCGGTGGAATCGAAACAACGAATGAATTGATATGATAAAGAAAGAAGAGGAATCTTGTACGAACCACCGTAAGAATTGGTTATGAACAAAGTAAAGATAAAGAAACACCAGGAAGAATTAGCAAATGGACGAAGATACTTGAGAGAATTTAGATACAAGTGAATATAATAGATCATGGACTGATTAGAGATCACTTGAACGCTGCACCGGTAAGATCGGAGAATGATAACTGAAAGCTGAGAATGAATAAACCTAACTTGATGGAGTCCGGATAACAAACTGAGAATACTCTTAAATTTCTCCGGAAGGGTGAAAAGAATACTCACAATCGAAACAATTATGAGAGGATGGCAACAAGCTAGAATCACGAATCTTGAAGAGAATGGAGCAAGATTAAAGAGAAACTCTTCTTCGGTCTTCAAATGTAGAGAATGACGAAGATAAAGACCACCATGAATTATTTAGACACTCTGGAAGAATCAAAACGAAGAGGTTGAGTCAACGATGAAAAGAGTTGACAGATCTTGAGAAGAAGACATTTGACTGATGATAAATCATTCTTACGTCAAACTTCGAAAGAATTTAGGCTAGCTCCGGGAGAATAAGAAGAGTCAGGTAAGATCCTGGGAAAAGACCTGTGGGTTAGGGCCCACTCAAAAGAAACACCGTTGAAAGGATTTAAAAGAGAGATTGCACCGGTTGAATTAAATGGCTTGAATGAGATAACATCCTCGAAAGAGCTTGAACGAATGTAGAGTGGAAAACACGAATCATCGAGATATCTTGAGCACTCCGGAACAATAGAATAACGAGCGTGGAATGTCTGAATATAAGGTGCACTGGTATGAGAAAACATTTGAAATACGGAAAAGAATATGAACAACACCGAAAGCTTGAATTGGAACCCCCGGAGAAAAAGGCAAATATTAGTATCGTCATGAGAATCACCGGATAAGAACATTGACTGAAAAGAACGAAGAGACGTCACATCTATAAAATGATACTTGATTGAGATATATGAGTCCTCGGAGAAACAAGGGTGGGTGGGCGGGAAAAAACAAAGGCAACTTGGAGACGGATGAAACGAACACCGTTGAGAATAACTGATAATTGATCTTGCGAATGTTGAAGTGATCGGATCCACTTGAAGAGAAGCACGCCGGTTAAAAAGGATTGACAAAACAATCTTGATGATCAAGAAGGATTAGTATTCACATAAAAATATGAGAACACTGCTTAGGAACAGGTATGGAACCAACATTTGACTTCGAAGCAACTTGAATACCCCAACTCAAAACAAGACAAAGGATTGGCTTGCAGAATAAGCCGGAACAAACATATGATAGAGATTTCGTCTGAAGTTTTTGTGGTGGGGCCTACACGGGCTCGATCGTACATCACCATCATGTACAAGGCAGAGCACATGACATACGAAGCGTCCCCGAGTCGGCATAGCCAACGACTCTTTAAGACACAACGAGACCACTGTAAAACCGACCGTGAATAGGCGGACCACTAGACGTCGAACCCCAATTTCATATCATACATCTGTCGGAAAGATATCCTAAGAGCTACTTGAATTCTCACTTATAAACTCCCGAAATTTTCTGGTTATGCAATCAGGTATTGGGGATACAGGGGAAGCATAATATCTCACCCAAAACTAGCAAATCCTACATCCAGCTATATCCATCCTTCAACACATAACCAAGAAACCTTCGGAAATCATCTACCTCAACCTTCGAAAAGCATCCGTTATACAAGTTATGGCGATACTCCCGAACTCCCGCCCCAGTACTGGGTGGCGTCGAGGTTATCTCACCAACGAACTGCATAAAAGAGATTTTCGATGTCGGCGTACTAAACTCAGGTATTCCAGAACTACAACGATAAAATTATGACGACAACACCTCAGAGCTCAACTCCCCGGGACACTTCCACAAAACCCCTGACAGGAGGCACCAAGACAATGTTCTCATCACAAAACCATCGGAACGATTCCAAGATACCCGCGTGATCCTAAAAAAAATTAGTGAAATTTGAGAAGAGAAAAGTCAAAACTCTACGTCAGGATGCCTTACCAGAGCGATGAGGAGACTGGGAAGTAAAAAGAATTCCTAAACTCTCCGATATATAATTCCTAAATGACTCAAAACATTTTTCTAGACACAACTCGGCCTCTAAAAATGATCAATCAGTGGGGGCTCCTAAGGTCGGGGAAGGCTCTGATTACCAACTTGTAACGCCCCGGACACACCCGCCGATGGTCGTTACTCCTGGCGGGATCTAGACTGGCCCCACAGATCAATACTAGTCTTTTCTGCGCACTTTGTCCTCACTCATGCGCACCCGGGAGCAACTTCCCGGTCGGTCACCCATCCTGACACTATTCCAAAGTTAAGCGTGCTCAGCTTGGAGTAGTGTCAGGATGGGTGACCGACCGGGAAGTTGCTCCCGGGTGCGCATGAGTGAGGACAAAGTGCGCAGAAAAGACTAGTATTGATCTGTGGGGCCAGTCTAGATCCCGCCAGGAGTAACGACCGTCGGCGGGTGTGTCCGGGGCGTTACAGATAGTCTCCCCAACACTCAACTCATTCTCACAGATTTTGATTTGGTGGAATATGATTTGAGTGGAAAGCAACTTGGGGAAGGCTAGAGATCAAGATTCATGTGGTTAGATCTTGGTCTCAACACATGAGTAGGTGGTTCTCTCTCAGAAAATGTATGCTAGAAGTGTAGGCACGTTTTGATGGCTCTCTCCACGAATGAAGAGTGGGTGGAGGGGTATATATAGCCTGCACACAAAATCTAACCGTTACACACAATTTACCAAACTCGGTTGGACCGAATCATGAAACTCGGTTAGACCGATTTAGTTCAAAATGTGAACGTTAGGCTTTTCGGTGGGACCGACATGTCAACTCGGTGGGACCGATTTCATTAGGTTTGGGCATAACGTAATCTCGGTGAGACCAATCACATAAACTCGGTAAGACCAATTTCTGTAATAGGCAAATAGAGAGTTGGTTACGCATACTCGGTGGGACCGAATCGCTCATTTCGGTGAGACCGAAACGTTACGAAAGGGAAATAGAGAGTTTGCATTGAGAACTCGGTGGGACCGGTCACTCATCTCGGTTAGAGTGAAACGTTATGAAGGGAAACAAAGATTTTGCAATCCCATCTCAGTAAGACCGAGATCCCTATCGGTGAGACCAAAATGACTAGGTTTTTGGCAGTGGCTATGTCAAATGAACTCGGTGGCGCCCGATATATCAAATCGGTGGGGCCGAGTTTGACTTGTCATTTGGGACATATGTGGAAATGGGAAAGTGGTTGAGAGCTTTTGGAGCATATCACTAAGCATTTTGAGCAAGCAAGTCATTGTGCAACACCTCATCCCCTTTAAATAGTATTGCCTTTCCTATGGACTCAATGTGATGTTGGATCACTGAAATGAAAATGTAGAGTCTTGAGCTTGAGCCAATATGTGTCCTTAGCATTTTGAGGGGTCCACATTCCTAGTCCATGCCATGCCAATCATTGAACTTTCTGAAATAATCATCTTGAAAGAGCATTAGTTTAATGAGCTATATGTTGTTAGGAATTACCAAAACCAACCAGGGATAGTTGCACTTTCACTATGGCATTATGTAATCAGTAGCAAACTAAATTAAGCCAAGCAACGTAATTGAACAATTTTGCAATAAGTGGCTAACTAAAATTCCGAGAAGCAGGTAACTGAACTTACGCTAGATCTTTGTACATGCACACTGCAACTTCTTTTTCGCCTACAACGTTCTACGAAGGAGTCCAAGGCATCAGTTGCTTGGATACGCAGTCCTAATACTTCTTTCTTCGCACACTATGTTGGTAAGTCGAATGGTTAATCTGATAAGATGGTGCGTCCTTGATATGTTATATGAGGACGGATTGTCAGACTAGTTGTGGCCACACACATCACACTGGTTTTTACTGTATATATTTCATGCGATTACGTTTGGCATATTGAGATCTAAGCAATCTACAATAGGATGATAAGATTGGCATCCTTCACATTATTGGTGAACTCAGTTCATAGAAACAAGCAATTCAACCATTGTGTGGGTAAATCAAAAGCGCCACTAGAATATTTTTCACTACCCCAATCATACACACAAAAAGGGGCGACACCACCATAAGCGCCGGTATGGGTGGCCGCCTTGGGTGGCTGGAAAGTGTGCACCTAGTTTGAGTCGTCCAGGTTGGCCCAGGCTAGTTTTGTTCGTCCCAACGCACAAGCAGGCAATGTCAAAAAAAATGTTTCAATTTGGATGGGACAATAACTTAAGTGAAAGGCAGGCCCTATAGTAGGCTCACGGCCCAAATGGGCGCCTCCCATATCGATCGACAGCAGAAAAAATCCGAACTCGTTCACTCCAGTCTCTAGTCTGGTTCGGTCCTAACCTAGCCGCCGCTGGACAGACTGACACAACACTTCCTCGCACCCTCGTTGGAGGGCGGTTGCCAGGCTTCAAGCGAATGGAAGGACAAGAAGATGAAGATCCATCCTTGGGTGTAGCCTGCGTGGGATGCAGCGGCGGCAGCACGGGCATGGCATCGAGCTTGCACAAACGGACAATCACAGCTTGCAAGAGCAGCATGCGCAACAAGCAGGTACATCACATCCCTGATTATATCTAATTCAACTGTTAAATTTCTGGCCAATAGTTAAACCTGACGGTGTTTTAAAACTGCTTGTATGTAGGGAATCTATGAGAAAATGAAACCAATTTCTGCATATTTTATAACTCCCCCAATCAATACTGAACTGACTGAACCTGATGTATCTAATCAAGTTTCAGGTGCAAACATACAAGATCATGTTGTTCTTGAGCCTGAAGTGTCTAATAAACAGACTGCTAATGAAGGATTTGATGCAAACATTTTACATGCTCCTGGTGATGAACATATAGTGTGTAATGAGGGATATAATGCAAGCATTTTGCAAGCCCCCATTGAAGGATTTAGTGTCTAATGATGATTTGCTATGTTGGGAGAGACATAGAGATTTGCAGGCACTGATGACAAGCAAATTATTGTACATTTCCATGGCTTGAGAAAACATCGAGGCCATCTACCAGCAAGTCCCTATATCATGATAACATAGCATAAATATGTTTCTAATCTATTGTTTGAAACTGTTGGCATACTTGTGCAGGATAAATATATTAATATGCAGTTTGCATAGTGGTTATAGGTGCAATTACATTTCGATATTTTCAGCCAAAGAATGAATAATTCAAGCAGGTACAAACCATGTTAGTAGTCCTTGTACACCATGTTGCATTTTGTGTTTTTGGTGCTTACATCATTTAGTGTTTTATAATCCGAACTACTTTGGATCATTAGCTGGTTTTCAAAGTGCATCTAGCTTCACATTTCTCAAGGTATGTTGATTTCCGGAGTGCAAGTGCCTTCATATTTTTAAGTTAAATTTTCGCCCCTGGTAACTTGAATTCGTGGATCCACCACTGCACACAAATCATACACGCAGGACAGTATGAATTAAATGAAATGCAGGGACTTACGCTAGCTCGTTGTACAGGCTCACTGCAGCTTTGCTTGCGCTTGGGATGTTCCATGTACAAGTCCATTTTACCACTTGCTTGGATGTGCAGGCCTTGTGCTCCTTGCATCCCCCTCTGCATTTTTGACACTGCGAATGGTTGATCAAATCAGAGGAATCAACCTTGCCGTTGTACCGCAGGACAGATACCTACAAGGTTATATGGGTGTGCAGGATGTGTACTAGATCCTATAGCTCCGTCATGCTTCGCTAAAAAATTGTTTTTCTTGTTTCAGATGTTATCTCTAGAAGAAATAAGAGTTAAAGTCAGAGTTGCATAGGCATGTAAGATAAGAGAGCAGTGAAAGGATATTCAAACATCGTCGGAACAGTGCACAAAGGAGTGATATGTGGATACCTAGTTCGGGCCGGCGTTTGGGCATGCTCGCCTAGCTAGAGTGCGGGTCACTTCAAAGCCGTTGACGGTGATGCGCTCGAGTTGGTTGGCCGCGCACGGGTGCAGATCTTTAGTGGCAGTGGAGCACTACGATGTGGTGGACGAGACCGTTGGTGAAGCCCCAACGACCTCAGGAAGCAGAGGTGCGACGATGCGCTTGATGAAGTAGCCCCGGTGAGGTGGGACATGGCGTCGGTGAAGCACACCTGATGCGGTGGAAGTCATTGTCTGTGAGGCACGTCGGTTGCGGTAGCCGACATTGTTGGTGGACCACCCGGTGCGATGGACGAGGGCGTAGATGAGGTAGCTCCAGTGCGGTGGTGAAGCGCGACCGTCATCTTCGTCGTTGTCGTCCGACACAGAGGTGGGGAAAGAGACGTGTTGAGGGGTGATTCGAAATTTGCTTGGGTTGGCGGTGAATCAGGGAATTGAGCAATCTGGGTGGAAGGGGACGATGGAGAAGGGAGATTTTGCAGGTCTGGAATTGGGGCTGCCATATATTTCAATTCGAAACATGCAACTGTGAACTTATTTTTTCGTCGTTCTTTTTTTTGGGGGGGGGGAGGGGGTGGGTGGCTGGGTGCTGGCGTCCGTACGACACACGCGACCACCACGGCACGACACTGGTCTGCCTGGTGCGCCTTCATTTGAGAATGCAAACAAATCTTCTTTCATTTGCAAACAAATCTTTATGTATTACCATGCCCGTGTTTTCCTTGCAAATAATTAGTCATTCAAAAGGAGATACTATAAATTAATTAATGAGGAGTTATTTGAATTAGAGTGTGTGTCACATAGCAATCTCCAATTCTAACGTGGATTTCTCATTTCACGGTATCCACGCTACTTTTTTAATACAAATTCATATGTATATGATGAACACCATGGTAGTGAGAAAACTTTGGATGGATTCAAACATATGACCTACAAAATAGCACAACAATCGAGTCAATGTCAACTTTTCCAAACCTAGTATGGCACGAATTCGAAATAATTACCCATATGCATGGTCCACAGTTCAAATCTTACAATGTACACTAAATTGAAACATCAATATGAAGTCTCGTACTATCTACATTCAAATGTTGTTTTTCGCCCCCCCCCGGCACAAACGCTACATGCTTCCTGTATCGGTCAATTTTCCTCTCGTAACCACCTTAGGAAGCTATCAATTTCCAACAGACGATCATTCTTTTTCTCCATATTTTGATCTCTAACTCTCTCAACTACACAATCCCCTTTTTCCACTCTGTTACCAAATGTATCTACCTCACACACCCGCCATTGCACCCCATGCTGAGCTCTCTCTCTCTCTCTCTAGATACATGCATTGCCTATCTAGCCCCCAACCCCTCATGCGCACGCATGCACGTTGTCTATCTAGGTCACTCTTTCTTCAGCATGGCGGGCCCAACTCGCTTAATCTCGCTCTCTTTATCTGAGTGTTGATTAACCTCGCTTTCTCTGACACATAAATGATATATCTCCTTGTTCGGGCCTCGATCTACACACTCTATACTCTCACATGCAGATTGTCTATCTAGGTCAGTCCATCCAAGCCGCCCCAACTCTTTCGACCTTATTGTGGGACACACTCACTCAATCTCTCTCTCTCTCTCTCTCTCTCTCTCTCTTTGTATGTCTCGATTGACCTCGCTCTTTCTCGGGCACAAACGATATGTATCCATGTTTGAGCCCAATTCGACATATTCATATTGTATACACTCTCACGCACATTGTCTATCTAGGTCACACTCTCCAACCCGTCTCACTCTTTCGATCGCACAACGACCCACACTCGCTCAGTCTCTCTCCCTTTATATATGTAATCGATTGACATTGCTTCCTCCCACGCAAAAAATATATCTACATGTCTGTGACTAGATCATCTCTCAAGCTCTATCTTATAGCCCTCAACCTTCCCAAAAGCTCAATCGGACAATATCTCTCTAGGGAATATATATCTTTTCAATGAATGTCGGACCACACTCACTTTGTCTATCTATCTATCATTATCTCGATGGACCTCGCTTTCTCACGACGTATCTTCCACGCATTGAAGTTACCTCTCCATCCCACGCAAAGCCGGAGCTATTTACATTGTGAGGGGGACTCCAACCTTGGATTAATTTGTGTAGGCATTTATTCCGGTGGGTTTAAATTATATTTTCGTAGCATTTGGCCCACAACTACTCCAAACACCGTTGCATCCCCCGCACCTCCCCCAATTGATTTCCCTCTGGCTCGGTCCACGTCCTTTCTCGCCTGCAACGTCGCACCATGCTTTTTTTGGAAAAAACTTTGTTGTTGTCTTTAATTATTGCAAATAAGCTACAAAACTACACACTAATAGTCCACATGTAATGGAACAAATTTTGGCCCACAAATTAAAGTGCTACAAACTACACATCGAGGGGCCCACCTGTCATGAAACAAATTTGGACCCATATATAAATTAAAAATTAAAACGGACGAGGATCGAACATGCGACTAGGGCCTTCAAGCCGCACGGCAATAGGCAACATACTTAGTACAACAATGTTTTTGTATCCCCCTTTGTTCATACAATGTTTTTATATTACCACAACTTATTTAATGGATAACATGTAATATTATTTTTAGTACATTAGTGGGACCGACTCATTAGCACGTACTATTCTCCTTCACTTACCGGTGGGTTCCATGTCTTCTCTCTCTCTCCTCCCCTTCTACGTTTAGACGCACGGGCAAACACGAAGAACTCGCGGGCGAAGTTTGCCGTTGACCATATCTGGACGCATACACAAGTTACGACACTAGTTTCACGTACTATTAGTACTAGTCAATGTGTACGTGCAATGCACATTAATTTGGAAGTATATTAAGTGCATGCGAATATTAAGTAGGATATTATTTGCATGTTATTATGTGATTAGCACTATTTTTGGCATGAAATTAACTGCAAACTAAACGTGTTGAGCGCTCGACATTGAAGCAGTCTAGATTGTTGGATGAGAAGGAATACATGTGGCTTGATGACATTTTATCTTTAATTTGATATGGCTCTAGCAGAACATTCAATCAAACAAACCATAGATTTCATTATTCTGACTCCGACTTTACATTCATGTGACGATCGATCTAAAATAAACGAAAATGACAAATGTTCGGATTTTAAGCATGGCAATCCAAGCGTTTTTCATGGAAAATTTAGATTACGCAGCAGCAGCAGGGACGTCTTGTGGTGGGAAGCGGCTCCTCTGCCGTGGTCTGTGTGTCGTTGGGCCACAGATCGACGGCGACGGCGGCATCTTGCACCGTTGTTGGCGTAGTCCTAGACATTGGCCCTAACTTCAAGGAAGGCCACAATGTTCTGGACTTCGGTCTCCAGGAGCGAGTCAACTAGTGGGAGGAGGCGATTGGCATTGGTGCAAAGAAGTGGACGATGGCGACCATCCATAAGACTGAGTGGGGCACTGGCACCCCCGCGGGACATGCGCTGGCAACGGTGCGGCGGAGACATTCGTGTGCATGGGCACCGGCACGAGCGCGTGTGTCAGTCCATGCGCAGGCGCATGCACTGCCAGCTGCACGCGCACCGGCACGGGCGCACGCGTCAGTGCACCCGCAGGCGCATGCGCTGGCAGGTGCACGGGCGCGTGAAATTTGGCGGGGACCTCATGGAACCCCGTGGCACCAAGCTCGGCGTCAATGTGCGGCTCCCAGCCCATCAATGCCACGGGGATGGGCGCTGGCGCAGTCGGGGCGACGGGAGCCGGAACGGGAGCGGGGACAGGCGCGGTGTCTTCCTGCAAGGCCGGTTCAAGCTCGTCCCAAAGCGCCTTATGTTCTTGAGACTCCGGCTGGGTGTCTTTCTCAAGAAACTGGAAGACTAAGGGCAGACCATTGTGATGCGGCATGGCGTGCGATTAGGTCAGGCTGGTTGGAGGTAGACGACATGAGAATTTGCGAGGAAGAGAGAAGATTGTAGCGACACCATATAGTGTGGGGTTGATTTTAAACTGCGGCGCCGGTTCCATTAAAAGTGGGGGTAGTCTGGATGAAGGTGTGCGGCGGAGCCTAGTCAAAGGGCTTGCCTCCCGGTGAGCATGCATAGCGGTCTGCTCGCATGCCTCCCAGTCAGTCAGCGCAGTGGTTTGCTCGCACGCCTCCCATCGACTCACACGCTTGCTCGGACGTCACCTGCCGATGAGAAGCGGGACTCGTGGTGGAACGTAAACGCCCATGGTTTGAATAGTGAAAGCGTTCACCTTAACATGACCGGTCTTTGTTCCACAATACCTTGGCTCTTCATTTGTGGAACTTCTCGTAAGCAGCTTGTTTCAAATTGAAGAAAAAATTACGTAGGAATATTTGTGCCATATCACGAGACCATGCTCAGTTTCATGAATTTCTGATCACTTTTGGATTTTCTGAAATTTAAAATCTAGGATTCGAAACAATATCATAACCTGCATCATGTAATAAATTTTCAAGAGATACATCTTTCCTGTTGTATTTCTTAAGAAAGTATTTGGTCAAACATTTTTCTTAGTTAGACTTCAGACAACTTATATATGCAGAGTAAAAGGATAATACCTTCGTACCAATGCATTGCCTGATATATTAACTCAAGTACTAGGCATGAACAAACGGGCTCAATTATCTACTCATCGAGGTGTAGGACTCCTATTAGTACTAGGAAAAGGCATTGAGTGGTGACCTTGGGTAGCGGCGACCGAGGGAATTGAACCATGCTCGGCACGGTAGGTAACGTTGTCTAGTTACTAAAGCATCCCTCCATTCTTCATCGGTAGTCATTACGGACCAGGGACATGAGGGGAATTTCCTAGGGCTGGAATTCCGGCCGCCAAATATTTCAACTCGAAACGCGGAGGCTCAACTGGTTGGAGTTGGCTAATGTGCCTACCACACACACCACCAGAAGGACACGAGCCCGGTTTTTTTGTGGATCAACATGATCCAGGTTCTAGCTGGTACGCCATTGGGTCCTACCATTCAAGAATACGAAAGAAATCTTTTAAATTGCCAAACGAATCTATGTGTATTACAATGCTCGTATTTTCCTTGCAAATAGTAATGTCAACGTGGTAATTGATTTATGACGAGTTCTTGAATTAGAGTGAGTTTGTGATATAGTGATCTCAACGTGGATTTCACATTTCGTGGTATCCCTAGTTCATTGCAAATTAAAATTTAAAAGATGAACGGTACGGTGGTGAGAAAACTTTGTATGTATCAAGCATATGGCCACATGCACACAGACACGCACGAATGCAACAACAATCCAGTAACTATAGTGCATCTATTTTTCCAAACCATACATGTATGACACGAATTCAAAAATACTCCTTCTGTTCCTAAATATTTGTCTTTTAGAGATTTCAACAAGTAACTACATACAGAGCAAAATGAGTGAATCTACACTCTAAAATATGTCTATATACATCCGTATGTGGCAGTCCATTTGAAATCTATAAAAGACTAATATTTAGGAACGAAGGGAGTAAAATGTAAGACACACATGGTCCTCAATTCAATATTTAAAATGAACAGGAAACGGGAACATGAATATTAAGTCTAGTACTACATACATGCAAATGTTGTGTTCAGGCGGAGCTATGTAGATTGTCAGGGGTTAACCCCCCGACCTTAGATAAAATTGTGAAGCTCTGTTTAGATTGTATTATTTGAACATTATATTTGTCCCCACCCTCCCAAACACCAATTGGTTGTGCACCCCCCTCCTTCCTGGGAGAATATCATGTTCCCCACACCTTAGATGCTATATGCTGATAGGAGTTGCTTAGAGCTTGTAGATCTGAGATATAGCAGCTCACAGGATGTCTTAATATTTTTACAGGAAACCTTTATGAGTTTGAGAATTGCACACAATTTGTACAAAAACTACTCAGATGCCCTTGGAACCCATATCTGATAACCCACAAGTATAGGGGATCGATTGTAGCCTCTTTCGATAAGTAAGAGTGTCGAACCCAACGAGGAGCTAAAGGCAGAAAAAATATTCCCTCAAGTTCTATTGACCACCGATACAACTCTACGCACACTTGACGTTCGCTTTACCTAGAAAAAGTATGAAACTAGAAGTACTTTGTAGGTGTTGTTGCACATGTTTGCAAGATAATAAAGATTACGCAAATAAAAACTAGGGGCTGTTTAGATAAGGACACAACTATGTTAGTTTTAGTAAAGAGCTTTTTTTTACGAGAAAGTTAATTGTCCCTAGGCAATCGATAACTAGACCGGTAATCATTATTGCAATTTTATATGAGGGAGAGGCATAAGCTAACATACTTTCTCTACTTGGATCATATGCACTTTTGATTGGAACTCTAGCAAGCATCCGCAACTACTAGAGATTATAAAGGTAAAACCCAACCATAGCATTAAAGCATCAAGTCCTCTTTATCCCATACGCAACAACCCCCTTACTCGGGTTTGTGTTTCAGTCACTCACGCAACCCACTATAAGAGAATCATGAACGTATTGCAACACCCTACAGCAAGGATCCCTCACACTTGCGCGACACGGAGAGCACCATAGGACAGCACCAATAATAAAACATGCAACTCAAACCAATCACGATCATCAAATAGCGAATAGGACAAAACGGATCTACTCAAACATCATAGGATAGCCATACATCATTGGGAAATAATATATAGCATTGAGCACCATGTTTAAGTACAGATTACAGCGGGTAAGAGAGAGGTTACACCACTGCATAGAGGGGGCAGAGTTGGTGATGATGGTGGTGAAGTTGTTGGTGAAGATTGTGGTGATAATGATGGCCCCCGGTGGCACTCCGGTGCCACCGGAAGCGAGGGAGAGAGGGGCCCCTCCTTCTTCTTCTTCCTTTACCTCCGCCCTAGATGGGAGAAGGGTTTCCCCTCTGGTCCATGGCCTCCATGGCGTGGGAGGGGCGAGAGCCCCTCCGGGATTGGATCTGTCTCTCTGTCTCTCTCTGTTTCTGCGTTCTCAGATTCTACCCTTTCACCGTTTCTTATATTCCCGGAGATCCGTAACTCTGATTGGGCTGAAATTTTAACACGATCTCTATCCGGACATTAGCTTTCTTGCTGCGAAAGAACGACATCAACCGCCTTACGGGGTGGCCACGAGGGCCCAGGGCGCGCCTGACCCCCTGGGGCACGCCCCCTGCCTCGTGGCCCCCTCGGGCATCTTCTCGCGTGGATTTTTCTTCCCAAAAATCATATATATTCCAAAAAAATCTCCGTCAGTTTTTATTCCGCTTGGACTGTGTTTGATATGGATATTATGTGAAACAAAAAACATGCAACAAACAAGAACTGGCACTGGGCACTGGATCAATATGTTAGTCCCAAAAATAGTATAAAAAGTTTCCAAAAGTATATAAAAGTTGTAGAATATTGGCATGGAACAATAAAAATTTATAGATATGACGGAGACATATCAGCATCCCCAAGCTTAATTCCTGCTCGTCCTGGAGTAGGTAAATGATAAAAAAGATAATTTTTGATATTGAATGCTACCTAGGATAATCTTGATCACATATCTAATCATGGCATGAATATTAAGATACGAGTGATTCAAAGCAATAGTCTATCATTTGACATAAAAACAATAGTACTTCAAGCCCACTAATAAAGTAATCATGTCTTTTCAAAATAACAAGGCCAAAGAAAGTTATCCCTACAAAATCATATAGTCTGGCTATGCTCCATCTTCACCACACAAAATATTCTCATCATGCACAACCACGATGACAAGCCGAGCAATTGGTTCATACTTTTTAACGCGCTTCAACATTTTCAACCCTCACTCAATACATGAGCGTGAGCCATGGATATAGCACTATAGGTGGAATAGAATGGTGGTTGTGGAGAAGAAAAAAAAGGAGAAGATAGTCTCACATCAACTAGGCGTATCAACGGGCTATGGAGATGCCCATCAATAGATATCAATGTGAGTGAGTAGGGATTGCCATGCAATTGATGCACTAAGAGCTATAAGTGTATGAAAGCTCAAACTGAAACTAAGTGGGTGTTCATCGAACTTGCTTTATAATGAAGACCTCGGGCATTTGAGGAAGCCCATCATCGTAATATACAAGCCAAGTTCTATAATGAAAATTCCCACTAGTATATGAAAGTGATAACTCAAGAGACTCTCTATATGAAGAACATGGTGCTGCTTTGAAGCACAAGTGTGGTAAAAGGATAGTAACATTGCCCCTTCTCTCTTTTTCTCTCATTTTTTATTTTATTTTTTATTTTTTTGGAGCCTTCTCTTTTTTATTGGCCTTTTGCTTTTTTTCTTCTTTTTTTATTTTTTTTATTTTTTCGCCCGAAGTCTCATCTCGACTTGTGGGGGAATCATAGTCTCCATCATCCTTTCCTCATTGGGGCAATGTTCTAATAATGATGATCATCACACTTTTATTTACATACAACTCGATATTACAACTCGATACTAGAACAAAGATATGACTCTATATGAGTGCCTCCGGCGGTGTACCGGGATGTGCAATGATCTAGCATAGCAATGAAATCAAAAAACGGACAAGCCATGAAAACATCATGCTAGCTATCTTACGATCATGCAAAGCAATATGACAATGAATGCTCAAGTCATGTATATGATGATGATGGAAGTTGCATGGCAATATACCTCGGAATGGCTATGGAAATGCCATAATAGGTAGGTATGGTTGCTGTTTTGAGGAAGGTATATGGTGGGTTTATGGTACCGGTGAAAGTTGCGTGATACTAGAGAGGCTAGCAATGGTGGAAGGGTGAGAGTGCGTATAATCCATGGACTCAACATTAGTCATAAAGAACTCACATACTTATTGCAAAAGTTTATTAGCCCTCGAAGCAAAGTACTACTATGCATGCCCCTAGGGGGACAGATTGGTAGGAAAAGACCATCGCTCGTCCCCGATCGCCACTCATAAGGAAGACAATCAATAAATACCTCATGCTCCAACTTCGTTACATAACGGTTCACCATATGTGCATGCTACGGGAATCACAAACCTCAACACAAGTATTTCTACTAATACACAACTACCCACTAGCATGACTCCAATATCACCATCTTTATATCGCAAAACTATTGCAAGGAATCAAACATATCATATTCAGTGATCCACAAGTTTTATGTAGGATTTTATGACTAACCATGTGAATGACCAATTCCTGTCATCTCTATAAATAGATATAAGTGAAGCAAGAGAGTTTAATTCTTTCTACAAAAGATATGCCCACGCTCTAACAAATAGAAGTGAAGCAAAAGAGCATTCTACAAATGGTGGTTTTCTATGTAAAGAGAAACAGGCAATCCAAACTTCAAATGATATAAGCGAAGCACATGAAGCATTCTATAAAGCCATACTCAAAAGATATAAGTGAAGTGCATAGAGCATTCTATAAATAAACCAAGGACTATCTCATACCAGCATGGTGCATAAAAGAAAAATTAAAACTAAATGCAAAAGACGCTCCAAGATTACACATATCGCATGAACGAAACGAATCCGAAAACATATCGATACTTGTTGAAGAAAGAGGGGATGCCTTCCGGGGCATCCCCAAGCTTAGACGCTTGAGTCTCCTTGAATATTTACTTGGGGTGCCTCGGGCATCCCCAAGCTTGAGCTCTTGCCTCTCTTCCTTCTTCTCACATCGAGACCTTCTCGATCATCCAACACTTCATCCACACAAAACTTCAACAGAAAACTCGGTAAGATCCGTTAGTATAATAAAGCAAATCACTACTCTAAGTACTGTTGCAAACCAATTCATATTTTGTTTTGTCATTTTTCTACTGTAGTATAACTTTTTCATGGCTTAATCCACTTATATAAATCGATAGTTTCATCAAAACAAGCAAACTATGCATCAAAAACAGAATCTGTCTAAAACAGATCAGTCTGTAATAATCTGAACATTCACCATACTTCTGATACTTGAACAATTCTGACAAAATTAGGAAAAATAAACAATTTGTATAGAAAGACAGTGCAAAAAGAATCAGAACCATTTTATGTTCTAGTAAAAATTTAAAATCGCACACTACAGCCAAAGTTTCTGTCCTGCACCGCACAAACCAACAAGCACTGTAAACATCCTAAAGGCAAACCTTGGCACATTATTTTTATAATACATAGGAATTGTACAAGGGGATAATTATTTTTGTTGAAAAGTTTCTGTAATCAAGATTCACAAGGTTTCGGTGAGCGTGAACAAAGTTCAAGGCTAGCTCCCACTTCAACAATGCTTGTCTCTCTCACTTTCACTTTCCTTTTTGAAAAAGTTTTGGGTTCCCCTCTTTATTTTTGTTGTTTTAAACTATATGAAAGCACTCAACAGAAATAAATGACTCTCTAAAACTTCCGGGTTGTCTCCCTGGCAGCACGTTCTTTAAATCCATTAAGCTAGGCATATAGTGCTCAAGTAGTGAATCCACCCGGATCCCAAGGTATATCAAACCCAATTTTAATTAACAATGATTTGTAATTTAGTAGTGAGCACAAAGTAAGGCCAATGCATAGTATAAACAGTTTCTTGCAATATTATCATATTGGAAACATAGAGAGGTGGAGATATAGTTCCTCTCTCATAATAACTGCAAGTAGGAGCAGCAAGCACATGCATATTATATTCATCAAAATTATCATGTGTAATAGTAAAACGCAACCCATCAATATAATCCTTAATAAGTGCAAACTTCTCTGATATAGTGTAGTCAGGAGAATTCAAAAAGATAATAGCACTATCATGCGTGGGTGCAATAGGAACAATTTCATGTTTAACATAAGGAACTATAGCAAGTTCATCTCCATAAGCATAATTCATATTGGCATCTTGGCCACAATCATAGCAAGCATCATCAAAAAGGGATATTTCAAGAGAATCAACGGGATCATAATAATCATCATAGCAATCATCCTTCGGTAAGAACGAAGGGAAATTAAACAATGTATGAGTTGAAGAATTACTGTCATTATAAGGTGGGCACGGGTAGCTAATCCGCTCTTCCTCCTTTTGTTCTTCGCTCTCCTCCTCATCTTTTTCATCCAATGAGCTCACAGTTTCATCAATTTATTCTTCCATACACTCCTGCAAAATATTAGTCTCTTCTTGGACAGCGGAGTAGTCCTCCATATATGGTTCAACATATGCATTAGAAGCATAATTATCATAGCAATATTTAAGTATGGCAAAATTTTCAGATTTGTAAAGAGTAGCATCATACTTTTCAATCAAAGAAGCAATTTCATAAGCACCCTTAAAAGAAACAAATTCTTCAATTTTTTGAACATCATAGTAACTATAAACACCTTTAGCATACGAAGATACGATTCCATTATCACTAAAGTCACATTGATAGGGAAGGTGTTTCTTAGGGTTTTCAGAACAACAAGTAAAATCATATATTTCACATAAATTCCAAGCATAGCATTGCAAATGATGAATTTGACCCAGTAAAAGTTTCCCTTTTTCAGATATACGGTGTCACACATAACAAGCATGCTCATCTAAATATTTTCCCTCAACTAAGCTAGTTGGGGTTTCAGCACGAGCACATAGGGATCGAAGATGATCCAAGTAAAAAGCTTCAGGAGTGTGATAGATTTTGAGTGGTTCTTCAACCATTGGTTCAGTAGGTACAACTAGTTTTTTTGTATTTTGCATTTCCTACCCATAATTGAAGATAGAAAACAACTAAGAACAGCAAATAAAAATTACTTAGTGATAAAGCAAACAAGCACACACGAGAATATTCACCCCACGGTATTACTCCCCGGCAATGGCGCCAGAAAAAGGTCTTGATAACCCACAAGTATAGGGGATCAATTGTAGCCTCTTTCGATAAGTAAGAGTGTCGAACCCAATGAAGATCTAAAGGCAGAAAAAAATATTCCCTCAAGTTCTATCGACCACCGATACAACTCTACGCACACTTGACGTTCGCTTTATCTAGAACAAGTATGAAACTAGAAGTACTTTGTAGGTGTTGTTGGATAGGTTTGCAAGATAATAAAGATTACGTCAATAAAAAGTAGGGGATGTTTAGATAAGGACACAACTAAGTTGGTTTTAGTAAAGAGTTTTTTGTTACGAGGAAGTTATTTGTCCCTAGGCAATTGATAACTAGACCGGTAATCATTATTGCAATTTTATATGAGGGAGAGGCATAAGCTAACATACTTTCTCTACTTGGATCATATGAACTTATGATTGGAATTCTAGGAAGCATCCGCAACTACTAAAGATCATTAAGGTAAAACCCAACCATAGCATTAAAGCATCAAGTCCTCTTTATCCCATACGCAACGACCCCCTTACTCGGGTTTGTGTTTCAGTCACTCACGCAACCCACTATAAGCGGATCATGAACGTATTGCAACACCCTACAGCGGGGATCCCTCATGCTTGCACGACACGGAGAGCACCATTGGATAGCACCAATAATAAAACATGCAACTCAAACCAATCATGATCATCAAATAGCTCATAGGATAAAACGGATCTACTCAAACATCATAGGATAGCCATACATCATTCGGAAATAATATATAGCATTGAGCACCATGTTTAAGTAGAGATTACAGAAGGTAAGAGAGAGGTTACACCGCTGCATATAGGGGGGAAGAGTTGGTGATGATGGTGGTGAAGTTGTTGGTGAAGATTGCGGTGATGATGATGGCCCCCGGTGGCACTCCGGTGCCACCAGAAGCGAGGGAGAGAGGGCCACCCCTCCTTATTCTTATTCCTTGACCTCCTCCCTAGATGGGAGAAGGGTTTCCCCTCTGGTACATGGCCTCCATGGTGTGGGAGGGGCGAGAGCCCCTCCGAGATTGGATATGTCTCTCTGTCTCTCTCTGTTTCTGCGTTCTTAGATTCTACCCTTTCACCGTTTCTTATATTCCCGGAGATCCGTAACTCCGATTGGACTGAAATTTTAACATGATCTCTATCCGGATATTAGCTTTCTTGCAGCGAAAGAAGGGCATCAACCGCCTTACAGGGTGGCCACAAGGGCCCAGGGCGCGCCTGACCCCCCTGAGGCGCGCCCCCTGCCTCGTGGCCCCCTCGGGCATCGTCTCGCGTGGATTTTTCTTCCCAAAAATCATATATATTCCAAAAAAAATCTCCGTTAGTTTTTATCCCGTTTGGACTCCGTTTGATATGGATATTCTGCGAAACAAAAAACATGCAACAAACAGGAACTGGCACTGGGCACTGGATCAATATGTTAATCCCAAAAATAGTATAAAAAGTTGCTAAAAGTATATAAAAGTTGTAGAATATAGGCATGGAACAATCAAAAATTATAGATACGATGGAGACGTATCAATATCCAATGACCTCGAAGCTCGTATCACCGTAGCATCTAAGATGAAGGAGGACCTCATACTCTCCTATATGTAAGAATATCATGTGCGACCACACCTTAGATGCTTTGGTGATACAAGCTCTTCGGAGTTGTTGGATTTGTGATCCAACAACTCCTTGGTGGTTCAAATGTTTTTTGCAAAAAAGCCCCCAAAGAGTTTGGCCACTGCTTACAAGCAGAAAGACTGCTCAGATGCCATTGGATCTCAGATCGAACAACCTCAAAGCTCGTATCACCGTAGCATCCAAGCTACGAGAGCACCTGATCTTTTCTCGCACGAGAGAATATGAGGTGCTCCAGTACCGTAGATTCTATGGTGATACGAGTTCCCGGAGATCTAACGGCTCACTATAGGAGGTTTAAATGTTTTTGCAATATACGCCTGAGAGAGTTTGGGAATAGCACGGAAAGTACAAGTACTACGCATGTGGCATCTGATCACAGATCATACGACCTAGATGCTCGTATCACCGTAGCGGCTAATTAAGCTACGTGGAGCACCTAATATGAGCAACGGGAAGCCGTTGGATCCAAGATGCAGTGGCACACACGAGGCATGAATGTTTTATTTGCACAAAAACCTTGGAGAGTTTGGAAATTGCGCATAATTACAAAGACTACTCCCAAGCCATTGGATCTCAGTTCCAACGACGTAAAAACGCGTATCACCGTAGCATCTAAGTTGCGGGGTGGATGTGATATTCTATGCCGCTATCATTTTTGTTCCTAAACTTGCAAAATAAGTGTAACTCGTGCCATTACTTGTCTAGCCGTGCAAAGTGTTTGTTCAAAAAGACCATCCTACACTGAAATATCGGAACAACACACGGGGGTCCCACTTGTCATTGATCAAATTTCGACCTAAAACTATCAAATCTGAAAGACGAGATTCGAACTGGCAACCTGGACTACAAAGCGGAAGTCGATAGCCTGAAACAACAACGATTGTTGGCTTTGTCCCATAACTTGATTTTATACAATATTACGTTGAGTTGAGTAGAGGGAGTGGCTCGTCAACACGTGCACGACCGTTGACTCACTTACTGGTGGGTCTCAGGTCTATGATCTCTCTCTCCTCTCCATCGTCTGACCTTTAGACGCACGGGCACACACGAAGAGCGGCGCTAGCTTGCCGTGGTGTTATTATAAATAAAAAAATATTGGAAAAATAGAAGAATCGCCTAGAACAAGAGACATTGTGGCTGGTCGAGACAGAGCTAACCACACCTATCCTCCGTGCCACGTTAACATGATGAAACTGTGTGTCTAGTGGGGTGTTTTCGACCGACTGGCTGGGTCCCGAGGTCGAACCATAGGTAGTACATCAGATACAGTATATTTTTACACGCACATTTTTCCTGCGTGCCGATACATGGCACACCATGCCACGCGGTTTCGGGGTCCTCCCGAGTGGTGCAAAATATATTCTTCCTTGCCGAGACGTGGGATGCCCTACCGCACATTTTCTGGGTCCTCCTCGGTCATAGCGTCGAAGCAAGTAAATGAGTTCTCAAATCACGAAAGACCACCTTTCCAGCCGACTACATCAGTGAAGCATGGTGGCTAGCTAGTTGGGCTAGTGCGACCGATTAGCTAGGCCACCGCCACATTTTTTTCACCCCTTCTTTTATCTCCTTGCCGGCAGGTAAATTTAAATATCCACCGCGGCGTTGCTTTGGTCTTTTGGTGCAGCAGGCGCAGCATGATTTT
The DNA here is from genome assembly GCA_034509565.1 of Triticum monococcum. Classification (NCBI taxonomy): domain Eukaryota; kingdom Viridiplantae; phylum Streptophyta; class Magnoliopsida; order Poales; family Poaceae; genus Triticum; species Triticum monococcum. The sequence goes on from CM067847.1 coordinate 452,719,257, forward strand.
TAATTTTTTGATTGACGGGAGTAGGCGCGACAGGATTTTTAATTTTTTGATTGACGGGAGCAGGCGCGGCAGCAATTAGTCACGCTGACTCAGCCTATAAAACCCACTGCTCCCTGATGTGAAAAGTCGTCGACTGGTGTTTTCCCATGGTGAAAACCAAAAGATTTGCCCTGCTCCTCGGTTGGCTCCCTCCGCCTTCCCGTAGATTGCACTGCCTTTCAGCCGTTTCGCCCCCTTTGCTTAATCTCCGCATTGCTTCTACCTGGTGCCATGGCGGCGCAGCAGATCATGAAGTCTGAGGTGAGGCGCTTGACACGGGAGCTCCAAGCCAAGGATGCGGAACTCAGGGCCAAGGACGTGGAGCTCCGTGAGCTCAAGGAGGAGAGCAGTTCCATGCTCCTCCTTTATGTGCACGAGTTCACGGATCTTCCAAAGCGGCAGGTGTCCACCACAAAGATGCTCGATGCGTCGGTGGCATTGCTGCAGAAAGCGGGAGATAAGATAGGCCATCAGGCGAGATGGCTGGAGCGCGAGCGGGCCGATGGTGACGAGGTCCAGGATCGCCTCAGCCACTTGATGGACCATGTTGCTACGCATGTGTTGCGGCTGCACGATGCCTACCGTCGTGCCAGCGCGACCATGTCGGCCGTCGGGCTAAAACCGTTCGACCACCCAGTCCACTTCAACGAGCTGTGGCTTCCTGACCTGGTCTCCTTCACCTATATCTCCGAGGAGCTGAGCCGTCTCCACGCGATGGTGGAGGTGGAGCTGGACATGGAGGGGTTGCGGGCTGTCGTCGCCGTGGCTGGGCGAATCTTCTCAGGGCTCCGTCACTAGAATCCATTTGTGCCATTGGATGCTGTCTTTGACGAGCTGGCTCCCGTCGACCGGGAGTGGGCTCTGTGGGCAGTTGCACCCTGCATCACCAACGTTGTGCGCCTTGAGAAGCAAAGGGACTTCGATGATGTTTAGGAATCCTCTGCATGGGCATGTCGATGTCTCAGTGCAACTAGACCGTTGGATCAAACTCAGACGGTGTAGACCAGTCACTGTAGCACAAAGCATGTGGGTGTGTTTGGTTGCATTGTTATCTCAATATAGTTGTTCCCTCTTCGTGCATGCTCATCTCCGCACCCCGCTTCATGCATGATCCTAGTGTATTTGTGTTAACCTACTAGTGTGGACTCAGGCAACCTTCATGCACTCTGCCAAACACCCAAAAGTGGGTTGAGAAGGGAATTTTTGCTCCCATCCCGTGCACCCTTCATACACCCTTCCTAACACTGATTCGTGCTTGATATGGTTCATGTTCCGTGGAGTACTATAGCACCATACTCTCTGTGCATTGTAGACCTAGTTCTGTTAACATTGATCTCACTGTTCATTCTCGGCTGGATAGTCAAAAAGGGGTACTATGTTACATTACTGTTCATATAGTTGACATGCGCACAACATCATTTGTTATTGTCATATCTTACTACACTTGCAACAAGATTATGTAGTACTGATGTATGAACCACTGCACATGCCGAGTAGTAGGAGCACTGTGTAAATGCAAGTGGCAGCCTTGTTTCGCACTCCTTTGTTGTAAGAGTGGAAACGCTTGCTGTAATCTTTTTTTTCTTCAGAAAAACGATGGACACGCTCTACCGTGCGGATCCTCCTCGACGGTTGTCGGGAACCATGCTACTCACTTTCGTCGATGTGTGGGATAGCCAGCATCAGGGTCCTCTAGCCATGCACTAAATTACTCCATAGTAGAGTGTCCAACTGCATGGTAGACTACCCCGATTGAAGCGCCGCAGTAATGTCCAATGAGTCTTCAAATCACAAAACCCCCTCCTTTCCAGTAGTAAGTTGGATGGACGAAGCAACCATCATTTCACTCTTCTCCCTCAGCTTCCTCTCTTGAAGAAAACCCCAACTCGCTTCTCCCTCATCTTGTTCCTCATTTCTTCAAGAAAACCCTGACATGCTTCTGCCATTGTTCTTCTCTCCCAAAGAAGGAAAGATGAGCGAATCAATGGTGTTGATTCTGGCCAGGGCCCGGTCTTGCAACTCTGAGACCGATCCTATAACTCCCTCTCTATTCTTCTTTTGGGTTTGTGACTACGGTTTCTTTTCTTTTATTTCTATTTGACAGTTTCTTGATGGATGCTGGAGCACCGGCCGAAGTGATGTCTATGGCTCTGGCCAAAACCGTCGAGGCTCATGGTATGAAAAAGTGCAAGCACCCACCAAGACTACCGCAGACAAGCTCAAAGCCATCGCCCTGTCCAAGCCCCCCTCTCCGGGATCCCTCATTAAGCAAGTCCAAGTAATATCTCTTCTTGACGATCTTTTTCTCAATCTTGATCGTGTTTTTCATCTAACACGCAGTACTAGTCCTAGTAGTACAACTTTCTGGGTGATCTTGCATGTGATTTTTGTGTGCCAAATGACGGTTCTAAATTCCTCTTTTGACCAAACCATGCAAGAGGTTGACACTGATTTCTTATAGATTACTTTCAACAACCTTATGAACATCAATGCTAGCTTTGCAGAGAGTATATTTGCCTTAGTAACTTGTGTTATGGATATTGCAAGTAATCCCTCTGATCTCTTGCCTTTCAAGACATGTTCTAGTGTCTTTGTTCACTCATTTCTGTGGGTATATGTAGTCATATATGGAGTACAATATCGAAAATCATCTTATATTTCTAAACGGAGGTAGTAATAAAAGATTTGGTTTCTATTTGAATTAGAACCAGGTCTGCGGTGGAGATGAAGTTCTCAAAGTCATGTCGTGTGAACAGGAAGACCTAAGGATGAGTTGTACTACTAAACTATCCAGCTGCTGTGTCCTTGTCGCCACGTGTCCTGAACTAGTGTTTTCGTGTAGCATTGTTGTCAGGCGTGTTCTCGAGGCTGTACTTGACGAGAACAATTTCCTGGTTGTGCCTTCGTTTAAGAAGGGTGTGGTTCTTGTAAAGATTTCGACAAATCTGATGTGGACTATCTTCATCGTCATGTTTATGAGTGGAAAGACCAATCTGTTAGGTTCTCCAAGGTTGACGAGATGGTGATGGTGTAGGTAGACATCTCTCCCGAAGTCCATGGCCTAGTCAGTTATGCGGGGTTCACCCCATAGGTCGGTGGCAAGAAATAGTCCGCAGAGTTTAATTAGTGCAACTTTGCTTGTCTGTAGTAAGTACTATTGGTCAGAACTTGATTTGTGTGTGTAAACCCTATATTGTTTAGTACTGTCGCTTTTGGTGTGTGGTGAGTCCTGAGAACAGTCTATGTTAATGTCTGTCCACTCAATTCAGTCTGTATATTTTGAAGTATCCATATCATCTTTTTTGTTAGGGCGGTTTATCAATTATGGTTACACTCCAATATCTATATGCATTGCAGGGTTTATCGCACGCACTAGGATTTCCAGTCCCATGGATGTTCGGTCCATACGATTTGTCATGACCTTTGGACTGTCCTGCTTGTGGGAGTAGGTGGGGGCCCTGCATGCCACGCATAGTTGGATGATCAATCTTCTATTTAGTACTTCAACATAGTGATTTCCAGGTAAGGATTCACTCGTGTCACATAAAGTAAATCTTATTGATTTACTGTCTAAATCTTATTGATTTAATGTCATGTTTTCTTACTTTTGCTGCATTTTTATGATGCGGGTTTTTCCATGTGACATTCATTATAGAATAAACGTTTGGTTTGCTCTACGATGGTTATTTTTGCAGGTTTCACTGCTTATGTTGTGTTAGTAACGAAGGCACTGTCCATCACTTATATTACTAGAAACAATTGGATCAGTCTGTTGTCTGAGTACAAGTTGAAGCCCTATGATGAACTGCAGTTTGGTTTAACAAACACGCCACAAATAGTCCTTCTCGCGTTTAAAAGAAATGATGAAAAATAGTGGATCACGGTCACGGAGCGTAGTCAAGTTAGAAAGCTGATCATAGCAGACCAGACACGATCGCCGCTGTGTCGCACATCGGTACCACCTTCAGCAATGGATCGATCACTGGCACCTTCTCTGACGGCACTTGCTCTAGCACTGACAGCGGCATCAACTTAGTCTGATCAAGCTGAGGATTGGGCACCGACCGCGTCAGCGGATCAGGCTGATCTACCAGAGGATCAGGCATCGACACTGGCACCTGCTCCGACACCGGCACGAGCTCTACAAGGATCACCATCTCCGGCAAAAGCAACTACACTAATAGTCACAATGACACGGGCACCAGCAATGGCTCCGGAACCTGCAGCAACACTTGCACTTGCATCTGCTTCGGCCCGTGCAACGGCAATGGAACTAGCAGTTGCACTGGCAACAAACTGGGCTGCAATTCACACTGCATATACCAAAGTCCTTACAAAAACCGACATCTCCACCTTCTTGGTAAGCATTGGCCGTCCAAGTGCTTCGTTCTTTTTTCTTTCCATGTTGTTTCACATGATTCACTGTGTTGATATAACTGTTTGTGTATGTCTTCTTGTTTGCAAGTAGAGAATTCCGAGAGCAACGAGGGAGTGGTTCAACAATCCGGGCGACCGTGGCCAAGTTTCTATTACCATGCACGGCCTTGGTGTGAATGCACCTGTGATGTCGCTTGAAGCTACGTCGGTATTTCACCAAAGAGGAAGGGATGATGCAGCACAGCGGGGTTAGTAATTTCCCTCAGATATGAAACCAAGGTTATCGAACCAGTAGGAGAACCAAGAAACACAACGTAAATAACCCCTGCACACAAACCACAAATACTCGCAACCCAGCGTGGTAAAGGGGTTGCCAATCCCTTTCGGGTAGTGTGCCAGAAATTGTTGCATGGACGGGAGAAAGTTTCAATAGATTGATAAATAGATCGCAAATAAAATAAAGTGTAGCAAAGTATTTTTTTTTCTATTTTTGGTTTAATAGATCTGAAAATAAAAGCAAAGGAAAATAGATCGCAAAGGCAAATAATATGAGAAAGAGACCCGGGGGGCGTAGGTTTCACTAGTAGCTTCTCTCGAGAAAAATAGAAACCGGTGGGTGAACAAATTACTATTGGGCAATTGATAAAACTTCAAATAATCGTGACGATATCCAGGCAATGATCATTACACAGCCAGCACGTCCAAGATTAGTAGACCGACTCCTGCCTGCATCTACTACTATTACTCCACACATCGACCGCTATCGAACATGCATCTAGTGTATTAAGTTCATGGAGAAATGGAGTAATGCAATAAGAACGATGACATGATATAGACAAGATCTATCTATGTAGAGATAGACCCCGTCGTTTTATCCTTAGTAGCAACGATACATACGTGTCGGTTACCCTTCTGTCACTGGGATCAAGCACCGTAAGATCGAACCAACTACAAAGCACCTCTTCCCATTGCAAGAGAAATAGATCAAATTGGCCAAACAAAACCCAAATATCGAAGAAGAAATACGAGGCTATAAGCACTCACGCATAAAAGAGATCAACGAAACTCAAATAGTTTCATGGATACAAAAAGATAGATCTGATCATAAACTCATAGTTCATCGATCCCAACAAACATACCGCAAAAGAGTTACATCATATGGATCTCCAAGAGACCATTGTATTGAGAATCGAGAGAGAGAGAGAGAGAGAGAGAGAGAGAGAGAGAGAGAGAGAGAGAGGAAGCCACCTAGCTACTAACTACGGACCTGAAGTTCTACAAAGAACTACTCAGGCATCATCGAAGAGGCACCAATGGAGGTGGTGGGCCCCATCCGAGATGGTGTCTAGATTGGATCTGGTGGTTCTGGACTCTGCCGCCGCTGGATGAATATTTCGTCGACTCCCCTCGGGTTTTGGGAATATTGGGGTATTTACAGAGCAAAGAGGCGTTCCGGGGGCACCCGAGGTGGGCACAACCCACCAGGGCGGGCTTGGGCCTCCTGGCGCGCCCTGGTGGGTTGTGCTCTCCTCAGAGCATCCCCAAGCGCAGCCAGGGCCCATTATGTTCCTTATGGTCCCAAAAAAACTCCGTAAAGTTTTGTTGCGTCTGGACTCCGTTTGATATTGATTTTCTGCAATGTAAAAGTCATGGACAAAATAGCAAGTGGCACTTGGCAATATGTCAATAGGTTAGTACAAAAAATGATATAAAATGACTATAGAATGATTATAAAACATCCAAGATTGATAATATAACAGCACGGAACAATAAAAAATTATAGATCCGTTGGAGATGTATCAGCATCCCCAAGCTTAACTCCTACTTGTCCTCGAGTAAGTAATTGATAAAAACAGAATTTTTGATGTGGAATGTTGCCTAACATGTCATATCATATTATTTTCTTTATATCATGGACATTTGGACTTTTATTTGATTCAAAGCAATGGTCTAGTTTTGACATGATAATTTAAATACTCAAGCATATCAACAAGCAATGATGTCTTTCAAAATATCAATGCTAAAATAAGTTATCCCTAGCCCATCATGCTCAATCATTGATCCATTCATGAAACACACTGGCATATTAGCTATACCCAATACTCAAGTACGATCATATTAACTCCTAGTTGGTGCTTTTATAAGAGAAGATGGAGACTCAAATTCAATGAAAAATTAAATAAAGTAAAAGAAAGGCCCTTCGTAGAGGGAAGTAGGGATTTGTAGAGATGCCAGAGCTCAAAGCAAAAAACGTAGAGATAAAAACATTTTGGGAGGTGTATCCATCCCACCAACGAAAACGACTTAGAGTTCCCAACACTTTCCATGCTAGATATATCATAGGCGGTTCCCAAACAGAAAATAAAGTTTATTTCTTTTTCCACCATACTTTCACTTTCCATGCCTAACCATATCCACGGGTGCCTTCCATACCAACACTTTCCAAGTAATTTATTATTTGACAACATAAAGTAAATTCATTTTTCATTTCGGGACTGGGCATGTAGCGACCCGACCCGAATGGATCAAGTCTCTGTGCTCCGGTGTCATCCCTGGATCAGTAATGCTGACACCACACAGTACTTTGAAGGATTTATAGCAAAGTAGCAATCACACACTTATTACATCGGTGCCTCAAAAGAGAACTTATTACAATAAATATGGCTTAAGGCCATCTAATATCGATAACAGCGGAAGACTTGGAAGATAAATGGGTCCATCAACTCCAACGGCATCACTGAGTATAGAACCATGACCTAACAGCACCTTACTCGTTGTTTGAAATGTCTGCAACATGAAAGTTGCAGCCCGAAAACGGGTCAGCACATGGAATATGCTGGCAAGGTAACACATAGAGAGTAATGAACAGTAATGAGCTATACTATATGCATGTATGGCTGGTGGAAAGCTCTATGGTTACAGTTTTGCGTAAAGCTAGTTTTTCCCTACTACAATGGAATGAATTTATTTAACTATCATGGTAGTTGAACATCGAGAATGGTTGACAGCATTCCGATCCCAATTAAGTGAACAATTAAAACCAAACAATATTAATTAGAAGTAACAGATGAGATTCACACGATATTCAAGTACTAGATACTCAAGATGTCCATAACCGGGGACACGGCTAATCATGATTAGTTTATTACACTCTGCAGAGGTTTGCGCACTTTTCCCCACAAGACTCGATCGCCTCCATTGGGTTTCTCGCACTACACGGTGTTTGAGAAACGGATGACCGAGACACAGTCTTTCAGAAGCGCTAGCACCTTACGATGGATAGACCGGTACACCTACTTTCCCCTACATCTGCTAGTCTACCCTGTAAGAGTTCGCACGACTTAGTCAACTATGCCAGAGCCCATAATGGCTTGTGGCTGCACACGGAAGTTTCTAGCATGAAAGATCTTATGATCCCTTTGAGCCTGGGTGGCGGTCCAAAAGAAAACAGGCAAGTCCTGATAGAAACCAGGTGCCTCAATCGACCCAGATGTATGTTTAAGTTGCCACCTTAGATAAACCCTTAAAATTAACAAACTCACATCTGTCATGGATATCACTCACCCAATCCACGTCTACTAGCATAGCATGGCATAATAAGCAAACGTAGAAGTAACTCCCAAAGGTTTCATAATAAACAGGTAATAGGTACTACCTCATCTACTTCCCATCCCATAATTTAATTAGATCCTAATCATGCAATGTGTGAGGATTGATCTAATGCGATAAAACTGGGTTGTAGAAAAGGTATGATCAAAGTGTTACTTGCCTTGCTGATGATCCGCGAGTCCTAGAGATTCAAAGTAACAGGCGGCGCAATCCGGGTAATCTATCGCAGACAAACAACAAGCATACAATAAGTACTCATATAATGCACAGGTAAAACTCGAACAAGAGATCCAACCAGATAGTTCAACTTAAGAACTCCGGTTGCAAAGAGAGAAAGAACCGAACAAAGCAACGGAAAACAAACGGCTGAAGAAAACAACTCGGTTCTAGCAAGTTGAAACTAGGTCAAATTTTACAGTAGCAAAAACTTATTTAAGTTGATTAGTCGGAACGGCGGTTTCGAAACGAAACTCCAGGCGCTTGAATCACCTGATTCCGATAAACAAGCGGGGAGATAAACTAGAACGAAGATCGGATCTGAGATCGCGATCGCGGAATAAATCCGACGAAAAGGAAAAGAAGAATGGTTAAACGAACGGACATTCGTTAACCAAGAATAACTGGTGATCACGTTCGTTAGGACGAACGATCCGGCGAACGCTTGCTAAATAACTAAACCGAAAACAAAACGGAAAACCGATCTATGGTTTCGGAAGAAAATTGAAACAAACGAAAGAAAACCGGAACGGTTATAAGAAAAACCGAACCGGGGAAAAGGTGGCGCGGCGCGGCTACCTCCGGCGAGGCTCCGGCGAGGGGGCTCCGGCGGCGGCGGGGAGGCGCGGCGGCGGTGTTAGGCAGCAGCGCTAGGGCGGCGGCGGCAGGGAGGCGCGGCGCGGCGCGGCGGCGGCTAGGGCGCGGGGTGGGGAGGCGGCACGGCTTGGTGTGGGAAGAGGGGGGGTGTGGGGGTATTTAAAGGGGGGAGGGGGGAGGAAACTTGGGGGAGGGGGCAAGAAAGAGGAGGGGGGCGGCCTAGAGTCCGAATCGGACTTGGCTTCGGGCGGCGGCGCGGCTGCGCGCGGGCGCGCGCGTGGTGGCCGGCCTGGCCTGCGGCTGGGCCATGGCCTAGGCGCGCGACGCAGAATTTTTTTTAAAAGGTTTCGTGCGCAGAAAAACAAAGAAAATAAAAACTAAACGAACTCCAAAACTCCCAAAGTAAATTTTCCCCGACTCCTAAAAATGAGTCGAACAAAATGAACTTTTCTCCGGGCCTAGATGCAAATTTTGAAAACGCGCATTTTTCCTAATCCAAATAAAATGCAAATAAACACTGGAAAACAAAATTGAATTTATTTATTAAATCTTCTTTTTTTCCTAAATTTGGGAAAAGTCATATTATTTCCCTCTCTCATATTTGATATTGGGAAAATAATTGAAGATGAAATAAATAAATCAAAGGATCCTCTTTTTCAAAATTTGAGAAAACTCAAATATGAAAATGACGAAATCTCCAACTCTCTCCGAGGGTCCTTGAGTTGCGTGAAACTTCTAGGATCGACCAAAATGCATGAAAATATGATATGCATGATGATCTAATGTATAACATTCCAAATTGAAAATTTGGGATGTTACAAACCTACCCCCCTTAAGATGAATCTCGCCCTCGAGATTCGGGTTGGCTAGAAAATAGGTGAGGGCGGTCCTTGAGCAAATCTTCTCCTCTCTCCCAGGTGGCTTCATCCTCGGAGTGGTGGTTCCACTGAACTTTGCAAAACTTGATAACCTTGCTGCGAGTAACTCTGCTGGCATAATCGAGAATCTTGACTGGTTTCTCCTCATACGTTAAGTCGTCCTTCAATTGAATCGCTTCAAGCGGCACGGTATCTCTTAACGGTACCTCCGCCATCTCGGCGTGACATTTCTTCAGCTGAGAAACATGGAATACATCATGAACTCCTGACAGTCCCTCTGGTAATTCCAACTTATACGCGACTTCTCCCATACGTTGGAAGATCTTATATGGTCCAACGAAACGCGGTGCTAATTTTCCCTTAACTCCAAAGCGCTTAACTCCTCGTAGTGGGGATACTCGGAGATACACCCTGTCTCCGGTTTCTTAAACTGTCTCCTTGCATTTAGAATCGGCATAGCTCTTCTGCCTGGACTAGGCTACCTTGCGCCTATCGCGAATCAATTAAACTTTCCGTTCAGACTCCTTAATCAAATCCGGTCCAAAGAACTGACGATCTCCAACTTCTTCCCATGACAACGGTGTCCTGCACCTCCTTCCGTACAAAGCTTCGAAAGGTGCCATCTTCAAACTGGTTTGGTAACTGTTGTTATAAGAAAATTCTGCATACGGCAAGTTATTGTCCCAACTAGATCCATAATCTAGTGCACAAGCTCTCAGCATATCTTCCAAAATCTGATTGACTCTCTCGGTCTGTCCATCTGTCTGTGGATGAAAAGCGGTGCTGAACTCTAGCCTGGTTCCCAAAGTTTCATGCAACTGATTCCAAAACTTTGAGGTAAATTGGGTTCCTCTGTCTGATACAATACTCCTCGGAACTCCATGCAAACAAATGATCCTAGTCATGTATATCTTTGCCAACTTAGCACTGGTGTAAGTGGTCTTAACTGGAATGAAATGTGCTACCTTCGTTAAACGATCAACTACTACCCATATCGAGTCATAGCCTGCCTTCGTCCTGGGTAGTCCTGTGATGAAATCCATGCCTATCTTATCCCACTTCCATTCGGGTATCGGCAATGGTTGCAACAGTCCGGCTGGCTTCTGATGCTCTGCCTTTACTCTACGACATACGTCACAAACTGCTACATATGCTGCAATATCCTTCTTCATTCCAGTCCACCAGAATGTTCCCTTTAAATCCAAATACATCTTGGTATTTCCGGGGTGAATCGAATAGGGTGAATCATGTGCCTCTTGCAGAATCAACTTCCTGATCTCCGGGTCATTTGGCACATAAACACGGTCCTCAAACCATAGGGTATTGTGCTCATCCTCACGAAATCCCTTTGCTTTTCCTTTGCTTAGTTTCTTCTTTATAGAAGCAATCTCCTTGTCAGATTTCTGAGCCTATCTGATTTTATCCATCAATGTTGACTGAATCTCCAATGCTGCTACATAGCCTTTCGGAACTATCTCTAAACTTAGTTCACGAAGGTTTTCTGATAACTCCTTAGGTATTTCCTCAGTTATTAACGTATTGACATGGATCTTACGGCTCAATGCGTCAGCTACTACATTAGCTTTTTCGGGATGGTAATGCAATCTCATATCATAATCCTTGATGAGTTCCAACCATCTCCTTTGTCTGAGATTCAACTCCTTCTGTGTGAAAATGTACTTCAAACTCTTGTGATTCGTGTACACCTCGCAATGATTTCCAATGAGGAAATGTCTCCATGTCTTCAATGCATGCACTACGGCTGCTAACTCCAAATCATGCGTAGCATAATTCAATTCATGAGGCTTAAGTTGTCGTGAAGCATACAAAACAACTCTCCCTTCCTGCATAAGCACTGCTCCAAGTCCTCGACGTGAAGCATCGCAATATACCTCATAATCCTTGGTCTGATCTGGCAAAATCAACACTGGTGAGGTAACCCAACGTTTCTTCAACTCCTGGAAACTAGCCTCTCACTCCTCAGTCCAATTGAACTTGGTATCCTTCTTCAACAACTCCGTCATAGGCTTCGCAATCTTTGAAAAGTTCTCAATGAATCTCCGGTAGTATCCTGCGAGTCCAAGAAAACTCCGGATCTCTCCAACTGTCGTTGGTGCTTCCCATTCGGTTACGGCCTCAAACTTTGTGGGGTCAACTGCTATCCCTTCTCCGAATATAACGTGTCCGAGGAATCCTACTTCTTTCAACCAAAACTCACATTTGCTAAATTTGGCATATAACTGATGTTCCCTTAGTTTCTCCAAAACCAAACGCAAATGTTCCTTATGCTCTTCTTCATTCTTTGAATAAACCAGGATATCATCAATGAACACTACGATGAACTTATCCAAAAACTCCATAAAGACCTTGTTCATCAGGTTCATAAAATAGGCAGGCGCGTTTGTCAGTCCAAATGACATAACGGTATACTCGTACAATCCGTATCTCGTGGTAAAAGCTGTCTTCGGAATATCCTGTTCTCAAATTTTCAACTGATGGTATCCCGATCGCAAATCGTTCTTGGAAAACACTTTAGCTCCTTGCAAACGGTCAAACAGATCATTAATCATTGGCAGTGGGTACTTGTTCTTGATGGTTACTTCATTTAATCCACGGTAATCAACAACCATCCGTAATGATCCATCCTTCTTTTCCACTAGAAGTACTGGTGATCCCCAAGGCGAAGAACTTGGGCGTATGTAACCTTTCTCCAGTAACTCCTTAATCTAATTCTTAATTTCTACCAAATCCTTTACTGGCATCCGGTATGGCCGCTTCGATATTGGGTCTGTACCTGGCAATAACTCAATCAAAAACTCAATGTCTCTATCCGGTGGCATTCCTGGCAATTCCTCAGGAAATACATCAGGAAAATCCTTTACCACTGGTACTTCTTCCTGCACAACTCCTGTTAGGCAATTTACTTGTGTCCTATTTGGCACATGCCGGGATACATACGTGATCCTTCTTCCTTCTGGCGCTGTGAGCAAAATTGTCTTACTGGCGCAATCGATGTTTCCTCCATACATCGACAGCCAATCCATACCGAGAATTACATCCAGACCCTGGGATTCCAGAATAATTAAATCTGTTGGGAAAACATGCCTTCCTATGCTTAATGGCACTTGAAAGCATCCTTGACTGGCCATGTATTCTGCTCCTGGCAAGCTTACTAGCATAGGTGTTTTAAGAATCCTAGTGGGCAGGCTATATTTTTCCACAAATCCCCTTGATATGTATGATTGCGATGCACCAGTATCGAAAAGAACGAGTGCGGTAAATGACTTAACCAAAAACTTACCGATTACTGCATCAGGCTGATCTTCAACCTCCTCCACGTTAACGTGGTTCACCTGTCCCCTGTTGAAAGGGTTCGGCTTCTTCCCTGAGCTTCCATTGCCATTTCCATTCTGGCCTTCAAGACATTCATTGGCATAATGTCCGGTCTTGGAACACTTGAAACAGGTGACTTAACTCAGATCTCTCTTGGCTGGGGTTGATGGGGTGGTATGGTTCTGGCCGTTGCTTCCTCCATTCCCATTACCATTCTTGTGGCTGTTATGGTTGTGCGAACTACCTCCTCCATGGGTATGCTGAAACTGAAATCCCGATTTAAGGGTAAAACGGGGCTTCTGCTGGGCTCCATAGTTATACTTCCCCTGTCCATACTTCCTCTTGCGATTCTCAATCTGCCGTTGCTTCCCTTCACTCATGCTGGCACGATCTACCAACTCCTGGTAGTTGTTGAAACTTGCTACCATCAACTGCATACTCAACTCATCATTCGGTCCTTCCAGAAACTTCTCTTGCTTAGTTGCATCCGTAGCAACGTCATCTGGGGCATAACGTGCTAACTTGCTGAAGTCGTCAACGTACTGGCCAACTGTCCTTCCTCCTTGGCGTAAGTTGCGAAACTCATGCTTCTTCATGGCCATAGCTCCTGCTGAAACATGTGCAGTGCGGAAAGCTTGCTGGAACTGATCCCATGTGACGGTGTCAACTGGGAAGGTGGCCGTGAAATTCTCCCACCATGCTGCCGTGGGTCCTTCCAACTGATGTGCGGCAAACTTCACTTTCTCACCATCTGTGCATCCTGCAGTGGTCAACTCCCTTCCTATCTTGCGGAACCAATCGTCTGCTACTATCGGCTCGGTGCTACTAGAAAACACCGGCGGATTCAGCCTAAGGAAACGGGCTAAGTGGTCAACAGGTGGCGGTGGTGGTGGTGGGTTGTTGTTGTTGTTGTTCTGCTGGTTCTGGACTAACATCTGCATCAATTGATTCTGCTACTGGATCAACTGAGTGAGCTCCGGTGGAAATCCATTGTCACGTCTCGGAGGCATCTGAGGGTTTAGAAAAGATGAGAAATAAGAATAGAGTGAGGTCTAAAGAGAAAACACTACCCCAATGCACATGAGCAAAAGCACACAAATTCACTTCATTCAATTCAAACAAGGGCTTACAATCGATCTAGCTATCGCAAAAGTGCTCGAACTATAGTGTATACATAGGGGAAATACTACTAATAGTTGGTGGTCATCTAGAAATTTGAACCGGTGGAAGACTCCATGATGTCCGCTCCAGCTTCGTCTTCAAAGTCGGGTTCACTTGGATCCGAATCGGTATCGTCGAGAATGATGTAGTTGTCCAGACATGCGACGTACATGTCTTCCTTCCTGGATGCTAACTCCCTCTTGAGTTCTTCAATCTCTTGCTTAAGATCGCCGTTGTGTCTTGCTAGAGCTACTATCTCGTCCATGTAGTCCTTGCGTGTAGCCTTCAGTTCTCCTTCTAGCTCGATGATCCTCGCCTTCGCATTCTTCAACTCTATCATATCATTGCACATCTGGTTCTCGTGGCGTCGAATGTGCTGGTTTAACTCCTGGATGAAAGCTGCAATGGATCTATCCTTCTTGGTGCTGACTAATTCCCATTGTTCATCTCGACGTCCGCAAATCTGGTAGATAGTGTCCTTGAGGTCTTCTTGATAAACTTCTCCAATGCGTCCTATGGTGATATGGGCTGCCATGCTCTTTCCCAGACTCCAGGTTGGTGCATTGAAAACACTATCTATGGGCTTCGTGATTGGCACGAATGTCCTTCCCGGAACGTGAGCTTGAATCTTCCAGCGCTCCTCTTCAGGTAGAGTGGCGTTGAAGGTTCCTGTGAAACTTGGTAATCCAATGTTTAGGTACTTGGTGACTTCCTTCAAGTGAAATCCAAAAGGTGTGCCTTCATCCTGTTGAGCGTACTTGATCTTCGCGTCCTTCATCCTAAAGAGTAGAAAAGATGAGGAGTTAGAAAATGAGGAGAGAATAGTGATCTATGGCTTTACCTTAGTGGTCGTGTCCTACAGTCAGCGTGTGCTTTGATACCATCTCTGTAGCGACCCGACCCGAATGGATCAAGTGTCTGTGCTTCGGTGTCATCCCTGGATCAGTAATGCTGACACCACATAGTACTTCGAAGGATTTATAGCAGAGTAGCAATCACACACTTATTACATCGGTGCCTCAAAAGAGAACTTATTACAATAAATATGGCTTGAGGCCATCTAATATCGATAACAGCGGAAGACTTGGAAGATAAATGGGTCCATCAACTCCAACGGCATCACTGAGTATAGAACCACGACCTAACAGCACCTTACTCGTCGTCTGAAATGTCTGCAACATGAAAGTTGCAGCCCGAAAACGGGTCAGCACATGGAATATGCCGGCAAGGTAACACATAAAGAGTAATGAACAGTAATGAGCTATACTATATGCATGTATGGCTGGTGGAAAGCTCTATGGTTATAGTTTTGCGTAAAGCCAGTTTTTCCCTACTACAATGGAATGAATTTATTTAACTATCATGGTAGTTGAACATCGAGAATGGTTGATAGCATTCCGATCCCAATTAAGTGAACAATTAAAACCCAACAATATTAATTAGAAGTAACATGATGAGATTCACACGATATTCAAGTACTAGATACTCAAGATGTCCATAACCGGGGACACGGCTAATCATGATTAGTTTATTACACTCTGCAGAGGTTTGCGCACTTTTCCCCACAAGACTCGATCGCCTCCGTTGGGTTTCTCGCACTACACGGTGTTTGAGAAACGGATGACCGAGACACAGTCTTTTAGAAGCGCTAGCACCTTACGATGGATAGACCGGTACACCTACTTTCCCCTACATCTGCTAGTCTACCCTGTAAGAGTTCGCACTACTTAGTCTACTATGCCAGAGCCCATAATGGCTTGTGGCTGCACACGGAAGTTTCTAGCATGAAAGATCTTATGATCCCTTTGAGCCTGGGTGGCGGTCCAAACGAAAACAGGCAAGTCCTGATAGAAACCAGGTGCCTCAATCCACCCAGATGTGTGTTTAAGTTGCCACCTTAGATAAACCCTTAAAATTAACAAACTCACATCTGTCATGGATATCACTCACCCAATCCACGTCTACTAGCATAGCATGGCATAATAAGCAAACGTAGAAGTAACTCCCAAAGGTTTCATAATAAACAGGTAATAGGTACTACCTCATCTACTTCCCATCCCACAATTTAATTAGATCCTAATCATGCAATGTGTGAGGATTGATCTAATGCAATAAAACTGGGTTGTAGAAAAGGTATGATCAAAGTGTTACTTGCCTTGCTGATGATCCGTGAGTCCTAGAGATTCGAAGTAACAGGCGGCGCAATCCAGGTAATCTATCACAGACAAACAACAAGCATACAATAAGTACTCATCTAATGCACACGTAAAACTCGAACAAGAGATCGAACCAGATAGTTCAACTTAAGAACTCCGGTTGCAAAGAGAGAAAGAACCGAACAAAGCAACGGAAAACAAACGGCGGAAGAAAACAACTCGGTTCTAGCAAGTTGAAACTAGGTCAAATTTTACAGTAGCAAAAACTTATTTAAGTTGATTAGTCGGAACGGCGGTATCGAAACGAAACTCCAGGCGCTTGAATCATCTGATTCCGATAAATGAGCGGGGAGATAAACTAGAACGAAGATCGGATCTGAGATCGCGATCGCGGAATAAATCCGACGAAAAGGAAAAGAAGAACGGTTAAACGAACGGACGTTCGTTAACCGAAAATAACCAGTGATCGCGTTCGTTAGGACGAACGATCCGGCGAACACTCGCTAAACAACTAAACCGAAAACAAAACGGAAAACCGATCTAGGGTTTTGGAAGAAAATCGAAACAAACGAAAGAAAACCGGAACGGTTATAAGAAAAACTGAACCGGGGAAAAGGTCGCGCGGCGCGGCTACCTCCGACGAGGCTCCGGCGAGGGGGCTCCGGCGGCGGCGGGGAGGCGCGGCGGCGGCGCTAGGCGGCGGCGGCGTTAGGCGGCGGCGCTAGGGCGGCGGCGGCAGGGAGGCGCGGCACGGCGGCGGCTTGGGCGCGGGGTGGGGAGGCGGCGCGGCTTGGTGTGGGAAGAGGGGGGTGTGGGGGTATTTAAAGGGGGGAGGGGAGAGGAAACTTGGGGGGGCAAGAAAGAGGAGGGGGGCGGCCTAGAGTTCGAATCGGACTCGGCTTCGGGCGGCGGCGCGGCTGGGAGCGGGCGCGCGCGTGGTGGCCGGCCTGGCCTGCGGCTGGGCCTTGGCCCAGGCGCGCGACGCAGAAATTATTATTTTTTTTAAAAAGGTTTCGCACGCAGAAAAACAAAGAAAAGAAAAACTAAACGAACTCCAAAACTTCCAAAGTAAATTTTCCCCGACTCCTAAAAATGAGTCGAACAAAATGAACTTTTCTCCGGGCCTAGATGCAAATTTTGAAAACGCGCATTTTTCCTAATCCAAATAAAATGCAAATAAACACTGGAAAACAAAATTGAATTTATTTATTAAATCTTCTTTTTTTCCCCTAAATTTGGGAAAAGTCATATTATTTCCCTCTCTCATATTTGATATTGGGAAAATAATTGAAGATGAAATAAATAAATCAAATGATCCTCTTTTTCAAAATTTGAGAAAACTCAAATATGAAAATGATGAAATCTCCAACTCTCTCCGAGGGTCCTTGAGTTGCGTGAAGCTTCTAGGATCGACCAAAATGCATGAAAATATGATATGCATGATGATCTAATGTATAACATTCCAAATTGAAAATTTGGGATGTTACAGGGCATCCCTAAAACCTTTGCCTTACTCTTCTGCAATGACAAGTGAATAAACACTCATCGTGAGAATAACACATCCAGCATGGAAAATATTAGCCACCCCTCACTGCTCCGCGAGCGAAACGAACACACAAAAGAGAAGTTTATTTTGAAAATTAGAGATGGCACATGCAAATTTTCTTAGAACGACAAAAGAATACCGCATATAGGTAGATATAGTGGACTCATGTGGCAAAATTAGTTTAAAGGATTTTGGATGAACACGTAGAGATCATACTTCGTGCAAAATGAAGGCTAGCAAAAGATTGAGAAGCGACCAACCAAAAAACAGATAATCTCATAAGCAAGCATTAAGCATAATTAACACCAAATAATGCACCACAAGTAGGATATAATTTCATTGCATGACTATTGATTTTCGTGCTTGCATAGGGAATCACAAACCTTAACACCAATATTCTTACTAAAGCATAATTACTCATCAAGATAAATCACATATAACATCATCATATCTCAAAACTATTACTAAGAATCAAGCTTATTTTGTCCAATGATCTTGATTAAAGTTTTTATTATATCCTTCTTTGATATTTATCACTTTGGGACTAATTTTCATGTGCTGCTTTTCATAAGCTCAAACAAATATAAGTGAAGTGAAGGAAATATGCCCTAGAGGCAATAATAAAGTTATTATTTATTTCCTTATATCATGATAAATGTTTATTATTCATGCTAGAATTGTATTAACCGGAAACATAATACATGTGTGAATACATAGACCAACAGAGTGTCACTAGTATGCCTCTACTAGACTAGCTCGTTAATCAAAGATGGTTATGTTTCCTAACCATGAACAAAGAGTTGTTATTTGATTAACGAGGTCACATCATTAGTTGAATGATCTGATTGACATGACCCATTCCATTAGCTTAGCACCCGATCGTTTAGTATGTTGCTATTGCTTTCTTCATGACTTATACATGTTCCTATAACTATGAGATTATGCAACTCCCGTTTACCGGAGGAACACTTTGGGTACTACCAAACGTCACAACGTAACTGGGTGATTATAAAGGAGTACTACAGGTGTCTCCAATGGTAGATGTTGGGTTGGCGTATTTCGAGATTAGGGTTTGTCACTCCGATTGTCGGAGAGGTATCTCTGGGCCCTCTCGGTAATACACATCACATAAGCCTTGCAAGCACTGCAACTAATATGTTAGTTGTGAGATGATGTATTACAGAACGAGTAAAGAGACTTGCCGGTAACGAGATTGAACTAGGTATTGGATATCGACGATCGAATCTCGGGCAAGTAACATACCGATGACAAAGGGAACAACGTATGTTGTTATGCGGTCTGACCGATAAAGATCTTCGTAGAATATGTAGGAGCCAATATGGGCATCCAGGTCCCGCTATTGGTTATTGACCGGAGACGTGTCTCGGTCATGTCTACATTGTTCTCGAACCGTAGGGTCCGCACGCTTAACGTTACGATGACAGTTATTATGAGTTTATGCATTTTGATGTACCGAAGGTTGTTCGGAGTCCCGGATGAGATCACGGACATGACGAGGAGTCTCGAAATGGTCGAGACGTAAAGATTGATATATTGGAAGCCTATGTTTGGGCACCGGAAGCGTTCCGGGTGAAATCGGGATTTTTCCGAGAGGTGGGCCGGCCCCCTCTTTCTCCTTCCCCCCAAGAGTCCTAGTTGGAATAGGATTGGAGGGGAGGAGTCCTACTCCCGGTGGGAGTAGGACTCCTCCCTGCGCCTCCCTCCTAGCCGGCCGAACCCCCTGCCCCTGGCCTTTATATACGGGGGCAGGGGGCACCCCAAGACACACAACTTGATCCTTGAGATCGTTCCTTAGCCGTGTGCGGTGCCCCCTGCCACCAAATTCCACCTCGGTCATACCGTTACAGTGCTTAGGCGAAGCCCTGCATCGGTAGTACATCAAGATCGTCACCACGCCGTCGTGCTGACGGAACTCTTCCTCGACGCTTTGCTGGATCGGAGCCCGAGGAACGTCATCGACCTGAACGTGTGCTAAGAACTCGGAGGTGCCGGAGTAACGGTGTTTGGATCGGTCGGATCAGGAAGAAGACGTACGACTACTTCCTCTATGTTTTGTGATCGCTTCCGCAGTCGGTCTGCGTTGGTACATAGACAACACTCTCCCCTCTCGTTGCTGTGCATCACCATGATCTTGCGTGTGCGTAGGAAAATTTTCGAAATTACTGCGTTCCCCAACAGTGGTATCAGAGCCTAGGTTTTATGGTTTAATGTTATATGCACGAGTAGAACACAAGTGAGTTGTGGGTGATACAAGTCATACTGCCTACCAGCATGTCATATTTTGGTTCGGCGGTATTGTTGGTTGAGACGATCCGGACCAACCTTACGCGTACTCTTACGCGAGACCGGTTCCCTCGACGTGCCTTGCACATAGATGGCTTGCGGAAGACTGTCTCTCCAACTTTAGTTGAACCAAGTGTGACTACGCCCGGTCCTTGAGAAGGTTAAAACGGAGTCTATTTGACGAACTATCGTTGTGGTTTTGATGCGTAGGTGAGATGAGTTCTTACTTAAGCTCGTCGCAGCCACGTAAAACTTGCAACAACAAAGTAGAGGACGTCTAACTTGTTTTTGCAGGGCTTGTTGTGATGTGATATGGTCAAGGCATGATGTTGATTTTATTGTATGAGATGATCATGTTTTGTAACCGAGTTATCGGCAACTGGCAGGAGCCATATGGTTGTCGCTTTATTGTATGCAATGCAATCGCGATGTAATGCTTTACTTTATTGCTAAGCGGTAGTGATAGTCGTGGAAGCATAAGATTGGTGAGACGACAACGACGCTACGATGGAGATCAAGGTGTCGCACCGGTGACGATGGTGATCATGACGATGCTTCGGAGATGGAGATCACAAAGCACAAGATGATGATGGCCATATCATATCACTTATATTGATTGCATGTGATGTTTATCCTTTTATGCATCTTATCTTGCTTTGATTGACGGTAGCATTATAAGATGATCTCTCACTTAATTATCAAGAAGTGTTCTCCCTGAGTATGCACCGTTGCAAAAGTTCTTCGTGCTGAGACACCACGTGATGATCGGGTGTGATAGGCTCTACGTTCAAATACAACGGGTGCAAAACAGTTGCACACGCGGAATACTCAGGTTATACTTGACGAGCCAAGCATATACAGATATGGCCTCGGAACACGGAGACCGAAAGGTCGAGCGTGAATCATATAGTAGATATGATCAACATATTGATGTTCACCATTGAAAACTACTCCATCTCACGTGATGATCGGTTATGGTTTAGTTGATTTGGATCACGTGATCACTTAGAAGATTAGAGGGATGTCTATCTAAGTGGGAGTTCTTAAGTAAATTGACTGAACTTAAAATTATCATGAACTTAGTACCTGATAGTATCTTGCTTGTTTATGTTGATTGTAGATAGATGGCTCATGCTGTTGTTCCGTTGAATTTTAATGCGTTCCTTGAGAAAGCAAAGTTGAAAGATGATGGTAGCAATTACACGGACTGGGTCCGTAACCTGAGGATTATCCTCATTGCTGCACAGAAGAATTACGTCCTGGAAGCACCGCTGAGTGCCAGGCCTGCTGCAAGAGCAACACCAGAAGTTATGAACGTCTGGCAGAGCAAAGCTGATGACTACTCAATAGTTCAGTGTGCCATGCTTTACGGCTTAGAACCGGGACTTCAACGACGTTTTGAACGTCATGGAGCATATGAGATGTTCCAGGAGTTGAAGTTAATATTTCAAGCAAATGCCCGGATTGAGAGATATGAAGTCTCCAATAAGTTCTATAGCTGCAAGATGGAGGAGAACAGTTCTGTCAGTGAGCATATACTCAAAATGTCTGGGTATAATAATCACTTGATTCAATTGGGAGTTACACTTCCGGATGATTGCGTCATTGACAGAATTCTCCAATCACTGCCACCAAGCTACAAGAGCTTTGTGATGAACTATAATATGCAAGGGATGAACAAGACTATTCCCGAGCTCTTCGCAATGCTGAAAGCTGCGGAGGTAGAAATCAAGAAGGAGCATCAAGTGTTGATGGTTAACAAAACCACGAGTTTCAAGGAAAAGGGCAAAGGGAAGAAGAAAGGGAACTTCAAGAAGAACGGCAAGCATGTTGCTACTCAAGAGAAGAAACCCAAGTCTGGACCTAAGCCTGAAACTGAGTGCTTCTACTGCAAGCAGACTGGTCACTCGAAGCGGAACTGCCCCAAGTATTTGGCGGATAAGAAGGATGGCAAAGTGAACAAAGGTATATGTGATATACATGTTATTGATGTGTACCTTACTAATGCTCGCAGTAGCACCTGGGTATTTGATACTGGTTCTGTTGCTAATATTTGCAACTCAAAACAGGGACTACAGAATAAGCGGACACTAGCAAAGGACGAGGTGACGATGCGCGTGGGAAACGGTTCCAAAGTCGATGTGATCGCAGTCGGCACGCTACCTCTACATCTACCTTCGGGATTAATATTAGACCTAAATAATTGTTATTTGGTGCCAGCGTTGAGCATGAACATTATATCTGGATCTTGTTTGATGCGAGACGGTTATTCATTTAAATCAGAGAATAATGGTTGTTCTATTTATATGAGTAATATCTTTTATGGTCATGCACCCTTGAAAAGTGGTCTATTCTTATTGAATCTCGATAGTAGTAATACACATATTCATAATGTTGAAGCCAAAAGATGCAGAGTTGATAATGATAGTGCAACTTATTTGTGGCACTGCCGTTTAGGTCATATCGGTGTAAAGCGCATGAAGAAACTCCATACTGATGGGCTTTTGGAACCACTTGATTATGAATCACTTGGTACTTGCGAACCGTGCCTCATGGGCAAGATGACTAAAACACCGTTCTCCGGTACTATGGAGAGAGCAACAGATTTATTGGAAATCATACATACCGATGTATGTGGTCCGATGAATATTGAGGCTCGTGGCGGATATCGTTATTTTCTCACCTTCACAGATGATTTAAGCAGATATGGGTATATCTACTTAATGAAACATAAGTCTGAAACATTTGAAAAGTTCAAGGAATTTCAGAGTGAAGTTGAAAATCATCGTAACAAGAAAATAAAGTTTCTACGATCTGATCGTGGAGGATAATATTTGAGTTACGAGTTTGGTGTACATTTGAAAAATTGTGGAATAGTTTCGCAACTCACGCCACCCGGAACACCACAACGTAATGGTGTGTCCGAACGTCGTAATCGTACTTTACTAGATATGGTGCGATCTATGATGTCTCTTACTGATTTACCGCTATCATTTTGGGGTTATGCTTTAGAGACGGCCGCATTCACGTTAAATAGGGCACCATCTAAATCCGTTGAGATGACGCCTTATGAACTGTGGTTTGGCAAGAAACCAAAGTTGTCGTTTCTTAAAGTTTGGGGCTGCGATGCTTATGTGAAAAAGCTTCAACCTGATAAGCTCGAACCCAAATCGGAGAAGTGTGTCTTCATAGGATATCCAAAGGAAACTATTGGATACACCTTCTATCACAGATCCGAAGGCAAGACTTTTGTTGCTAAATTCGGAAACTTTCATGAGAAGGAGTTTCTCTCGAAAGAAGTGAGTGGGAGGAAAGTAGAACTTGACGAGGTAACTGTACCTACTCCATTATTGGGAAATAGTACATCACAGAAAACTGTTTCTGTGAGACCTACACCAATAAGAGAGGAAGTTAATGATAATGATCATGAAACTTTAGATCAAGATACTACTATACCTCGTAGATCAACCAGAGTAAGATCCGCGCCAGAGTGGTACGGTAATCCTGTTCTGGAAGTCATGCTACTAGATCATGATGAACCTACGAACTATGAAGAAGCGATGGTGAGCACAGATTCCGCAAAGTGGCTTGAAGCCATGAAATCTGAGATGGGATCCATGTATGAGAACAAAGTATGGACTTTGGTTGACTTGCCCGATGATCGGCAAGCAATTGAGAATAAATGGATCTTTAAGAAAAAGACTGACGCTGATGGTAATGTTACTGTCTACAAAGCTCGACTTGTCGCAAAAGGTTTTCGACAAGTTCAAGGAGTTGACTACGATGAGACTTTCTCACCCGTAGCGATGCTTAAGTCTGTCAGAATCATGTTAGCAATTGCCGCATTTTATGATTATGAAATTTGGCAAATGGATGTAAAAACCGCATTCCTGAATGGATTTCTGGAAGAAGAGTTGTATATGATGCAACCTGAAGGTTTTGTCGATCCAAAGGAAGCTAACAAAGTCTGCAAACTCCAGCGATCCATTTATGGACTGGTGCAAGCATCTCGGAGTTGGAATAAACGCTTTGATAGTGTGATCAAGGCATTTGGATTTATACAGACTTTTGGAGAAGCCTGTATTTACAAGAAAGTGAGTGGGAGCTCTGTAGCGTTTCTGATATTATATGTGGATGACATATTACTGATTGGAAATGATATAGAATTTCTGGATAGCATAAAGGGATACTTGAATAAAAGTTTTTCGATGAAAGACCTCGGGGAAGCTGCTTACATATTAGGCATAAAGATCTATAGAGATAGATCAAAACGCTTAATTGGACTTTCACAAAGCACATACCTTGACAAGATTTTGAAGAAGTTCAAAATGGATCAAGCAAAGAAAGGGTTCTTGCCTGTGTTACAAGGTGTGAAGTTGAGCCAGACTCAATGCCCGACCAATGCAGAAGATAGAGAGAAAATGAAAGATGTTCCCTATGCTTCAGCCATAGGCTCTATCATGTATGCAATGCTGTGTACCAGACCTGATGTGTGCCTTGCTATAAGTTTAGCAGGGAGGTACCAAAGTAATCCAGGAGTGGATCCCTGGACAGCGGTCAAGAACATCCTGAAATACCTGAAAAGGACTAAGGATATGTTTCTCGTATATGGAGGTGACAAAGAACTCACCGTAAGAGGTTACGTTGATGCAAGCTTTGACACTGATCCGGACGATTCTAAATCGCAAACCGGATACGTGTTTACTTTACACGGTGGAGCTGTCAGTTGGTGCAGTTCTAAACAAAGCGTCGTAGCAGGATCTACATGTGAAGCGGAGTACATAGCTGCTTCGGAAGCAGCGAACAAAGGAGTCTGGATGAAGGAGTTCATATCCGATCTAGGTGTCATACCTAGTGCATCGGGTCCAATGAAAATCTTCTGTGACAATACTGGAGCAATTGCCTTGGCAAAGGAATCCAGATTTCACAAAAGAACCAAACACATCAAGAGACGCTTCAACTCCATCCGGGATTTAGTCCAGGTGGGAGACATAGAGATTTGCAAGATACATACGGATCTGAATGTTGCAGACCCGTTGACTAAGCCTCTTCCACGAGCAAAACATGATCAGCACCAAGGCTCCATGGGTGTTAGAATCATTACTATGTAAACTAGATTATTGACTCTAGTGCAAGTGGGAGACTGAAGGAAATATGCCCTAGAGGCAATAATAAAGTTATTATTTATTTCCTTATATCATGATAAATGTTTATTATTCATGCTAGAATTGTATTAACCGGAAACATAATACATGTGTGAATACATAGACCAACAGAGTGTCACTAGTATGCCTCTACTAGACTAGCTCGTTAATCAAAGATGGTTATGTTTCCTAACCATGAACAAAGAGTTGTTATTTGATTAACGAGGTCACATCATTAGTTGAATGATCTGATTGACATGACCCATTCCATTAGCTTAGCACCCGATCGTTTAGTATGTTGCTATTGCTTTCTTCATGACTTATACATGTTCCTATAACTATGAGATTATGAAACTCCCGTTTACCGGAGGAACACTTTGGGTACTACCAAACGTCACAACATAACTGGGTGATTATAAAGGAGTACTACAGGTGTCTCCAATGGTAGATGTTGGGTTGGCGTATTTCGAGATTAGGGTTTGTCACTCCGATTGTCGGAGAGGTATCGCTGGGCCCTCTCGGTAATACACATCACATAAGCCTTGCAAGCACTGCAACTAATATGTTAGTTGTGAGATGATGTATTACAGAACGAGTAAAGAGACTTGCCGGTAACGAGATTGAACTAGGTATTGGATATCGACGATCGAATCTCGGGCAAGTAACATACCGATGACAAAGGGAACAACTTATGTTGTTATGCGGTCTGACCGATAAAGATCTTCGTAGAATATGTAGGAGCCAATATGGGCATCCAGGTCCCGCTATTGGTTATTGACCGGAGACGTGTCTCGGTCATGTCTACATTGTTCTCGAACCGTAGGGTCCGCACGCTTAATGTTACGATGACAGTTATTATGAGTTTATGCATTTTGATGTACCGAAGGTTGTTCGGAGTCCCGGATGAGATCACGGACATGACGAGGAGTCTCGAAATGGTCGAGACGTAAAGATTGATATATTGGAAGCCTATGTTTGGGCACTGGAAGCGTTCCGGGTGAAATCGGGATTTTTCCGGATTACCGGGAGGGTTACCGGAACCCCCCGGGAGGCAAATGGGCCTATTGGGCCTTAGTGGAAAAGAGAGAAGAGGCAGCCCACAAGCCTAGCCGGCGCCCCCCCTTTCCCAAGTCCTAATAGGACTAGGAGAGGTGGGCCGGCCCCCTCTTTCTCCTTCCCCCCAAGAGTCCTAGTTGGAATAGGATTGGAGGGGAGGAGTCCTACTCCCGGTGGGAGTAGGACTCCTCCCTGCGCCTCCCTCCTAGCCGGCCGAACCCCCTGCCCCTGGCCTTTATATACGGGGGCAGGGGGCACCCCAAGACACACAACTTGATCCTTGAGATCGTTCCTTAGCCGTGTGCGGTGCCCCCTGCCACCAAATTCCACCTCGGTCATACCGTTACAGTGCTTAGGCGAAGCCCTGCGTCGGTAGTACATCAAGATCGTCACCACGCCGTCGTGCTGACGGAACTCTTCCTCGACGCTTTGCTGGATCGGAGCCCGAGGAACGTCATCGAGCTGAACGTGTGCTAAGAACTCGGAGGTGCCGGAGTAACGGTGTTTGGATCGGTCGGATCAGGAAGAAGACGTACGACTACTTCCTCTATGTTTTGTGATCGCTTCCGCAGTCGGTCTGCGTTGGTACGTAGACAACACTCTCCCCTCTCATTGCTGTGCATCACCATGATCTTGCGTGTGCGTAGGAAAATTTTCGAAATTACTGCGTTCCCCAACATGAAGATCATGAGCATAATTTTTCTTTCTCTCAAAACAATTTAAGTGTAGCAAGAGAGAATTTCTTCAAAAATACTAAGCACACCGTGCTCAAAAAGATATAAGTGAAGCACTAGAGCAAGTCCATAGCTCATAAGAGATTTAAGTGAAGCATAGAGAGGAATTCTAGCAAACCATGACATAATTTTGGCTGTCTCAAATATGTGTATCCAGCAAGGGATCAAGACTTAAAACACAAAATAAAACAAGCAAAGACTCATATCATACAAGACGCTCCAAGCAAAACACATAGTATGTAACGAATAAAAATATAGCTTTGAATAAAATACCGATGGTCGTTAGAAGAAAGAGGGGATGCCACTCGGGGGCATCCCCAAGCTTAGTTGGTTGCTCATTTTTGGATAATAGCTTGGGATGCTGGGCATCCCCAAGCTTAGGCTCTTCTACTCCTTATTCCTTCATCCATCGTAAGATAACCCAAAACTAGAAAACTTCAATCACACAAAACTCAACAAAACCTTCGTGAGATCCGTTAGTATAAGAAAATAAATCACTACTATAAGTGATGTATCAAACCAATTCATATTTTGTTCATGCATTATATCTACTGTATTCCAACTTTTCTATGGCAACAACTCATCAAATAAAACCATAGAGCCATCAAAATAAGCACACAACGCAAAGAAAACAGAATCTGTCAAAACAGAACAGTCTGTAGCAATCTGACTATTTTGTGTATTTATATAACTCCAACAATTCTGAAAAATTAAGATGACTGCGAAATTTGAATGTTGATGTACTGCAAGTGGAATGGGTATTTTATCCCTCTCTAGTTAAAAATAAGAATTATTTTCACGAGCGCAAAAGTTTCTGCTTTTTTAGCAAGATCAAACATCTATCACCCAAGAAGATCCTAAAGGATTTACTTGGCACAAACACTAATTAAAACATAAAAACACAATCATAACAGTAGCATAATTGTGCTAACACTAATCAAACAACTATCACCCAAGAAGATCCTAAAGGATTTACTTGGCACAAACACTAATTAAAACATAAAAACACAATCATAACAGTAGCATAATTGTGCTAACACTAAAGAACAGGAAGAAAAAAGCAAAAATAAATTTTATTCATTAGGTTGGCTCCCAACAAGCGCTATAGTTGTACACCATTAGCTAGGCATAATGCAAGGATCTAAGTTTTGTCATCTTTGGTTCGATATCCATAAGATACCCTCATGATTGATTCATATGGTGGCCTAATTCTTGTTCTAGGGAAGTGTTCCATACCCTTCCTCAAAGGAAATTGGAACTTGATATTGCCTTCTTTCATATCAATTATGACACCGGTAGTGCGTAAAAACGGTCTACCAAGAATAATTGGAAAAGACGGATTGCAATCAATATCAAGAACAATAAAATCTATGGGCACATAATTTCTATTTGCAAGAATAAGAACATCATTAATTCTTCCCATAGGCTTTTTAATAGTGGAATCTTCCAAGTGCAAATTCAAAGAACACGATTTAATATCGGTAAGACCAGGCACATCACATAAAGATTTCGGAATTGTAGAAACACTAGCACCCAAGTCACACAAAGCAAAACACTCATATATTTTTATCTTGACTTTGATATTATGTTCCCATTCATCATGCAATTTTCTGGGAATTGAAACTTCTAATTCCAATTTTTCTTCTAAATCTTTCATCATGGCATCAACAATATGTTTAGTAAAAGCTTTATTTTGTTCATAAGCATGGGGTGAATTTATCATGGATTGCAACAAAGAAATACAATCAATCAAAGAGCAACTATCATAATTAAAGTTTTGTAATCCAAAAGAGTGGGAACATCACTAGTTAAAGTTTTGACCTCTCGAAACCCACTTTTATCAATTTTCTCAACATGATTTTCACCCTCCGAATCATTGGGACTCCTTCTAGCTAAAGTTGCCTCTTCTCCAGTCCCTTTTTCGTCAATCTTAACTTTACCAAACAAGGAATCAATAGAAGAAACACCAATCATTTTAAGATCTTCATCACTTTTATCTTCTAACAATATTGGTTTGGCGGCCATTTGATTTACTAAGGTAGCTTGTGCATCGGATATTTATCCTAGAAAACTTTCGGCAAAAGCATACTTGGATTGTAGATTGCAAAGTTCTCTACTAATATCATCAAGTTGTTTTGTAATAGCATCTAGCACAACGGAGTGCTCCTTAGGTTCTTTAGTAAAATACTTGTTATGCTAAAATTTTGTAGTCATATATTCCTTAGTACTTTTCTCAATTTCAAGCAAAATATTGGGTTAAGTAACATCATAATAGTTTCTTTGAGGCATCATGACTAGGCAAACAAGAACGCACACAAAAACAGATCCGACAAAAAAATGGCGAACGAAAAAGAGAGGCGAATAAAACGACAAATTTTTGTGAAGTGGGGGAGAGGAAAATGAGAGGAAAATGGCAAATAATGTAACTTGGTATATGTTGAAGATCCCCCCAGCAACGGCGCCAGAAATTCCTATTGATGTCGCTTGAAGCTACATCGGTATTTCCCCAAAGAGGAAGGGATTATGCAGCACAACGGCGGTAGGTATTTCCCTCAGATATGAAACCAAGGTTATTGAACCAGTAGGAGAACCAAGCAACACGACATAAACAGCCCCTACACACAAACAACAAATACTCACAACCCAACGTGTTAAAGGGGTTGTCAATCCCTTTCGGGTAACGGTGCGAAAAATTGGTGCATGGACGGGAGAAAGTTATAATAAATTGAATAAATAGATATCAAATAAAATAAAGTGAAGAAAAGTATTTTTTGTATTTTTGGTTTAATAGATCTGAAAATAAAAGCAAAGGAAAATAGATCGCAAAGGCAAATAATATGAGAAAGAGACCCGGGGGCCGTAGGTTTCACTAGTGGCTTCTCTCGAGAAAAATAGCAACCGGTGGGTGAACAAATTAATATTGGGCAACTGATAGAACTTCAAATAATCATGGCGATATCCAGGAAATGATAATTACATAGGCATCACGTACAAAATTAGTAGACCGATTCCTGCCTGCATCTACTACTATTACTCCACAGATCGACCGCTATCCAGCATGCATGTAGTGTATTAAGTTCACGGAGAAACGGAGTAATGCAATAAGAACGATTACATGATGTAGACAAGATCTATCTATGTAGATATAGAACACATCGTTTTATCCTTAGTAGCAACGATACATACGTGTTGGTTCCCCTTCTGTCACTGGGATCAAGCACCGTAAGATCGAACCCACTACAAAGCACCTCTTCCCATTGCAAGATAAATAGATCACGTTGGCCAAACAAAACCCAAATATCAGAGAAGAAATACGAGGCTATAAGCAATCATGCATAAAAGAGATCAAAGAAACTCAAATACTTCCATGGATATAAAAAGATAGATCTGATCATAAAATCCAAGTTCATCGATCCCAACAAACACACCACAAAACAGTTACATCATATGGATCTCCAAGAGACCATTGTATTGAGAATCAATAGAGAGAGAGAGGAAGCCATCTAGCTACTAAATACAGACCCGAAGGTCTACAAAGAACTACTCACGCATCATTGGAGAGGCACCAATGGAGGTGGTGAACCCCATCCAAGATGGTGTCTAGATTGGATCTGGTGGTTCTGGATTCTGCGGCGGCTCCCCTAGGGTTTTGGGAATATTGGGGTATTTATAGAGCAAAGAGGTGGTCCGGGGCACCCATGGTTGGCAAAACCCACCAGGGCGCGCCTGGGCCTCCTGGCATGCGCTGATGGGTTGTGCTCTCCTCGGAGCACCCCCCAGGCATAGTAAGGGCCCATTATGTTCCTTCTGGTCCAAAAAATCTCCGTAAAGTTTTGTTGCATTTGGACTTCGTTTGATATTGATTTTTGTGATGTAAAAAACATGGAAAAAACAGCAACTAGCACTTGGCACTATGTCAATAGGTTAGTACCAAGAATGATATAAAATGATTATTAAACATCCAAGATTGATAATATAACAGCATGGAACAATCAAAAAATATAGATACATTGGAGACGTATCAACCTGCTCAATATATCGTAAGTACACAGGATGGTCGCATGATGATTGATGCTAAAGGATGGTCAAGGTTCAAATCTAAATCATATCATGGGATAGGAGATGATGTCAAAATTGAACTTTCTCAGCAAGGAGAGCTGGTCCAAATCAACTTTGAAATTCTTCAGTAGCAGCATGCAACTACCGAACTGATCTATCTTCCAAGAGATTTTGATGTAATAATCTGGCATGGTGAAACAATTGTCCTATGTGTATAAGTAGTACGGCAATATTATTTATCACGTAGTATATCCTTGATAGAATTGCAACTCTGATTGTTGGTTAGGAATTGTCGTTCAATTTCATTCTAACAGCTGTTGTGCTTTATTCAATTTTGTGTATTCGCCTTGCGAAAGCATATAAAACCAGCGTCGTACTGATCGCTTGCAATATGAAAAGCGCCGAGGTAGAACACATGGGCCCCCAAACATTCACGCCCACCGGCCTATGGCCCAAAGTTCAGAACCGTGAGCCCGTCTGAGTATTATATTCTCAGCTGAACTCCCATATTATGTTATACTAGCAATATGCCCATGCGTTGCACGTAACATCAAGATGCATTTGTATGAGTAGTTTATCTTGTGAGAGAAAATGATGAACGAGGGAAGGCCTTATTTGCAAATGTGGAGATGTGTGTGGGTACCTTTTTGCAAAATTGCCATAGTTTCCTTCCTATCCATTAGATATAAATCGGACGGCCTATATTGCAGGGTGGCAGGCAAACCATCATCACCAACTCTGTTTTTATAGAGATGTTATATATATTCCCTTGATTTTTCTTATGTATAAAGTTGTGATAAAAGATTTTTATATTTCTTTAAAGAGGGAGTATCTCTCTATTAAAAATATATTTATGTGTAACTAGTTACTCCTTCCTTTCTACTTCCTTTCACTGAAATGTGGGGCATCCGGCAACGGGGTCCACGTGCCATGCACCAAATTAGAGTGCACAACTGCACTATAGACTCACCCCGGTCGTAGCGCCGTAGTAATGCCCAATGAGTCGTCAAATCCCAAAAACCCCCCACCTTTCCAGCTTTAGCAGTAAGCTGGATGGACGAAGCAGCAATATTTCTCTGGTCCTGAATCCCCTTCTCCCTCGTCTGCTTGTTTAGAGAAAACCCCCTCTCGGCGATTTCATAGGGTTTTCTCATGGAGAACCGGGTGTGCATTCTTCATCCATCCCCAATAAATCCAAGTCCCTTGGTCGGGGGTAATCCTAGGATGGCAGCCGCCGCCGTTGATGCATTTTTCTTCCTACTGAATCTAGTGTGTTTCATTTGCAGTGCCCAAAGTGCGAGGACCCTATAGGTTTCTGCACCCTCGGTGAGACGCCACACTTGTTCCTTATCATCCTAACACGAGATTTTAAAACGCACACAGTATGTTCGTAGAATCCTCTTTTCTATCCGGGAGGGTGATGTTTTTTGAACATGTTGTCGACTAATTTGGAAATTTGGATTGATATATTTGGATAGAAGGTACTAGTACCTTGGTCAACACTACATGAAGGGGGGAATTATTTCTAGATTTGGATAGGGAATACATTGTGTTCTCATATTATTTTTCCTGCAGTGCATTCCTTGCTATGTTAGAACACATCTACTCAAGATGCTTGGCCTTGCCATAACTGAATACACCAGTTCAATGGTCACATTGAAGACAAGCCATGGATATAAGTTCCGAGTTGGGTTCATGAACCAAGAAGATCGCTGCTTTTTTATGGCCGAACTTGGATAAACTTTCTCAAGTGTTACACACTGAAAGTTGGCACACAAATGTTGATGGAAATAGCAGAACCTGGTCTCATCTTCACTGTGATCTTCCACCCCGACATCGTTCCAAGTGTTCATCCATGTTAGTTTTGTATCTGGTTCTTGCTTGTTGCCTCGATTACTTCTTAATCCACCTATTCTGTCTAACTAATCACAATTTAACTTTAGAAGTAGCAATGAATCTCCCATGAAGATGCTACTTCTAAATAATATTTCTTATAATAGGTGACACGTGTATGTTTTTTCAAAGTTAAGCAGGCTACTCGTTTGTTATTCTATAAGAACTCGACTATTACTGATGGCACTGAAGTTGACTGGGACGACATCCACAAGTTCCTACACTTTATTGATTGTCTTGAGGTCCTTGTGGGCGTTTCAATGGTGGAAGGCCACGTGGGATATGTGTGCCACTGCTGCACTCGTTGAACAGGTCCAACTGTGTCGAGAAACTTATGGTACGAGCTGTTTTCTATTATATATGTTGTTAATAAACTCTTGCTTATACACAGCTTTACAGTTGTGATCTTCTTGAAACAGAAACTGCCTAGTTCTATTGTTCCTATACAGATGCCTGACCATGGTCGGGTCAGACTTGCGCTTGGTCACAACATGATGTTTATGTCGACCTACTCCATTACCCTTGGAGGTGAAAAGATACTTATTCATGGGTGGTCTCAAATAATGAAGTCCGGTCCATCTTGGAGAATAGGACAGAAGGTTATGTTCATGCTTTTCCATGGCTCTAAAGTGAATATCCTGTTTATTGACCACATTTGTGAGATGAAGCCGCTTTTAGAAGGTTGTGGATGCGCGGGGTGGCGCTTGGGCCTTGTCCTAGGGCTTGGCGGCATCACCCTTGGTTAACTGTAGGCAAAGTAGCACTGTTCGAGGCATGCTTTGTATGGTTGAACCTCTATAAGTACTCATACTGCTTTCAGCTATGGTTGTTAAGTGCCCCTACTGGTTTCAGTTAAGGTTGTGAAGTACTCCTGCTGCTTTTATAGTATGTCGTGTTTCTTCAGTCATGCCTTCCTCCAACCGCCAAAACCAAACCAGCGCCGACGGGGCCGCCTGCTTCCGCCTCCCACGGCTGGCTGTGCTTCAATGCACGCATCGCTGCCCCACCATCTCCTAAATCGTTAACACCGATGTCTGAGGCCTTGCCATCGTCCTCCGCGTGCTTTGGTGTGCTCACCATGGCGTTTCCCTCTTGTATTGTCAACATGGTCAACAAACAAGAGGAATCGGGAGAGGACTGTATGTGGAGAGGATGACAGTAGGGGCCCACCATGTTCATGGCCGTACGCAAGGAAGTTCCTCGTTTTTTGTTATATATACACCATTGTTAGCATAGGGAAAAAGAAAATGCTTCCTCCTAGTGGTTTCCTGACATCTGGGACCCACGGTATTGTCAGCGTATATAGTCAATAGACAAGAGAACAACACAAGATCAGCTGACACCTAGGACGTAGCTTCTGGAGCAGTATTTTTTAGTTATTGTTCAGACAGAGCAGGGTTTCAACTAGGTTGTCGCCCTTCTAGCCCAGGCTTATATTTTATGTTCACCACATGACCAGCCCAACTATTTTTCTTTGAGAAAATGAGCCTAGTTTATTTTTTTTAAGAACACCTAATCCATGCCTACTTATTTTTCTACGCCTAATGGGGTGCAACTCTTTCAAGATGCCTCCAAATTTTGAAAGTAATATGAAATGAGCTATAAATATAAAAACAGATGAAAATTGCCAATTACTTTATAATTTTTGATTTTTTTCACATTTTCATATTCCAATTTCACTAGGCTTTAATCTAATTTAAATATATCATCAAAGTACTTTAAATCTGGCTTGACATTTCGTTATTAAAAATAGTTTGGAATCCACAGAAATATAGGAAAATTCTTTTAAATTTTTAACCCTGGCCCTAGCCAACAAAAAAATGGACTGCAATAAATTGAATACAAAGTTGAAATGAGCTATAAATTATTTTAAAAAATAGGGAATGGTCTGACTTGTGGGCCTATTAAGTTGACGTGTATGCAAGATGTCAATCCCATGGCCGTCGTGTTTCTTCAATCTCTGATCTTCTTGCTCCAGCCGCCAAATCCAGCACCGGTGGGACTGCCTAATCCCGGCTCCCATAGCCGGTTGTGCTGCCGCACATGCCTCACCGCCCCCTACTACTTCCACCGCTGGCCAGGCCATCCCTCCAGTGTTGTGGCTTCGCCGCCTCTGAGTCATTCCCTTCCTGGGTCTCGCCATCGTCCATCACGCTGGTGTTCTTGGCACGGCATGGTCAACATTTTCAACAAATGACAACATCGAAAGAGGGATGTACAAGGAGAGGCTGATAGTTGGGCCCACATGATCCATGGCCGCACGCAAGAAAGTACCTCCTTATTACGCCAAAAAGAATGAATACTCCCAATGACATCTCGGACCCACCAGCTATATCTTCGCACTCAAGGAAGTGCCTCTTTATTACGCATGAAAAAATGAATACTACCCCTGCTAGCTGGGACCCACCATAGTGGGAGGCTAACTTGTGGGCCTACTAAGTTGACGCAGACGGATGGCTTTGTCAACTTAGTCAACAAACGGTTCTATCACCTGTGACTGTTGGATTGTTAACATCCAACGGTCATCATGCTTCTTCAACCTCTAATTGTCTTGCTCCAGCCATCCAAACCATCGCGTGCTTTTGCCTCACGTGGCCGGTTGTGCTGCCATGGAGGCCTCACCGCCCCCTACTACTCCCACCGCTAGCCAGGCCATCCCTCTACTCACCCACACCCACTGTTATTCTGCGGCAACGACAGCCTCACACCGCAGCCGAACCAATCAGCCCTCATACTCCTCTCCGCGTGGGCATCCACTATCGCGTCTTCCTTGGCTCCACGTCGTCCCCTTCCTTGGCCTCGCCGACGTCCATCGCCTTGGTGTTCTCGGTGCGGTGTGGTCAATGTGGTCAAGGAATTACTTCCATCGGAAGAGAACTGTACGTGGAGAGGATGACACCTGGGTACACGCTCGCGGCAAGGAAGTGCAACCTTATTACGCACGAAATAATGATTCATCCACCTGACAGCAGGGACCCACTGGACGGGCCATCCTATTTCTTGAAAAAAATGTCTCCCCTTGACTACTGGGACCCACCAGCTACATCTTCGCACGCAAGGAAGTGCATCCTTATCCTCCCTGACAGTCGGGACCCACCTGGTTGAAGTGTATGTAGCATTGTCATTCTGGTCGCGAACTTGTACGTACATACTGGTCGATCGGTCTATCTGCAGGCTGCAGCGATGAACCATGGCCGAGTAAGGAAGGGCACATGCCGTAGTAGAGGCGCGCACGTAGCATGTCAAGCAGTTCCGTTAATATTGTGTACACATACGTATAACCATGAGGCAGGAAAGTAAATACGGCCACATACATACATACGGGTGGGGTCTTGAATGCCTCCTCACACATATGTACGGCCAGGGCTTGTGTACATGGAGAGGCAGCAACGACATCCTGTTCATCGGCAGCCAACCGACTGGGTCGGAATGAAGGAAACAACGTTGTGCTCATCGGGAGCCAAGTGACAGGGTCGGAACGCGTCCTGTTCATCGGGAGGCAACAGACAGGGCCGGAATGGGTCATGTTCAATGGGATCATACATGCTTGGATGGAACAGTCAGAACAGGGTCAGGCGTATCGCAAAATGGAGCAAAACGGCCTTGTGTTCGACCGTGTATGGTCAAAAACAGGGTCCTGTTCATCGGGAAGGGTCTGGTGTACGATAAAACGGAGGAAACGGACTTGTGTTGGAGCTCCTACGGTCGAAACAGGGTGTTGTTGATCGGGAGGGGTGTGGCGTACCGCAAAACGGTGGAGAAGGACTTGTGTTGGAGCGCCTACGGTCAAAACAGGGGTACTGTTCATCCAGAGTGGTGTGGCGTACCGCAAAACGGGACTCCACGGGCTATTGTTCATCCACCTTCTACTGCCTCACTCCAGCCTCCACGGGCTACTGTTCATCCACTGTCGACCTCTTCCAACCCCAACCTGCGACTGTTCATCCATGACGTCTCCCTCCTGCCTCCACCAGCTACTATTCATCCACGGGCTCCTGTTCATCCAGCCTCCACCGCTCCTCCACCGGCTACTGTTCAACCAGCCCTCTCCATGGGCTACTATTCAACCACCCCTTGTCGATGCCAAAACCGGCGGATCTCGGGTATGGTGTCCCGAACTATGCATCTAAGGTCGATGGTAACAGGAGACAGGGGACACAATGTTTTACCCAGGTTTGGGACCTCTTGATGGAGGTAATACCCTACGTCCTGCTTGATTGATCTTAATGAGTATGAGGATTACAAGAGTTGATCTACCACGAGATCGTTGTGGCTAAACCCTAGAAGTCTAGCCTGTATGATTGTCATTGTCTCTATGGACTAAACCCTCCGGTTTATATAGACATCGGAGGGGACTATGGTTACACAAAGTTGGTTACAGAGAAAGAAATAATACATCCAGATGCCAAGCTTGCCATCCACGCAAAGGAGAGTCCCATCCGGACACGGGAGGAAGTCTTCTATCTTGTATCTTGATGGCCCAATACTCCGGTCCATGTCACACAGGCCGGATGCCCGAGGACCCCTTAATCCAGGACTCCCTCAGTAGCCCCTGAACCAGGCTTCAATGACGAGGTCTCCGGCGTGCAGATTGCCTTCGGCATTGCAAGGCGGGTTCCTCCTCCGAATATTTTAAAGTAGTCCTCAAACACAAAGAACGTGTCCGGCTCTGCAAAACAGGCTCCATAAAGAGTATAATATTTAATAAGTCCCATCTACTGACATTTTTGTAGTGAGACGCCACGTCTCCACCCGGTCATTATTTCGAACCATTTTTTAGCCTCCAGTTCTATGTTTCGAGATGCGGTTTTCATTGGCACATCTTGTCAAAGCAAAGATCGTGTCCCCTTATTGCGGGATTTTCATCAATACGGGCGTGGGTAATCCAACCACGCCTCCTGCACAGCCCTTGGGGAATAGGCGAGTTTTAAGGCGAGTGGGGAGGCGCTTGATATTTGTTGCCTTTATAAAGGGATAAGGATTCACCTCCTTTACCCACGCCTTCCTTCTCTCTTCCCAATCATTCTCGAGCTCCATCGCCAAAGTTCCCATCTTTTCTTCCTAAAAAAAGCACTCCAGCGATGTCCGGATCCGGAGCGTAGGGCAAGTGGATGGCCTCCTCCGTCACGGAGGACATTACGAAGCTCCGGGAGGCGGGGTACTTGGCCCTAGAAATCACCCACCGGCTTCCGGCCAAGGGGAAGACCGTCCCCACCCCGAAGTCCCATGAGAGGGTGGTCTTCATCCCCCACTTTGTCCGTGGGCTGGGATTTCTAATCCACCATTCGTCCGCGGACTCATGTTCTACTATGGGCTAGATTTTCATGATCTGGCCCCCAATTCCTTCCTCAACATCTCAACATTCATTGTCGTGTGCGAGGCCTTCCTCCGCATCTCACCCCACTTCGGACTGTTGCTGAAGACCTTCAACATGAAGCCAAAGATAGTGGGTGGTCAGCACGCAGAGTGCGGAGGCGCTATGGTGAGCAAGCTATCCAATGACCCATGGCCCAAAGGTACCTTCGTGGAGACCGTCAAGGGGTGGCAAAACCAGTGGTTCTACGTTATAGAGCCCTGCGACACCACTTGGGCCATGGCCCCCGAATTCAAATCCTGGGCCCCAATGCGGCTCACCTCCTGGCGGGAGAAGGGCCTGGACTAGGCATCATCGAACAAGCTGGTTGCACTACAAATGCACATCAAGAGCATGGTGGACAAGAACATCAAGCTTGTCAATGTGATCCAGGTGATGCTCTTTCGCCGGATACTTCCTTGCCAGAGCCGGACCTGCAATCTATGGGAGTTCGATCCGGCCAAGCACCAGACCCTACAACAGTTCTTCGGTGTCACGCACGAAGGCATCTGGAAGGTGCTTTTCAAGGCCAATGAGACATGGCCGAAGATGACCGAGGACCGTGGGTACAACCTGGCCCATCCCGCCAGTCCGTTAAGTTTTTCGTATTGCAAGGTGTATCCTTCACTTGTGTATTCAAGGAAGATGTCTAAGCTTCCATATTTGTCTTTCCTGGGCTGGACAGAGAAGGTAGAGCAGATCTAGTGTCCAACCCCACTGCTCGAAAACCCAGCTATCCCGCTTGCAACAAAGATGCTGGTTCCGGTGCCCTACCAAGCGCCGGAGAAGAAGGCCAAGAAGAAGGCCAAGGGGGCCAGAAGTGGCCTCCGCCATAAAGGCACTTCGGATGTGACGTCCGAAGACGCCGATAGCCATTCCTCCCCCGCTACTAAGGACAAGGAGGAGGAGGAGGAAAGTAACTTTCCCCCGAAGGGGGGAAGGAAGAAAAGGGGGCCCTCCATGGATCTGGAGGCAGAGGCGCCCAAGAAGAGGAGGTCCCCTTCGCGGACAACTCCGAATTGGATACAGACAGCAGCTCCGAGTGGCGCCCCTGGCCGAATCATAAGTACGCAAAAGGACCTATGAACACATATATCTAACTTCTTTATTTTATGGTTTTAATGTGTCGAATCATGCACTACCGTCCGGCTCACGCCTGCCTCCAGCGATCCTCATCTTCGGGGAACTTGCTGGATCCAAAGGTGATGGACAGCGGGTCACTTCCGGAGGCCTCCTCTCCCAAGGCCACAGACGACACCGAGGTGTTGTCCTAAAGGACCTTCCGAGGCTAGGGAGAGGAATAGGAGGCCGTCAGGGCGGCGCTAGGAGGCAAGACCTCGGCCACCGGACACAAGGGGGAGGAAATCCCCCCGAAGACTGGCGATGGGGGCCATGTCCAATTCAGCCCCTAGCCGAACACTATTCTGAAGGCCCATACGGCTCCGGAATCAGGCAAGTAGCCTCCTTCGCGAGAAGGAGGTGCGCCTATTCCGCCGGTGACCTTTGTCCATCCAGAGGCGCCAGATACCTTACTGGAAGCACTGCAAAGTGCTTCCATTGTTGAAGAACACCGCACCCTCATGGGTACATTGGTTGAGAGGGTTCGGTCCGCTAAGAGCGAACTGACTGAAGCCTGCACCAACCTTCTGACAGGCTTTGAGGTATGAGACGTAATTTATGCAAAAAAGAATATCATAGTATAGACAGTATCCCCTGACACTGTCCGGTGCTCGAAAAGAGAAGCTGGACAGAGGATCAAATAATTTTCGTAGGAGACTAACCAATAGATGTTTATATGAATAAGCAGGCATCAATACTGGCTGCGACCTCTCATTCTGTCGAAGTCTCTAAACTGAAGCATAGTTTGGAGCGGGCCGAGGAAGAGCTCGGCCATGTTAAAAAACAACTAGAGGACCAGCAAGGTATGCAATGGTCTATTCGGATGTAGAAATATATGAATTGTGTTTGTTGATCATACAATCATGATATTTCGTAGGAGCTGCGACTGAGATGGAGACCCTCAAGAAGTCACTAGCCGAGGCCCAAGAGAGAGCGGCGAAGGAACAAGACGCCCGTGAAAAGCACGAGGCAAGGGTCAGGGAGGTCCAGCCGGAGCTCCAGGACGCCGCAAAGAAATGCGAGTCCTTGGAGCGCAAGATTTTGAACCAAGAGTCCGAACTTGCTAAGTCATGCCAAAGGGCTCAAGAGGCCCAGGCCGAAGTCCAGGGTGCCCTCCAGGAGATCTAGGAAGCCAGGAAAATCACAGTGGGTAAGGCCTTTATTATGAAGAGCAAGTTTGTGAAGAAAAGGTACCTCTTACTGACCTGGATTTGGATTTCTCCAGGAGCGTTTGCGGATCTGCCGCGCAGTGTTGGTGACACAGCAGAGTTCTTCCGAGCCGAAGAGGGGAGCTCAATGGAGAAGTTGTTCTGGTCGCAATACCTTGCGCTAGAACATCTAGTGCCCTTTAGCGATTAGGTGAAGCAGCTGACCGAACTGCATAGGGCAGCCGAACTGTCCAATCCGTCTATGGCCTGCTGACGCCCTGCCCAGCAGCTACTTCGGACTCGTGAAGCGGCTGGTCAATGCTTGCCCTCGGCTTGACGCCACCAAGCGGTCGATCTACATCGAAGGTGCGTGAATGGCCTTCGCCCGTGTCAAGGTGCAGTGGGCGAAGATGGACGCCGTCAAGCTCGCGACCAAGGAACCGCCCATGGGCAAGGAGCACCGTACGCCCGGGCGGTATTTTGACTATGTCCTGAAGGGATCCTGCATTGTAGAGGGCTAGTGTTCAAAAGACATTGTCTTTGAATGAATACCTTCATGTTATCCCGTCCTGTATGACGAAAACAAGGCTGATATGTAATATAATGCTTGCTGTTTATTTTAAGATTTTACCTCCTATGCGGCCATTTTATTAAATCTGAGAGTTGTCCAGTCGTCCGCTTTAGCCCCCACGTAGGTAGTATGTTCGGGTTGAAACCTAAACACTCTTGATCCAAGATTTTGGTCTTTAAAGGAGGTGTTCAGTGCACCGAACCAGGAAATCAGACTATCTGGCTTTATCACCCTCACTTAGCCATACGAGTTTGGCAATAGAAAT
This sequence comes from Triticum monococcum, assembly GCA_034509565.1. Classification (NCBI taxonomy): domain Eukaryota; kingdom Viridiplantae; phylum Streptophyta; class Magnoliopsida; order Poales; family Poaceae; genus Triticum; species Triticum monococcum. The sequence goes on from CM067847.1 coordinate 452,760,815, forward strand.
GTAGGCGCAACCCCTAGTATTCGTTAGTCCGGACTAGGGTGCTGTAGACACTTGAGCGGGTGAAGGCCGATCCGTCGCATAATGCGGAAAAAATGGCAAGAGATTTTAACCTCCCAATAGCTGACCATCTCACGCCGCATCATGACCGTTAGTTTTCGGCTTTCTCTACTGAGGTGCTCATCCGGATAAACCATGACACAATCGTAGTAGTTCTCCCTTTACTACCCTAGCCGATAGAGCGGAACGTAAGGTAGTAAGCACAGGAGCCGGGCAACCCAACTATTGACCAAAGACATGATTCGGAGTCGATGCATATAATGCTAATTTCGGGGGGCCGAACTCTACTGTAAAAGTGCTCGGACTTGTTGCCGTAGTATGGAGCGCAATGAGGCTCCTGGAAAATCAAGGCGTACCAAAGTGTATGGATGCAATCAATAAGAATAACGAAATAAAATGAAGTAGTAAGCCAGTGCCACATAAGCTGGGCCGCAAACTATTTCCATTACAATTTGATTAATACGTCAAAGCGTATTTGTACAAATGGTGCGATAGGAAACAGGGCTATTTAACATGCCAAGACCAAGGGGGGAGCTTCGGGCGGGTCCTGAAAATAGGTAGAGTGATCGTCAAAAAGACCACCTAGAAATTCCCCCATACATCGATGCTACTTGCCACCTTGGTATATCCATCCTTCGAAAGGATCGATTATCAGGCCATCGAGAAGGACATGTGGAGAAGAAACCTGAAAAGGTTAAAATAAAAGAGAAAATGTGTGTGTCCAGGCACGGTCGAGCCGTATTATGGATCACAATCGGGTTATGCCTCCGTCTTTACCCATGGTATTTTGAGTGCGTAGTTATGTGCACGTGGTACGTATGCCGCTAGTTGGTCAGGACTGAGACGAAGGCCGAATTGCTAGTCGAGCTCCTGACGAGCTAGACTGTCTTCCTGTAGAGTAATCCGGACTCGTTTTACGGTGTCCGAGAGCTTGGCCGCCGAATTAAAATTCTGCTTGGTAAGGCTGCTCTGTACTTCCACTGCAAGGGCCGCAGTGTGCTCCTCGGTGCAGAGGGAGCGTTCCGTGTTTCCATTGACTGTTATGACACCGCATGGTCCGGGCATCTTGAGCTTGAGATAAGCATAGTGTGGCACCTCATTGAATCAAGCAAATGCAGTTCGTCCGAGCAGTGCGTGATAGCCACTGCGGAAGGGGACGATATCGAAGATCAAGTCCTCACTTCAGAACTTGTCCGGAGATCCAAAGACGACTTCTGATGTAATTGAGCCTGTGCAACAGGCCTCTACACCAGGTATTACTCCTTTAAAGGTAGTTTTTGTGGGCTTGATTCTTGATGGATTGATGCCCTTCTTGCGGACTGTATCCTGAAAGAGCATGTTGAGGCTACTGCTAGCGTTGATGAGGACGCGCGTGAGGTGGAATCCATAAATGATTGGGTCGAGGACTAGTGCGGATGAGCCGCCATGACGAATACTAGTCGGATGATCCCTGCGATCGAAGGTGATCGGACAGGACGACCATGGGTTGAATTTTGGGGCGACCGGCTCTATCACATAGACGTCCCTGAGCACTTGCTTGCGCTCCCTCTTGGGGATGTGAGTAACGTATATCATGCTCACCACTTTGACTTGAGGGGGAAACTTCTTTTGTCCCCCTGTGTTCAGTGGATGGGTCTCCTCGTCGTCGTCCTCACTTTGCGACCCCTTCTCCTTGTCTTCAGTATTTATCTTACCGGCGTGTTTAAAGATCCATCAGCTTCTATTGGTATGATTGGCTAGTTTATCGGGGGTGTCGTGGATCTGACATGGACGATCCATTATGCAGTACAAGCTGGATGGGCCCAGATTGTTTCTTTTATATGGCTTCTTCCGCCGGCCGGACTTGGAGCCACAGAATCTGGCATTGACCGCCGTGTCATCGGTATTGTTACCATTGTTTCGACACTTATGCCTGTTGTCTTGGGGCTTAATGTTGCTATTTCTGGCTTCAGAAGTGCCAGGTTCGCTTGCATTATTATTGCTACGGGCTAGCCAGCTGTCTTCGCCCATGCAAATGAGGGTCACAAGTGCAGTGAGGGCTGCCATAGACTTCAACTTTTCTTGGTCGATGTATTGGGCGAGCCATTCATCGCGGATGCTATGCTTAAAGGCAACTAGGGCTTCGGCATCTGGGAAGTTGATGATCTAGTTCTTTTTAGTTAGGAACCAAGTCCAAAATTTCCTGGCTAACTCTCTAGGCTATTGAACTATGTGACTTAAGTCATCGGCATCCGGAGGTCTGACGTATGTGCCTTGGAAGTTGTCGTGGAAGGCGTCTTCCAGGTCCTCCCAGCTGCCAATAGAGTTTTTAGGCAGGCTATTCAACCAGTGCCGACCTGGTCCCTTGAGTTTTAGGGGGAGGTATTTGATGGCATGAAGATCATCAACGTGGGCCATATGAATATGGAGAAGAAAGTCCTCAATCCATGCCGCGGGATATGTTGTTCCATCATATGATTCGATATTCACGGGTTTGAACCATTCTAGGAATTCATGTTCCATTACTTCATCAGAGAAGTAGAGGGGGTGTGCGGCGCCTCTATATACGCCCAGGTCGCGACGTAGCTCGGATGGAGTCCGTTTGCAGTTTTCAGCCCGGTGTGATTATGCTTGTCACGTCCGTCTAGATAGCCGTCATCGCGCGTCGGGGCACGCCCTCGTGATCCATAGATCAATCTGGTCAGACCTACTCTATTTTGCAGGTCCTGCCATAGGTCATATGTATATCCCCGAGTTGTTGTGTCTCAACCTTTACGGCGAGATAGTATGGGCTAGTGTTCGGCTTGAGTTGTTGTTTTGTCCCGGCCACGTGGTGGCCGGTTAGCCGCATTACGTGCTGACGGTACGGGCTCAAGTGCCTCGTCATCAAATTGAGGTAGCAGTTTATGCTTCGGGTAACTTTTAGTTGGGCACTCGAGGGCGTACTCCTCGGCTGCCAGGACATTAGTCCACCCGTCGTTCAATAGATCTTGATCAGCTTGAAGCTACTGTTGTTTCTTTTTCAGGCTCCTCGCAGTGGCTATTAGCCGGCGCTTAAAGTGCTCCTGCTCGAGAGGTTCCTCAGGCACAATAAAGTCTTCGTCGCCGAGGCTCACCTCATCTTCAGAGAGTGGAAGATAGATACTATCCTTCGAGTCTTCGTTTATGGCATGTTCATTAGGGCTAACTTGCCCATCTTCCCGATCGTCCTATTCGGAGGTTGGCTCGACGGGGTTTTCTTGGTCTTCGACCTCGTCTGCAGTGTTGTTGTCTCTTTTGCCGGTATCGCTGTCTTTTCCATGGCGTGATTTAGAGCGGCGCCGCTGACGTCGGTGCTTTGGCTGTATCTCAGGAGGTTTATCCTCGACTGGATTTTTCTCATTATCGCCGTCACCCTCTTTGGGTGTATCCACCATGTACACATCATACGAAGAGGTGGCCGTCCAGCATCCAGTAAATGGCAGGTTTTGGGCCTGCTCTTCTCTGGCATCGCAGCCCATATCGTCGATGTCTTCGGAGCCATAATTGAGCATGTCAGTTAAGTCCTTTGACTATGGCGATGAAGTGGGTGGTGGGTGGGACGTAAAATTCCCCGCTCTCAGCCCCTAGTCCGGGCTAGGTGTAGTTCAGACATTGCTCCTCCCTAATAACGTGGGATCGCATCAAGTCCAGAGCCTCGCTTAAAGGTAAGGTTTGTCCAGGGAGAAAAGAATCCACGGAGTATGGCGAGAAGGGGACTCCATGGCCGAGCTCACACAATGCTGACTCCGAGGGTTCAGAGCCAGTGTCTGGAGAAGAGTCTGGCTTTATGATGGTTGCTAGCGACACTGCTTCCTCCGGCTCTCCCGTACTAGGCTTACTAGCCGCAGATAGTCCGGCGAGCTTAGAAATCCTGTCTTCGGACCCGGCGATGCGCTTCGGATCTAAGGCCAAAGCGGAGGTTGGGGTCGTGAATCCTTGGAAGATCAAGTCTCCTCGGATATCAGCGATATAATCCAGGTTTCCAAAAATAATCTGGTGACCTGGGGCATGGCTGTCGATATGCTCTAGATGGCCAACCGAGTTGGCCCACAGTGTAAAGCTGCCGAATACGAAGATCTGGCCAGGGAGAAAAATGTCCCCTAGGGCAGCATCGTTGCAGATGATTGATGGAGCCATCGAACCTTCTGACGGCGACATAGTGGAACTCTCAATGAAAGCACCAATGTCGGTGTCAAAACCGGTGGATCTCGGGTAGGGGGTCCCAAACTGTGCATCTTAGGTCGATGGTAACAGGAGATAGGGGACATGATGTTTTACCCAGGTTCAGGCCCTCTTGATGGAGGTAATACCCTACGTCCTGCTTGATTGATCTTGATGAGTATGAGGATTACAAGAGTTGATCTACCACGAGATCATTGTGGCTAAACCCTTGAAGTCTAGCCTGTATGATTTTGATTGTCTCTACGGAGTAAACCCTGTGGTTTATATAGACACCTGAGGGAACTAGGGTTACACAAAGTTAGTTACAGAGAAAGGAAATAATACATCCGGACGCCATGCTTGCCATCCACGCAAAGGAGAGTCCCATCCGGACATGGGAGGAAGTCTTCTATCTTGTATCTTCATGCCCCAACAGTCTGGCCCATGTCACAAGCCGGACGCCCGAGTACCCCTTAATCCAGGACTCCCTCACCCATCCACGGGCTACTATTCATCCAGCCCTCCACCGGCTATAGTTCAACCAGCCCTCCACGGGATCATGTTCATCCAGCCCTCCACGGGGTGCTGTTCATCCACCCCCAACCGACTCGATCAGGGTCTGGTTCATCCAGCGGCAACAACCTCTACTACCACAGGGTCCTATTCATCCAACCCCACCGGGAACAATTCATCCACCCCCCCCCCCCAACAGTGCTCACTGTTCATCAAGAGGCAACAGGTTCGATCGGCTTCAGTTAGCAGAAGTAGCGAAGGAATCACTCAATCGTGTTTAGTTAACAGCCCAATGGATCGATCGCTCGTGTTTAGTAACGCGTAGCCTCCAGTGCAATCGCTCGGGTTCAGTAATTCATAGCCTCTAGTGCAATCGCTCGGGTTCAGTAGGCGAACGCCTCACTTAGGTTCAGTTAGAGCCCAACGCCTCGCACCCATGGGCGTACGTGTACGAGAGAAACACGCATCGCTTGGCCCCGACCACCCACCGTAACTGGGAACTCCCCGATATTTTCCTCGCCCTCGCTTCTACCACGGTTTTTTCCATCATGGACGGCCCAAAGAATGTCATGCAGCTGTGTCTCTGGCCCGCCCAGGACGAAAAGCCCATTTTCTATCATGATTTTTTGTCATAGAAGTAGGAGCCCACCACATCTATGATGATACCAGGTTTTGTCATAGTTATTGTCATAGAAGTTTCATAAGCATGATAGAAAAAAATTGTTCGGCCCAAAATGCCACGGATGTGTCTTTTTTTGTAGTGCAAGCTGATCCGCATCCCACATGAGGCAGAACAACGGTAGAAGCAACACTTGGTTTACTTGAAGAAGATGAAGGAGAAGCGGATTCAACAACGAGTGAAATGATGGTTGCTTCATCCCTCCAACTTAACTGCTGGAAAGGTGCAACTTTGTGATTTGACGCCTCATTGCTCATTACTACACCTGCACCATGACTGGGGTGCATTACCCCTGCTACTCTGCACTGTTATTTCGGTATTGCACGTGGAATCGGTTGCTTGATGTACCACATGTCAGCGAAAGGGACTAGGACATTTCTGAAAGCGGGCGCTCCACTCTTACGACGGAGGACTACATGACACGGTGGCCCAGTGAACTATTACTTATACTATAGTACTACTATAGTTTTGTTGTTTCGCATGATCCATCGGTACAAACCAGATTAAACTGGCAAGGGTGGGATTTTTCCTGTGCGGTAGATGATACTAGCCATACATTTCAAAGGCAATTTTAATATATGCAAACTGAATAATTAAGTAACAAAATGAGATCTAGTAAAACTAAAAACACATATGATTTATTGTGTTAGAGTGTTGTAGTAGTGTTGTATTGAATAGTTGTTAGATGTAACATGCGAGAACGTGTAAAGATGTACTTTTGGAGGGCTTACAGAGAGAAATCGGGCATAAAGTGGATTCAAATATTTGTATCCGTCTTCATAGCATTTGAAACTCATCTCTATAGTTTGTATAGTAGACGTGAATGCTTGTTCGCTCTTATGAAACCAGTAGAACAATAATGGAGTGGCGTGCGCCAATTAAGGCCTGGCACATTGGCCTACTCGGCTTTACAGAGAGAGCGAGAGAAGAGATAAATACACTGGCAATCAGTGTATTTCAAGCGAAAAGCGTAATATGGCCACCGGACTTCAGAATACACTTGTTATGGTCACCATATACATTTTGTGGTGATTATACCGTCACTTTTTCACCGTTCATCATTGGATTGCACCCTGTTGACTGGCCAAATAGTCTGCGTGTCACTATGTTGACTGGTTAAATTGACCACATTCCTTGTGGGTCCACCTGTCAGTTCACATAGGAAAAAGGTAAGATAAACACATATTTATGCAGGTGTGACAAGACTCCAACCCATGCGCGGGAACCACCTGGTTGTGTATGTGTCTGTCAGGGCCCAATGTGTGCGCATGCATGTGTAGGTTGAGCACTTGAGCATGAGTGTGTGTGTTGGTCGTGTGGTGTGTGCATGCATGCGTGCGTGTGTGCATGTGAGTGTTGCGTGCGTGCGTGGCTGCGTGTGTACGTGTGAGTGTTGCGTGCGTGGCCGCATGTGTACGTGTGAGTATTGGGTGCATGCAGTTCGTTTGCATGCATGCGTGTGTATAATAGTCACCACACCTGCTCTTGTGTGTTAAAACAGACGGCTCAGCATACCAATACAAGGCCACCTTGTCCACTAAGCCCGCGGTCATGACTTCGAACCACCGTCCAATATTTTTTATCATTTTTTATTCTTATACACGCCGACATGTGGGCCCAATTGTAGTGAGATAATGTGATGCAACACTAGAGGTGCCACGTGGAGCGTTTTACTGGTCACCAGTCATGTATTAAGCAAATACAGAGCTATACGATGAGCCCGTGACTGTATAATAACCACAAAACAAAAATAGTGACCGTAATGAGTGGATTATGAAGAACAATGTACGTATCATGATTTTGCTTCAAATACAATGATGGTCATTGTATATATCATGAGAGAAAGATGAAACATGCATGAATGTGCTGGGGGTGTACTTTTAGATGACCTAGAGATAGCTTGTGTGCGTACGTGAAAGGGGTGGAGAGGGGGTGTATGTGATGGAGAGAGATGCTCTTCGTTTCTCTTTATTATGACTAACTTTATATATAGTATAAAAATATAAAAATTCACAGTGCGGAATAAATATCATTGAGTGCACCATGCAATGCAAATTAACGTTCATACTCCTCCATATAACTTTGTAATGTTGTATATATGTAGAAATTCTAAAATAATTTTTTGGCCACACTTTGTGTGGTTTTATTCAAAAGGAATGTTGTATGCGAAATAAACATGAAGAGAGGGATTTTTAGATCAATAGGGTACGTGATGTAACATGTGTTAATGTGTACTTGACGTATTTGGCAGGGCCTAGAGAGGGTATGTGTACGTATTACGTATTCGAGAGAGGCATGGATAGAGGGGCCGGCCCGGGGGGGGGGTGACATGGGAGAGATAGCACAAGAAATGAGAGAGGTCTAGAGAGTGAGACGAAAAGGATGTCATAGGGAGAGATGCCCTTGAGTGTGTATATGCAAGGGGGAGGGGATAGATGCATGAGGAGAAAATATTTTGTGTGGTGTCTGTGTTGGTATGTGTGGGTGTGAGAAGATTACGCGACCTAGGGGCACAGGGTGTGTCACCGCATGAGGTCCGGTGGGCCGAGGTGAGGCCTTGGTTCGGTTCCGTCCTGCGCCACGTTGGTCGGCCCGTCATGCATTCAGGGAGGACTAGTCGTACAAGACAAAGATATCAGAGTCGTGAAGGACTCTATGTCCACTGACAAAGCCGACTAGGATTTGTAACACTAGGTGAAAGCACAAGTGCTCCCTGGGTGATTTTTGTAATTAATGTCAACATATCTCTTGTTGGACTAATATCTAGTATATCTCAGAAATTTCAACAATGGCGTGGCATGGACAAGAGGATCTGGAACCCCTTCGAAATGCTAAGGACAAACATTGGCAAAAGCTCAAGACTCTTCATTTCTATTTTAGTGATCCAAGATCACATTGAGTCCATAGGAAAAGCCAATACTATTAAAAGGGGATGAGGTGTTGCTTAATGGTCTACTTGCTCAAAGTGCTTAGTGATATGCTCCAAAGCCCTCAACCACTTTCTCAATTCCAAATATGTCCAAAACCTAAAGTCAAACTCGGCCCCATCGATTTGATCTATCCAGCGCCACCGAGTTCCTTTAACATAGACACTGCTAGAAACCCTAGACAATTTGGTCTCACCGATCAAGATCTCGGTCTCACCGAGATGGCCTTGCAAACTTTCTATTGCCTGTTGCAATTATTTCGGTCTCACCACAATGAGCAATCGGTCCCACCAAGTTTGTCTGACCAACTCTCTTTTTGCTCCTTGCTGAAATCGGTCTCACCGAGTTCATGCAATCAGTCAAACCGAGATGAGGTTTTGCCCTAACCCTAGCACATCGGTCCCACCGAGTTGATCATATCGGTCCCACCAAGAATCCTAACGTTCACATTTTGAACTAAATCGGTCTCACCGAGTTCTCCTATTTGGACGGACCGAGTTTGTTCAAATGTCTGTAACAGTTGGATTCTGTGTGGAGGCTACCCCTCCAGCCCCTTCTCTATTTAAGAGAGAGCCATCAGAACGTGCCTACACTTCCACTACTTATTTTCTGAGAGAGAACCACCTACTCATGTGTTGAGACCAAGACATTCCAATGCAACCACTAGAATCTTGATCTCTAGCCTTCCCCTAGTTGCTTTCCACTCAAATCATCTTTCCACCATAGCCAAATCTTTCAGAGAGAGTTAATTGTTGGGAGACTATCATTTAAAGCACAAGAGCAAGGACTTCATCATCATCACACCATCTATTACCTTTTGGAGAGTGATGTCTCCTAGATTGGTTAGGTGTCTCTTGGGAGCCTCCGATAAGATTGTGGAGTTGAACCAAGGAGTTTGTAAGGGTAAGAAGATTGCCTACTTCATGAAGATCTACCCGACTGAGGCAAGTCCTTCGTGGGCGATGGCCATGGTGGGATAGACAACGTTGCTTCTTCATGGGTGGAGCCCTTCATGGCCTCACGCAACTATTACCCTTCAGGGGATGAAGTCTCCACCAATGTGGACATACAATAGCACCACCTATCGAGACCACACCAAAAATCTCCGTGTCTTCATTGTGTTTGCACACTCCAATCCCAACCCTTTACTTTCTTGCAAATAGCATGCTTTACTCTTTCCGCTGCTCATACTCTTGTCATGCTTGCTTGAAATGTATTATGAATGCTTAAACTTGTGCTAAAACTCCACCTCAACTTGAAGAACTTAAAAACTGCTACTTTTTCTTGTTGAGGGTCTAATCACCCCCCCCCCCTCTAGACACCTCTTCTCGATCCTTTCAATTGGTATCAGAGCATTGGTATCCATTGCTTTGGTTTAATCACCATTGGAGGAAGATGGATGAGTCTATGATTGGGATTATTAGACGTAGAGTGCCTATGCTTGATGGAGAGTTCTATAGTGGTTGGAAAAATGAGATGCTTGAGATTTTCAATGAATATAAGTTGAATACGTATATTACTAGCCCTTGTGCGCCTCCTATTGATCCATTGCATCCTACCCCTGATGAGTCTATTGACATGATCCACAATCTTAGAACTATTAATCTTATCATTAGAGGATTGCCTAGAAATTTGATTATATGCTTGCCTACATTTGAATATGCTTATACCATATGAAGATATCTTGAGGAACATTTTTCAAACTATTCCTTGAAAATCCTAAATGAGATTCTTCAAAAGTCCATTGCTTTTCATGAAATGAAACCTAGTGACCTAAATTTGATGATTGTCTATTTGAGCTTCGTGACCTCATGCGTGCCAAAGGAGATGTGGGAGTTATTAGTAGCATCATTTCTCAAGTCATTATAATTCATAAAGACGCACATTGCCATGGTCATACATCTAATGAATCACTCTCTCTAGGTGATGATCAATCACAAGACAATGTCAAACATGGATATTATGACAAGGATGATGATAGTGACTTTGATCTTGATGATTCTATGAGACACTTTGGTCTTATGGCTAACCTTCGTGGTTATTTGGCCGGAGGAAAGGAATGGGTTCTTGATAGTGGATTTACCGATCACATGATCAGAGACAAGGACATGTTTCGTGAGCTTGCTGAAAACGACATCCTCGAAAGAACGTCACTTTTGGTGATAAATCAAAGGGTAAGGTGGCCATATCACATGACAGCTCCATCCAAACAGTTATGCTCATTGAATCCTTGGCTATATTTACTATCCATATCTAGAGTAGCTAATTTCGGTTTCAATGTCCTATTCACTGAAGTAGATTGCCAAATGTTTCGAAGAGATAATCATAATATGGTCTTTACTGGTATACGTAGAGGTGATCTATACATTGTTGATTTCACTAAAAAGGCTCAACCTAGAACTTGCTTACTTGCTAAATCTTCTAAAGGTTGGTTGTGGCATAGAAGGTTAGGTCACGTGGGCATGTGAAACTTGATAAGCTTATTAAAGGTGATCATATCCTTGGTGTTAAAGATGTTATATTTGACAAGAATAGACTTTGCAGTGCTTGTCAAGCAGTAAAACAAGGTGGAGGAAGTCGTCCCGTAAAGAAAATCATGACCATGAGAAGACCACTCGAACTACTTCATATGGATCTTTTTGGTCCCAATGCCAACAAGAGTCTCGGTGGTAACTCGTTCGGATTGGTCATTGTTGACGATTTTTCAAGATTTACATGGGTGTTCTTTCTCGATGATAAATCACAGGTCCAAAAGATCTTCAAGAACTTCGCTAGGAAGGCCCAAAAACGATTTGAAGTGAAGATCAAGAAGGTTCGCAGCGACAACGGAACGGAGTTCAAGAACGCCAATGTGGATACCTTTCTTGACGAAGAAGGGATTTCACATGAGTTCTTGGCCACGTACACACCTCAACAAAATGGAGTTGTTGAGAGGAAGAACCGAACACTTATTGAGATGGAGAGAACGATGCTTGATGAATACAAGACGCCAAAACACTTTTTGGCGGAAGCGGTTGAGACAGCTTGTCATGCAACAAATCGACTATATCTTCACAAGCTTCTGGGCAAGACGGCATACGAGCTTCTCACCGGTAAGAAACCCCAAGTTGGATGCTTTCGAGTATTTGGCTCAAAGTGTTACATTCTTGATAAGCGTCATCGTTCGAAATTTTCCCCTAAATCATATGAAAGTTTTCTACTCGGTTGTGGCTCAAACTCTCACACTTACCGTGTCTACAACAATTTCACCCGAAAGGTTGAAGAGAAACTAGATGTGAAGTTTGATGAATCTAACGGCTTGCAAGTAGAGCCATTGCCAATTTATGTAGGAGAAAAAGATCCCTCAGAAGAAATTCAAGACTTGTCTATTGGAAAGATTCACCCAACGGAGGTGAAGGAGACTACCTCATCCGTTCAAGTGGAAGCCTCAACTTCATGACAAGGTGAACAACAAGTTGACTTGGAGGCATCCACGAGTGGAACACGTCAAGATGAAGGAAACAAGGAAGTACAACAAGATGAACCTCATCGAGCTCCTTATCCACCTCCACAAGATAGCAACAACACCAAAAACAATGAAGAAGGACAAGAGGAGGAACAAGATAATGAAGAGTATGTTCCACCCCGACCCAAACAAAAGCTCTCACGAGTTAGAGCAAGAGTTTCAAGAGATCATCCCGTCGAACAAATCTTTGATGATATTCAAACCGGGAGAATTACTCACTCTAAAACTCGTTTGGCTAACTTTTGTGAACATTAATCATTCATTTCTAGTATTGAACCTATGAAGGTTGAAGAAGCTCTTGATGATCCGGATTGGGTGAAAGCTATGCATGAAGAGCTACACAATTTCGAGATAAATCAAGTGTGGACATTGGTACAAAAGTCGGACGAAAATCAAAATGTCATTGGAACCAAGTGGGTGTTTCGGAATAAGCAAGATGAAGATGGACAAGTTGTACGCAACAAGGTCCATCTCGTCGCCCAAGGCTACACTCAAGTCAAAGGTATGGACTATGGTGAGACATGTGCCCTCGTTGCTAGACTTGAGTCCATATGCATCTTACCTGCTTATGCCAATCACCATGATATCACTTTATACCAAATGGACATTAAAAGTGCTTTTCTAAATGGTGAAATTGAGGAGGAAGTCTATGTTAAACAACCTCCCGGCTTTGTTAATCCCAAGAAACGTAATCATCTTTACAAACTTCACAAAGCTCTTTATGGTCTTAAACAAGATCCTAGAGCATGGTATACATGCTTGACTAAGTTCCTTATTGAAAAAGGCTTTGAGATTGGAAAAATTGATTCTACACTTTTTACTAAAAGGGTTAATGGTGAATTATTTGTGTCCCAAATTTGTGTGGATGATATCATATTTGTTTCATGTAACCCTCATTTTAGTGAAAAGTTTGGAAGGCTAACGTCAAAGAAGTTTGAGATGTCTATGATGAGTGAACTCAAATTCTTTCTTGGTTTGCGAATCAAGCAAACTAAGGAGGGTACCTTCGTTTCCCTAAAAAATTATACCAAGGACTTATTCAAGAAGTTCAACATGCAAGAAAGCAAAGGTATGAAAACACACATGCCTACTAGTGGACATCTTGACTTGACTAAGGATGGCAAACCGGTTGACCAAAAGGTTTACCGCTCTATGATTGGTTCATTGTTATATCTGTGTGCCTCCCGTCCTGATATTATGCTAAGTGTTTGCATGTGTGCACGACATCAAGTAGACCCTAAAGAATGTCATCTTAAGGATGTGAAAAGGATAGTGAGATACTTAATTCATACACAAAACTTTGGCATTTGATATCCTAAGAGGTCTTCCTTTGATCTTGTTGGCTACTCCGATTCGTTCTATGCCGTTGACAAGGTTGATACAAAGTCCACTTCGGATACTTGTCAATTTCTTGGTAGATCTCTTTTGTCTTGGTCCTCCAAGAAACAAAACTCGGTATCCTTATCCACCGCCAAAGCGGAATATATTGCCGCCGGATCATGTTGTGCTCAATTACTTTGGATGACCCAAACTCTGGATATATGTGAAACATGTTCCACCGCTTTGTGATAATGAAAGTGCTATTAAGATTGCTCACAATCACGTGCAACATTCTTGAACTAAACATATTGAAGTTTGTCATCATTTCATTCGAGATTATGTTGCTAAAGGAGACATAAATCTTAAGCATGTCCGAACCAATAAGCAATTGGCGGATATATTCACCAAATCGCTTGATGAGAAAGTATTTTTCTATTTGAGAGGTGAATTGAACATTATTTATGCCTCAAACTTGGAGTAGAAACTCCATTTGGATACATGCAAGGCATGTGCTTTTCTTTTGACTAATCCTTGATATTTATCTTATGTTGATGATCATATGTCTTGGATCTATACTTGTACCATTGCATGTTATCTAACCCTTGTAGGTACTTGGATGAGCCCAAATCTTTGAGATTACAAATCACTCACCTCTTGAGCAATTTTTACATCACCAAGTTTCTCCTATATGGTTATTGAATACAAGGAAGCATGAATCCACTCAACATATCCTTTGACAACTTCTATAAATCAAATTTCATTTGATTTCAAGTTTCATGATTGTCATTTCGGATACAGAAATGCTCCTCCTTGCAAGACTAACTCATGTAGGAAGATGAACTCAAATTATTAGAGGTGCTTGATGTCTACTACACAACCTTCTCCTTGTAGACATTGTTGGGCCTCCAAGTGTAGAGGTTTGTAGGACAGTAGCAAATTTCCCTCAAGTGGATCACCTAAGGTTTATCAATCCGTGGGAGGCGTAGGATGAAGATGGTCTCTCTCAAACAACCCTGCAACCAAATAACAAAGAGTCTCTTGTGTCCCCAACACACCCAATACAATGGTAAATTATATAGGTGCACTAGTTCGGCGAAGAGATGGTGATACAAGCGCAATATGGATGGTAGATAAAGGTTTTTGTAATCTGAAAATATAAAAACAAGAAGGTAATTATGATAAAAGTGAGCACAAATGGTATTGAAATGCTTTGAAACAAGGCCTAGGGTTCATACTTTCACTAGTGCAAGTTATCTCAATAATAATAACATAATTGGATCATATAATAATCCCTCAACATGCAACAAAGAGTCACTCCAAAGTCACTAATAGCGGAGAACAAACGAAGAGATTATTGTAGGGTACGAAACCACCTCAAAGTTATTCTTTCTGATTGATCTATTCCAGAGTTCGTACTAGAATAACACCTTAAGACAGAAATCAACCAAAACCCTAACGTCACCTAGATACTCGAATGTCACCTCAAGTATCTGTGGGTATGATTATATGATATGCATCACACAATCTCAGATTCATCTATTCAACCAACACAAAGAACTTCAAAGAGTGCCCCAAAGTTTCTATCGAAGATTCAAGATGAAAACGTGTGCCAACCCCTATTCATAAGTTCACGAGGTCACGGAACTCGCAAGTTGATCACCAAAACATACATCAAGTGGATCACGTGATATCCCATTGTCACCACGGATAAGCACATGCAAGACATACATCAAGTGTTCTCAAATCCTTAAAGACTCAATCCGATAAGATAACTTCAAAGGAAAAACTCAATTCATCACAAGAGAGTAGAGGGGGAGAAACATCATAAGATCCAACTATAGTAGCAAAGCTCGCGATACATCAAGATCGTTCCAAATTTAGAACACAAGAGAGAGAGAGATCAAACACATAGCTACTAGTACATACTCTCAGCCCCGAGGGTGAACTACTCCCTCCTCGTCATGGAGAGCGCCGGGATGATGAAGATGGCCACCTGAGAGGGATTTCCCCCTCCGGTAGGGTGCCGGAATGGGTCTAGATTGGTTTTCGGTGGCTATAGAGGCTTGCAGCGGCGCAACTCCTGATCTAGGTTTCTTTCTGGAAGTTTGGGGTTATATACGAGGTGTTGGAGTCGGGAACAAGTTAGGGGGGCTCCCCAAGGCGGCCATGAGGTAGGGGGTGCGCCCAGCGGGGTAGGGCGCGCCCCCACCCTCGTGGTGGCCTTGGGACTCTTCTGGCCCATCTCCGGTATTCCGTGGGCTTCTTCTGGTCCAAAAAAGATCTTCGTGAAATTTCAGATCAATTGGACTCCGTTTGGTTTTCCTTTTCTGCGATACTCAAAAACAAGAAAAAAACAGAAACTGGCACTGGGCTCTAGGTAAATAGGTTAGTCCCAAAAATCATATAAAATAGCATATAAATGCATATAAAACATCCAAGGTTGATAATATAATAGCATGGAACAATCAAAAATTGTAGATACGTTGGAGACGTATCAAGCATCCCCAAGCTTAATTCCTGCTCGTCCTCAAGTAGGTAAATGATAAAAACAGAATTTTTGATGTGGAACGCTACCTAAGATATTTATCCATGTAATTTTCTTTATTGTGGCATAATATTCAAATCCATAAGATTCAAGACAAAAGTTTAATATTTACATAAAAATAATAATACTTCCAGCATACTAACCAAGCAATTATGTCTTCTCAAAATAATATAGCCAAAGAAAGGTCATCCCTACAAAATCATATAGTTTGGCCATGCTTCATTTTCATCACACAAAATGCTCCCATCATGCACAACCTCTATGAGAAGCCAAGCAATTGTTTCATACTTTAGTAATCTCAAACTTTTTTCAACTTTCACGCAATACATGAGCGTGAGCCATGGACATAGCACTATTGGTGGAATAGAATATGATGATGGAGGTTGTGTGAAGAAGACAGAGAAGGAGAATGTCTCACATTGATGCGGCTAATCAACGGGCTATGGAGATGCCTATCAATTGATGTCAATGCAAGGATTAGGGATTGCCATGCAAGGGATGCACTAGAGCTATAAATGTATGAAATCTCAACAAAAGAAACTAAGTGGGTGTGCATCAAACTTGCTTGCTCACGAAGACCTAGGGCATTTGAGGAAGCCCAATTTTTTGAATATACAAGCCAAGTTCTATAATGAAAAATTCCCACTAGTATATGAAAGTGACAATATAATAAACTCTCTATCATGAAGATCATGGTGCTACTCTGAAGCACAAGTGTGCAAAAAGGATAGTAGCATTGTCCCTTTTATTTTATTTTTTACTTGGCCTTTCTTTTTTTCTTTTTCGGGACAATTATCTATTAATGATGATCATCACACTTCTATTTATTTACAACTCAAAGATTACAACTCGATACTAGAACAAAGTGTGACTCTATATGAGTGCCTCCAGCGGTGTACCGGGATGGGCAATGAATCAAGAGTGACATGTATGAAATTATGCATGGTGGCTTTTCCACAAATACGATGCCAACTACATGATCATGCAAGGCAATATGACAATGATGAAGCGTGTCATAATAAACATAACGGTGGAAAGTTGCATGTTAATATATCTGGGAATGGCTATGGAAATGCCATAATAGGTAGATATGGTGGCTGTTTTGAGGAAGATATAGGGAGGTTTATGTGTGATAGAGAGTATCATATTACGGTGGTTGGATGCACCGGCGAAGTTTGCACCAACTCTCAAGGTGAGAAAGGGCAATGCACGGTACCGAAGAGGCTAGCAATGATGGGAAGGTGAGAGTGCGTATAATCCATGGACTCAACATTAGTCATAAAGAACTCACATACTTATTGCAAAAATCTACAAGTCGTCAAACCCAAAGCACTACGCGCACGCTCCTAGGGGGATAGATTGGTAGGAAAAGACCATCGCTCGTCCTCAACCGCCAGTCATAAGGAAGGCAATCAAAGAAACACCTCGTGCTTGAAATTTGTCACACAACGTTTAACATGCATGCATGCTACGGGACTTGCAAATTCTAACACAAGTATTTCTCAAGTTCACAGCTACTCAACTAGCATGACTCTAATATCACCATCTTCATATCTCAAAACAATCATCAAGTGTCAAACTTCTCATAGTATTCAATGCACTCTATATGAAAGTTTTTATTATATCCCTCTTGGATGCCTATCATATTAGGACTCAATTCATAACCAAAGCAAACTTCCATGCTATTTAGAGACTCTCAAAATGATATAAGTGAAGCATGAGAGTTCAAAAATTTCTTCAAAATAAACCACCACCATGCTCTAAGAAGATATAAGTGAAGCACTAGAGCAAATGACAAACTACTCCAAAAGATATAAGTGAAGACCAATGAGTAGTTGAATAATTATGTAACTATATGAAGACTCTCTAACATTTAAGAATTTCAGATCTTGGTATTTTATTAAAACAGCAAACAAAGCAAAAGAAAATAAAATGACGCTCCAAGCAAAATACATATCATGTGGTGAATACAAATATAGCTCCAAGTAAAGTTACCGATGAACGAAGACGAAAGAGGGGATGCCTTTCGGGGCATCCCCAAGCTTAGGCTCTTGGTTGTACTTGAATATTACCTTGGGGTGCCTTGGGAATCACCAAGCTTAGTATCTTGCCACTCCTTATTCCATAGTCCATCGAATCTTTACCCAAAACTTGAAAACTTCATAACATAAAACATAACAAAAAAACTCATAGGCTCCGTTAGTATTAGAAAATAAATCACCATTTTTGGTACTGTTGTGAACTCATTATAAATTCATATTTTTGTAATATCTACTGTATTCCGACTTCTCTATGGTTCATACCCTCCGATACTACTCATAGATTCATCAAAATAAGCAAACAATACAAAGAAAACAGAATCTGTCAAAAACAGAACAGTCTGTAGTAATCTGTATCAAACGTATACTTCTGTAACCCCAAAAATTCTTAAATAAATTTTTAGACATGAGGAGTTTGTCTTTTAATCATCTTCAAAAATAATCAACCTAATCGCACTCTCCAGTAAAAAATGGCAGCAAAACTCGTGAGCGTTAAAGTTTCTGTTTTTTATAGCAAGATCGCAAAGACTTCACCCAAGTCTTCCCAAAGGTTCTACTTGGCACAAACACTAATTAAAACATAAAACCACATATAAACATAGGCTATATGAATTATTTATTAATAAACAGGAGCAAAAAGAAAAGAACAAAAATGAAGTTGGGTTGCCTCCTGACAAGCGCTATCGTTTAATGCCCCTAGCTAGGCATGATGAATTCAATGATGCTCACATAAAAGATGAGAATTAAAACATAAAGAGAGCATCATGAAGAATATGACTAGCACATTTAAGTCTAACCCACTTCCTATGCATAGGGATTTTGTGAACAAAGAACTTATGGGAACAATAATCAACTAGCATAGAAAGGGAAAACAAGCATAACTTTAAAACTTTAAGCACATAGAGAGGAAACTTGATATTATTGCAATTCCTACAAGCATATATTCCTCCCTCATAATAATTTTCAGTAGCATCATGAATTAATTAAACAATATAACCATCACATAAAGCATTCTTTTCATGATCTACAAGCATAGAACTTTTATTACTGTCCACATAAGCAAAATTCTTCTCATTTGGAATAGTGGGAGTATCATAAGAAACTAGAATACTATAAATTTTTTCCACATTAAAAGAGTAATGTTCAGAAAAGGGTAATCATAATCATGAAAAGTTTTATAAATATAATCATCACTACTTTTTATAGTATAAGTGTCATCACAATAATCATCATAAGTAGCAACTTTGTTCTCATCATAATAAATTGAAACCTCTTCCAAGATAGTGGAATCATTACTAAATAAAGTCATGACCTCTCCAAATCCACTTTTATAATTCTCAAAATAAGATTCAACACCCTCCAAAATAGTGGGATCATTACTTCCTAAAGTCGACACTCTTCCAAACCCACCTTCATCAATATAACCATCATAAATAGGAGGCATGCTATCATCATAATAAATTTGCATATCAAAACTTGGGAGGTTAAATATATCATCTTGATGAAACATAGCATCCCCAAGCTTGGGAAAACATTAATTGCAGAAAATAAATTCTCAAACATGTCATTGTAATCAAACATAGCATCCCCAAGCTTGGGCCTTTTCATATCATAAGCATAATCACTCTCATCATTAATAGTATTGATAGCACCAATAGTATAGCAATTATCATCATCACAATGAGTAATAGGAACAACATAATTTGGGAGGGATACCTTTTTCCCTTTGCTTCTCCATCTTTTCTTTTTCTTCTTCACATTATGTGTGGGTTTAATCCTCTTTTTGGAGCTCCTTATTAATGAGATTGGTTGAATAAAAGGCTCCTCCTCGTTACCTGGTTCATCATAAGAAATAATAGGAGTATAATGGGAAGTCTCTTCCCTTTCGTTAGTATTCACTTCATCTTCTATTTGTTTTCTTGTCGTTATGTGATTGGCAATATAAGGATTTTCAATGCAATTCACCGCACAATACATATAAATTTCCTCTATATCAAAATTAAGAACTTTATCAGGGGCAAATTCTGGAATATCCTTAGTTATACGTTTCATTTCTTCATAACCCAAAAGCAAACTAAGTTCATTATGATGCGCAAGGGAAATCAAGTCATCACAATTTTTGGACACGATTCGATCATGAAACAATTTGCATTGGATATTTAAATGACCACGTTCATTGCAAAGTTCACAAGGATGGCTAAAAAAGTTTAATTTTTTAGCACAAACATCTAGCCTTTCTTGCAACCATTTAGTTTCTAAATACTTATGCCTCTTGAAAAATCTATCTTCCCTATTTTGTGTGTACTTGCAAACTCTATGCACTCCACAAAATTGACATGCTTATATGAGATATTTTCATCATGACTAGTGCAATCATCATTAGTACTATGGATATTCAAGGAGTTCGTACTTACAACATTGCAATCATGCTTGTCATTCAAAGATTTAGTGCCAAACATTTTAGTGCATTCTTCTTCTAGCATTTTGGCACAATTATGAGAATCCTTATTTTCATGAAAGATAGTAAAAATATGAAGCATATGAGGTACCCTCGATTCCATTATATTTTGTAATTTTCTTTTATAGACTTAAACTAGTGATAAAACAAGAAACTAAAAGATTTGATTGCAAGATCTAAAGATATACTGTCAAGAACTAACCTCCCTGGCAACGACGCCAGAAAAGAACTTGATGTCTACTACACAACCTTCTTCTTGTAGACGTTGTTGGGCCTCCAAGTGCAGAGGTTTGTAGGACAGTAGCAAATTTCATTCAAGTGGATGACCTAAGGTTTATCAATCTGTGGGAGGCGTAGGATGAAGATGGTCTCTCTCAAACAACTGTAGCGACCCGACCCGAATGGATCATGTCTACTGTGCTCCGGTGTCATCCCTGGATCAGTAATGCTGAAACCACACAGTACTTCGAAGGATTTATAGCAGAGTAGCAATCACACACTTAGTACATCGGTGTCTCAAAAGAGAACTTATTACAAAAATATGGCTTAAGACCATCTAATATCGATAACAGCGGAAGACTTGGAAGATAAATGGGTCCATCAACTCCAACGGCATCACTGAGTATAGAACCACGACCTAAAAACACCTTACTCATCGTCTGAAAAGTCTGCAACATGAAAGTTGCAGCCCGAAAACGGGCCAGCACATGGAATATGTTGGCAAGGTAACACATAGAGAGTAATGGAATGAAACAGCTATACTATATGCATATTTGGCTGGTGGAAAGCTCTATGGTTACTGTTTTGCGTAAAGCCGGTTTTTCCCTACTGCAAAGGAATAAATTTATTTAACTATCATGGTGGTTGAACATCGAGAATGGTTGACAGCATTCCGATCCCATTTAAGTGAACAATTAAAACCCAACAATATTAATTAGAAGTAACATGATGAGATTCACATGATATTCAAGTACTAGATACTCAAGATGTCCATAACCGGGGACACGGCTAATCATGATTAGTTTATTACACTCTGCAGAGGTTTGCGCACTTTTCCCCACAAGACTCAATCGTCTCCGTTGGATTTCTCGCACTACACGGTGTTTGAGAAACGGATGACCGAGACACAGTCTTTCAGAAGCGCTAGCACCTTACGATGGATAGACCGGTACACCTACTTTCCCCTACATCTGCTAGTCTACCCTGTAAGAGTTCGCACTACTTAGTCAACTATGCCAGAGCCCATAATGGCTTGTGGCTGCACACGGAAGTTTCTAGCATGAAAGATCTTATGATCCCTTTGAGCCTGGGTGGCGGTCCAAAAGAAAACAGGCAAGTCCTGATAGACATCAGGTGCCTCAATCCACCCAGATGTGTGTTTAAGTTGCCACCTTAGATAAACCCTTAAAATTATCACACTCACATTTGTCATGGATATCACTCACCCAATCCACGTCTACTATCATAGCATGGCATAATAAGCAAACGTAGAAGTATCTCCCAAAGGTTTCATAATAACAGGTGATAGGTACTACCTCATCTACTTCCCATCCCACAATTTAATTAGATCCTAATCATGCAATGTGTGAGGATTGATCTAATGCAATAAAACTGGGTTCTAGAAAAGGTATGATCAAAGTGTTACTTGCCTTGCTGATGATCCGCGAGTCCTAGAGATTCGAAGTAACAGGCGGCGCAATCCGGGTAATCTATCACAGACAAACAACAAGCATACAATAAGTACTCATCTAATGCATAGGTAAAACTCGAACAAGAGATCGAACCAGAAAGTTCAACTTAAGAACTCCGGTTGCAAAGAAAGAACGGACCGAACAAATCAACGGAAAACAAACAGCGGAAGAAACCAACTCGGTTCTAGCAAGTTGAAACTAGGTCAAGTTTTACAGTAGCAAAAACTTATTTAAGTTGATTAGTCGGAATGGCGGTTTTGAAACAAAACACCAGGCGCTTGAATCACCTGATTCTGATAAACGAGCGACAAGATGGACTAGAACAAAGATCGGATCTGAGATCACGATCGTGGAATAAATTCGACGAAAAGAAAAAGAAGAACGGTTAAACGAACGGACGTTCTTTAACCGAGAATAACCGGTGATCGCGTTCGTTAGGTCGAACGGTCCGGCGAACGGTCTCTAGGCAACTAAACCGAAAGCAAAACGGAAAACCGATCTAGGGTTTCGGAAAGAAAACCGAAACGAAAAACCGGAGAGGAAAAAGAAAAAGAATCAGAAGAAAAAGAAAAGAACCGGAACGGTTTATAAGAAAAACCAGACCGAGGGGAAAAGAGAGACGCGGAGCGGGGCTACCTCCGGCGAGGCTCCGGCTCCGGCTCCGGCGGCGGCGGCATTTGGCGGCGGCGGCGATGTAAGGCGGCGGCAGCGGTGTAAGGCGGCGGCAGCGGCGATGTAAGGCGCCGGCGGTGGCGGGGCACAAGGCGGCGGCGATGCAAGGGAGGCGCGGGCAGCGGCTTAGGGCGCGGGGTGGGGCGCGGCTTGGTGTGGGGTTTAGGGGGGTGTGGGGGTATTTAAAGAGGGGAGGGGACAAGAAAAAGAGGAGGAGAGGAGATGGAGTCCGAGTAGGACTCGGGCGGCGGCGGCTTGGGGTTGCGCTAGGCGCGCGCGCGTGGGGAGAGGAGGCCGGCCCGACCGGCGCTGGGCCTTGGCCCAGGCGGGTCACTGCGCGGATTTTTTTTTAAATCAGTTACGCGCGCAGAAAAACAAAGAAAAGAAAATCTAAACAAACTCCAAAATTCCCAAAGTAAATTTTCCCCGACTCCTAAAAATGAGTCGAACAAAATGAACTTTTCTTCGGGCCTAAAATGCAAATTTTGAAAACGCGCATTTTTCCCTATCCAAATAAAAGGCAAATAAACTCCGACAAATCCAATGATCCTCTTTTCAAAATTTGAGAAAGCTCAAATATGAAAATAAAAAAATCTCCAACTCTCTCTGAAGGTCCTTGAGTTGCGTGAAATTTCTAGGATCGACCAAAATGCAAGAAAATATGATATGCATGATGATCTAATGTATAACATTCCAAATTGAAAATTTGGGATGTTACAACAACCCTGCAACCAAATAACAAAGAGCCTCTTGTGTCCCCAACACACCCAATACAATGGTAAATTGTATAGGTGCACTAGTTCGGCGAAGAGATGGTGATACAAGTGCAATATGGATGGTAGATAAAGGTTTTTGTAATCTGAAAATATAAAAACAGCAAGGTAACTAATGATAAAAGTGAGCACAAACAGTATTGCAATGCTTTGAAATGAGGCCTAGGGTTCATACTTTCACTAGTGAAAGTTCTCTCAACAATAATAACATAATTGGATCATATAACAATCCCTCAACATGCAACAAAGAGTCACTCCAAAGCCACTAGTAGCGGAGAACAAACGAAGAGATTATTGTAGGGTACGAAAACAACTCAAAGTTATTCTTTCTGATCAATCTATTCAAGAGTTTGTACTAGAATAACACCTTAAGACACAAATCAACCAAAACCCTAATGTCACCTAGATACTCCAATGTCACCTCAAGTATCCGTCAGTTTGACTATACGATATGCACCACACAATCTCAGATTCATCTATTCAACCAACATAAAGAACTTCAAAGAGTGTTGTCGGTGTCAAAACCGGCGGATCTCGGGTAAGGGGTCCCGAACTGTGCGTCTAAGGCGGATGGTAACAAGAAGCAGGGGACACTATGTTTTACCCAGGTTCGGGCCCTCTTGATGGAGGTAAAACCCTACATCCTGCTTGATTAATAGTGATGATATGGGTAGTACAAGAGTCGATCTACCACGAGATCGGAGAGGCTAAACCCTAGAAGCTAGCCTATGGTATGATTGTATGTTGTCCTACGGACTAAAACCCTCCAGTTTATATAGACACCAGAGGGGCTAGGGTTACACAAGGTCGGTTACAAAGGAGGAGATATACATATCCGTATTTCCTAGCTTGCCTTCCACACCAAGTAGAGTCCCATCTGGACACGGGACAAAGTCTTCAATCTTGTATCTTCATAGTCCAACAGTCCAGCCAAAGGATATAGTCCGGTTGTCCGGAGACCCCCTAATCCAGGACTCCCTCAGTAGCCCCTGAACCAGGCTTCAATGACGACGAGTCCGGCGCGCAGTATTGTCTTCGGCATTGCAAGGCGGGTTCTTCTCCAATTTCCAAGTGTTTGTAAGCAGTATCCGGCCCCATAAGCAGTATCTGCGCCCAATAAGGGCAATTTCTCTATCAAATACGAGGCGCCAGGGCATTTTTACATTCACCCCCCTAGCCAGATAAATAAATTGTCTATTAAAGGGTTTGGGATTCTTAGATCCGATCCACACCATCCTCCCCTCACCAAGAATCCATCAGAGCGCGTTTCGGAAAGATCCATTCTAGCATGGCCAACCTCCGCAGCTCCTCCTCCCGCCCCTGTAGCCCTAAGCACGGTGATTGGGAGAGGTGTTCAGTTCCACATAGTCGATTGGTCGAACTGCAGACCAAAGGATTTCTTCCTCCGGCATACATGGTGCCCGTTCGAGCCGGGCTCGCCACCTACAATGGCGGGGAGCAAGCGGAGAACTTTCCCTGTCCCTCCATGGGGGAACGGGTTTGCCTTGTTCGTTACTTACTAAGGGGACTCGGATTTCCAATTCATCTGTTCCTTCGCGGGCTCCTGGAGTTCTACGGCCTCCAACTACACAATCTCACCCCTGCATCCATCCTACACATCGTCAGCTATGTTGCTCTCTGCGAGTTGTTCCTAGGCTGCGAGGCTCACTTCAAGCTGTGGAAAAGGCTATTTTGCCTTGTCCCTCGCACACAGAGGGAATCACTTTATCAAGTGGGCGTAACCGAAGTATGGTGCACCACCGATACCGGATATCTGTCCGGTACCCCGAAGAAGCCGTCCGAAGACTGGCCTTCGGAATGGTTTTATATGGAGGGCGTTCCCCTTCCGGACCCTATTCGGTGGGGTCTCCCTGAGTTCAACAATGCTCCTCTGAAGAAGTGCCGAAGTTGGCACCCGCGGAGCCCCTAGGCGGAAGACGACGGAGAAGTCCTCTATCTGATGAACCGGATTAAGGCACCGACTCAGTCAGGATTGACAATAAACGAAGTTATGTCGATCTGCATAATGCGGGGAGTGCAACCACTTCAATATCGTGGGCACCCCTCGTGGTGTTTCAACGGAGAGGATGACGCCACCCGCTATGGGCGTAAGGGTCCGGGCGATGCTGCTGCACTAACCAAAATCATGTCCGAACTGTTCAAGGGAGAGCAGGAGGAGTTCGCCCGCATCAAGCCACGGGACGGATTCTCCATGTACAATCCTCCGAGCTAGGTAAGCTATATTCCCTTACTTCCATCTTCCCGCATTTCTTGTTGTAAGTATTCACCTTGCCAATTTACGGCAGGAACTGCGAAAGGCCATAAGGGAGGTCAGCAGCCCTTCTCCACAGCGGGAGGACCCGGACCGGGCCCTCGACTTCGGACTCAAAGAAGATCTGGTTATTTCTGTGGAGCTGATAAACAGGCAGTTCTATCAGTTAAGCTGCAATGATGCTATGGTGGCCATTACGGCGGACTATCCCGGACTGCTCCCTGCATCACATGTAAGAAAAACCGAACAGTCCCAACTCAAAAAAAGTAGGATCCCCTTTTAGACACTTCACCCACCACATTCATGGCCTTTCTTACAGGGAAGGCATTCGGGACGCCCTGCAGCCACGCGCCAATAGGAGGCATCAAGGCAGGGTAGACAAAAAAGGAAGGCGGTTAGGAAGGAGACGCCGGCGCAAAGGTACAACAACCCCCGCTCCGTGATTGTCGTCTTTTTCAAAATATAATGACACTCGCATTTCTTTAACAGAAAAAATGCTCGTCGGAATATGTCCGGCGATGTCGCCGATCACGCTTCCACCAGTCGGGCACCAGGACCGGACACAGAGGCAGAAGCCGATATGGGGCAGGCGCCAGATAATCCCCCTACAGAGGATGCAGATAGGTTATCTGCTACAAACTCAGAAGTGGAAAGAGCTATGAATCATAGGCGCCGCCGGGCCATACTCCGTGATGCTTGTTTCTCACCAGAGGCGTTTGATGCTTTTAATTCTGGAGAGGCGTACCTCCGTGCCGCTCAAGATGGTCTAGCCAGAGCCACGGATCAGTATGTAAAGGATGTATGGGTGAGTGAATCTGACAATTTATATTTATTAGTAGCCCCTGAGACTTGAAACAGTTAGCAGAACTGATTTAAGGATCATCCTTCTTGTGCAGGTTCTTACAGAGAAGAATACTAGGCTGTCCCAGGAGCTGGAGGAATGCAAGACCCAACTGCGGGCCTCTATTGCCGCATTGCAGGAGCAGAAAAAGCCCCCTCCTGGTAACATTTTAAAGAATGATGGTTACCATATAGTGTGTGGCGTGGCTGCAGATCTAACAATAGATTTTGCAGATGAATCCAGAGAAAATCCGGGGGACCAACATGTTATGCGGCAGCTAGAAGCTGGCAAATGCGTGCTGACTGAGGTTAGGCGGGAGAAAAACAATCTCCAAGACGCCAATATAAGGCTGAACATGGAACTAAAAGACGTTCGGGGCCAGCTTGCAGACTCCGAGAAGGAGAATAAGAGGCTTCGACGCGGCATTTTTAGTAAGTGCTTGAACGAATCCTTTAAAGGTATTCGACGAAGAAGCCAACTAACAGCGTTATGTCTGTAGGTATGCTGACGGGCCGTCCCGCGGAGTAAATGCCCGGGTCTGCGGGTGATCTTCTGTCCGAGCTGTCAGATCTGCACGAACAAGTTTGGCAGGTGATGCAGGGTGTTGCCCAGGCTTTGTGGTTGTCCGTCTCCCTTCCAGAGGGTGTTGCGGAGCTTGCGGAGAAGCTCAAAGGAGCGCGGCGGCGCTTCCGATTATGGAAGATATCCGCCTGCTGACAAGGTGCCAGAGAAGCCTAGGCCATGGTGAAGACGCGGTATACCAAAGCAGACCCAAATCACATGGCCGAGGTCGGACCTGTGGGGCCTGACGGAAAAGAAATTCTCATTAGCTTAGTTTATGGGCAAGTAGAATTAGCCGCAAAGTATTCCCAACAGGATTGTAAGCTAGACCGCCTGTTGGATGGTATAGAAGAAGAATTTAGTCAGTCTGCATGACTATGTAATTGAAGTGACATGTATAATGCCTTCTAGCCGGATTGTAGATCATTTGTCGTTGCGGACCTTTTCGCGTCAGCCTCCGATCCCAATAGTCCGGAGTGTATCTGAATACCTGCTTAGTTATATAAGAACCGGGGTATGCGTGGAGATTAGGCGTAGGGGTCATTAGTGCTTTATCAGACAAGTTCCCAACTAGTTATGTTATATTACATGGGTAGTAAGAAACATCTTCCAGGGAGAATAGTTCCATTAAGGGTTCCTTTCCCTGGGCAAGCATGCCCTAAAGTGCATGTCCGAACTACCATAGGAAACACAGGAAAAACATCTGGGGGCAGATATAAAAAATAAAAATCATCTTTTGTTCGCCGACCGAATATTCCCTTAAGAATGCAAGCTTTCGGCTTCACCCAGTCTGAGGTACACATCCGGCTGACCCAGCAGTAACAATCGCAGGGGTGCTCCCCTTATTCCCTAGCTGAATTAACGGGAATGTAGGGCATAAATACAAGAGCCAGGCAACCTAGCTTGGCCAAAACTTAAGTCATATCGATGCATATAATGGTGAAAAAAGGTACATGCGGAAGTATAACACATGTGTTGGGCATGAAGCCCGGATAAATAATTTAAGCTTCTGTGAAAGAAGCCCCTAGGTATGAAGAGTGCGGCTAGCACATCTGTAATGTGCAAACAAGGCACAAGGTGACCCTTGAAGGCCTAGGGAAATAAGAAAAGAAAGAATGAAAGGAAAACAAGACAGGTAATGTATTTGTGAAAAAATGGACAAAGGGGGGGGGGGACTAACATAGAGTCCGGTGCTAGGCGTAGAATCTTCGGAGCCTGGCCGCATTCCATGGGTTCGGCTCGAGTCGACTAGTCGATGCATCCCGCAGTCGGTACGCTCCACCGGTCAGAACTTGGTCAATAATGAAGGGACCTTCCCGTTTGGGCTCGAGCTTGTTCTTTTTCTTATACGACAGGCGTAGAACTAGTTCGCCAATGTTATAAGTTTTGGCCCGTACTTCTCTGCTTTGGTATCTACGAGCCTGTTGCTGGTAAAATGCGGAACGGGCTTTGGCTACTTCGCGCTCCTCCTCCAAGGTGTCCAGACTGTCCTGCCAATCGAGCTCGGCTTCTCTTTCTTCATACATGCGCACTCTAGGTGAGTCATGAATTATGTCACAGGGCAAGACTACCTCTGCGCCGTACACCATAAAGAAGGGTGTATATCCGGTACTACGATTCGGCGTGGTCTGCAGCCCCCAGAGTACGGAGTCGAGCTCCTCTACCCAGTGCGTGTTAGACTCCGTTAAGGAATGCACTAATCTAGGTTTAATGCCGCTCATTATAAGACCGTTTGCTCGCTCGACTTGACCATTGGTTTGTGGGTGATAGACTGAGGCATAATCGAGCTTGATGCCCATTTTGCTGCACCAGAGTTTTACCTCGTCGGCCGTGAAGTTCATGCCATTATTAGTGATGATGCTGTGGGGGACGCCATAACGGTGTACAACACCGGATATGAAATCTATCACCGGTCCGGATTCAACTGTTTTAATTGGTTTGGCCTCTATCCATTTGGTGAATTTATCCACCATGACCAATAAGTATTTTTTCTTGTGGGGTCCAACCATGTCAAGCCCACAGACCGCAAAGGGCCATGTAATGGGGATTGTTTGGAGGGTGGTGGGTGGCATGTGGCTTTGATTTGCAAAGAGCTGGCAACCGGCGCAACGTTGGACCAACTCCTGTGCGTCTGCCCGGGCCGTTGGTCAATAGAATCGTGTACGGAAGGCCTTGCTCACGAGAGCCCGGGCTGCGGCGTGATGACCGCCGACTCCGGCGTGAATTTCTGCCAAAAGATTCCGCCCATCCTCTTCGGAGATTCACCTTAGAAGGACTCCGGTAGTGTTTTTCTTGTACAATTCTCCCTCATGGACCCTGTAGGCCTTGGATCGCCGCACTATGCAGCGTACCTCATTTTAGTCCTCCAGAAGTTCCTGTCTAGTTAGGTAGGCCAGGAATGGTTCTGTCCACGGGGCGATAATAGCCATTATTTCGTGGGCTGAAGGTGTTATTTCGGTGGTGGAGCCTCCGATTGTGTCAGAGAGTTCGGTATCGGGTATTTTGGTCGGGTCCGGACTGTTGTTACCGGTGTCCCCCTCCCATACTATGGATGGCTTGAAAAGCTTTTCCAAAAATATGTTGGGGGGGGACCGCGTCGCATTTTGCGCCGATGCGGGCGAGGATATCCGCCGCCTGGTTGTTTTCCCGAGCCACATGGTGGAATTCGAGTCCCTTGAACCGAGTTGACATTTTTAGGACAGCGTTTCAATAGGCCGCCATTTTCGGATCCTTGGCGTCAAAATCTCCATTTATTTAGGATATTGCGAGGTTTGAATCCCCACGCACCTCCAGGCGTTGAATGCTCATGGAGACTGCCATCCGAAGACCATGCAACAAAGCTTCGTATTCGGCTGCATTGTTGGAGTCTGTATACAATATTTGCAGTATGTACCGAACGGTATCTCCGGTCGGGGACGTTAGGACGATGCCAGCCCCTAGATCGGCCATCATTTTAGAACCGTCGAAGTGCATGATCCAATTGGAGTATGCACCGTACTCTTTAGGGAGTTCGGCCTCCGTCCATTCGGCGATGAAGTCGGCCAGTACTTGCGATTTAATGGCTCAGCGAGGTTTGTATGTTATGTCGAATGGGAGGAGCTCAATGGCCCATTTGGCAATCCGGCCCGTAGCGTCGCGGTTGTTGATAATATCATTAAGTGGCACTTCCGAGGCTACTGTAATCGAACACTCTTGAAAGTAGTGTCGCAGTTTCCGCGATGCCATGAATACTGCATATGCTATTTTTTGGTAATGCGGGTACCGTGATTTGCATGGAGTGAGGATAGTGGATACATAGTATACCGGCTTTTGAAGAGGGAATTTGTGTCCGTCCGCTTCCCGTTCGACAACGAGCACCGCACTTACAACTTGATGAGTTGCCGCAATGTACAACAGCATTGGTTCACCGATGTTTGGCGCGGCCAGGATCGGGTTGGTTGCCAGAATGGCCTTTATTTCTTCCAATCCGGCAGTGGCCGCGTCCGTCCAGTCGAAGTGTTCGGTGCGCCGAAGGAGGCGATGAAGGGGTAAAGCCTTTTCTCCTAGGCGGGAGATAAAGCGGCTTAGAGCTGCCACGCATCCAGTTAACTTCTGGATTTGTTTGAGGTCTGTTAGGGTAGCCAACTATGACAACGCTCGGATTTTGGCCGGATTAGCTTCTATACCTCTACTGGAGACAATGAATCCCAGGAGCTTTCCAGCTGGTACGCCAAAAACGCATTTTTCCAGATTGAGCTTGATGTCATATGTTTGGAGGTTGTCGAATGTGAGCCTCAAGTCGTCTATCAAAGAGTCGACGTGTTTGGTTTTGACAACCACATCGTCTACGTACGCCTCTACTGTTTTGCCAATTTGTTTCTCCAGGCATGTCTGAATCATGCGTTGATATGTTGCACTGGCGTTTTTGAGCCCAAAAGGCATTGTGTTGAAGCAGAAGGGACCGTATGGTGTGATGAATGCCGATGCGGCTTGGTCAGACTCCGCCATCTTGATTTGGTGGTAACCGGAGTATGCATCGAGGAAACACAATGACTCATATCCTGCGGTAGCGTTAATGATTTGATCGATGCATGGGAGGGGGAAGGGATCCTTTGGGCAACCTTTATTGAGGTCTTTGAAGTCGACGCAAAGGCGCCAAGATTTGTCCTTCTTTGGTACCATCACCAGGTTTGCTAGCCAGTCTAGATGTTTTATTTCTCTGATGAACCCGGCCTCCAATAACTTGGCTAGTTCTTCTCCCATGGCCTGTCTTTTAGGTTCGGAGAAACGCCGAAGAGCTTGCTTGACCGGCTTGAATCCCTTTATGATATTGAGGCTATACTCGGCTAGCCTGCGTGGGATTCCTGGCATGTCTGAGGGATGCCAGGCGAATATGTCCCAATTCTCGCGCAGGAACTCTTGTAGTGTGGCGTCCACGGCGTTGTTTAATTGTGCCCCGATGGAGGTTGTTTTGGTAGGGTCCGTTGGGTGGACTTGGAATTTGACTATTTCATCCGCTGGTTTAAAAGAGGTGGATTTGGATCTCTTGTCGAGTATCACATCGTCCCTGTCCACTATGGAGCGTAACGTGTTTAACTCCTCGGCCGCGAGGGCTTCGGATAATGCCTCGAGGGCCAATGTTGATGTTTTGTTTTCAGCGCGGAGTGTTGTGTCCAGATCACTGGTGAGAGTGATGATTCCGTTGGGCCCGGTCATTTTAAGCTGCATGTACCCATAATGGGGTACGGCTTGGAAGATTGTGAACGCCTCCCGTCCTAAAAGAGCGTGATAGCCACTGCTGAACGGGGCCACTTGGAATGTAATTTCTTCGGACCTGTAATTGTCTGGCGTGCCGAATACCACATCTAGTGTGATTTTCCCAGTACAGCGTGCTTCCCAACCGGGGATAATTCCTCTAAAGGTTGTGCTACTTTGCACGATGCGGTTCCAGTTTATTTCCATCTTTTGAAGAGTTTCCTCATAGATGAGGGTTAGTCTGCTGCCGCCGTCCATGAGTACTTTGGTGAGTCAAAAGCCGTCCATGATTGGACTGAGGACCAGTGCGGCTGGTGCTCGGGCTGTTCGGAATTTGGGTTCATCACTGGCATTGAAGGTAATAGCCGTGTCACTCCATGGATTTGTTGCTGCTACATGGCAGATTTCGGCCATGCTGCGGAGTGTTCGCTTGCGCCTATTATTTGACGCAAAGGTCTCGAACACTGTTAACACCGTATTGTTATCCACTGGATGGTGCTCTATGGTATGTGGGATAAGAAGATCCTCACCACTTTTGGCCACCTACCGGAGTATCCAACATGCTCTAAGGCTGTGCGTTGGTATTATATCCGTCGTGCTATGAATTTTGCAGGGTCCGTTGAGCCATCCCTCCAGTACGGTTCCTTGCCCTGTAGAGGGTTTTTGCCTTTTGGTAGTTAACCCGGGTGTATTGTGATGATGCACCCTTTTATTTTGGACTGGGTTTGTGTTCAGGGCCGGATTATCCCAAAAGTTTGTTTCAGTTTTCCAGGCACTTTCCATCGCATAGTACTTTCGTACTATGGACGCCAAGTTAGTGAAGCATGTTATCTCACGGCGATTTATGGCGTTAAGGATTCCCTTGTCCGTGCAATTATTGCAGAAAAATAAGATTGTGTCTTCCTCGCGACAGTCCCTAACCTTGTTCATCGCAAGGAGGAATCTGGCACAGTAATGATGTACTGTTTCCTGGGGCTCTTGCCTAAGATGGGAAAGGTAGCTTGTGTTTGGGTGTGTGGGTGGAATTGAATCCAAACCCCTACCCGATCTGGGATCCAGGGGCCGAGGAGATTCCAATTTTGGAAGTTCCGGTTCCGGGATGTTACCCGCTAATCCTGGTCCGTTGTCTGACTCTAAGTTCAGGGATTGGATGTTGTCCTCCTGTGAACGGGCGCCCGGCTCGGGGAGCTTGGAAATCCGGACATAGTTGGTCCTCAGGATAGAGGAAAGGTCGCCGCATTGTTCCTCCACCACGGCAATATGATGGGTGACCGATGGAGAGTTAATCTCCCTTTGGTCGGGTTTAAGCCCAATCCGATCATAGTCCATAGCGACTCCCAAGGCGGCGATGCGATCCAAGAGCTCCATTGGATCCATCTGTTCGGTGAGTGCCGATTTGACGTGGAGGCTGTTTTCGATGACCCTATAATTCATCGTCGGCGCGGCAGCCGAACAGGCGGTCATGATGAACCCGCCTAGCCGGAGAGTTTGGCCGACAGCCAAAGCTCCCCCAACAGTAGTACCGTCTTTAAAGACGAGACGAGACATCCTTCCTTCTGGCGACGGCACAGAGGAACTCTCAATGAAAGCACCAATGTCAATGTCAAAACTGGCGGATCTCGGGTAGGGGGTCCCGAACTGTGCGTCTAAGGCGGATGGTAACAGGAAGCAGGGGACACAATGTTTTACCCAGGTTCGGGCCCTCTTGATGGAGGTAAAACCCTACGCCCTGCTTGATTAATATTGATGATATGGGTAGTACAAGAGTAGATCTACCACAAGATCGGAGAGTCTAAACCCTAGAAGCTAGCCTATGGTATGATTGTATGTTGTCATACGAAATAAAACCCTCCAGTTTATATAGACACCGGAGGGGCTAGGGTTACACAAGGTCGGTTACAAAGGAGGACATATACATATCCATATTGCCTAGCTTGCCTTCCACGCCAAGTAGAGTCCCATCCGGACACGGGACGAAGTCTTCAATCTTGTATCTTCATAGTCCAACAGTCCGGCTAAGGGATATAGTCCGGTTGTCCGGAGACCCCCTAATCCAGGACTCCCTCAAGTGCCCCAAAGTTTCTACCGGAGAGCCAAGAGGAAAACGTGTGCCAACCCCTATGCATAAGTTCACGAGGTCACGGAACTCGCAAGTTGATCACCAAAACATACATCAAGTGGAACACGTGATATCCCATTTTCACCACAGATAAGCACATGCAAGACATACATCAAGTGCTCTCAAATCCTTAAAGACTCAATCCGATAAGATAACTTCAAAGGGGAAACTCAATTCATCACAAGAGAGTAGAGGGTGAGAAACATCATAAGATCCAACTATAATAGCAAAGCTCACAATACATCAAGATCGTTCCGAATCAAGAACACAATAGAGAGAGAGATCAAACACATAGCTACTGGTACATACCCTCAGCCCCGAGGGTGAACTACTCCCTCCTCATCATGGAGAGCGCCGGGATGATGAAGATGGCCACCGGAGAGGGATCCCTCCTCCGGCAGGGTGCCGGAACATGTCTAGATTGGTTTTTGGTGGCTACAGAGGCTTGCGGCGGTGGAACTCTCGATCTAGGTTTCTTTCTGGAAGTTTGGGGCTATATAAGAGGTGTTGGTGTCGGGAACAAGTCAGGGGGGTCCCCAAGGCGGCCACGAGGCAGGGGGGCACGCCTAGGAGGGTAGGGCGCGCCCCCACCCTCGTGGTGGCCTCGGGACTCTTCTGGCCCATCTCCGGTACTCCGTGGGCTTCTTCTGGTCCAAAAATGATC
The DNA here is from genome assembly GCA_034509565.1 of Triticum monococcum. Taxonomy (NCBI): domain Eukaryota; kingdom Viridiplantae; phylum Streptophyta; class Magnoliopsida; order Poales; family Poaceae; genus Triticum; species Triticum monococcum. The sequence goes on from CM067847.1 coordinate 452,795,346, forward strand.
TCCGTGAAATTTCAGGTCAATTGGACTCCGATTGGTTTTCCTTTTCTGCGATACTCAAAAACAAGGAAAAAACAGAAACTGGCACTGGGCTCTAGGTTAATAGGTTAGTCCCAAAAAATCATATAAAATAGCATATAAATGCATATAAAACATCCAAGGTTGATAATATAATAGCATGGAACAATAAAAAGTTATAGATACATTGGAGACGTATCAGTGCTCCCAACCCTTGATGAACTACATCAAGCTTGAGGATCCAACACAACTTTGACTACATGATCAAGATCAACACCACCACCCAAGGTATGTTATTCCATCTTAGAGAAGCTTTACTCCAAGTCATGGGTCAAAGCAGCCCAACAAGATGTGAACACATCAAAGTGCTTAAACGAAAAACGGTAACCCCATATTGTGCTTAAACGATGAGTATGACCTACGATCAAGTGTTGTCACTTGACTCCTCAGTCAAAATACTCTAACATGGGTGACTTTGTCGCCAACCCCCTCTAGATGAAGTTCTCTAGTGTTTCCTTGTTCTATGTTTTGCTTGTGTTTCTTGCTTGTTTGTTACTTCATCTAGATTTCTTTTGTGCTTTTCTCTGTTTTTTTGCATCTAAGTCATTGCAAATTCTTTGGTTAATTCCTTGAAAATCCTTGTGATATTTCGATTGCCAAGTGAGCTAGGTTGACAAAAAAAATTCCTCTTTATTGAACTCGGTCTCACTAATTCATGACACTGCCAACCCAGTGTTACCAATGAAAATGGATCGGCGTTACTGATTTCACTACTGAGAAAACTTTTTGCCTATGCAAATGTCATTCCTTATCCAGCTCCACTCGATGATTCTAGTCCTCTACTCACATCCTAAACTACATGCTTCTTTGTAGTGTGTCTCAAGGACCAGACCTGTTTGACTCATGCTCGAGCAGATCCCTTCTTGGAAATTGATGTCAAATGGGGGGGGGGGGAGAGAGAGAGACCACATCAAAGCTTATCACATGGGATAGAAATCACATCTTAGCTTCTCTATATGCTTATCAACAATAGAGGAGAGAAGTCACATGTCTTTAAGAGAGGAAAGACATGTTATTGTATGGTTGTTTATACCATTTCTTGCTCTATTTTGTTTGCTTTGCTTTCATTTTCTCTTACCCTACCTTCTCCCATTATACAATATCAGATTTAGGGCGAGAAAGAATTCATATCTAGGGGAAGAAAATTGAAAGTGCGTTATATCGACTAGAGGGGGGGTGAATAGGCGATTTTTAAGAAAGTCTTCAAAACTGGAAGTTATGAAGACAAATAGAGTGAACAAGCCTATCACTATGCAGCGGAAGGTAGATTACACAGCGCAAGCCATAGTCAAATATACAGTACAGTGAAAGAACAGAGACAAATAGCTTCAGTGTAATGAGGATCAGGTTGGAAGAAGTTATGAAGCCAAACAGATCATACAGTCAGGTTGTGAACACAGAAGATTAAGCAGGCATGCAATAGCTTCACAATGTGTACTGGTAAGTAAAGGGAGGTGAAGATGAAACCAGTGACACGTTGAAGACAATGATGTGTTGGACCAGTTCCAGTTGCTGTGACAACTGTACGTCTGGTTGGAGCGGCTAGGTATTTAAACCAAAGGACACACAGTCCCGGACACCCAGTCCTGAACACGCAGCTCAGGACACCCAGTCCTCACCGTTTTCTCCTTGAGCTAAGGTCACACAGACCCCGCCCAATCACTCTGGTAAGTCTTCAAGGTAGACTCCCAAACCTTCACAGACTTCGTTCACCGGCAATCCACAATTCCTCTTGGATGCTCAGAACGCGACGCCTAACCGTCTGGAGGATGCACAGTCCTCAAGTGTAATAAGTCTTCAGATCACTCAGACAAGAAGACTTAAGTGATGCCCAATTACTTTGTCTCTGGGTGGTTAGGGCTTTTCTCCTCACTAAGGATTTTCTCTCAAAGGCTTCGAGGTGGGTTGCTCTCAAACGACAAAAGCCATGCACTGAAATCTGAGCAGCCAACCGTTTATGGTTGTGGGGGTGGACTATTTATAGCCACTTGGCAACCCTGACCTGATTTGTCCGAAATGACCCTGGGTCACTAAGGAACTGACACGTGTACTAACGGTCGGATTTTGAACTCTCACGGCAACTTTACTTGGGCTGCAAGTAAAGCTGACTTGTCTGACTTTGGACAAGATTTTCTCTCATTGTCTTCACTCGAAGACATAGGATTTGAGTTAGGCATCACTTCAGTCATCCTGACTGGTTTTCTTGGACCCCACTTAACAATACGGTGGTTCCTATGACACAACATGAATAAAGTAAAGCTACGAAGGATCTAAGTCTTCGAGTTCCAAAAGCTTCATGGGGAGTCTTCATATGTCATTGTCTTCGACACGAATGTCTTCATGAACCACCATTGTCTTCAATGTCTTCGTACATTTTTGGGGGGTCATCTCTGGTAGCTAAACCGAATCAATGAGGGACTTCTACCTGTGTTATCCTGCAATTCTCACAAACACATTAGTCCCTCAACTAGGTTTGTCGTCAATACTCCAAAACCAACTAGGGGTGGCACTAGATGCACTTACAATCTCCCCCTTTTTGGTGATTGATGACAAACTAGTTGAAGTTTTCAACGGGGAATATAATTTGTGGAATTGTAAAGGAATTGTCTTCATAAGCTGCAAGGGCTCCCCCTGAAGATGTGCATATTAAGTGATTTGCTTCTAGAATGCAAATGCACACAGCAGGTTGTATTTGTGTGAATCCGCTTCAACTTATGATGACAATCCATCATGCACGTAAAGATATATGAAGATAATGATATGCATAATGAAAAATGGACGTCTGCGAAATGATAAGAGTGCGGAAATTATCGTCGTACATGCGGAATTTATCTTCGCAAGAACACAGTGGCAAACATAGTAGCAGACGACCATCAAGTTTAAGTGTTACAACTCAAAGAACCAAATGTAGCAAAACGAGAGTTGTAAGCACGAAGCAAAATGCAAAATATAAAGCACCCGCCCATATTATTGACCCGCTTGAAGACTATAAACATCATATGCTTCTCCCCCTTTTGTCAGTGATGACCGAAAAGGTTTGAAGACATAGAGTTTTCTATGCGTTCCCAGGCGCAGCAGGGTCGGTGGAGACGTTTGGTGGTGCAGGCGAGCTTGGGGCAGTGACGACGCGCGGTGAAGACATTGGTGGTGATGTGGCGTCATATTCTTCCTCAATGATTTTTCCCGTCACGGTGGCAGCAGAGGAAGAGAACTCGGATTCTTCAAGTGAAGGAGTCCCACGCAACACAGCTCTTCTGGGGGGTGTGGAGTCAAACTTGAAACGCTCTTTGAAGCCATCCTCTTGCAATTCAGCTTCAGTGCACATCATAGTGAGGCCTTTCCAAGTGCAGTGACAGGTTTCGTGTGCGACGAAGGCGTTCTTGGTGGCCAGATTCCTGATGCGATTGACGTCTTGCATGAGACTGTGCATCTGCCTCTTGAGCCAGTCGTGATGCCTATCTTGCTTTTGATGCAGAGCCACAAGAAGTTCACGATCAGTGAGTGTACGAGCGCGTTTCTTGGGTCTCTGCCCAGCTTCGCTGTCAGTGGCTTCAGTGGATGCAGGGGCACGTGTGGTGCCAGCCATTGGATAGACTCTGGAAATGGCCTCAACACCTTCATTATGTTGAGTGAAGCTTTGGTGTTCTGCATTCTGAAGACTTAGTGGCTGTTTGGCAGGCTCGGGATAAATGGCTTCAGCAGAGGTGTCCACATCGGGTAAGAAGATTCTGTGGTTGCGGGCTGAGGGCTGATATGATATCGCAGAGTGGAGCTTGATTAGCCTCATAACCCATGGAGCATAAATCTTCAGACCAAAGAGATCTGAGCCAGACGCAGCAAGTTGACATATGAAGAGATCCTGGGCATTGAAGCATTTGCCATGTAGGATGCAGAAGATGAGAGTCTTCATGGCACCTTCAACCTTGGCATATCGAGAGTGCCCCTTAATGGGCCATAGAGTCCGCCTGATGATGTGATAGATAGTTCTCGGCAGGTACTCTAAGTCTTCAACGAAGAACTCCGTTGGGTAAGGTGCGTCAGAAGGCAATGGCTTCATCATTGAGAGCATCTGACTCATATTTGGCTCAGGTCGCTGAAATATGCTCTCAACTGCTTCAGTATGGAGTTGGCAGCCTTCTTCGAAGTGTTCGCCTGGAGTGGGTAGGCCGGTGAGCTCAATGATATCAAACGCATTGGCTTCATGATGGACGTTGCCGGTCATCCACTCCAGGACCCAAGTCTTCGGATCTCTGTTGTCGCCCTTGATGTGCAATGTTGCATAGAACTGAAGCAGAAGCTCTTCGTTCCAGTGCTCTTCATCCGTGACAAACGGTAGCAGGCCAACTTGCCTGAAGCAGTCCAGGGATTCTTCCAGACCAGGCAGACCAGCAAAAGCTTCAACCTCAAGGCGCTGATGTGGAAAGATACGGTTCTGGTTGTAGAGGACGCAGGAGTAGTAGCTGCGCTGTGGGTAGCTCCAGAACCTATCTGACACAATCTTTTCCCTTGAGTAAGGGTTCTTGGAGCGGTTAAAGAAAGTGTTGTCTGCCCTGAAGCTATTGACATTGAAGGAGCCAGGAGCAGTGACTGGACCTGGGAACCTTGGCAGTCGTGGGATTGGCTTCTGTACCTGGGGCCTGTGCGCAATATGATAATTGAACTGTGGTCCGGCAGCAGACACATGCATAGAAGGGTCAGAGGCAGTTGCTTCAGTATCTCTTGAAGCTGTTGGTTGGTCTGGCTCCACAAATGCTTCAGTATTATGTGTGGCAGCCGCAGTGGTGTCAGCCTCCTTGAGAATTTCTTCTTGCTGGTGTGGGGAAGATGGAGCTTGAGGTTCTTCATGCTCTTCTGCTTGTGCTTTGGCTGATGCAGCCGAAATGTCGTCAGCAGTCTGAGCCCTTGGTCCTTTGCGAAGCCTACGGAATGCAGGCGACGCCGGTGCAGTTGCAGTGGGCTGGGGCTCATCCTCTTCCTCTTGTGGGCGATCTGCCCACGATGCATCTTGTGTGATTGGCGTCAGGGGACGACCAATGCTGAGCAATTCACTCGATTCGAGCTGAGGAAGGACTGCATCATCTTGTACATTGTCTTGGAGACCAATGTCTTCAGCAGCGGTGGGGTCGGCTGCTGGAATGTCTTCATCACGCTGAGCCTCGGTGAGAACAGGCTCATGGACGGTCATCTGACGATCTTCATGAGGACGGCGAACGGAAAGGGGTTCAACTATCAAGGGCTCTGTGGGAGCAGCCCGAGACTTCTTGGACTTGCGCTTTTTGGTGGTGGGGTCTGAAGGAGAGGCTTCAGAGTGTTTCCTCTTCCTTGCTTTAGCTTCGGCTATCCTTGTCTTCTTAAGCTCTGAAGCGGGTGAGCGCTTTGGCTTCGAGCTAGGCTTGGCGGTGGGGAAGACAATTGGAATAGCTTCTTGGCGTGGGGCCTCTTCTTCCGCCACGGTGGGCGTCTTCTTTTTCTTGGCGGCCATCCTGGGGTCGATGCCGGGACGCCCAAGTGCCTTTCGCTTCTCGGCCTCATTGTAGGCCTGTATGCAGAGATCAGCCAAATTCTTCATGCGCTCGCCTGAACCCTGAGCCTCTGCACGTTTCTGCATGAAGTTTTCCTTCAACTCATGCAGCATGACTTTGAAGTCTTTGATCTCTTGGACGCTGAGCGTGGCCATGTTCTGCTTAAACTGAGCCTTTTCAAAATCTATCTTTTGCTTCAGTTCCACGATACGCTGGGCAATAGCGAGTTCTGAAGCGATAGCTCCTTGGAAGGCTACGCTGAGGCCAATGGGCAGCTGCAGATCATCAAAGCTGATGTTGGGCGTGTAAAACCACTCATCTATGAAGTTGTGGATGATTTTTGCATCGAACAGAGGCAGATTGTTGAAGATTTCAGCCTCCTCCTTGCTCTTGATGAGCTGCTCAAGAGCGTCATCACCAAGATCTTCGTCACTGGACAGATCAATGGCTTCGCAGCGAAGAACGGCAGCGACAGTTAGCTCTTTGCTGGTGTGTGGCTGTGGTTTCTTTGCTTCTTGAGGCTTGGAGACTCTTGATAAGTCTTCAGACTGCACACTGGCTTCAGGAGGTGCAGTGGCCAATGGCTTCGCTTTGGAGATCTTGGGGGAGGCGACTGGCTTGGAAGCTTTTGGCTTCTTCTTCATCTGCTTCGGCTCTGGGGCAGTAGGAGCATCATCAGACTCAGTGTCTGCTGGAGGGTCGTTCACGGCAGTCCCTTGGACTATAATGTGAGTGATGAGGCCGTTGAGATTGGCAAATGGCCCGATGACATTGGGATTAGCATCGCGTGTGCCATCTGCCCTTGGTCTGGAGGGACTAGGGTTGAAGTCCAATCCAAATTCCTTCTTGTTTTGCTTCGCAGAGTTCTGGGCAAATTGGAAGTTGCGCTTGAACAGAGTGTCATCGCGACACCAGAGAAGGGACGATGGATGTGCATCAGCTGGCTGTTGTCCCCTGACCATGCATGGAAAGAAACCTTGAGCAATGGCTTCGTCTCTGGTTCGGGGTACGAGATTCTTGTACAAGGCATCTCCCCATGGCCGCTTGATGGCGCACTTCTCTGCATATTCTTTGGTGACGAAGCGGTATAGGAACCATTGCTCTGCCCAATACCTACGAATCCATTGGATTCGTGTCTTGCGCTGAGCATAGGTTTCTTCAGGATCTGTTTGGTACGTTTCTGCCAAATCTTCAGGCAGATCCTTTGATGTGTCACCCCGTCTCTGTCTGCCTCCCTTCCTTGATGGTTTCTCGGATGCCATGAAGCTTAACTTGGAAGGCTTCAAAAGCTTCAAAGGCTTCAAAGGTTTCAAAGGCTTCAAAGGCTTCCTTTTGCTTGACCAACAGGAACTTGCTTCGGGTGAATTGATGTGACACTGTAGGAATTCTGCAAATGAATGCAGACTATGAGAACCAAAAGATTCTCCCACGGACATGTACCTGTGACAGCATTAAGGTGCGAGGGAAGGGGAAGAGGTCATATGCATTCTCAGAAGATTTTGAAGATAAATCAGTGTAGAAGACATTGACCTCATCATGCGAAGACATTCACTTTATAGAAAAGAAGTTGGTTCCAGATTTGTACGAACCCATAGATCAGTACAAGTGAGGAATCTAACTACTTCATGAAGAACAAGTGAACATGCTAGGCAAGTTATGAGCTTCAGACAAGAGGAATGAAACTTGAAGGAATAGAAACCTCTTTTGGCAGAAAGTGATGGATCAATAGGATCAAAAGAGGCTGTAAAAAGCTTGTTATTTACCAGACTTGGAACTGCTAGATGAGAAGAGAGGTGAGGCCGAGCAGTTCGATCCTCCGTGCCCTGACTTGGCGACGGAAGACACTTAGGACGACGGCGGAAAGACTGGTGTCCGCGGTCGGCGTGAGAACGGCGTCGGAGAGGTCGCGGCAGTGAAGCACTTCGTCGCCGGCGTCGTTGAGAGTTAGCAGTGGTGCTAGGGCTTGTGCGAGGGAGGAAGAAGAGATAATGACCGCAGTGAAACGTGTACTTATAGGGATATGGGCGGCACTGCGCTATTACTCAGGTGCCCCTGGCGATTCGCATCTGATCAGTACGTGGCCAGCATGCGGAATTGTGGGGGCAGTTTCACCCCACGCACGCCTGGTTTGTCGGGAGTCGTTCCTACTTCTCCGGAATTCTAGTTGATGGAAAAACATTGAAAGTTGTTTTAAAGTTTGTCTCTGTGTCTTCTTCTGACAAGGATGCAGTGAAGACATTCGACAGTTTCAATAGAGTGCATATGACTTGGAGAGATAGAGTTTGAGGTAGGAAGCATGGAGAGGTTAGGGTCCGATCACATTCACTTAGTTCAAAAGATTCAGACAAGAAGACATAGCTATAAGTGAATGCTGTAGAGGACAGAACACCAGTGCATATATAATCAACATAGTGAAGATAATCATGAAGACATGTTGAGATTGAAGCCAAACCAAATGTGAAGACATAGCAAATGTAACGCCATGAGTAAAACACTTCAAGCAGAAAATTTTTGGTGGTGGCGCTACCCACCGTATAGGAAGTATTGGACCCAGACACGGCGCACAATTATCGTGGCGCTCCGAGGTCAAATTCCACGTTAATGTATTCACACTTAGAATGTATGTCTTCATTGATTGAAGATATACGTTACTTTGTGTGTTGCACATCTAAGTCATCATCATGCATAAGTGTTAGGATGTGTGCCTGATCACAGGACATTTGAGGATTCCAAGATATTTAGCTCACACCGTAACTTGCAAAATCTCTTCTCATCCAAGGGCTTGGTGAAGATATCTGCCAATTGCTCTTCAGTGTTGACGTGTATGATATCAATGTCTTCCTTTGTAACGTGATCTCTGAGAAAATGATGACGAATTTCAATGTGCTTTGTCTTCGAGTGCTGAACTGGGTTGTTGGCGATCTTGATGGCGCTTTCGTTGTCGCAGTAAAGTGGCACTTGCTTCAGATGAATGCCATAATCCTTGAGGGTTTGCTTCATCCATAGAAGCTGAGCGCAGCTGGATCCAGCAGCAATGTATTTAGATTCAGCAGTGGAGAGAGATACACAGTTCTGCTTCTTTGAAGACCAACAGACAAGAGATCGGCCCAGGAAATGACATGTGCCTGATGTGGACTTCCGATCAACCTTGTCACCAGCGTAATCAGCGTCCGAAAATCCAACCAGATCAAACTCTGAGCCCTTTGGATACCATAACCCTAGAGTTGGTGTGTGAGCCAAATATCGAAGAATTCGCTTCACTGCTAAGTGATGCGACTCCTTTGGTGCCGCTTGAAACCGAGCACACATGCAAACACTAAGCATAATATCTGGCCTAGATGCACATAAATAAAGCAAAGAACCAATCATGGAGCGGTATACCTTTTGATCGAACTCTTTACCATTGTCGTCAGGACCCAGATGATGTTTGGCTGGCATTGGTGTTGTGAAGCCTTTGCAATCTTGCATACCGAACTTCTTCAGGCAGTCCTTGAGGTATTTCTCTTGAGATATGAAGATGCCATTGCGTTGTTGCCTTATCTGAAGACCGAGGAAGAATTTCAGCTCCCCCATCATAGACATCTGATATTGCTCTTGCATCATATATCCGAACTCCTCACTGTACTTCTGATTGGTGCAGCCGAAGATAATGTCATCCACGTATATTTGGCACACAAACAGTTCACCATCATATGTCTTTTTGAAGAGAGTGGGATCCAGGGAACCAGGTATGAAGCCTTTGCTCTTCAGGAAGTATTTGAGTGTATCATACCAGGCCCGAGGGGCTTGTTTGAGGCCATATAGTGCCTTTTTGAGCTTGTACACCATGTCAGGATGTTTTGGATTTTCAAACCCAGGTGGTTGCGCAACATACACTTCTTCTTCAATTTTGCCATTGAGGAAGGCACTTTTTACATCCATTTGATACAGAATTATGTTGTGATGATTTGCATAGGCCAGCAGTATACGGATGGCTTCAAGTCTGGCCACATGAGCAAATGTTTCATCGAAGTCGATGCCTTCCACTTGAGTATATCCTTGAGCAACGAGACGAGCCTTGTTTCTGACGACTTGGCCATGCTCATCTTGCTTGTTGTGGTATATCCATTTGGTGCCTATTATGTTATGCTTCCGTGGATCAGGACGCTTAACTAACTCCCATACATTGTTCAGCTCAAATTGTTGAAGCTCTTCTTGCATAGCTTGAATCCATTCAGGTTCCATAAAGGCTTCATCAGTTTCTTGGGTTCTGTGATTGAAACAAATGCGAAGTGTCCGCAAAAGTTTGCCAGTTGAGTTGCCTTTGAACGAGTCAGTGGACCAGGTGCATTGATGCTATCAATTATTCTGTCAATTTGCACTTCATTGGCAACACGAGGATGTAGGGGTCGAAGACTTTGCTCTTGCTGATCTACGTTGTCATGGGGAGGAATGTCTTCAGGCTGAGCATTGTCTTCATGTGGATCAGGTGCTGAGATGATAAGTTCTTCTTCAGGACGAGCTTCAGAAGGTATAATTTCTCCAGTTCCCATTAGCTTGATTGATTCACTGGCTGGAACTTCATCTAGTACATCTGGTAGTTGCTCTCTTTGTGACCCATTGGTCTCATCAAATCGCACATCCACTGTTTCAACCACTTTGTAGTGAAAGAGATTGAAGACTCTGTAGGAGTGCGAATCCTTTCCATATCCAAGCATGAAACCCTCATGTGCTTTTGGAGCAAATTTTGCGGTGTAGTGAGGGTCCTTGATCCAGCATCTTGATCCAAATACTCTGAAGTAACTTACATTTGGCTTCTTGCCAGTCAGAAGTTCATAAGATGTCTTGTTCAGCAGCTTGTGAAGATATACACGGTTGATAGTATGGCATGCAGTGTCAATGGCTTCAGTCCAGAATTTTCTTGGTGTCTTGTACTCATCTAACATTGTTCTGGCCATCTCAATGAGTGTTCTGTTCTTGCGTTCGACGATGCCATTCTGTTGTGGCGTGTATGGAGCTGAGAATTCATGAGTGATGCCCAATGTATCAAGATATGTGTCAAGGCCAGTGTTCTTGAATTCTGTGCCATTGTCACTTCTGATGTGCTTTATCTTGGCGCCATAATTGTTCATTGCCCGATTTGCGAAGCGTCTGAAGACATCCTGTACTTCAGTCTTGTAAAGGATTATGTGCACCCAAGTATATCTAGAGTAATCATCAACAATGACGAATCCATAGAGGCAAGCAGTAGTGGAGAAAGTTGAGTAGTGGGTAGGACCGAAGAGATCCATGTGAAGTAGTTCGAAGGGTTGAGTAGTGGTCATGATTGTCTTCGAAGGATGTTTTGCCCTTGTCATCTTCCCAGCTTAACAGGCACCGCACAAGTGATCTTTCTTGAACTTGACGCCCTCGATGCCTATGACATGCTTCTTCTTAGCAAGGGTGTGGAGGTTCCTCATGCCAGCATGCCCAAGTCTTCGATGCCAAAGCCAGCATTCTGAAGCCTTTGCGAGAAGACAAACTGCAAGCTGTGGCCCTGCTGAGAAATCTACCACGTACAAATCATCTTTTCGATACCCTTCAAACACTAGAGACTTGTCAGATTCCATTAGTACCAGATAGCGATATTTTCCAAAGATTACAATCATGTTTAAATCGCAAAGCATTGAGACAGACATTAAGTTGAAGCCAAGGGATTCAACAAACATGACTTTATCCATGTGTTGATCCTTTGAGATTGCAACTCTACCTAGACCCAGTACTTTACTTTTACCAGTGTCAGCGAATGTGATGCAGCTCTTGTCAGATGGACGTAAGGTTGAGTCCATAAAGAGACTTCTCTTGCCAGTCATGTGATTTGTACACCCGCTGTCAATAATCCATACTGAAGACTCTGAAGTCACTGGTGTCGTACCCTACAGTGCAGTTAGGGGGATAGGCTTCACCAAGAGTGTTGTGAAGCAAAAACATTTGACGAACCAGGTGATTATGAAAACTGAGATCCAGGTTAGGACAAGCAGGGAGAGTAGCATGCGATTCAGATATGAAGTACATAGTGATGCCATTCGGGCATTTGATCGTGCGCCCCACGAGTTTTTTAAGGTCCCCAGCAATAGCATCAGAAGATTTTGGTTTTGTGCTGGAGACCTTTCCCTGCAAAAGAGAGTTAAGCTTTCTTAACCACCCACATCTTCAAGGGTGGCTTAGAAGCAATAAGTCTAAGTGCAGCATCTGAGAATTTTGGCTTTGGAGCCCTAGCAAACAGTTTAGCAGGTGGGCAATAATACTCATAAGAATAGGCAGAATAATTTTTGGTCATATGAGAATGACGGTTTGAAGAACCGCTCTCATAAGCCTGAGCATGGTTTCCCTGCAAAGCATTTGTGTTAGTGCAACTCAGATGAGCCATCTGCCTGAATGAAACCTTTGGACCATATGAAGCCTTTGGTCTGAGGTTTGTCTTCTTCATGTGAGGTGTCATGAGGACATTCACAGGAAGATTCTCAAGACACGTTTTTGGAACCCAGATCTTCTTCATAGGCGGTCCATTCCTGCAGTTAGTACCAATGTACCTGGCAAATACTTCACCATTCTGATTCCTAAACAGTTTATAGTTTGCATCAAAGGATTCATCAATGATAATTGGATTAGCACAAGTGAAGCCAGATAGATTGGATGGATCTGATGAGGATTCCTTTGCAGCAACCCATGTGGTTTTGGGGTACTGCTCAGGTTTCCAGTAAGAGCCATCTGCATTAATTTTCCTCACGAACCCAACACCCTCTTTGCTAGGGTTTCGGTTCAGAATCTGCTTCTTGAGGACATCACATAGTGTCTGATGTCCTTTAAGACTTTTGTACATCCCTGTTTCAAGCAATGTCTTCAACCTAGCATTTTCATCAGCAATAGCAGTGGTATCCTCAGCAGAGGGGTTAGTTACCACTTCAACAGTGGAAGATATTGCAACAGCAGTAGCAGTGGAACATTCATCAACAGAAATAGCATTATCACGCTCAATGCATTTAAGGCATGGTGGTTCAAATCCTTCCTGAGCAGAACTGATCTGTTCGGCTCGAAGTGACTCGTTTTCCTTTTGAAGATCTTCATGATCCGCTCTCAACTTCTCAACATCTTGCTTCTTCTGAAGATAATCGTAGGAAAGCTTTTCATGAGTAGTTGAGAGAGTCTCAAGACGATCTTCGAGTTCCTGATACTTAACATGAAGATTTTTTATGTCTTCAATTAAGGATTCAGAACGAGTCATTTCAGCACCCAACAGATCATCGCTTCTGTCTAACAGTTTTTGAATATGTTCCATGGCCTTTTGTTGTTCAGTTGCAATTTTAGCAAGTGTTTTGTAACTGGGTTTTGAATCACAATCAGAGTCATCGTCACTAGATGTTCGATAGTGAGTGGTGTGTGTGTTTACCTTGGCACCACGTGCCATGAAGCAGTAGGTGGGAGTAGAGTCGTCCTTGTCATTTGCATCGGTGATGGTGATGGAGTCATTGTCTTCAGTGTTGAAGATGGACTTGGCGACATAGGCTGTAGCCAAACTTGCAATGCCTGAATCAGACTCCTCCTCAGACTCCACCTCTGCCTCCTCAGAAGCGGACTCCTCCTCTGAATCCATTTCCTTGCCAACAAACGCACGAGCCTTGCCAGATGAACTCTTCTTGTGTGATGAAGACTTTGAGGAAGACTTGGACGAAGACTTTGAGTATTTCTTCGTCTTCTTATCGTCAGAGTCATATTCCTTGCTCTTCTTCTTCTTTCTGTTCTCATTGTCCCACTGTGGGCATTCAGAGATGAAGTGTCCAGTTTTCTTGCATTTGTGACAAGTTTTCCTCTTGTAGTCATGCGCAGAAGCTTCATCATTCCTTGAGCTTGATCGTGAAGACTTTCTGAAGCCTTTCTTCTTGGTGAATTTCTGGAACTTCTTCACTAGCATTGCAAGTTCCCTTCCAATGTCTTCAGGATCATCAGAACTGCTGTCAGATTCCTCTTCAGATGATGACACAGCTTTTGCCTTCAAGGCACGAGTTCGCCCATAGTTTGGACCGTAGATATCTCTTTTCTCAGAAAGCTGAAACTCATGTGTGTTGAGCCTCTCAAGTATGTCAGACGGATCGAATGTCTTGAAGTCTGGACGTTCTTGAATCATCAGGGCTAGAATGTCAAATGAACTGTCAAGTGATCTTAGCAGCGTCTTGACGATTTCATGTTTGGTGATCTCAGTGGCGCCGAGGGCTTGAAGCTCATTTGTGATGTCAGTGAGCCGGTCAAATGTGTGCTGGACATTCTCATTGTCATTTCGCTTGAAGCGGTTGAAGAGATTGCGAAGAACACTGATTCTCTGATCTCTCTGGGTTGAGATGCCTTCATTGACCTTGGAGAGCCAGTCCCAGACCAGCTTGGATGTCTTCAAGGCACTCACACGGCCGTACTGTCCCTTGGTCAGATGACCACAGATAATATTCTTGGCAGTGGAGTCCAGTTGAGTGAACTTCTTGACATCAGCAGCAGTGACACCTTCTCCAGCCTTGGGAACGCCGTTTTCGACGACATACCATAGGTCGACGTCAATGGCTTCAAGATGCATGCGCATCTTATTCTTCCAGTAGGGATATTCAGTTCCATCGAAGACAGGGCACGCAGCGGAGACTTTAATTATCCCTGCAGTCGACATAGCTAAAACTCCAGGTGGTTAAACTGAATCACAGAGAACAAGGGAGCACCTTGCTCTGATACCAATTAAAAGTGCGTTATATCGACTAGAGGGGGGGTGAATAGGCGATTTTTAAGAAAGTCTTCAAAACGTGGAAGTTATGAAGACAAACAGAGTGAACAAGCCTATCACTATGCAGCGGAAGGTAGATTACACAGCGCAAGCCATAGTCAAATATACAGTACAGTGAAAGCACAGAGACAAATAGCTTCAGTGTAATGAGGATCAGGTTGGAAGAAGTTATGAAGCCAAACAGATCATACAGTCAGGTTGTGAACACAGAAGATTAAGCAGGCATGCAATAGCTTCACAATGTGTACTGGTAAGTAAAGGGAGGTGAAGATGAAACCAGTGACACGTTGAAGACAATGATGTGTTGGACCAGTTCCAGTTGCTGTGACAACTGTACGTCTGGTTGGAGCGGCTAGGTATTTAAACCAAAGGACACACAGTCCCGGACACCCAGTCCTGAACACGCAGCTCAGGACACCCAGTCCTCACCGTTTTCTCCTTGAGCTAAGGTCACACAGACCCCGCCCAATCACTCTGGTAAATCTTCAAGGTAGACTCCCAAACCTTCACAGACTTCGTTCACCGGCAATCCACAATTCCTCTTGGATGCTCAGAACGCGACGCCTAACCGTCTGGAGGATGCACAGTCCTCAAGTGTAATAAGTCTTCAGATCACTCAGACAAGAAGACTTAAGTGATGCCCAATTACTTTGTCTCTGGGTGGTTAGGGCTTTTCTCCTCACTAAGGATTTTCTCTCAAAGGCTTCGAGGTGGGTTGCTCTCAAACGACAAAAGCCATGCACTGAAATCTGAGCAGCCAACCGTTTATGGTTGTGGGGGTGGACTATTTATAGCCACTTGGCAACCCTGACCTGATTTGTCCGAAATGACCCTGGGTCACTAAGGAACTGACACGTGTACTAACGGTCGGATTTTGAACTCTCACGGCAACTTTACTTGGGCTGCAAGTAAAGCTGACTTGTCTGACTTTGGACAAGATTTTCTCTCATTGTCTTCACTCGAAGACATAGGATTTGAGTTAGGCATCACTTCAGTCATCCTGACTGGTTTTCTTGGACCCCACTTAACAGTACGGTGGTTCCTATGACACAACATGAATAAAGTAAAGCTACGAAGGATCTAAGTCTTCGAGTTCCAAAAGCTTCATGGGGAGTCTTCATATGTCATTGTCTTCGACACAAATCTCTTCATGAACCACCATTGTCTTCAATGTCTTCGTACATTTTTGGGGGGTCATCTCTGGTAGCTAAACCGAATCAATGAGGGACTTCTACCTGTGTTATCCTGCAATTCTCACAAACACATTAGTCCCTCAACTAGGTTTGTCGTCAATACTCCAAAACCAACTAGGGGTGGCACTAGATGCACTTACAAAAATCTTTGGAATTCATTGCATATCTTTAATCCTTGGGGACATGTCTATATCCAAATAGAGTACTAAGTACTCACTCACTACATGTCATCCCAGTCTTGGTACTCTTGTGGTTTCCGGAACCTGCTTTTATTAGAAGTGTTTTTATGTTATCTAAGCCTATTTTCTCAAGTCCATCTCGACCAAAGCCAGCTCAAGACCACAAGGTATGTATATGCATCACACTCATGTGCATGATGATCTCTCGCTGATGTACATATTGTTTGTAAGAAGGACTCATGAACATGAAGGTACACTCCATGTATCTACATCATTTTTCTCTGATGCATATAGCCAAGATACATGTAACTCATTGCTTGCTCTGACATGCTCATGAATTCACATGCTCTCATATTCTATCTTTACATGATTGCATACATGTAGGAGGGGCCTATGCAAGTTACATCTCTTTCGAAAGCTTTACTTGCTACTCTTCATATCCTTACCCAAAGCTTTGATGTATGTTGTCATCAATTACCAAAAGGGGGAGATTGAAAGCACAAGTGCCCCCTGGGTGAATTTGGTAATTAATGTCAACATATCTCTTGTTGGACTAATATCTTTATCTAGTATATTTCAGAAAGTTCAACAATGGCGTGGCATGGACAAGAGGATGTGGAACCCGTTCAAAATGCTAAGAACAAACATTGGCAAAAGCTCAAGACTGTTCATTTCTATTTTAGTGATCCAAGATCACATTGAGTCCATAGGAATAGACAATACTATTAAAAGGGGATGAGGTGCTGCTTAATGGTCTACTTGCTCAAAGTGCTTAGTGATATGCTCCAAAGCCCTCAATGACTTTCTCAATTCCAAATATGTCCCAAACCTAAAGTCAAACTCGGCCCCACTAATTTGATCTATCTGGCGCCATCGAGTTCCTTTGACATAGCCATTGCCACAAACCCTAGATAATTCGGTCTCACCAGTCAAGATCTCGGTCTCACCGAGATGGCCTTGCAAACGCTCTGTTGCCTGTTGCAATTATTTCAGTATCACCGAAATGAGCAATCGCTCCCACCGAGTTTGCCTGACCAACTCTCTGTTTGCTCTATTGTTGAAATTTGTCTCAGCGGTTTCATGCAATCGGTCACACCGAGCTAAGGTTTTGCCCTAACCCTAGCACATTGGTCCCACCGAGTTGATCATGTCGGTCCCATCGAGAATCCTAACGTCCACATTTTGAACTAAATCGTTCTCACTGAGTTCTCCAATCCGGTCTGGCAGAGTTCGGTCAAATGTGTGTAACGGTTGGATTTTGTGTGGAGGCTATATATACCGCTCAACCCCCTTCTCTATTCAAGAGAGATCCATCAGAATGTGCCTACACTTTCACTACTTATTTTCTAAGAGAGAACCACCTACTCATGTGTTGAGACCAAGACATTCCAATCCAACCACAAGAATCTTGATCTCTAGCCTTCCCCAAGTTGCTTTCCACTCAAATCATGTTTCCACCATAGCCAAATATGTATGGGAGAGAGTTGTGTGTTGGGGAGACTATCAGTTGAAGCACAAGAAAAAGGAGTTCATCATCATCACACCATCTAACCTTTTCGAGAGTGGTGTCTCCTAGATTGCTTAGGTGTCTCTTGGGAGCCTCCGACAAGATTTTGGAGTTGAACCAAGGAGTTTGTAAGGGCAAGGAGATCTCCTACTTCATGAAGATCTACCCGAGTAAGGCAAGTCCTTCGTGGGCGATGGCCATGGTGGGATAGACATGGTTGCTTCTGTCGAATTTCGGGTTCCGACAGACCCTTGAGGTTTGAACACAGGGGTGCGTGCGGAGATCTCTCCCCTACCGATCTACGTCCAATCTCCTCACGTGATCTAAGCTGGAAACAACGAACAACACAAGGGACACGAGGTTTATACTGGTTCGGGCCACCGTCGTGGTGTAATACCCTACTCAAGTGTGTGGCGTGGTGGATTGCCTCAGGGGCTGATGATGAACAATACAAGGGAAGAACAGACTCGCGAGAGGTCTTCTTGAGCTGATGCGATTAACTTCTTCGGTGAGTTCAGTCGCCTCTCTCTCTCTACTAGAGGTCTACCAGATCTCTAGATGTCTAGGTGTGTCGACCCCCCCTACTCTGTGGTGGCTAGCTCTATTTATAGAGGCCCTGGGCCTCTCCCCAAATAATGAGCGGAAAGGGCGCCAACAATTGGACGTTTCGAAGGGGAACATCTAGTACAAGTTATACTGACCAAAGGTGGTCTTTGGCTGCCAAAAGCACTCATGATGACACCGTCTTGGGCTCCACGGTGACCTCCGTCCCGCCGCTCTGTTGGTCTTGGTCTCGTTGCACCGGAATGGTAACCTTTGCCCGATGCCTTGGCCTGTGCTTGCCCCCTTTGCACCAAAGGGGAAACAAGGACACTGCACAAGCCGGCGCCCGCTTGGTCTCGATCGTCATGGCTTGCGTCACGGGCTCCTCATGAGGTACCCCTGCCTTGATCTCTCCGCCTCCTCGCGAGCCTGCCTGATGAGGCTGCCTCTGAGGAAGTTTTCCGTCGTCCGCCCCGTGAGGCTTGGCCCCTCGCGAGGGTCTTGAGCTTGAGCTGATGAAGATGGGCCGCGCTGGGCCCCCACTTGAGCCACTCCGCAGGCCGCAGGTAGGCAAGTCTGGGGACCCCCATTCCCAGAACGCCGACAATAGCCCCGGGGCCCAAGGCGCGCCCGGGCTTGGCCTAGCAGGGAAGCGAAGGGCGAGCACGAAGCACCGCGGGCCCCAACAGCCTGCGGCCTTGGGCACCGCGTGGCGATTGATTGGACGTGGGCGTCTGCGCTTCCCCACAACGCCTCGGCGACTACACGACTTGAGAAGTCCCTGCATGCAGAGAAACCGGTCATGATTACCTATGAGCATGGTGCTCGGCGTTTGGCCTCCTCCGGCTATAAGTACGGGGCTACACGAGCCCCTTCAATCCATCCCTTGCTGCTACTCTTTTCCTTCTTCTTCCTCGTTCTTGCTTCTCCTTACACCAATGGCACCAATCCGCCGGTTTTCTGCAGAAGAGAAGGGAAAAGCCCCCTGAGAGGGTCCTGACCCACTTCCGCCGAAGAAGCGGCTGGTCCTCTGCCACCGAGATGGGGGTGCTCAGCCGGTGGCATCGAGGCCCTGGTACGAGCACCTGCCGCCTGGGTATCCGCTACCCTTGTACGCCCGCGTCGTGGGTCCTGGGGGAGAAGGCGTCGAGCGACATCGACAGTGCCGCCGTCGACGTCGGCGAGTCACGGTGGTGCGTGTTGTTCCTCCTGGAGTCCACGCCGAGCGCTCCTCTTGTGAGCTCGTGCTCCATGCCGCCATGCCTCCGAGCTCTTGGATTCGCCTTCCTCCCTCCTTCGCCTTCGAGATGCCGCCGAGTGGGGCTCTGGAGCTCTGGCTGCAGCACGCTGACTGCAGTACCCTTGCGACCGAAGCGGAGGTCGCGGTCGTCGCTCCGGGCAAGGTCTTCATGACCCGGGGCTGGGGCGAAATCGCCCGGGTCTGCCGGACGGTTGGTGCCCTCGTAATTCATCTTGAATACGACGGCGCCTCCCTGATGTTCTTCAAGGTCTTCGATGCTGAAGGACACCGGCTGGAGTGCTGCCCTAGGGAGAGCGACAGGGGCAACGAACCGGCGAGGACCTGGCCCGCCCATCGGCCCTGCAGCAGCTCCTCAGGCAGCAGCGGAGGAGCTGGGGAATCCAGCGGCTCCCCCGAGCTCCTCGCGACTCCGAAGATGAGCGACGACAGCTACGAGCCCCCGAGCTCGCGTCGTGCACGGAGCGGGGCAGCTGCGTCCAGCCGCCGACGCCACTGATCTGGATGGGGTTGGCGCCGGCGTTGGGCAGCCCACTGTTGATGATGGTGTCCCTTGCGGAGGTGCAGGTGATTAGCGTTCCTTAGGATCAGTACTTTTGTTCCCTGTGAGGAATCGAAGCAACACCCCGCGGGGGGTATGAAGGCGCCTACCATGTCTTTTGTGAACATTATATCTTAATATGAATCAATGCAAGGTGCTTGTCCTATCCCGGCTCGGATCCCCCTTTCTATCCTCACGAGGACTTAGCGCTCTACGCCGACAGGTCCCAGTCCCCAGGCAGGCTTCAGCCATCGCTGGTATGCCAGGTCGCGATGCCGTGGTCAAGGCCAGGAGATGAGCGGCCCGAGGTCTGGTAAGAGCCCCCGTGTCGCGATGCTTGGGAGGTCCCCATTAGCGCTCAAGAAGCCCTCGCTGGGCGAGAAAGGAAGGCAACGTCGCCATGACAGAGCCGCACTGGGCGAGGGTTTGGCGCTGCGTTGGTCCAACTCCTGTAAGGGCGTGACTTATCTCTTGAGTTTGGTGTAGTTCCTCGATGAAGCGCCCGGCCCGAGTGGTGGCAGCTGAGGCGCTGCTGGGTTAGGTCCTCAAGAGCTCATTCCCACTCCTCCGCACTTTCCTTAATGCTCTGCGTCCTCAGGTCCCGGCCCTCGAGCGAGCTCAGCCGCCGCTGGTATGACAGGTCGCGATGCCATGGGTCAAGGCCAGGGGGTGAGGGCTGGAGAGCTAGTAGGAGCCCATGAGTCGCGATGCTCAGGCGCCCCCCTTTTAACATGCAAGCAGTCCGTGCCGGAGAGAGGGTGAGGCAGCTCGCGACGTCCCTAGCGTTGCTCCTGGCGTAGGTCATGCACACCAATCTTGAAGAGAAACAAGACCTGTTGTTACGGTTGCCAGCCATCCATTGGTTGCTCCGGGGAAGTGATTGGGGCACTGAGGGCCTGGTGAGGTGGCGCCTTGCGGGGCTGCCGCGGCCAGAGCTCGACCACTCAGGTTTATCGGCGTTGCAGGGATGGACCCGTGAGCAAATGCCGTGCCAGAGCGAGCGGATCCATAGGTAGGTGTCAATCGAGCACGCAATTAGGTCGGGTATGTTAAGCACGCGGGAGGAAATTCATTTTAAATAGACGCGGGAAAAGCAAACGCCGCTGGGCCAGGCCCGAGCAGCTCAGGGATGATGCTGTCGGATTTCGGGTTCCGGCAGACCCTTAAGGTTCGAACACTGGGGTGCGCGCGGAAATCTCGCCCTCAACCTCTCCGTCTCAATGGGATCTAAACTACTAAAAGAGCTGCACGAAAGACAAAAGATTTATACTGGTTCGGGCCGCCGATGTTGTGTAATACCCTACTCCAGTGTGTGGTGGATGGATTGCCTCCTGGGGCTGGTGTGGATGAACAATACAAGGAAGAACAGCCTTGCGAGGGTCTCTTCTTTGCTGTGGTGGTGAACTGCTATGAAGAGTTCAGTCACCCTCCCTCTCTCTCTCTACTTGCGAACCGAACGAACCAACCGACCCCCTGCTATGTGGGTGGCTAGTCCTATTTATAGAGGCCCTGGTCCTCTCCCCAAATATTGAGCGGGAAGGGATCCAACAATGGCGGGCTAATTTGAAGGGGGACAGCGAGTACATCTATCCTGACAAAAGCAGTCTTCGCCTGCCAAAGGCTCTAGTGATGACGCCGTGCTGGGCTCCATGGTGACCTCCATCACGTAGTCCTTCTGGTCTTGGTCTCGTTGCACCGAAGTGCCAACCTTTGCCTGATGCCCGGTGCCCCGTGTCATCATGGCTTGCGTCATGGGCACCTCGCGAGGTACCCCGCCTTGAACTCTCCGCCTCCTCGCGAGCCAGCCTGACGAGGCTGTGCCTGAGGATGCACTGTGTCGTCCGCCTCGCGAGGCTTGGCCCCTCGCGAGGGTCTTGAGCTTCGTGTTGATGAAGATGGGCCGCGCTGGGCCCCCACATGAGCCACGCCGCAGGCCGCAGGCAGGCAAGTCTGAGGACCCCCGTTCCCAGAACGCCGACAGTAGCCCCCGGGCCCAAGGCGCGCATGGACTTGGCCGTGCCGAGAGGCGAAAGGGCAAGGGCGAAGCGCCGCGGGCCCTTACAGCCTGCGGTCTTGGACGCCGCATGGTGGTTGATTGGACGTGGGCAACACTATTCCCCCACGCTTCCTTATTGTGCGCCCTGCTAGGCAGACTGGTAGTCGTACACAGCCGCCCCCTTTCCTGTTGCTCGGGTGTCCTCTGTTCTTCCTTCTTTTGAGCGCCTCCCCCTGCCTTCAATCCAATATCGAATCCCCCCCTCCTTCCCATCGCCATGGCTCCGACGGGGAAGGAGAGAGCAGAGAAATCCATGCCTTCGTCTTGTGTGCCGCCAACGGTGGCCCCTTTCATCGGCCGGTCTTCTGTGCTCAACCAAGAGTGCCTGGGCAGGGACAGCTTGGCCCTGGCCACCGTCTTCAACGAGTGCGGAAGGACGACTGCCTGGCCCACGTCCCACTTCTCCATTGACAGGACAGCCACTGAGGTCCCATGTTTTACCGATGCCTTGTGGGCGGGTCCGGTTCCCCCTTTCTCTGATTTCTTCAAGGCCGTGCTTTCGCATTATTAGATCCACTTAATGCATCTAAGTCCTGAGTCCATCACCCTCCTTTCAGTCTTTGCCTTCGTTTGCGAAGCCATGGTGGGCATCCCTCCTTTGGTCGCCCTGCTGCGCCATTTCTTCTCGCTGCGTCTTGTCGATCCTTCCCAGCGCTGGGCATGCGCGAGCTTTGTTGCTGAGCCTGTGTCCGAGGCGTCTGGAATTGACTTCCAACTCCCCCAGCCCGCGGCCGGGTTCCGCGAGCGATGGTTGTATGTGGACGCAGGGGTGCCCAGCCCCCTGCTATCGGAGCCGACCTCGCCTGCCGTCCCCAATTCGGGTTGGGGCCAGGAGACGCTGAAGAGCCCTCGGCTTGTCTTCGTCTGGCCCCGCTTCGCGCTCCTGAGGAAACTCGGCGTGACAGTGCCCAAAGTGGTGAAGGAGTTTCTGTTGTGCCGTGTCGCTCCCCTGCAGTGGCACTCTCGCCGAATGTGGGCCTTCCGGGGGCGCGAGGACGACATGAGGCTCTAGGAAGAAGACTTGGCTCCCGCGGCGCTGAAGTCGACGCTCCTGACTTTGGCCGGGGACCCCAATCCTGGCAACATCCGGCAAGGCGGGGCCTTGCTATATCTCTGTCAGAGCAAGGCAGACTTCGTGAAGCAGATGCCCGACTTGGATGAGTGGGGGCTGCGCCCCGCCGGTCTCCAAGGGCCTCGCGAGAACCCTGTAGTGGTGACTCCCCTCCCAATCGGCCAAGGCGACTCCTCCTCAAGCGCCGGAGAAGGGAGACAGGAGGCGCCTGAGGCCGAGGAGGCTCCGGAGGAGGGTGCGGCGCCCGATGCCGCTCGTGAGGAGACAACTCTTGAGGCCCGTACTGCTGCGGCTGAAGGTGGTAGGCAGCCGCTTCCAGTGCCCGGGGCGGGGGCCTTGGAGGCCCTGGTCCCGGCTTCTGACGAGGTGATTGGTGGCACGCGCCAGGCGGGCGCTCCCGACGTGGGCCGTCCTGGTGCCTCGTCCTCGCGGCAGGTTGACCCTTGCGCTCTTCTCTTGGGCCGCTTCCGCATGGACTTCGAGGCCCTCCGGAGGAAGAGGGAGGCTCTGGGTGTTGACTCCCCTTGTCGCGTGCTGAAGCGCAGGAAGTACTTCAGCACCGACGAGTAGGTCTTTTTCCTTTCTGACTCGCGAGAAACCTTCTTCTTCTTAAGGGTCGCCTTGGGAAGCCTTCCGTTCCTGTGGTCCGGGTCTCCGATTGCTGCGGCATGGAACGCACACTCAAGTGAACACACTGCGTCCCTTTCTTCACAGGGTACGGTGATGACTCCACCCCTTCCTGGCATCTTGAGGACATTGTACCCATGGTGAGTCATTGCCATGAACTTGGCCAGGGCTGGGTACCCGAGGATGGCGTTGTATGGCAGACGGATGTGGGCGAAGTAGAAGTCGATGAGCTCGGTGCAGTAGTTGTTGCACTGCCCGAAGGTGACTGGAAGGCGAACCTGCCCTATTGGAACAGTGGAACCATCAGTGACTCCTGAGAAGGGCTTGGTCGGCTGAAGCTGATCATACGGCACTTGGAGATTGTCGAACATCTCGACGGACAGGACGTTGAGTCCTGCTCCGCCGTCAATGAGGGTTCTGGTGACCTGCACATTGCTGATGATTGGGGAGCAAAGCATCAGGAGGACTCCGGCTGTTGCCGCACACTTGAGCTGATCTGCTGAGCTGAACGTGATAGCGCACGTAGACTACGTGAGAGGGTGCGTGGCCTCAACCTTGGGGAGGACTGCATTCACCTCGCGAGCAAACTGCTTGAAGATGCGTTGTGAGGCTGGGGCCTGCGCGCTGCCCAAGATGCAAGCGATTGTGCGTGGCTCCTGGAAGCCCCCAGCCCCCTCATCTTGATGTTGGCCTTCGTTCCTCCTTGGCGGCGGTGGCAGAGGAGGAAGGCCTGCGTTGCCGTGCGGGCGATCCTCACGAGGTTGATCTCTCCAGCCTCCCTCGCGAGGCTGGTCCTGCCAACGATCCTCGCGAGGTCGGTCACGTCACCCTTGGGGAGGGCCACGGTCTTCCCATCATACACCACCTCTTCCTCCTCCTCGGCCATAGCCCATGTCGTTGTGCTTGGGGCGTCGGCCGACACGTCCATCTCTCACAGCCCTGAGCTCTTGACATTCGTTGGTGTTGTGGGTGTGGAGGTCATGGTACACGCAGTACCGGCTGCCCTTGGATGACTCAGGCTGATCCCTGCCCCGCTTGGTGTCTGGTTCCGCTGCAAGCACGACAGCCCCCTTGCACCTCACGTCCTTGGCCTTGGGCTTCTTCTCTTCTGGGTCGGCAGCTAGGTGTTCGAGGAGGGAAAGGTGCCCTTCCTCAGCCCTGGCGCACTTGGTCGCCAAGTTGAACAGCTCCAGGGAGGTGCACAGGTCTTCATGGATTGCTAGCTCCTCCTTCATCTTGATGTCGCGTACGCCATCGGAGAAAGCCAAGATGATGGCTTCTTCAGTCACCTTGGGGATCTTGAGGCGAGCGTTGTTGAAGTGCTGGATGTATTTCTACATGGTTTCCCCTTGCTGCTGCTTGATGCGGCGCAGATCGCTCACGACCAGGGGCCGGTCGCGGGTGCCCTGTAAGTTGGCGATGAAGCGAGTGCGCATCTCGTCCCAGGAGGAGATTGTGCTAGGAGCCAGGTTCAGGAGCCAGGTGCGGGCCCCATCCTTGAGCGCCATGGGAAACCAGTTCGCCATGACCCTTTCGTCTCCGTTGGCGGCTTCGATGCATAGCTCGTAGAGCTGTAGGAACTCCAAGGGGTCCGCCGTGCCATCATAGCGAGGGGGCGGGTCAGGCTTGAACTTGCCTGGCCATGCGATGCCGCGTAGCTTGGGGTGAGGGCGTGGCAGCCTGCTGTGGCAACCAGCGCCTTTTGCTGGTGCTGGGCTTGTTCCTGGGGATTACCACGCGCCGCTGCTTGGAGCAGCGCGGGGTCTTGGCGTGGAGGTGCAGGGACGCGATCTTGGCACGCCGGCGCTGGGAGTGCGCGAGCACCTTCTTGGGGACGAGGGATCTATTGGCAGCTCCTTTCTTGCTGTGCAAGCGCCGGACGCAGAGGGTCTTGCCCTGGGGCTGCGCGCCTTGGAGCCAGGGCGCCTTCTTGGGGTGGAGGTGGCGGAGGAATCTCCTGATCCTCGCCTCCTACGTGGAATGGAGGGTGAGGCGGTGAGAGGGACGGCAAGGGGGAGCCCGGTGCGACACTGACGAGCCCGGTGATGCGGGCGAGCCAGTCCTCGTAGAGGTCGTCGACCGGGCGGTAGTGCAAGAGCTCTCTTGCCAGGAGCAGCGCGGCGTGCGCGTCCGTGGGGGCACGACGGGCATGGGACGACGAGGCGGCTGGAGTTAGTGACGGTGTGGCGGTGCGGCCCTCCCGCCGCACCGAAGGATGCTGGGACGAGGCCTGCTGCTCGTTCCCCGCCGGGCCCGTGGCGGCGTTGGCGGCAGGCGACAGGGAACGACGAGGGCGTCCACCGACGGGTGTCGTCTGGGCGACACGGGTGGCGAGAGCAGCCCGACGCTCGACGCGAGCCCGGCGACCGTCAGCCATGGACACGACAGAAGATCGCACGCGAACAGCGGAAGAAAGATTCTGGCGCACTCCTACCTGGCGCGCCAAATGTCAGATTTCAGGTTCCGGCAGACCCTTGAGGTTCGAACACTGGGGTGCGTGCGGAGATCTCTCCCCGACCGATCTACATCCAATCTCCTCGCGTGATCTAAGCTGGAAACAACGACCAACACAAGGGACATGAGGTTTATACTGGTTCGGGCCACCGTCGTGGTGTAATACCCTACTCCAGTGTGTGGCGTGGTGGATTGCCTCTGGGGCTGATGATGAACAGTACAAGGGAAGAACAGCCTCGCGAGAGGTGTTCTTGAGCTGATGCGATGAACTGCTTTGGTGAGTTCAGTCGCCTCTCTCTCTGCTAGAGATCTACCAGATCTCTAGATGTCTAGGTGTGTCGATCCCCCCTACTCTATGGTGGCTAGCTCTATTTATAGAGGCCCTGGGCCTCTCCCCAAATATTGAGCGGGAAGGGCGCCTACAATTGGCCGTTTTGAAGGGGAACATCTAGTACAAGTTATCCTGACCAAAGGTGGTCTTCCGCTGCCAAAAGCACTGGTGATGACGCCGTCTTGGGCTCCACGGTGACCTCCGGCCTGCCGCTCTGTTGGTCTTGGTCTTGTTGCACCGGAATGGTAACCTTTGCCCGATGCCTTGGCCTGTGCTTGCCCCCTGCTATGCCTTGAGCTTGTGTTGGTTTTCCCCCAAACAGGAAGGGATGATGCAGAAGAGTAGTGTAAGTATTTCCCTCAGTTTTTGAGAACCAAGGTATCAATCCCGTAGGAGCCCACGCTCAAGTCCCTCATACCTGCACAAAGCGACAGCTACTCGCAACCAACGCGATTAGGGGTTT
Source organism: Triticum monococcum (assembly GCA_034509565.1). Lineage (NCBI taxonomy): Eukaryota > Viridiplantae > Streptophyta > Magnoliopsida > Poales > Poaceae > Triticum > Triticum monococcum. The sequence goes on from CM067847.1 coordinate 452,821,946, forward strand.
TCAAGCCCTGCACAGTCACTTACGAGAGTGAGATCTGATAGATAGAATATTTTTGGTATTTTTGATATAAAGATGCAAAGTAAAAAGTAAAAGCAAAGTAAATAGCAAAACAATATAAAAGTAATGGAGATTGATATGATGAGAATAGACCTGGGGGCCATAGGTTTCACTAGTGGCTTCTCTCAAGAGCATAAGTATTCTACGGTGGGTGAACAAATTACTGTTGAGCAATTGATAGAATTGTGCATTACTATGAGAATATCTAGGCATGATCATGTATATAGGCATCACGTCCGTGACAAGTAGATCGAAACGATTCTGCATCTACTACTATTACTCCACTCATCGACCGCTATCCAGCATGCATCTAGAGTATTAAGTTAAAAACAGAGTAACGCCTTAAGCAAGATGACATGATGTAGAGAGATATATTCATGCAATATGAAATAAACCCCATCTTGTTATCCTTGATGGAACGATACAATACGTGCCTTGCTGCCCCTTCTGTCACTGGGTAAGGACACCGCAAGATCAAACCCAAAGCTAAGCACTTCTCCCATGGCAAGAACTACCAATCTAGTTGCCCAAACCAAACGGATAATTCGAAGAGACTTGCAAAGATAACCAATCATGCATAAAAGAATTCAGAGAAGATTCAAATATTATTCATAGATAGACTTGATCATAAACCCACAATTCATCAGTCTCAACAAACACACCGCAAAAGGAAGATTACATCGAATAGATCTCCACAAGAGAGGGGGAGAACTTTGTATTGAGATTCAAAGAGGGAGAAGAAGCCATCTAGCTACTAACTATGGACCCGAAGGTCTGAGGTAAACTACTCACACTTCATCGGAGGGGCTAGGATGATGTAGAAGCCCATCGTGATGACGGCCCTCTTCCGGCGGAGCTCCGGAACAGGCCCCAAGATGGGATCTCGAGGATACAGAAAGTTGCGGTAGTGGAATTAGGTTTTTGTCTCCTGTTCTGATTGTTTGGGGGTACGTGTGTATATATAGGAGGAAGGAGTACGTCGGTGGAGCAGCGAGGGGCCCACGAGGCAAGGGGGCGCGCCCTAGGGGGGCAAAACCCTCGTGACCACCTCTTTGATCCCTTGCAGTAGGGTCCAAGTCTCCTGGATCACGTTCGGTGAGAAAATCATGTTTCCAAAGATTTTATTCCGTTTGGACTCCGTTTGATATACTGTTTATCCGAAACACTAAAATAGGCAAGAAACAGAAATTCTGGCTGGGCCTCAGGTTAATAGGTTAGTCCCAAAAATAATATAAAATTGGAAAATAAAGCCCAATATAGTCCAAAACAGTAGATAATATAGCAGGGAGCAATCAAAAACTATAGATTCGTTGGAGACGTATCAGGCATCCCCAAGCTTAATTCCTGCTCGTCCTCGAGTAGGTAAATGATAAAAAAAGAATTTTTGATGCGGAGTGCTACTTGGCATAATTTCAATGCAAATCTTCTTAATTGTGGTATGAATATTCAGACTAGAAAGATTCAAGACAAAAATTTATATTGACATAGAAAATAATAATACTTCAAGCATACAAACAAAGCAATTATGTCTTCTCCAAATAACATGGCCAAAGAAAGTTATCCCTACAAAATCATATAGTGTGGCTATGCTCCATCTTCCCCACACAAAGTATTTAAGTCATGCACAACCCCGATGACAAGCCAAAAAATTGTTTTATACTCTAACTTTTTCCAAACTTTTTCAATCTTCACGCAATAAATGAGCGCGAGCCATGGATATAGCACTATAGGTGGAATAGAATGGTGGTTGTGGAGAAGACAAAAAGGAGAAGATAGTCTCACATCAACTAGGCGTATCAACGGGCTATGGAGATGCCCATCAATAGATATCAATGTGAGTGAGTAGGGATTGCCATGCAACGGATGCACTAGAGCTATAAATGTATGAAAGCTCAACAAAAGAAACTAGTGGGTGTGCATCCAACTTGCTTGCTCACGAAGACCAAGGGCAATTTGAGGAAGCCCATCATTGGAATATACAAGCCAAGTTCTATAACGTAAAATTCCCACTATTAAATGGAAGTGACAACATATGAGACTCTCTATATGAAGAACATGGTGCTACTTTGAAGCACAATATATGAGACTTGCTATATCATGGTGCTACTTTGAAGCACAAGTGTGGAAAAAAGGATAGTAGCATTGCCCCTTTTTATTTATTTATTTTTTTGGGCCTTATTTTTTCTTTGGCCTTTCCCTTTTTTTGGGGACAATGCTCTATTGAATTATGATCATCACTTTTATTTATTTACAACTCAATGATTACAACTCGATACTAAAACAAAGTATGACTCTATATGAATGCCTCTGGCGTTGTACCGGGATATGCAATGAATCATGAGTGACAAGTATGAAAGAATTATGAACGGTGGCTTTGCCACAAATACTATGTCAACTACATGATCATGCTAAGCAATATGACAATGATGGATGTGTCATGATGAACTAGATGGTGGAAAGTTGCATGGCAATATATCTCGGAATGGCTATGGAAATGCCATAATAGGTAGGTATGGTGGCTGTTTTGAGGAAGGTATATGGTAGGTGTATGATACCGGCGAAAGTTGCGCGGTATTAGAGAGGCTAGCAAGGGTGGAAGGGTGAGAGTGCGTATAATTCATGGACTCAACATTAGTCATAAAGAACTCATATACTTATTGCAAAAATTTAGAAGTTATCAAAGCAAAGTATTAAGCGCATGCTCCTAGGGGGATAGATTGGTAGGAAAAGACCATCGCTCGTCCCCGACCGCCACTCATAAGGAAGACAATCAATAAATAAATCATGCTCCGACTTCATCACATAATGGTTCACCATACGTGCATGCTACGGGAATCACAAACTTCAACACAAGTATTCTTTAAATTCACAACTACTCAACTAGCATGACTTTAATATTATCACCTCCATATCTCAAAACAATTATCATGCTTCAATCTTTTCTTAGTATTCAAAACACTCAAAAGAAAGTTTCACAAATCTTGAATACCAAGCATATTATTATTAGGCAAATTACCATGCTATTAAGAGACTCTCAAAATAATTTAAGTGAAGCATGAGAGATCAATAGTTTCTTTAAAACGAATCCACCACCGTGCTCTAAAAAGATCTAAGTGAAGAACATAGAGAAAATTATCTAGCTCAAAAGATATAAGTGAAGCACATAGAGCAAAATTATCTAGCTCAAAAGATATAAGTGAAGCACATAGAGCAAAATTATCTAGCTCAAAGGATATAAGTGAAGCACATAGAGTATTCTATCAAATTTTAATTGATGTATGACTCTCTCAAAAGGTGTGTACAGCAAGGATGATTGTGGCATACTAACAAACAAAGAAAAAAATAATACAAGACGCTCCAAGCAAAACACATATCATGTTGGTGAATAAAAATATAGCTCCAAGTAAATTACCGATGGAAGTGGACGAAAAGAGGGGATGCCTTCCGGGGCATCCCCAAGCTTTGACTTTTTGGTGTACTTGGATTATCTTGGGGGTGCCATGGGCATCCCCAAGCTTATGCTCTTGCCACTCCTTGTTCCATGATCCATCAAAAGAATTCACCCAAAACTTGAAAACTTCACAACACAAAACTCAAAATAGAAAACTCGTGAGCTCTGTTAGCGAAAGAAAACAAAAGACCACTTCAAGATACTATAATGAACTCATTATTTATTTATATTGGTGTTAAACCTACTGTATTCCAACTTCTATATGGATTATAAACTATTTTACTAGCCATAGATTCATCAAAATAAGCGAACAACACACGAAAAACAGAATGTGTCAAAAACAGAACAGTCTGTAGTAATCTGTAGCTAGCGCAAGATCTGGAACCCCAAAAATTCTAAAATAAATTTATGGACGTGAGGAATTTATCTATTAATCATCTGAAAAATTAATTAACTAAATATCACCCTTCAAATAAAAATGACAGCAGTTCTCGTGACTGCTAAAGTTTCTGTTTTTTTACAGCAAGTTCAACAAGACTTTCCCCAAGTCTTCCCAACGGTTCTACTTGGCACAAACACTAATTAAACACAAAAAACGCAACCAAAACAGAGGCTAAATAATTTATTTATTACTAAACAGGAGCAAAAATCAAGGAATAAAAATAAAATTGGGTTGCCTCCCAACTAGCGCTATCGTTTAACGCCCCTAGCTAGGCATAACGAGCAAGAATAGATATAGGTATTGCCATCTTTGGTAGGCAATCCATAAGTGGCTCTCATGATAGTTTCATATGGTAATTTTATTTTCTTTCTTGGAAAGTGTTCCATGCCTTTTTAATGGAAATTGAAATATAATATTCCCTTCCTTCATATCAATAATCGCAGCAACCGTTCTAAGGAAAGGTCTACCAAGGATAATAGGGCAAGAAGGATTGCAATCTATATCAAGGACAATGAAATCTATGGGCACATAGTTCCTATTAGCAACAATAAGAACATCATTAGTTCTTCCCATAGGTTTCTTAATAGTGGAATCCGCAAGATGCAAGTTTAGAGAGCAATCATCAAAATTACGGAAATCTAGTAAATCACACAAAGTCTTGGGAATAGTAGAGACACTAGCACCCAAATCACACAAAGCATAAAACTCATGATCTTTAATTTTAATTTTAATAGTTGGTTCCCACTCATCATAGAGTTTTCTATGGATAGAAACTTTCAACTCAAGTTTTTCTTCATAAAATTGCATCAAGGCATTAACAATATGTTCGGTGAAGGCTTTATTTCGACTATAAGCATGTGGAGAATTTAGCACGGATTGCAACAAGGAAATACAATCAATCAAAGAGCAACTTTCATAATTAAATTCCTTGAAATCCAATATAGTGGGTTTAGCAACATCTAGATTTTTATTTCTTTCAGTCCCACTTTCATCAATTTCATCATTAAGATCTAAACACTCCGAATTTTTAGAACGCCTTCTAGGTAAAGGAAGATCATATTCAGTTTCATCAAGATTCATATTGCAAAATAAAGATTTAATTGGAGACACATCGATAATGTTTAGATCTTCATCTTGATTTTCATAGGAATTGGAAGAACACGCTTTAATAAAGGCATCTTTGGAAGCACGCATCCTAGTGGTTCTTTCTTTACACTCATCAATTGAAATTCTCATGGCTTTTAGGGACTCATTAATATCATGCTTAGGTGGAATAGATCTAAGTTTCAAAGCATCAACGTCAAGAGCAATTCTATCAACCTTCCTAGCCAAATCATCAATCTTAAGCAATTTTTCTTCAATCATAGCATTAAAATTCTTTTGCGAATAAATAAATTCTTTAATATTAGATTAAAAATCAGAGGGAATCTTATTATAATTTCCATAAGTGTTGTTGTAGGAATTCCCATAATTTTTAGAAGGATTACTAGGATATGGCCTAGGATTAAAATTCCCTCTATAAGCATTGTTACCAAAATTATTCCTACCAACAAAACTCACATCCATAGATTCTTTGTTATTCTCAATCAAAGTAGACAAAGGCATATCATTAGGATCAGAAGAAGCACTCTTAGTAGCAAATAATTTCATAAGTTCATCCATCTTTTCACTGAACACATTCATTTCTTCTATCGCATGCACCTTTTTATTAGAAGTTCTTTCAGTATGCCATTGAGAATAATTAACCATAATATTATCTAGGAGTTTAGTAGCATCTCCTAAAGTGATTTCCATAAAAGTGCCTCCCGCGGCCGAATCTAAAAGATTTGTAGAAGCAAAATTCAATCCGGCATAAAAAAATTGTATAATCATCCACAAATTCAAACCATGAGTAGGGCAATTACGTATCATTGGTTTCATTCTCTCCCAAGCTTGTGCAACATGTTCATGATCAAGTTGTTTAAAGTTCATTATATCGTTTCTAAGAGAGATGATCTTAGTGGGAGGAAAATACTTACAGATAAAAGCATCTTTGCATTTGTTCCATGAATCAATACTATTCTTAGGCAAAGACGAAAACCAAGCTTTAGCACGATCTCTAAGCGAAAAAGGAAATAGCTTCAATATAACGACATCATTATTGACATCTTTTTTCTTTTGAATATCACATAAATCAACGAAGCTATTCAGATGAGTAGCGGCATCTTCACTAGGAAGGCCGGCGAATTGATCTTTCATAACAAGATTCAACAAAGCAGTATTAATTTCACAATATTCAGCATCAGTAAGAGGAGCAATCGGAGTGCTAAGGAAATCATTATTATTGGTATTGGTGAAGTCAAACAATTTGGTAGTATCTTGAGCCATCGCGACAAATAAGCAATCTAACACACGGGCAGACAAAAAGCAAGCGAACAAAAAGAGGCAAACAGAGAGGGAGGATAGAGAGAGAGAGGGCGAATAAAACGGCAAGGGTGAATTGGGGGGAGTGGAAAATGAGAGGAAATGGCAAATAATGTAATGCGAGAGATAGGGATTGTGATGGGTACTTGGTATGTTGACTTTTGCGTAGACTCCCCGGCAACGGCGCCAGAAATCCTTCTTGCTACGTCTTGAGCTTGCGTTGGTTTTCCGCGAAGAGGAAGGGATGATGCAACAGAGTAGCGAAAGTATTTCCCTTAGTTTTTGAGAACCAAGGTATCAATCCAGTAGGAGCCCACGCTTAAGTCCCTCGTACCTGCACAAAGCGATAGCTACTCGCAACCAACGCGATTAGGGGTTGTCAAGCCCTTCACGGTCACTTACGAGAGTGAGATCTGATAGATAGAATATTTTTGGTATTTTTGATATAAAGATGCAAAGTAAAAAGTAAAAGCAAAGTAAATAGCAAAACAATATAAAAGTAATGGAGATTGATATGATGAGAATGGACCTCGGGGCCATAGGTTTCACTAGTGGCTTCTCTCAAGAGCATAAGTATTCTACGGTGGGTGAACAAATTACTGTTGAGCAATTGATAGAATTGTGCATAATTATGAGAATATCTAGGCATGATCATGTATATAGGCATCACGTCCGTGACAAGTAGATCAAAACGATTCTGCATCTACTACTATTACTCCACTCATCGACCGCTATCCAGCATGCATCTAGAGTATTAAGTTAAAAACAGAGTAACGCCTTAAGCAAGATGACATGATGTAGAGAGATAAATTCATGCAATATGAAATAAACCCCATCTTGTTACCCTCGATGGCAACGATACAATACGTGCCTTGCTGCCCCTTCTGTCACTGGGTAAGGACACCGCAAGATCGAACCCAAAGCTAAGCACTTCTCCCATGGCAAGAACTACCAATCTATTTGGCCAAACCAAACGGATAATTCGAAGAGACTTGCAAAGATAACCAATCATGCATAAAAGAATTCGGAGAAGATTCAAATATTATTCATAGATAGACTTGATCATAAACCCACAATTCATCGGTCTCAACAAACACACCGCAAAAAGAAGATTACATCGAATAGATCTCCACAAGAGAGGGGGACAACTTTGTATTGAGATTCAAAGAGAGAGAAGAAGCCATCTAGCTACTAACTATGGACCCGAAGGTCTGAGGTAAACTACTCACACTTCATCGGAGGGGCTAGGATGATGTAGAAGCCCTCCGTGATGACTGCCCTCTTCCGGCGGAGCTCCGGAACAGGCCCCAAGATAGAGAAAGTTGGGGCGGTGGAATTAGGTTTTTGGCTCCTGTTCTAATCATTTGGGGGTACGTGTGTATATATAGGAGGAAGGAGTACGTCGGTGGAGCACCGAGGGGCCCACGAGGTAGGGGGCGCGCCCTAGGGGGGGCGCCCCCCACCCTCATGACCACCTCTTTGATCCCTTGCAGTAGGGTCCAAGTCTCCTGGATCACGTTCGGTGAGAAAATCACATTTACGAAGATTTTATTCCGTTTGGACTCCGTTTGATATTCTAATTATCCAAAACACTGAAATAGGCAAAAAAACAACAATTCTGGGCTGGGCCTCCGGTTAATAGGTTAGTCCCAAAAATAATATAAAAGTGGAAAATAAAGCCCAATATAGTCCCAAACAGTAGATAATATAGCATGGAGCAATAAAAAATTATAGATACGTTGGAGACGTATCACCCCCTTTGCACCAAAGGGGAAACAAGGACACGCGCAGGCCCGCGTCCGCCTGGCGCCCGCCTGGTCTCGATCGTCATGGCTTGCGTCACGGGCTCCTCGTGAGGTACCCCTGCCTTGATCTCTCCGCCTCCTCACGAGCCTGCCTGATGAGGCTACCTCCGAGGAAGTTTTCTGTCGTCTGCCCCACGAGGCTTGGCCCCTCGCGAGGGTCTTGAGCTTGAGCTGATGAAGATGGGCCGCGCTGGGCCCCCACTTGAGCCACGCCGCAGGCAGGCAAGTCTGGGGACCCCCGTTCCCAGAACGCCGACAGCTTCTTCATGGACCCTTCATGGGGTGGAGCCCTCCGTGGACTCGCGCAGCCGTTACCCCTCGTGGGTTGAATTCTCCACCAATGTGGACATACGATAGCACCACCTATCGGAACCATGCCAAAAATCTTCGTGTCTTCATTGTGTTTGCACACCCCAATTCCATCACTTTACACTCTTGCAAATAGCATGCTTTACTCTTTTCGCTGCTCATACTCTTGTCATGCTTGCTTCAAATGTATTGTGAATGCTTAAACTTGTGCTAAAACTCCACCTCAACTTGAAGAACTTGAAAACTGCTAATTTTGCTTGTTGAGGGTCTAATCACACCCCCCCCCTCTAGACACCTCTTCTCGATCCTTTCACTAGGTCCTCGGACTAAGGTAACTCCTTATCTCTGATATTACCATTCATCCAACCTAACTTTAAGGGGCATCATACAGAATGCTCTACTGGAATCATACTTGTCAATTAGGAAGAGAGGTGGAGACAATGCTTGCGAGACAAGCCTAAAGATAATGTGCATGCAGGAGACACGTAGGCAGGTCTATGTATAAAGAAAGGGTTGATGGGGATTGTGCGTGCGTATGCATGTGAGAGGAAGAGTGCTTGTGATAAAGGTTAGTGAAAACACTCATAAACGGTTGTGAGAGGGACGGAGAGTGATATCGAGAGCATGTGTGCGAGAAAGACACCTCAGGATAGAGTGTGTGAGCATGTGTGAGAGATCACCGATGGATATACACTGTGTGCGCGTATGTGTGAGAGAGAAAGTTAGCGTGTGTGTGAGGAGGGGCCTATGGAGAGTGAACCTACACGTAGAAGACTGATGTACACATTGATTAAAAATATAAATTGTATCCAAATATTAGGATGGGATCATGATATTTGCAATTCGTGTAAGGAACGGTCGTTGATCCACCAGACATCTATATTCTATCGAATTTGAGCATGCCTATGTTATTATTAGACATAACTGATCCATGGAATCAATATTTTGAACTCTAGACAATGCATCGCTTTAGCAATTCGAATATTAACGTGGGCATAGTTCATGTTGTGTGTGTAAAGCACATTATACTTATAAAAGTTACACAATGAACATTATAAATAGCTAGCTAGGAACTAGCATACATTTGAATTCAACTTAAGGTGGTTTAAAAAATTCAAATTAAACATGAAGTCCATTAAATTCTATGAATTCGAGATAATGGCGTTTGTAAATCATACCTAAATTATGGGGGTACCAATCTTTGCTCTAATTTTGTACATAATAGCATATATAGTTGTGTACAAAATAGATTCAAATTTACCTCCTCAATTCCAAAATAATCGTAGTTATTAGATTTTCAAGTGTCAAAATTTCAAAAAGAAGTGCATAATTTAATGAGGTTTTCAAACATACAAGGTCAAATTTAATGTTTTCTATTTATGTCAATTCTCAAAGTTCAAGAGTACTCTAAACGTGAATGATTCTGTTTCAAAATTTCAAACGAAGCGCCAAAAGAGCCTCTACTCGACCGAAACTGCGTGAGACCAATGTTTGACAGAAGGAAATACTTTCTAACTCCCGTGAACCCTACCGGCCCGACGTCTACACATCTAAACCGGGGTAGGTTTGTAACTTCATCTAGATGCCACGCAACTGCATCCGAAAAACATTCGTACACCGTGGCCGCCTAAACACACATTCACTCGGCTGAAATCGCTCCCGCCCACTATTTGGGACACCTGGGATTACCGTCCTGCCCCCGACCCGCAGTAGGTCCAAAATTTAGGAGGGGGCAAAGTTTGTATTTTCCCCAAATTTCAAACAAGCACGTCCCGTCTATTAAAAAAACAAGCGTGTCCTAGACCGAAACATGGTTCCCCCTTAGCTCCCCCACCCTTCCTGTCTGATTTCCCATTCGTACTCTGTGGGCGCCAAAACTACCTCTCCACCAGCCGCGAAACCCCAGCCTCCTCCGTCGGCCACCCCATCCCTCCCATCAATCGCCACCCTCCTCCATCACGGCGGAGCTGATACACTAACATCGTCGTCCACCGCAACGCCCTCCACGGCTAGTAGTTGAAGTCAATCCTGAGTTGCCTCCAGGATGCCGGCGCCCGTACCTGAGCCAGTTCAACCACATCGTCATGCGCCTCACCGTTGCTGCTCCAACGTTGCCACCATCCACCACACTGGAGCTGTTCCCGCTACGCCGTCCTTCGCCACCTCGGATCTTCTTCCCCTCCGCCGACAGACGGCCACCGCAACACAGTCAACAATTTGGCCATGGGTTCATCCAAGGCTCCACCCTCCTCCAAAACATCGGTTCCCCGGTAAAAAGAAGAACATTGCCGCGATATCAGGAGGACACAACACTGGCAACCGCAGCTGGTACTCCTCTTCCCTTATTCGTGCAAATCTTACGTGTCTGCTTGCACGGTATTCATCCCACAGAAGACACCGGTCGACCGCTTCTTCCTACACCTTCTTCCTGATACTAGATGTTCCTAGTAACTCGTGATGCACAAGGTTTCTCCTCGTATAATATCTCGTGATGCACTAGAGATCCATCGCCCCCTGGATTTGAATTCCTGCTGAGTTGATTCCCAATTAACGGAAGAATTCCCCGATGTAACAGGCGCTAGTCCGCCTATTATGCCAGGGAAGCAGCGCCTTGGTGTTTATCTTAGGGGTGTGTGGGTCCTAGCTAGGAGCTGCTGGCACCCGATCTTGAGGTCGGCCGGGCTTAAAGGCATGGCCGGGGGGCGCTGCCAAGCACGGCGGTGGTGTGAGGTCAAGGGGAGGACGGGGCGGCGGAGGCAGGGGTCTGGGCCGGTGGTTGCTGGCGGTTCAACAAAGATCGTCAACAGTGACTAGAGGAAGGTAGACGAAGGTCATCTGCCTGTTCCTTGTAGATCGGACGATTCATAAAAAAATCGACTGGCCTATTTATTTTCAGTCCACTGTTATTTTGATAGGACCACATGTGGTGGTGTGCTAGAGGAGTACCTGCATTTCTTAGACATCCCTGTGCTCATATATTTCAAAATCATATGGAGTAGAATCTAATTTTGTTTGCCATGAAATGTTGTAGACCTATCATATGTCTCATGTGGACTTATTTTTCAGCCACCTGCTATCTTCTACTTTTATAGTGCACTAGTTCTACACACACTTCACCCATACTCTCACTATTGTTTTTTTATGCATGGGTATTTCAGACTCTGCCAAACTATTGACAGAAGCACAAAATAAAAGAGAGAAGTCGCTCGTGCTTTCTTCGTTGGCAGGCAAGACACATTTCGGCTCTTTAAAGGTTGCATGTTCAACAGATGGAGACGGTAAACGTAGCTCTGGAGTTGATGATCTCGCTCGCCATGAACCACCATCCTAGGTGCTTGCTTTAACTTCGCGGTGTCATATGTGGTTGCAAGTTGCTTATGGTGCCTAGCTTTTATTCCAAAGGCCTAAGTCGGTTTTTATTAAGATAAGGAAAGATATTGTTTTCATGAACCACCATCCCGGGAGCACTAGAAGACAAATAGCTAGTCAGGGCACTGGCCGAGCCAGTGACAAGCCTAGCACAGACAAGCATCACCTGGAAGCCAACTAAAAAGCCCCGATGGTGGCGAAGCAGCTCACCTCCCACAAGGCTCTCAGGTAATCGATGATCATGCTCACCACTCCAGCTGGATGTCTAGCTTGTATTCCTTCCAATTTTGTTAAATAGCATCTGCTTAGCTTCCAGATTATAAGTTTGAATATGACATGCCTTCCTGTTTTTAGTACATACTAGTACATCTATCTATTAACCATGTTCCTTCATCAAACTAATGTTCTTGTGTATCCCTCATCAATCACTTACGATGAGACAGTCAAGCTCGCAGATTACTGAGAGAAAAGATGTTCTTTTAAAGAATGCAGTGTGAGCCTCCCCACACAATTATCAAGAAACAATAAGGCTAGATGAAGATAGTGAACTTAGCTTTGTACACTAGTACATCGAGCTCCAAAACAAACAGTTTTTAACCCCTTTCCTCGACGGCATTTGGAACCATCGCCAAGTGAGTGTGGGCGATAGGGGGGTCCTTCCCACACGACCCAGAAACCGTAGGGGATATGCCCTCCTGGCACATACGTTCGGCAGAATGAGGTCGTGTGCTACTAGTGAGCGCTCAAATACGGGAATACGTGAAGTAGAGCTAAAAAATACAATTATATTGCGAAATTGTTTCCAGTCGCAAGTACATCCCACACAGTCAGTCCCCGCTAAACGTTTCCGTTCGTATGTACATCCCACACAGTCGCTCCAAAGAAAAGTTTTCGTTCACAGGTACATCACACACAATTTTTCCCGTTAAATCGCTTGCATTATTGAATATATCACACATGGTCCGTGGAAGAAACTATGTGGCAAAGGTTGTCCATCACACACAGTTTTCATGTGGTAAACATTTGCACAAGGTGGCCTAACACAAACAGTTTTCAAGAGAAAGTCATGTGCGATTGTTCATTGATCCAACACGGTTTATTCCTAGAAACTATGTGCGTTGCCTGAGGTCATCGCCCATGGTATTTTTTCAACAACCATTTTCAATAGCAAAACCCAATTAGCAGGCTAAATATCCGATTATTCATAATCCATTTATTAATCTAATTGACAGTTCATATTAAGCACACAATATATTTCATTTTCATAATTGAAATACATCAGAGTACAACATCATATAGCTTCAGCACTCAGCTACCCCATTACACAACTACACCAGGACCAAGTTTCACATGCAACATCTATAACCTTTCGAAATTAGCATCATAGTCGGTACATAGACAGATGTATCTCATCTGGAAAACTGCTGAAGCAGAAGGCGGATATTGAGCTTTCATTGATGTTGAAGGTCTTTGTAACTTTAGGCCAGTGTCTGTGGATGATTGACCGTCCATCCTTCGTCCTCTTCAGGAACACTTCAATATTGAACCGTGGGTGTTGTATGAATACCTTCCTCTCCTCCTGACCATACAGGTGGTTTGAGAGGTAATCATCGGTGAACTGCTTTGGAAAGGCCTGAAAACAAGGATGTGCGTAAATATCTTCTCTATATTGGAAATGGGGCAAAGGAATAAAAAGCTAAGGTATAATTGTTAGTACCATCATGTAGTGAACTGATGTCTTCTTCATTGTGCAGACAAAGATCTTGTTGTTTTTTGTCGCTAATTTCTTTATCCTAACAATCTTTCTGAGTTTCTTGACTTGACTGGTATTCATGGACAACTCATTTCCCCATATACAAAAAGGGTCGAACAGTGGATCAAAACCTCTGATAGCATGACCTACACGTGTAAGACCAAATTGTTAAAAACCTAAATATTAGAATGGTTCTTGCAATTGCACAATAATGTGCTATTAGACAATGAACCATGCACGTGCTAACCACGATTGTAAACCTCGGTGCTTCCCATTGTTTCCCTGCAACACATATAAGGTAGTAAGTCATCAGGTTAAGTAAGGGTTCACATGCTATCAGTAAAATATGTTGATGAAAAATAATCACATTGCAGATTCATCAGATTAATTGAAGCCACACGGAAAACCCATTTATCCAAACCAAGCATGATTAAGAACTCGGAAATATAGCACTTGTATATGTTTTTCATGTATTAAGTGCAGCCAAATTCAATTTATTCCTCAATGCACAACAATACAAAATTCTACCCACGACAATTGGACATCGCATTGCAGAATTGAACCAAGCAGTTAACTAAACACCACAACAAATGAACCAAACATTAACTGAGCACCACATTGCACAATATAACATACTCCTAATAGAAGATCAGACAGAAAACTATAGCCAATTGTAGCAATTGTATTTGTTTCTCATGTATTATACTACAGCCAAATTCAATTTATTCCTCACATGGTATACAATAACAGAATGCACCCACAATTTTGTAAAGATAATTTCAATTTATTTCTCACATGGAAGACAATACAAAATTGCAGCCTGAAGAATTGAACATCACAATTGCAGAATTGAACCAAACAGTTAACTAAAGACGACAACTAATTAACAAAACAGTTAATAAGTGAGCACCACACTACACGACATATAGAACATATACACTAGAGCAATAGATTGCATAGTAAAATTAGATAGCACAATTCACTAGAATTTGTGAAGGAAAGGCAGGAGCAGCACACGAAACGGGTAAACCGAGCATGCTTAACCGGCGTAGCTAGAAAATGGCAAGGTGCCCTTCAAGATCTGGGGGTCAACACGAATGGCAGCCATCACGACCTCATCTGCACGTGCGGCCGCGATATGCTTCTTCGCTGCCAAATGCTCCTTGAGGTCCTGGCTATACTGCGTGCACCATGGCTTAGGTCGGCGCTTATTTGGTGGAGGGGTTAACTGGGTTTTCCAGGCATTTTATGCGCATAATTCAAATTTGAACAACATGAACATCCTCTAGTGCATATAAACTTATTGGAAAATCAAATATGTGTCCTTGGTTGCATGCTTAGGTCCCATGCAAGAAATGGGAATGAATTTCAAACACCCTCCACCGTCACTCGGCCGCAAACATTGAGATACCTGGTTTTTAAATTCTAGTAAATCCAAAACTTGTCTGAAATTCATGAAACTTGGCATGCTATCATGTAGCGGCATCAACATGCCATGGTAAAAAAATTGTCCCATTTGGGGGCAGGTTTGGGTATAAGCTTCTCACAACAAGCGTGATGGTTTCAGTAGGGAACGTGCCACCTTTGGGGGGAAATGATGTCCGTTGCCTCTTATTGCTTTCAAAAAAAATTGAGTGTCAACATAGAACAACAAGAGTGTTGTTTTCAATTTTGGAATTTTTCGGGGTTCATTCGGACATTTTTTTTGCATTAACTGAGTTTTCAAAGCATTTATGTGCATAATTCAAATTTGACCTACATGCACATGCTCCAGTGCGTATAAATTGGTTGAAAAATCAAATCTACGTCCTTGGGTGCATGCTTAGGTCCCATGCAAGAAATTGAATTTCAAACACCAGGGCACCGTTGATTGCCGGTAAAACATTGAGATGCCTGGTTTTTAAGTTCTAGTCAATCCAAAACTCGTCTGAAATTCATGAAACTTGGCATGTTATCGTGGAGCGGCATCAACATGTTGTGGTACGAATTTTGTCCCATTTGGGGCAGGTTTGGGTATATGCTTCTCACGAACCAGAGCTTCTCACAAACCAGAGCTTCTTAAAACAAGCATGATTGTTTTCGGTAGGGAACGTCCCACCTTTGGGGACGAAACGATATCCATTGCCTCTTATTGCATTAAATTTTTTTTCTCGTGTCAACATAGAACAATAGGAGTGTTGTGTGAATTTTTGTGATTTTTCGGGGTTCGTTTGGACTTTTTTGCATTAATTGAGTTTTCAATGCATTTATGTGCGTAATTCAAATTTGAACTACATGCACATGATCTAGTGCATATAAATTGGTTGAAAAATGAAATATGTGTACTTGGGTGCATCCTTAGGTCCCATGCAAGAAATGGGAATGAATTTCAAACACCAGGGCACCGTTGATTTCCGACAAAAGATTGAGATGCCTGGTTTTTAAATTCTAGTAAATCCAAAACTCATCTGAAATTCATGAAACTTGGCATGCTATCATGGAGGAGCATCAACATGTCGTGGTACAATTTTTGTCCTATTGGAGGCAGGTTTGGGTATATGCTTCTCACAAACCGGAGCTTCTCACAACAAGCATGATGGTTTTCGGTAGGGAACGTCCCACCTTTGGGGACGAAACGATATCCATTGCCTCTTATTGTTTACAAATTTTTTTCTCGTGTCAACATAGAACAACAGGAGTGTTGTTTGAAATTTTGTAATTTTTCGGGGTTCGTTTGGACATTTTTATGCATTAACTGAGTTTTCAATGCATTTATGAGCATAATTCAAATTTGAACTACATGCACATGCTATAGTGCATATAAATTGTTTGAAAAATCAAATCCCTGTCCTTGGGTGCATGCTTAGGTCCCATGCAAGAAATGGGAATGAATTTCAAACACTAGGACACCGTTGATTCCCGGCAAAACATTGAGATGTCTGGTTTTTAAATTCTAGTGAATCCAAAACTCATCTGAAATTCATGAAACTTGGCATGCTATCATGGAGTGGAATCAACAAGTCGTGGTACAAATTTTGTCCCATTTGGGGGCAGGTTTGGGTATATGCTTCTCACAAACCGGAGCTTCTCACAGCAAGCATGATGGTTTTCGGTAGGGAACATCCTACCTTTGGGGACGAAACGATATCCATTGCCTCTTATTGCTTTCAAATTTTTTTCTCGTGTCAACATAGAACAACAGGAGTGTTGTGTGAATTTTTGTGAATTTTTGGGGTTCGTTTGGACATTTTTATGCAACTGTGGTCCTACAAGCGAGTGAAAATGCAAGACGAAGCGTGTTCTATTCGGTGAGCGACATGCAGGGTCCATCGTGCCAGGGTGCAACGCGAACGCGACAAGACTGATGTACACTGTCTGTTCCTTATGAACTTGCATACTTCTGAGAGTGAGTACTCATTTTTTTGAACATAGTACAGACGCAAGCGCTCATACATGCGCGCATACGCTCAGCCCACTGATACGTCTCCAATGTATCTATATTTTTTTATTGTTCCATGCTATTATATTATTTGTTTTAGATGTTTTATATGCATTTATATGCTATTTTATATTATTTTTGGGACTAATCTATTAACCTAGAGCCCAGTGCCAGTTCCTGTTTTTTCCTTGTTTTGAGTTTCGCAGAGAAGGAATACCAAAGGAGTCCAAATGGAATAAAACCTTCACGGTGATTTTTCTTGGACCAGAAGACAACTCGGAGACATGGACATGTAGTCGGAGGAGCCACGAGGCGGCCACAAGGACGGTGGGCGCGCCCCCACCCTTGTGAGCCCCTGGTGCACCTCCTGACCTAATTCTTTCACCTATATATACCCATATCCCCCCAAACCAATAAGGGCATCCACGAAAACACTTTTCCACCGCTGCAACCTTCTGTACTCATGAGATCCCATCTAGGGGCCTTTTCTGGTGTCCTGCCGGAGGAGGATTCGATCACGGAGGGTTTCTACATCAACTCTATTTCCCTTCTGATGAAGCGTGAGTAGTTTATTTCAGACCTACAGGTCTATAGCTAGTAGCTAGATGGCTTCTTCTCTCTCATTGATTCACAATACCATATTTGCCTCGATGTTCTTGGAGAACGATTCAATGTAATACTCTCTTGCAGTGTGTTTGCCGAGATCCGATGAATTGTGGATTTACGGTCAGCTTATCTATGAATATTATTTGAATCTCCTCTGAATTCTTTTATGCATGATTTTATATCTTTGTAATTCTCTTCGAACTATTAGTTTGGTTTGGCCAACTAGATTGGTTTTTCTTGCTGTGGGAGAAGTGCTTAGCTTTGGGTTCAATCTTGCGGTGCCCTTTCCCATTGACAGTAGGGGAAGCAAGGCACGTATTGTATTGTTGCCATCGAGGATAAAAAGATGGGGTTTTCATCATATTTCTTTAGTTAATTCCTCTACATCATGTCATCTTACTTAATGCATTACTTCATTCTTTATGAACTTAATACTCTGGATGCATGCTGGATAGCGGTCGATGTGTGGAGTATTAGTAGTAGATGCAGAATCGTTTTGGTCTACTTGACATGGACGTGATGCCTATACTCATGGTCATTGCCTTAGATATCGTCATAACTTTGCGCTTTTCTACCAATTGCTCGGCAGTAATTTGTTCACGCACCATATTATTTTCCATCATGAGAGAATCCTCTAGTGAAACTGATGGCCCCCGGGTCTATTTTGCATCATACAAGTTCTATTTTCCATAATATTAGTTTTTGATGTACTATCTTGCAATCTTTTACTTCCCAATCTATAAACCAAAAATACCAAAAATATTTAATTTACCGTTTATCTATCTATATCAGATCTCACTTTTGCAAGTAACCCTGAAGGGACTGACAACCCCTTTATCACGGTGGGTGCAAGTTGTTTGTTTGTTTGTGTAGGTATTTGGTGACTTGTGTGTTGTATCCTACTGGATTAATACCTTGTTTCTCAAACCGAGGGAAATACTTATCTCTACTTTGCTGCATCACCCTTTCCTCTTCAAGGTAAAAACCGACGTAATCTCAAGAGGTAGCAGGAAGAATTTCTAGCGCCGTTGCTGGGGAGATCTACGCCAAGTCAAGACATACCAAGTACCCATCATAAACTGTCATCTCTTGCATTACATTATTCGCCATTCACCTCTCGTTTTCCTCTCCCCCCATCTAAAATGATTTTCAAAAAGATTTGCCTTTTCTTCGCCCTTCTTTTGTTCGATCTTATATTTGCTTCTGTTGCCATGTGCCTTCTATTTGCTTGCATCTTTGCTAGCTACAAATCTATCGATATGGATCCTCATCCACTTGCTAATCTTTTTAAAAGATCCAATTATGATGAACCATTTGCTAGTGAATTGAGTGCACTAGATTATCTTTGTGAGGTTTTGCTTGAAATTCGTAAATCTGAAAATTGTGATGAAGTGTTGAAAGGAGAAATTTATGAAGTGATTCACGATAGCTCCTTGAATTAAAAGAATGATTGCAATTATATTATTATAAAATCTATTAATGTCAATTGTGTTAATGATATGCAAAACCCTAAGCTTGGGGATGCTAGTTTTTCTATGTCCACAACTTGTTGCAATGATCTTGATTGGGGTGATTCTTATTACAATCTTGAAAATGTATTTAAGCCCCATGATGAATATGAGATTGATAATAATGTTTGCAATAATACTGAAAGTGGGTTTGGAAGAGTGTAAACTTTAGATCCCACATAATTGGATAATGTTCAGTCTTATGAAGTTTTTGATAAAAGTGGTTTTGGAGAGGTGATGACTTTAGTTAATGATATTCTCACTATTTTGGAAGAGTGTCAACTTTGCATGCATGTGTATCATGAAAAGAAAATTTTATATGATAGTTATATTGTTGAATTTGATTATGATACTACATGTAATTATTATGAGAGAGTAAAATATGGTTGTAGAAATTTTCATGTTACTAAATTACCTCTCATTATGTTGAGATCGTCAACGTTTCATTCCTCCTGGATGTTTCTTGTCTTGATAATTGGTTTGCTTATAAAATTCCTATGCATAGGAAGTATGTTAGACTTAAATGTGTTTTTCATATGTTTCCTGATGCTCTCTTTGTTTTTCAATTATTATCTTTCATGTGAGCATCAATAAAATCTTATGCCTAGCTAGGACATAAAACGACAACGCTTGTTGGGAGGCAACCCAATGATTAAAATTTTGTTTTTTGTCTTCTTATTTTTGTCCTTGAGTGTTTAAACAACTATGCTACAATTATGATTGTGTTTTTATGTTTTAGTTAGTGTTTCTGCCAAGCAAAGACTTTGGGATCATGTTGGGTGATTGATCTTGTTGCAAACAAAACATTTTGCGTCTAGAAAAATAATTTTATTTTTTAACGTTAGTGCGATAAAATCGTGATTTTTGTACACAAGATTGACATAAAAATTTCCCACGTCGTCGTAATTTTCAGAATTTTTGGAGTTACAGAAGTATCAAAAGTTTTTAGATTACTACCGATTGTTCTATTTTTGACAGATTCTCTTTTCTTTGCGTTGTGTGCTTATTTCGATGAATCTATGGTTTGTATTGGAGGGTATAAGCTATAAAAATGTTGGAATAAATTATATATAATGCAAAAATAAAAGATTAATGGGTTTGCAACAGTACTTATAGTAGTGATTTGCTTTGTTATATTAACGGATCTCACGAAGGTTTTGTTGAGTTTTGTGTGATTGAAGTTTTCAAGTTTTGGGTCAGATCATGATGGATGAAGGAATAACTAGTAAGAAGAGCCTAAGATTGGGTATTCCCAATGGAATCCCAAGACATTATCCAAAGGAGAAGCAAGCAACTAAGCTTGGGGATGCCTGAGTGGCATCCCCTCTTTCTTCTAATGACCATCGGTATTTTACTTGGAGCTATATTTTTATTCATCACATATCATGGGTTTTGCTTGGACTATATTTGTCGAGGGTGTCTGATCCCTCGCACACCTATGGGGATCGGCGGACCAAGCCCCTTTTGGTTCGGCAGGGGGCGGTGGATGCACAAAGAGCAGATCGAGGCGAAACACACGAGCGAGACGATCGGTTTACCCAGGTTCGGGCCGCACGGATGCGTAAAACCCTACTCCTGCTTTGGTGGTTGTATTGAGTTCTTGCTCGGGAGCGGCGAGTGCTACAGTACACTCAAGCAACTGGCGAGGCCGAGCGTGAGAATGGCTATCCTCCCCCCCCCACTGTTGCGCACGGGCCTCCTTTTATATGTCTAAGGGGTCACCGACATGTGGCAACAGAGGTGAGGGTAAAAATGTAAAAGGGGTGGTAGTTGGCTCCACCTCCTACAACTGTCGCATCCTACCTAACCCTGACAGCAGGGGACAAAGGCATTAAATGCATGTCTGTGTCGCTTAGACGAGGCGGAAAGGGACCGTCAGGGGCGCCACCGTTTGCCACGATGGCTCCTTGTCAGCGCCTGCTTGCCACCGCATGCCCCCGGCTGCACAGCCTCCCGCCACGTACGCCAGGAATGGTCCCAGGGCGACACGTTGGTGGGTGAGCTGGAGCGCAGGCTGCGGGGTAGTAGCTTGCCGCGACAAGCGCCTTGCCGCGGATGTTGCCTTGTCGCGTCCGGGAGCTTGTCGCTCACCGGGTCTTGTCGAGGCACGCAATGCGCCGCAGCGATCTTCTTGCGATGCTTTGGTTGGTCTTCCCGGCAAGCTCCTCTTGTCGGGGTCTTGTCTCCTTCCTGGCAAGCTCCTCTTGCCGAGGTCTTGTCTCCTTCCCGGCAAGCTCCTCTTGCCGGGTTCTTGTCTCCTTCCCGGCAAGCTCCTCTTGCCGAGGCCTTGTTTTGCTCTTGGATACTTTGTTCTTGAATGGCTCCAAAGGAACCACGGAGGGTCTTGGCGGTTGCCCGGCAACCCTTGCCGCGGGTCGCTGCGACTGCCCGTGCACAAGTTCGGGATACTAAGGTACCCCTACTTTAGTACACCGACAGGAGCCCCCGGGCCTGGGCCATACACGGTGCCGAGCGCTGTTGGGCCAGGCCCAAAACAGTGCACGGGCACGCGCGGCCTAGGGCACGCCATAACCCACTCCGCATCCACCGCACTTTCCCCGCACGGCACGCGTCAAACGCGGCATCGTGGGAGAGATCATGGGCGGTTTTCGAGGCGCCCACTCCCCATGATCATGGGGTGGGGAGAGGCCGCCCCATCCGTCGCCTCAGTTCTTCACGCCTGCCATGCAGCTCCCATGCACATGGGATCGCGGACGGCGGAGGCGGGCAACGAGGCCGTTGTGGGTTGAGGCAGCGGGTCGGCCCCAGCTCCCTGCCTTCTCGTGCCTTGATTCGCTGAGCGGGGCGGCCGAGCCCCCACCTCGCTCCTTTATAAAGAGCGGGAGGGGAGGACGGAAGCCTACATTCTCCCGTCTTCTCCTCCCTTCAGCTCCTGCTCCCCTTCCTCCCATTCGCCAGGGAGAAAGGGAATCCCGGTCCTTCATCAGTGGCGGCGAGGGTTGCCACCAGACAGTGCCTCCCTCCCTCTCCTGCACCCGTGGTGGCGGAGCCAGCCATAAGGGGAAGAGGGAGGGGGCGAGGTCATGGACGGGGTCGAGGACGAGGCCGTGGCGCTCGGGGAAGAGGCGGACGAGGCGGCGCGTCGGCTTCGCCTCCGCCGGCGGCTCTTCTTCCCGCGGTGGCCCATGCTGGGGACGACCCTTGCGAGTTCTTCGTCAGGCTGCGCCAGGCGCCTCGTCGTCGCCTCCGGCTCCCAGATCCGTTTGCGGAAGTGGTGGAGTTGGACCCACCCGAGACGCTGAGACTACACATGAGGGGCTGTGGAATCAGCGGCACGCGAGTCCGCGCCGAATTCCCAGCCCCTGGTGTGATGTATCTTGGCCAAGGGTGGAAGACATTTGCCCGCATCCACAGCTTGACGCCGGGGCTCACCCTCCACTTTAAGTTGGTGGAGGGCGATCTCCTCTCCGTCAAGGTCTTCGGGTGCTTCGGCGTCCGGGCCCGGTGGTGCGTGGAGAGCTCCTCCGATAGCGAAGGCTCCTCCTCGAGCGAGAGTGACGAGGAGGGGAGCGACAGCGACGACGAGGGGAGCGGGCGGCAGGATGGCGGGTCCGACTCGGTGTCGGGCGCCGCTCCGTGCGGCACCGGCAACCCCATCATCCGCGTCGCCGGCTCCTTGAACTTCCCGGGGGCGTCTCCTTGGGCGGCTGGCGTAGGGAGGCTGCGGAAGAGGAAGAGGGGCCGGCGGCAGGGCCGTCAGGTCGAAGTACGATGGCGTGGTGCCCTCGACAGCGTGCTGACGTCCTGCCGCCTCGTCTTCGAGCCCTGCTTCCGGCGCCGCCTTCACCGTCCAGCCTTGACGGCCCCCGGGATGTTCTCTTGGTGTCTTAGGGCACCCGTAGTTCGCCTAGGTGCTCCTTTTGCCCTTCTCGCCTCCTTGACCTACCTGCTGAAGAGAGGGACAGGAAAAGGATTACGGGCATCTTATCTTTTTAATTTGTAAGCCCTCGGTCCTTAGTTGCATTTAAAGCTTGTAATCCTCTCTTTCATGTTTTTCATCCTCTATGGACTGTACCTGTGTGGAATGTTTTTAATGAAAAGGGGATGTTTGCCGGGTCATTTGTCTCGCGGGTAGAACCCACGCTGAGGAGCAAATCCTTGGCACTCCTTCCCCGGCAACAGGCCCTGCCGGCTTCCCACGTCGCTCGACCTTTCTCACGCCTTTGATGGAGGCAGGGACGAGGCGGGTGCGGCCCCTCGTTTCATCCCCTTTGCTGCCGCGACTACGACCAAAACTTGGCCCTGGGGCCCCAGGGTCCAGAGCTGAGGGAGCATGGTAGCTTCGGGAAGAAACAAGGTTTCGTATTCCCAGCCCATAAGAGAATGCATGAAGAGGGATGAAACACTTATCTGAGATTGCAGCCCCCGGCAACTCTGGCTTGCCGTGGGCGAACCTTGGTACTTGCAGCCTGTCGGGTGGTAGGAGCGACATATGCCAACGGGTGGCTTAACATTGCGGGGGCCAATAGAACGTCGCCGGTGCCTGGAAGCGGGATGAGGCGAAGACATGCACGCCGGCGAATCTTACCCAGCTTCAGGGCTCTCCGGGGAGATAATACCCCTACTGCTGCTCTGCGGGGTCTCCGCATGGTTACTAAGTGCACAAGTAGCTACAATGCTCCTTGAGCTGTTTTGGGTGGAAGGAGGAAGAAGGGCTCGGCTCAGCCTGCTTCCTCTCCTTGTGTTGTGTCTAGGCCTAGGAAGAGAGTCCAACCCTTTGCATGGGTGCACCGGGGGTTTATATAGGCCTACCCCCCGGGGGTACAATGGTAATCCGACTGGGCGCGGGGCCCAGCTGTCTGTGACTATGCTCACCGGCTTCTCCGCCGGCTTCTGGGGCCCACCGGCTGGTGGGTCCTGCCGGCTGCCGGCTCCTGGGTTGACAGGCCGGCCCCACTGGCCAGGGCCTGGTCGGCAGCTGGTGACTGTTTCTCCATGTCGTTGACGCAGGCTTGGTCGTGGTAAGCGTGGCTACAGTAACACCGCCCTGGCGGGTGATTACTGTAGCCCCGCCGCATCTTGTCTCCTTAATGGGCGTCTCCTTCGAGGAGGGCGGCAGGCCGGCTACGTGAAGCCGGCCCTCCGTCTTGCCGGCTTGAGAGGAGGTGCGGCCGCCTTCGGCATCTCTCTGCCCGAAGGGGCCCACCGCCCCGGGGGCCACGCTGGTGACCCGTCGTGGACGGCGTCAGAGCCGCCATGGCTACAGTGCCGCGCCGGGCGGGCCGCAGCTGCCCGCACGACACGCTGTACCAGGCGTGCTCCGGGTTTTGGGGGTGGCAGGCTCGACTGTAGCCACGCCCCGCTTCATCATTGCGGAGTGGACGCGTACATCGCGGGTACGGCGTTGACTGATTTATGGGAGCCGGCTTGGCAGTAGCCGGCCTCGCCGTAGCCGGCCTTGCCGTAGCCGGCCCTCCGCAGCCTTCTTCAGGAGGGTGAAAAGGCGGGCCGCCCCCGAAGCCGGCCAGGAAGGTAGCCGGCTGGGGGAGGCGGCCCAAGTCTTGAGTCTTCTTATGAGCCGGATGGGCTCATAATTTTTTCTGAGGGGCCAGGGGAAGCCGGCTGGGCTACCCATAGCTATTTACCCCGACAGTAGTCCCCGAAGGCGGGCGAGCTTCACGGCGGACGGAAGGACGGGAAGCTTGGCCGGCTTCATACCCTGAGGGGCCGACCTCGTTGTTGCAGCCGACTCCGGAGCACTTTTTGTTTATCACGGTGGCAGTGGTTGACCCGCGGGCCGGCCGCGGGCCCCACGACGAGCCACGTGGCGGGGAAGTCCTGCCGTCGCACGCGTGCGACGGGACGCCGCCGCAGGCCCGGGCCCACCACTCCCTGGCCTCGGCCCGGGCGCAGATCTTCTGTGGCCCGAGGGGACTGCTCGCCTCCCCGCGGCCGTTACTTAGCGTCATCAAGGCGCGCAATTAACGCGGGCGTGGGGGAGATGGGCACGATCGATCCCCACGATCCCCCACGCCGCCCCTCCTCGGCTCTGGCACACGCGCCTACAAGTAGGGGGGAGGGGGAGAGGCACAGGCCCGTTCGCTCCCCCGCTCCCCGTCCCTCCTGCTCCTCTTCTTCTTCTTCGCGCCCGACGCAGTTTCGCGCCGCAGCCCACCCACGCCGCCATGTCTCTGGCTCTGTCGAGCTCATGGGACGGGTCCAATGTCCACGAGGACCATATTGAATTCCTCCGCCAGACCCGGCGCTTGCCCGCCGCCAACCTCGTGCAGGTGCGTCTGGCGCCCACGAAGGAGGTCTCGCTGGCGCCGGAGGAAGGCGAGTGCGTCGTCTTCCGCGCGCACTTCCTCCGTGGCTTCGGCTTCCCGACGAGCAGCTTCATGCGTTCTTTCCTCGAATTCTACAACCTCCAACCACACCACGTCAAGCCCAACGCAGTGCTGCAGCTCTCGGCCTTCGTCTCGCTCTGCGAAGGATTCTTGGGGGTGCTGCCGACGCTGGAGCTCTGGGCGGAGCTGTTCCAGAACAAGCTTGGCACCGTCTCCGCCGGCGTGCCGGCTCCCTGCGGCGCCTTCATCGCGATGAAGAGGGCAAGCGACGACAACCCCTTCCCCCACATTCCTCTGATCCCGTCTATCAAGCTTTGGCAGAAATCCTACTTCTACGTCAAGAACATCGCCACGCACGGCGATTACGGCAATCTGCCGGCTTAGGTAGCTGGCCCGCCGGCTGGGAGGCGGCGGTCTTGGGGCTACAGGTCGAAGTCCTTGTCTCCGGCTGGGCATGCCTCCATTGCCCGGCTTCGGGTGATGATCCAGTCGGAAGGCCTGCTTGCATCCGACCTGGTAGCCGCCTTCGTCGAGCGCCGGATTCTGCCCCTCCAAAGCCGGCCGCACATGATGTGCCAGATGAGTGGCCGGTTCGACCCTTGCCGGCTGAGCACATGGGAGATGCCCCATGCCGAGGTGGCTCTGATGGCGAACTACATCGCCAACCTGAAGCTCACCGACGAGTGGCGATTCGGCAAGGCGCCGTACTCCCACGCCCATCCTCCGCCTGAGGTAAGTATTTCTTCTCGTCGTCTGCCGGCTTGAGTCAGCCGGCTTCTGACCAGGCGGCTCTTCTCTTTTTTCTCTTCATCAGAATCCTCTCCTCCCGCCGCCAGCCGGGGCGGCTGGAGTCGATCGCGAGTATGCCCCGGACCGCACAGTGGACGACCTCGACGACCCGGACCTTTCCGCAGTCGCCATGGAGGATGCCGCCACAGGGGACGCCGCCGAGCCTGGCGGCATGGGGCTCTCGGCCAGTTTCGACGACTGGCCGGATGATCTCGAAGCCGAAGAAATCCCGCGCCACCAGCCGGCAACCGACCGCCGCGGCGCGGGCTCGTGTGCCGCGCCGACTGCCGGTGGTGGAAAGGGGAAACGCCGGGCCGCGCTCCCGCTCTTCGGAAGCCGGCCGAAGAAGGCGAAGGCCTCCGCCGCGGCCACGAAGCGCGAGGAGGCGGCGGCGAAGGCGGCCCGCTTCCGGAAGGCGGTGAAGAAGCCCCCCTCAGTTTCCGCGTAAGTCTAGTAGGCACCTACGTGCTTGTTATTCTGAAGTCTTCCTTTACTTGAATGCTTCTCTGATTTTCTGAGCAGGGCGCCGCTCTCCCTCGAGCGAGGCCCAGCCGGCTCCATGGTCGGGCCAAGTGCCGAATCCTCAGGGTCCCGCCGAGTGGACCCCCGCGCCGAACTTGAAGCAGCCACGGAGCGCAACGCTCGCGAGGCGCGTCGAGAGAGGGAGGCGGCCGAGCAGGAGGCGGGGGAGCGGGAGGCCGCCCAGACGGCGCCGGGGCGAGCGAGCGCGGCGGCCGAGACTCCGTCGGAGCGGGCGGCCGCGGAGACGGAGGCGGAAGGCGCGCGTAGCCAGCCTCCGCTACTCGCCATCCCCCTCCAAACTTTGGATCCGGACATCCCTCTGCCCACGGCGGAGGAGATTATCCTCGAGTAGCCGCTGGTGCAGAGGGACGAAGTCTTCGATATTTCCGCCGAGAGGACGCCGCCGACAGCGCCAGCCGGAGCAGGCGAAGGCGGCCAATCGTCGGCGGTGCCGGAGGAGCCGGCCCGGGCCGCGCCCGAGGCCGGAGCCGGCCTTGAGATTGAGCTAGCGGCGGGCCGGCATGCCGGAGGGGGCACGGCCCCGCCGGACGCGCGCCGAGCCACGGGGTCTGAGCAGACGGCAGACGCCTTGGAGGCGGCCAGCTCCGCCACGTCCGGATGGACTCCTAGCGGAGGGAGCGGCGAGCTGAACATCGCGGCTCAAGGGGTTCGGAGCCGGCTGCAGGCACAGGCCGGCCTCCTGAGGCAATTTACTCAGGAGTTTCTGTCGACGCGGTCTGCAATCCGGGTAAGTCTTCACTCATTGACCGCTCTGGTCCTTTGAATTTTTTCCGTGGGGGCGCGCTAGCGCACCCACTGGGTGTAGTCCCCGAGATCCGGGCCGACTACAACGCAGTCGGGTCGGATCTTACTCGACGACTATTTTTGACTGTTTTTTTTGATCTCTTAGGATTATCATAATTCTCGTGCTGCCGCCTTCAACTCCCAGGCTCGAGAGCTAAGCCGGAGGACCGAAGACCTCGCCAGCAGCCGGCGTAAGTGTTTTGTCCTTATTTGTTTCTCGTGGGGGCACGACAGCGCACCCACTGGGTGTAGTCCCCGAGATCCGGGCCGACTGCAGCGCAGTCGGGTCGGATCTTACTCGACGACTTTTCCTTTGCTGACTTTTTCTCTTTATCTTTTGCTCGTGCAGAGGCCAACGCCGACTTGCGGAGGGAACTCGACGAGGTGCTGGCCGCTCTTCGCGCCAAGGACGCCGAGTATGCTGACTTGGTTCAAGAGCGCGACCGCCTGGCGAAGAAACTGGCCGACCAAGAGGAGAGCCACAAGGCGGCCCTGCAAAAGGCGCAGGATGGCGAGGCTACCCTGAAGGCGGAGTTCGAGGCCAGGGAGGCGAGCTGGGCCGAGACGCGCCAGGTGCTGGAAGAAGGCTTCGGCCGGATCGAGGATCTTATCTATGGTAGGCCGTCCTTCTTGCTCTTCTTCCATCCGCCGGCCGCCTGCGGCTTTGTTTTGACATGTGTTTGCTATCTTGTGCAGAGTACTTTCCCGGTCAATCCGTCCTCACCGCCCAAGCCATCGAAGCCTACCGCGAGGAGCGCCGTCAGGCCGGGGTTGTGATTCCGCCGGACGCGAATCGGACGTTGTCGGAGCAGCTCATCGCCGTCCAGGCGCGGCTGCAGCCGGCCCACCGGCTGCTCCGCCGGCTCCAACGTGCCGGGGCGACGATGCTGGCCGCGCTCTGGCCCGGCCAGACAATTCCCCGCACCCCAAGTCGGACGGCCGACTGGCTCGAAGTCGCAGTCGGCTGCTTCGAGGCCTAGAAGGCGTCCGCGGCCCGTCTTGGAGCCGGGCGCGCGCTGGAGTTCGTCCGCACGTGGTACCCAGGGCTAAGCCTGGACCAGCTGCGGACGTGGCGGTCGGAAGCCGACGCGGAGCTGGAGGAGGTGCGGCCGGCGATCGCGCAACGCGCCTCGACGATCGCCGAGTGCACCGACACCAGCGTCTTCGCGCCGGAGCTCAATGACGATGGCGCCGCCCAGCCGGAGGAATGGTTCGGGCTGAACCCGGCGGACAGCGAGGACTCGGCCGAAGAGATCGCCTCCAGCGATGAGGGCGAGGACGACGAGGAGGCGGAGGGCGAAGACGCCGAGCCGACTGGTGAGATGGTCGACCGTCCCCCCGCCGACCATGCCTCCAGCAACAAGCCACGCGGGAGCGCGCCCTCTGCCAGAGACGACGATCAAGCCGAGGTTGGCCAGCCGGCCGCTCCTCCAGCCGGCGCGACTGCTTCCACCGCCTAGCCCGGCTCGTCTGTGGCCCCGCCGGCTTGATCTGCCGTTCCTTTTGTCCCTGTTTTACTTTTTCGGACAATTTTAAGTTTCTGCAATTCCACCCACTGGGGGTGTATCGAACAATGTTGGATGTCGACCTCTCTGGAGGCCTTTTGTGTAAATATTAATATGTGCATGTGTTGGCGTTCATTCAAGTGTACTTTTTTGTCCTTAGGCTCTTTCCTTTGCCGCCTTCCCTCCTTGGGAAGGCAAGTACTTGAGCTTTCTTGGATTTGAAGCAGACTGAATGTAAGCCGGCCGGCCGGCTACTCTGGTAGTCGGTCGCCGGGAGGCAGTCAGCCGGCTTTTGTTATATATGCGAGCCTGTTTGGTCCCTAGCCATTTTTCATGTGCGCACCCTTTCCGGCTTGTGGCTCTTGCCAGCCGGGCAGTCGGTTCTTCGTGCTGCGATTTCGGCAAGAGCCAAGCCTGGGTGTCGGCACATTACTTGTCTGGCTGCGGGTAGGGCTCCTAATATAACTCTAGTCGGCCAGTCCCCGGGCCGACTCGTCGGACCCGGTACCGGACAAAATAAATGAATAGGTAATGTCATACGCATGATAACTTTCATTCATAAAATAAAGGGTGGCAGTCCCCGAGTCTTTCTCGGGGAGCCTACTGTTTCGTACTTAATACAAAAGTGGGCATAACACATACTGTGTTTTAACTGTAAAACTTCCGAAGGAGATTTGCGTTCCATGGTCGCTCCGACTCCTTGCCGGAGTCGTCTCTCTTGCGTGCCTTCGGCTTCTGCGCGTCGATGAGGTAGTAGGCGTCGTTACCCAAGGCTCTGCTGATGATGAAGGGGCCTTCCTAGGGGGCTGCGAGCTTGTGCTGGCCGGCTGTTCGCTGGATCAGCCGGAGCACAAGGGCGCCCTCCTGGAAGGATCTTGGTCGGACCCTCCGGCTATGGTAGCGGCGGAAACCCTGCTGGTAGATGGCAGACCGGCTGAGGGCTAACAGCCGGGCCTCTTCCAGCAGGTCGACGCCGTCTTCTCGTGCTTCTTTGGCTTCCGCTTCCGTGTACATGGTTACCCGAGGCGAGTCAAACTCGATATCTGTTGGGATGACCGCCTCGGCACCATATACAAGGAAGAAGGGAGTGAAGCCGGTTGATCTGTTGGGAGTAGTGCGCAGACTCCATAGGACAGCCGGCAGCTCATCGAGCCAGCAGCCGGCTGAACGCTCCAGAAGTACGACCAGTCGAGGCTTGATGCCGGACAAAATGAGGCCATTTGCTCGCTCCACTTGGCCGTTTGACTGCGGGTGGGCGACTGACGCAAGGTCCAGCTAGATACCTTGCGCAGCGCAGAACCGTGCCAAGGCACCTTTGGCAAAGTTCGTGCCGTTGTCGGTGATGATGCTGTGCGGTACGCCGTACCGGGTTGTTATATCTGCAATGAAAGTCACTGCAGTCGGCCCATTCAGCTTCTTGATCGGCTTCGCCTCGATCCACTTGGTGAATTTGTCGACGGCGACGAGCAAATGTGTCATGCCGCCGCGCGCCGTCTTGAATGGGCCCACCATATCCAATCCCCAGACGGCGAAGGGCCAGGTGATGGGAATGGTCTTGAGTGTTGAAGCCGGCATGTGTTGCTGCGAGCTAAAAAGCTGGCAGCCTTTGCAGTGTTTGACTAGCTCTTTGGCGTCGTCCAAAGCAGTCGGCCAGAAGAAACCGTGGCGGAAGGCTTTGGCGACAAGTGATCTTGATGTGGCGTGGTGGCCGCACTCTCCTTGGTGTATATCCCTGAGGATCGTGATGCCTTTCTCCTGCTCGACGCATCGCTGTAAGACTCCGGTGGCGCTGCGCTTGACAAGCTCTCTGTTGACGATTGTGTATGCTCCAGCCCGGCGCTGAACTTGTCTTGCTTCGTTTTTGTCAGCCGGCAGGTCATGGTTCACCAAAAAGTTGCGGATGGTTTGGGCCCATGATGGGGCGGCGACTTCCTCTGCTACCAATGTGGCCACAGCCACCAGGGTGGGCGGGCTGGGTAATGCAGTGCTGGAGTCGGCCACCGCTTGCTATGCTGAAGAAGTCCCCGAGCCGGCTACCGCAGTCCCCGGGCCGGCTACCGCAGTCCCTGGGCCGGGTGCGGCAGTCCCCGGGCCGGGTGCGGCAGTCCCCGAGCCGGGTACTGCAGTCCCCGAGCCAAACATTGAAGTCCTCGGGTCGGCTGCTTGATTCTTCGAGCTGGACCCGGCCTCCTCGGGGTTAGGCGGCACGAAGATGGAGTCGGATTCCGGAGACGGCTTGATTGATGGCTTGAGGAGGCGCTGTAGGGCGACGCCGGCTGGTATTGCTTGCCGCGTGGAGCCTATTCGGGCCAGAGCATCTGCTAGCTCGTTGTCGGCTCGCGGTACATGAAGGAATTCACACCCGTCAAAGTATCCGCTGATTTGCTGCACTAGGAAGCGGTAGCTCGCCATGTTCGCGTCCTTGGCATCCCAGTCGCCAGAAGACTGCTGCACCACCAAATCCGAGTCGCCATAGCACAGGATCCGGCGAATGCCAAGTTCCTTGGCAAGCCGGAGCCCGTGTATGAGCGCTTCGTACTCGGCTACGTTGTTGGAGGCGGCGAAGTGGATCTGCAGCGTGTATCTGAGCTTGTCGCCCTTTGGAGAGGTAAGGACGACGCCGACTCCCAGGCCGGTGCGCATCTTTGATCCGTCAAAGTGCATGCGCCAATGGGTGGAGTCGGGCGCTGGTGGTAAGTACTGGGTCTTGGCCAAGCCGACGAGGAAGTCGGCCAGCGCTTGCGTCTTGATGGCGGTGCGGGGTTGGTAGAAGGTCGTGTAGGGGGCCAGCTCGATGGCCCATTTAGCCACCCGGCCGGATGCATCTCGGCTGCCTATGATCTCGGCTAGCGGGGCAGTGCATACGACCGTGATGGGATGTTCTTGAAAGTACGGCTTCAGCTTCTTGGCGGCGAAGTACACGCCATAGCACATCTTCTGATAGTGCGGGTAATTTTGCTTTGAGGCGGACAGCACCTCGCTCAGGTAATAAACCGGCCTCTGGACCGGCTGGGCTCAGCCTTCTTTGGGGCGTTCGACCACAATGACGGTGCTGACCACCCGACTAGTGGCGGCAATATATAGGAGCATGGGCTCCTTCTCAGTCGGTGCCGCCAAGACAGGCGGCATGGACAGCATTTTCTTCAGCTCGTGGAAAGCTTGGTCGGCCTGGTCATTCCACTCAAAGTGAGTGCTCTTCTTCATGAGGCGGTAGAGGGGGAGAGCTTTTTCTCCAAGCCGGCTGATGAAGCGGTTCAGAGAGGCCAGGCACCCGGTGAATTCTGAATCTCTCTGAGCTTGGTTGGGACCGCCATCCTCTCGATGGCCTTGATCTTCACAGGGTTGCACTCTATGCCGCGTTCGGAGACCAGAAAGCCTAGGAGCTGGCCGGCTGGCACTCCGAACACGCATTTCTCCGGGTTGAGCTTGATCCGGAACTGGCGTAGGTTCTCGAATGTCTCCTTCAAGTCTTCCAGCAGAGTGCCACGCTTCTCCGTCTTCACCACAACATCATCCACGTAAACATGGGCGTTCTTGTCGATCTGCGTGAGGAGGCACTTCTGCATGCAACGCTGAAAAGTGGCGCCGGCATTCCTTAAGCCGAACGTCATAGTCAGGTAGCAGAAGGCTCCAAATGGCGTGATGAAGGCGGTCTTCAGTTGGTCATCCGGGTTCAGCTTGATCTGGTGGTATCCTGAGTAGGCATCCAAAAAGCTCAACAGCTCGCATCCGGCTGTGGAGTCTATCACTTGATCAATCCTGGGCAGAGCGATGGGATCTTTTGGGCAGGCTTTGCTGAGGCTTGTGTAATCTATACACATGCGCCACTTGTTATTCTTTTTCAGCACGAGAACCGGGTTCGCGAGCCACTCGGGGAAGAAAACTTCCATGATGAAGCCGGCTGCAAGAAGCCGGGCTATCTCCTCCCCTACGATCCTTCTCTTCTCTTCTGACAGTCGGCGGAGGGGCTGCTTGACTGGTTTGGCATCCTCCCGCACGTGCAATTTGTGCTCGGCGAAATCCTTCGGAACACCCGGCATGTCCTTGGGGGACCATGCAAAGATATCCCGATTCTCACGGAGGAAATCGACGAGATCGCCTTCCTATTTGTTATCCAGGCTCGCCCCAATGACGGCAAACCTCTCGGGGTGCTCGGGGTCGAGCTGTATCTTCTTGGTCTCCTTGGCCGGCTGGAAAGATCCTTGGGCATCGTACTCCTTGGAGTCGGCGGGTTGGTTTAGCTGCTTGCTAGCCAGGGCCACGACCCGGTCCAGCGTCTTCTTCTCTGCAGCGATCACGAGGGATTCGGCCAGCCGGCTGCTGGCCGCGGCGCAGTCGGCGGATTTCTTGTAGTCGCCGGCGATGGTGATGACACCCTTGGAGCTCGGTATCTTCATCTTGAGGTAAGCATAGTGGGGGACCGCCATGAACTTGGCCAAGGCGGGTCGGCCAAGCAGGGCATGGTAAGGGCTCTCCAGGTCCACCACCTCGAACCAGATTGCTTCCCGGCGGAAATGGTCCTTGCCCCCAAAGAGTACATCGATCTTGATCTTGCCAATGGGGGCACAGGACAAACCTGGTACGATGCCGTGGAACACCCTTCGAGTCGGCGCAAGCTGCTTTGCCTTGACGCCCAGCTTCTCCATGGTGTCGCGGTACAGGATGTTGATGCTGCTTCCGCCGTCGATCAGCATGCGGGAGAAGCGTGCGGCGCGCGCATTCGTTGCAAGGGTGGCCTCCAGGACCAATGCGTAGGAGCCGGGGGATGGCATCACCTCTGGGTGGTCGGCCCGGCTCCAACTGATGGGTTTCTCCGACCAGTGCATGTGGCCGGCTGGGCTGGTGGCGGCCACATTGACTTCTTGTTGCTCTCGGCGCTTGCTGCGCCGGTCTTCGGGCTGGCTCATGAAGACAACATAAGATGCTTGCTCATCGGGGAACTCGTCCTGCACGGCGTCCACCGCGGGCCGGGCGGCTTTGGGCGGCGGAGCCGGCGGCGGCGGGCCGGCAGGCGGAGTCGGTGTGAGCCCTTCGCCCTTCGAGATTCAGGCGAGCCAGTTGCATTTGTGGGTCGTGTGGTTAGACGGCTTCGCGCCGCTGTGGAACTTGCATGGGGCATCAAGGGTTTGCTCGTAGGAGAAGGCCGGCTGCCAAGCCGGCCGGCCGCCCTTGGGCTTCTTAGGTGCAGCCGCCCTTCAGGCAGCGCGTCTTCGACGGTGGCCACCTGCCGGCTGGCGGGAGGCGGCGCAGGCCCCTTGCGCTTTTGATCATTCTGGTGTTGGCGTCGGCCGCCGTCTCCAGCCGGCGATTGGGGTGCCGGATTGAGCACTTTTCCGGATGCGTCCACCCGGAGCTCGGTCTTCATTGAGGAGTCGGCGGTGGCGTACTTGTCGGCGATGTTCAGGAGCTCGTCGAGGGTAGTCGGCTCATCGCAGAGAAGCTTGTGTTTGAGGAGGGTGCCCTCTCGGCACCCGGCGGTGAAGTATTCAATGGCTTGCACCTCGTGCACCCCCTCGCAGGAGTTGCGGAGCTCGGCCCAACGCGTCAGGTAGTCGCGAGTGGACTCGGCTGGGCCCTGTACGCACAGGGAGAGCTGTCTGGGCTTGGGAGCCCGCTTGTAGGTGCTGGTGAAGTTGCGAACGGAGGCTTCAGTGAAATCCACCCAGCTGTTAATGCTGAGGGGCTTGAGGCTGTTAAGCCAAGTCCGCGCCGTGCCTTGCAGCATGAGGGGCACGTACTTTACGGCAACGCGCCGGTTGCCATTGGCGATGCTGACGGCTGTGTTGTAGTCGGTCAGCCAATCTTCCGGCTTCACCGAGCCGTTGTACTTGGGTGTGTCTCTTGGGAGCAAGAACCCTTTGGGGAAGGGCTCGTCGCAGATGCGGGGGCCAAAGCAAGGCGGGCCGACATCGTCTTCTTCTTCTAGCGCCAGGGATCGGGCCAGGCGGTCGATCCGGTGGCGGGCGTCGTTTTCGCCGACTCCCTCGTGGCGACCAAGCCGGCCGCTGAGAGTCGGGTGAGCCACTGGAGGCGGGGTAGGATATCTCTCTCCGCGAGCTCGAGGCGGAGGTGGGGTGCCCCGCCATTCCATGGCTCGGGGGCGGCCGTCCGCGTCTCGCTCGATGGAGACTTGGGTCCGGCTTCGGCTGGAAGCCGGCTCTTTCTCACGCCGCGCGCGGGTGTTGCTGGTAGTCGGCGACCGGGAAGTCGCGCCGTGTTCGCGGCGCGGGGGAGGGCTCCCCGCGCAGGCGTCGGCTTCGTGCCGTCGTGCGGCCGCATCGATTAGTTGCTGGATGCGCCGCGTCATGTGGGGGAGGTCTTCGGCTTCCAAGCCGTCCAGCTCGTCTACGGCCGCCTGGGCGGCGCGCAGGTTCTCGAGCGGGGTGGCGTAGACCGGGCGATCCACTCCAAGCGTGTCGGCGATGACGGCGCCGCGTTGCCTGACAACGCCAGCCCGGCTAGGGCCAGCCGGAGCCGGCGTGCCGAAGGCGGTGTGGTCAGCTTCGCGCTGGTAGGCCTCGGTGAGGCGTCTTACGGAGGCCAGCCGCCGGCCCTCCGCGAGGAGGGCGAGGCGGCGTGCCTCCAGAACTTCGTCGCTGGCGTCAGCCGGAAGGGGGGCGGACAAGTCTTGGGCAGCCGTGCGTGGGGTGTCGCGGGCGCCCTCGTCAGTCGGGCCGTCGAGGCCGATAACCATCACCTCGGGGGCGTCAGAATCGCGATCGCCAGCCGGAGGGAGCGGGTCGTTGTAGACCGTGACGTTGGTAGGGAAGGTATCGTAGGATGCCATGTCGGAGTCGACGGGCATCGGGTCGGTGGAGCCAACCGACTCCAAATCCGCAGCGGGCTCGCTGGAGACGTGGAGCTGGCTGAGGAGGTTGGCGAGGTGATCTATGCCCGCATCGGGGGCAAGCTCGTCAGAGATGCGGGCCTTGTCGAAGAGGTTGGCGAGGCCGCTAGCCGCGCAGACGTCGGCGACGCCATGCAGCGCGTCGCGGCAAGCGCCATCGGGCAAGCCAGGCTGGCTACGCTCGCGAGGAAGGAAAAGGGTTCCCGTCCAGAACAGGTCTCCGGACGACGGTGCACCTGGCCCCACGGTGGGCGCCAAATGTCGGGTGGTAGGAGCGACATATGCCAACGGGTGGCTTATCATTGCGGGGGCCAATAGAACGTCGCCGGTGCCTGGAAGCGGGATGAGGCAAAGACATGCACGCCGGCGAATCTTACCCAGCTTCAGGGCTCTCCGGGGAGATAATACCCCTACTGCTGCTCTGCGGGGTCTCCGCATGGTTACTAAGTGCACAAGTAGCTACAATGCTCCTTGAGCTGTTTTGGGTGGAAGGAGGAAGAAGGGCTCGGCTCAGCCTGCTTCCTCTCCTTGTGTTGTGTCTAGGCCTAGGAAGAGAGTCCAACCCTTTGCATGGGTGCACCGGGGGGTTTATATAGGCCTACCCCCCGGGGGTACAATGGTAATCCAACTGGGCGCGGGGCCCAGCTGTCTGTGACTATGCTCGCCGGCTTCTCCGCCGGCTTCTGGGGCCCGCCAGCTGGTGGGTCCCGCCGGCTGCCGGCTCCTGGGTCGACAGGCCGGCCCCACTGGCCAGGGCCTGGTCGGCAGGTGGTGACTGTTTCTCCATGTCGTTGACGCAGGCTTGGTCGGGGTAAGCGTGGCTATAGTAACGCCGCCCTGGCGGGCGATTACTGTAGCCCCGCCGCATCTTGTCTCCTTAATGGGCGTCTCCTTCGAGGAGGGCGGCAGGCCGGCTACGTGAAGCCGGCCCTCCGTCTTGCCGGCTTGAGAGGAGGTGCGGCCGCCTTCGGCATCTCTCTGCCCGAAGGGGCCCACCGCCCCGGGGGCCACGCTGGTGACCCGTCGTGGATGGCGTCAAAGCCGCCGTGGCTACAGTGCCGCGCCGGGCGGGCCGCAGCTGCCCGCACGACGCGCTGTACCAGGCGTGCTCCGGGTTTTGGGGGTGGCAGGCTCGACTGTAGCCACGCCCCGCTTCATCATTGTAGAGTGGACGCGTACATCGCGGGTACGGCGTTGACTGATTTATGGGAGCCGGCTTGGCAGTAGCCGGCCTCGCCGTAGCCGGCCTTGCCGTAGCCGGCCCTCCGCAGCCTTCTTCAGGAGGGTGAAAAGGCGGGCCGCCCCCGAAGCCGCCCAGGAAGGTAGCCGGTTGGGGGGAGGCGGCCCAAGTCTTGAGTCTTCTTATGAGCCGGATGGGCTCATAATTTTTTCTGAGGGGCCAGGGGAAGCCGGCTGGGCTACCCATAGCTATTTACCCCGACACAGCCCCCGGCAACACTGGCTTGCCGGGGTCCAGATGCCGGCACGTCCTTCTGCTCCTTTTCGTCCTTGTGCGGTCCGGCAAGGATATGCAAGTCCTGCGAACCAAAGGAAACGAAAGCAAGGGGAAGGGATGCACACTAGACCTCTAAGTTAGGGGTTAGCTGCTGTTAGGCACTATCAACCCTAACCGAGGACCCGACTCGACCTAGCATGCATGCTATAACTCTGGCGCGCCAGCGATGTCGGGGGTGTCTGATCCCTCGCACACCTATGGGGATCGGCGGACCGAGCCCATTTTGGTTCGGCAGGGGGCGGTGGATGCACAAAGAGAAGATCGAGGTGAAACACACGAGCGAGACAATCAGTTTACCTAGGTTCGGGCCGCACGGATTCGTAAAACCCTACTCTTGCTTTGGTGGTTGTATTGAGTTCTTGCTCAGGAGCGGTGAGTGCTACAGTACACTCGAGCAACTGGCGAGGCCGAGCATGAGAATGGCTATCCTCCCCCCCCACTGTTGCGCACGGGCCTCCTTTTATATGTCTAAGGGGTCACCGACATGTGGCAACAGAGGTGAGGGTAAAAATGTAAAAGGGGTGGTAGTTGGCTCCACCGCCTAGAACTGTCGCATCCTACCTAACCCTGACGGCAGGGGACAAAGGCATTAAATGCCTGTCTGTGTCGCTTAGACGGGGCGGAAAGGGACCGTCAGGGGCGCCACCGTTTGCCACGATGGCTCCTTGTCAGCGCCTGCTTGCCACCGCATGCCCCCGGCTGCACAGCCTCCCGCCACGTACGCCAGGAATGGTCCCAGGGCGACACGTTGGTGGGTGAGCTGGAGCGCGGGCTGCGGGGTATTAGCTTGCCGCGGCAAGCGCCTTGCCGCGGATGTTGCCTTGTCGCGTCCGGGAGCTTGTCGCTCACCGGGTGTTGTCGGGGCGCGCAGTGCGCCACAGCGATCTTCTTGCAATGCTTTGGTTGGTCTTCCCGGCAAGCTCCTCTTGCCGGGGTCTTGTCTCCTTCCCGGCAAGCTCCTCTTGCCGGGGTCTTGTCTCCTTCCCGGCAAGCTCCTCTTGCCGGGGTCTTGTCTCCTTCTCGGCAAGCTCCTCTTGCCGAGGCCTTGTTTTGCTCTTGGATACTTTGTTCTTGAATGGCTCCAAAGGAACCACGGAGGGTCTTGGCGGTCGCCCGGCAAGCCTTGCCGCGGGTCGCTGCGACTGCCCGTGCACAAGTTCGGGATACTAAGGTACCCCTACTTTAGTACACCGACAGTATTGTATGATATGAGTCTTTGCTTCTCCTATTTTTTATTTTTAGTCATCTATCCTTGCTGGACACGCCCATTTGAGAGAGCCAAAATTATGCTATGACTTGGTAGAATTGCTGTCTATGCTTCACTTAAATTTTCTTGAGCTATGGAATTGCTGTAGTGCTTCACTTATATCTTTTTTAGCACGGTGTGCTTCATTATTTTTGAAGAAATGCTCTCATGCTTCAATTATATTTATTTGAGAGTAAGTAATTTTTTTATAAATTCTATCATGCTTCACTTAAATTATTTTGAGCGAAGAAAATTTTTATGCTCATGTTCTTCACTTAGATTTGTTTGAGCTATCAGAAGAAACTTATGAAATTAGTCGCAAAGTGAGAGATATTGAAGAGTGATATAATAAAAACTTTCATGAAGATCATTGGACAAAATAAACTTGATTCCTCGTAATAGTTTTGCGATATGATCATATAATATGTGAGTCATGTTGATGAGTAATTATGCTTTAGTAAGAATATTGGTGTTAAGGTTTGTGATTCCCTATGCAAGCATGAAAGTCAATAGTTATGCAATGAACTTATATCTACTTGTGGTGCATTATTCAGTGTTAGTTATGGTTAATGCTCGCTTATGAGATTTTTTGTTTCTTGGTTTGATGCTGCTCAATCTTTTGATAGCCTTCATTTGCACTAAGTATGATCACTACTTGTGAATCCAAAATCCTTAAATCCAGTTTTGCCACGTAGGTCCACTATACCTACCTATATGCAGTATTCTTTTGCCGTTCTAAGCAAATTTGTATGTGCCATCTCTAATTTTCAAAATAATTTTCTGTTTTGTGTGCTCGTACCGCTCATGAAACGGTAGGGGGTGGATGATATGTTTCCATGCTAAATGTGTTATTCTCAGGATGAGTGTTTATTCACTTGTAATTCACAAGAGTACGGCAAAGGTATTAGGGATGCCCAATCCCGAAATGAAAAATGAATTTACTTTATGTTGTCAAATAATAAATTCCTTGGAAAGTGTTGGTATGTAGGGCACCCATGGATTCGGTCAGCCGTGGAATGTGAAAGTATGGTGGAAAAAGGAGTAAACTTTATTTTCTGTTTGGGAACCGCCTATGATATATCTAGCATGGAAAGTATTGGGAACTACTCGATCATTTTCGTTGATAAGAAAAGCATGCCACCCAAAATGTTTTTATCTCTATCTTTTTCACTTTGAGCTCTGGCACCTCTACAAATCCCTACTTCCTTCTGCGAAGGGCCTCTCTTTTACTTTGTGCAATTTTATTTTTATTTGAGTCTGCATCTTCTCTTATAAAGCACCAACTAAGGGGCACTATGATTGTACTTGAGCATTGGGTGTAGCTAATATGCGAGTGTGTTTCATGAATGGAACAATGATTGAGCATAATGGGCTAGCACTACAAAAAAGACACATCTGTGACATTTTGGGCTGAACGAAACTTTTTCTGTCATGCTTATGACACTTCTATGATGATAATTGTCACAAAACCCGGTATCATCATAGATGTGGTGGGATCCTACTTCTATGAAAAAAAATCATGACAGAAAATGGGCCTTTCGTCCGGGCGGGCCGGAGACGCACCTGCATGACATTCTTTCGGCCATCCATGACGGAAAAATTTGTGGTAGAAGCGAGGGCGAGGCAAATTTCAGGGAGTTCCCGGTTACGGTGGGTGGTCGGGGCCGAGCGATGCACGGAGGTTTGCCCGTTTCTCTCGTACACATATGCGCGTGTGTGCGAGGCGCGTTGGTCTAACTGAACCCGAGCGAGGCGTTGGGCTCTAACTGAACTCAAGCGATTGCACTAGTTACATACCTGAACCCCGATCGATCTGTTGCTGTTAACTGAACCCGAGTGATTCCTTCGCTACTACTGCTAACTGAAGCCGATCGAAGCTGCCTCTTGATGAACAGTTATCAGTGGGGGTTGGATGAACAGTTCCCTGTGGGGGATGGATGAACAGGATCCCTTGGTAGTAGAGGTCGTTGCCGCTGGATGAATAGGACCCCGATCGAGGAGGTGGGGGTGGATGAACAATAGCTGGTGGAGGGACCCCGTACAAGGAGGGTTGGTTGAACAGGACCCCGTGGAGGGGCTGGTTGAACAGGACCCCATGGAAGGCTTGTTGAACAGTAGCCAGTGGACGATGGATGAACAGGACCCCGTGGAGGGCTGGATGAATAGTAGCCGATGGAGGCTGGATGAACAGGACCCCATGGATGAACAGTGGATGGTGGAGGCTGGAGGAAGTCGACAGTGGATGAACAGTAGCAGGTGGAGGTTGGAGGAAGTCGACGTTGGATGAACAGTAGCCCGTGGAGCCCCGTTTTGCAGTACGCCACACCCCTCCCAATGAACAGGACCCCGTTTCGACCTAGGTGCTCCAACACAAGGTTGTTTCCTCCGTTTTGCGGTACGCCACATCCCTCTGGATCAACAGGACCCCATTTCACCATACGTGGTCGAACACAAGTCTGTTTCCTTTTATTTGTGGTACGCCAGACCCTTCCCGATGAACATGACCCCGTTTTGACCATACGTGGTCGAACAGAAGGCCGTTTCCTTCGTTCTGGGGAACGCCAGACCTCATTTCAGCTGTTCTGTCCAAGCCGGTTTGCTCCCAATGAACACGCGACGATGTTTACTCCACTCCGACCCAGCCAGTTGGCTACCGATGAACAGGATTAGTCGCTGTACACGTTAGAGACCCCGCCCATATGTACGTACGTAGCCGTATTTACTATCTTGCAACGTGGCTTTATGTACGTGTACACAATATAGACAGGACTGCGTGACATGCTACGTCGGTGCCTCTACTTCAACACGTGCTGCTCCTTACTCGGCCATCATACGTCGCTGCAGAGAGACCGATCGACCACTATGTACGTACAAGTTCGCGGCCGGATAGGTAACGCTACCTTCGCTTCAACCTGATGGGTCCCAGCTATCAGGGGGTAAGAAGGTAGTTCGTTCCATGCGAAGATAAAGCTGGTGGGTCCTAGCTATCAAGGGGCACATTTTTTTGTGAAATATAGAGCCCCTTCTGGTAGGTCCGAGGTGTCAGGTGGAGGAATCATTATTTTGCACGTAATAAGGAGGCACTTCCTTGTGTGCGACCATGGACCCAACTGTCAGCCTCTCAACTTACAGTCCTCTTCTGATGGTTGTCGTTCATTGACCACATTGACGACGTCGTACCGTCCAAGAGCGCCAAGGTGGTGGACGATGACACGACCTTGGAAGGGAATGACCCGGAGCCGGGGAATACGCAGAAGTGGATACCCACGTGGAGGGGAGTACGAGGGTTGACTGCTTCGGCTGCGGCTTGAGGCTGCCGTCTCTGGAGAATAATCGGGGGTGTGGGTGAGTATAGGGAATGCCTGGCCAGTGGTGGGAGTAGGGTGGGGCGGTGAGGCCAGCGTGGCAGCACAGCCGTACACGGGAGGTAGGAGCAGGCGGCAAGGCTGGCGTTGGTTTGAGCGGCAGGAGCAAGAAGACCAGAGGTTGAAGAAGCACGACGATTGTTGGATGGACATCGTACAGTAACCACAGCTAGAATCGTTTATATTGACTAAGTTGACAAATCCCTACGTCCGCGTCAACATAGTAGGCCCACAAGTCAGCCTCCAAAATAGGGTGGGACCAACCTAGCAGCGGGGCTATTCATTTTTGTGTGTGTAATAGCTGGTGGATCCGTGCTGTCAGCGGGGGGGGGGGGGATTTTTTCACAAAATACAGAGGCCCTTCCAGTGGGTCCCAGCTGTCAGGAGGAGGAATCATTATTTTGCGCGTAATAAGGAGGCACTTCCTACACGCAAAAAAGGAGGCACTTCCTTGCGTGCGGCCGTGAACCCAGCTGCTAGCAACTCCACGTACAGTCCTCTTCCGATGGATGTCGTTCGTTGACCATGTTGTGTGATATGTCTCCAACGTATCTATAATTTTTTTTATTGTTCCATGCTATTATATTATCTATTTTGGATGTTTTATATGCATTAATATGATGATTTATATGATTTTTAGGACTAACCTATTAACCTAGAGCCAAGTGCCAGTTTCTATTTTTTTTCCTTGTTTTAGAGTTTCGCAGAAAAGGAATACCAAATGGAGTCCAAACGGAATAAAACTTTCGCAATGATTTTTGTTGAACCAGATGACACCCAGGAGACTTGGAGTGCAAGTCAGAAGAGCCACAACGCGGCCAGAAGGGTGGAGGGCGCGCCTAGGGGGGTAGGGAGCGCCCCCGACCATGTGGGGCCCTCGGTGAGCCCCTGACCTAGATATTCCTCCTATATATTCTCATATACCCCGAAAACTTCTAGGGGAGCCACGAAACCACTTTCCGCCGCCGTGACCTTCTGTACCCGTGAGATCCCATCTAGGGACCTTTTTCGGCATCCTGTCGGAGGGGGATTTGATCACTGAGGGCTTCTACATCAACACCATTGCCTCTCCGATGAAGCATGAGTAGTTTACCATAGACCTACGGGTCCATAGCTAGTAGCTAGATGGCTTCTTCTCTCTCTCTCTTGTCTTTGATTCTCAATACCATGTTCTCCTCGATGTTCTTGGAGATCTATTAGATGTAATACTCTTTTGCAGTGTGTTTGCCGAGACCCGATGAATTGTGGATTTATGATTAGCTTATCTATGTATAATATTTGAATCTTCTCTGAATTCTTTTATGCATGATTTGATATATTTGCAAGTCTCTTTGAACTATCGGTTTGGTTTGGCCAACTATATTGTTTTTTATTGCAATCGGAGAAGTGCTTAGCTTTGGGTTCAATCTTGCGGTGTCCTTTCCCAGTGACAGTAAGGGCAGCAAGGCACGTATTTGTGGGATCGAAAGTATGTCTAGAGGGGGTGTGATTAGACTACTTGACCAAATAAAAACTTAACCTTTTCCCAATTTTAGTTCTTGGCAGATTTTAGCTATTTGACAAGTCAAGCAATCATCACACAATTCAAGCAAGCATGCAAAGAGTATAATAGCAGCGGAAAGTAAAGCATGCAACTTGCAAGAATGTAAAGGGAAGGGTTTGGAGAATTCAAACGCAATTGGAGACACAGATGTTTTTCCCGTGGTTCGGATAGGTGGTGCTATCCTACATCAACGTTGATGGAGACTTCAACCCACAAAGGGTAACGGTTGCGTGAGTCCACGGAGGGCTCCACCCACGAAGGATCCACGAAGTAGCAACCTTGTCTATCCCACCATGGCCATCGCCCACGAAGGACTTGCCTCACTAGCGGTAGATCTTCACGAAGTAGGTGATCTCCTTGCCCTTACAAACTCCTTGGTTCAACTCCACAATCTTGTCGGAGGCTCCCAAGTGATAGCTAGCCAATCTAGGAGACACCACTCTCCAAGAAATAACAAATGGTGTGTTGATGATGAACTCCTTGCTCTTGTGCTTCAAATGATAGTCTCCCCAACACTCAACTCTCTCTCATAGGATTTGGATCTGGTGGAAAGAAGGTTTGAGTGGAAAGCAACTTGGGGAAGGCTAGAGATCAAGATTCATATGGTAGGAATGGAATATCTTGGTCTCAACACATGAGTAGGTGATTCTCTCTCAGAACATATGAGTTGGAAGTGTATATGTGTTCTGATGGCTCTCTTCACGAATGAAGAGGAGGTGGAGGGGTATATATAGCCTCCACACAAAATCCAACCGTTACACACAATTTACCAATCTCGGT
Organism: Triticum monococcum; assembly: GCA_034509565.1. Lineage (NCBI taxonomy): Eukaryota > Viridiplantae > Streptophyta > Magnoliopsida > Poales > Poaceae > Triticum > Triticum monococcum. Next base: position 452,866,292 of record CM067847.1, read on the forward strand.
GGGACCGAATCAACAAACTCGGTCAGACCGAAATAGTAAACCTAGTGACCGTTAGAGATTTTCGGTGGGACTGACATGCAACTCGGTAGGACCGATTTTGTTAGGGTTAGGGCATAACGTAATCTCGGTGAGACCGATTACACAAACTCGGTGAGACCGATTTTGGTAATTAGCTAACCATAGGGTTGGTCAGGCAAACTCGGTGGGACCGATTTGCTCTTTCGGTGAGACCGAATAGTTACAAAAGGGAAACAGAGAGTTTACATTGCAATCTCGGTGGGACCGATCCGCTCTTTCGGTGAGACCGAAAAGTTACGAAAGGGAAACAGAGAGTTTGCAATCCCATCTCGGTGAGACCGAGATCCCTATCGGTAGAACCGAATTGCTAGGGTTTGGCAGTGGCTTATGACAAGTGAAACTCGGTGGCGCCGAATAGAAAGAATCGGTAGGACCGTGTTTGGCTTAGGGTTTAGGTCAAATGTAAATATGGGAAAGTAGTTGAGGGTTTTTGGAGCATATCACTAAGCACATGAAGCAAGAGGCTCATTAAGCAACACCTCATCCCTCCTTGATAGTATTGGCTTTTCCTAAAGACTCAATGTGATCTTGGATCACTAAAATATAAAATGAAGAGTCTTGAGCTTTTGAGCTTGAGCCAATCCTTTGTCCTTAGCATTTTGAGGGTTCCACTTTCACATCCATGCCATGCCAATCATTGAGCTTACCTGAAATAATCATCTTGGAATAGCATTAGCTCAATGAGCTATATGTTGTTATGAATTACCAAAACCACCTAGGGATAGTTGCACTTTCAATCTCCCCCTTTTTGGTAATTGATGACAACATATAGATCAAAGCTTCGACAAATGATAATAGGCATGAAATATATCGTCGCTTTGAGAAGTATGTGATAAGTAAGAGCTCCCCCTAAATTTGTGCATATTTAAGATTTGCTTTGGACAGCAAATGCACAAAGAGTTAGAGTCATGGGTTAATCTTCCATGTCACATACATCTTGCTGGAGCGCTTAAAATGATAAGAATGAAATACATGCACCCATCACCAAGAATAGTGAATGATCACATAAGATAGATAGGATAATCGCATTAAGCAAGCATTAAGTGTAGCTTATGATCAAACACATAATCATCAATGTCTCACAGATAATGACATACTAACATAGTACTCAAGCACTCAAAAGCAAACAAAGTTCAAAAAACCACCAAATAAAGCAAGAGAAAAAAGCAACACACTCTCTCTCTCTCTCGAAGCCTATGATCTATACATTTTCTCCCCCTTTGGCAACAAGTTACCAAAAAGTTCCTAGAAAATGCATAGTGCTAAATCGACACTCAGGCATGATCTTCAGGTGGTGGTGGAGTCCGGAGCACTCTAAGGACAAAGCCTTCTGTAGACGTGGTCGGAGTCGAGGCTGAAGTAGACGCTGGAGCTGGTGGAACTGAGGCTGTAGCTGGTGCAGAAGTGGTGGCTCTGGTGTCATCAACTGGCACTGCAGACGACCTCGGACCTCGTGGCACTCTGGCAAAAGCATCAGTTGTAGTCTTGCCTCCCCTCTCCTACATGTCATCTTGGAGCTGCTCCACTGCAGTCTGAATCTCTGTCACCTTGATATCCAAGTCATAGAACCTTTGTTCTACGATCCTCTCTAGGCTTGCCTGGTTCTGAGTTAGGGTGGCTAATCCTTTCTCAATCCGCAGGGTGGATGCAATCATGTAACCAAGCTGCTCTTGTTTGGTTTTCAAGAAATATTTAGATGCCTCCTCTTGAGTTGGCATCTTGGCAGCTTTCTCCTTCCTGGCCTTCTCCTTCTTGGCTTGTGCTTGTGCTGAAGATGGTTCATTCTCAGTCATAACAACTTGATTATCTTCAAAGTCTGGACAGATGGGCAGGTATTCCTTGTCCAATAAGTATATGCCCGTGCCCATCCTGGAGTTAATGAGCTCCTGAATTTGTGGCGCATACCCACAGCTCCTCTTCTGGTCTGCTGCAGTCCTCTTGATGGTCTCTACCATGAGGCTCATTACCTTGAACTTCTGTGGAACATCAAAGATATGTAGCAAATTGATCGCATGGCCTCTGATCATCTTGTGATCACCTGACTTGGGCAACAAGGTGTGCCTCAGTATCGAATTGATGGTTGGCAGCCCTGACAGAAGATAGTGTACTGAGCCAAACTTGAAAGTGTCAAGTGCTTCATTTGGAATCTCCTTTACATGTTTGACATTGAGTTGTGGTCCATCTTCTTCTTGGCATAGATATCCAAGTCATCCTCATGCTCTTGTGGGGCATTGATCAGCTGAGCCCATTCAGCTACTGTAGACTGGTACCTCGTACCCTCAGACATCCAAACAATTCTCCCATTTGAATAAAAATGTGCGGTGGAGTAGAACTGCATGATGAGTTCCTCGTTCCACTTTGTGAGCTTCTGCCCAACAAAGTCCTCTACTCCACATGCCTTGAAGCTGTCCTGCACTCCAGGGTAGTACTCTTTGTTGTCCTTGATGTATTGCCAATCAACCCATCTCATATCACATACAATTGGCTTCTTATCTAGCAGCACTGTCTCATAGAAGTCCTGCTGTTCCTTGGTGTGAAATCTTTAGTCCACAGCAGTCCTCCTCCTTGAAGCATACGGATCTGCTTCTCTCCACTTCTGGAGCCCTGAATCTCTCCTGAGCTTCATGTCCTCAGCCACAGGATGAGCATCGTTGTGGTCTGGGATCTTGGGCTTGAGTTTTCTGAGAACTTGCTCTTCATCATCTTCTGCAGTGTCAGGCACTGGGGCCTTGGTCTCCTCAGCAGCTGGGATGCTTCTTGTATTCCTTTTTGGCTTTGGCTTTGGAGCTGGCTTGCCCTTGGAAACAGCTGTCCCTAATCTTATGGCATCACCCATCAGCTTCGGTGCCTTTGGTGCTGGTGCAGCTACCTCTTCTTCTTCCTCCTCATCTTCCATGATGGAAGCCTTTCCAAGCACTTTGGCTACGGTCTTCTTGACCCTTTCCTTTCTTTTCTTGCCTTTAGCAACAACTGGCTCTATGGGAGTGGGCTTCTCAGATGAAGCTCTGGCCTTTGACATAGGCTGCCTGCCTGTTGGCCTTTTGATCTTTAACCCTGGCTTTGTGCCCTGTGCTAGCTCAACTATCTTGGAAGTTGCTTCCTCTTCTGCCACATAATCCTCATCCTCTGATTCTGAGGTTCTCTTCTTTCTCTGTCTTGTGGCAGCTTTTGGCAGGTTGCTAGGAGTACTTCTGCTGCCATCATCTAAAGAACTTGAGGGGATAGTGCCCTCACTCATCCGCACTTGCTGCTCTGACAAATTCTGACTGTCACTTTGATCAGACATGTTGCAAACTCTGACTGCTGACCCTGTGAACAGGTTATAGATGAGATAGAGTGGATGAGCATCACAAAATGCAGAGATTTTTGCAAAAGAATAATTCAAAAACTTAGTTTTAGTTTCCCACTGAAATCATCTCGGATCTACCGATTTTTAAACTCGGTGATACCGAAGCAGTTTTGGCACCTGAACTAGTGAACTCGGTCAGACCGAGTCACAGTTCGGTGGCACCGAGACTGCTAGGGTTTCACAAAGTTCCAAAATCGGTCACACCAATAAGTAATTCTCGGTCAGACCGAGTCTCGCTTGTGCAATGGCATAAGCCAAATCGGTGGGACCGAGTTTTTCAACTCGGTGGTTCCGAGATGGTTTCGGCAGAAACCTAACCCTAAATTTTTTGAATTAAACCTAATCTACGAGTTCATTGACTGGATAGAAGTGTTTCAAACGTGGCAAGAATCATGATGATCACAATGTGCTAAGAATCGGATTGGGGAATAGCACAAAGATCGAGTCCATACACTAGTTCGGCGGAGACTCGCTACGGCGGCAACGGCGGGGTTGATTCCCGTTGACGGCGACGGAGACCAGCGACTGGAGGCGGCTGGTGGCGGGGAGACGATCCGGAGACCACGTTGGCAGAGCAGGCTATCGCGCGGGCGAAGGGGTTCGGAGAACTTTCCAAATTTTTGCCCGTGACTATATATAGCCCGACCCTGTCGGTGTGACCGAGTGGAACAACTCGGTGGCACCGAGATGCAAAACTGTATACAGTTGTTGCAACTCGGTGTGACCGAATGGTTCAAATCGGTTGCACCGAGATAGAAAACCTACATCAACTTAATGATCTCGGTAGGACCGAAAGTAGGATATCGGTCAGATCGAGAATCATAAAGAGGTTTTGGAAGTTTAAGTCTATGACGAATCGGGGACTCCGAGTGCTCCTCACACAGAGTGGTTCGAATCTGACTTGATCAAATTTTGTGATGTAGCATGAATAGAGTTTGAGACGAGAAAAGCATAGATAGCTAGAGGAGGTTCTTAGGCATTCTTGTCCATTCACTTGGAAAAAGGAAATAAAACCAAACAATCAAAACAACAAGTGGATGTCCTCGAATGAGTAAAATATGCAACCAACATGCTCACACAATAAGATGGCAAATAAAATATGTGACAAAGCATGCACAACCAATTCTAGCATCTATCAAGCAATTTGCGATGACTAGGTCATCTATATATGAGTATATTGACTTAGGAGTCAAGTGAGAACACTTGATCATAGGTCATACTCATCGTTTAAGCTCAAGTGGGGTTACCACTTTTACATAAAGCATTGTTGTGTTCACATCTTTAGAGTTGCTTTAGCTCAAGTCTTAGAGTAAAGCTCCCCCTAGATGTGATATCCCCCCTAAGAGGGATGAACTAACCTTGGGTTTTGTCGATGATGACTTCATGTAGATGTTGAAGATGTGGATGCTCAATGTTGATGTAGATCACTTAGAGCTATCCATTTGAGTGAATTGCACTTTCAATCCCTACATGGGTTAGTCCCACAAGGAACAAACAAGGATATCCATAGACATAGAGTGATGCACACGCAAGATGATGTCCATGAAAACTTTTAGGTTACCTTGTCCCTTGTCTTACCAACAAGAGGGTTTGTGACTCCTTGAACTAGTGCAAGATGTGGAAGTTGATTGCACTTGTTCTTGCCAAAATGATAAGAGTGAAGTATGTTGGCGGAGTCACCCTCAAGAACTCTCTAGTTCTTCTTCTTTTGGATCCACACCATCTTGATCGGAATCCTTGGAGTTGTAGTCGTACTTGATGAAGTGGAACTTGACGTGGTCTTGGGAATCCACTTGACTAAGGTCTTAGGAGCTTCTTCAAATGCATCAATTTCCTCTTGAAGCTTGTCCTTGCATTTTTGCTTGTAGCCTTGTGGTGGAAGATCATCTTGAGCTTGTGTTCCCTTGAAGGAAGTATCATACTTCTCTTGTTGAGGAACAAACTTTGTCTTGGGGTATTGATATTCTTCCCACTCAACTCCATTGGCGTTGAACTTTCGTTCAAAACCAACACCTTGATTCTTCCGGTGCATTCCTTGCTTGCGCACAATTTCCTCGAATTGCTTACTCCCGGCAAGGCTTTTGTACACTCCTTTCCCTATAATTCCCTTCAATAAGCTATTTTCTTGCTCAAGTGTAACTTGGCTAAGAGAATCATTAGTGGAATCAAGAGAACTACTAGAAGCAACAATATTTGAATTAGCATGATCATCGTTACTACTAGAGGAAGAATCTTTCTTGTCCTTGTTACTAGACTTGACTTGAGGCATGTAAGTGGATAAGAGTAAATGCTTGGCAATGTAAGAAGAACTTTTCTTGCGGAGATCATCATTGATTTCTTTTAAAAACTCATGCTCTTGCTCAAGATTGAGCTTTTCAAAGCGTAACTTCTCATGAGCTCTTAAAAGTTCTTGATGATCTTCGAAGATAGTTTCATGAGCTAACTTAAGAGTGTTTAGTTCTTTAGTTAGAGCCTCAATCTTCTCCTTATCATTGTCATTCGTTTTATCTTGATTAGCATGATTAATTGAAGTTTCATCATAGTATTCATCACTAGAGTTGTCAACAAGCAAATCATCATCACCTGACAAGTCATCTTCATCACTATTAAAATCGACATACTCGGGGTGTGTTACCTTAGGACCCTTGGCCATGAAGCATCTTCCAATTCCTTCATTTGGTGAGTCAAATATGTCGTAGGAGTTGGTTGACACAAGTGCTAGACCGGCAACACCTTCATCTTGAGTATCTTCGGAGTCAGAGTGATAACTTCTCTCGGAGTGGCTGTCGGAGTCGGAGCCGGATACCCATTCACCAACATGAGCTTGATGTCTTCGTTTTGTGTAGCTCCTTGATGATTTTTCCTTCCTTTCCGAATCCTTGCTTCTCCTTGAGTATCTTCGTTCATAACGATCATCTCTACTCCTTCTCTCTCTTGGTGGTGATTCTTTGCTTCTTCTTTTTGGAGAGTCTTCTCTTCTCTTGTAGGGAGCCGTACACTCATTAGAATAGTGTCCGGGTCTTCCACAATTGTAGTAGTTTCGCTCTCGACTAGAAGATCTTTTGTTATTGTAGGACCTTGACTTGGAGCTTCTATCTTTGCTTCTACTCTTGTAGAACTTGTTGAAGTTCTTCACCATTAAGCTCAATTCTTCATTGAAGTTTTGTTTCTCACTTGATGATGTAGGGGATTCACATGAGGCTTTGTAGGCACCACTTGATTTGTTGTGAAGATCCTCTTTATCCTTAAGTGACATCTCATGAGAAACAATTCTTCCAATCACCTCCGTTGGCTTGAGATCTTTGTAATTGGGCATCATTTGGATCAATGTGCACACGGTATCGTATTTTCCATCCAAGGCTCTTAGAATCTTCTTGATGATGAATCTATCGGTCATCTCTTCACTCCCTAAGCCGGCAATCTCATTTGTGATGAGAGCAAGCCTAGAGTACATTTCAACGACACCTTCACCATCCTTCATTTTGAACTTGTCAAGTTGACTTTGAAGCACATCCAACTTGGATTCCTTGACGGAGTCGGTACCTTCGTGCATATCAATCAAGGTGTCCCAAATTTCCTTTGCATTCTCAAGACGGCTGATTTTGTTGAATTCTTTGGGTCACAATCCGTTGAAGAGAACATCACAAGCTTGAGCATTGTATTGCAACATCTTCAACTCATCCGCGGTAGCTTCACGATTTGGTTCTCTCCCATCAAAGAAGTCACCTTGCAAACCAACACACACAATAGCCCAAACGGCGGGGTTATGTCCAAGAATATGCATTTTCATTTTATGCTTCCAACTAGCAAAATTAGTACCATCAAAGTAAGGACCTCTACGGTGATAATTTCCCTCGCTAGACGCCATACTCTCCTAGGTTGTGAAACCAAGGCTATGACCACCAAAATCTATGGAAATCAAAGCAAATGGAGACCAAAGCTCTGATACCACTTGTGGGATCGAAAGTATGTCTAGAGGGGGGTGATTAGACTACTTGACCAAATAAAAACTTAAGCTTTTCCCAATTTTAGTTCTTGGCAGATTTTAGCTATTTTAGGACAAGTCAAGCAATCATCACACAATTCAAGCAAGCATGCAAAGAGTACAATAGCAGCGGAAAGTAAAGCATGCAACTTGCAAGAATGTAAAGGGAAGGGTTTGGAGAATTCAAACGCAATTGGAGACACGGATGTTTTTCCCGTGGTTCGGATAGGTGGTGCTATCCTACATCCACGTTGATGGAGACTTCAACCCACGAAGGGTAACGGTTGCGCGAGTCCACGGAGGACTCCACCCACGAAGGGTCCACGAAGTAGCAACCTTGTCTATCCCACCATGGCCATCGCCCACGAAGGACTTGCCTCACTAGCGGTAGATCTTCACGAAGTAGGCGATCTCCTTGCCCTTACAAACTCCTTGGTTCAACTCCACAATCTTGTCGGAGGCTCCCAAGTGACACCTAGCCAATCTAGGAGACACCACTCTCCAAGAAGTAACAAATGGTGTGTTGATGATGAACTCCTTGCTCTTGTGCTTCAAATGATAGTCTCCCCAACACTCAACTCTCTCTCATAGGATTTGGATCTGGTGGAAAGAAGGTTTGAGTGGAAAGCCAACTGGGGAAGGCTAGAGATCAAGATTCATATGGTAGGAATGGAATATCTTGGTCTCAACACATGAGTAGGTGATTCTCTCTCAGAACATATGAGTTGGAAGTGTATATGTGTTCTGATGGCTCTCTTCACGAATGAAGAGGAGGTGGAGGGGTATATATAGCCTCCACACAAAATCCAACCATTACACACAATTTACCAATCTCGGTGGGACCGAATCAACAAACTCGGTCAGACCGAAATAGTAAACCTAGTGACCATTAGAGATTTTCGATGGGAGTGACATGCAACTCAGTAGGACCGATTTTGTTAGGGGTAGGGCATAACGTAATCTCGGTGAGACCAATTACACAAACTCGGTGAGACCAATTTTGGTAATTAGCTAACCAGAGGGTTGGTCAGGCAAACTCGGTGGGACCGATTTGCTCTTTCGGTGAGACCGAAAAGTTACAAAAGGGAAACAGAGAGTTTACATTGCAATCTCGGTGGGACCGATCCGCTCTTTCGGTGAGACCAAAAAGTTACGAAAGGGAAACAGAGAGTTTGCAATCCCATGTCGGTGAGACCGAGATCCCTATCGGTAGAACCGAATTGCTAGGGTTTGGCAGTGGCTTATGACAAGTGAAACTCGGTGGCGCCGAATAGAAAGAATCGGTAGGAATGAAATTGGCTTAGGGTTTAGGTCAAATTTAAATATGGGAAAGTAGTTGAGGGTTTTTGGAGCATATCACTAAGCACATGAAGCAAGAGGCTCATTAAGCAACACCTCATCCCTCCTTGATAGTATTGGCTTTTCCTAAAGACTCAATGTGATCTTGGATCACTAAAATATAAAATGAAGAGTCTTGAGCTTTTGAGCTTGAGCCAATCCTTTGTCCTTAGCATTTTGAGGGTTCCACTTTCACATCCATGCCATGCCAACCATTGAGCTTTCCCGAAATAATCATCTTGGAATAGCATTAGCTCAATGAGCTATATGTTGTTATGAATTACCAAAACCACCTAGGCATAGTTGCACTTTCAGTATTATATTATTGCCATCGAGGATAACACGATGATGTTTTCATCATATTGCTTGAGTTAATCCTGCTACATGATGTCATCTTACTTAATGCGTTACTCTGTTCTTATGAAATTAATACTCTAAATGCAGGCAGGAGTCGGTCGATGTGTGGAGTAATAGTAGTAGATGCAGAATCGTTTTGGTCCACTTCACATGGACGTGATACCTATATTTATGATCATTGCCTTAGATATCGTCATAACTTTGCGCTTTTCTATCAACTGCTCGGCAGTAATTGTTGGAAATATGCCCTAGAGGCAATAATAAATTGGTTATTATTATATTTCCTTGTTCATGATAATCGTTTATTATCCATGCTAGAATTGTATTGATAGGAAACTCAGATACATGTGTGGATACATAGACAACACCATGTCCCTAGTAAGCCTCTAGTTGACTAGCTCGTTGATCAATAGATGGTTACGGTTTCCTGACCATGGACATTGGATGTCGTTGATAACGGGATCACATCATTAGGAGAATGATGTGATGGACAAGACCCAATCCTAAGCCTAGCACAAAGATCGTGTAGTTCGTTCGCTAAAGCTTTTCTAATGTCAAGTATCATTTCCTTAGACCATGAGATTGGGAAACTCCTAGATACCGTAGGAGTGCTTTGGGTGTGCCAAACGTCACAACGTAACTGGGTGGCTATAAACGCACACTATAGGTATCTCCGAAAGTGTCTGTTGGGTTGGCACGAATCGAGACTGGGATTTGTCACTCCGTGTGACGGAGAGGTATCTCTGGGCCCACTCGGTAGGACATCATCATAATGTGCACAATGTGATCAAGGAGTTGATCATGGGATGATGTGTTACGGAATGAGTAAAGAGACTTGTCGGTAACGAGATTGAACAAGGTATCGGGATACCGTAGATCGAATCTCGGGCAAGTATCGTACCGATGGACAAAGGGAATTGTATACGGGATTGATTAAGTCCTTGACATCGTGGTTCATTTGATGAGATCATCGTGGAGCATGTGGGAGCCAACATGGGTATCCAGATCTCGCTTTTGGTTATTGACCGGAGAACGTCTCGGTCATGTCTGCATGGTTCCCGAACCCGTAGGGTCTACACACTTAAGGTTCGATGACGCTAGGGTTATAAAGGAAGTTTGTATGTGGTTACTGAATGTTGTCCGGAGTCCCGGATGCGATCCCGGACGTCACGAGGAGTTCTGGAATTGTCCGGAGGTAAAGATTTATATATGGGAAGTCCTGTTTTGGTCACCGGAAAAGTTTCGGGGTTTATCGGTAATGTACCGGGACCACCGGGAGGGTCCCGGGGGTCCACCAAGTGGGGCCACCAGCCCCGGGGGCCACATGGGCTGTAGGGGTGTGCGCCTTGGCCTATATGGGCCAAGGGCACCAGCCCCAAGAGGCCCATGCGCCAAGAGATAAGGGAAAGGAAGAGTCCTAAAGGGGGAAGGCACCTCCTAGGTGCCTTGGGGAGGATGGACTCCTCCCTGGCCGCACCCTTCCTTGGAGGAAGGGCCAAGGCTGCGCCCCCCTCTCCCTTGGCCCTATATATAGTGGGGGGGAGGGAGGCAGCCGCACCAAAGCCTTGGCGCCTCCCTCTCCCTCCTGTGACACATCTCCCTCCTCGTCTCTTGCGGTGCTTGGCGAAGCCCTGCTGGAGTACCACGCTCCTCCACCACCACCACGCCGTTGTGCTGCTGCTGGATGGAGTCTTCCTCAACCTCTCCTTCTCCCCTTGCTGGATCAAGGCGTAGGAGATGTCACCAGGCTGTACGTGTGTTGAACACGGAGGTGCCGTCCGTTCGGCACTAGGATCATCGGTGATTTGGATCACGACGAGTATGACTCCATCAACCCCATTCTCTTGAACGCTTCCGCTTAGCGATCTACAAGGGTATGTAGATGTACTCTCCTTCCCCTCATTGCTGGTTTCTCCATAGATAGATCTTGGTGATACGTAGGAAAATTTTGAATTTCTGCTACGTTCCCCAACAGTAATTTGTTCACCCACCATAATAATTTCTATCTTGAGAGAAGCCTCTAGTGAAACATATGGCCCCCGGGTCTATTTTCCATCATATAAGTTTCCAATCTATAATTTTAGTTTCTAATTTACTTTCTTTGCAATCTTTTACATTTCGTTCCACAAACCAAAAATATTAGTTTATTGTTTATCCATCTATATCAGATCTCACTTTGCAAATAACCGTGAAGGGATTGACAACCCCTTTATCATGTTAGGTGCAAGTTGGTGTCTTTTTGTGCAGGTATTCGGTGGCTTGTCGCGTTCTCTCCTACTGGATTGACACCTTGGTTCTCAAAACTGAGGGAAATACTTACTCTACTTTACTGCATCACCCTTTCCTCTTCAAGGGAAAAACCAACCCAAGCTTAAGAGGTAGCACTGTGCCAAGAGCACCAAGGCGGTGGACGACGGCGAGACCAAGTAAGGGAACACCCCGGAGCTTAGGAAGACTCGGCAGTTATTTCCCATGTGGAGTGGGTACGAGGGTTTACTTGTTCGGCCGTAGTGTGAGGCTGCCGTCGGCGGAGAATAACAGGAGGTGTCGGCGAGTAGAGGGATAGCCAGCCTAGGGATGCGAGTATGGTGGAGCCGTGAGGCCTGCCCGACAGCACAGCCGGCCAAGGAAGGCGGGACCAGGCGGTTCCACCGGCACTGGTTTGGGTGGCAGGAGCAGGAAGATCAGAGACTGGAGCATGATTGCCGTTAGATTGACATCTAACGGTGTGACGCTGGTAGAGTCGATTTTTGACTAAGTTTTTTTATGAAACCTTGTGTACGCATGAACTTATTAGGCCCGCAAGTCAGCCTCCAAATCTGTGGCAGACAACATAGAGCCCGTTTGCTATTTTTCTTTAATAATTTGCAGCCCATTTGCTAATTCTTAAGGAATTTATTACAACCCATTTTCTGCCCAGGACCATGGTCAAAAAGTTCAACCTTATTTTGCATATTTCGGTGGAGTCCGAACTGCTTTAATCCAAAAATGATAAACATTTATTTTTTAAGAACTTATTGATTTGCCAAAAAATATCATTTTGTTTTTGTAAGCTAATAAGATGTGGGACAATTGAGTTGGTTTAAGGGAAAACCAGTGGTAAAAAAATCAGCGCTAGGAGGGAAAACAATAACAAAAAATAAGGATGTTAATATGTAAAGGGAACTTTATGTATTTTCAATATAATAATACGTGTATATGAACTAGTAAAACTATAGGTAGAGATTAGAAAACGGTAGTAGGACACGACGTTACCAGAGGAAAATAGAACTGGGTAGTGTGTTTGATTCACTAAAAAAACTGCCCGCGGATGTTCTAAGAGAAAATATAACTAACACTGGCGGACCAGAGGCCAGTAGATACCTGCTGGATCTTTGTGCCGTGTTGTCGTCATGGGTTGGGCCTATTAAAAACAAAACCAAGCCTGGGCAGTCTACATCCCAGTTGAAACTTGCTCGACCTGAAAAAACAATATACCTGCTGGATCCCAGTTATCAGTCTGTACTTGCAGAATTCTCTCATTTATTGACTATGTTGAAGACTTCATGGGTTTCACCGTCTCAGACATCAGCATTATTTGCTCATCATGATAATAAGTGCATGCACTTGCTTGCGTACGGCCATGGACCGGCTGGCTCCGTACGGTTAGGCCCTGTATGGACAGTCGTCTTGTGGTTCCATGGATGAATTTCATGCAAATCGGATGGTTTTCAGTGAAAGAGGACTAAATTCATTGCATTTTACATATTTATTTTCATTATGGAATATTTTACATATTTCAATTAATAATAACGGACTAGGCCTTTTTTATTCCATGGGAGGCGCTTCATGATTGAGGTGGCGACACTTAACTGTTCTGGAAGGCCCAAGTCCATCGCTCCTCTCTTTTAACAATTTGCAGCTGGGCTTGGCATGCCACAACCTAGTTCTAACATGCCGCGTCCAACTATCAGCCTGTGAAACCGGATGGATCCCCTGCGTACTTCGAAGATGTAAAAAATTTGGAGAACTGGGAATTCGAACGAAAGGTGCTTATGCTACCCATCAAATAAAAATCAGGTGCCTGAAAATACGTTTTGAAACAAATGATTTGGCTTTATATCCACGTCGACCATCGACATGATGGCTGGAAGAAAATTCCAAGTTCATACCGAAGATCGTTAACAACAATACCAACTTACAGACGACCAGGTAGTACAAGTACCAATACCAAACTAACTTATAATCTTTATAGTCCTGGCCCTAGTGTTTGTCTAGTATAAAATCTTGCAGAGGACTAGCTCCCGCTCCTTCTCTTGCTCCAAGTCCCCGAGGTGGTACCAGTGCATCACCCAGTGGTACCTCTGCTAGTCGAAGTTCTTGTTGGTGTGCAGCACCAGAACCTTTTTGTTGCCCGTCTGCCGACCGTTAACCATCATCGGCAATGTATTCCCGGTCTTGTGACACATCGTGTGCACGCCGCACTCCGACTGTATCTTGCGACATGTCCACGTGCCCCTTTTGAACACCCTAGAGGTGCGCTGGAAGAAATTCTTGCTTAGGCCACTCAGTGTGATACCTGCAGTATTGTCGAATACAGGTTTTCAGGTACATAGTTGACATTTTCATAACATCTTGGGCAAGTTGCAGTCACTTGTTTCACTTTTTATTAAATGTCAAATTGTAATTGCTTCACTAGGTCTGCGTCTAAAAGAAAAATAGAGCTATAAAGAAAGGAATATGTTTGAGTAAGTAGACGATCGATCAGTGTCTCACCTGGAAGTTTCTCAGGATGGGTGTAGCATATGTCGTGCTCGCTGTCGATGGTTGGTATGAACAAATAGATGAGAGGGTGAGATCTCGCGTTGTCAGCACTCACTTTGGCCTCAAGGTGCTCGATCAGCTCCTGATGCGTGGCATCGAACTTGACGCCAGCCGACAGCACCGACCAATCTTTCTTGGACTTGCATCGGTTAATTCCAATTATATGGTACTCAATGTATGATAAATTGACTATTTTAAGTGAATGGTGAAAGATTTCGACAGATAAGTGGTCCTCCAAATTTGAATTCCACAATACCTGAACACGCCGCAGGGGACTCTTGTGTCTCCTCATGCGCAGTGTGTTGCCACGTCAATATTCAATGCGAGGACATGCTGAATAATTTGACCGACGTATATTAGTACTACTACTGTACTACTTACTAGTCGTTTTTGGTGTCACATTTTAACCATAGGTTTAACTAACAAAATGTTAATGCATGTCACCGAAAATTATACCATTGGAAACTATGTTCAAATACGAATCAAACGATAGAATTTTTTGTGAAATGCATTAACATTTAGTTAGTTAAATTTATGGTCAAAATTTGAAACAAATTATGAAGGGGACCAATAAACTAGGAGGGAGGTAGTAGTACGAGTAGCGCAATATATGGTATAGAGGACGAGTACAAATGTAGAAATGGAGTACAAAGTTACAAGGCTGCGCGATAGACTTTGTAGGCTACATGAGTAATACAAAATATAATTCCCATTGGACAACACTTTCACCAACAAGTACGCACTTGAAGCTTAATTGATATATATATATATATATATATATATATTTGTGTGTGTGTGTGTGTGTGTGTGGCTTCCACACAGCATCTCCGTCATCATTATCAGTACATTGTACGTAGGTGAGTTAGGATGCACTTGATCCCAAATAGGTATCTATCCTTCAAACTAACAACAGTATATAATATCCAACAAAAGAGGGTCATGCTACAGTAGTAGGATACATGGATCAGTCTAGATATCAGTACAAATCAAGTTGTGCATATCTGCTGTTGACATGAACCACATCGCCGCATGTCGGGTCTGCAAAAGCCATTCATCGCATGGAAGCTTGATGCCTTTCACACACTGAAGATTATCTGGCAACAAGTTGTTTCGACAAATCTATTGATAGGGTGATTCATGAAACCCATGGTACGATGTGTAAACACGGTTCCACCTGGTGAATGGAAGTTGCATAGCACGGTAATCATTGCTGGTGATATGATCGATTAATGGTTGGATGATCGGATAATTGAGCCTGAGGAACATGGAGTGGTTGCCGAGGCTGTAAACCCGCCTCCAGTTGAATATGCCTGGCCCAGCGGAGCTAGGATCTTTCTCGAACATGAAGCAACCATAGCCATCACAGTCACGAATGCCCCAGGCATTGTACTGCATGTGGTTTGATGGAATGGTTTGGTCAATTTGGTATGTGGGAATGAGCATCAAATGACCGCCGTCAGTTGAACGAGCGATAAACCACCACCCATTGACTGGTAAGATTCCAGGTCCTGGAATCATGAAGGCCGGCACATTTGCGTCTGCTCCAACAAATCAAATTGGAGAGCAAAAGGACAAAAATATACAATCATGCTGAGAGTATATGTGAAATTAAGATTACTATAACAGTGACACATATCATAGACAGAGAATTGCAATGCCGTGGTCATAATCATACCCCAAGTTTAAAAAAATAAGCTACCAATATGTCATGGTTCAAACATCATGTAACAATGAGAGGAAAACAGCTATGATAGGGCCTACTCATATTCTACCACAACACTTACGAAAATATTGGAAATGAGAGTAACATATAGCAATCATGAGGTTATACTTATAATATCTATTCTAACAATCATTAGATGCCAATTGTTCTCATATCAACTCTAACAATAACATTTGTGGTCATAAAAATCAAGGAAATGAGAGGAACATATAACAATAATGTGGTTAGAGACATACTATCTAATCTAAATTTGTAACAATCAATAGGCAGTCGTATTCATAAGGTAAAGAGGAGATGAGATAGAACAATTACACGACGATAGATTCCACCAGTATACGCAACCCATCTGTGTGTCGACTATGTAAACGATGCCATCGTGCACTATAGCATCAGACAGAAATGGAGGTTGAACAGGATTGACGATGAGCCATAACCATGCATGGCGACCGGATTCCAGATAGACTAATCCCATGTCGAATAAGGGAATGAGCTTCTAATCCATGTAGTCTTCTGATGGTGTGGGTAGTTCACATATTACAACCTTCAGCAAACAAAGGTCGCACCAAAAGCTCGACGCGTCTCGTGTGTAGTAGGCAGGAGTGTCCGCCGGGCCGCGAGGCTCGATGGTGGTGGTATCCAATGATGGAAGGGTGATCTCTCGTTGGGTGCATGTAGATATCCACGAGACGCCATGGACTACCGGATTGATGGATGAGGATGATCTAGTTGGCCTTCATGCCCGCAAAGTAGTGGCCGCGCATGAACGATAGGTGGACGGGTAGTTGTAGCATGTCGAGGGGCACCATGGCAACCTTCGTAGGTTCTTCAAGTCGGTGTCTGGGCCACCTGCGAGGATCGGGCATCAACAAGCAAGGTGTATTGAAACGGGCCGCCGGTTGCAGATGAGTACACGATACAAAGACACCGAGCAAGCGGCCAGACGGACAGTGCTAAGCAAGTCTATACGATTACAGATCTTCTCCAAGAGAACATCGGGGAGGGAATTCCAATCGTGGCTCTGCGTGTCAGTCGGTTCTGCCATAGGATTTTATGGTGCTGAGTGATTAGGGTTTTCGGTGCCTGCGAGCGAGCGGGGAAGTCGATTTGGGCGGGTGAGCGAAGAAGATGGCGTGTGTGGCCGAGCAGTGAGCGGGGGGATATGGTACGCGTGAGCTACCAAGGAAGATGGTGCGGGCGGATGAGCAGTGATACGTCCATTTTTCATCATGCTTTTGATGTTGATATTTATTGCGTTATGGGCTCTTATTACACATTATATCACAATACTTATGCCTATTCTCTCTTATTTTATAAGGTTTACATGAAGAGGGAGAATGCCGGCAGATGGAATTCTAGACTAGAAAAGGAGCAAATATTAGAGACATATTCTGCACAACTCCAAAAGTCCCGAAACTTCACGAGCATGTTTTTGGAATATATAAAAAATATTGGGTGAAGAAAGTACTAGAGGGGGGCCACCAGCCAGCCACAAGGGTGGAGGGCACACCCTACCCCCTGGGCGCGCCCCCACACCATGTGAGCCCCCCTGGCAGGCCTCCGGTGCCCATCTTTAGCTATATGGTATGTTTTGACTTGGAAAAAAAATCAGAAGGAAGCTTTCAGGATGAAGTGCTACCATCTCGAGGCGGAACCTGGGCAGAACCAATCTAGGGCTCCAGCGGAGCTATTCTGCCGGGGAAACATCCCTCCGGGAGGGGGAAATCGTCACCATCGTCATCACCATCGATCTTCTCATTGAGAGGGGGTCAATCTCCATCAACACCTTCACCAGCACCATCTCCTCTCAAACCCTAGTTCATCTCTTTGTATTCGATCTTGTTCCCAAAACCTCAGATTGGTACCTATGGGTTGCTAGTAGTGTTGATTATTCCTTGTAGTTGATGCTAGTTGGTTTATTCAGTGGAAGATTATCTTTTCAAATCCTTAATGATAATTAATACTCCTCTGGTCTTGATCATAAAAATGTTTTGTGAGTAGTTATGTTTGTTCCTGAGGACATGGGAGAAGTCTTGTTATAAGTAATCATGTGAATTTGGTGTTCGTTTGATATTTTGATGAGATGTATGTTGTCTTTCCTCTAGTGGTGTTATGTGAACGTCGACTACATGAAACGTCACCATTATTTGGGCCTAGGGGAAGGCATTGGGAAGTAATAAGTAGATGATGGGTTGCTAGAGTGACAGAAGCTTAAACCCTAGTTTATGTGTTGCTTCGTAAGGGGCTGATTTGGATCCATATGTTTCACGCTATGGTTAGGTTTACCTTAATACTTCTTTCGTAGTTGCAGATGCTTGCAGAGGGGTTAATCATAAGTGGGAGGCTTGTCGAAGGAAGGGCAGAACCCAAGCACCGGTCCACCCACATATCAAATTATCAAAGTAACGAACGCGAATCATATGAGCATGATGAAAACTAATTTGGCAACAATTCCCATGTGTCCTCGGGAGCGCTTTGCTTCATATATGAATTTGTCCAGGCTTGTAATTTTCTTCAAAAAGTATTGTGCCACCTTTCTTCACCATAGTTACTTTATTTACTTGTTACCCATTATAAATTATCTTATCACAAAACTATCTGTTACCGATAATTTCAGTGCTTGCAGAAAATACCTTGCTAAAAACCACTTGTCATTTCCTTCTTCCCCTCGTCGGGTTCAACACTCTTACTTATCTAAAGGACTATGATAGATCCCCTATACTTTTGGGTCAATAGGACTCTTTTCTGGCGCCGTTGATGGGGAGTGAAGCGCCTTTGGTAAGTGGAATTTGGTAAGGAAACATTTATATAGTGTGCTGAAATTTACTGTCACTTGTTACTATGGCAAATAATCCTTTGAGGGGTTTGTTCGGGGTATCTTCACCTCGACCGGAACCACAATTAGTTTCTCCTCAACCTACTGCACCTATTGAAAATATTTATTATGAAATTCCTTCAGGTATGATAGAGAAACTGCTAGCTAATCCCTATGCAGGTGATGGAATAGTACATCCTGATATGCACCTAATCTATGTGGATGAAGTTTGTGGATTATTTAAGCTTGCAGGTATGCCCGAGGATGTTGTCAAGAAAAAGGTATTCCCTTTATATTTGAAGGGAAAGTCATTGACATGGTATAGGCTATTGGATTATATTGGATCATGGAACTACAACTGATTGAAATTGGAATTTCATCAGAAGTTTTATCCTATGCATCTGGTTCATCGTGATCGGAATTATATATATAATTTTTTGCCTCATGAAGGAGAAAGTATTGCTCAAGCTTGGGGGAGACTTAAGTAAATGTTATATTCATGCCCCAATCATGAGCTCTCAAGAGAAATTATTATTCAAAAAATTTATGCTCGACTTTCTTATAATGATTGATCCATTCTCGATACTTCTTGTACTGGTTCCTATATGAAGAAGGATATTGGATTGAAATGGGATTTATTGGAAAGAATTAAATGCAACTCTGAATATTGGGAACTCGAGAAGGTAAAGAGTCAGGTATAAACCTTAAGTTTGATTGTGTTAAGTCTTTTATGGACACCGATGCTTTTCGTGATTTTAGCACTAAATATGGACTTGACTCTGAGATAGTAGCTTCTTTCTATGAATCTTTTGCTACTCATGTTGATCTCCCCAAGGAGAAGTGGTTTAAATATCATCCTCCCATTGAAGTTAAAGTAGTTGATCCCATTAAACTTGAAGAAGAAACTATTACTTATAATGTTGATCCTATTATTCCTACGGCTTATATTAAGAAACCACCTTTCCCGGTTAGAATTAAGGATCATGCTAAAGCTTCTACTGTGGTTCGTAAGAGTTATACTAAAACACCCAAACCCTCTTAGCAAATTAAAGTTGAACCTAGTATTGCTATGGTTAAAGATCTCTTGGTTGATAATATTGATGACTTCTTTGATGAAGTTGCTAGGATTGCTAAACCTGATACTAAAGATAAACATAGACCTGTTGTTGGCGTGCCTGTTGTGTCTGTTAAAATAGGAGATCATTGTTATCATGGCTTATGTGATGTGGGTTCTAGTGTGAGTGCAATTCCTTATACCTTATATAAAGAAATTATGAAAAATATTGCACCTGCTGAGATAGAAGATATGGATGTTACTGTTAAGCTTTCTAATAGAGATATTATATCACCAATTGGGATTGTTAGAGATGTTGAAATCCTGTGTGGGAAGATAAAATATCCTACTGATTTTCTTGTTCTTGCTTCCCCACAAGTTAATTTTTGTCCCATTATATTTGGTAGACCCTTCTTTAATACTTTTAATGTCAAGATAGAATGCAAGAAATATATTGTTATTATTGGTTTGGGGGACATGTCTCATGATTTTAATTTCTCTAAATTTCGGTGACAAGCCATGATAAAGAATTGCCTAGTAAGTATGAAATTATTGGTCTTGCTTCTATTTCCATTCCTCTTCCTGATCCTTAAGAACAATATTTGCTAGACCATGAAAATGATATGTTTATGAATGAAAGAAGGGAATAGATGAAGTATTCTTTAATCAAGGACCTATTTTGAAACACAATTTGCTTGTTGAAATCCTTGGGGATCCTCCTCCACCTAAGGGTGATCTTGTGTTTGAGCTTAAACAATTACCTGATACTCTGAAATATGCTTATCGTGATGAAAATAAGATATATCATGTTATTATTAGTGCTAACCTTTCAGAGCACGAAGAAAAGAAATTATTGAAAACTCTGAAGAAGCACCGTGCCGCTATTGGATATACTCTCAGTGATCTTAAGGGCATTAGTCCCACTCTATGTCAGCACAAAATTAAATTGGAGAAAGATGCTAAACCAGTTGTTGATCACCAACGACGGTTAAATCATAAGATGAAAGAAGTGGTATGAAATGAAATACTAAAGCTCCTAGAGGCAGGTATAATTTATCCTATTGCTGATAGTCAATGGGTAAGCCCTGTTCATTACGTCCCTAAGAAGGGAGGTATTACTCTTGTTCCTAATGATACAAATGAATTGATTCCTCAAAGAATTGTTACAGGATATATAATGGTAATTGATTTTCACAAATTAAATGAAGCTACTAGAAAAGATCATTACCATTTACCTTTTATTGATCAAATGCTATAAAGACTATCCAAACATACTCATTTTTGCTTTCTAGATGGTTATTCTGGTTTCTCTCAAATACCTGTGTCAAAAGAGGATTAAGAGAAAACCTCTTTTACTTGCCATTCGGTACCTTTGCTTATAGATGTATGCCTTTTGGTTTATTCAATGGACCCCCTACATTTAAAAGATATATGACTGCTGTATTCTCTGATTTTTGTGAAAAGATTGTTGAGGTTTTCATGGATGATTTCTCAGTTTATGAAACTTCTTTTGATGATTGCTTAAGCAAAACCTTGATCGAGTTTTGCAGAGATGTGAAGAAACTAATCTTGTATTGAATTGGGAGAAGTACCACTTTATGGTTAATAAAAGTATAGTCTTGGGGCATAAAATTTTTGAAAGAGGTATTGAAGTTGATAAAGCTAAAGTAGATGCTATTGAAAAGATGCCATGTCCTAAAGATATTAAAGGTATAAGAAGTTTCCTTGCGCATGCCTGTTTCTATAGGAGGTTTATTAAAGACTTCTCTAAAATTTCTAGGCCTCTCACTAATCTTTTGCAAAAAGATGTTCCTTTTGTTTTTATGATGACTGTGTAGAAGCATTTGAAATACTTAAGAAAGCATTGATTTATGCACCTATTGTTCAGCCACCTGATTGGAATTTACCCTTTGAAATTATGTGTGATGATAGTGATTATGATGTTGGTGCTATTCTAGGACAATGAGTTGATAAGAAAGTAAATGCTATTCAGTATGCTAGCAAAACTCTAGACAGTGCCCAGAGAAATTATGCTACCACTAAAAAAGAATTTTTAGCAGTTGTATTTGCATGTGATAAGTTCAGACCTTATATTGTTGATTCCAATGTAACTATTCACATTGATCATGCTGCTATTAAATATCTTATGGAAAAGAAAGATGGTAAACCTAGACTTATTAGATGGGTTCTCTTGCTACAAGAAGTTGATTTTCATATTATTGATAGAAAGGGAGCTGAGAACCCCGTTGCAGACAACTTGTCTAGGCTAGAAAATATTCTTGATGGCCCACTGCCTATTGATGATAGCTTTCCTGATGAACAATTAAATGTCATAAATGCTTCTTGTAGTACTCCATGGTATGCTGATTATATGCTAATTACATTGTTGCTAAATTTATACTACCTAGATTCACATACCAGCAAAAGAAAAGTTTTTCTATGATTTAATACATTACTTCTGGGATGACCCACACCTTTATAAAGAAGGAGTAGATGGTGTAATTAGACGTTGTGTACCTGAGCATGAACATGAACAAATCCTACGTAAGTGCCACTCTGAGTCTTATGGAGGACACCACGCTGGAGACAGAACTGCACATAAGGTTTTGCAATCCAGTTTCTATTGGCCCACTCTCTTTAAAGATGCTCATAAGTTTGTCTTATCTTGTGATGAATGCTAGAGAATTGGTAATATCAGTAGACATCAGGAAATGCCTATGAACTATTCACGTGTTATTGAACCATTTGATGTTTGGGGCTTTGATTATATCATACCTTTTCCTTCCTCTAATGGGTATACACATATTTTGCTTGTTGTTGATTACATTACTAAGTGGGTAGAAGTTATTCCAACTAGTAGTTTTGATCATAAAACTTCTATTAAGATGCTTAAAGAAGTTATTTTTCCAATGTTTGGGGTGCCTAGATATTTAATGACTGATGGCGATTCACATTTTATGAATGGTTCTTTTCATAAAATGCTTGCTAAATATGATGTTAATCATAGAATTGCATCTCCATATCATCCTCAGTCTACTGGTCAAGTAGAATTGAGTAATAGACAACTTAAAATAATTTTGCAAAAGACTGTTAATAGATCTAGAAAGAATTGGTCTAAGAAACATGATGATGCATTGTGGGCTTATAGAACTTCTTCTAAGAATCCTATGGGTATGTCTCCGTATAAAATGGTTTATGGAAAATTATGTCACTTACCTCTTGAACTAGAACATAAGGCATATTGGGCTATTAAAGAGCTCAATTATGATTTCAAACTTGCCGGTGAGAAGAGGTTATTTGACATAAGCTCACTTGATGAATGGAGAACCGAAGCCTACGAGAATGCCAAGTTGTTTAAAGAAAAAGTTAAAAGATGGCATGATAAAAGGATACAAAAGCATGAGTTTAATGTATGTGATCATGTTTTGCTATACAACTCTTGTTTAAGATTTTTTGCAGGAAAGCTTCTCTCTAAATGGGAAGGTCCTTACATTATCGAGGAGGTCTATCGTTCCGATGCCATAAAGATCAACAACGCCGAAGGCACAAATCCGAAGGTGGTAAACGGTCAAAGAATCAAACATTATATCTCAGGTACTCCCATAAATGTTGAGACCAATATAATTAATACCGTAACACCGGAGGAGTACATAAGGGACACTTTCCAGAACGTTTTAGACTCCAAAAAGGAATAGGTATGTGAAAGTGCAACTATCCCTGGGTGGTTTTGGTAATTCCTAACAACATATAGCTCACTGAGCTAATGCAACTTGAAGATAAATATATCAGGAAAACCTCAATGATTAGCATGGGATGGATTAGAAAGTGGACCGCTCAAAATGCTAAGGACAAAAGGATTGGCTCAAGCTCAAAGCACAAGACTCTACATTTCATTTTTAGTGATCCAATATCACATTGAGTCGATAGGAAAAGCCAATATATGAAGAGGGGGTGAGGTGTTGCTTAATGAGGTTCTTGCTCAAAGTGCTTAGTGATATGCTCCACAACCCTCAACCACTTTCTCATATCCAAATATATCCCAAACCAAAAGTCAAACTCGGCCCCACCGATTTGATCTATCCGGCGCCACCGAGTTCACTTGACATAGCCACTGCCACAAACCCTAGTCTTTTCGGTCCCACCGATAGGGATCTCGGTCTCACTGAGATGGGATCATAATCTCTATGTTTCCCTTCGTAACATTTCGGTCCAACCGAGATGAGCGATCGGTCCCACCAAGATTGCAATGCAAACTCTTTGTTTCCCTTTCGTTACGTTTCGGTCCTACCGAAAGACCGAATTGGTCCCATCGAGATTGCCTGACCAACTCTCTGGTTAGTCTATTACCAAAATAGGTCTCACTGACTTTGTGTAATCGGTCTCACCGAGATTACATTATGCCCTAACCCTAATGATATCGGTCCCACCGAGTTGACATGTCGGTCCCACCAAAAAGCCCAATGGTCACATTATGAACTAAATCGGTCTGACCGAATTGTATGATTTGGTCCCACCGAGTTTGGTGATTTGTGCGTAATGGTTAGATTTTGTGTGGAGGCTATATATACCCCTCCACCCACTCTTCATTCACGGAGAGAGCCATCAGAACATGCCTACACTTCCAACATACATTTTCTGAGAGAGAACCACCTACAATTGTGTTGAGGTCAAGATATTCCATTCCAACCACATAAATCTTGATGTCTAGCCTTCCCCAAGTTGCTTTCCACTCAAATCATCTTTCCACCAAATCCTATCCTATGAAAGAGACTTGAGTTTTGGGGAGACTATCATTTGAAGCACAAGAGCAAGGGGTTCATCATCAACACACCATTTGTTACCTCTTGGAGAGTGGTGTCTCCTAGATTGGTTAGGTGTAACTTGGGAGCCTCCGTCAAGATTGTGGAGTTGAACCAAGGAGTTTGTATGGGCAAGGAGATCGCCTACTTCGTGAAGATCTGACCTAGTGAGGCAAGTCCTTTGTGGGCGATGGCCATGGTGGGATAGACAAGGTTGCTTCTTCGTGGACCCTTCGTGGTTGGAGCCCTCCATGGACTCGCGCAACCATTACGCTTCATGGGTTGAAGGCTCCATCAATGTGGATGTACGATAGCACCACCTATTGGAACCACGCCAAAAATTTCCGGGTCTACATTGCGTTTGCTCCCTCCAAACTCCTCCCTTTACCTTCATATGCAATTGTTTTACATTACGCTGCTATACTCTTAGAATTGCATGTGTAGGTTGTTTGCTTGACTTGTGCTAAGTTGCTAAAATCTGCCAAGAATTATAATTGGGAAAAGGCTAGATTTTTATTTGGTCAAGTAGTCTAATCACCCCCCCTATAGACATACTTTCGATCCTACAAGTGGTATCAGAGCTTTGGTCTCCATTTGCCTTGATTTCCATAGCTTTGGTGATCATAGCCTTGGTTTCACAACGTAGGAGAGTATGGCGTCTAGTGAGGGAAATTACCGCCGTAAAGGTCCTTATTTTGATGGTATAAATTTTGCTAGTTGGAAGCATAAGATGAAAATGCATATTCTTGGATATAACCCCACCGTTTGGGCTATTGTGTGTATTGCCTTGCAAGGTGAATTCTTTGATGGGAGGGAACTGAAACGTGAGGCTAGTGCAGAAGAGTTGAAGATGCTACAATACAATGCTCAAGCTTGTGATATTCTCTTCAATGGATTATGCCCCGAAGAATTCAACAAAATCAGCCGTCTTGAGAATGCAAAGGAAATTTGGGATACTTTGATTGATATGCACGAAGGTACCGACTCCGTCAAGGAATCCAAATTGGATGTGCTTCAAAGTCAACTTGACAAGTTCAAAATGAAGGATGGTGAAGGTGTCGCTGAAATGTACTCTAGGCTTGCTCTCATCACAAATGAGATTGCCGGCTTAGGAAGTGAAGAGATGACCGATAGATTCTTCACCAAGAAGATCCTAAGAGCCTTGGATGGAAAATATGATACCGTGTGCACATTGATCCAAATGATGCCCAATTACAAAGATCTCAACCCAACAGAAGTCATTGGAAGGATTGTTGCTCATGAGATGTCACTCAAGGATAATGAAGAGCTTCACAACAAGTCAAGTGGTGCTTTCAAAGCCTCATGTGATGCTCCCACATCATCAAGTGAGAAACAAAACTTCAATGAAGAATTGAGCTTAATGGTGAAGAACTTCAACAAGTTCTACAAGAGTAGAAGCAAGGAAAGAAGTTCCAAGTCAAGGTCCTACTATGACAAAAGATCCTCAAGTCGTGAATGAAATTGCTACAATTGTGGAAGACCTGGACACTACTCCAATGAGTGTAAAGCTCCCTACAAAAGAAGAGAAGGTTCTCCCAAAAGAAAGAGTAGGAGAGAAGAATCACCACCAAGAGAGAGAAGGAGTAGAGATGAATGTTGTAAACGAAGAACATCACGGAGAAGCAAGGATTCGAAAAGGAAGGAAAAATCATCAAGGGGCTACATAAAATGAAGACATCAAGCTCAAGTTGGTGAATGGGTATCTGGCTCCGACTCTGACGATCACTCCGAGAGAAGTTATCACTCCGACTCCAGATATACTCAAGATGAAGGTGTTGCCGGTCTAGCACTTGTGTCAACCAACTCCTATGACATATTTGAGTCACCTAATGAAGGAATTGGAAGATGCTTCATGGCTAAAGGCCCAAAGGTATTACACCCTGAGTATGTTGATTTCAATAGTGATGAAGATGACTTGCTAGGTGATGATGATTTACTTGTTGACAATTCTAGTGATGAAAACTATAATGAACTTGCTATTAATCATGCTAATCAAGACAAAACGAATGACGATGATAAGAAGGATATTGAGCATCTAACGAAAGAGCTAAACACTCTTAAGTTAGCTCATGAAACTACCTTGGAAAATCATCGAGAGCTTTAAAGACTCATGAGAAGTTACGCTTTGAAAAGCTCAACCTTGAGCAAGAGCATGATTCTTAAAGGCAATCAATGATGATCTTTGCAAGAATAGTTCTTCTTACATTTCCAAGCATTTACTTTTGTCTACTTACATGCCACAAGTTAAATCTAGCAACAAGAACAAGAAAGATTCTTCGTCTAGTAGTAACAATAATCATGCCAAACCCAATGATGTTGCTTATAGTAGTTCTATTGATTCCACTAATGATTCTCTTAGCCAAGTTACACTTGAGCAAGAAAATAGCTTATTGAAGGGAATTATAGAGAAAGTGTTTACAAGAGCCTTGCCGTAAGTAAGCAATTTGAGAAAATTGTACACAAGCAAGGAAGACACTGGAAGAATCAAGGTGTTGGTTTTGAATGAAAGTTCAATGCCAATGGAGTTGAGTGGGAAGAAGATCAATACCCCAAGACGAAGTTTGTTCCTCAACAAGAGAAGTATGATCCTACTTCTTTCCAAGGAACACAAGCTCAAGATGATCTTCCACCACAAGATCACAAGCAAAATGGCAAGGACAAGCTCCACGAGGAGATTGATGCATTTGAAGAACCTCCCAAAGCCTTGGTCAAGTGGGCCCCCAAGACTACATCAAGTTCTACTTCATCAAGTACGACTACAACTCCAAGGATTCCATCAAGATGGTGTGGATTCCAAAGAAGAAGAACTAGAGAGTTCTTGAGGGTGACTCCGCCAACACACTTCACTCATATCATTTTGGCTAGTACAAGTGCAAACAACTTCCATATCTTGCACTAGTTCAAGGAGTCACAACCCCTCTTGTTGGTAAGACAAGGGACATGGTAACCTAATGCATTCATGGACATTATCTCATGTGAATATCACTCTATATCTATGGATATCCTTGTTTGTTCCTTATGGGACTAACCGATGTAGGTATTGAAAGTGCAACTCACTCCAAAGGATTGCTCCAAAGGATCTACATCAACATTGAGCATCTACATCTTCAATACCTACATGAGGTCATCATCGACAAAACCCAAGGTTAGTTCATCCCTCTTAGGGGGGGTATCACATCTAGGGGGAGCTTTACTCTAATTAATTGATCTAAAGCAACTCTAATGGTGTGAACACAACAATGCTTTATGTAAAAGTGGCAACCCCACTTGTGCTTAAACGATGAGTATGACCTATGATCAAATGTTCTCATTTGACTCCTAAGGCAATATACTCATATATAGATGACCTAGTTATCGCCAATTGCTTGATACATGCTAGAGTGTTTGTGCATGCTTTGTCACATATTTCATTTGTCATCTTATTGTGTGAGCATGTTGGTTGCATATTTTACTCATTTGAGGACATCCATTTGTTGCTTTGATTGTTTGCCTTTTTCTCTTTTGCCAAATGGATGGACAAGAATGCCTAAGAACTCCCTCTAGCTATCTATGCTTTCCTTGTCTCAAACTCTATTCATGCTACATCACAAAGTTTGATCAAGTCAGATTCGAACCACTCTGTGTGAGGAGCACTTGGAGTCCCCGATTTGTCATAGACATAAACTTCCAAAACCTCTTTGTGCATTTCGGTATGACCGAGTCATCCATTTCGGTCACAGCGAGATCACTATGTTGATCTAGGTTTTCAATCTCGGTGCAACCGATTAGAACTTTTCGGTCACACCGAGTTGCAGTAACCGCTTGCAGTTCTCCATCTTGGTGCCACCGAGTTGTTCCACTCGGTCACACCGACAGGGTCAGGTTATATATACTGAAGGGTCAATTTTTTGGAAAATTTTCCAAAACCTTTCACCCGCACGTGACCTGCTCTGCCTCCCCGGGTCTCCGGATCGTCCTCTCTCCGCCAGCGACCTCCCGCTGCTGGTCTGTGCCGCCGTCAACGGCAATCTGCCCCGCCGTTGCCGCCGTAGCAAGTTCACCGCCGAAGTAGGTTATGAACTTGATCTTTGTGCTATTCCTTAACGCCGATTCATAGCACATTGCTTTGCCATGATTCTTGCCACGTATGAAATTATCCTATCCAGCGAAAGCATCCCGTAGATTAGATTTGATTTGAAAATTTAGGGTTAGGTCTCCACCAAACTCATCTCGGACTGACCGAGTTGTAGAAATCGGTCTCACCAATTTGGCTTAGGCCATTGCACATGCGTTTTCGGTCTGGTCGAAAATTGCAAATCGGTGTGACCGAGTTCGATTCTCTATGAAACCCTAGTAGACTCGGTGACACTGAACTGTGACTCGGTCTGACCGAGTTCACTAGTTTAGGTTCCAAAAGCTGCTTCGGTATCACCGAGTTTACAAATCGTTAGATCCGAAATGCTTTCCGCGAAGAACTAAAACTAAGTTTTTAAGTCATCTGTTTTGCAAAAATTCTGCACTTTGTGATGCTCATCTGCTCTACCTCATCTACAACCTATTCACAGGGTCTGCTGACAGTTTGCCTACAAGATGCCTGATCAAAGTGACAGCCAGAACAAGTCTGAGGAGCAGGTTCATATGAGTGAGGGAACTAGTCCCTCTAGCACTTCTGATGAGGGCAGCAGGAGCACACCAAGCAACTTGCCCAAGGTAGCCACCAGAACAAGGAAGAAGAAGACCTCAGATTCTGAGGATGAGGATTATGTGCCTGTTGAGGAAGCAGTCAGCTCCAAGAAAAAGGTGCTGAAGAAAGAGTATGGCTCAGCTGCTACAACAAAGCCAGTGATGCACAAGAAGGCTCCGGCAAAGAGGATACCCATGTTAAAGGCCAGAGCCTCAACTGCTGAAACCTCCAAGCCAACTTAAGAGGCAGTTGGAGAAGGAAAGAAAAGAAAAGAAAGGGTCAAGAAGACCACCCCGGAGTACTTGGTAGATCCTCCATTATGAGAGATCCAGAAGAAGAGGAGGAGGAAGAGGATGTTGCACCAGCTCCTAAGGCTCAGAAGCTTATGGGAGATGCAATCAAGTCAGGGGCTGCTCCATCTAAGCCCAAGTATACTCCCAAGGCCACTGCTTAGAAACCCCCAAAACCCAAGAGGAACACCAGGAGAATACCTGCTAAGGAGACGAACAAGGCCCCAGTGCCTGAAGCTGAAGAAGAAGATGATGATTCTCTTGTTTTGAGGAAGTTCAAGCCCAAAATTCTTGACCACAATGATGCTCACCCAGTCGCTGAGGACATGCACATCAGGAAAGATGCAGGACTATGGTTGTGGAGACAGTCTGATCCCTATGCTGTTAGGAGGAGGACTGCAGTTGACTACAAGTTCCATACAAAGGAACAATAAGATTTCTATGAGACTATTCTTCTTGACAAGAAGCCCATAGTGTGTGGCATGAAATGGGTGGACTAGGAGTTCATCCAGGAAAATGAAGATCACTTCCCTAGAGTGCATGACAGCTTTAAGGCTTGTGGAGTAGATGAATTCGTTGGACAAAAGCTCACCAAATGGAATGATGAGTTGAAAATGCAGTTCTACTCCACTGCCCACTTCTATCCAGATGGGAGGATAGTTTCGATGTCTGAGGGTACCAGGTACCAGTCGACAATTGATGAGTGGGCCAAGCTAATCAATGCCCCAGAGGAACATGAAGATGAGTTGGATGTGTATGCCACCAAGAAGAAAGACCACAACTCAATGGCAAACATTTACAAGGAGATCCCTAATAAGGCTTTAAAAACTCACAAGCTTGGATCTGTGCATTTCTTGTTGTCTGGTCTGCCTACGATCAACTGGATTTTAAGGCACACATTGCTACCCAAGTCAGGAGATCACAATATGATCAGAGGACACTACATCAACATGGTGCAAATTTTTGGTGTTCCCCAAAAATTCAAAGTTATGAGCTTGATTGTAGAAATGATCAAGAGGACTGCTGCTGATCAAAAGAGGAGTTGTGGATATGCTCCACATATTCATGAGCTCATCAACTCTAAGATGGGAACATGGACTTACTTGCTGGACATGGAGCATCTACCTCTACATCCTGAATTTGATGACAACACAGTAGTGATGAATGACGAAGAACCATCATCAGCTTAAGTCCAAAAGAAGAGAGTCAAGGAAAAGGCTCAGAAAGCTGCCCAGATGCCAAGTGTTGAAGAGGCATCTCGAGTCTTCCTAAAGAGCAAGCAATATCAGTTAGGCTATCTGATTCAAGCTACACTGAGGATTGAGAAGGGCTTGGCCACCCTGACTCAGAATCAGCAGAGCCTGGAGAGGATTGTGGAAACAAAATTCTATGATCTTGATCTGAAGGTGACTGAGATTCAGACTGCAGTTGAGCAAGTTCAGGAGGAAGCAAAGGAGAGGAGAGGAAAAGCAACCACTGATGCTTTTAAGCATGTGCCACGAGGTCCAAGGTCTGCTGTAGTGACAGTCTCAGATGCTAGAGCTTCCGTGTCAGCACCAGCAGCTATAGCTCTAGTGCCACCTCCAGCACCCACTCTATCAGCTCCAACTACTTCATCAGAAGCCTTCGTCCTTGGAGTTCTATCTACACCACCTCCCAAAGACCAAACCTGAGACACGTATAGAACTATGCATTTTCAAACTTTTTGGTAACTTGTTGCCAAAGGGGGAGAAATATGTATAGATCATAGGCTTCGAGAGAGACTATCTTGCTTTTTGTCTCTCTTGCTATTTTGGTTGAACTACTTTATTGTGTGCTTGTGTGAGATACTTTATGTCCTTGTGAGATACTTATATGATCATGTGGTTGATCATATGCTACCTTAATGTTTGGTTGAATGATGCTATCCTTTATATTAGATATATGATCATTCACTTGCTTGGTGATGAGTGCATGCTTTTAATTTCTATCATTTTGAGCGCTCCACCAAGATGTATGTGACATGGAAGAGTAACCCATGATCCTAATTGATTGTGCATTTACATTCAAAAGCAAATTTTAAATAATGCACAAATTTAGGGGGAGCTCTTGCTTATCACATACTTCTCAAAGAGACGATGTTTTTCAATCTTATAATCATTTGTCGAAGCTTTGATCTATATGTTGTCATCAATTACCAAAATGGGGGAGATTGAAAGTGCAACTATCGCTGGGTGGTTTTGGTAATTCCTAACAACATATAGCTCATTGAGCTAATGCTACTTGAAGATAAATATTTCAGGAAAAGCTCAATGATTGGCATGGCATGGATTAGAAAGTGGACCCCTCAAAATGCTAAGGACAAAAGGATTGGCTCAAGCTCAAAGCACAAGGCTCTACATTTCATTTTTAATGATCCAAGATCATATTGAGTCCATAGGAAAAGCCAATACTGTTAAGAGGGGGTGAGGTGTTGCTTAATGAGGTTCTTGCTCAAAGTGCTTAGTGATATGCTCCACAACCCTCAACCACTTTCTCTTATACAAATATATCCCAAACCAAAAGTCAAACTCGGCCCCACCGATTTGATCTATCCGGCGCCACCGAGTTCACTTGACATAGTCACTGCCACAAACCCTAGTCTTTTCGGTCCCACCGACAGGGGTCTCGGTCTCACCGTGATGGGATTGTAATCTATCTTTTTCCCTTCGTAACGTTTTGGTCCAACTGAGATGAGCGACCGGTCCCACCGAGATTGCAATGCAAACTCTCTGTTTCCCTTTCGTAACGTTTCGATCCTACCGAAAGAGCGAATCGGTCCCACCGAGATTTCTTGACCATCTCTCTAGTTAGTCTATTACCAAAATCGGTCTCACCGAGTATGTGTAATAGGTCTCACCGAGATTATGTTATGCCCTAACCCTAATGATATCGGTCCCACCGAGTTGACATGTTGGTCCCACCGACAACCCTAACGGTCACATTAGGAACTAAATCGGTCTGACCGAGTTGTATGATTCGGTCCCACCGAGTTTGATGATTTGTGTGTAAGGGTTAGATTTTGTATGCTGGCTATATATGCCCCTCCACCCACTCTTCATTCGTGGAGAGAGCCATCAGAACATGCCTACACTTCCAACATACATTTTCTAAGAGAGAACCACCTACACTTGTGTTGAGGTCAAGATATTCCATTCCAACCACATAAATCTTGATCTCTAGCCTTCCCCAAGTTGCTTTCCACTCAAATCATCTTTCCACCAAATCCTATCCTACGAAAGAGAGTTGATTGTTGAGGAGACTATTATTTGAAGCACAAGAGCAAGGAGTTCATCATCAACACACCATTTGTTACCTCTTGGAGAGTGGTGTCTCCTAGATTGGTTAGGTGTCACTTGGGAGCCTCCGTCAAGATTGTGGAGTTGAACCAAGGAGTTTGTACATGCAAGGAGATCGCCTACTTCATGAAGATCTACCCTAGTGGGGCAAGTCCTTCGTGGGCGATGGCCATGGTGGGATAGACAAGGTTGCTTCTTCGTGGACCCTTCGTGGGTGGAGCCCTCCGTGGACTCGCGCAACCGTTAACCTTCATGGGTTGAAGTCTCCATCAACGTGGATGTATGATAGCACCACCTATCAGAACTATGCCAAAAATCTCCGTGTCTACATTGCGTTTGCTCCCTCCAAACTCCTCCCTTTACCTTCATATGCAATTGTTTTACATTCCGCTGCTATACTCTTAGAATTACATGTGTAGGTTGTTTGCTTGACTTGTGCTAAGTTTCGAAATCTGCCAAGAATTAAAATTGGGAAACGGCTAGATTTTTATTTGGTCAAGTAGTTTAATCACCCCCTCTATACATACTTTCGTTCCTACAGTATGTGGTACGATAAGTAAACCGAGTCCAAAACATTTCCAATGATATTTTTTCTCTGTTTTGGAATATTTAAAAAATTAGGAAAATTAAAAGTAGTCTGAATGAGACATGAGGGCACCACAAGGGTCGAGGGCGCGCCCTACCCCCTGAGCAGGCCCCCTGTCCTTGTGGCCACCTCGTGTGCCTTCCGGACTCCATTTTCTTGCACCATACTTCTTATGGTCGGTAAAAAATCATTATATAATCTCCCAAAGGTTTTGACCACCGTACCACGACAATATCTCCTGTTTTTGTTTCGAGTTGTTTTCTGCCAGATTTTGCAAGGTTTTGACCACCGTACCACGGCAAGTCCTTCGTGGGCGATGGCCACGGTGGGATAGACAAGGTTGCTTCTTCGTGGACCCTTCGTGGGTGGAGCCCTCCGTGGACTAGACAAGGACCCTGCTGCCACAGGAGGGTAGGACAAAAGATGTCATGCAAGTTCTTTTCCATAAGCACGTATGACTATATTCGGAATACATGCCTACATTATATCAATGAACTGGAGCTAGTTCTGTGTCACCCTAGGTTATGACTGTTACATGATGAACCGCATTCGGTGTAATTCTCGATCACTGATCCATTTCCTACGATCTTTCCATATATGGTTCTTCGCTTATTTACTTCCCGTTGCTATTGCTATAATCACTACAAAATACCAAAAACATTTCTTTTACTACTGTTACCTTTTGCTACCGTTATCACTACTATCATATTACTTTGCTACTAAACACTTTGCTGCAGATATTAAGTTTCCAGGTGTGGTTGAATTGACAACTCAGCTGCTAATACATGAGAATATTCTTTGGCTCCCCTTGTGTCGAATCAATAAATTTGGGTTGAATGCTCTACCCTCGAAAACTGTTGCGATCCCCTATACTTGTGGGTTATCAAGACTATTTTCTGGCGCCGTTGCCGGGGAGCATAACTCTATTCTTTGAGTCACTTGGGATATATATATCTGCTTATCATTATGAAGAACTTGATTCACCTTGATCTATCCCTCAACTACGAGGGGAGGTAAGGAACTGCCATCTAGCTCTGCACTTGATTCACCTTCTGTTATGAGTAAGTTTGCGACACCTACACCTCCTTCTGCTATTCGTTCTGATATGTCACATGTTATTCATGATGCCACTTCTGCTATGCATGATACTTATGATGAAACTACCTCTATGGCTAATACTACTATGCCACTTAGTGATTTTCTTGATGAACAACTTGCTAGGGCTACAGAAATTGAAAATATTGAATCTGACGATACTGATGAAAGTGATGATGAAGAATCACTTGTTATTCCTAAGTGTTTTGTCTTTGATCAATAAGCTTCTTTAGCTATTTTAGCTTGCCAAAATAGAACTGAATTCAAAAGATTATTAGCTAAATGGAGTAAGCAATCTCTAAATGCTAGAATGAAACCTGACCCTGCTTTTGCTACTTCACCTATCTTTGTTACTGATAAGGATTATGAATTCTCTGTTGATCCTGATATAATTACTTTGGTTGAATCCGATCCTTTTCATGGTTATGAATCTGAAACTTTGTGGCACATCTTACTAAATTAAATGATATAGCCACGCTGTTCACTAAAGATGAGAGAACTCGTTACTTTTACATCCTTAAAATATTTCCGTTCTCGTTAAAGGGTGATGCTAAGATATGGTTTAATTCTCTTGATCCTGGTTGTGTGCGTAGTCCCCAGGATATCATTTATTACTTCTCTGCTAAATATTTCCCCGCTCATAAGAAACAAGCTGCTTTAAGGGATATATATAATTTTGTGCAAATTGAAGAAGAGAGTCTCCCACAAGCTTGGGGGAGGCTTCTCCAATTACTTAATGCTTTTCCTGATCATCCTCTTAAGAAAAATGAAATACTTGATATCTTTTATAATGGACTAACCGATGCCTCCAGAGATTACCTGGATAGTTGTGCTGGATCTGTTTTCAGGGAAACAACACTGGATGATGCTGAAATTTTATTGAATAATATGTTGACAAATGAAAATAATTGGACACCTCCGGAGCCAATTCCTAAACCAACTACGAAGAAGAGGGGTATTCTATTTCTCAGTCCTGAAGATATGCAAGAGGCAAAGAAATCTATGAAAGAAAAAGGTATTAAAGCTGAAGATGTTAAGAATTTACCTCCTATTGAAGAAATACATGGTCTTAATTTACCGCCTGTTGAAGAAACATATAATCTTAATCCTCTACCTATTGAAGAAACTCATGGTCTTGATAACCCGACACGGGTAGTAAAGGTAAATTCTCTCTATAGATATGATAAAGCTATAATCCCGTTTACTAAATTTGCTAGCCCATGCTTAGATGAGTTTGATAAATTTATGGCTAAGCAAGAAGATTTTAATGTTTATTTTGGTAGACAATTGAAAAACAATTCAAATATGCTTGAACACTTGTGTGATTATATGGCTAATGTCAAAGGTGAACTTAAACTTATTAGTAAACATGCTTCTATGGTTACCACTCAAGTAGAACAAGTACTTAAAGCTCAAAATGATTTCCTCAATGAATTGAATAGTAAAGACAATGATTATGCTGTTATAGTGGCTACTAGAACTGGTAGAATGACTCAGGAACCTTTGTATCCTGAAGGCCACCCTAAGAGAATTGAGCAAGATTCTCAGAGAAATAATATAGGTGCACCTAGCTCTTCTAAAAATAAGAAAAAGAAAAATGATAGGACTTTGCATGCTTCTAGTGATCCTATTGTTGAAACACCTGAGAATCCAAATGATATTTCTATTTCTGATGCTGAAACTCAATCTGGTAATGAACCTGAAACTAGTGATAATGCTAATAATAATGTTCATGATGATGCTCAACCTAGTAATGATAATGACATAGAAATTGAACCTGCTGTTGATCTTGATAACCCACAATCAAAGAATCAACGTTATGATAAGAAAGACTTTGTTGATAGGAAACATGGTAAAGAAAGAGAGCCATGGGTTCAGAAACCCATGCCTTTTCCTCCCAAACCATCCAAGAGAAAAGGATGATGAGGATTTTGAGCGCTTTGCTGAAATGATTAGACCTATCTTTTTGCGTATGCGATTAACTGATATGCTTAAAACCAATCCTTATGCTAAGTACATGAAAGATATTATTACAAATAAAAGAAAGATACCGGAAGCTGAAATTTCCACCATGCTTGCTAATTATACTTTTAAGGGTGGAATACGAAAGAAACTTGGAGATCCAGGAGTACCAACTATACCATGCTCCATTAAAAGAAACTATGTTAAAACTGCTTTATGTGATCTTGCAGCCAGTGTTAGTGTTATGCCTCTCTCTTTATATCATAGACTTGATTTGAATAAGTTGACACCTACTGAAATATCTTTGCAAATGGCTGATAAATCAACTGCTATACCTGTTGGTATTTGTGAGGATGTGCCTGTTGTAGTTGCAAATGTTACTATTTTAACGAACTTTGTTATTCTTGATATTCCCGAGGATGATAGTATGTCTATTATTCTTGGAAGACCCTTTTTGAATACTGCAGGGGCTGTTATTGATTGCACTAAAGGCAATGTCACTTTTCATGTTAATGGTAATGAGCATACGGTACACTTTCCGAGGAAACAACCTCAAGTTCATAGTATCAACTCTATTGGGAAAATGCCATCGATTATATTTGGAGGTTTTGAATTTCCTCTTCCTACTGTCAAGAAGAAATATGATACTCTTATTATTGGGGATGTGCATATCCCCGTTGAGGTAACATAGTGTTATTCGAAATTTCTCCGGTTCCATGTTATTCGGAATGAGTTCGTTAACAAGACTTGATCAACCTTGTTAGTGGATTCCTTTTGATGATCATGAGATGGATGAAACTAGAAGGCACAACCTTCTATACTCCACTTTTTTTACTTTCTGTTACTTATATTAAATAAAATGAAAATAAATATTTTTCTGTCTGTTATCTGATTATCCGTGCAATATAAAAATACCTCGAAAATAAAAGTTCTCGAAATGCCCTGAAATTTAAATATGATTTTTTTTCTACAATATTTGAGAATATTTGGCACTGAGAACACAACAAGGGGGTCAACCACCTGCCCACGAGGGTGGAGGGCGCGCCCAACCCCCCTGGGCATGCCCCCCTGCCTCGTGGGCCCATGGTGGCCCTCCTCCACTTATTCCTGCACTCACACACTTCATCTTCCTCCCACAAACATGAATAACCAGCTCAAGCCCGAGTCCAAGCTCGTTTTGCTGCCATTTTCGATCTCCTTGCTCAAAGCACCTCTCACAAAACTGCTTGGGGAGATTGTTCCTTGGTATGTGACTCCTCCATTGGTCCAATTAGTTTTTGTTCTAGTGATTTATTCATTGCAAATTTGTGTTTCTTAGGTGACCCTGTTCTTGAGCTTGCATGTCAAATTTATATGGTCAAAAGTAGTTTTGATGCATGATATAGGCCCTAGGCACTTGTAGGAGTAGTTGCTACCAATATTATTGAGTTTGGTTTACTTTTATTTTGAAGTTACTAAAAATTTCAGATTTTTCAGAAAATGATGAGGAGACTTTTGAGGGGCTCATCGAGCCAAAGCTCGAAGGAAAAGGCACCGAAGCCTAAGTATAATCTGCCTCGCACCTGTAACGCCCTCGATGCGGCTATATCTCCCACGTGTCAAAGCACGACTTAGAGGCATAACCGCATTGAAAGCAATGTCGCAAGTGAGGTAATCTTCACACAACCCATGTAATATAATAAGGAATAAGATACATAGTTGGCTTACAATCGCTACTTCACACAATTACATGAATAAAGCATTACATCATCCAGATACAATCAAGGTCCGACTACGGAACCAAAATAGAAGAAGAACCCCAAATGCGACAAGGTCTCCGATCAACCCCAACTGGGCTCCACTACTGATCAACTAGAACGGAACAACACAAAGGACAAGATCTTCATCGAGCTCCTCCTTGAGCTTGGTTGCGTCGTCTGCACGAACTCATCGGCACCTGCAAGCTGGTTTTGGAAGTATCTGTGAGCCACGGGGACTCAGCAATCTCGCACCCTCGCGATCAAGACTATTTAAGCTTATGGGTAAGGTAAAGGTATGAGGTGGAGCTGCAGCAAGCGACTAGCATATGTGGTGGCTAAAACATACGCAAATGAGAGCAAGAAGAGAAGGCAAAGCACAGTCGATAAAAGTATGATCAAGAAGTGATCCTGGACTACCTACGCCAAGCATAACTCCAACAACCGTGTTCACTTCCCGGACTCCGCCGGAAAGAGACCATCACGGTTACACACGCGGTTGATTCATTTTAATTAAGGTCAACTTCAGATTTTCTACAACCGGACGTTAACAAATTCCCATCTGCCCATAACCGCGGGCACGGCTTTCGAAAGTTCAAATCCCTGCAGGGGTGTCCCAACTTAGCCCATGACAAGCTCTCACGGTCAACGAAGGAATAGACCTCCACCCGAGACATTCCGATCAGACTCGGTATCCAGGTACAACAAGACATTTCGACAGGGTAAAACTAAACTAGCAACATCGCCCGAATGTGCTGACAAATCCCGATAGGAGCTGCACATATCTCTTTCTCAGGCACACTCAGATTGTCCTAGGTACGGGTAAGCCAGCCCAGAGTTGCCCCTGGTGGCCACCGGTAGCTGACAGGTGGACCAACACTCAGAGGAGCACTGGCCGGGGGGGGCAAAATAATGATGACCCTTGAGTCCGCAAAACCCAAGGGAAAAAAAGGCTAGGTGGCAAATGGTAAAACCAATGTTGGGCATTGCTGGAAGAGCTTTACTTAAGGCGAACTGTCAAGGGTTCCCATTATAGCCCAACCGCGTAAGGGACGCAAAATCCGGGAACACAACACCGATATGACGGAAACTAGGGCGGCAAGAGTGGAACAAAACACCAGGCATAAGGCCGAGCCTTCCACCCTTTACCAAGTATATAGATGCATTAATTAAATAAGATATATTGTGATATCCCATCAAGTAAACATGTTCCAACAAGGAACAACATCCCCATGTTCCAACAAGGAACTAACTTCAATCTTCACCTGCAACTAACAACTTCAATCTTCTTTTGCTATGCCTATGCTGCGATACCTACCACTTGCTTATCATGCCTCCCATATTGTTGAACCAAGCCTCTAACCCACCTTGTCCTAGCAAACCGTTGATTGGCTATGTTACCGCTTTGCTCAGCCCCCTCTTATAGCGTTGTTAGTTGCAGGTGAAGATTGAGGCCGGAAACATCAAACAACAATTCCGAAAAATCCTCATGTGCATTAGCAATTTAATGCAACAACAATTTTAACCAATCTTGAAGTTGTTATCATGATGCAGATGACATGTGCAAGTTTATGCAATTTTTAAGAAAATGTTAACAAGAGCATATTATGAAGCATTTGTCATCGTGGCGGAAATGAAAGGGGTGCCACGACAACGAATACGAAAATGATGCCACGGCAACATATCGGTTATCCGGTAGCCCACGGGGATACCAGTGTGTCGGAGTAAATAGCCATGGGTAGCCTAGCTGGCTTCCCCCGGCCCATCAGAAAAAATTACAAGCCTGGCCGACTCTCAAGAAGATTCAAGACCTAGGGCCGCCTCCCCCCTCAGCCGGCTACCTCCTAGGCCGGCTTCGGGGGCGGCCCGCCCTTCACCCTCATGAAGAAAGCTGTGGATGGCCGACTACGAGAAGCCGGCTACAGCAAGGCCGGCTACAGCAAAGCCGGCTACAGCAAGGCCAGCTCCCATAAAGCAGTCCAAGCCGTACCCGCAATCTACGCGTCCACCCTGCGGTGATGAAGCGGGGCGTTGCTACAGTGGAGCCTGCCACCCCCAAAACCCGGAGCACGCCTGGTACAGTGTGTCGTACGGGTGGCCACGACCCGTCTGGCGCGACACTGTTGCCACGTCGGCTCCGACGCCGTCCACGACGGGCCGCCAGTGTGGCCCTCGAGGCGGTGGGCCCCTTCGGGCACAGAGATGCCGAAGGCGGCCGCACCTCCTCTCAAGCCGGCAAGATAGAGGGCCGGCCTCCCATAGCCAGCCCGCCACTTTCCTCGAAGGAGACGCCCATTAAGGAGACAAGATACGGCGGGGCTACAGTAATCGCCCGCCAAGGCGGCGTTACTGGAGCCACGCTTACCCCGACCAAGCCTGCGTCAACAGCACGGAGCAACAGTAACCAGCCACGGACCAGGCCCTGGCCCATGGGGCCTGCCTGTCGACCAAGGAGCCGGCAGCCGGCGGGACCCACCAACCGGCGGGCCCCAGTAGCCGGCACAGAAGCCGGCAAGCATAGTCACAGACAGCTGGGCCCCGCGCCCAGCTGGATTACCATTGTACCCCCGGGGGGTAGGCCTATATAAACCCCACGGTGCACCCATGCAAAGGGTTGGACTCTCAAGTTAGACCTAGACACCATACAAGGAGAGGAAGCAAGCCAGCTGAGCCCTTCTTCCTCCTTCCACCCAAAACAGCTCAAGGAGTATTGTAGCTACTTGTTCATTTAGCAACCATGCGGAGACCCCGTAGAGCAGCAGTAGGGGTGTTATCTCCCCGGAGAGCCCTGAAGCTGGGTAAGATTCGCCGGCGTGCATGTCTACGCCTTATCCCGTTTCCAGGCACCGGCGATGTTTTATTGGCTCCCACAACGATAAGCCACCCGTTGGCATATGTCGCTCCTACCACTCGACATTTGGCGCCCACCGTGGGGCCAGGTGCACCATCGTCCGAAGACCTATTTTGGACGGGAACCCTTTTCCTTCCTCGCGAGCGTAGCCAGCCTGGCTCGCCCGATGGCGCTTGCCGCGACGCGCTGCATGGCTTCACCAACGTCTGCGCGGCGAGCAGCCTCGCCGACCTCTTCGACAAGGCCCGCGTCTCCGACGAGCTTGCCTCCGATGCGGGCACCGATCATCTTGCCAACCTCCTCGGCCAGCTCCACGTCTCCAGCGAGCCCGCTGCGGATTTGGACTCGGTTGGCTCCACCGACCCGATGCCCGTCGACTCCGACACGGCATCCTACGACACCTTCCCCACCAACGTGATGATCTACAACGACCCGCTCCCTCTGGCTGGCGATCGCGATTTTGACACTACCGAGGTGATGATTATCGGCCTCGACGGCCCGACTGACGAGGGCGCCCGCGACGCCCCATGCGCGGCGGCCCACGACTTGTCCGCCCCCCTTCCGGCTGACGCCAACGACGAAGTACTGGAGGCACGCCGCCTCGCCCTCCTCGCGGAGGGCCGGCGGCTGGCCTCCGTAAGACGCCTCACTGAGGCCTACTAGCGCGAAGCTGACCGCGCCGCCTTCGGCACGCCGGCTCCGGCTGGCCCAAGCCAGGCTGGTGCTGTCAGGCAACGCGGCGCCGTCATCGCCGACACGCTTGGAATCGATCGCCCAGTTTACGCCACCCCGCTCGAGAACCTGCGCGCCGCCCAGGCGGCCGTAGACGAGCTGGACGGCTTGGAAGCCGAAGACCTCCCCCACATGACGCGGGGCATACAGCAACTAATCGATGCAGCCGCCCGGCGGCACGAAGCCGACGCCTGCGCGGGGAGCCATCCCCCGCACCGCGACCACGGCGCGACTTCTCGATCGCCGACTACGAGCAACACCCGTGCGCGGCGCGAGAAAGAGCCGGCTTCCAGCCGAAGCCGGACCCAAATCTCCATCGAGCGAGACGCGGACGGCCGCCCCCGAGCCATGGAATGGCGGGCACCCTGCCTCCACCTCGAGCTCGCGGAGAGAGATATCCCACCCCGCCTCCAGTGGCTCACCCGACTCTCAGCGGCCGGCTTGGTCGCCGCGAGGGAGTTGGCGAAAACGATGCTCGCCACCGGATCGACCGCCTGGCCAGATCCCTGGCACTAGAAGAAGAAGACGATGTCGGCCCGCCTTGCTTTGGCCCCCGCATCCGCGACGAGCCCTTCCCCAAAGGGTTTTCGTTCCCAAGAGACACGCCCAAGTACAACGGCTCGGTGAAGCCGGAAGACTGGCTGACCGACTACTCCACAGCCGTCAGCATCGCCAATGGCAACCGTTGTGTTGCCGTGAAGTACGTGTCCCTCATGCTGCAGGGCACGACACGGACTTGGCTTAACAGCCTCAAGCCTCTCGGCATCAACAGCTGGGTGGATTTCACTGAAGCCTTCGTTCGCAACTTACCAGCACCTACAAGCGGGCTCCCAAGCCCAGACAGCTCTCCCTGTGTGTACAGGGCCCAGCCGAGTCCACTCGCGACTACCTCACGCGTTGGGCCGAGCTCCGCAACTCCTGCGAGGGGGTGGACGAGGTGCAAGCCATCGTATACTTCACTGTCGGTTGCCGAGAGGGCACCCTCCTCAAGCACAAGCTTCTCTGCGATGAGCCGACTACCCTCGACGAGCTCCTGAACATCGCCGACAAGTACGCCACCGCCGACTCCTCGATGAAGACCGAGCTCCGGGTGGACGCGTCCGGAAAAGTGCTCAATCCGGCGCCCCAAGCACCGGCTGGAGATTCCGGTCGACGCCAACACCAGAATGATCAGAAGCGCAAAGGCCCTGCGCTGCCTCCCGCTAGCCGGCAGGTGGCCACGGTCGAAGATACGCCGCCTGAGGGGCGGCCCGCGCCCAAGAAACCCAAGGGCGGCCAGCCGGCTTGGCAGCCGGCCTTCTCCTACGAGCAAACCCTGGATGCCCCGTGCAAATTCCACAGCAGCGCGAAGCCGTCCAACCATACGACCCAAAAGTGCAACTGGCTCGCCCGAATCTCCAAGGGCGAAGGGCTCACGCCGACTCCGCCTACCGGCCCGCCGCCTCCGGCTCCTCCGCCCAAGGCCGCTCGGCCCGCGGTCGACGCCGTGCAGGACGAGTTCCCCGATGAGCAAGCATCTTACATCGTCTTCACGAGCCAGCCCGAAGACCGGCGCAGCAAGCACCGAGAGCAACAAGAGGTCAATATGGCCGCCGACAACCCAGCCGGCCACATGCATTGGTCAGAGAAATCCATCAGTTGGAGCCGGGCCGACCACCCAGAGGTGATTCCATCCCCCGGCTCCTACGCTTTGGTCCTGGAGGCCACCCTTGCGACGGACACGCGTGCCGCCCGCTTCTCCCGCGTGCTGATCGACGGTGGAAGCAGCTTCAACATCCTGTATCGCGACACCATGGAGAAGTTGGGTGTCAAGGCAAAACAGCTTGTGCCGACTCGAACGGTGTTTCATGGCATCATACCCGGTTTGTCCTGCGCCCCCATCGGCAAGATCAAGATCGATGTACTCTTTGGGGGCAAGGATCATTTCTGCCAGGAAGCAATCTGGTTCGAGGTGGTGGACCTGGAGAGCCCTTACCACGCCTTGCTTGGCCGACCCGCCTTGGCCAAGTTCATGGCGGTCCCCCACTACGCGTACCTCAAGATGAAGATACCAAGCTCCAAGGGCGTCATCACCATCGCCGGCGACTACAAGAAGTCCGCCGACTGCGCCGCGGCCAGCAGCCGGCTGGCCGAATCCCTCGTGATTGCCGAGGAGAAGAAGACGCTGAACAGGGTCGTGGCCCTGGCCAGCAAGCAGCTAAACCAACCCGCCGACTCCAAGGAGTATGATGCCCAAGGATCTTTCCAGCCGGCCAAGGAGACCAAGAAGATACAGCTCGACCCCGAGCACCCCGAGAGGTTTGCCGTCATTGGGGCGAGCCTGGATAGAAAATAGGAAGGCTAGCTCGTCGATTTCCTCCGTGAGAATCGGGATATCTTTGCATGGTCCCCCAAGGACATGCCGGGTGTTCCGAAGGATTTCGCCGAGCACAAATTACATGTGCGGGAGGATGCCAAACCAGTCAAGCAGCCTCTCCGCCGACTGTCAGAGGAGAAGAGAAGGATTGTAGGGGAGGAGATAGCCCGGCTTCTCGCAGCCGGCTTCATCATGGATGTTTTCTTCCCCGAGTGGCTCGCGAACCCGGTTCTCGTGCTGAAAAAGAATAACAAGTGGCGCATGTGTATAGATTACACAAGCCTCAACAAAGCCTGCCCAAAAGATCCCTTCGCTCTGCCCAGGATTGATCAGGTGATAGACTCCACAGCCGGATGCGAGCTGTTGAGCTTTTTGGATGCCTATTCGGGATACCACCAGATAAAGCAGAACCCGGATGACCGACTGAAGACCGCCTTCATCACGCCGTTTGGAGCCTTCTGCTACCTGACCATGACATTCGGCTTCAGGAATGCCGGCGCCACCTTTCAGTGTTGCATGCAGAAGTGCCTCCTCACGCAGCTTGGCAAGAACGCCCACGTCTACGTGGATGATATTGTGGTGAAGACGGAGAAGCGTGGCACTCTGCGGGAAGACTTGAAGGAGACATTCGAGAACCTGCGCCGGTTCCGAATCAAGCTCAACCCTGAGAAATGCGTGTTCGGAGTGCCAGCCGGCCAGCTCCTAGGCTTTCTGGTATCCGAACGCGGCATAGAGTGCAACCCTGTGAAGATCAAGGCCATCGAGAGGATGGTGGTCCCAACCAAGCTTAGAGAGATTCAGAAGTTCATCGGGTGCCTGGCCTCTCTGAACCGCTTCATCAGCCGGCTTGGGGAGAAAGCCCTCCCTCTCTACCGCCTCATGAAGAAGAGTACCCACTTTGAGTGGAATGACCAGGCCGACCAAGCTTTC
This sequence comes from Triticum monococcum, assembly GCA_034509565.1. Taxonomy (NCBI): domain Eukaryota; kingdom Viridiplantae; phylum Streptophyta; class Magnoliopsida; order Poales; family Poaceae; genus Triticum; species Triticum monococcum. The sequence continues at coordinate 452,911,129 of CM067847.1, forward strand.
CACGAGCTGAAGAAAATGTTGTCCACGCCGCCTATCTTGGCGGCACCGAATGAGAAAGAGCCCATGCTCCTTTATATTGCCGCCACTAGCCGGGTGGTCAGCACCGTCATTATGGTCGAACACCCCGAAGAAGGCCGAGCCCAGCCGGTCCAGAGGCCGGTTTATTACCTGAGCGAGGTGTTGTCCGCCTCGAAACAGAATTACCCGCACTACCAGAAGATGTGCTACGGCATGTACTTCGCCGCCAAGAAACTGAAGCCGTACTTTCAAGAACATCCCATCACGGTCGTATGCACTGCCCCGCTGGCCGAAATCATAGGTAGCCGGGATGCATCCGGCCGAGTGGCTAAATGGGCCATCGAGCTGGCCCCTTACACGATCTTCTACCAACCCCGCACCGCCATCAAGTCGCAAGCACTGGCAGACTTCCTCATCGACTGGGCCGAGACCCAGTACTTACCGCCAGCTCTCGACTCCACCCATTGGCGCATGCACTTTGACGGATCCAAGATGCGCACCGGCTTGGGAGCCGGCGTCGTCCTTACCTCTCCTAAGGGCAACAAGCTCAGATACACGCTGCAGATCCACTTCGCCGCCTCCAACAACATAGCCGAGTACGAAGCGCTCATACACGGGCTCCGGCTTGCCAAGGAACTCGGCATCCGCCGGATCCTGTGCCATGGTGACTCAGATTTGGTGGTGCAGCAATCCTCTGGCGACTGGGACGCCAAGGACACAAACATGGCGAGCTACCGCTTCCTGGTGCAGCAGATCAGTGGATACTTCGATGGATGTGAATTCCTCCATGTGCCGCGAGCCGACAACGAGCCAGCATATGCCCTGGCCCGAATAGGCTCCACGCGGCAAGCAATACAGCGTCGCCCTACGGCGCCTCCTCAAGTCATCCATCAAGCCGTCTCCGGAATCCGACTCCATCTTCGTGCCGCCTAACCCCGATGGGGCCGGGAACGGCTCGAAGAATCAAGCAGTCGGCCCGGGGACTTCAATACTCGGCTCGGGGACTGCCGCACCCGGCTCGGGGACTACGGTAGCCGGCCCGGGGACTGCGGTAGCCGGCCCGGGGACTTCTTCAGCACAGCAAGCGGCGGCCGACTCCAGCACTTCATTACCCAGCCCGCCCACCCTGGTGGCTGTAGCCACTTTGGCGGCAGGGGAAGTCGCAGCTCCATCATGGGCCCAAACCATCCGCAACTTTCTGGTGAACCAAGATCTGCCGGCTGACGAAACCGAAGCGAGACAAGTCCAGCGCCGAGCCGGAGCATACACAATCGTCAACAGAGAGCTTGTCAAGCGCAGCGTCACCGGAGTCTTACAGCGATGCGTGGAGCAGGAGAAAGGCATTGCAATCCTCAGAGATATACACCAAGGAGAGTGCGGCCACCACGCCGCATCAAAATCACTTGTCGCCAAAGCCTTCCGCCACGGTTTCTTGTGGCCGACTGCTTTGGACGACGCCAAAGAGCTAGTCAAACACTGCAAAGGCTGCCAGCTTTTTAGTTCCAAGCAACACATGCCGGCTTCGGCACTCAAGACCATTCCCATCACCTGGCCCTTTGCCGTCTGGGGATTGGATATGGTGGGCCATTCAAGACGGCGCGCGGCGGCATGACACATTTGCTCGTCGCCGTCGACAAATTCACCAAGTGGATTGAGGCGAAGCCAATCAAGAAGCTGAATGGGCTGACTGCGGTGACTTTCATTGCAGATATAACAACCCGGTACGGCGTACCGCACAGCATCATCACCGACAACGGCACAAATTTTGCCAAAGGTGCCTTGGCACGGTTCTGCGCTGCACAAGGTATCCGGCTGGACCTTGCGTCAGTCGCCCACCCGCAGTCAAACGGCCAAGTGGAGCGAGCAAATGGCCTCATCCTATCCGGCATCAAGCCACGACTGGTCGTACCCCTGGAGCGTTCAGCCGGCTGTTGGCTCGACGAGCTGCCGGCTGTCCTATGGAGTCTGCGTACTACCCCCAACAGATCAACCGGCTTCACTCCTTTCTTCCTTGTATATGGTGCCGAGGCAGTCATCCCAACAGACACCAAGTTCGACTTGCCTCGGGTAACCATGTACACGGAAGCGGAAGCCAAAGAAGCAAGAGAAGACGGCCTCGACCTGCTGGAAGAAGGCCGGCTGTTAGCCCTCAGCTGGTCTGCCATCTACCAGCAGGGTTTGCGCCGCTACCACAGCCGGAGGGTCCGACCAAGATCCTTCCAGGAGGGCGACCTTGTGCTCCGGCTGATCCAGCGAACAGCCGGCCAGCGCAAGCTCGCAGCCCCTTGGGAAGGTCCCTTCGTCGTCAGCAGAGCTTTAGGCAACAATGCCTACTACCTCATCGATGCGCAGAAGCCAAAGGCACGCAAGAGAGACGACTCCGGCAAGGAGTCGGAACGACCGTGGAACGCCAATCTTCTTCGGAAGTTTTACAGTTAAAATGCAGTATGTATCGCGTCCACTTTTGTATTAAGTATGAAACAATAGGCTCCCCGAGGAGGACTCGGGGACTGCCATCCTTTATTTTATGAATGAAAGTTATCATGCGTATGATATCACCTGTTCATTTATTTTGTCCGGCACCGGGTTCGCCGAGTCGGCCCGGGGACTAGCCGACTGGAGTTATATTAGGAGCCCTACCCGCAGTCAGACAAGTAATGTGCCGACACCCAGGCTTGGCTCTTGCCAAAATCGCAGTTCGAAGAACCGACTGCCCGGCTGGCAAGAGTCATAAGCCGGAAAGGGTGCGCACACGAAAAACGGCTAGGGACTAACGGGCTTATATATAACAAAAGCCGGCTTGCCGCCTCCCGCCGACCGACTACCAGAGTAGCCGGCCGGCCAGCTTACATTCAGTCTGCTTCAAATCCAAGAAAGCTCGAGTACTTGCCTTCCCAAAGAGGGAAGGCGGCAAAGGAAAAAGCCTAAGGGTAAAAAAGTGCACTTGAATGGAAGCCAACACATGCATACATTAATATTTACACAAAGGACCTCCAGAGAGGTCAACATCCAACATTGTTCGATACACCCCCAGTGGGTGGAATTGCGGAAACTTAAAATTGTTCGAAAAAGCAAAAGCAGGAACAATAGGAACGGCAGATCAAGCCGGCGGGGCCGCTGATGAGCCGGGCTGGGCGGTGGAGGCGGTCGTGCCGGCTGGAGGAGCGGCCGGCTGGCCAACTTCGGCCTGATCATCGCCTCCGGCAAAGGGCGCGCTCCCGCGTGGCTCGTTGCTGGAGGCACGGTCGGCTTGAGGGCGGTCGGCCGTCTCACCAGTCGGCTCGGCGTCTCCGCCGTCTTCCTCCTCGTCGTCCTCGCCCTCGTCGCTGGAGGCGATCTCCTCGGCCGAGTCCTCGCCTTCCGCCGGGTTCAGCCCGAACCACTCCTCCGGCTGGGCGACGCCGTCATCATTGAGCTCCGGCGCGAAGACGCTGGTGTCGGTGCACTCGGCGATCTTCGAGGCACGCTGCGCGATCGCCGGCCGCACCTCCTCCAGCTCCGCGTCGGCCTCCAGCCGCCAAGTCCGCAGCTGGTCCAGGCTCAGCCCTGGGTACCACGTGCGGACGAACTCCAGCGCATGCCCGGCTCCGAGACGGGCTGCGGACGCCTTCCAAGCCTCGAAGCGGCCGACTGCGACTTCTAGTCAGTCGGCAGTCTGACTTGGGGTGCGGGGAATCATCTGGCCAGGCCAGAGCGCGGCCAGCACCTGCGCCCCGGCACGTTGGAGCCGACGGAGCATCCGATGGGCCGGCTGCAGTCGCGCTTGGATGGCGATAAGCTGCTCCGACAGTGTTCGATTCGCATTCGGCGGAATAACAACTCCAGCCTGACGGCGCGCCTCGCGATGGGCCTCGATGGCTTGGGCGGCGAGGACGGAGTGGCCGGGAAAGTAATCTACGCAAAGTAACAAGCACAAGTCAGAACAAAAGCCTCAGGCGGCCGGCAGATGGAGGAAGGGTAAGAAAGGCGGCTTACCATCGATCAGATCTTCGATCCGGCCAAAACCTTCCTCCAGCGCCTGGCGCGTCTCGGCCCAGCTCGCCGCCTTGGTCTCGAGCTCCGCCTTCAGGGAAGCCTCGCCGTCCTGCGCCTTCTGCAGGGCCGCCTTATGGCTTTCCTCCTGGTCGGCCAGTCTCTTGGCCAGGCGGTCGCGCTCCTGAACCAAGTCGGCGTTCTCGGCGTCCTTGGCACGAAGAGCGGTCTGCACTTTGCCAAGCTCCCTTCGCAAGTCGGCGTTGGCCTTTGCATAAGCAAAAGACAAAAAGAGAAAAAGTCAGCAAGGGAAAAGTCGTCAAGGAAGATCCGACCCGACTGCTCAGCAGTCGGCCCGCATCTCGGGGACTACACCCAGTGGGTGCGCTGTCGCGCCCCCACGAGACAGATAAAAGCAATACACTTACGTCGGCTGCTGGTCAGGTCTTCGGTCCTCCGGCTCAGCTCCCGAGCCTGGGAGTTGAAGGCGGCGGCACAAGAATTGTGATAATCCTGAAGATTAGACAGAAAACAGAGTTAAGATAGTCATCGGGAAAGATCCGACCCGACTGCGCTACAGTCGGCCCGGATCTCGGGGACTACACCCAGTGGGTGCGCTAGCGCGCCCCCACAGAAAAAAATCAAAGGACCAGAGCGGTCGACAAGTGAAAACTTACCCGGATTGCAGACCGCGTCGACAGAAACTCCTGAGTAAATTGCCTCAGGAGGCCGGCCTGTGCCTGCAGCCGGCTCCGAATCCCTTGGGCCGCCACGTTCAGCTCGTCGCTTCCTCCGCTGGGAGTCCACCCGGACGTGGCGGAGCTGGCCGCCTCAAAGGCGTCTGCCGTCTGGTCGGCACCCGCGGCTCGGCGCGTGTCCGGCGGGGCCGTGCTCCCTCCGGCGCGCTGGCTCGCCGCTAGCTCAATTTCAAGACCGGCTCCGGCCTCGGGTGCGTCCCGGGCCGGCTCCTCCGGCACCGCCGACGACTGGCCGCCTTCGCCTGCTCCGGCTGGCGCTGCCGGCGGCGTTCTCTCCGCGAAGACCTCGAAGAGCTCGTCCTTCTGCATCGGCGGCTGATCGGGACTGATCTCCTCCGCCGTGGGCAGCGGGATGTCCGGGTCCAGGGTGTGGAGGGGGATGGCGAGCAGCGGAGGCCGGCTATGCGTGCCCTCCGCCTCCGTCTCCGCGGTCGCCCGCTCCGATGGAGTCTCGGCCGCTGCGTTCGCTCGCTCCGTCGCCGCCCGGGCGGCTTCCCGCTCCGCCGCCTCCCTCTCTTGTCGCGCCTCGCGGGCGTTCCGCTCTGTGGCTTCTACAAGATCGGCGCGGGGGTCCACGCGGCGGGGCCCTGAAGATCCAGCGCCTGGCCCGACCACAGAGCCGCCTGGGCCTCGCTCGAGCGAAAGCGGCACCCTGCTCAGAAATCAGGGAAGAGTTAGAACAAAGGAAGACAACAAAAAACAAGCACGCAGGCGGCCAGAGGGCTTACCCGGAAATTGCTGGAGGTTTCTTCACCGCCTTCCGGAAGCGGGCCGCCTTCGCCGCCGCTTTGTCTCGCTTCGTAGCCGCGGCGGAGGCCCTCATCTTTTTCGGCCAGCTACCGAAGAGAGGAAGCGCGGCCCGGCGTTTCGCCTTTCCACCACCGGCAGCCGGCGCGGCGGACGAGCCCGCGCTGTGGCGGTCGGTTGCCGGCTGGTGGCGCGGGATTTCTTCGGCGTCGGCGTCATCTGGCCAGTCGTCAAAACTGGCCGAGAGCCCCGTGCCTCCGGGCTCGGCGACGTCCCCCGTGGCGGCGTCCTCCATGGCGACCGCGGACAAATCCGGGTCGTCGAGGTCGTCTACCGTACGATCCGGGGCATACTGGCGTTCGACTCCTGCCGCCCCGGCTGGCGGCGGAAGAAGAGGGTTCTGACAACAAAGAGAAAAGAGAAGAGCCGCCCGGTCAGAAGCCGGCCGGCGCAAGGCGGCTGATGACAGAAAGAAGGACTTACCACAGGCGGAGGATGGGCGCGGGAGTACGACGCCTTGCCGAACTGCCAGTCGTCGGTGAGCTTGAGGTTGGCGATGTAGTTCACCATAAGTGCTACCTCGGCATGGGGCATCTCCCATGTGCTCAGCCGGCAAGGGTTGAAGCGGCCGCTCATCTGGCACAGCATGTGGGGCCGGCTCTGAAGGGGAAGAATCCGGCGCTCGACGAAGGCGGCCACCAGGTCGGCTCCGCGCAGGCCTTCCGACTGGATCATTACCCGAAGCCGGGCGATGGAGGCATTCCCAGCCGGAGACAAGGACTTGGACCGGAAGCCCCAAGACGGCCGCCTCCCAGCGGGCGGGCCGGCTACGTAAGCCGGCAGGTTCACGTAGTCTCCTTGCGGGGCGACGTTCTTGACGTAGAAATAAGATTTCTGCCAGAGTTTGACCGATTGGATTAGAGGAATGTGCGGGAAGGGGTTGTTGTCGCTTGCCCTCTTCATCGCGATGAAGGCCCCGCAGGGGGCGGGCACGCCGGCGGAGACGGTGCCGAGCTTGTTTTGGAAGAGCTCCGCCCAGAGCTCCAGCGTCGGCAGCACTCCCAAGAAGCCTTCGCAGAGAGAGACGAAGACCGACAGCTGCATCACCGCGTTGGGCGTGAGGTGATGCGGCTGGAGATGGTAGAAGTCGAGGAAGGATTGCATGAAGCCGCTCGCCGGGAAGCCGAAGCCACGCAAGAAATGCGTGCAGAAGACGACGCGCTCGCCTTCCTCCGGCGCCGGCGAGATCTCCGTCTCCGGCGCCAGGCGAGCCTGCACGAGGTTGGCGGCGGGCAGGCGCCGGGTCTGGCGGAGAAACTCGATGTGGTCTTCATGGACGTTGGACCCGTCCCACGAGCTTGACAGCGCCATAGACATGGCGGCGTGGGCGGGCTGCGACGGGAGGCTGCGTCGGGCGCGAGGAAGAAGAAAGGAGAGAAGAAGAGCAAGGAGGGACGGGGAGCGGGGGAGCGAACAGGCCTTTGTCTCTCCCCTCCCCCTCCTACTTGTAGGCTCGTGCGCCGGAGCCGAGGAGGCGCGGCGTGGGGGATCGTGGGGATCGATCGTGCCCATCTCCCCCACGCCCCGCGTTAATTGCGCGCCTTGAAGACACGAGGAAACGGCCGCGGGGAGGCGAGCAGTCCCCTCGGGCCGCAGAAGATCTGCGCCCGGGCCGAGGCCAAGGAGTGGCGGGCCCGGGCCTGCGGCGGCGTCCCGTCGCGCGCGTGCGACGGCAGGACTTCTCCGCCACGTGGCCCGACGTGGGGGCCCGCGGCCAGCCCGCGGGTCAACCACGGTCATATTAATAAAAAAGAAAGCTCTCCGAAGTCGGCTTACGGCGGCGAGGTCGGCTCCTCAGGGTATGAAGCTGACCAAGCTTCTCGTCCCTCTGTCCGCTGTGAAGCTCGCCCAGCTTCGGGGAGTACTGTCGGAGTAAATAGCCATGGGTAGCCTAGCCGGCTTCCCCCGGCCCATCAGAAAAAATTACAAGCCTGGCCGACTCTCAAGAAGATTCAAGACCTAGGGCCGCCTCCCCCCCTCAGCCGGCTACCTGCTAGGCCAGCTTCGGGGGCGGCCCGCCCTTCACCCTCATAAAGAAAGCTGTGGATGGCCGACTACGAGAAGCCGGCTACAGCAAGGCCGGCTACAGCAAAGCCGGCTACAGCAAGGCCGGCTCCCATAAAGCAGTCCAAGCCGTACCCGCAATGTACGCGTCCACCCTGCGGTGATGAAGCGGGGCGTGGCTACAGTGGAGCCTGCCACCCCCAAAACCCGGAGCACGCCTGGTACAGTGCGCCGTACGGGTGGCCACGACCCGTCCGGCGCGGCACTGTTGCCACGGCGGCTCCGACGCCGTCCATGACGGGCCGCCAGTGTGGCCCCCGAGGCGGTGGGCCCCTTCGGGCAGAGAGATGCCGAAGGCGGCCGCACCTCCTCTCAAGCCGGCAAGATAGAGGGCCGGCCTCCCATAGCCGGCCCGCCACTTTCCTCGAAGGAGACGCCCATTAAGGAGACAAGATACGGCGGGGCTACAGTAATCGCCCGCCAAGGCGGCGTTACTGTAGCCACGCTTACCCTGACCAAGCCTGCATCAACAGCACGGAGCAACAGTAACCAGCCACCGACCAGGCCCTGCCCCATGGGGCCTGCCTGTCGACCAAGGAGCCGGCAGCCGGCGGGACCCACCAGCCGGCGGGCCCCAGTAGCCGACGCAGAAGCCGGCAAGCATAGTCACAGACAGCTGGGCCCGCGCCCAGCTGGATTACCATTGTACCCCCGGGGGGTAGGCCTATATAAACCCCCAGTGCACCCATGCAAAGGGTTGGACTCTCAAGTTAGACCTAGACACCATACAAGGAGAGGAAGCAAGCCAGCTGAGCCCTTCTTCCTCCTTCCACCCAAAACAGCTCAAGGAACATTGTAGCTACTTGTTCATTTAGCAACCATGCGGAGACCCCGTAGAGCAGCAGTAGGGGTGTTATCTCACCGGAGAGCCCTGAAGCTGGGTAAGATTCGCCGGCGTGCATGTCTACGCCTTATCCCGTTTCCAGGCACCGGCGATGTTTTATTGGCTCCCACAATGATAAGCCACCTGTTGGCATATGTCGCTCCTACCACCCGACACAGTGCAAAAGGAAGTGACGGGAGCGTGCAAAAGATGGTGGGGTGATCCCGGTAACCGGGTTACCACATGTCGGTGACAAGGAAACAAGTGACAAATTGGACACAGTGCAAACATGAGCATCTCAAACATCGCAAGTATTCGTTCACGGACGTCATCGCAGGGTTATACCTTCGGAGCGTGCAAAGGGGACGATTCTCGTTCATAGAGGGAAGTAGGCGTTCTCGCGACGACGGTAGTGGAAGTAGTCGTTCTCGTCAGAAGTAGTTGTACTCGCGAACTTGTCGGATCCATGGCGACGGTAGTTGTTCACGGCGCTTGTGGCTCGCGGTTCTTCGGGCAACGGTAGTCGTACACGTCCATAGATGTTCGGGTCATCACCGTTCGTAGCCAAAGAAGTTAAACTTGACGAAACCCTCGGCGACAGTAGTAGCGGATGTCGTCGGTATCGTGGTACTTGGCAATATCCGTGCGTAGAGGTACTTTGCGGTTTTGACAACGGTCATACATGTTTTCATAGATGAACTTGACTGATCCGAGGGATCTTGGTGTCGCGGTACTTGGCGAAAAACACGTCGAGGGTACTTGTACTCGCATCATCGTGGAAGTAGTCGTCCGTGCTCCCGTGTGGACTTGCCGGTCTTGGTTTCCGCGGCGTAGTTGTACAAAAGCATCGTCGGAACTTGGGCGAATCCCGAGGCGTGCACGGCTAGTAGAGGAACTTGACGCATCCAAAGGAAGCAACAAAATAGGCCTTGGTTCTTGGTGGTCAACGAAGGGAGGCGGCCGAGAAGTAGCAGTAAGGTGCGCACACTGGAAGCGGCATCCATGAGCAGAGGCACAACTGTGGTCGTGGGCACCAACGGCAACCGGATGCGGGTGGCAGCAGAACGGGACAGTGAAGAAGCAACTTCAGCGAGGCAGCGGCGCGGTGGTGAGCTCGCAGGGCGAGGACGGCGATGAGCTTGGCGCATCCGGAGGTAGGGACGAGGCCCTGCCGGCGGGCAGGAGGCACAGAGGAGGGATGCATGGTCGAGGAGGAGGCCTCGGGCGTGGAAGCTGCCCGCTAGTCTTGGCACGGGCGCCATGGCCGGAGAAAGGGGCATGGGAGGAGGAAGGCCATGGCGCGTCTGCTCGCCGGAGGCGAAAGGCGGACAGGCAGGGCATCGACCTGCCGGCTCGAGGAGGACGAGACGGGGTGCGGGCGAGCCATGGAGGTCGGCGGCACCATGGCCGCACGGGCCAGATGAGCCCGTGGGCGACGGCAACTAGTGCCGACCGGTCTTGTCCAGGACGCAGGGAGGCTCGGTGGTGCTGGAATCTTGGCACTGGTAGAGGGAGAGAGGGAGGCATGCGAGATCGAGAGGTGAGGAGGGTATCGAGCGAATGGAGATGGGATCGGGCCTCTCCTGGCGGCGTGAGGTGGAGACGAGGGAGAGAGGGAGCGATCAGGATGGGGTTAGGTTAGGTTAGGGAGTGGGTTGGGGCTGGATGGGCCTTGGAGGCCGGCCCGGTAGTGAAGGAAGTGGCCAGAGGCCTGGCTGGCCTGCTGGGCTCTCTTCTCCTTCTCTCTTATTTACCCAAACAATAAAACAATAGGAAGAAAGGAAAGAGAGAAAGGAAAAAGGTTAGAGAAGGGACTTTGGCATGTGGATAATGTTCCTGGGCTCACAAAAATGAGCTTGTTTCGAGAAAATATAAAAGGCCAAGATTGGAAGATATAGATTCAAACTCATTTGAATTTAATTCAAATGGGTTTGAACTAGGACTAGGTTTTGGAAGTGTCCAAAAATGTTGAGGTTTTAGGAGGAGCCTCGATAAAAGAGATGAGAGATATTGGCAAGGTTTGAAGGTCAAACTTGAAGAGGAATAGACATGGGGAATTATTGCACGTGTGTTCGTGGGTGAATCCAAAAATGGAATATTTAATATAGCTCCCTACACATATTGGGAGATATGTTATAAAGGGAATTTCACCATGTGAATATCCCTCGATTTAAATGGACCGAAGATCCATCCAATTTTATTTGGTTGAGTTAAGAACAAAAAATGACATGATGGGATGATGACATGATGCAATGCACATGATGCAATGCAAAAAAATAAAAGGGCAAGCACAAATGAAACAAAAGGCGAAACCCAGAATATATGGAAGTCTTCTCGAGCATCTGTCTCGGGGCGTTACAACACTCCACCACTACGAGAGGATCTCGTCCCAAGATCTAGAATGGCACCGGAGGGAAACGGAAGAGGAAGGGAAAAGGTAAAACTAAGTTGCTTCTTTGACAAACGAGTGAAACCAAAGAATCTTGAGAAGGTTGAAGAAATTAAAAAAAATAAAACAACGGAGAAGAACAAAGTTGAAAGCACTCCGTTAGAAAAGAGGAACAAGGAAGAACAACTTCGGGCAGCACTCCGATTGAAAAGTGATACAAGACTTGATAAAATGAAAGAACTTGAGCCGAGGGCACAACTCTCCGGTTAAATGGATAGGCATGAAAAGAAAATGATCTTTGACAAAATGAGATGATGGGTGAAAAGAACAACGTCATAATGCCTCCAGAACAAAAGAATAGAGGATAGATAATTGAAGTAAAAGAATGGAGAGGAAAATGCCAACTTCTGTCACAATTGAACTTGGAAAGCATCCTTGCAAGAAAGGATTGCGCGGGGTTGTTGGGAAAACAACAACGAAGAGGATAAGCTTGTAGTGGGCTTATGGAAAACATCTCTAGAACTTGAGGTGAAATTCCGCCACTAACGGAAAAAGAATTGGATTGATATGAACGAGGAGACGAGAAACTTATTTCATCGGGAGGATAAATGAAGAACTTGGGTCCTTTATAAGCACCATAGATAGCAACAAACCTTAGGGAAGGCTTTAGGTGGAATATAACCCAAGATAATTCCAACGAATAGGTTGATGGATTTAAAATATCTCACTCATGACAACATGTGAATCATGAAACATGAATTCAAAATATCAAGAATGACATAATACCACCTCCAATGATACGGAAGAAAGAATTGCACTCCGGATTACAATATGAAGAAATCTTGAGCCTCTTAGAAAAGAAAGATTATGAACGCTTCGAGAACTGATTAAGTCCTTGATGAACCCATCATGTAGAACCTTCATTAAGAACTCCGGTAATAAAAGAATGATCAAACGAAAAGAAAGAGAAGTTGAAAGCACAAGGTGAAACCTTGTAAAGATTTTGATAGATCTCCGTGATAATTAGAGCTTGGAACTCCGGGAAAGAAAGACGAGCACTTGAAACCAAGAATTTAATCATCGTGAACAAACTCCAGAAGAAAAGATTAACATAAGGATGAAACAAGAATAAGAATTATACTAAGCTTAACCTTCACCAATTAAATTGATGTCAAACAACAGATTTGGCATATAACTTATTCTCGTAGAAAGGATTAAGATAGATATAGCGCAAAATTGGGAAGGTCTTCGACAAATCCACCGGTAGGATTGAAATAACGAACAAATTGATAAGTAAGAGAACTCTTGAACGAACCACCGTTAGAATTAAAATAAACGAAGAGAAGATAAGGAAACACCGGGAAGAATTAGAGAACAAATGAAGATACTTGAGGGGAATTCATATACATGAGAATGAAGAGATCACGAGCTGATAACAGAATACTTGAATGATGCACCGGTATGATTTGGAGAACTAGAGTTGAAAGCTGGAATGAATAATTATGAGATGATGGGCTTCGAATAATCAAACTGAAAATACTCTGAATTACTCCGGATGGGTGAAAAGAATTCTCACGATCAAAACAATTACGAGAGGATGGCCACAAGCTAGAATCACGAATCTTGAAGAGAATGGAGCAAGATTAAATAGAAACTCTTCTTTGGTCTTCAAGTGTTATGAAAGACGACGAGAGACACCACCATGAATTATTGAGGCACTCCGGAATGAAGAACGTAAAGGTTGAGCCAACGATGAAAAGAATTTGAAAGATCTTGGAGATGACGTTTGACTGATGATAAATCATTCTTACGTCAAACTTCAAAAAGAATTTAGGATAGCTCCGGGAAAATAAGAAGGGTCAGGTAAGATCCTGGGAAAAGACCTGTGGGTTAGGGCCCACTCAAAAGAAACACCATAGAACAATAACTTGAAAAGGAGATAGCACCGGTTGAATTTAAATGGATTGAATGAGATAACATCCTCGAAAAGAGATTGAACCAAAGCAGGGTGGAGACACGAATCTTCGAGGTATCTTAAGCACTCCTGAACAATTGAATAGCAAGCGGGGAAGATTAAGAGGTGCACCGGCATAAGAAGGTATTTGAAACGAGGAAAAAGGATATGATCAACACCGAAAGCTTGAATTGGTTCCACCGGAGAAGAAAAAGAATGAATAATGGTGAACTAGAAGCTCCGTTAAAATCTTCATGAGCATCACCGGGTAAGAACATTGACGGAAAAGAATGGCGAGACTTCACAAGAATAAAAGGATAATTGACTAAGACATCTGAGTCCTCGAAGAAAAAGGGTGGGTGGGCGGGAAAACAAAGGCAACTTGGGGACGGATGAAACAAACACCGTTGAGAAGAACTGATAATTGATCTTGTGAATGTTGACAAGATTGGATCTATTTGAAGAGGAGCACACCGGTTAAAAAGGATTGACAACACAATCTCGATGATCAAGAAGGATTAGTATTCACATCGGAGTATGAGAACACCATTTGGGGAAGGTATGGAATCAACATTTGACTTCGAAGAAACTCGAATACCACAACTCAAAAACAAAAACAAAGGGTTGGCTCGCAGAATAAGCCGGAACAAACATATGATAGAGATTTCTTCCGAAGTTTTCGTGGTGGGGCCTACACAGGCTCGATTGTACAGCACCATCATGTACAAGGCAGTGCACATGACATACGAAGCGTCCCCGAGTCAGCATAGCCAAGGACTCTTTAAGACACAACGAGACCACTGTAAAACCGACCGTGGATAGGCGGACCACTAGACGTCGAACCCCAATTTCATATCATACATTTGTCGGAAAGATATCCTAAGAGCTACTTGAATTCCCACCTATGAAACTCCCGAACCTTTCCGGTTATGCAATCAGGTGTTGGGGATACAGGGGAAGCATAATATCTCACCCAAATCTACAAATCCTACATCCAGCTGTATACATCCTTCAACACATAACCAAGAAACCTTCGGAAATCATCTACCTCAACCTTCGAAAAGCATCCGTTATACAAGTTATGGCGATACTCCCGAACTCCCGCCCCAGTACTGGGTGGTGTCGAGGTTATCTCACCAACGAACTGCATAAAAGAGATTTTAGATGTCGGCGTACTAGACTCAGGTATTCCAGAACTGCAACGATAAAATTATGACGACAAAACCTCAGAGCTCAACTCCCCGGGACACTTCCACTAAACCCCTGACAGGAGGCACCAAGACAATGTTCTCATCATAAAACCATCGGAACGATTCCAAGATACCCGCGTGATCCTAAATTTTTTTTAGTGAAATTTGAGAAGAGAATAGTCAAAACTCTACATCAGGATGCCTTACCAGAGCAATGAGGAGACTGGGAAGTAAAAAGAATTCCTAAACTCTCCGATATAAAATTCCTAGATGACTCAAAACATTTTTTTAGACACAACTCGGCCGCTAAAAATGATCAATCAGTGGGGGCTCCTAAGGTCGGGGATGGCTCTGATACCAACTTGTAACGCCCTCGATGCAGCTATATCTCCCACGTGTCGAAGCACGACTTAGAGGCATAACCGCATTGAAAGCAATGTCGCAAGTGAGGTAATCTTCACACAAACCATGTAATATAATAAGGAATAAGATACATAGTTGGCTTACAATTGCCACTTCACACAATTACATGAATAAAGCATTACATCATCCAGATACAATCAAGGTCCGACTACGGAACCAAAATAAAACAAGAACCCCAAATGCGACAAGGTCCCCGATCGACCCCAACTGGGCTCCACTACTGATCAACTAGAACGGAACAACACAAAGGACAAGATCTTCATCGAGCTCCTCCTTGAGCTTGGTTGCTTCGTCTGCACGAACTCATTGGCACCTGCAAGCTGGTTTTGGAAGTATCTGTGAGCCACGGGGACTCAGCAATCTCGCACCCTCGCGATCAAGACTATTTAAGCTTATGGGTAAGGTAAAGGTACGAGGTGGAGCTGCAGCAAGCGACTAGCATATGTGGTGGCTAAAACATACGCAAATGAGAGCGAGAAGAGAAGGCAAAGCACGGTCGATAAAAGTATGATCAAGAAGTGATCCTGGACAACCTACGTCAAGCATAACTCCAACAACCGTGTTCACTTCCCGGACTCCGCCGGAAAGAGACCATCGCGGTTACACACGCGGTTGATTCATTTTAATTAAGGTCAACTTCAGGTTTTCTACAACCGGACATTAACAAATTCCCATCTGCCCATAACCGCGGGCACGGCTTTCGAAAGTTCAAATCCCTACAGGGGTGTCCCAACTTAGGCCATGACAAGCTCTCACGGTCAACGAAGGAATAGACCTCCACCCGAGACATTCCGATCAGATTCGGTATCCCGGTACAACAAGACATTTCGACAGGGTAAAACTAAACTAGCAACACCGCCCGAATGTGCCGACAAATCCCGATAGGAGCTGTACATATCTCTTTCTCAGGGCACACTCAGATATTCCTAGGTACGGGTAAGCCAGCCCAGAGTTACCCCTGGTGGCCACTAGTAGCTGACAGGTGGACCAACACTTAGAGGAGCACTGGCCCGGGGGGGGGGGGTAAAATAATGATGACCCTTGAGTCCGCGAAACCCAAGGGAAAAAAAGGCTAGGTGGCAAATGGTAAAACCAATGTTGGGCATTGCTGGAAGAGCTTTACTTAAGGCGAACTGTCAAGGGGTTCCCATTATAGCCCAACCGCGTAAGGGACGCAAAATCCGGGAACATAACACCGATATGACGGAAACTAGGGCGGCAAGAGTGGAACAAAACACCAGGCATAAGGCCGAGCCTTCCTCCCTTTACCAAGTATATAGATGCATTAATTAAATAAGATATATTGTGATATCCCAACAAGTAAACATGTTCCAACAAGGAACAAGATCCCCATGTTCCAACAAGGAACTAACTTCAATCTTCACCTGCAACTAACAACGCTATAAGAGGGGGCTGAGCAAAGCGGTAACATAGCCAATCAACGGTTTGCTAGGACAAGGTGGGTTAGAGGCTTGGTTCAACAATATGGGAGGCATGATAAGCAAGTGGTAGGTATCGCAGCATAGGCATAGCAAAAGAGCGAGCAACTAGCAAAGCAAAGATAGTAGTGATTTCGAGGGTATGATCATCTTGCCTGAAATCCCGCAAGGAAGAAGAACGAGTCCATGAGGAAGATAAATGGGCGTAGATGAACGGGTCCTCACAAATGCGACGTTATCGGAACCAACCCGAAGAGGCAACACCGGAAAGAAGCAAACAACATAGTAAACAACCACCACATAAACATGGCATGATGCACAACTAAATATGATGCATGTCCAGTTTAAAGATACATGGCATGGCAAAGTGCACAAGCAATCCTACAAATTAAGTGGAGCTCAATATGCAACTCGTTGCATATTGACGGAACACCACATCAATTATTTAGTTCTCTCTCGTTTATGTACCCAACAATATTCAATGTTGTTAGACATGGCAAGAGGTGAAACATGAGTAAAATACACAGTTAGGCATTTTAAATGAGGCCGGAAACATCAAACAACAATTCCGAAAAATCCTCATGTGCATTAGCAATTTAATGCAACAACAATTTTAACCAATCTTGAAGTTGTTATCATGATGCAGATGACATGTGCAAGTTTATGCAATTTTTAAGAAAATGTTAACAAGAGCATATTATGAAGCATTTGTCATCGTGGCGGAAATGAAAGGGGTGCCACGACAACGAATACGGAAATGATGCCACGGCAACATATCGGTTATCCGGTAGCCCACGGGGATACCAGTGCAAAAGGAAGTGACGGGAGCGTGCAAAAGATGGTGGGGTGATCCCGGTAACCGGGTTCCCACATGTCGGTGACAAGGAAACGAGTGACAAATTGGACACAGTGCAAACATGAGCATCTCAAACATCGCAAGCATTCGTTCACGGACGTCGTCTCAGGGTTATACCTTCAGAGCGTGCAAAGGGGACGATTCTCGTTCATAGAGGGAAGTAGGCGTTCTCGCGACGACGGTAGTGGAAGTAGTCGTTCTCGTTAGAACTAGTTGTACTCGCGAACTTGTTGGATCCACGGCGACGGTAGTTTCTCACGGCACTTGTGGCTCGCGGTTCTTCGGGCAACGGTAGTCGTACACGTCCGTAGATGTTCGGGTCATCACCGTTCGTACCCAAAGAAGTTGAACTTGACGAAACCCTCGGCGACAGTAGTAGTGGATGTCGGCGGTATCGTGGTACTTGACGATATCCGTGCATAGAGGTACTTTGCGGTTTCGACGACGGTCATACATGTTTTCGTAGATGAACTTGACAGATCCAAGGGATCTTGGTTTCGCGGTACTTGGCGAAAAACACGTCGAGGGTACTTGTACTCGCATCATCGTGGAAGTAGTCGTCCGGGCTCCCGTGTGGACTTGCCGGTCTTGGTCTCCGCGGCGTAGTTGTACAAAACCATCGTCGGAACTTGGGCGAATCCCGAGGCATACACGGCTAGTAGAGGAACTTGACGCATCCAAACGAAGCAACAAAATAGGCCTCGGTTCTTGGTGGTCAACGAAGGGAGGCGGCCGACGAAGTAGCAATAGGGTGCGCACACTGGCAGCGGCATCCACGAGCAGAGGCACAACTCTGGTCGTGGGCACCAACGGCGACCGGATGCGGGAGGCAGCTGAACGGGACAACGAAGAAGCAACTTCAGCGAGGCAGCGGCGCGGTGGTGAGCTCGCAGGGCGAGGACGGTGATGAGCTTGGCGCATCCGGAGGTAGGGACGAGGCCCTGCCGGCGGGCAGGAGGCGCACAGGAGGGACGCGAGGTCGAGGAGGAGGCCTCGGGCGTGGAAGCTGCCCGCTAATATTGGCGCGGGCGCCATGGCCGGAGCAAGGGGCATGGGAGGAGGAAGGCCATGGCGCGTCTGCTCGCCGGAGGCGAACGGCGGAGAGGCAGGGCATCGACCTGCCGGCTCAAGGAGGATGAGACGGGGTGCAGGCGAGCCATGGAGGTTGGCGGCGCCATGGCCGCGCGGGCCAGATGAGCCCGTGGGCGACGGCAACTAGTGCCGACCGGTCTTGTCCAGGACGCAGGCAGGCTCGGTGGTGCTGGAATCTTGGCGCTGGTAGAGGGAGAGAGGGAGGCGTGCGAGATCGAGAGGTGAGGAGGGTATCGAGCGAATGGAGATGGGATCGGGCCTCTCCTGGCGGTGTGAGGTGGAGACGAGGGAGAGAGGGAGCGCTCGAGATCGGGTTAGGTTAGGTTAGGGAGTGGGCTGGGGCTGGATGGGCCTTGGAGGCCGGCCCAGTAGTGAAGGAAGTGGCCAGAGGCCTGGCTGGCCTGCTGGGCTCTCTTCTCCTTCTCTCTTATTTACCCAAACAGTAAAAGAATAGGAAGAAAGGAAAGAGAGAAAGGAAAAAGGTTAGAGAAGGGACTTTGGCATGTGGATAATGTTCCTGGGCTCACAAAAATGAGCTTGTTTCGAGAAAATATAAAAGGCCAAGATTGGAAGATGTAGATTCAAACTCATTTGAATTTAATTCAAATGGGTTTGAACTAGGACTAGGTTTTGGAAGTGTCCAAAAATGTTGAGGTTTTAGGAGGAGCCTCGATAAAAGAGATGAGAGATATTGGCAAGGTTTGAAGGTCAAACTCGAAGAGGAATAGACATGGGGAATTATTGCACGTGTGTTCGTGGGTGATTCCGAAAATGGAATATTTAATATTGCTCCCTACACATATTGGGAGATATGTTATAAAGAGAATTTCACCATGTGAATATCCCTCGATTTAAATGGACCAAAGATCCATCCGATTTTATTTGGTTGAGTTAAGAACAAAAAATGACATGATGGCATGATGACATGATGCAATGCACATGATGCAATGCAAAAATATAAAAGGGCAAGCACAAATGAAACAAAAGGCGAAACCCGGAATATATGGAAGTCTTCTCGAGCATCAGTCTCGGGGCGTTACAGCACAGCGGAGGTTCGGGCGTGTGAATGGCCTTCCGAGGATTTCTTGAGAGCAGCCGAGATTTATGAAAATTTTCATGAATTGGATCATAATGCAGGCCTCACAGCTTTCATCCACGACCAATGCGATCAGTATCTCTTACTCACAAATACCTTTGTGCAGAACTTTCATTTTCATTCTAGGAACTCACCACCTACGGTGGAGTTTCATTTATATGATGAGCATAAGGAGATGTCACTTTAAGATTTTTGTCGGATTTGTTTAGTCCCTTTTGAGGGCAA
The DNA here is from genome assembly GCA_034509565.1 of Triticum monococcum. Taxonomy (NCBI): domain Eukaryota; kingdom Viridiplantae; phylum Streptophyta; class Magnoliopsida; order Poales; family Poaceae; genus Triticum; species Triticum monococcum. The sequence continues at coordinate 452,930,235 of CM067847.1, forward strand.
GACAGAAGAACCACCTTGTGATGATGTGGAGGGATTTATTGATACTATCACTGTAGGGGAAACAAGGAAGGTTTCCGATGCACGAATCACTAGCATACATTTTCCTATTTTACGTTACTTTGCATTATTTGCTAGTCGTTGCCTAATTGGTCACGAAAACTGTGGAAACCTTAGTATCCCTGATATTATTATTTTGCGCCAAGGTTTATATGGTGATAACACTTTTAGTATGGGCGGTATTATTGCCAAACAGTTAAGTCTGAACCGTACCAAGGGCCCCATCTGTGGAGGCATCTATGCCTCACGCCTAGCTGCACATTTTAACATACCTATTAGGCATTCTAAGAAGGAAGAAAAGGTGATGCCTTGTGTTTATTTAGATTACAAAAGTATGGTGGCAGATGATTTTATTGTTAAGAATAGGGAAGGAGAGATTAAATATCAATTGTTCTTTAACAAACATCATCCTACGACTATTACCTTACCTCTCCTTCTTTGTTTGATTTATCTATAACCACGTAGCTTGTTCCATTGAAGGCTATTCACGCCTACCGGAACCCTGCACCAGCTGAGGATCCAGAGCCGTAACCACAAGTTGATCCTTCACGACAGTCTAATTACCAGTGGGATCCGGAGATGATTGTCAGCCAGTGGCAATCGGAGTCTTCCTCTTCTGCATCGCAGTACGACCCCAACTATTATTATGGAGCCGTGGCCATAGACCAACTTAGGCCAAAAGCCTAAGCTTGGGGGAGTACGTATTTCCCACCGACATTACATTTATGTTCACACACTCATTGCTAGATGTCGGTGCTCATACTTTTTCATTGTATCATCCATGCTAGTTTATTTTCCTTTTTATGCTTTCTTCTTGTGTGTTTAATAAACCTTAAGAAAAACCAAAAAAAATTAGTTGTAACTTTTAGTTAGTTTAATTTCCATGCTTGTAGTAGTAATTAAAAAGAAAACCCAAAAATATTTCCTATTCTTCTTTTGCTTGTTGGGAGCTTTCCCGTGTAAATAGTTTTATTTCTTTTCTTTGGGGGTCGATAGGAGAAGGCCATAATTAAATTGTTGAAATGACTCTTATATGCATTATTGTTGATCTGACAAAAGAGCCCATATTGCCTTGTCTTCTCCTGTTTATTGAATGCGTGCAGATTCCAACTTAGTCCAATGCACGTGCACTATTATTATTATTCACATCGTTCGGTCGTGCAAGTGAAAGGCAATTATGATGATATATGATGGACTGGCTGAGATGAGAAAAGCTGGTATGAACTCGACCTCTTTTGTTTTTGTAAATATGATTAGTTCATCATTCCTGATTCAGCCTATTACGAATAAACATGTTTGCAATGACAACTAGAGATCATAGTTTCTTGTGCCATGCTTGATTAGCTATGAGTTCTAATGGTTTACCTTGCGTGCCAACATGCTATTGAAATGGTTATGATGTGGTATGCTAGGGTGGTATCCTCGTCTGAAAGATTTAAGTGACTTGACTTGGCACATGTTCACGCATGTAGTTGAAACAAAATCAACATAGCCTTCACGATATTTATGTTCATGGTGGATTATATCCTACTCATGCTTGCATTCAGTGTTGATTAATTTTAATGCATGTTCATGACTGTTGTCGCTCTCTAGCTAGTCGCTTCCCAGTCTTTTGCTAGCCTTCACCTGTACTAAGCGGGAATACTGCTTGTGCATCCAAACTCCTTAAACCCCAAAGTTATTCCACATGAGTCCACTATATACGGTATCTACTAGCCGTTCCAAGTAAATTTGTATGTGCCAAACTCTAAACCTTCAAATAAATATCCTGTTTTGTATGCTCGAATAGCTCATGTATCAACTAGGGTTGTCCGTATCTTCCATGTTAGGCGGGTTATTCTCAAGAGGAGTGGACTCTGCTCCTCACTCACTAGATAAATGGCTGGTCACCGGGATGCCCAGTCCCATGCTTTATGCAAACTAAATCAAAATAATTGCAAACAAAACTCCCCTTATGACTCTTGTTAGTTGGAGGCACTCGTTGTTTCGAGAAAGCCATGGATTGATGCTTGTTGGTGGAAGGGGGAGTATAAAGTTTACCATTCTTTTTGGGAACCGCCTATAATGTGTGTAGCATGTAAGATATCACCATCTTTTGGTTGTTATGTTGACAATGAAAGTATACCGCTCAAAATATTATTCACCTCTATTTCAAAACCGAGCTCTGGCACCTCTACAAATCCTTGCTTCCCTCTGTGAAGGGCCTATCTATTTACTTTAATGCCGAGTCATCATCCTCTTATTAAAAAGCACCAGTTGGAGAGCACCGCTGTCATTTGCATTCATTACTGTTAGTTTACATTGAGTATGACTTGACTGGATCTCTTTTACCATGAATTACAATGTCTAGTCAGTCCTTGGTCTTTAAAGGTGCCCTACATTTATGTTTTGCGGTCTCAGAAAGAAGTGTTCTCATCCGAGATTTATTATTATAGCTTGCTAGTTGATTATGCTATTGATATGAGTAAACTTGAGACCTATTTGTTATTGTGAATGTGGTTAGTGATAATCTTTGCTGAATACTTGAATGCTGGCTTTACATATTTACAACAACAAGAGCAAATAGAGTTTGTAAAAGTTTTTCTTTATTACTTTCAGTTTTTCAACTGAATTGCTTGAGGACAAGCAAAGATTTAAGCTTGGGGGAGTTGATACGTCTCCAACGTATCTACTTTTCCAAACACTTTTGCCCTTCTTTTGGACACAAACTTGCATGATTTGAATGGAACTAACCCAGACTGACGTTGTTTTCAGTAGAATTACCACAATGTTATTTATGTGCAGGAGCAAACGTTCTCGGAATGACCTGAAACTTCACGGAGCCACTTTTTAGAAAATAAGAAAAATACCTGCCAAAGGTGAAGGCCAAGGGGCCCACCGTCTCTCCACGAGGGTGGGGGCCGCGCCCCCTACCTCGTGGGCCCCCTATTGCCTCTCCGACTCCAACTCCACCTCCATATATTGAGTTTCGGGGAGAAAAAAATTAGAGAGAAGAAATCATCGCGTTTTACGATACGGAGCCGCCGCCAAGCCCTAAAACCTCTCGGGAGGGCTGATCTGGAGTCCGTTCGGGGCTCCGGAGAGGGGAATCCGTTGCCATCGTCATCACCAACCATCCTCCATCACCAATTTCATGATGCTCACCGTCGTGCGTGAGTAATTCCATCATAGGCTTGCTGGACGGTGATGGGTTGGATGGGATCTATGATGTAATCGAGTTAGTTTTGTTAGGGTTTGATCCCTAGTGTCCACTATGTTATGAGATTGATGTTGCTATGACTTTGCTATGCTTAATGCTTGTCACTAGGGCTCAAGTGCCATAATTTCAGATCAGAACCTATTATGTTTTCATCAATATATGAGTGTTCTTGATCCTATCTTGCAAGTCTATAGTCACCTATTATGTGTTATGATCTGTTAACCCTGAAGTGACAATAATCGAGATACTTACCGGTGATGACCGTAGTTTGAGGAGTTCATGTATTCACTATGTGTTAATGCTTTGTTCCAGTTCTCTATTAAAAGGAGGCCTTAATATCCCTTAGTTTCCGTAAGGACCCCGCCGCCACGGGAGGGTAGGACAAAAGATGTCATGCAAGTTCTTTTCCATAAGAACGTATGACTATATTCGGAATACATGCGAACATTATATCAATGAACTGGAGCTAGTTCTGTGTCACCCTAGGTTATGACTGTTACATGATGAACCGCATCCGGCATAATTCTCGATCACTGATCCATTACCTACGAGCATTCCATATATTGTTCTCCGCTTATTTACTGTCGGATTTCGGGTTCCGGCAGACCCTTAAGGTTCGAACACTAGGGTGCGCGCGAAAATCACGTCCTCAACCTCCCCGCCTCACAAAGATCTAAACTACTAAAGGAATCACACAAGAGACACAAGATTTATACTGGTTCAGGCCACCATTGTGGTGTAATACCCTACTCCAGTGTGTGGTGGATGGATTGCCTCTTGGGGCTGATGATGATGGACACTACAAGGAAGAACAGCCTCGCGAGGGTCTGTTCTTGGCTGGGGTGATGAACTGCTGGGAGGAGTTCAGTCACCCCTCTCTCTCTCTCTCTTCCTGTTGGCCGGATCCACGCGCCGAATCGAACCCTTTGCTACGTGGGTGGCCGGTCCCTATTTATAGAGGCCCTGGTCCTCTTCCCAAATATCGAGCGGGAAGGGAGCCAACAATGGCGGGCTAATTTGAAGGGGGACAACAAGTACTCTTATCCTGACTAAAGGTGGTCTTCGCCTGAGAAAGACTCTGCGGTGACGCCGTGCTGGGCTCCATGGTGACCTCCGTCTCGTAGTCCGCTTGGTCCTGGTCTTGTTGCACCGAAATGGCAACCTTTCCCTGATGCCTCGGTACTCCGCGGCTGCGCTTGCCCCCTTTGCACCAAAGAGGAAAGAAGGACGCTGCGCGCGCGCTGGCGCCCACCTGGCGCCCTCGATCGTCATGGCCTGCGTCACAGGCACCTCGCGAGGTACCCTGCCTTGATGTGTCCGCCTACTCGCGAGCCAGCCTGATGAGGCTATGCCCGAGGAAGCGCCGTGTCGTCCGCCTCGCGAGGCTTGGACCCTCGCGAGGGTCTTGAGTCTTGTGTTGATGAAGATGGGCCGGGCTGGGCCCCCACTTGAGCCACGCCGCAGGGCGCAGGCAGGCAAGTCTGGGGACCCCCGTTCCCAGAACGCTGACAGTAGCCCCCGGGCCCATGGCGCGCATGGGCTTGGCCGTGCCGAGAGGCGAAATGGCAAGGGCGAAGCGCCGCGGGCCCTAACAGCCCGCGGCCTTGGGCACCGCGTGGCGGTTGATTGGACGTGGGCGACTCCACGTCCCCACGACGCCTTGGTGATTGCGCGAGCTGGACAAGTCCCTGCATGCAAATCGTGTCATGATTACCTATGATCGTGGAGGCCGGCGGTTGGCCTTCACCGGCTATAAGTACGGCACCGCGCGTGCCCTTCCAATCCATCTCTTCTTGCTCTCTCATTCGCCTCAGTTCTCGCTCCGTCTTGGTGTGATGGCTCCATCGAGGAGGTACTCGGCTGCAGAGAAAGGGAAGGCCCTCCAGGTTGGTCCTGCCTCTCCCCCGCCCAAGCGCGGTCGTGGGCGCCCACGGAAGCATCCGATGGCCGCCCCGGCCGCGTTCGGTGGCCATGGGGGCGGCTCCCAGCAAGGCGGCGGGCGAGCCGCCGTAGCCGAAGGACGCGCCTGGGTCGCGCATTCTCCCAGGCCGCGCTTTCGCGTTGTGCAGGCGCTGCCGGAGTTCGTCGTCTGGTCGGCGGAGCCGACTCGCGCCCGGCTCCCGCTCCCTCGCTTCCTCCTTGGTGAACTCCCGGCCGGCGCTCCTGGTGGCCTCTGGCTCCAGGTGGAGGGCTGCTGCAGCAGGTCCTCGTGGGTCGCGCTGGAGGTCTCCGCCAGCGGGGGCTTGGCCTTCACTCGTGGCTGGCAGGCGTTCGCCCGCGCTCGCGGCCTGGAGCGTCGGTTGACTCTGCACTTCAGGTTCGATGGCGATGGAGGAGATAGCACCCGCGTGGATGGCGGCGTTCGCGACTCCCCAAGCTTCGTCAGCTCTTCCTCAAGCGACTCCTCCAGCGGTAGCAGCAGTCCTCCCCCGCGGTGTCGAGCTTGCTTGGGAGGTGGCGGTTCGTCCGCCCGCCGTCATGCCCCGGTGAAGCGCGAGAGGGAGTCCGCCTAAGGCCCTGAGGCAGCCCGTGTTGCCTCCGTGGGCCAATGTGAGGGGGGCTGCGCCGGGCTCGTCTTTTTCCTTTCTCTTTTGTTCCCTGTGTAAGACAGAACAGCTGCATGGAGCCCCCTTGGGGCGTGTTGGGAAACATTGCCGTTTTAGCTATTACCTTGACCTCATTTTTTGAACCTCTTGATTTCTCGCCTGTGCGTAGATAGTTTTCGACCCCTGCCGGGGGGTGGGGCAACCTACCCAGGCCCTGCGTGCGCGTCGCGGTGCCCGAGGGGCACGGACTAGAAGGGGTGCTCTTGTAATGTGCCAGGGTCATGAAAACCTTCCTGCGGCTAGGGCAAAAACCCTCGCGAGGACGTCTGAGCACCATCCCTCGCGAGGTTGTTTACGAGAGAAACCAAAGCAAGGAGCAAAAATCGACAAACCACAAATCAGCAACAGCGACAACTTCAATAAGACTCCAAATGCAAACACACATGTCAACTGCGGAAAGCAAATGAAAAAGTCGCGTCCGACACCTAATCTAGTCTTCGACGTCTTCTCACTAGCACGGAGCTAAGTGCTGCCACTGGGCATGGGAGGGAGCCCCAGGGCCTGAGGCCGGCGCTCCTGAGACTTTGGGGCGTGTACAGCCCCACTCATTATTACGTGAGAGTGTCACGGGGCGGCGAGCTTCACAGGCATTGGCCTTGCTTCACAGGCTCCGGGCCTTTTCCAAAGCGATAGCTTCATAGGTGCTCGCCTTGCTTCACAGGCTCTAGGCCTTTTCAAAAAGAGATGATCTTCACAGGCACTCGCCTTGCTTCACAGGCTCCGGGCCTTTCCAAAAAGGGATGATCTTCACAGGCATTCGCCTTGCTTCACAGGCTCCGGGCCTTTTTCCAAAGCGATGATCTTCACAGGCATTCGCCTTGCTTCACAGGCTCCGGGCCTTTTTCCAAAGCGATGATCTTCACAGGCATTCGCCTTGCTTCACAGGCTCCGGGCCTTTTTCCAAAGCGATGATCTGCACAGGCATTCGCCTTGCTTCACAGGCTCTGGGCCTTTCCAAAAAGAGATGATCTTCACAGGCATTCGCCTTGCTTCACAGGCTCCGGGCATTTTTAGGGGTAGAACCTCCGGAGGTGCTGGATGTTCCACGCGTTCTGGACCGGCACTCCCTCCTGAGTCTCCAAGCGCGCGGAGCCGGGCCTGGAAACATGAACAACTTTGAACGGGCCCTCCCACATGGGAGAGAGCTTGTGCAATCCCTCCCGGGAGAGGACCCGCCTGAGCACGAGGTCCCCTACCTCAAGGGTCCTGGGGCGGATGTTGCGGCAGTGGTACCGCCGCAGCGCTTGCTGATACCTCGCCGCTCGCAGCGCAGCCTCCCGGCGACGTTCCTCCGCCAACACGAGGTCTGTCCCCCGCATGGCGTCCTGCTGTGCCTCGTCGAACGCCAGGACCCGCGCGGAGCGACGTCTGACCTCGTGAGGGAGGACTGCCTCCGCTCCGTAGACCAGGAAGAATGGGGTTTCTCCAGTCGGTTTGGTCGCGGTGGTGCGGATGGACCACAGCACGGACTGAAGCTCGTCGTACCAACCTCGGCCACAGGCCTCCAGCTTCTTCTCGAACGTCCTGGTCTTGAGGCCCCTCAGGACCTCTGCGTTGGCTCGCTCGGCCTGGCCGTTGCTTCGGGGGTGCACCACTGAAGCGTAGCATATCTGCGTTCCAAGGTTAGCATAGTATGTTTTGAAGAGGTTACTAGTGAACTGCGAACCGTTGTCTGTGATGATGCGCTTCGGCACCCCGAACCGGCTCACGATGCCCCTGAAGAACTTGACCGCGGAGCCCGCGTGGATGGTGCGGACGGCCTCCACTTCAGCCCACTTGGTGAACTTGTCCACGACGACATAGAGGTAGCGGTAGCCCCCTGGCGCCCGAGGGAACGGGCCCAGGATGTCCAGCCCCCAGACTGCGAATGGCCACGAAAGGGGTATAGTCTGCAGGCCTCCCGCCGGCTGATGGATTTGCTTGGCGTGGAACTGGCAGGCCTCGCAAGCTTTCACCAGTTCGACGACGTCATTGAGTGCGGTGGGCCAATAAAACCCACTGCGGAACGCCTTGCCGATGAGGGTCCGTGATGATGAATGATGTCCACAGTCTCCGCCGTGTATGTCTTCCAGCAGTTCCTTTCCTTGCTCCCTGGAGATGCAGCGCAGGGATACATCGTTTGGTCGCTTCCGGTAGAGCTCTCCATCCTTGATGCAGTACGTCGTGGCCTGTCGTGCCACATGCTCCGCTTCCTCCTCCTTCTCCGGCAAGGTCCCTTGTGTTAAGTAACTCCGGAGCTCCGTGATCCAGCACCCCTCCTGAGGTTCCATCGTCAGGAGCAGGCATGCTCCTGAGGCCGGGCCACAGACCGGGGCTCCTGAGGCAGGTGGCTGGGGGAGCTCCTCCCGAGGCTGAGCCGTGTTTGACAATGATGGCAAGGCTGAGGGCTTGAAGAGCCGCTCCTTGAAGACACCAAGCTCCTGAGGTAACCGACTGGACGCCCGTTTGGCGATGTCGTCAGCCTCCTGATTGGTGCCACGGGGCACATGCTGCAACTCCAACCCCCAGAACTGCTTCTCCATCCGGCGGACCTCCGCAAGGTAGGCTTCCATGTGCTCATCTTTCGGCTCGTACACCTTGTTGGAGAAATTAACAAGGAGCTGCGAATCGCCCTTAATGGTGAGGCGTTTCACCCCCAGGGCTGCCGCGGCCTTCAAGCCCGCTATCAAACCTTCATACTCCGCTATGTTGTTGGAGACCTTTTCACCTTGCCGGAAACAAAGTTGTACGGCGTAGTAGAGCTTGTCCTGAGTGGGCGATATAAGCACCGCCCCAGCCCCAGCACCATGTCTACAGAACACCCCATCGAAGTGCATGACCCAGCCTTCTGGCGCCTCGCTTCCCGGGGAGAGGGACCGATCCTCGTCGGCCTTGAGGCCTGGTGCCTCCATCCATTCTGCCACAAAATCCGCCAACGCTGCTCCTTTGATGACCCTGGTTGTGCTGAACTCGAGCTGAAACGCCTGCAGCTTTATGTTCCACTCAGCGACCCTTCCAGCTGAGTTAGGGCTCCTAAGCACTCTCTCCAGGGGGTATGACGAGACAACTTTGATGGGATGAGCCTGGAAGTAGTGACGCGGCTTGCGCGAGGCTACCAGTAGCGCGAGGAGGAGCTTCTAAGGCATTGGGTACCATGCCCTCGCGTCTCGTAGCACCGTCCTAACAAAGTAAACTGGGTGCTCGACAAGACTGGGAGCATCTGGGGTTGCCGCGCCCTCGGGAGGTAAGGGCGCCTCACGGGGTGACGTGGCCTCGGGAGGTGGACCATCTAGTCGGGCGACCTCCCCTGCCCCCGATGCATTCCTCGGTAGCTGACCCTCCTCAGCTGCGGTTGTGGCTTCCGCGGGCTTTCCTTGTTCCCGTTTTGTCCTGCCTCGGGCTGCTGCTGCGGCCTTGACTTGGCGCTCCTCCCTAACCGCCACCAGGGCTGCGCTGGCGGAGTAGGGTGTGGCGGCGAGGTACAGCAGCAGGGGCTCCTGAGGGCGCGGAGCCACCATGACAGGGGGACTGGTCAGGTACCTCTTGAGATCTTGAAACGCCTTATCTGCCTCTTCAGTCCATTCAAAGGGCCCCTTTTTCTTCATCAGCTGGAAGAAAGGCAGCGCTCGCTCCCCCAGTTTGGAGATGAAGCGCCCTAGCACGGTCACGCGCCTAGTGAGCTTCTGCATTTCTCTGAGGGTCTTTGGTGGACTCATGTCTTCGACCGCCTTGACCTTCTCGGGGTTGGCCTCGATGCCACGATGGGACACGAGGAATCCCAAGAGCTTGCCCAAGGGGACGCCAAACACACATTTCTCCGGGTTGAGCCGCAGGTTTACTGCGTTGAGGCTCGCGAAGGTCTCCTCCAGGTCTTGTATCAGGGTCTTGGCCTCTCGAGATTTCACTACAATGTCATCAACGTAGGCTTCGACATTCTTTCCGAGCTGCTGGCCCAAGGTGATGTGCATCAGTCGCTGAAAGGTTGACCCTGCGTTACGCAGCCCAAACGACATGCATGTATAGCAGTATACCCCGCACGGGGTCAAGAAGGTGGTCTTCTCAACGTCTTCCACGGCCATCTTGATCTGGTGATACCCGGAGAAGGCGTCCAGGAAGCATAGCAGGTCGCACTCCGCAGTGGAATCGACAATCTGGTCGATGCGGGGGAGCGGGAACGGATCTTGCGGGCATGCCTTGTTGAGGTTGGTGAAGTCGACACACATGCGTTCTCCCCCCCCCCTTCTTGGGCACAACGACAGGGTTGGCCAACCAATCCGGGTATCGGACCTCGCGAATGACCCCGGCGGCCTCTAATTTGCGGGTCTCTTGGGCGATGAAAGCCTTCTACTCCGTGGACTGCCGCCTGGCCTTCTGCTTCACGAGGTGTACATTTGGGCACACGTTGAGGTGATGCTCGATGACACTTCTGGGGATCCCCGCCAGCTGATCTGGCTCCCAAGCAAATACCTTCTTATTCGAGCGCAGGAACTTGACCAAGGACTCCTCCTGCTCAGGCTCTAGGTTGGCGCCTATGGTGAAAGTGGCACCGGAGGACCCGTCCTCGTCGACGGGTATCTGCTTGGTTTCTACTTTGTCCTGGGTGAACAACTGCTTCTTCTTGGCGGGCGCAGCCCCCTTGGGCTCAGGGGCCTCCGTGTCAATGGGCCGTGCCGGTGCCGCCGTCTTGAAGGCGAGCTTGAGTACTTGCAGGGCGTCCCCGGTGTCCCCGTGCACGGCGAGGGTACCGCTGCTCCCGGGCATCTTCATGAGGTTGTACGTCGGGTGCGTGGCGGCCATGAATTGAGCCAGAGCTGGGGAGCCGAGGTTGGCGTTGTAAGGGAGGCCGATGGGGGCGATGTCGAAGTCGACCATCTCCGTGCGGAAGTTGTCGTAGGTTCCGAAGGTTACCGGGAGCCGGATCTATCCCAAGGAGTCGGATGATCCGCCCCCGACACCCGAGAAGGATCCACTAGGTCGCAGCCGCTCCCAAGTTATGCAGAGGAGGCTGAAAGTCTCGACCGAAAGCACGCTGAGGCCTGCGCCGCCATCAACGAGGGTTCTGGTGACGGCCACCTGGGAGATAGTGGGGGTGCACAACAGCGGGAGTGCGCCCGAGCTGACCGGGTTGGCGGGGTGGTCCTCCGAGCTGAAGGTCAGGCCGGCCTCGGGCGCCGCCCGGTCCAGGGGAGCCCCCTGTCGTGCAAAGACGGCGTTAACCCGGCGGGCAAAGGGCTTGACGTGGCGACTTGTGGGTGGCGCCTGCGAGCCGCCCAGGAGGGCCGCAACGACCGGAGGCGTCAACGTCGTGGTGCAGTCACTCCGTCGCGCGGGTGGATGCCGGGGTGGTGCTCGCCGCTCATTTCCCGCCGGGCCGGTGGCGGTGTAGACGGTGGGCAACGGGGAACGACGAGGACGCCTACCGACGGGGGCCATCCAAGCGACGTGAGAAGCGGTGGCGGCCGAGCGCTCGGCGCGGGCCCGACGAGCGTCAGACGTGGATGTGACGGTCGGGGGGAGAGCGGAGCAGTGGAAGACGAATTCCGGCGCATCCCTACCTGGCGCGCCAAATGTCGGATTTTGGGTTCCGGCGGACCCTTAAGGTTCGAACACTGGGGTGTGCGTGGAAATCACGTCCTCAACCTCCCCGCCTCACAAAGATCTAAACTACTAAAGGAATCACACAAGAGACACAAGATTTATACTGGTTTGGGCCACCATTGTGGTGTAATACCCTACTCCTGTGTGTGGTGGATGGATTGCCTCTTGGGGCTGATGATGATGGACACTACAAGGAAGAATAGCCTCGCGAGGGTCTGTTCTTGGCTGGGGTGATGAACTGCTGGGAGGAGTTCAATCACCTCTCTCTCTCTCTCTCTCTTCCTGCTGGCCAGATCCATGCGCCGAATCGAACCCTTTGCTACGTGGGTGGCCGGTCCCTATTTATAGAGGCCCTGGTCCTCTTCCCAAATATCGAGCAGGAAGGAACAATGGCCGGCTAATTTGAAGGGGGACAGCAAGTACTCTTATCCTGACTAATGGTGGTCTTCGCCTGCGAAAGACTCTGCGGTGACGCCGTGCAGGGCTCCATGGTGACCTCCGTCTCGTAGTCCCGCTTGGTCCTGGTCTTGTTGCACCGAAATGGCAACCTTTGCCTGATGCCTCGGTACTCCGCGGCTGCGCTTGCCCCCTTTGCACCAAAGAGGAAAGAAGGACGTTGCGCGCACGCTGGCGCCCGCCTGGCGCCCTCGATCGTCATGGCTTGCATCACAGGCACCTCGCGAGGTACCTCACCTTGATGTCTCCGCCTCCTCGCGAGCCAGCCTGACGAGGCTATGCTCGAGGATGCGCCATGTCATCCGCCTCGCGAGGCTTGGCCCCTCGCGAGGGTCTTGAGTCTTGTGTTGATGAAGATGGGCTGGGCTGGGCCCCCACTTGAGCCACGCCGCAGGCCGCAGGCAGGCAAGTCTGGGGACCCCCGTTCCCAGAACGCCGACATTTACTTTCCCGTTGCTATTGCTATCATCACTACAACATACCAAAAACATTGCTTTTACTACTGTTACCTTTTGCTACCATTATCACTACTATCATATTACTTTGCAACTAAACACTTTGCTACAGATATTAAGTTTCCAGGTGTGGTTGAATTGACGACTCAGCTACTAATACTTGAGAATATTCTTTGGCTCCCCTTGTGTCGAATCAATAAATTTGGGTTGAATACTCTACCCTCGAAAACTGTTGCGACCCCCTATACTTGTGGGTTATCAGGCGTTGACATCGACCATCCACCAGCAGGTCGCCAACACCGTATGGAGACGATCCATGGTGCCATGCCGCAGGTCGGCGTCATGGACAATCTGGTACAACCACTGGCCGCTCGCGCGCATCGCCGCTATGGGTCTGGAGTGGGCAGTTTTGCGCTTATTAGTGTAGGTGCTTAGGCAAATGCTTAGCTAGGTGCGTACGATGTGGTAAATGCATTGGAATGGAGGGGCGCCTTTATATGAGTGCAAACTGCCTTGCATTCACATCGTGCTGCCTCTTTTCCCGGTCCTCCCATTACTTCCCTCATGCATTCACACGATGCTAATTGAAGGAGGACGCATCATTGGCCGTTCAACATTTCGGGAACCGCTACCCTCTCCCTCGTCTGCATTAAAGCCGTATCGGGAACTGTTTCGCCCGCTGTCAAATCAAATAATACTGCGCCGCCCGCTGCACGCCTGGCTAAACACGCCTCCTCGCCTCCATCTATGCTCAATTACTGAATTTTAGTTGCAAAAATTAGATACTGCTAGTGATTTTTAGCTTCATATTTTGACAAATCGCAGTGTTACAAGGTTGGCAAATGGCAATGTTACTAGATCAACAAATGTCAATCTTTCTAGTTTGACAAATGGAAACATACCCAATATGATAGATGCAAATCGTACCAAATTGTTTGTAAGTGGTTCACACGGGTCTTCCAAAAGAACCGTTTGTGTTCGAGAGATGCACAAATCTTGCTCTCACTTTGCATACAGGTGTTCCATTTGAAACCATAATGCTTGTTGTGAGAAGCTCTGGTTTGTGAGAAGCATATACCCAAACCTGCCCCAAATGGGACAAAAAATTTACCACGACATGTTGATGCCGCTCCATGATAACATGCCAAGTTTCATGAATTTTAGACGAGTTTTGGATTTACTAGAATTTAAAAACCAGGTATCTTGATGTTTGCGGCCGAGTGATGGTGGCAGGGTGTTTGACATTCATTCCCATTTCTTGCATGGGACCTAAGCATGCACCCAAGGACAAAGATTTGATTTTCAACCAATTTATATGCACAGGAGCATGTGCATGTAGTTCAAATTTGAATTATCCTCATAAATGCATTGAAAACTCACTTAATGCATAAAAATGTCCAAACGAACCCCAAAAAATCACAAAAATTAACACAACACTCCTGTTGTTCTATGTTGACACGGGAAAAAAATTGAAAGCAATAAGAGGCAATGGATATCGTTTCGCCCCCAAAGTTGGGGCATTCCCTACCGAAACCATCATGCTTATTGTGAGAAGCTCTTGTTTGTGGGAAGCATATACCCAAACCTGCCCCAGATGGGACAAAATATTTACCGCGACATGTTGATGCCGTTCCATGATAGCATGCCAAGTTTCATGAATTTCAGACGAGTTTTGGATTCACTAGAATTTAAAAACCAGGAATCTCAATGTTTGCGGCCGAGTGACGGTGGCAGGGTGTTTGACATTCATTCCCATTTCTTGCATGGGACCTAAGCATGCACTGAAGGACAAAGATTTGATTTTTGAACCAATTTATATGCACTGGAGCATGTGCATGTAGTTCAAATTTGAATTATCCTCATAAATGCATTGAAAACTCACTTAATCCATAAAAATGTCCAAACGAACCCCGAAAAATCACAAAAAATAACACAACACTCCTGTTGTTCTATGTTGACACGATAAAAAAAATTGAAAGCAATAAGAGGCAATGGATATCGTTTCGCACCCAAAGTTGGGGCGTTCCCTACCGAAACCATCATGCTTGTTTTGAGAAGCTCTAGCTTGTGAGAAGCATATACCCAAACCTGCCGCAAATGGGACAAAAAATTTACCACACCATGTTGATGCCACTCCATGATAGCATGCCAAGTTTCATGAATTTCAAACGAGTTTTGGATTTACTAGATTTAAAAACCAGGTATGTCAATGTTTGCGGCTGAGTGACGGTGGCAGGGTGTTTGACATTCATTCCCATTTTGTTGCATGGGACCTAAGTATGCACCCAAGGACAAATATTTGACTTTTAAACCTATTTATATGCACGGGAGCATGTGCATGTCGTTCAAATTTGAATTATGCAAATAAATGCATTGAAAACTCATTTAATGCATAAAAATGTCCAAACAAACCCTAAAAAATCACAAAAAATACCACAACACTCTTGTTGTTCTATGTTGACACGAGAAAAAATTTGAAAGCAATAAGAGGCAATGGATATTGTTTCGCCCCCAAAGTTGGGGCGCTCCGTACCGAAACCATCATGCTTGTTGTGAGAAGCTCTGGTTTGTGAGAAGCATATACCCAAACCTGCCCCAAATGGGACAAAAAGGTTACCACGCCATGTTGATGCCGCCCCATGATAGCATGCCAAGTTTCATGAATTTCAGACGAGTTTTGGATTTACTAGAATTTAAAAACCAGCTATCTCAATGTCTGTGGTCGATTAACGATGGCAGGGTGTTTGACATTCATTCCCTTTCTTGCATGGGACCTAGGCATGCACCCCAATGACAAAGATTTGATTTTTCAACCAATTTATATGCACTGGAGCATGTGCATGTAGTTCAGATTTGAATTATGCACATAAATGCATTGAAAACTCACTTAATGCATAAAAATGACCAAACGAAACCTAAATAATTCTAGTTCTTTTATGATCACTGCATATAAAAGGTCTAGCAATTCAAACACCGTCCATGGTTGTTGTGACCCCATTATGTAATCCAAATCAAGAGAAAAAATCAAGTAGATCCCACATAGTTTATTATAACCAACCGTGTGAGATGAAGCACAAAATATCTTGGAGCGCCGTCGGAGTATAGTACGCATACGGCTTACGCGAGAAGGTGCGACGGCTACAGTCCACAGCCCGCTCTGAATAAGGGACCGTGTCTAATGACACTTAGCGTGCCCGTTTTTTGGCTGAAGCGATTCCAATTTTTTGGCTTCCGTAGAAATATCTACCTCACCACTCCGCCCCCTTACCAAAAGACACATTTCCCCTCGTTCCGCCTTCCTTTCCAAGTTGAAACCTTCACTCATTGCTTGCAGCGCCGCCACCTCCTCGCCGGTGCCCCTCATTCACGCTGCTCGGCCTCGCCTATCCATGTGGGTAATCCACACCGAGCCCCATCCTCCTCCTCCTTCCACATCCCACATGCCCCGACCATCAATGCGAGCGTGACACCTTCCACCCAAATCACTGACCCCTCCACCAAATATGTGTTGGCCTAAGCCATGGTGCAAGCAGTATAGCCAGGACCTCAAGGAGCATTTGACAGAGGAGAAGCAAATCGCGGCCGCACGCCCGGATGAGGTCGCGATGGCTGCCATTCGTGGCGACCCCCAGATCTTGGAGGAGCACCTCGCCGTCGAGACCACCGTTGACGCCTCACACGCCGATGCCGTGACGCGGTTGGCTGCCTTAAATGACAGTTCATGGCATTTTCTCGAGGCCACTGTCGGTGCCTTCGACAAAGACTATGAGGTGTTTTCTCAGCGTGCACGTGCTTACCTCATCTCGAGAGCCAGCAGGTTGGTGCTCGGAGCGTCTCAGGCACCTCACCACCACAATGAGGGCACCCACGATGCGGAGGCCTCGCCCTCTTCCATGTCCAAGGAGCCAATCGTCATCGATATCTCCAACAATGAGGAGTAGCTTGTCTTATTAGCTCACTATAAGGACCCATGTTCAGTTTGCTAGCTACTGCCTTTCCTTAACAAATTCTAGTGAATTGTGCGATCTACTTTTACCATGCAATCTTCTTCTATCATGTATATGTTCTATATGTTGTCCAATGTGGTGTTCAATTAACTGCTTGGTTCAATTATGCAAATGTGATGTACAATTCTTCAGGGTGCAATATTTCCAAGTTGTTAAGCATGCTTGGTTTGGTTAACTGTCGGATTTTCTATTAGGAGTATGTTATATTGTTCAATTGGTGTTTAGTTAACTGCTTGGTTCATTTGTTGTGGCTTGGTTCACTTGTTATGTTGTTTATTTAACTGCTTGGTTCAATTCTACACTGCGACGTTCAATTGTTGTGGCTGCATTCTGTTATTGTATACCATGTGAGGAATAAGTCGAATTTGGCTGTACTAAATACATGAGAAACAAATACAATTGCTATATTTCCAAGTTGTTAAGCATGCTTGGTTTGGTTAGCTGTTTGATCTTCTATTAGGAGTATGTTATATTGTGCAATGTGGTGCTCAGTTAACGTTTGTTTCATTTGTTGTGGTGTTTAGTTAACTGCTTGGTTCAATTCTGCAATGCGATGTTCAATTGATGTGGCTGCATTCTCTTATTGTATACCATGTGAGGAATAAATCGAATTTGGTTGCACTTAATACATGGGAAACATATACAAGTGCTATATTTCCTAGTTCTTAATCATGATTGGTTTGGATAAATGGGTTTTCCATGTGGCTTGAATTAATCTGATGGATCTGCAATATACTTATTTTTCATCAACATATTTTATGATAGCATGCGAGCCCTTACTTAACCTGATGACTAGCTACCTTATATGTGTTGCAGGGAAACAATGGGAAGCACTGAGGTTTACAAGATGGTACTAACTATTATACCCTGCCTTTTTGTATTTCTTTGCCCCGTTTCCAATATAGAGAAGATATTTATGCACATCCTTGTTTTCAGGCTTCACTGATGATTACCTCTCAAACCACCTCTGTGGTCAGGAGGCGAGGAAAGTTTTTATACAACACCCACGGTTCAATATTGAAGTGGTCCTGAAGAGGTCGAAGGATGGACGGTCAATCATCCACAGGCGCTGGCCTAAAGTTGAAAAGACCTTCAACATGAATGAAGGCTCAATATTCGCCTTCTGCTTCAGTAGTTTTCCAGATGAGATGCACCTCTCTATGTACCATCTATGATGCTAATTTCAAAAGATTCTAGATGTTGCATGTGAAACTTGCTGCTGGTGCAGTTGTGTAATGGGGTGGCTGAGTGTTGAAGCTATATCATGTTGTACTACGATGTATTTCAATTATGAAATCCTGCTTCCTTAATATGGAAATGGAATATATTATGTGCTTAATATGGATGTCTATTAGATTAGTAAATGGATTATTAATAATAGGGCAATTAGCCCGCTAATTGGCCAATTAGCTTGCTAATTGGGTTTTCCTATTACAAACAGTTAATGAGAAAACACCGCGGCGATGACCTTGGGCAACGCACACAGTTTCTAGGAATAAACCGTGTTGGATCAATGAACAATCACACACGACATTCTCTTGAAAACTGTTTGCTTTACGCCACCTTGCGCAAATGTTTTCCTTGGAGTGATTGTGTGGGATGTATATACGAACGGAAACGTTTAGTGGTGACTAACTGTGTGGGATGTACTAACGAATGGAAATGATTTGGCCTGTATAATCGTATTTTTAGCACTACTGTATATACTTATGAATTTGAGTGCTCACCAGTCGCACACGACCTCATTTTTCCGAGCGTGTGTGCCAGGACGGCATATCTGTAACGCCCTCGATGCGGCTATATCTCCTACGTGTTGAAGCACGACTTAGAGGCATAACTGCATTGAAAGCAATGTCGCAAGTAAGGTAATCTTCACAACATCCCATGTAATACATAATAAGGGGAAAGGTACATAGTTGGCTTACACTCGCCACGTCACACAAACTACATAAATAGCATTACATCAACCAATACAATCATGGTCCGGCTACGGTACCAAAATAAAAGATCAACCCCAACAAGCGACATGGTCCCGATCACCCCAACTGGGCACCACTACTGATCATCAGGGAAAGACACATAGTCACGGCGTGAGTCTTCGTCGAACTCCCACTTGAGCTCAAGCGCATCATCTGGAATGGAGTCATCGGGTCCTGCATCTGGTTTGGAAGTAATCTGTGAGCCATGGGGACTCAGCAATCTCGCACCCTCGCGATCAAGACTATTTAAGCTTATAGGTAAGACAAGGTAATATGTGGAGCTGCAGCAAGCGACTAGCATATATGGTGGCTAACCTGTTCGCAAAAGAGAGCGAGGAGAGAAGGCAAAGCACGAACGAAGAACTTGAGAACAACCTACAACAAACATTACTCCAACACCGTGTTCACTTCCCGGACTTCGCCGAGAAGAGACCAT
The DNA here is from genome assembly GCA_034509565.1 of Triticum monococcum. Classification (NCBI taxonomy): domain Eukaryota; kingdom Viridiplantae; phylum Streptophyta; class Magnoliopsida; order Poales; family Poaceae; genus Triticum; species Triticum monococcum. The sequence continues at coordinate 452,949,007 of CM067847.1, forward strand.
CACGGATACACACGTAGTTGATTCATTTTAATTAAGTTAAGGTTCAAGTTATCTACAACCAGACATTAACAAATTCCCATCTGCCCATAACCGCGGGCACGGCTTTCGAAAGTTCAAATCCCTGTAGGGGAGTCCCAACTTAGCCCATGACAAGCTCTCATGGTCAACGAAGGATATACCTTCTCCCGAGACATTCCGATCAGACTCGGTATCCCGGTTCTACAAGACAACTTCGACAAGTTAAAAAAAATCCAGCAACACCGCCCAAATGTGCCGACAAATCCCGATAGGAGCTGCACATATCTCGTTCTCAGGGCACGCTCAGATAGGTCAAGCTACGAGTAAAACCAACCCTCGAGTTTCCCCGAGGTGGCCCCGCAGGCTACCAAGTTCGGACCAGCACTCAGAGGAGCACTGGCCTAGGGGGGTTTAAATAAGATGACCCTCGGGCTCCGGAAACCCAAGGGGAAAAGAGGCTAGGTGGAAAATGGTAAAACCAAGGTTGGGCATTGCTGGAGGAGCTTTATTCAAGGCGAACTGTCAAGGGATCCCATTATCACCCAACCGCGTAAGGAACGCAAAATCCGTGAACATAACACCGATATGACGGAAACTAGGGCGGCAAGAGTGGAACAAAACACTAGGCAAGAGGCCGAGCCTTCCACCCTTTACCAAGTATATAGATGCATTAAGATAACAAGATAATATAATGATATCTCAACAAGAAAAATAATGTTCCAACCAGGAACGATCTCCAATCTTCACCTGCAACTAGCAACGCTATAAGAGGGGCTGAGCAAAGCGGTAACATAGCCAATCAACGGTTTGCTAGGACATGGTGAGTTAGAGGTTTGACATGGCAATTTGGGAGGCATGATAAGCAAGTGGTAGTCATCATAGCATAGGCATAGCAAAAGAGCGAGCATCTAGCAAAGCAAAGATAGAAGTGATTTCGAGGGTATGATCATCTTGCCTGCAAAGTTGTCAGAGTTGACTGGATCCTCGAAAGCAAACTCAACGGGCTCCTCATTAGCGAACTCATCTCCCGGCTCTACCCAAACAATACAAACAAACAAGAGGAACACAATCAACCATGTGCAAATGCTCGAACAACATGATGCAAACATGGTATGCTATGTGGGATGCGATATGTGATGCATATGCAAGATTTGACAAGGAATGAATGAACCTGGCCTCAACTTGGAAATCCAAGTGTGCCACTGGAAGGTGAGGTGATTTCGGTTGAAATCGATATAAAGATCACCGGAATCGGATGTACGGTTTAGAAATGGCAAGCGAAATAAATATGGCACCGGTCTGCGATAAACAGTAAGTAGCCATCTAAATGCATCAAGTTAATTATGCTACAGCACCCAAACATGGCAACAAAATACGTGGCAGGGATCCACTCATGATGCTTGACAAAAGATGAACACTGAGCTATGGCCAATTCATTCATTAACAGGTTCAAACAAGCACGGCAAAAGTGCAATTGGTAAACATGTTTCAGACTTAGTGAAATTAACACAAGCCTGGAATTTCAGATCAGGTAGCACACTTTGAAGCAAGAAAACTATATGCTATAGGAACTTAACATGGCAAAGCAAGGCATGGCATGGAGCTACTCGAAGAGCTTAACAAAAGTCCCTTAGTGACCTTGAGCCAAAAGGGATCAGAAAATACAGTTGCAAGCATGTGAACATGGCAAAAACATAATCATAACTCAGACTTAGAGAAAAAAAAACTCAAGCATGCAAATATGTTAACGAGTAGGCATGTCTATGAGATGGATGCACTCACTACAGAGCAAGGCATGACAATCTAAGCATACACCCATCAAGAATACATATTATATAAGCTATACATGGCAAGATCAACAACATAGCATGCACAGATCAACAACAACATCCTCGGCAAAATCGCTAACAAGTAGACAATCTGCCCAGATTCACGAGATAGCAAAAGTAGAGCTCGATTGACTAAAGCTAGGGTCCTCCATAATTGCAAACAAAGACATGGATGGATAGAGCAATACAAGATTAACAAATCATCCTTACTGATCATCCTCAAAAGAGGCATGGATCACCAGGAAACAACATGAACATATGTCATATTGATAAAAACAGATCAAGGACTTAGTGGAATTGCTAAGTCCCTGAAATCAGCATTAACGAATGCACCAGTTTGCAAGCTTCTGCTAGTCACCACACACATCACAAAAAAATGGATAGCACCTCTGTAAAGATGGAAAAGCATATAACAAAACTCATGAGGAGCTCAGGAGCATATCATGCACACATTAATCATGGCAAAAATGACAAATAGCTATTTGGTGCAGCAGATCTGACAATTAACTCAAATAGCTCTCTTCCAACAGAATTTCGGGAATCAAGATGATCTCAAATGAAAAATGATGCAATGAGATGAAATGATGTACTCTCTGAGACAAACATTTTGATATGCTACACGCGCAAAACGGAGCTACGGATGCGGAGATATAGCATGATGAAAAATGCAATATAGTTAGGGTTCCGGGAGAAAGTCAACCGAGGCAAAGTTCCAGATCTGGATCCGGGATCACTGTACCAATGCACGGACTTCGAGGATCGCCGGCCGGAGCGTCGAGGTCGCTGGAGTGGTGGCCGGACTTGCCACTATGAGGAGGAGGAGAGGCCGGAGATGGTGGCCGCGGGCGTCGGCGGGGTCCGCAAGGAGGGAGACGGCGGCTCGGGGCTGCGCTGGTGGCCGGACCTTGCGTTGGTGAGGCGGCGACGCCAGCGTGCGGCGGATCGGCGTCGGACGGTGGATCGGCGCTGGGGGCGAAGGAGGCAGGCGGCGGCGATGCGGATGGGCCGCGGGGGCCCAACGCGGGCCGCGCGGGGTGAGGCGGCGATGTGGGGCTTGGGGCGCCATGTGGCGTTCCCTGGTTGGCCGGAGGCGGCGGCGGACACTATCCGGCGAGGGCCGGACACGTCTGGTGTGCGGCGGATCTGATTTTTAGGGTTTCCGGAGGGGGGAGAAGAACTGTGGATTTCAGAGGGGGTGATATTTATAGGCATAGAGGGAGCTCGGAGTGTCCAAATGAGGTGCAGTTTTCGGCCACGCGATCATGATCGAACGCTCTAGATGATGGAGAGGGTTTTGGTGGGTTTTGGGCCAAATTGGAAGGGTGTTGGGCTGCAACACACACGAGGCCTTCTCGGTCCCTCGGTTAACCGTCGAAGCATCAAACGAAGTCCAAATGGTACGAAACTTGATAGGCGGTCTATCGGTAGTAAACCAAGGCCGCTTGGCAAGTCTCGGTCCAATCCGGAAATGTTTAACCCCCACACACGAAGGGAAGGTAGAAAGGACCACCGGAGGAGATAGAAGCGTCAGAATGCAAAACGGACAATGGGGAAATGCTCAGATGCATGAGACGAACACGTATGCAAATGCAATGCACATGATGACATGATATGAGATGCATGACAACAACAACAACAACACACGGAGACGAAAACCCGAACCCGAGGAAATAAAATAACTTAGCGCTGGAAACGGCAAGAGTTGGAGTACATATTAGGTAAATTACATCTGGGGTGTTACAACACTCCACCACTACAAAAGGATCTCGTCCTGAGATCTAGGACTGGAAGAACGCCGGGTACTCAGAACGGAGGTGATCCTCGCGTTTCCAGGTGGCTTCATGGTCAGAATGGTGTGACCACTTGACTTTGAGGAATGTGATTGACTTATTGCGAGTCTTGCGTTCAGTCTCTTCAAGAATAGCCACGGGGTGCTCAAGATAAGAGAGATCTTCTTGGAGAACAATGTCTTCGAAGTTGACGGTGCGGTCAGGAGTCTTGAAGCACTTGCAAAGCTGAGAGACATGGAACGTGTCGTGCACATTTGCAAAGTTTGAAGGAAGCTCGAGTTGATAGGCGAGATCGCCTCTCTTGCTGACGATTTTGAAAGGACCCACGTATCTAGGGGAAAGCTTCCCTTTGATACCGAAGCGACGAGTACCTTTCATTGGAGAAACGCGGAGGTAAACATGATCTCCGATCTCGAAAGCCAAATCGCGGTGCTTACTATCATAGTAGCTCTTCTGGTGCAATTGCGCTGCTTTGAGGTTATCACAAATGACTTTGCACATTTCCTCTACCTCTGTGATTAAGTCATTTCCCAGAAGTTGACGTTCACCGGTTTCTGACGAGTTAAGAGGAGTACGACACTTCCTGCCATGCAGAATTTCGAATGGGGCCTTGCCCGAACTAACTTGAAAACTATTGTTGTAGGAGAATTCGGCGTATGGAAGACAATCTTCCCACTTCATCCCGAAGGAGATCACACAAGCCCTGAGCATATCTTCAAGAATCTAATTGACACGCTCGACTTGACAGCTAGTTTGAGGATGGAAAGTTGTGCTGAAGCGGATGTTGGTGCCCATGGCCTTCTGAAAAGACTCCCAAAACTTGGAGGTAAAGATGCTGCCACGGTCTCAAGAGATCAACTGTGGAATACCGTGCAGCGAGACAATCCGAGAGGTATAAAGCTCCGCCAATTGAGCTGCAGTGATAGACTCTTTGATAGGCAGAAAGTGAGCCACTTTACTGAGTTTGTCGCTGACAACGGATATAGCATCATTGCCACGCTTGGACTTTGGAAACCTAGTCATGAAGTCCATCTCAATGTGGTCAAACTTCCATTCTGGAATGGCAAGAGGTTGGAGGAGACCAGCTGGCCTTTGGTGTCCTGCCTTCACTCTTCTGCAGACATCATATTCATTCACGAACTGAGCAATCTCGCGCTTCATTCGAGTCCACAAATAAGCCTGCTTGAGGTCCTGATACATCTTCATACTCCTAGGGTGGATGGAGAGGAGTGAATTGTGAGCCTCGTTCATGATCACTTTACGAAGGTCACCTTTGGGCACAACAATACGATCCTCAAAGAAGAGAGTATCCTTGTCATCAAGGCAGTAGCACTTGTACTTGGGTTGACTCTTGGCAATCCCAATCTTCCCCTTCTTCACCATAGCATCAAGAAGTTGAGCCTCGCGAATCTGATCTTCCAAAGTAGGAGAGACTTGAAGGTTGGCGAGGAAACCTTGTGGAACAAATTGCAAATTGAGTTTGCGGAAAGCTTCACAAAGCTCGGGTTGGTAAGGCTTGAGAATCAGACTGTTGTAGTAAGCCTTTCTGCTCAAAGCGTCAGCAATCACATTGGCCTTGCCTGGAGTATACTCGATACTCGGATTATACTCTTGAATCATTTCAACCCAACGAGTCTGCCTGAGGTTGAGCTTAGGCTGAGTGAAGATGTACTTGAGACTCTTGTGGTCAGTGAAGATGTCCACTTTTCTTCCCAATAAGAGATGTCTCCAAGTCAAAAGAGCATGCACAACTGCCGCCAACTCGAGGTCATGAGTGGGGTAGTTCTTCTTGTTGGTCTTCAACTGGCGAGAGGTATAAGCCACAACTTTCTTCTCTTGCATCAACACTGCACCAAGACCTTGGAGAGAGGCAGCGCAAAAGACCTCAAACGGTTTGGATTCATCAGGAGGAGTCGGAACTGGAGCAGTGACCAATTTCTCTTTCAAAGTGTTGAAAGCGATGTCACATTCCGGAGACCAAACGTACTTGACGTGCTTCTAGAGAAGGTTTGAAAGAGGCTTTGTGATTTTTGAAAAGTTCTCAGCGAACCTTCGATAGTAGTTCTCGAGACTGAGGAAGCTACGGAGTTGCTTCATGTTTTGAGGTGGTTCCCAATTCACAATTGCAGACACCTTCTCAGGATTAACCGCAATGCCCTTGGCAGAGATGATATGCCCAAGATAGAGAACCTCATTGAGCGAAAACTCGCACTTTGAGAACTTGGCGTAGAACTGATGTTCCCTGAGCTTATCGCGCACCAAATGCAAGTGCTTGGCATGATCTTCCTTGTTCTTCGAAAAGACCAGAATGTCGTCGACATAGACCAAAATGAATTCATTTGTGTAGGCGTTGAAGATGAAGTTCATCATGCGAGAGAAAGTTGGAGGAGCATTGACTAGGCAAAAAGACATGACCGTGTATTCATATGAACCATAGCTTGTTCTGAAAGCCATCTTGGGAATATCTTGCTCACGGATTCGAATCTGGTGATAACCCATACGGAGATCAAGCTTGGAGAATACTTGGGCACCTTTGAGTTGTTCGAATAGCTCGTTGATGTTGGGAAGTGGGTATTTGTTCTTGATAGTCTTCTTGTTCAATGGACGGGAGTCAACACAAAGTCGGTCCGTTCCATCCTTCTTCTTCACAAAAAGAACTCCACAACCCCACGGAGAAGAACTAGGTCTGATGAGACCCATTCGCTCTTGAATATCGAGTTGCTTCTTCAGCTCTATCAACTCTTCAGGTCCGAGCTTGTAAGGATGTTTGCAAACAGGTTCCGTGCCAGGCTCAAGATCGATGACGAATTCAACTGGCCGGTGTGGAGGCATTCCTGGAAGCTCTTCTATAAAGACGTCTTGATATTCGCAAACGACTGGAATTTGAGAGATGGCATCCAGTTCACCCTTCTCATTGAGAGAAAACAGACGGATGGTATCATCACGAGTGGCAAAGACAATCACATCCTCAGACGAATGAGTCAATTGAATCTGCCTGGCAGCACAATCAAGCTGAGCCTTGTGCTTAGAAAGCCAATCCATTCCAAGAATAAGATCAATATCCGAGTTACCAAGAACCATTGGGGAAGAAAGGAACTTGTAGTCACCCAAAGTGATAGTAACATCTGGAACCTCCAGACTTGCACTCAAACGTTTGCCAGGAGAAACGATATCCATTTGTTTGCCCAAATGAGAAGAAATGAATTCATGCTTGGCAAAAAATGGCTTTGACATGAAACAATGTGATGCACCAGTATCAAAAAGTACTTTTGCAGGAACATCGTTAACAGGAAGGTTACCCATGATAACATCTAACGAGTCCTCTGCCTGAGCTGCATTCACCATGTTGACCTTGGCGTACTTGGGGTTATGCTTGACCACAGCTATACTTGCCGATCTCACAGGAGGAGGAGGAGGGAGACGCCTCTGATTGAAGCACTTGTTGGCATAGTGACCCTTCTATTGGCACTTGTTGCACGTGACCTCTGAAAGCGGACGGTGATACGGAGCACTCGATCTTGGAGCTTGAGACGAAGTCTTGTTCTGAGAGCCAGGGTTGGGTGGGTGGGAAGATCCACTGCCACCTTTGCTCTTCGGTTGATACGGCTGATGGAACGGAGGAGGAGGAAGCCAATACTTCTGCTACTTGGCCACTTGAGTAGAGGAAGAAGGAGTAGCATCTCTGACTCGCTTCTTGGAAGCATCACACTTCAGTTGAGCAGCCTCTTGCTTCAATGCCATGTTGTAGAACTCATCGTACCTCAAAGGCTCAAAGAGAATAAGAGCTAGCTGGATTTCTTCTCTGAGACCACCCCTGAACTGGTATATCATGCTCTTCTCGTCAGGGACGTCCTGCTTAGCAAAGCGGGCGAGCTTCTGAAACAACTTGTTGTAATCATAGACAGACATAGAGCCTTGCTTCAGGTTGCAGAATTCCTCACGCTTGCTTTCAACCACGCTCTGAGGAATATGATGAGCTTTGAAGTCTTGATGGAATTCATCCTAGGTAATCACACGGCCTCCTCTAGAATCTTTGTACTGCTGGAACCATTCTACAGCTTGGTATTTGAGTTGGAAGGAAGCGAACTTGACAAAGTCCTCAGGCCTGACGTTACTGCACTCGAAATGCTTGCACAAGTCCATGAGCCAATCGTCAGCATCAGTTGCCTCAACACAATTGCTGAAGGTCTTTGGCTGGTTAGCAAGGAACTGGTTGAGTGTAGCAAAGTGATTCTGATTGTTGCCTTGGTTGCCTTGGTTGCCTTGGTTCGCTTGGTTGCGCTCTTGAAGAATTTGCATGATCAACTGCGTGTTTGCATTGGTAGAGGCCATCACAGCTTGCCATGCCTCCGGAGGTGGAGGTGGTGGTGGCGGATCAGGATTCGGAGTCGTGCGTGTTGGAGGAGCCATCCTGAAGAGGTTGACATCCATTAGCACATTGATTGACAAATAGCTGAATCCAACGGGATGAAATTGCAACATATAGTCTTCACATCCGAACAAAATGAACGAATGCATTCCAATTGAAATGGTCACATATCCATAAATTGAGAAGCCACTTAGAATTTAGGTAGAGGAATAAAATCAACAAGGTACGGATTAAGAACGAATACTCGGTAAAGATCACCCAATCTCAAACCAAATATCCATGGAAGAAGAACTAGAGCTACAAGAATTCCCACCTATGAATGTCCCAAACCTTTCCGGTTATGCAATTAGGTGTTGGGGATACAGGGGAAGCATAATATCTCACCCAAATCTAGCAAATCCTACATCCAGCTGTATCCATCCTTCAACACATAACCGAGAAAAACTTCGAAAATCATCTACCTCAACCTTCGAAAAGAATCCGTTATACAAGTTATGGCAATACTCCCGAACTCCTGCCCTAGTACTGGGTGGCGTCGAGGTTATCTCACCAACAACTGCATAAAAGAGATTTTCGATGTCGGCGAACTAAACTCAAGTATACCAGAACTGCAACGATAAAATTGTGACGACAACACCTCGGAGCTCAACTCCCCGGGACACTGCCACAACCCCTAAATGACAGGAGGCACCAAGAACAATGTTCTCGTCACAAATCGATCGGAACGATTCCAAGATACCCGGGTGATCCTAAATTTTTTTAGTGAAATTTGAGAAGAGAAGAGTCAAAACTCTACGTCAGGATGCCTTACCAGAGCGATGAAGGGACTGGGGAGTAAAAAGAATTCCTAAACTCTCCGATATATAATTCCTAAATGACTCAAAACATTTTTCTAGACTCAACAACGGCTGCTAAATACGATCAAGCAGTGGGGGTCCTAAAGTGGGGGAAGGCTCTGATTACCAACTTGTAACAACCTCGATGCGGCTATATCTCCTACATGTCGAAGCACAACTTAGAGGCATAACCGCATTGAAAGCAATGTCGCAAGTAAGGTAATCTTCACAACATCCCATGTAATACATAATAAGGGGAAAGGTACATAGTTGGCTTACACTCGCCACGTCACACAAAGTATATAAATAGCATAACATCAACCAATACAATCATGGTCCGGCTACGGTACCAAAATAAAAGATCAACCCCAACAAGCGGCATGGTCCCGATCGCCCCAACTGGGCACCACTACTGATCATCAGGGAAAGACACATAGTAACGACGTGAGTCTTCGTCGAACTCCTACTTGAGCTCAAGCGCATCATCTGGAACGGAGTCATCGGGTCCTGCATCTGGTTTGGAAGTAATCTGTGAGCCACAGGGACTCAGCAATCTTGCACCCTCGCGATCAAGACTATTTAAGCTTATAGGTAAGACAAGGTAATATGTGGAGCTGCAGCAAGCGACTAGCATATATGGTGGCTAACCTGTTCGCAAAAGAGAGCGAGGAGAGAAGGCAAAGCACGAACGAAGAACTAGAGAACAACCTACGACAAACATTACTCCAAAACCGTGTTCACTTCCCGGACTCCGCCGAGAAGAGACCATCACGGTAACACACGCAGTTGATTCATTTTAATTAAGTTAAGGTTCAAGTTATCTACAACCGGACATTAACAAATTCCCATCTGCCCATAACCGCGGGCACGGCTTTCAAAAGTTCAAATCCCTGCAGGGGAGTCCCAACTTAGCCCATGACAAGCTCTCACGGTCAACGAAGGATATACCTTCTCCCGAGACATTCCGATCAGACTCGGTATCCCGGTTCTACAAGACAACTTCGACAAGTTAAAACAAATCCAGCAACACCGCCCGAATGTGCCGACAAATCCCGATAGGAGCTGCACATATCTCGTTCTTAGGGCACACTCAGATAGGTCAAGCTACGAGTAAAACCAACCCTCGAGTTTTCCCGAGGTGGCCCCGCAGGCTTCCCAGTTCGGACCAGCACTCAGAGGAGCACTGGCCCAGGGGGGTTTAAATAAGATGACCCTCGGGCTCCGGAAACCCAAGGGGAAAAGAGGCTAGGTGGCAAATGGTAAAACCAAGGTTGGGCATTGTTGGAGGAGTTTTATTCAAGGCGAACTATCAAGGGGTTCCCATTATCACCCAACCGCGTAAGGAACGCAAAATCCGAGAACATAACACCGATATGATGGAAACTAGGGCGGCAAGAGTGGAACAAAACACTAGGCAAGAGGCCGAGCCTTCCACCCTTTACCAAGTATATAGACGCATTAAGATAACAAGATAATATAATGATATCCCAACAAGAAAAATAATGTTCCAATAAGGAACGATCTCCAATCTCCACCTGCAACTAGCAACGCTATAAGATGGGCTGAGCAAAGTGGTAACATAGCCAATCAACGGTTTGCTAGGACATGGTGAGTTAGAGGTTTGACATGGCAATTTGGGAGGCATGATAAGTAAGTGGTAGGTAGCATAGGCATAGCAAAAGAGCGAGCATGTAGCAAAGCAAAGATAGAAGTGATTTCGAGGGTATGATCATCTTGCCTGCAAAGTTGTCAGAGTTGACTCGATCCTCGAAAGCAAACTCAACAGGCTCCTCGTTAGCAAACTTGTCTCTCGGCTCTACCCAAACAAGACAAACAAGCAAGAGGAACACAATCAACCACGTGCAAATGCTCGAACAACATGATGCAAACATGGTATGCTATGTGGGATGCGATATGTGATGCATATGCAAGATTTGAAAAGGAATGAATGAACCTGCCCTCAACTTCGAAATCCAAGTGTGCCACTGGAAAGGTGAGGTGATTTCGGTTGAAATCGATATAAAGATCACCGGAATCGGATGCACGGTTTGGAAATGGCAAGCGAAACAAATATGGCACCGGTCTGCGATAAACAGTAAGTAGCCATCTAAATGCATCAAGTTAATTATGCTAAAGCACCCAAACATGGCAAAAAAATACATGGCAGGGATCCACTCATGATGCTTGACAAAAGATTAACACTGAGCTACGGCCAATTCATTCATTAACAGGTTCAAACAAGCATGGCAAAAGTGCAATTCGTAAACAGGTTTCACACTTAGTGAAATTAACACAAGCCTGGAATTTCAGATCAGGTAGCACACTTTGGAGCAAGAAAACTATATGCTACAGGAACTTAACATGGCAAAGCAAGGCATGGCATGGAGCTACTCAAAGAGCATAATAAAAGTCCCTTAGTGACCTTGAGCCAAAAGGGATCAGAAAATACAGTTGCAAGCATGTGAACATGGCAAAAACATAATCAGAACTCAGACTTAGAGAAAAAAACTAGAGCAAGCAAATATGTTAATGAGTAGGCATGTTTACGAGCTCGATGCACTCACTATAGAGCAAGTCATGACAATCTAAGCATACACCCATCAAGAATACATATTATATAAGCTAGATATGGTAAGAATAGCAACATAGCATGCACGGATCAACAACAACATCCTCGGCAAAACCGCTAACAAGTAGACAATCTGCCCAGATTCACGATATAGCAAAAGTAGAGCCCGATTGACTCAAGCTAGGGTGCTCCATAATTGCAAACAAAGACATGGATGGATAGAGCACTACAAGATTAGCAAATCATCCTTACTGATCATCCTCGAAAGAGGCACGGATCACTAGGAAACAACATGAACATATGGCATATTGATAAAAACACATCAAGGACTGGAATTGCTAAGTCCCTGAAATCAGCATTAACGAATGCACCACTTTGCAAGCTTGTGCTAGTAACCACACACATCACAAAAACACATGGATAGCACCTCTCTAAAGATGGCAAAGCATAAAACAAAACTCATGAAGAGCTCAGGAGCATATCATGCACACATTAATCATGGCAAAAATGACAAATAGCTATTTGGTGCAGCAGATCTGACAATTAACTCAAAAAGCTCTCTTCCAACAGCATTTCGGGCATCAAGATGAGCTCAAATGAAAATGACGCAATGAGATGAAATGATGTACTCTCTGAGACGAACATTTTGATATGCTACACACGCAAAACGGAGCTACGGATGCGGAGATATAGCATGATGAAAAATGCAATATAGTTAGGGTTCCAGGAGAAAGTCAACCGAGGCAAAGTTCCAGATCTGGATCCGGGATTACTGTAGCGGTGCACGGACTTCGAGGATAGCCGGCCGGAGCTTCGAGGTCGCCAGAGTGTTGGCCGGACTTGCCGCTATGAGGAGGAGGAGAGGCCGGAGAGGGTGGTCGCGGGCGTCGGCAGGGTCGGCGAGGTGGGAGACGGCGGCTCGGGGCGGCATTGGTGGTCGGACCTTGCGTCGGTGAGGCGGCGACGCGGGCGTGCGGCGGAGCGGCGTCGGGCGGCGGATCGGCGCTGGGGGCGAAGGAGGCAGGCGGCGGCGATGCGGATGGGCTGCGGGGGCCCAACGCGGGCCGGGCGGGCCGCGCGGGGTGAGGCGGTGATGTGGGGCTTGGGGTGCCATGTGGCGCTCCCTGGTTGGCCGGAGGCGGCGGCGGACACTGTCCGGCGCGGGCCGGACACGCCCGGTGCGCGGCGGATCTGATTTTCAGGGTTTCGGGGGGGGGGACCGTGGATTTCGGAGGGGTGATATTTATAGGCATAGAGGGAGCTAGGAGTATCCAAATGAGGTGCGGTTTTCGGCCACGCGATCGTGATCGAACGCTCTAGATGATGGAGAGGGTTTTGGTGGGTTTTGGGCCAAATTGGAAGGGTCTTGGGCTGCAACACACATGAGGCCTTCTCGGTCGCTCAGTTAACCGTTGGAGAATCAAACGAAGTCCAAATGGTACGAAACTTGACAGGCGGTCTACCGGTAGTAAACCAAGGCCACTTGGCAAGTCTCGGTCCAATTCGGAAATGTTTAACCCCCACACACGAAAGGAAGGTAGAAAGGACCACCGGAGGAGATAGAAGCACCGGAATGCAAAACGGACAACGGGGAAAATGGTCGGATGCATGAGATGAACACGTATGCAAATGCAATGCACATGATGACATGATATGAGATGCATGACAACAACAACAACAACAACAACAACAACACACGGAAACGAAAACCCGAACCCGAGGAAATAAAATAACTTAGCGCCGGAAACGGCAAGAGTTGGAGTACATATTAGGTAAATTACATCCGGGGTGTTACAATATCCCCGACGGTTTCTAGGTCGTGTGGGAAAGACCCCCCCTATCGCCCACATTCACATGGCGACGGTTCCAAATGCCATCACAGAAAGGGGTTAAAAACCGTTTGGTTAGGACCGACGCGTACCAGTGTGTTACCCGTTACGAATTATCTTATCACAAAACTATCTATTACCGATAATTTCAGTGCTTGCAGAGAATACCTTGCTGAAAACCACTTATCATTTCCTTCTACTCATCCTTGGGTTCGACACTCTTATTTATCGAATGGACTAGATAGATCCCCTATACTTGTGGGTCATAAAGCAGTGAGCGGGGGAAATGGTGTGCGACCGACGATGGGGAAGAGAGGAGGAAGAAGAGGGAAAGACGGGAAGAAAGTGCATTAAATTGCAATTCTACTAGTACTACTACCGAGATATACCGTCCTTCAGAGTGTAAATAGTTAAGCTGATATGTCAGCTAATGGAAGAGAGAGGTGCGTAGGCATATTTGCGGAAGCGTGCTCCACTGGAAAACATGATGGCAGTACTGGGTAAGGCTGATTTAGTGACACCAACATGCTGGTTCAGCTTATTAATTAAGTGTCCCATCTACTGCAGCGTGTATTGTCACTTCAGTGTGAAGACTAGTTGAATAGTTCTCTCTGACCGAGATGGGGAATAATGGATCGCCAAGACATCCTATCTACAGTATCCCTATGCCTCTACTCTCATCATGTCCAACAAGATGAAACATTGGCCAAGGCACCCGACGCCAATAATGTAGGAGTACTAGTAGTATTTTGTGTCAAACTTTGACCATGTATTTAACTAATAAAATGTTAATGCATTTCACCCAAAATCATATCACTGGATTCGTATTTGAACATAGTTTTTAATGGTATAGTTTTTTATGACATGCATTGACACTTTGTTAGTCAAATTTATGGTCAAAATTTTACACTAAGTACGAAGGGGACCATTAAACCAGGACGTAGGTTTATATACAGGTCAATAAAAAAATCATCAACCAAGGTAGTAATAAATGATGAGTGCTCGAAGATTTTTTCTGAAAATACTCAATAATGGGCTCGTTTTCCTCAAGGATATTGTGTTTACGAACGTATTAATTGGAATGCATGCATGAGAAACAAATGACCAGAACTTTTACATGCATTGGCGAGTTTTGTCTTAATTCTTGCATGCAAAGTTTTAATGAAGCTTGAAATATGAATATGTCAATGGGAGAGACTAAAAGCCTCAAGCATTCATGCATGCAACATGCAACACTCACACGTACACATGCACGCACGCAACACTCACGGATCCATGCGGCACACAACACACGATGCAACACACACTCTCACGCTCAAGTGCTCAACCTACTCCCTCCGTCCGTGACCAAGAGGAACCAGAACTTCATGGCATAATTAACGCCCAAAAGTAGCAGGCTTATGTGTGCATGCGACCATTGAGAGAAGAAGATTAAATGAAGGTTGTTGCATGCTTTAATTAAGGATAGACATGTAGCCTATAGCTAGAGCACAAGTTGGTGCATTAGTCAATCAATATCGATTCGATTAAAGGCTAAATGCATTGGAAGTGTAGATGTACACTCTTTGTTGGAAGACTGAGGGAGTACACATGCATGCACTCACATACACAGCCAGGGTGGTACGCGCGCAATGGTTGGACTCCTGTCGCGCCTGTGTAAAGTTTTGTTTAACTGATCTCTTTGCTCTACCAACTGACAGGTGGGACCCAAAAACCAGGTGTCAATTTAACTAGCCAACAAAGTGCTACGTCGACTATATGGCCGGTCAGTAGGGTGCAATACGATCCTCACGATGAGCTAGTGATCGTATAATCACCGCAAAACTATATAGTGACCGTAATGAGCATATTGTTACATACGTTGACCGCCAGTGTATTTTTCTCGTTTCAAATTAAGCCATATTAACCGGAAAGGATGCATTATGGACTAGTACTGCTTTGATGTGTCCCGTCAACTCGTCGACCTAGATGAAGCTTGCTTATTATGCCCTCTCCCTCGCCCACGCGCAGTGGCTCATAGGACGAGGAGATGCTTGCTTACCACATACGCCTACGCCCTCTCCCTTGCCCATGCGCACGGTGGATCATAGGATGAGGAGAGGGTTTTCACTAGAGCGCCCTCTCCCTCACCCTCGCGGTGGACGTGCAGCAGTTCATTGGTGTCAGATTTCCAGAAGCATATTGTACTGTAGTATCATCATTGTTGGACCTTCCGAAGAGGTGAAGAGCCAAGTGCAAGGTTCACATGAGTATGAATTGTTGAACCTCCCGAAGAGGCAAAGAGCCAAGCGCAAGGTTTTATAGGAGTTATCATCCTAGTAGGAGTACTACAACTATAGCGAACGATGCTACTGTATGATGTTGCCACGTCACCTATATCCAAAGTTGTGCCACCTTTTTTGTCAAAGAGCATGTTGGAGCCCGTGCAACAACCACACAAGTTGCACGTACACATAACACATTTACTAGTAATTAAATTCTAGATGACAAATACCAGTATGGCACACAAGTTAATCTCCACTTCATGTGATAAATTTGTGCACGACTAGTCTACATATATTCAGAGCGCTGCCATTCACAATTTTACCATACTCCACTTACACGTTATAGATGGGCTCCATGTCCTCCTACTGGTTCCAGTCATAGGTGTTCTTCATGGATGGCATGATCCATAGCGGTGGGCATCGAGAATCATTGTCGCAGCTTTCTAGTCGGGTTCCACACAATGGAGACTCATCCAAGTTGAAGTGGCATAAATCAGGGATAGCGTGTCCCGGCATGTCATTCATCCAGCGGTGCACACTGAAGACACAACAGTGCTTCATGAATGGCAGGCCTTCGGTGTCGTGCATGGAAGGTGGCATCTGCTTCACAATGGGGCAGCTGTCCCCAATGAAAAGCGAGTACTCTCCAAGAGTGTTCCTCGGCACCCACGTAGCACCACGGGGGTGAAACGGCACCGTTCGTCTGGTACACGCGGCATCTCAGATCTGAACACATGGCGACGTAGATAGTTAAGGTCCATGCATAATAATGTTGTGCTCAAATATGGTGGTCAGTAATACTGTGCAGCAAATAGTACTACTCCGGTATAGAGGAAGTAAAATAACCAGCTTATTATATATATATCCACTCTTGGCTACATGGATGAGATAGTAGGACATGGAAAAACAAAAATGGTGGGAGCTAGTGGGTTCAAGTCATCAAGGGCCTAGCTACCTATATGTGTCCTCCAAGGCAAAAAGTACTCCTACTAGTACTAGTAAGTAGTACAACAATGAAATAGAAGGCGAGAGGGTTAAAAACATAATACTAAATTGTACTACTAGTATAGTAAACATGTCCCAGTCAAGAAAAGAAATAACTAACAAGTACTACTCTACTACGCTAACACACAACAATGAGAAAATGGAATACCTGGGTAGATGGTGACGGTCCGATCGTGGTAGATTGTGTGACCGTGTTGCACATCAGTGGTACCATGGGTAAGGACTGCTAAGATAGTTGATCCGAATATGCCAAAGTCAGCTACAAGGTTCCAGGTTAGATCCGAATCGCGGATGCAAATGCACATCCAGGATCAATGATCTTATTTTGATAGGGGGATGACTGGTCCCTGCAAAATAATGGAGTACCATTCAGGATGCAAATGATGGTTTGCGCATTTCATTTGTAATCTCTCGTACCGGAGGATGGCAACCAGATGAAACAAGTCCTCTGGCTTGTCACCACGAAGATACGACCTACTTGGCGCACGACGTCTTTAAACGTATAGGGGTACAAATCTGCCGCGGCCAACATGTGCCGGCCTCTGTCGTTACTGCCTCTTGTATTGATGGCAATCCTTATGTTGAACACCGCGATGAGATAGTAATTGTCGTAGCCGCGTCGCTTTGTCGGCGGGTCCGCAATTGCTATCTTCTTCAATCTCATGTAGGCATCATCATACGTAATCAAGCCCAGCAAGTCTGGAAGGCCGATCCCAATGGTGGAGAAGGGGTCTACGAGAACGGCTGCACTGCTGTGGATCTTGTGCAAAATGATGGTGGTATCCGGCTAGAGGTATGCAAGCCAATCTTCGTTGGCACCAACCCAGACCTATATAAAAGATGGTGGGCAGCAGAGAAATTAAAGGATGTAATAAATAAGTACTACATGATCAAACTCCATGACCGACCTGCTCATCGGACAAAATCCGACTACCTCTCAACATCGACAACTCTAGCGGAGTCAACGTGCAACCATGGCCAGGGAGTAGTGGACTGTTCGAAGGATTGTCCCATAGAATAACCTTCTCCTCGAGGACGCATGGAAGACCAATAAGCATGGCCTTTTCCCAATCCTATTTAAGCACTGTCTTAAAAAAGTTGGTACAGGAAGCACCGAGTCTTGCGGCAGTGAGGACGTCGGAGCGGCGTGTTATTTCTCCTGGAGGATCATCGTCCAAGGTCTCCCAACCCCGACGAGGAGGAGAACCGCCTGGCAAATCTATGGGAGCGGCGAGGAACTGCCTTCTCTTCAGGGGGAGGGGAACTGGTGAGGAGATAAGTGCGTAATAACCGCAGGGCCTCGTCCCTTCGCTAAGGAAATTATGCGGGCACGCATAGTGGTAGTGCCTCGTGTCCAGTGATGGTGAGGCTATTATTTACTATGTACTCGTACTATAGCAGTAGTAGTACTGCTTTCTCAACTAGTAGTGCGATGTACTGTAGTACTTCTATAGTGCACCAATTTTGAACTCTTGAATCTCAAGGCCAAGGAGCTACAGTTGCAAGTGGAGGGTACTATTGTTCTCTAGAACCATCGATGTACTATCAATGCAGGGAAAGTACACCTGTGTAGTGCCTACTCTCCATGCTCTTTTCAAGCACGTAGCTGGCCTACTCAGCCGCTCCTCTCATGCACACACTAGCATCCTATTTATTAGTGACGGTTACTGCGAGGGAAGAACATTTGAGTTCTTTGATACAATGAGGCTAGGCTTTCCGCTTCCATTTGTGGAGGTGTAATGGATCTCGTCGAACTTGGTTAGTAGTTCCTTCTTTATGAATGCGATGAGGCAAAGCTTTTGCCTCCGTTACAAAACAAAAAAAAACACGTAAAGAGGAATTTCTTTTATAGAGCCGATAATGGAGTGAATTCCATGCGTGCAACACCACAAGCTATAGAGTAGTAGAGTACTAGCACTTTATGTACAGAGCCATATTGCACAGTTCCCAATGCCATGCCAGGCTTTTTCAGCTCCTTGGCTTTAATTGGGAGGCACTAGTTTAAATATGCTAGCTGATGAGAAAGCTGCAAGCGAGGTGCCGCTAGGGCGAGCACGCAGGCGAGAAACTTTGCATGGTGTGAATTTATATATAGGAGCACTACTCTAGTACGCGAGCCATGGGATGATGGGAGGGAAAACCCGTTCACGTGGCTGGGCTATCCAGTGTACATAGATTGTGGTGTGACATGTCTGTTCGACTTCAAAAGTCAAACTACCAGTGTACAATATTGGCTCGTAGTGAGGTTACTATTTAAAAAAGGCCACCGTGTGTTCGGCCGAGATCGAACCCACAAAACGAGCTATACACTCCCATGACCACTAGTAGTCCTCATTGGAGTACAACGCAACCTAGAATCGCCTTTTGACGCTAGTACATTGCTCCTTACAAGAAACCACTAATAATGCCAAGAAACTACTACCACTTACCAATCAACCCTACCGAGAAGCGACTACTCTACGAAGAGCCATTATATGCACATTTCAACCCATGTCGCCCCTTAAGTCAATGCCTTCTATTCGACCGGCAAGTTAGGCGTTATGACTTGTGGGACCTACATGTCAGTCTAGACAAAAATCCCCGAGTGACCTCCTACCTCTGGCCCGTCCACCTAGTCAACCTTTGCCATGGGATGCAGCTACTTTCACCGGCAGAAGACAAGGTAGAAACCGCCGGCGGTGCGGAGCCCATCTTGCGACAGCCCAGATGCCAGCTCCGTCCGACGCTCGCGACCGCTAGCTAGCCAACATAGCACACATCCTGCTGGATGCATCCATTTGCTTGTCTGCAAGGTTTTCTATCTAGGTCAGCATGGTGGCTTACTCGCGTGCGCCGCACAAAGGCCATCCATCTGGCTCGAGCGAAGGCCAGCGCGGTGGCTTGCTCACGCGTGAATCATGCTCGGGCGAGCCAGCCAACCCATGCGGAGGCCAGCGCGGCGTCCGGCCTGTCCGGCAGAGCGGCAGCCAACTCGCTCATGATTGGCACCACCGACAAACACGTATCAGTACTGTTTGAAGTAATGTTCAGGAAAAATAATGATTGGAGGAGGAAGAATAGGATAGAAGGTCAGATGTGGGTCCCTCGTGTCAACGGTCAAACAAAATGTGTTGGTTTAAGCTGCCTTTTCACCACGGATATGTGGACCAACCCTATCATAAACAGGTTTAAACGAGCCTAATCGGCACTAGGTAGTAGTTTTTTGGCGCGGATTATGAAATTTTGGGGTATGTTTTTGCTATTTTTGTAAAATAGTTTCTTCCTAGGGCTGGTTGAAAGTGGTAGTTTTTAGTTAAATACTCTACATACTGTAAGTAGGAGTGAAAGTTAAGCTTTGGAAGCCAATAAGCACAGCTAGTTACATAGTGCCTATGTGTACGTAATTCAAACAAAATATCAACCATGAGTGACTAATATCTTGATGGAAAACTCAAAACTATGGAAATAATAGCATTTTTTGCATGGTTGGAAATACCAGCAATGTTCACATGTGTTGCAATGAATCATAATTAGAATAATACTTATTCACAAACTTGATAGAAAACACACTAATTTTGATATACATATATCACTAGAGATATATTCCTTGGGCTATTTTGGTGAGGTAAGGGAGGGATGTGGTTGGTTTTAAGATACTAATTAAGGTTTTTTGTACAAATTGGTAGAGAGGTGGGATGTTGTTGAGAAAAGGAAACAACTTACCTCACAGTCGTTAGATGTAGATCTAATGGTCAGAAAAGACACATGGTCGACACACCATCATCACCAGCTAAGTTCTCTGTAGGAGTACTAGCAAGATGTCCGTGCATTGCATGGAACATCAAAATGCATTTTTTTTATAAAACACCTATTGTGATTGACCCATGCGGGAGTAATCCCATGTGTAAAAACTAATGATATCTCGAGAAAGAGGAGAGATAAGGTGAGGAGTAGTGGGGCGTGGTGGTGATTGGTAGTCGGACTAAGCGGAGGCATGGGGATGGATGACGCCGGTAGCGAGCACCATGCCAGTTTGTTCTAGAGGCTTCCTTTTTTAATTTGTCAACAATGAGGTTGTTGGAGATAAGGCTGAACGAGGGAAGGCCTTGTCTGCAAATGTGGAGAGAGGTGCGGGTATCTTTTAATTTAATTTCTATCCGCCAGATATAGACCAGACGGTCTATATTGCAAGATGGCAGGCGTACCATCATCACCAACTCGGTATTTTTTATAAGAGAAGAGATACAAGTATGGAGATACAAATGTACTCTCGATACTTGTTTCCGTAAACTTGGATCTACATTCTATTCAACGGCTCAACATTTGGGGCCTTAGCACGATGACTTCTCGACTGTGTAAAACAAAGGTTTTCCCATCGCAGATAAGGAGGGGGTGACGGCGGCGCGCTTTCGGATTGTTATAGTCCTAGTAGTCATACTAGGTGGTCTATGCACGTGTATATTTATTTTTTTTCACGTCTCATGTTCGCCGTACTGCTATGACTGCTGATGAATAGACATTAAGTTATTCACGGGAAAACCTTTGTTGAGCGTGTGTGCAAGAGAGAGACAGCGTGCGTGTGTGATATGTGTAGAGACCGTGGCAATGATAAGAGATTCTTTGTCTCTGTGTGTGTGGAGGATAGAGAGAGACATGTTCACGGGGCTTTGTGTTGTGCAATGTGGAGACGCATAGACATAATTAGAGGGTGATTGTGTGAGATGCACATGCGGACACGGGGAGAGATGTGTGAGTTAGAGAGATGGAGAATTTTGGTTTGCATCTGAGCTAGAGAGAGGGGGGATATATACATACCTACAGTTGGAGAGAATATGCAAGGGTGTGTGTCTTAAAAGAAGGATCTAGATAGATGGGTGTTTGTGCATGTCTGTGTGTTTGTGCGCGCGCGTGTGTGTGTGAAAGGAAGTGTGTGTATGTGGAGAAGAGAGACCACTAATGATGTAAATCTAGTATAGGGAAGGGGGAATGGTGTGACATGTGTGTCAAACAGAGACAAAGGCATGTGTAGTAGCGGGATAGCATGGGTGCGGGCGGGGAGCAGACTATTTGGAAGAGACATCGAGTGTGTGTGGGAGAGGGGTGTGAGAGCGAGAGAGAGAGAGAGAGAGAGAGAGAGAGAGAGAGAGAGAGAGAGAGCTGGCGAGGGAGAGAGGGAGAGGAAGAGAGGGAGGAGAGAGGGGTCATTTGTGTGATAGGGACTTCATGAGAGATCTAGAATAGATGGCATAGAGAACAACGTGCGAGATTGATAACGATGATACATTAGGGAGCTATGGAAAGAGTCACGACATATATGTATATAGGGAAGGATCTAGGGTGGGTCCACATGTGGGAGAGATAGAAAGAGGAGAGTGGTGCACAAGGAGACAAAATGTGGTTGTTTGCAGTGGAGGTGGTGTGTGAGGAGAGTGTGCGAGAACCATATAACTAGGGAGATAGACGTTTGGGGGCGACGTTTTGTGTGTATGGAAAAGATATACTCTATATAGTGCATGTGCTCGTGTGCTCATGTCCGGGGGAGAGAACGACTTGTGTGGGAGTGGGGGGGGGGGGGCGGGGGTGGCTTCAGATAAAGAGTGAGGTATTTATATTTGAGGGACTTTAGCGTAATTGAGATATATATGGTCAATAGTGTGTGCAGTCATGGTTGATAAATTTGTTTCACAGTTTGGACTATGATATAACAATACTTTTGAACATGCGTGATATACCTTGAAGTTCCAGAATTACAAACCTAATATTGGAATTTTGGAATTAGACTCCATCATTAGCTTTTGTAATTCATTTAAACCGAGGTACATTTTTAAGACGGGATTTCGTGATTTCAAATTCATATGTCAAACCTAGAGATATACACATACGGTCATGTTCAAACTTTATAATCATCCACTTTATTCATACACATACACATTCTTGCTTTCGTCATCATAATTAGGATAAACACATTTGGAATTTCATTTGAATTGGACCATATGATGGTATTTGCTTGCACTAGCTCAATGATCCATATTTGAATTGAATGGACAATCTAAGTTTCGAGCAGGAGACATTGATTTTTGAAACTTGCACTTTTTGCGTGCAAAACAAATAAATTCTCAGCCATGATATCATATCGGCCATCCAATATCAGAACTCTTAATTTCAGGCGCCAAAAGCTTTCAAACTTCCCGCTCACATCGAAATATCTCACGCCGGAAAGTTTAGCCATGCAATATTCCTATTTTACCCCTGCCACATAAATGGAAAAGGGATGCTTTGGTAACTCCATTGTTTTCCCCTCTTTGCCCCCAACATTCTTCCCCAGAGCCGCTCCCCTTCCCCTCCCCGATCCCCCAACCATGCCAAGCCACCAAATCTAGTCCTCCGCCATAGCAGTGGACCTCACACCCCGCCAGATCTACCTTCCGCACCTTGGAACCCCCAACTGCCAAATCACCACTACACCGGAGCCGCTTCAGCGACTGGCTTGTCCACTGCTCCAGATCTCCTTGACCGCCATCATGGTCCACCGCATCGGATCTGCTTCATCGGCGCCCTCATCCACCACAGTGTAGGACCTTTACTGACGATCGTCCGCCCCATCGTTGGCCCTTCATACAAGCCCTCGTCTGCAGCAACAGACCCGCCTCACCGAAAGCATTGTACACTGCGCCGGATGTGCTTCGTCGACGCCTTTGTCCACTGCACCAGACTCACTCCATGGACGCCATATTCAACTCCACCGGCCCTGCTTTACTGACGCCACAGCCTCATCAGGTTATTTCGATTTGTACTCCTTCAGTTTTTCTTTTCTTTATCATGGAACTATTCACTTACCATATATGAGCTTTCTTGTATGTCGACTGGCGCCGCAACCCAAGCTCCAGAGCCGCTTCAGCAACAGTGACAGCCGGCCCAAACTCAACCGCAATACGAGCACCATCGACGATCCTTAGCTATCAAGTATGACAACGATACGCATACGCCGCCAACAATCAGGTACTATTATCCAATGACCGGTGCCTACATTCACTTTCTTAGCATAAGCACCGCAGCTTTGAATTTCTTTAGGGCATCATTCAATTTTTCATGAGATGCATTATTCTGCTTGCACCTGTACGGCCATACTTCTGGCAGTGAACATGTTACATGTGCTAAATTACAAACAAGTGCACATATAGTTACAATGCTTTAGTTTTGTCCTAAGTATTACTATACTTCCTAGATATCGCTGCCTACTATTTTACTTCTTGCATGCTATATTTATGATAATGGTGTTGTTCTGATGCCACCTGTTGGTTCCATCAGACTGCTTCATGTTCTCTATGCTTAATTACACATCAGCAAACTAGCATGTGGTTGCTGCTTTTTGTTCGTTTTACCCTACATTTTCTGATGCTAGCTATTACATCACTGCTCCGAGCCTCTGTTCATTACTTTTTTGTGCGTTCTTGATCTTCCCAAGTTGCATGATTAATTTCATGCTTCAATTAATTACGTAGCTGCCAACCCCATCAAGCAAAATATTTTTTCTTTTGGGGCTGACACCTTGAACAAGCATAAAAATAGAGTGAAGCACATATATTGTCGTGTAAGCACACACCCTTCTTTCATTAGTTTAGATGAACCAGTTATGATCAATTCGAATCAGTGCATGCGATTAAAGTTAATTTTACCTAAATAGAGGGTGCGGAATAAACTACAACAACTAGATTTGCAACCACGGGATGTAGACGATATCTTCAAAGAACATTGCAACATCAGCGAGGCTTCACAGCAACATATGGTAAGCCAGTGTGTTTTAGTACATGTGAAATGTAAAGCGTGTGGGCTGCTTTCTTGGCTTGTGCCCTCAACCTATAATCCTACAGAAGTACAAATAGTTTAGTTGTCTGCTTTGTTGTATTGCTTGATTCGAATGCTTGTTTGTTACTTGTTACGCTATACCCGAGTTGGCAAATATGTCAGTAGTGCATGCTATACTGTCGTAATGAAATGCATGCCTACTTCATTTGAGTCCTTAACTTTTCCTATGAATTTCATCACAAGAATGTCTTTGTAGTTTATATGAGGCCACAATGTTAAGTCGTTTCTCAGATTATTTCAACTACTTAGATGCCTTGGCAACTTAAATATAGCGGTGGTACACCCCCTTTCAACTAGGGATGTCAACTGGGTCCCGTTTAATCTCGATTAAAGTCCACTAGTGGTATATAGTTCAAAAGAGTTTTTTTTGAGGAAAATGAACTAGGGATCTAGCAAAAACTAACTAGATGGGACTAGCGGACGTCGCTTATTTGCCACTTACATCCCTAGTTTCATCTTACCATTTTAATTTCTTTTTGGCCGATGCTGCTTTGAACCATTTAAATATAGATTGCCATGCTTAGCAATAATTCATATGTCGTTTACCATGTAAGTTTACTGCCTGGATCATGCGATAACCATCTCTTACTTATGTCCAGCGGAAACCTTTCAGGATGTCGCTCACACTAGGACACAATGTACAACCCCAGCATCTATTTGTGGAAGCAGTGCGCCATCCATGTTACCAGATGGTAGCAGTTCAGAGGCAACACCATCGGAGAGCAGCGTGAGCATAGATATTATAGTTCTGGAGGCTCTACTAGAGGTAGAAAGAGATGGTGTAGCTTCCACGAGTGAGGTAATATTGATCTTGAGGCCGGAAATTGTGCAATTAGCTGCACGCATTATACAAGCAACCCAAGAATTGGAGGAAGTAAGAATGTTGCATTTGAAGACGGAGGAGGTCCTACTGCTTCTGCTATTTGAAGCCCAGGGTAATCCTAGTTCTTCTTTAGATACTAGCTGAAATTGTCATTAGATTATTATACTTGCATGGTTTGTCATGTCTCTGAATGGATTATGTTGTAAGAACCCTTATGTTGTCCACGTGTTGTAATGATTTGAATTTTTTAGGCGAGGCAATCCTCTTTACTTGTATCATTGACATAAGGTGAATTGTTTTTCGTGTGAGCATATTGTATTGGATGAATAACTGTTTGACTCAAAGTGTATCCAACCTACTGAATTCGAAGATCACGGCATTTCTAAATCATAGTCATATATAAAGGTGGAATAAATCTTTGTCGTGGTTTTGAAGAAACAAATAACAAAACATAGAATTATGTATGGATATTCGTAATTGAATACAAATTGGATTTGAGTTTAGTTGCCAGGACCCAGGGTAAACGTGAATGCTAATTCTCCCAAATTTGAACAAAGCGGCAAAACACCCACTATCATTTGCTGGATGCCCGAAGCAAGTGTTTGCGAGATGGAAATTACCGTCTACCCCTGACACTTGACATCCTAATCGACCCTATTTACACTGCTGTTGATAGGGGTAGACTAGTAACTTCAATCAGACGTGACACGACCGCCTCTGAGACCATTTAGACATGGTGGGCGCCAAATGTGGGTGGCAAAACACATTTGATTCAAGCTCGTCTGAAAGACATGTGTCTCTCCCTCCATTTCCACATTCTTTCATGGTGGGCGGCAAAACAAACTCTCATCCGAAATCGATGTAGGCAAATATTTTAAATAGGGGAAGATGTGTAACTTCCCTCAGACGTGACACAACCGCCCTACCTGTCAGCCCCGTTCATACACCGTGGGCGCCTACCATGGGCGGCAAAACACACTATCCTCACCCGAAAATTGCTACCGACAAATATTGGGGAGATGCGAGATTACCATCCTATCCCCAACTAACATGATGTCCGAAATTTTAAACGGGGGATAAGTTCGTAACTTTCCCACATTTCAGGCAAGCGCGTCCCAAAGTTTGAGATCCCCCCACCACCATCATTTCCCCATTCATATAATGTCGGGGCCACAACAACCTCCCCACTGCGGCTAGTCTCCTCTGTCCGCCACCCCATCCTCCACCTTGCCGGAGCCGCTAGCCCTACCACATCGTCCACCGCAAGAGATGGACGTCTCTCATCCACGACACAGACTAGGACCTTTCATCGCGTGCTCTCGCTCCACCGGCGCCATCGTCCACCTTGTCGTTGCCGCTCCTACGACCGCCTCATCCACGGCAACAGGACTTATCCCCCGACCCGGCCGTCTGCCGTCTAATGTTTTCTTCCCCTCCGCTGACAGCCATCACACCCGCAACACCCTCAACGTATCAGCAGGTGCCTAGACGGTGTCACAAGAGAGGTGGTACCCTTTCATATCTCCTTAAGTTATTGATCTCACCCGGTTAATAGATCGTGACTTGTTTATTGTACTTTTTTGTTCGTACCAAATCGTAGTGGCTAGTTGAAAGCAAACATTTGTGAAGTAGCTTTGTTCGGTTTGCACCTTCAGATCCGCTATGGCACGATCACTATACTTGTAAAGCTTATGGTTTCCCCTCTTTATATTCACTACCATCATCATAGGTGCTTCGTGTCGTGCTAGCACTGCTCCTCAAGACCTCAACCCATCAAGCAAAAAAACATGCTGCTCATAATTCCAAAGCTTAGTTGTTGAAATACGAATCTGATATGATGCTCATATTAATAAAAAAAGAGAATGTTTAATTGGTCACCTAAAATACCTATATTCATTTCAAAAAGCATGTGTGCCACCCACTGGTCCAGCTAGTTCCACTTTCCTGATTTTACTCTTGATGTCGTATGTGGGGTTCCGGCAAACCCTTAAGCTTTTAACACTGGTGTGCGCGTGAAGTCTTTTCCTCCCACCGATCTACGCCCTAGCTCGCTAAGATCTTGCAGATGAACTCGATGAACTCGCAACGCAGAAAGACACAAGATTTATACTTGTTCGGGCCACCGTTGTGGTGTAATACCCTACTCCAGTGTGGTGGTGGTGGATTGCCTCTAGGGCTGATGATGAACAATACAAGGGGAAGAATAGCCTCCTGAGGTTGAGGTGTTCTCGTGCTTGGTGCACTTGTGTGGTTGGGGATGATCTTGATGATCCGTCCACTCTTGTTCACCTCTTCCTTAGTCTCTCCCTTTTTGTTGTGGTGGCTAGCTCTACTTATATAGGCCCTGGTCCTCTTCCCAAATATTGAGTGGGAAGGGAGCCAACAACGGCGGGAAATTTGAAGGGGGACAGCTAGTACAAGCTATCCTGAAAAAGGTGGTCTCCGCCTGCGAAAGGCTCTGATGATGACGCCGTCTTGGGCTCCACGATGACCTCCATCTTGCCGTCCTTCTGGTCTTGGTCTTGTTGCACAGATATTTCAACGTTTGCCTGATGCCTCGGTACTCCTCGCCTGTGCTGGCCTCCTTAGCACCAAAGAGGAAACAAGGACGCTACGCACGCTGGCGCCCGCCTGGTGTCGATCGTCATGGCTCATGTCACGAGAGTCTCGTGAGGTTTTCCTCGCCTTGTTATCTCCTCCCCTCGTGAGCCTGCCCGACTAGGCCACTCCATAGGAGGTCTCGTGTCGTCCGCCTCGCGAGGCTTGGCCCCTTGCGAGGGTCTTGGATGCCTTGTTGATGAAGATGGGTCGTACAGCCTGCTGGCTTAGCCACGCCGCGGGCCGCAGGCAGGCAAGTCTGGGGACCCCTGTTCCCAGAACACCGACACTTGATGCCTAGGGTTTTCCCCTTTTATCTACTCTACTATGATCTGCGTAGGCGCTTTTTGTCATACTAGCACAACAATCATAATTCCAAAGTTTAATTGTTCAAATATGATTGTGATATGATACTGATATTAGTTAACAAACACATTTAGTTGGTTAGCTAAAGGTCCCACTTGAGTTTCCAAATGCATGTCGCGACATATAGAGAGACAACAGAATTGCATTTATTTATCACTTGTTGACTGTACTTTCTTGACCATACCAAATCTTAGTTGTTCTTTCAACGCAAACATCGGTTGTTAATTACCCTTTTGCGCAGTTTGCAGCTTCAGATCTGCCATCCCACTGCCACGGTCAACACTATACTCAACATGCTTACGGCTTCCCCATTTTATGATTACCATGATCAGCCTACATGATTCGTGTCGTAATAGCACTGCTCCACCCATTGAGCTAAACAAGCTTATGTTTACAAATTCAAATCTGATATTATGCTGATATTAGTAAAACTAAGACATGTTTAATTGGTCAGCTAAATGTTCCTACTTTAGTTTCGAAATGCATGTGAGTCACATATGGAGAGACCGGAAGGAATAGTATTTCTCTGTGCGCGCTGGTTCATCATGGGTGGGCAACAGACATTGTATAGAAAGACTTGTAATATCTTCATTCTGCTTGCTCTTCTGCTCTTCTTTAACATGATCCTCTTCTCTTCTTTAATAAGTATGTTCCTTGTTGGGAAGAGTAGCAGAGACATTTGCGGTCGACTGGTCAGGTCAAGTTGTTCTCCCTTGGTATATTTTGAATCTGTTAGGTCAGGTCGACTTGTTCTTCTTTACTATATGTTGAAGCTGTCATCTGTGAAGTAACATCACTTCTGGAGCTCTCATGTTTTGAGTAGTGAAAGTGCAACTATCCCTGGGTGGTTTTGGTAATTCCTAACAACATATAGCTCATTGAGCTAATGCTACTTGAAGATAAATACTTCAGGAAAAGCTCAATGATTGGCATGGCATGGATTAGAGAGTGGACCCCTCAAAATGCTAAGGACAAAAGATTGGCTCAAGCTCAAAGCACAAGACTCTATATTTTACTTTTAGTGATCCAAGATCACATTGAGTCCATAAGAAAAGCCAATACTATTAAAAGGGGGTGAGGTGTTGCTTAATGAGTTGCTTGCTCAAAATGCTTAGTGATATTCTCCAAAAACCCTCAACTACTTTCTCATATCCATATATGTCCCAAACCAAAAGTCAAACTCGGCCCACCGAAATCTTCTATCCGGCGCCACTGAGTTCACTTGACATAGCTACTACCAGAAACCCTAGTCACTTCGGTCTCACCTATAGGGATCTCGGTCTCACCGAGATGGGATTGCAAACTCTATGTTTCCCTTCGTAATGTTTCGGTCCAACCGAGATGAGCGATTGGTCCCACCAAGATTGCAATGCAAACTCTCTGTTCCCCCTTCGTAACGTTTCGGTCTAACCAAGATGAACAAATCGGTCTCATCGAGTTTGCTTGACCAACTCTCTGTTTGCCTATTACCAAAATCGGTCCCACCGAGTTTGTGTAATCGGTCTCACCAAGATTACGTTATGCCCTAACCCTAATGGAATCCGTCCCACCGAGTTGACATATCGGTCCCACCGAAAATCCTAACATTCACATTATTAACTAAATCGGTCTGATCGAGTTATATGATTCGGTCCAACCGAGTTTGGTGATTTGTGTGTAACGGTTAGATTTTGTGTGGAGGCTATATATACCCCTCCACCCACTCTTCATTCATGGAGAGAGCCATCAGAATATGGCTACACTTCCGACATACATTTTCTGAGAGAGAACCACCAACACTTGTGTTGAGGTCAAGATATTCCAATCCAACCACATAAATCTTGATCTCTAACCTTCCTCAAGTTGCTTTCCACTCAAATCAACTTTCTACCAAATCAAATCCTATGAGAGAGAGTTGAGTGTTGAGGAGACTACTAGTTGAAGCACAAGAGCAATGAGTTCATCATCAACACACCATCTATTACCTTTTGGAGAGTGGTGTCTCCTAGATTGGTTAGGTGTCACTTGGGAGCCTCCGTCAAGATTGTGGATTTGAACCAAGGAGTTTGTACGGGCAAGGAGATCGCCTACTTCGTGAAGATCTACCCTAGTAAGGCAAGTCCTTCGTGGGCGATGGCCATGGTGGGATAGACAAGGTTGCTTCTTCGTAGACCCTTCGTGGGTGGAGCCCTCCATGGACTCGCGCAACCGTTACCCTTCGTGGGTTGAAGTCTCCATCAACATGGATGTACGATAGCACCACCTATCGGAACCATGCCAAAAATCTCCGTGTCTACATTGCGTTTCCACCCTCAAACTCCTCCCTTTACCTTCATATGCAATTGTTTTACATTCCACTGCAATACTCTTAGAATTGCATGTGTAGGTTGATTACTTGTTCATGCTAAGTTGATAAAATCTGCCAAGACTTAAAATTGGGAAAAGACTAGATTTTTATTTGGTCAAGTAGTCTAATCACCCCCCTTTAGACATACATTCGATCCTACAAGTGGTATCAGAGTTTTTTTTTCTCCATTTTCCTTGATTTCCATCGCTTTGGTGATCATAGCCTTGGTTTCACAACCTAGGATAGTATGGCGTCTAGTGGGGGAAATTACCACCATAGAGGTCCTTACTTTGGTGGTACTAATTTTGCTAGTTTGAAGCATAAGATGAAAATGCATATTCTTGTACATAACTCCGCCATTTGGGCTATTGTGTGTATTGGCTTGCAAGGTGAGTTCTTTGATGGGAGAGAATTGAACCATGAGGCTAGCACGGAAGAGTTGAAGATGCTGCAATACAATGCTCAAGCTTGTGGTATTCTCTTCAACGGATTGTGTCCCGAAGAATTCAACAAAATCAGTCGTCTTGAGAATGCAAAGAAAATTTGGGATACTTTGATTGATATGCACGAAGGTACCGACTCCGTCAAGGAATCCAAATTGGATGTGCTTCAAAGTCAATTTGACAAGTTCAAAATGAAGGATGGTGAAGGTGTCGCTGAAATGTACTCTAGGCTTGCTCTCATCACAAATTAGATTGCCGGCTTAGGAAGTGAAGAGATGACTGATAGATTCATCATCGAGAAGATCCTAAGAGCCTTGGATGGAAAATATGATACCGTGTGCACATTGATCCAAATCATGCCCAATTACAAAGATCTCAAGCCAACGGAAGTCATTGGAAGGATTGTTGCTCATGCGATGTCACTCAAGGATAAGGAAGAGCTTCACAACAAGTCAAGTGGTGCTTACAAAGCCTCATGTGATGCTCCCACATCATCAAGTGAGAAACAAAACTTCAATGAAGAATTGAGACTAATGGTGAAGAACTTCAACAAGTTCTACAAGAGTAGAAGCAAGGAAAGAAGTTCCAAGTCAAGGTCCTACAATGACAGGAGATCTTCAAGTCGTGAACGTAATTGCTACAATTGTGGAAGACCCGGACACTACTCCAATGAGTGTATGGCTCCCTACAAAAGAAGAGAAGATTCTCCCAAAAGAAGGAGTAGGAGAGAAGAATCACCACCAAGAGAGAGAAGGAGTAGAGATGACCATTATGAACGAAGAACATGACGGATAAGCAAGGATTCGGAAAAGAAGGACAAATCATCAAGGGGCTACACAAAACGAAGACTATTGGGAACGTAGTAATTTCAAAAAAAAATCCTATGCACATGCAAGATCATGGTGATGCATAGCAACGAGAGGGAAGAGTATCGTGCACGCACCATCGTAGACCGTAAGCGGAAGCGTTATGAGAACGCAGTTGATGTAGTCGAACGTCTTCACGATCCGACCGATCCAAGTAGCGAACGCACAGCACCTCCGAGTTCAGCACACGTTCAGCTCGATGACGTCCGACGAACTCCGATCCAGCAGAGCTTCACGGGAGAGTTCTGTCAGCACGACGACGTGATGATGGTGATGATATTGCTACCAACGCAGGGCTTCACCTAAGCACCGCTACGATATGATCGAGGTGGATTATGGTGGAGGGGGGCACCGCACACTGCTAAGGGATCAATGATCAACTTGTGTGTTCTAGGGCCCCCTGCCCCCGTATATAAAGGAGCAAGGGGGTAGGCCGGCCGGCCCCTGTAGGGCGTGCCAGGAGGAGTCCTCCTACTAGGAGGAGGAAAGGAAGGGGGAAAGGGGGGCCGGCCCCCTAGTCCAATTCGGTTTGGGCTAGGGGGGCGCTCGCCCTGCCTCCTCTCTTCCACCACTTGGCCTATGAGGCCCATTACTTCTTCCTCGTATTCCCGTAACTCCCCGGTACACCGAAAAATACCCGAATCACTCAGAACTTCCTCCTCTCTTTGATTGAACGAGCTAGTCAAGTAGAGGCATACTAGTGACACTCTGTTTGTCTATGTATTCACACATGTATTATGTTTCCGGTTAATACAATTCTAGCATGAATAATAAACATTTACCATGATATAAGGAAATAAATAATAACTTTATTATTGCCTCTAGGGCATATTTCCTTCAGTCTCCCACTTGCACTAGAGTCAATAATCTAGTTCACATCTTTATGTGATTAGTTCACATCTCCATGTGACTAATACCCAAAGGGTTTACTAGAGTCAATAATCTAGTTCACATCGCTTTGTGATTAACACCCAAAGAGTGATCATGTTTTGCTTGTGAGAGAAGTTTAGTCTACGGGTCTACAACATTCAGATCCGTATGTATTTCGCAAATTTCTATGTCTACAATGCTCTGCGCGGAGCTACTCTAGCTAATTGCTCCCACTTTCGATATGTATCCGGATTGAGACTTAGAGTCATCTAGATCGATGTAAAAAGCTTGCATCGACGTAACTCTTTACGACGAACTCTTTTATTACCTCCATAACCGAGAAATATTTCCTTAGTCCTCTAAGGATAATTTTGACCGCCGTCTAGTGATCTACTTCTAGATCACTATTGTACTCCCTTCCCAGAATCATGCTATGGTATACAATAGGAATGGTAAATAGCATAGCATACTTTATAGAACCTATGACTAAGGCATAGGGAAGGACTTTTCATTCTCTTTCTATTTTCTGCTATCGTCGGGTTTTGAGTCTTTACTCAACTTCACACCTTGCAACACATGCAAGAACTCCTTCTTTGACTATTCCATTCTCAACTACTTCAAAAATCTTGTCAAGGTATGTACTCATTGAAAAAACCTATCAAGCATCTTGATCTATCTCTATAGATCTTGATGCTCAATGTGTAAGCAGCTTCATCGAGGTCTTTATTTGAAAAACTCCTTTGAAAAACTCCTTTATGCTTTCCAGAAAATTCTACATTATTTTCGATCAACAATATGTCATTCACATATACTTATCAGAAATGTTGTAGTGCTCCCACTCACTTTCTTGTATATACAGGCTTCACTGCATGTCTATATGAAACCATATGCTTTGATCACTTTATCAAAGCATATATTCCAACTCCAAGATGCTTGCACCAGTCCATAGATGGATCGCTGGAGCTTGCTCACTTTGTTAGCACCTTTTGGATCGACAAAAACTTCTGGTTACATCATATACAACTCTTCTATAAGAAATCCATTAAGGAATGCAGTTTTGGCATCCATTTGCCAGATTTCATAAAATGCGGCAACTGCTAACATGATTCGGACAGACTTTTAAGCATCGATACGAGTGAGAAAATCTCATCCTAGTCAACACCTTGAACTTGTCGAAAACATTTTTGCAACAATTCGAGCTTTGTAGATAGTAACACTACTATCAGTGTTCGTCTTCCTCTTGAAGATCCATTTATTTTCTATGGCTTGTCAATCATTGGGCAAGTCAATCAAAGTACGTACTTTGTTCTTTATACATGGATCCCATCTCAGATTTCATGGCCTTTAAGCCATTCCGCGGAATCTGGGCTCGTCATCTCTTCCTCATAGTTAGTAGGTTCGTCATGGTCTAGTAACATGACTTCCAGAAAGGATTACCGCACCACTCTAGTGCGGACCATACTCTGGTTGTCCTACGAGGTTCAGTACTAACTTGATCTGAAGTTTCATGATCATCATCATTAGCTTCCTCACTAATTGGCGTAGAAATCACTAGAACTGATTTCTGTGATGAACTACTTTCCAATTCGGGAGAAGGTACAATTACCTCATCAAGTTCTACATTCCTCCCACTCACTTCTTTCGAGAGAAACTTCTTCTCTAGAAAGGATCCACTCTTAGAAATGAACGTCTTGCCTTCGGATCTGTGGTAGAAGGTGTACCCAACTGTCTCCTTTGGGTATCCTATGAAGACACATTTCTCCGATTTGGGTTTGAGCTTATCAGGATGAAACTTTTTCACATAAGCATCGCAACCCCAAACTTTAAGAAACGACAACTTTGGTTTCTTGCCAAACCAAAGTTCATATGGTGTCATCTCAACGGATTTAGATGGTGCCCTATTTAACGTGAATGCAGCTATCTCTAATGCATAACCCCAAAACGATAGTGGTAAATCCGTAAGAAACATCATAGATTGCACCATATCTAATAAAGTACGGTTACGCTGTTCGGACACACCATTACGCTGTGGTGTTCCAGGTGGCGTGAGTTGCGAAACTGTTCCGCATTGTTTCAAATGATGACCAAACTCGTAACTCAAATATTCGCCTCCGTGATGAGATCGTAGAAACTTTATTTTCTTATTACGACGATTTTCCACTTCACTCTGAACTTCTTTTAACTTTTCAAATGTTTCTGACTTATGTTTCATTAAGTAGATATACCCATATATGCTCAAATCATCTGTGAAGGTCAGAAAATAACGATACCCGCCGCGAGCCTCAACACTTATCGGATCGCATACATCAGTATGTATTATTTCCAATAAGTCAGTTGCTTTCTCCATTGTTCCGGAGAACGGAGTCTTAGTCATCTTGCCTATGAGGCATGGTTCGCAAGCATCAAATGATTCATAATCAAGTGATTCCAAAAGCCCATTAGCATGGATTTTCTTCATGCGCTTTACACCAATATGACCTAAATGGCAGTGCCACAAATAAGTTGCACTATCATTATTAACTTTACATCTTTTGGCTTCAATATTATGAATATGTGTATTACTACGATCGAGATTCAACAAACCATTCACCTTGGGTGTATGACCATTGAAGGTTTTATTCATGTAAACAGAACAATGATTATTCTGTGACTTTAAATGAATAACTGTATTGCAATAAACATGATCAAATTATATTCATGCTTAACGCAAACACCAAATAACATTTATTTAGGTTCAACACTAATCCCGAAAGTATAGGGAGTGTGCGATGATGATCATATCAATCTTGGAACCACTTCCAACACACATCGTCACTTCACCCTTAACTAGTCTCTGTTCATTCTGCAACTCCTGTTTCGAGTTACTAATCTTTTACAACTGAACTAGTATCAAATACTAAGGGGTTGCTATAAACACTAGTAAAGTACACATCAATAACATGTATATCAAATATACCTTTGTTCACTTTGCCATCCTTCTTATCCGCCAAATACTTGGGGCAGTTCTGCTTCCAGTGACCAGTCCCTTTGCAGAAGAAGCACTTAGTCTCAGGCTTAGGTCTAGACTTGGGCTTCTTCACTTGAGCAGCAACTTGCTTGCCATTCTTTTTGAAGTTCCCCTTCTTCCATTTTCCCTTTTCTTGAAACTAATGCTCTTGTCAACCATCAACACTTGATGCTTTTCTTGATTTCTACCTTCGTCGATTTTAGCATCATGAAGATCTTGGGAATCGTTTCCGTTATCCCTTGCATATTATAGTTCATCACGAAGTTCTAGTAACTTGGTGATAGTGACTAGAGAACTCTATCAATCACTATCTTATCTGGAAGATTAACTCCCACTTGATTCAAGTGATTGTAGTACTCAGACATTCTAAGCACATGCTCACTAGCTGAGCTATTCTCCTCCATCTTGTAGGCAAAGTACTTGTTAGAGGTCTCATACCTCTCGACTCGGGCATGAGTCTGAAATACCAATTTGAGCTCTTGGAACATCTTATATGCTCCGTGGCATTCAAAACATTTTTGAAGTCCCGGTTCTAAGCCATAAAGCATGGTGCACTAAACAATCAAGTAGTCATCATACCAAGCTTTGTCAAATGTTCATAACGTCTACATATGCTCTTGCAATAGGTCCGTCACCTAGAGGTGCATCAAGGACATAATTCCTCTGTGCAACAATGAGGATAATCCTCAGATCACGGATCCAATCCGCATCATTGCTACTAACATTTTTCAACTTAGTTTTTCTATAGGAACATATCAAAAATAAAACAGGGGAGCTAAACGCGAGCTATTGATCTACAACATAGTTATGCAAATACTACCAGGACTAAATTTATGATAAATTAAAGTTCAATTAATCATATTACTTAAGAACTCCCACTTAGATAAACATTCCTCTAATCATCTAAGTGATCACGTGATCCAAATCAACTAAACCATAACCGATCATCACGTGAAATGGAGTAGTTTTCAATGGTGAACATCACTATGTTGATCATATCTACTATATGATTCACGCTCGACCTTTCGGTCTCAGTGTTCCGAGGTCATATCTGTATATGCTAGGCTCGTCAAGTTTAACCTGAGTATTCTGCATGTGCAAAACTGGCTTGCACCCGTTGTACAAGAACGTTGAGCTTATCACACCCGATCATCACGTGGTGTCTCGGCACGACGAACTTTTGGCAACGGTGCATACTCAGGGAGAACACTTGTACCATGAAATTTTTTAGTGAGAGATCATCTTATAATGCTACCGTCAAACTAAGCAAAATAAGATGCATAAAGGATAAACATCACATGCAATCAAAAAATATGTGACATGATATGGCCATGATCATCGTGCTCCTTTCATCTACATCTCCAAAGTACTGTCACGATCTCTATTATCACCGGCATGACACCATGATCTCCATCATCTTGATCTCTATCAATGTGTCGTCACATGGTCGTCTCGCCAACTATTGCTCTTGCAACTATTGCTATCACATAGTGATAAAGTAAAGCAATTTTTTGGCGCTTGCATCTTATGCAATAAAGAGACAACCATAAGGCTTCTGCCAGTTGCCGATAACTTCAACAAAACATGATCATCTCATACAACAACTTATTTCTCATCACATCTTGACCATATCACATCACAACATGCCCTGCAAAAACAAGTTAGACGTCCTCTATTTTGTTGTTGCAAGTTTTACTTGGCTGCTACGGGCTGAGCAAGAACCGTTCTTACCTACGCATCAAAACCACAACACGGTATAGTGATTGCTTTTTGATCTTCAGAAAGAACCTTGTTCATTGAATCTAATTCAACTAAAGCAAGAGAAATAGACACCCACTAGCTACTTGTGTGCGAAGCACATCGGTAGAACCAGCCTCGCGTAAGCGTATGTGTAATGTCGGTCTGGGCCGCTTCATCCAACAATGTCGCTGAATCAAGAATCAACTAGTGACGGCAAGCAATATGTATATACACACGCCCACAACTCCTTTGTGTTCTACTCGTGCATATAACATCTACGCATAAACCTAGCTCGGATGCCACTGTTGGGGAACGTAGTAATTTCAAAAAAAAATCCTACGCACACGCAAGATCATGGTGATGCATAGCAACGAGAGGGAAGAGTATCGTCCACGTACCCTCGTAGACCATAAGCGGAAGCATTATGAGAATGCGGTTGATGTAGTCGAACGTCTTCATGATACGGCCGATCCAAGTACCGAACGCACGACACCTCCGAGTTAAGCACACGTTCAACTTGATGGCGTCCCACGAACTCCGATCCACCAGAGCTTCACGGGAGAGTTCCGTTAGCATGACGGCGTGATGACACTGATGATGTTGCTACCGACGCAGGGCTTCGCCTAAGCACGGCTACGATATGATCGAGGTGGATTATGGTGGAGGGGCCACCGCACGCGGTAAAGGGATCAATGATCAACTTGTGTGTTCTAGGGTGCCACCGTGCCCTTGTATATAACGGAGCAAGGGGGTAGGCCGGCCGGCCCCTGTAGGGCGCGCCAGGAGGAGGAGGAGTCCTCCTAGTAGGAGTAGGACTCCCCTTTCCTACTCCTACAAGGAGGAGGAAAGGAAGGGGAAAGGGAGAAGGAAGGAGAGGGAGGAAAGGGGGAAAGGGTGGCCGCCCCCTAGTCCAATTCAGTTTGGGCTAGGGGGTCGCGCGCCCTGCCTCCTCTCTTCCACCACTTGGCCCATGAGGCCCATTACTTCTTCCTCGTATTCCCATAACTCCCCTGCAACCCAAAAAATACCCGAATCACTCGGAACCTTCCCGATGTCCAAATATAGTCGTCCAATATATCGATCTTTACATCTCGACCATTTTGAGACTCATCATCATGTCCCCGATCTCATCCGGGACTCCGAACTATCTTCGGTACATCAGAACACATAAACTCATAATACTGATCGTCACCGAAGGTTAAGCGTGCGGACCCTACGGGTTCGAGAACTATGCAGACATGACCGAGACACATCTCCGGTCAATAACCAATAGCGGAACCTGGATGCTCATATTGGCTCCTACATATTCTACAAAGATCTTTATCGGTCAAACCGCATGATAACATACGTTGTTCCCTTTGTCATCGGTATGTTACTTGCTCGAGATTCGATCGTCGGTATCTCAATACCTAGTTCAATATCGTTACTGGCAAGTCTCTTTACTCGTTCCGTAATGCATCATCCCAAAACTAACTCATTAGTCACATTGCTTGCAAGGCTTATAGTGATGTGAATTACCGAGAGGGCCCAGAGATACCTCTCCGATATTCGGAGTGACAAATCCTAATCTCGATCTATGCCAACTCAACAAGTACCATTGGAGACACCTGTAGAGAACCTTTATAATCACCCAGTTACATTGTGATGTTTGGTAGCACACAAAGTGTTCCTCGGATATTCGGGAGTTGCATAATCTCATAGTCAGAGGAACATGTATAAGTCATGAAGAAAGCAGTAGCAACAAACTAAACGATCATCGTGTGAAGCTAACGGAATGGGTCAAGTCAATCACATCATTCTCTAATGATGTGATCCTGTTAATCAAATGACAACTCATGTCTATGGCTAGGAAACTTAACCATCTTTGATTGAATGAGCTAGTCAAGTATAGGCATATTAGTGACACTCTGTTTGTCTATGTATTCACACTAGCATTAAGTTTACGGTTAATACAATTCTAGCATGAATAATAAACATTTACCATGATATAAGGAAATAAACCACAACTTTATTATTGCCTCTAGGGCATATTTCCTTCAGAGACATCAAGCTCACGTTGTTGAATGGGTATCTTTCTGCGACTCCGACGATCACTCCGAGAGAAGTTATCACTCTGACTCCGAATATACTCAAGATGAAGGTGTTGCCGGTCTAGCACTTGTGTCAACCAACTCCTACGACATATTTGAGACACCTAATGAAGGAATTTGAAGATGCTTCATGGCTAAAGGCCCAAAGGTATTACACCCCGAGTATGTTGATTTCAATAGTGATGAAGATGAATTGCTAGGTGATGATGATTTACTTGTTGACAATTCTAGTGATGAAAATTATAATGAACTTGCTATTAATCATGCTAATCAAGACAAAACGAATGACGATGGTAAGAAGGAGATTGAGCGTCTTACTAAAGAGCTAAACACTCTTAAGTTAGCTCATGAAACTACCTTGGAAAATCATCGAGAACTTTTAAAGACTCATGAGAAGTTACGCTTCGAAAAGCTCAACCTTGAGCAAGAGCATGGGTTCTTAAAAGCGATTAATGATGATCTTCACAAGAAAAGTTCTTTTTACATTGCCAAGCATTTATTCTTGTCTACTTACATGCCACAAGTTAAATCTAGCAACAAGAGTATGAAAGATTCTTCTTCTAGTAGTAACAATAATCATGCTAAACCCAATGATGTTGCTTCTAGTAGTTCTCTTGGTTACACTAATGATTCTCTTAGCCAAGTTACACTTGAGCAAGAAAATAGCTTATTGAAGGGAATTATAGAGAAAGCTGTTTACAAGAGCCTTGCCGAAAGTAAGCAATTTCAGGATATTGTACGCAAGCAAGGAAGACACCGGAAGAATCATGATGTTGGTTTTGAACGAAAGTTCAATGCCAATGGAGTTGAGTGGGAAGAAGATCAATACCCCAAGATGAAATTTGTTCCTCAACAAGAGAAGTATGATCCTACTTCTTTACAAGGAACACAAGCTAAAGATGATCTTCCACCACAAGACCAGAAGCAAAAAGGCAAGGACAAGCTTCAAGAGGATATTGATGCATTTGAGGAAGCTCCCAAACCCTTGGTCAAGTGGGTTCCCAAGACTACATCAAGTTCCACTTCATCAAGTATGACAACAACTCCAAGGATTCCCAACAAGATGGTGTTGATCCCTAAGAAGAAGAACTAGAGAGTTCTTGAGGGTGACTCCGCCAACATACTTCACTCATATCATTTTGGCAAGGACAAGTGCAAACAACTTCCATATCTTGCACTAGTTCTAGGAGTCACAAACCCTCTTGTTGGTAAGACAAGGGGCAAGGTAACCTAATGCATTCATGGACATCATCTCATGTGAATATCACTCTATGTCTATGGATATCCTTGTTTGTTCCTTGTGGGACTAACCCGTGTAGGTATTGAAAGTGCAACTCACTCCAACGGATTGCTCCAAAGGATCTACATCAACATTAAGCATCTACATCTTCAATACCTACATATGAAGTCATCATCGACAAAACCCAAGGTTAGTTCATCCCTCTTAGGGGGATATCACATCCAGGGGGAGCTTTACTCTAATCAATTGAGGTAAAGCAACTCTAATGGTGTGAACACAACAATGCTTTATGTAAAAGTGGCAGCCCCACTTGTGCTTAAACAATGAGTATGACCTATGATCAAATGTTCTCATTTGACTCCTAAGGCAATATACTCATACATAGATGACCTAGTCATCGCCAAACTGCTTGATAGATGCTAGAGTGATTGTGCATGCTTTGTCATATATTTCATTTGCCATCTTATTGTGTAAGCATGTTGGATGCATACTTTACTCATTCGAGGACATCCATTTGTTGCTTTGATTGTTTGGCTTTTTCTCTTTTGCAAAATGGATGGAAAAGAATGCCTAAGAACTCCCTCTAGCTATCTATGCTTTTCTCATCTCAAACTCTATTCATGCTACATCACAAAGTTTGATCAAGTCAGATTCAAACCACTCTCTGCGAGGAGCACTTGGAGTCCCCGATTCATCATAGACTTAAACTTCCAAAACCTATTTGTGCATTTCGGTATGACCGAGTCATCCATTTCGGTCACACCGAGGTCACTAAGTTGATCTAGGTTTTGAAGTCGGTGCAACCAATTAGAACTTTTCGGTCACACCGAGTTGCAGCAACCGCTTGCGATTCTGCATCTCGGTGCCACCAAGTTGTACCACTCGGTCACACCGACAGGGTCGGGATATATATACCCACGGGTGAGATTTTGGAAATTCCTTAAAAACCTCTCAGCCCGCGTGTGTCCTGCTCTGCCGCCTCGGGTCTCCGGATCATCCTCTCGCCGCTAGCAACCTCCTGCCGCTGCTTTCTGTCGCCGTCAACGGATTTCTACCCCTCTGTTGCCGCCATAGCGAACTCCGCCGAATTAGGGTATGAGTTCGATCTTTTGTGCTATTCCTTTAACTCCGACTCGTAGCACATTACTTTTCCATGATCATGACCACGTATGCAATCAATCTATCCACTGAAA
Source organism: Triticum monococcum (assembly GCA_034509565.1). Classification (NCBI taxonomy): domain Eukaryota; kingdom Viridiplantae; phylum Streptophyta; class Magnoliopsida; order Poales; family Poaceae; genus Triticum; species Triticum monococcum. The sequence goes on from CM067847.1 coordinate 452,990,923, forward strand.
ACATCCCTTAGGTTAGGTTTGATTTGAAAATTTAGGGTTAGGTCTCCGTCGGACTCATCTCGGACCGACCAAATTGTAGAAATCAGTCTCACCGATTTGGCTTAGGCCATTGCAGTTGCACTTTCGGTCTAACCGAAAACTGCAAATCGGTGTGACCGAGTTCGATTCTTTGTGAAACCCTAGCAGTCTCGGTGCCACCGAACTGTGACTCGGTCTGACCGAGTTCACTAGTTTAGGATCCAAAAGCTGCTTTGGTATCACCGAGTTTACAAATCGGTAGCTCCGAAATGCTTTCTGTGAAGAACTAAAACTAAGTCTTTAAGTCATTCTTTTTGCAAAAACTCTGCACTTTGTGATGCTCATCCACTCTACCTCATACATATCTATTCACAGGGTCTGCTGTCAGTAAGTTTGCAGAAATGCCTGACCAGAGCGACAGCCAGAACAAGTCAGAGGAACAGGTACAATTGAGTGAGGGCACTAGTCCCTCTAGCACTTCTGTAGCGACCAGACCTCAAACAGTCTGATCTCTGTGCTCCGGTGTCATCCCTGGATCAGTAATGCTGACACCACACAGTACTTCGAAGGATTTATAGCAGAGTGGCAATCACACACTTATTACAACGATGTCTCAAAAGAGAACTTATTACAATACTATGGCTTAAGGCCATCTAGTGTCGATAATAGCGGAAGACTTGGAAGATAAATGGGTCCATCAACTCCAACAGCATCACTGAGTATAGAACCACGACCTAAAAACACCTCAATCGTCGTCTGAAAAGTCTGCAACATTAACGTTGCAGCCCGAAACGGGTCAGCACATGGAATATGCTGGCAAAGTAACACATAGAGAATGATGGAATGAAACAGCTATACTATATGCATATTTGGCTGGTGGAAAGCTCTATGGCTACTGTTTTGCGTAAAGCCAATTTTTTCCTACTGCAAAGGAATACATTTATTTAACTATCATGGTGGTTGTTAAACATTGAGAATGGTTGACAGCATCCTCAATCCCAATTAAAAGTGAACAATTAAAACCCAACAATATTAATTAGAAGTAACATGATGAGATTCACATGATATTCAAATACTAGATACTCAATATTTGTCCTTAACCGGGGACACGGCTAATCATGATTAGTTTGTTACACTCTGCAGAGGTTTGCGCACTTTTCCCCACAAGACATGATCGCCTCCGTTGGTTTTCTCGCACTACTGGTGTTTGAGAAACGGATGACCGAGACATAGTCTTTCAGAAGTGCTAGCACCTTACGATGGAGTAGACCGTACCACCTATATCCCCTACATCTGCTAGTCTACCCATATAAGAGTTCGCACGACTTAGTCAACTATGCCAGAGCCCATAATGGCTTGTGGCTGCACACGTAAGTATTTAGCATGAAAGATCTTATGACCCCTTTGAGCCTGGGTGGCAGTCCCAAAAAAATAGGCAAGTCCTGATAGACATCAGGTGCCTCAATCCACCCAGATGTGTGTTTAAGTTGCCACCTTAGATAAACCATTAAAATTTTCAATCTCACATCTGTCATGGATATCACTCACCCAATCCACGTCTACTAGCATAGCATGGCATAATAAGCAAACGTAGAAGTAACTCCCAAAGGTTTCATAGTAATAGGTAATAGGTACTACCTCATCTACTTCCCATCCCACAATTTAATTAGATCCTAATCATGCAATGTGTGAGGATGGATCTAATGCAATAAAATTGGGTTGTAGAAAAGGTATGATCAACGTGTTACTTGCCTTGCTGATGATCCGCGAGTTCTAGATATTCGAAGTAACAGGCGGCGCAATCCGGGTAATCTATCGCAGACAAACAAAAAGCATACAATAAGTACTCATCTAATGCACAGGTAAAACTCGAACAAGAGATCAAACCAGATAGTTCAACTTAGGAACTCCGGTTGCAAAGAAAGAAAGAACCGAACAAAGAAACCAAAAACAAAACGGCGGAAAACAACTCGGTTCTAGCAAGTTGAAACTAGGTCAAATTTTACCGTAGCAAAACTTAGTTAAAGTTGATTAGACGGAACGGCGGTTCCGAGACGAAACTCCAGGCGCTTGAATCACATGATACCGATAAACGAGCGAGAAGATAAACTAGAAAGAAGATCGGATCTCAGATCGCGATCGCGGAATAAATCCGACGAAAAGAAAAAGAAGAACGGTTGAACGAACAGACGTTCGTTAACCTAGAAGAAATCCGGTGATCACGTTCGTTAGGACGAATGGTCCGGCGAACGGTCGCTAGGCAACTAGATCGGAAAAGAGAACGAATCCGATCTAGGGTTTCGGAGAAGAAAACCGATTGAAAAACCGATCTAGAAAACCGGAACGGTTTCGCGAAGAAAAACAAATCGGAAAAGAAGAATCGGAACGATTAGAAGAAAAAGATCCGATGAAAAGAAGAGATGTGGCGTGGGGCTACCTCCGGCGAGGGTTCCAGCGGCGTGGGCGTGGGGCGGCGGTGGCAAGGTGCGGCGGCGGCGCTAGGGCAAAGGGCGGCGCGGGCGGCGGCTTAGGGCGGCGCGCGGGTGTGGGGTGGCGCGGGGTGTGGTGGAGCTCTAGGCTTTGGGTTTGATGACGATTTAGAGGGGGGGGTGTGGGAGTATTTATATTGGGGAGGGGAGGAGAAAACTTGGGGTAGGGGTCAAGGAATAAGAGTAGGACTAGGAAAGAAAAGAGGGAAAAAGATCTAAAAAAACGAACAAGTGGAGTCCTAAAAGGACTCCAGCGGTGGCGGCTCCGTGGCGCGCCTGGCGCCTGGCGCCTGGGTGCGTGCGGTGATGGCCTTTGGCCCTTGGCCGGCTGGCTCGGTGGCTTGGGCCTTTGGCCCAAGTCGCTGGAACATTTTTTTAAAACGGTTCCGCGCTCGGAAAAAAAACAGAAAGAGATCTAAACGAAATCCAAAACTAATAAAGTAAATTTTCCCCGACTCCTAAAAATGAGTCGAACAAAATGAACTTTTCTCCGGGCCTAAATGCAAAAATTTTAAAACGCGCATTTTTCCCTATCCAAATAAAAGGCAAATAAAACTCCGACAAATCCAATGATCCTTTCTTCAAAATTTGAGAAGACTCAAATATGAAAAAGACGAAATCTCCAACTCTCTCCGAGGGTCCTTGAGTTGCGTGAAATTTCTAGGATCAGCAAAATGCAAGAAAATATGATATGCATGATGATCTATGTATAACATTCCAAATTGAAAATTTGGGATGTTACAAACCTACCCCCCTTAAGATGAATCTCGCCCTCGAGATTCGGGTTGGCTAGAAAATAGGTGAGGGTGGTCCTTGAGCAAATCTTCTTCTCTCTCCCAGGTGGCTTCATCCTCTGAGTGGTGGTTCCACTGAACTTTGCAAAACTTAATAACCTTGCTGCGGGTAACTCTGCTGGCATAATCGAGAATCTTGACTGGTTTCTCTTCATACGTTAAGTCGTCCTTCAACTGAATCGCTTCCAGCGGCACTGTATCTCTTAACGGTACCTCCGCCATCTCGGCGTGACATTTCTTCAGCTGAGAAACATGGAATACATCATGAACTCCTGACAGTCCCTCTGGTAGTTCCAACTTATACGTGACTTCTCCCATACGTTGCAAGATCTTATATGGTCCAACGAAACGCGGTGCTAATTTTCCCTTAACTCCAAAACGCTTAACTCCTCGAAGTGGGGATACTCGGAGATACACCATGTCTCCGGTTTCGTAAATTGTCTCCTTGCGTTTAGAATATGCATAGCTCTTCTGCCTGGACTGGGCTACCTTGAGCCTATCGCGAATCAACTTCACCTTCTGTTCAGACTCCTTAATCAAATCTGGTCCAAAGAATTGACGGTCTCCAACTTCGTCCCATGACAACGGTGTCCTGCACCTCCTTCCGTACAAAGCTTCGAAAGGTGCCATCTTCAAACTGGTTTGGTAACTGTTGTTATAAGAAAACTCCGCATACGGCAAATTATCATCCCAACTAGATCCATAATCTAGTGCACAAGCTCTCAGCATATCTTCCAAAATCTGATTGACTCTCTCAGTCTGTCCATCTGTCTACGGATGGAAAGCAGTGCTGAACTCTAGCCTGGTTCCCAAAGTTTCATGCAACTGATTCCAAAACTTTGAGGTAAATTGGGTTCCTCTGTCTGATACAATACTCCTTGGAACTCCATGCAAACAAATGATCCTAGTCATGTATGTCTTTGCCAACTTAGCACTGGTGTAAGTGGTCTTAACTGGGATGAAATGTGCTACCTTCGTCAAACGATCAACTACTACCCATATCGAGTCATATCCTGCTTTCGTCCTAGGCAGTCCTGTGATAAAATCCATGCCTATCTTATCCCACTTCCATTCGGGTATCCGCAATGGTTGTAACAATCCGGCTGGCTTCTGATGCTCTGCCTTCACTCTATGACATACGTCACAAACTGCTACATATGCTGCAATATCCTTCTTCATTCCGGTCCACCAGAATGTCTCCTTCAAATCCAAATACATCTTGGTATTTCCTGGGTGAATCGAATATGGTGAATCGTGTGCCTCTTGCAAAATCAACTTCCTGATCTCTGGGTCATTTGGCACATAAACACGGTCCTCAAACCATATGGTATCGTGCTCATCCTCACGAAATCCCTTTGCTTTTCCTTTGCTCAGTTTCTCCTTTATCGAAGCAATCTCCTTGTCAGATTTCTGAGCTTTTCTGATTCTATCCATCAATGTTGACTGAATCTCCAATGCTGCTACATAGCCTTTCAGAACTATCTCTAAACTTAGTTCACGAAGGTTTTCTGCTAACTCCTTGGGTATTTCCTTCGTTATTAACGTATTGACATGGCTCTTACGGCTCAATGCGTCAGCTACAACATTAGCTTTACCGGGATGGTAATGCAATCTCATATCATAATCCTTGATGAGTTCCAACCATCTCCATTGTCTGAGATTCAACTCCTTTTGCGTGAAAATGTACTTCAAACTCTTGTGATCCGTGTACACCTCACAATGATTTCCAATGAGGAAATGTCTCCATGTCTTCAATGCATGCACTACGGCTGCTAACTCCAAATCATGTGTGGCATAATTCAACTCATGAGGCTTCAGTTGTCGTGAAGCATACGAAACAACTCTCCCTTCCTGCATAAGCACTGCTCCAAGTCCTCGACGTGAAGCGTCGGAATACACCTCATAATCCTTGGTCTGATATGGCAAAATCAACACTGGTGAGGTAACCAAACGTTTCTTCAACTCCTGGAAACTAGCCTCACACTCCTCAGTCCAATTGAACATGGTATCCTTCTTCAACAACTCCGTCATAGGCTTCGCAATCTTTGAAAAGTTCTCAATGAATCTCCGGTAGTATCCTGCGAGTCCAAGAAAACTCCGGATCTCTCCAACTGTTGTTGGTGCTTCCCATTTGGTTACAGTCTCAACCTTTGCGGGGTCAACTGCTATCCCTTCTCCGGATATAACGTGTCCAAGGAATCCTACTTCCTTCAACCAAAACTCACATTTGCTAAATTTGGCATATAACTGATGTTCCCTTAGTTTCTCCAAAACCAAACGCAAATGTTCCTTATGCTCTTCTTCATCCTTTGAATAAACCAGAATATCATCAATGAACACTACGACGAACTTATCCAAAAACTCCATAAACACTTTGTTCATCATGTTCATAAAATAGGCAGGCGCGTTAGTCAATCCAAATGACATAACGGTATACTCATATAGTCCATATCTTGTGGTGAATGCTGTCTTAGGAATATCCTGCTCTCGAATCTTCAACTGGTGGTACCCTGATCGCAAATCGATCTTGGAAAACACTTTAGCTCCTTGCAAACGATCAAACAGATCATTTATCATTGGTAGTGGGTACTTGTTCTTGATGGTTACTTCATTCAATCCTCGATAATCAACAACCATCCTTAATGATCCATCCTTCTTCTCCACTAGAATACGGGTGATCCCCATGGCGAAGAACTTGGGCGTATGTAACCTTTCTCCAATAGCTCCTTAATCTGATTCTTAATTTCTACCAAATCCTTTGTTGGCATCCGGTATGGTCTATTTGATATAGGGCCTATTCCTGGTAATAACTCAATCAAAAACTCAATGTCTCTATCCGGTGGCATGCCTGGCAACTCTTCCGGAAATACATCAAGAAAATCCTTTACCACTGGTACCTCTTCCTGCATGACTCCTGTCAGGCAATTTACTTGTGTCCTATTGGGCACATGCCGGGATACATACTTGATCATTCTTCCTTCCGGCGTTGTAAGTAAAATTGACTTACTAGCACAGTCGATGTTTCCCCCATACATCGACAACCAATCCATACCGAGGATTACATCCAATCCTTGAGATTCCAATACTATTTGGTCTGAGAGAAAAACATAGTTACCAATCCTTAATGGTAAATCTGGGGTCACATCTCAAAGGCATTTGAGGGTTTTAGAAAAGATGAGATATAAGAATAGAATGAGGTCTAAGAGAAAACACTACCCCAAATGCACATGAGCAAATTCACACAAAATCACTTCATTCAATCAAACAAGGGCATACAATCGATCTAGCTATCACAAAAGTGCTCGAACTATAGTGTTTATATGGGGAAAAATACTACTAATATCTGGTGGTCATCTAGAAATTTGAACCGACGGAAGACTCCATGATGTCCGCTCCAGCTTCATCGTCAAAGTCGGGTTCACTTGGATCCGAATCGGTGTCGTCGATGATGATGTAGTTGTCTGGACATGCGATGTACATGTCTTCCTTCCTGGATGCTAACTCCCTCTTGAGTTCTTCAATCTCTTGCTTAAGATCGACGTTGTGCCTTGCTAGATCTACGATCTCGTCCATGTAGTCCTTGCGTGTAGCCTTCAGTTCTCCTTCTAGCTCGATGATCCTTGTCTTCGCATTCTTCAACTCCATCATATCATTGCACATCTGGTTCTCGTGGCGTCGAACGCGCTGGTTTAACTCCTGGATGAATGCTGCAATGGATTTATCCTTCTTGGTGCTGACTAACTCCCATTGTTCATCTCGGCGTCCGCAAATCTGGTAGATAGTGTCCTTGAGGTCTTCTTGATAAACTTCTCCAATGCGTCCTATGGTGATATGGGCTGCCATGCTCTTTCCTAGACTCCAAGTTGGTGCATTGAAAACACTATCTATGGGCTTCGTGATTGGCGCGAATGTCCTTCCCGGAACGTGAGCTTGAATCTTCCAGTGCTCCTCTTCAGGCAAAGTGGCGTTGAAAGTCCCGGTGAAACTTGGTAATCCAATAGGTACTTGGTGACTTCCTTCAAGTGAAATCCAAAAGGTGTGCCTTCATCCGGTTGAGCGTACTTAATCTTCGCGTCCTTCATCCTAAAGAGTAGAGAATATGATGAGTTAGAAAATGAGGGGAGAATAGTGATCTATGGCTTTATCTTAGTGGTCGTGTCCTACAGTCAGCGTGTGCTCTGATACCATCTCTGTAGCGACCAGACCTCAAACAGTCTGATCTCTGTGCTCCGGTGTCATCCCTGGATCAGTAATGCTGACACCACACAGTACTTCGAAGGATTTATAGCAGAGTGGCAATCACACACTTATTACAACGATGTCTCAAAAGAGAACTTATTACAATACTATGGCTTAAGGCCATCTAATGTCGATAACAGCGGAAGACTTGGAAGATAAATGGGTCCATCAACTCCAACGGCATCACTAAGTATAGAACCACGACCTAAAAACACCTCAATCATCGTCTGAATAGTCTGCAACATTAACGTTGCAGCCCGAAATGGGTCAGCACATGGAATATGCTGGCAAAGTAACACATAGAGAATGATGGAATGAAACAGCTATACTATATGCATATTTGGCTGGTGGAAAGCTCTATGGTTACTGTTTTCCGTAAAGCCAATTTTTCCCTACTGCAAAGGAATAAATTTATTTAACTATCATGGTGGTTGTTAAACATTGAGAATGGTTGACAGCATCCTCAATCCCAATTAAAAGTGAACAATTAAAACCCAACAATATTAATTAGAAGTAACATGATGAGATTCACATGATATTCAAATACTAGATACTCAAGATTTGTCCATAACCGGGGACACGGCTAATCATGATTAGTTTGTTACACTCTGCAGAGGTTTGCGCACTTTTCCCAACAAGACTCGATCGCCTCCGTTGGTTTTCTCGCACTACTGGTGTTTGAGAAACGGATGACCGAGACATAGTCTTTCAGAAGCGCTAGCACCTTATGATGGAGTAGACCGTACCACCTATATCCCCTACATCTGCTAGTCTACCCCTATAAGAGTTCGCACGACTTAGTCAACTATGCCAGAGCCCATAATGGCTTGTGGCTGCACACGTAAGTATTTAGCATGAAAGATCTTATGATCCCTTTGAGCCTGGGTGGTGGTCCAAAAAAACAGGCAAGTCCTGATAGACATCAGGTGCCTCAATCCACCCAGATGTGTGTTTAAGTTGCCACCTTAGATAAACCATTAAAATTATCAATCTCACATCTGTCATGGATATCACTCACCCAATCCACGTCTACTAGCATAGCATGGCATAATAAGCAAACATAGAAGTAACTCCCAAAGGTTTCATAGTAACAGGTAATAGGTACTACCTCATCTACTTCCCATCCCACAATTTAATTAGATCCTAATCGTGCAATGTGTGAGGATGGATCTAATGCAATAAAATTGGGTTGTAGAAAAGGTATGATCAACGTGTTACTTGCCTTGCTGATGATCCGCGAGTCCTAGAGATTCGAAGTAACAGGCGGCGCAATCCGGGTAATCTATCGCAGACAAACAACAAGAATACAATAAGTACTCATCTAATGCACAGGTAAAACTCGAACAAGAGATCAAACCAGATAGTTCAACTTAAGAACTCCGGTTGCAAAGAAAGAAAGAACCGAACAAAGAAACCAAAAACAAAACGGCGGAAAACAACTCGGTTCTAGCAAGTTGAAAGTAGGTCAAATTTTACCGTAGCAAAACTTAGTTAAAGTTGATTAGACGGAACGGCGGTTTCAAGACGAAACTCCAGGCGCTTGAATCACCTGATTCTGATAAACGAGCGAGAAGATAAACTAGAAAGAAGATCGGATCTGAGATCGCGATCGCGGAATAAATCCGACGAAAAGAAAAAGAAGAACGGTTGAACGAACGGACGTTCGTTAACCTAGAAGAAATCCGGTGATCACGTTCGTTAGGACGAACGGTCCGGCGAACGGTCGCTAGGCAACTAGATCGGAAAAGAGAACGAATCCGATCTAGGGTTTCGGAGAAGAAAACCGATTGAAAAACCAATCTAGAAAACCGGAATGGTTTCGCGAAGAAAAACGAATCGGAAAAGAAGAATAGGAACGATTAGAAGAAAACGATCCGATGAAAAGAAGAGATGTGGCGCGGGGCTACCTCCGGCGAGGTCTCCGGCGAGGGTTCCGGCGGCGTGGGCGTGGGGCGGCGGTGGCAAGGTGCGGCGGCGGCGCTAGGGCAAAGGGCGGCGCGGGCGGCGGCTTAGGGCGGCGCGCGGGTGTGGGGTGGCGCGGTGCGGGGTGTGGTGGAGCTCTAGGCTTTGGGTTTGATGATGATTTAGAGGGGGGGTGTGGGAGTATTTATATTGGGGAGGGGAGGAGAAAACTTGGGGTAGGGGTCAAGGAATAAGAGTAGGACTAGGAAAGAAAAGAGGGAAAAAGATCTAAAAAACGAACAAGTAGAGTCCTAAAAGGACTCCAACGGCGGCGGCTCCCTGGCGCGCCTGGCGCCTGGCGCCTGGGTGTGTGCGGCGATGGCCTTTGGCCCTTGGCCGGCTGGCTCGGTGGCTTGGGCCTTTGGCCCAAGTCGCTGGAACATTTTTTTTAAACGGTTCCGCGCTCAGAAAAAAAACAGAAAGAGATCTAAACGAACTCCAAAACTAATAAAGTAAATTTTCCCCAACTCCTAAAAATGAGTCGAACAAAATGAACTTTTCTCCAGGCCTAAATGCAAAATTTTTAAAACGCGCATTTTTCCCTATCCAAATAAAAGGCAAATAAAACTCCGAAAAATCCAATGATCCTTTCTTCAAAATTTGAGAAGACTCAAATATGAAAAAGACGAAATCTCCAACTCTCTCCGAGGGTCCTTGAGTTGCGTGAAATTTCTAGGATCGGCAAAATGCAAGAAAATATGATATGCATGATGATCTATGTATAAAATTCCAAATTGAAAATTTGGGATGTTACAAACTGATGATGGCAGCAGGAGCACACCAAGCAACTTGCCCAAGGCAGCCACCAGAACAAGGAAGAAGACCTTAGATTCTGAAGATGAGGATTATGCGGCTGTTGAGGAGGAAGTCATCTCCAAGAAGAAGGTGCTGAAGAAGGAGTATGGCACAGTTGCATCAACTAAGCCTGGCTTGCACAAGAAGGCCCCTGCCAAGAGGGTGCCAACCTTAAAGGTGAGATCCTCAACTGCTGAAACCTCCAAGCCAACTGAAGAGGTTGTTGGAGAAGGAAAGAAAAGGAAGGAATGTGTCAAGAAGACCCCTGCCAGAGTGCTTGGAAGATCCTCCATTATGAGAGATCCAGAAGAAGAGGAGGAGGAAGAGGATGCTGCACTAGCTCCTAAGGCTTAGAAGCTTATGGGAGATGCAATCAAGTCAGGGGCTACTCCATCTAAGCCCAAATCTGCTCCCAAGGCTGCTGCTCAGAAACCCCCAAAACCCAAGAGGAACACCAGGAGTATACCCGTTGAGGAGAAGAACAAGGCCCCAGTGCCTAAAGCTGAAGAAGAGGAAGATGATTCTCTTGTTTTGAGGAAGTTGAAGCCCAAAATTCCTGACCACAATGATGCTCATCCAGTCATTGAGGACATGCACATCAGGAAAGATGCGGGATTGAGGTTATGGAGACAGTATAATCCCTATGTTGTTAGGAGGAGGACTACAGTTGACTACAGGTACCATACAAAGGAACAACAAGATTTCAATGAGATAATTTTGCTTGACAAGAAGCCCATAGTGTGTGACATGAAATGGGTGACTGGGAGTTCATCCAGGAAAATGAAGATCACTGCCCTAGAGTGTATGACAGCTTTAAGGCATGTGGAGTTGATGAATTCATTGGACAAAAGCTCACCAAGTGGAATGATGAGTTGATCATGCAGTTTTACTCCACTGCCCACTTCTATCCAGATGGAAGGATAGTTTGGATGTCTGATGGTACTAGGTACCAGTCCACAGTTGAAGAATGGGCCAAGCTAATCAATGCCCCCAAAGAACATGAAGATGACTTGGATGTGTGTGCCACTAAGAAGAAAGACCACAACTCAATGGCAAACATGTACAAGGAGATCCCTGGTAAGGCTTTGGAAATTCACAAGCTTGGATCTGTGCATTTCTTGTTGTCTGGTCTGCCTACGATCAACTGGATCTTAAGGCACACATTGCTACCCAAGTCAAGAGATCACAATATGATCAGAGGACACTCCGTCAACATGCTACAAATTTTGATGTTCCCCAGAAGTTCAAAGTTATGAGCTTGATCATAGAAACAATCAAAAGGACTGCTGCTGATCAAAAGAGGACTTGTGGGTATGCTCCACATATTCAGGAGCTCATCAATTCTAAGATGGGCATAGAGACTTATTTACTAGACAAGGAGCACCTACCTCTATATCCTGAGTTTGAAGACAACACTATTGTGATGAATGAGGAAGAACCATCATCAGCTCAAGTCTAGGAGAAGAGAGCCAAGGAAAAGGCTGAGAAAGCTGCCTAGATGCCAAGTGTTCAAGAGGCATCTCGAGTCTTCTCGAAGAGCAAGAAAGATCAGTTAGGCTATCTGATTCAAGCTACACTGAGGATTGAGAAGGGCTTGGCCACCCTAACTCAGAATCAGGAGAGCCTGGAGAGGATTGTGGAGACAAAATTCTATGATCTTGATCTGAAGGTGACTGAGATTCAGACTGCAGTTAAGCAGCTTCGGGAGGAAGCAGAGGAGAGGAAAGGAAAAGCAACCACTGATGCTTTTCAGCGTGTGCCACGAGGTCGAAGGTCTACTACAGTGCTAGTCTCAGATGCCAGAGCTTCAGTGTCAGCACCAGCAGCTACAGCTCCAGTGCCACCTCCAGCACCCACTCCATCCGCTCCAACTACATCATCGGAAGCCTTAATCCTTGGAGTTCTATCTACACCACCTCCCGAAGACCAAGCCTGAGAGATGTATAGCACTATGCATTTTCAAAAATTTTGGTAACTTGTGGCCAAAGGGGGAGAAATATGTATAGATCATACGCTTCGAGAGAGAGTGTCTCCTTTTTATCTCTGTCGCTTTTGGTTGAACTTTTTGTGTGCTTGTGTGAGATACTTTATATCCTTATGTCCTTGTGAGATACTTATGTGATCATGTGGTTGATCATATGCTACATTAATGTTTAGCTGAATGATGCTATCCTTTATATTCCATATATGATCATTCACTTGCTTGGTGATGAGTGCATGCTTTTAATTTCTATCATTTTGAGCGCTCCACCAAGATGTATGTGACATGGAAGAGTAACCCATGATCCTAATCGATTGTGCATTTGCATTCAAAAGCAAAATTTAAATAATGCACAAATTTAGGGGGAGCTCTTGCTTATCACATACTTCTCAAAGCGACGATGTTTTTCAATCTTATAATCATTTGTCGAAGCTTTGATCTATATGTTGTCATAAATTACCAAAAAGGGGGAGATTGAAAGTGCAACTATCCCTGGCTGGTTTTGGTAATTCCTAACAACATATAGCTCATTGAGCTAATGCTACTTGAAGATAAATATTTCAGGAAAAGCTCAATGATTGGCATGGCATGGATTAGAAAGTGGACCCCTCAAAATGCTAAGGACAAAAGATTGGCTCAAGCTCAAAGCACAAGACTCTACATTTTACTTTTAGTGATCCAAGATCACATTGAGTCCATAAGAAAAGCCAATACTATTAAAAGGGGGTGAGGTGTTGCTTAATGAGTTGCTTGCTCAAAATGCTTACTGATATGCTCCAAAAACCCTCAACTACTTTCTCATATCCACATATGTCCCAAACCAAAAGTCAAACTCGGCCCCCACCGAAATCTTCTATCCGACGCCCCCGAGTTCACTTGACATAGCTACTGCCAGAAACCCTAGTCACTTCGGTCTCACCAATAGGGATCTCAGTCTCACCGAGATGAGATTGCAAACTCTCTGTTTCCCTTCGTAACGTTTCGGTCCAACCGAGATGAGCGATCGGTCCAATCGAGATTGCAATGCAAACTCTCTGTTTCCCCTTCGTAACATTTTGGTCTAACCGAGATGAGTGAATCGGTCCCACCCAGCTTGCCTGACCAACTATCTGTTTGCCTATTACCAAAATCAACTAGTAGAAAATGGGTCAAATGTGAAGCACATTAGTGTCGGTTTGATTTTGAGCCGGCACTAATGTGTGCATTAGTGCCGGTTCCAACGGCTAGCCGGCCTCTCTCATTAGTACCGGTTCGTGCCACGAACTGGTACTAAAGTGAGTGGTGGCAAGATGTTGTCAGTCCGGGGCCGCTCCAGCACCTTTAGTACCGGTTTGTGGCACAAACCGGTGCTAAAGGTTCTCCTACATAAACCCTTCGTCCACCAGCTTGCTCTGTTCTTCCCCTTTCCCCTCTCCTCTCTGTTCTTCCCCTCTTCCTCTCAAGCTCATGACACATTTTGCCCAAAATTTGTCAAGATTTGAAGGCCCCCATCCATTCAAATGATCACAAAGGTTAGCAACTTTGTCCTTTCATCTCTCATTGCTAGATTAGCTCTTGAATGCTTCATTTAGTGATTGATTTGTGAGTTTAGTAATTTGGGAGGAATTATATATATATATGTGATAGTATTTGATTTATATGCAATTCGAGGTCAAAAATAACACTTAGTTTGCATATGTAGGTGTGGTTTACTTAGTGCCTTCTAAATCTCCGTCGTAACCACTGTCGATCACCCGCAATGTCCCGTCGCCGGCACCACCTTGTGGTGAGCCTCTTGTTCATGAATGTTTTATATAAAAAATTGATGTTTGTGTGATTTGGATATATAGTTACTCATATAATTATCTAACCCATATGTTGTTTGTTATACATAGTGCCATGGTTTTGATATTCGTCCCCGTCGGCCCTCATCCATCCGGGTTATGATTCGGATGTGGTATATTCTCTTTTAAAACTATTTGTTGCATTTCGTGTTTATGACAAATAATGCCCATCATGTTGACATAGATATTTGTATGTAGGAGGCAGTTGAACCGGTAATTCCAACCGACCCTATTGTCGAGAGGTTAAATTTAGTTGAAAGAGAAAACGAGGATTTGAAGGAAAATTGAAAAGAATTGAGGGGGAGAAGATGGAATTGGAGTTGCATGTTGCCGATGTCGTCGATGATCACAAGATTAAGATGGAGAAAATGCGCTTGAAGATTAGAAAGATTAGAAAATATGCCATTCATAGTGAGGCTCGGTATCATTATGTCGTTGGATCAATTGTTACCTTAGTTGCAATCCTAATCGCATTTGTTGTTGCATTTAAATTCTTTAGATAGAGAGTTATTTGTTTGTTGCATTTAAGTGTTGTATGAACTTTATGTATGCACTTGTATTAATTTGGTCTTTTTCGGTGTTGTGTAATGAAGATGAGCCGACAATGGATGTACGATGACCGATGCTCTCCCGAGTTCATTAATGGCGTGCAAACTTTTCTGCTTGCGGCTGAGGCAAACAAGCGGGCGGATGGTTTTATGCCTTGTCCATGTGTTGGCTGTAAGAATGATAACAATTACTCTAAGTCAAGAACCATTCACGTCCACCTGTTTAAGTCCGGTTTCATGCCCCGCTATAATGTTTCGACCAAGCACGGAGAAAGAGGGGTTATGATGGAAGACAATGAAGAAGAAGAGGACGACGACAGCTATCCTGGCCATGATGGGTTCCCTGAATACGATGATACAACAATGGGGGAAGAAGCTGAGCCAGCAATGCGGGAAGAAGCTGAAGAAGAGGCATTAGATGAGCTCGCTGATGATCTAGGTTGGGCCGTTGCTGATGCAAAGGGAAACTGCGCAAGTGATTTGGAGAAGAAGAAGTTGCAGCGCATGTTAGAGGATCACAAGAAATTGTTGTACCCAAATTGCAAAGTTGACAAGAAAAAGTTGGGCACCACACTGGAATTGCTGCAATGGAAGGCAGAGAATGGTGTATCTGACAAGGGATTTGGAAAGTTGCTGGTAACGATAAAGAATATGCTTCCAAAGGACAACGAATTGCCCGAGGGTGTGTACGAAGCAAAGAAGGTTGCCTGTCCTCTAGGGTTAGAGGTGCAGAAGATACATGCATGCCCTAATGACTGCATCCTCTACTGTGGTGAGTACGAGGATTTGAATGCTTGCCCAGTATGCGGTGCATTGCGCTATAAGATCAGGCATGATGACCCTGGTGATGTCAAGGGCGAGCGCCCCAGGAAGAAGATTCCTGCCAAGGTGATGTGGTATGCTCCTATAATACCATGGTTGAAACATTTGTTACAAAACAAAGAGCATGCCAAGGCGATGCGATGCCACAGAGAAGACCGTAAGAAAGACGGAAAGTTGAGAGTACCCGCTGATTGGTCGCAGTGGAGAAAAATCGAGAGAAAGTACTGGAAGGAGTTTGCAGATGACGCAAGGAACGTATGGTTTGGTCTAAGCGCAGATGGCATTAATCCTTTTGGGAGCAGAGCAGCAACCATAGCACCTGGCATGTGACTCTATGTTTGTATAACCTTCCTCCTTGGTTGTGCATGAAGCGGAAGTTCATTATGATGCCTGTGCTCATCCAAGGCCCTAAGCAACCCGGCAACAACATTGATGTGTACATAAGGCCATTAGTTGAAGAACTCTTGCAGCTGTGGAATGGAACAGGTGTACATGCGTGGGATGAGTACATGGGGGAAGAATTTGACCTGAAGGCCTTGCTGTTCGTGACCATCAATGATTGGCCTGCTCTTAGTAACCTTTCAGGACAGACAAACAAGGGATACCATGCATGCACGCATTGTTTGGATGATACCGACAATATATATTTGGACAATTGTAGGAAGAATGTGTACCTGGGACATCGTCGATTTCTTCCGAGCAGGCATCCCGTAAGAAAGAAAGGCAAGCATTTCAAAGGTGAGGCGGATCACCGGACGAAGCCTCGCCACCGTACTAGTGCTGATGTACATGATATGGTCAAGGATTTGAAGGTAGTCTTTGTAAAGGGTCCTGGCGGACAACCTGTTCCAAATGACGCTGACGGACGCGCACCCATGTGGAAGAAGAAATCTATATTTTGGGACCTGCCCTATTGGAAAGACCTAGAGGTCCGCTCTGCAATCGACGTGATGCACGTGATGAAGAATCTTTGCGTGACCCTGCTTGGCTTCTTGGGCGTGTATGGGAAGACAAAAGATACACCTGAGGCACGGGAGGACCAACAACGTATGCATGGAAAAGACGGCATACATTAGGGTCATGCCAGATCTGCTCTTACCAAAGAAGAGAAGGAAATCTTCTTTGAATGTCTGCTCAGTATTAAGGTACCGTCTGGCTTCTCGTCAAATATAAAGGGAATAATAAACATGGCAGAGAAAAAGTTCCAGAACCTAAAGTCTCATGAATGCCATGTGATTATGACGCAACTGCTTCCGGTTGCATTGAGGGGGCTTCTACCGGATAACGTTCGATTAGCCATTGTGAAGCTATGTGCATTCCTCAATGCAATCTCTCAGAAGGTAGTCGATCCAGAAATCATACCAAGGTTAGAGAATGATTTGGTGCAATGTCTTGTTAGTTTCGAGTTGGTGTTCCCACCATCCTTCTTCAACATCATGACGCATGTCCTAGTTCACCTATGCAAAGAGATTAACGTTTTGGGTCATGTATTTCTACACAATATGTTCCCCTTTGAGAGGTTCATGGGAGTCTTAAAGAAATATGTTCATAACTGTGCTAGGCCAGAAGGAAGCATCTCCAAGGGCCATGAAAATGAGGAGGTCATTGAGTTTTGTATTGACTTTATTCCTGACCTTAAGCCGATTGGTGTTCCTGAATCGCGGTATAAGGGCAGACTGGATGGAAAAGGCATGCTAGGAGGGAATCAAAAAATATGTATGGATGGACATTCTCTCACTGAAGCACACTACACAGTTCTACAGAATTCCGCCTTGGTGGCTCCGTATATGGACGAACACAAGAATTTTCTACGCTCCAAACACCCGGAGCGGTCTGATGACTGGATTACACGTGAACAAACCAGGAGTTTTGCCAGCTGGTTGCATACACGTACCATGCATGACGCCTCTATTGAAGATGACCTGTACTCGCTGTCCCACTTACCATCTTCAAATATAATGACTTTCAAAGGGTACGAGATAAATGGTAATACATTTTACATGATCGCCCAAGATAAGAAGAGCACCAACCAAAATAGTGGTGTCCGCTTTGATGCAACAACCAAGACGGGAAAGGAAACATATTATGGTTACATAGAGGAGATATGGGAATTTGACTATGGACATGGTTTGAAGGTCCCTTTGTTTCGGTGCAAATGGGTCAATATGACACGAGGCGGGGTAATGGAAGACCCGCAGTATGGAATGACAACAGTGGATCTCAACAATCTTGCGTATGCAGACGAACCATTCGTCCTAGCTAATGATGTGGCACAGGTTTTCTATGTGAAGGATATGTCTACCAAGCTGATAAAAAGAAAAGATAAGGAAGCGAATGAATCATACGATGAGCCAAAGAGCCACATAGTTCTTTCTGGGAAGAGAAACATCATGGGAGTGGATGACAAGACAGACATGTCAGAAGATTATGAAAAGTGCGATGAAATTGCTCCATTCACAGTGAATATTAACCCGAGCATCTAGTTAAATGATGAAGATTTTCCATGGCTACGGCGCAAAGGGACACACGCGAAGAAAAAGTTTCACACCCAAAGATCTGGGATGTGATCGGCTTCACTGCATCACTTTCTTCTGTGTTTCACACCCAGGAGGGAATCTCTGTAATAGTTAGGGTAGTTATGTGTTTTGGCATTTGAAACGCGAAGAAATTTTATGTGCAAACAAATTCTTTCATCCATTTACTAATTTTTTCAGCTAAATGACCCTGAAATTGAAAAGCATTTCAAATGAAGTCAGAAAAGGTTGAAAGTTGGCATGGTATCATAATTTCACCCACATAGCATGTGCAAAAATGTAGAGAGGGTTACCGCAACAACTGGATGCACTTCGTGTACAAAATGGACAATCTCTTTCGAAGTATCAGGGTTTCAGACGAAAACTCATCCGTTACAAAGGCATTTCATTTTTTAAATAACCTTGGCATTACCAAATTGAATATAATGATAAAACACACTAATATTAAACATAAGAAAAAAGAATCACTGAAAAATCTATTTTCAAAGTTAGGTTACTCACAAACTAGTGATTCGCACAAATTTCAAATAATTCAAAATGTAAACTATTCAAATTTGTAAACTACCGGCACTAATAGAAAGTTTGTAATTTTTTGTACCTAAAGCAAAAATATTCACAAAGAAACTCAACAAAAAACAACTCAAAAATAAATAAAACAAAAATAAATAAAGCCAAAAAATAAGAAAATAAAAAAGCCCGCCTAGTGCACCACAGCGGCCTGCATACGACTAGAAACCCAACCTGTTGTTGGGCCAGGATGCAGGCCCGCAAAGGCCAAGTAGGCCCACAGGGCAGCACAGAACATTTAGGCCCAGTAGGCCTGCTTTGGAGAGGAGCTCGAGAGAGCTACCGTACTGGGGTTTATAAACCAGTGCGGACGCCCCTCGGCTAGCGAGGTGGGTAAACTTGCCGCACCGCACCTGCGCCAGCGCACCCCCTTTAGTACCGGGTCATGGCTCCAACCGGTACTAAAGGGGGGCCTTTAGTACCGGTTGGTACCACCACCCGGTACTAAAGGGGTGTGGTTCCCGCCGCTTCGCCTAGCCAAAACAGACCTTTAGTACCAGTTGGTGGCTCCAAGCGGTACTAAAGGTGCCCTCTATATAAGCAGCACTTGAAAAAAAATTCATTCTCCCTCTGTTTCCCCATCGAAGCACCGCCTGCCCCGATCGATCGACGCCATCGCCGCCCCCGTCCCGCGCCGTCCCTGTTGCCGCCCACGTCGCGCGCCGTTGCCATCGCCACCCCGGCCCAACCCCGCGTCGTCACCCCCGTCACATCACCGCCCCCGACCGTTGCCTCGCCGTCGCTGTCGCTCCGCTGTGAGCTCTTCCCCCTCTATCCCCTCTCCCTCGCCCCCGGCGGCCACCATGGGTGCCGCCCCTCCCCGAGCCCATACACACACACAAGCATGATGAACACACACACACACACACACACACACACACACATTTCCTTAAGTTATTAGTATATACGTATTTTTGTATGTTTAATTAGTTTACATGTTTTAGATTATTATTTTTTCACTAGTATATATGTATGAATGCATGTTAGATGGATATAATTAGTGTTTAATTAGTATGGAATTTTTTATATAATGTTGTTTTTCTATTTTTTAATGGGTGTATAGAAGTTGTTTTTCTGTTTTTAGTGTTAGATGCTTAATTAGTATGAAATTGCATATAGAATTGCTTAATTAGTATGATAGCATTTTTTAAATTTGTATATAAGAAATCACAATCCAATAATTTTAAAAATGTTACTTGTGTGGCATACAATATTTTTTCTCGACGATGCCCGGCCCGCATCCTCACCGTCGACCTGTTCGCGACGACGTCCTTCTTCAGAGGACCCATGTCCGGGACTGGGTTCCGCCTGGCTGGCACTGGGAGGTGCTTCCTTAAGGGGCTCGCCGCTTGGTGAGGAACCCGGGTCCCGTCGTCGACCCTGATCTCCTTTGGTGGCATTCACGTGGGCCACATTCAGTGCAGAGGGAGCCGGCCCCGCCGGAGGTGGTGCGTCACCGTGTCAGGGAGGAGGACGAGCACGTCCATCGCTACATGGATGCTATGGACGTCAGGTTCTCCAATACCTGGCAGGTTCTTTGGGCAGATGACTGGAGATATGATCCTGTGATGGTTCCTTCTCTTTGGGTGTCAACGTGATTCTTCTATAGTATTCGATATTTATTATCTACCTAGCTAGTGATTATTCGAGACGATGTATTCGAGATTAAATATTATTCGAGACGATGTATTCGAGATTATATATTATCTGAGACGATGTATTCGAGATTATATATTATTAGAGACGATGCATATTATCTACTATATGATTTATTTTTTCCTTATTGATTGCATCCATGCATTGTAATTTGAGTACTAAATTGTTTCTTTTTTCTTATGGATTAGTGTTAAATAAAATATATGGCGGACAATACCGGCAGAGAGGGAGAAGAGGCCATGTTCGAGATCATACGCGTGCCCTACCAGGCCAGATGATCTGAATGAAGCAGATGACGGCTCCCAATATCTGAACAATACCGGGGAGAGTGATGATAAGATAATCGATCAGGACGACCGAGCTGATGAAGTCACGAACTATGGTTATGATTATGGTTATGATGACACAGACAATGTTGATCTTGAAATAACAAAGACTATCGGTGAGGTATATTTATAAGCAGGCATCTAGTGATCATCACATATTTTTTTATTTCAAGATATATTAATGAATCAATCTTTCTTCTTTCTGCCCTCCGGATCGAGCAAATCTGCTTCTACAGACACCAGGAAAAAGCAAGGCCCGGGCAAAAAGTTGAAGGAGGGTGTAAAGTACAACATCGATTCCATCAAAGCTCCTAGCGAACCCCTTTCTCCTAAGAACATTGCGAACAAGTTCATTCGTCAGTGTGGAGTTCTTGTGAAGGACCAACTCCTGATCTCCATTCAAGAATGGAAAGAGCCAAAAACTAAACGTCCAGATGTTACTTGGGTCGACGATAGAGCAAAATACAATCTTTGGGAATCTCTGATGGAACATTTCACCCTACCAGATTATTTCACTGATGCAGATGTGCAGAAAGTCAAGGACGCTGCTCTTAAGAAGATGGCAATTGCATTCAACACCCACAAGGAAAATTGTATGGGCCAACTACCTCGCTGCAGACAGGATTGTATGGGCCACCTACCTCACTGCAGACAGGAAGACTCCTGAATTCACTGGAACACTAGAGACGCAAAGAGAACACTGGCCCGCTTTCGTGGAATTCAAGGAATCAGAATTATCTAAGGAACGACAGAGAAAAAACAAGGCCAATGCCGCAAAAAAGACGCAGTTCCATAGGCTGGGGCCAGGTGGCTACGCGGTGGCAATGCCTAAGTGGGATAAGTCTGAGCAAGATATGGAGGATGCAGGGGTCACTCCGGTTACTAGGAGCTGGCCCCCAGGTGCAGAACTTGGTTCTATGCGCATGGGGGGAGTTGGACCCGAAGACAGGCTAGGTTTCGTAGAAGGCAAGTCTAAAAGGAGCTGAACAAAAGTTACTTGATGCAATAGAAGATGCTCGAAAGGGGGTGTTCACGCCGAATAGAGAGAACGACGAGCTTACGCGCGCCCTGGGAAATCCTGAACACCCGGGAAGAACACGAGGCAAGGGTGTTATTCCCTGGTATGATGGCTTTTCCGAATGGAACGATGACTATAGGATCCGTGCAAGAAAGAAGAGGGAGGAGGAGAAGAAGAGGAAGCTGGAGGAGGAGCAGAGGAAGCAGGACGCAGAACGCCTTCAAGGCCTAGAAGCAAGGCATGCGGACTTGGCACTCAAATTGCAGCAGCAGCAGCAGCAGCAACAGATCGACTCACTTAGCCAGGAACGGGGGTCTCAGCAGCGGTAGCACCAAGCAGATGATCGTCCAGCATTGGATAGCACTGTCCCATCCATGCCGGGAAGCGGCGTTGGTTCCGCCCCAGGCGACGCACTGCTGGATACATACCCTGTGGATGACATCATAGAGAACACTAACTGTGAGCTACACTTCAAAATGAAGAAGATATCCATGAAGGTGGCGGATGCCGTTGCT
Source organism: Triticum monococcum (assembly GCA_034509565.1). Classification (NCBI taxonomy): domain Eukaryota; kingdom Viridiplantae; phylum Streptophyta; class Magnoliopsida; order Poales; family Poaceae; genus Triticum; species Triticum monococcum. Next base: position 453,013,010 of record CM067847.1, read on the forward strand.
TTTACAATTACCCCCGAAGGAACCTTCCATTGCACCCCGATTCCTGTGGGCTATGCTCTTATATTTCTTATGGATTAGTGTTAAATAAAAGATATGGCGGACAATACCGGTAGAGAGGCAGAAGAGGCCATGTTCAAGATCATACGCAGCCCTACCAGGCCAGATGATCTGAATGAAGAAGATGACGGCTCCCAATATCTGAAAAATACCGGGGAGGGTGATGATAAGATATTCGATCAGGACGACCGAGCTGATGAAGTCATGAACTATGATTATGCTGACACAGACAATGTTGATCTTGAAATAACAAAGACTACCGACGAGGTATATTTATAAGCAGGCATCTAGTGATCATCACATATTTTTTTATTTGAAGATATATTAACGAATCGATCTTTCTTCTTTTAGCCCTCCAGATCGAGCAAATCTGCTTCTACAGACACCAGGAAAAAGCGAGGCCCGGGCAAAAAGTTGAAGGAGGGTGTAAAGCACAACTTCGATTCCATCAAAGCTTCTAGCGAACCCCTTTCGCCTAAGAACATTGCGAACAAGTTCGTTCGTCAGTGCGGAGTTCTTGTGAAGGACCAACTCCCGATCTCCATTCAAGAATGGAAAGAGCCAAAAACTAAACGTCCGGATGTTACTTGGGTCGACGACAGAGCAAAAGACAATCTTTGGGAATCTCTGATGGAACATTTCACCCTACCAGATTATTTCACTGATGCAAATGTGCAGAAAGTCAAGGACGCTGCTCTTAAGAAGATGGAAATTGCATTCAACACCCACAAGAAAACTGTATGGGCCAACTACCTCGCAACAGACAAGAAGACTCCTGAATTCACTGGAACACTGGAGAAGCAAAGAGAGCACTGGCCCGCTTTCATGGAATTCAAGGAATCAGAATTATCTAAGCAACGGTCGAGAAAAAACAAGGCCAATGCCGCAAAAAAGACACGGTTCCGTAGGCTGGGGCCAGGTGGCTACGCGGTGGCAATGCCTAAGTGGGATAAGTCTGAGCAAGATATGGAGGATGCAAGGGTCACTCCGGTTAGTAGGAGTTGGCCCGCCAGGTGCAGAACTTGGTTCTATGCGCATGGGGGGAGTTGGACCCGAAGACAGGCGAGGTTTCAAAGAAGGCAAGTCTAAAAGGAGCCGAACAAAAGTTACTTGACGCAATAGAAGATGCTCGAAAGGGGGTGTTCACGCCCAACAGAGAGAACGACAAGCTTACGCGCGCCCTGGGAAATCCTGAACACCCGGGAAGAACACGAGGCAAGGGCGTTATTCCCTGGTATGAGGGATTTTCGGAATGGAACGATGACTACAGGATCTGTGCAAGAAAGAAGAGGGGGGAGGAGAAGAAGAGGAAGCTGGAGGAGGAGCAGAGGAAGCAGGACGCAGAACGCCTTCAAGGCCTAGAAAAAAGGCACGCGGACTTGGCACTCAAATTCCAGCAGCAGCAGCAGATCGAGTCACTTAGCCAGGGAAGGGGGTCTCAGCAGCGGCAGCACCAAGCGGATGATCGTCTAGCATTGGATAGCACCATCCCATCCATGCCGAGAAGCAGCGTTGGTTCCACCCCGGGCGACGCACTGCTGGATACATACCCTGTGGATGACATCATACAGAACACTAAATATGAGCTACATGTCGGGGTAAATAGCCATGGGTAGCCCAGTCGGCTTCCCCTGGCCCCTCAGAAAAAATTATGAGCCCGTCCGGCTCATAAGGAGACTCAAGACCTGGGCCGCCTCCCCCTAGCCGACTGCCATCCTAGCCGGCTTGGGGGGCGGCCCGCCCTTTTTACCCCCATGAAGAAAACTGTGGAGGGCCGGCTACGGCAGGGCCGGCTATGGCAAGGCCGGCTATGGCACGGCCGGCTACCGCCGGGCCGGCTCCGATAAAGCAGTCAACGCCGTACCCGCGATGTACGCGTCCACTCTGCGATGATGAAGCAGGGCGTGGCTACAGTGGAGCCTGCCACCCCCAAAACCCGGAGCACGCCTGGTACAGCGCGTCATGCGGGCAGCTGCGGCCTGCCCGGCGCGGCACTGTATCCACGGCGGCTCTGACGCCGTCCTCGACGGGCCGCCAGCGTGGCCCCCGAGGCGGTGGGCCCCTTCGGGCAGAGAGATGCCGAAGGCGGCCACACCCCCTCTCAAGCCGGCAAGACAGAGGGCCGGCTTCACGTAGCCGGCCTGCCGCCTTCCTCGAGGGAGACACCCATTAAGGAGACAAGGTGCGGCGGGGCTGCAGTAATCGCCCGCCAGGGCGGCGTTACTGTAGCCACACTTACCCCGACCAAGCCTGCGCCAACAAACACGGAGCAACAGTAACCAGCCGCCGACCTGGCCCTGGCCAGTGGGGCCGGCCTGTCGACCCGGGAGCCGGCAGCCGGCGGGACCCACCAGCTGGCGGGCCCCAGAAGCCGGCGGAGAAGCCGGCGAACATAGCCACAGACAGCTGGGCCCCGCGCCCAGTCGGATTACCACTGTACCCCCGGGGGGTAGGCCTATATAAACCCCCCGGTGCACCCATGCAAAGGGTTGAACTCTCTTTCTAGACATAGACACATACAAGGAGAAGAAGCAAGCTGAGCTAAGCCCTTCTTCCTCCTTCCACCCCAAACATCTCAAGGAGCATTGTAGCCACCTGTGAACTTAGTAACCATGCGGAGACCCCGCAGAGCAGCAGTAGGGGTGTTATCTCCCCGGAGAGCCCTGAAGCTGGGTAAGATTCGCCGGCGTGCATGTCTACGCCTCATCCCATTTCCAGGCACCGGCGACGTTCTATTGGCCCCCGCAATGATAAGCCACCCGTTGGCATATGTCGATCCTACCACCCGACACTACACTTCAAAATGAAGAACATATCCATGAAGGTGGCAGACACCATTGCTTTTACAATTACCCCCGGAGCAACCTTCCATTGCACCCCGATTCCAACGGGCTATGCTCTTATATTTCTTATGGACTAGTGTTAAATAAAAGATATGGCGGACAATACCGGCAGAGAGGGATAAGAGGCCATGATCGACATCATACGCAGCCCTACAAGGCCAGATGATATGAATGAAGCAGATGACGGCTCCCAATATCTGAACAATACCAGGGAGGGTGATGATAAGATATTCGATCAGGACGACCGAGCTGATGAGGTCATGAACAATGATTATGATTATAATTATGATGACATAGACAATGTTGATCTTGAAATAACAAAGACTACCGGTGAGGTATATTTATAAGCAGGCATCTACTGGTCACATTTTTTTTATTTGAAGATATATTAACGAATCGATCTTTCTTCTTTCAGCCCTCCGGATCGAGCAAATTTGCTTCTACACACAGCAGGAAAAAGCGAGGCCCGGGCAAAAAGTTGAAGGAGGGTGTAAAGTACAACATCAATTCCATCAAAGCTTCTGGCAAACCCCTTCCGCCTAATAACATTACGAACAAGTTCGTTCGTTAGTGCGGAGTTCTTGTGAAGGACCAACTCCCGATCTCCATTCAAGAATGGAAATAGGCAAAAACTAAACGTCCAGATGTTACTTGGGTCAACGACAGAGCAAAAGACAATCTTTGGAAATCTCTGATGGAACATTTCACCCTACCAGATTATTTCACTAATGCAGATGTGCAGAAAGTCAAGGATGCTGCTCTTAAGAAGATGGCAATTGCATTCAACACCCACAAGAAAACTGTATGGGCCAACTACCTCGCTGCAGACAGGAAGCCTCCCGAATTCACTGGAACACTGGAGAAGCAAAGAGAACACTGGCCCGCTTTCGTGGAATTCAAGGAATCAGAATTATCTAAGGAACGGTCGAGAAAAAACAAGGCCAATGCCGCAAAAAAGACGCAGTTCCATAGGCTGGAGCCAGGTGGCTGCGCGGTGGCAATGCCTAAGTGGGATAAGTCTGAGCAAGATATGGAGGATGCAGAGGTCACTCCGATTACTAGGAGCTGGCCCCCCAGGTGCAGAACTTGGTTCTATGCGCATGGGGGAGTTGGACTCGAAGACAGGCGAGGTTTCGAAGAAGGCAAGTCTAAAAGGATCCGAACAAAATTTACTTGACGCAATGGAAGATGGTCGAAAGGGGTTGTTCACGCCCAACAGAGAGAACGACGACCTTACGCGCGCCCTGGGAAATCCTGAGCACCCGGGAAGAACATGAGGCAAGGGCGTTATTCCCTGGTATGAGGGCTTTTCGGAATGGAACGACGACTACAGGATCCGTGCAAGAAAGAAGAGGGAGGAGGAGAAGAAGAAGAAGCTGGAGGAGGAGTAGAGGAAGCAGGACGCAGAACGCCTTCAAGGCCTAGAAGCAAGGCACGCGGACTTGGCAATCAAATTCGAGCAGCAGCAGTAGATCGACTCACTTAGCCAGGAAAAGGTCTCTCGGCAATGGCAGCACCAAGCGGATGATCGTCCAGCATTGGATAGCACCGTCCCATCCATGCCGAGAAGCAGCGTTGGTTCCGCCCGGGCCGACGCACTGCTGGATACATACCCTGTGGAAGATATCATAGAGAACACTAACTGTGAGATACACTTCAAAATGAAGAACATATCCATGAAGGTGGCGGACGCTGTTGCTTTTACAATTACCCCCGAAGCAACCTTCCATTGCACCCTGATTCCAGCGGGCTATGCTCGTGTCTTCGAGGTGGTGGACCCATATTCGGGGCTACAGCTTGACATTCCTAGAAGTGACGATGCGCACACGCTGGGAGAGGCCATACATCGTATCATCCTATGGATAAAGGATTGCATCATCTTTTGAAATCCACCGACACCGCGTCTGCCGACTCCTCCTCGAAGTCCGCCACTGAGTCAGGGGACTCTCGCTCCTCCAAGACCACGAACGCGTGAGCCGACTCCTCCTCGAAGTCCGCCACCCTGTCTGCAGACTCCTGCTCCTCCAAGTCCACGAACATGTGAGCCGACTCCTCCTCGAAGTCCGCCACCCTGTCAGCAGACTCCCACTCCTCCAAGTCCCCCAATGCGTGAGCAGACTCCTGCTCCAACTCAGCCATGTCAGCCATGTCCGCTGCCTCAGCAATCGCAGAAGAGACACGCCGCAGCTATGGTGCGTAGCGGTACGAGTCGAGGTAGTACAGGAGGTACAGGCGGAGGCAAGCGATATAAATATGGTCCAAGCAGCCTTGCTCCTCTTCCTTAGAGGCCTTACGACATGACCAAGGAGCAAAACAAAGCCATAGTGAAGGCCCAAGTGGACACCCATTTTGGACCGAAACCGGCACCGCCACCAAGGGAGAAAGTGCCCGAGGAAAAGATTGACCACTTCATTCATATGCCAATACATTATGCTCATTAGATGATCTAGCAACAACATACGCATTATTTGCATCTACATATGTGAATTGAGTATTCATATTACCTTTGTAGATTGCAAACCCTACATGACGATCTCTTCGTAGAAAGAATGGGCCAGAGACCGTTTAAAGCTTCTTCCCCAGTAGAGTCGCCAAAAAGTGTGTTCGCACACAAACATGTCACCGTGTACCTCCAACACCGAGGGTGATTCACCACAGCTCACGTCGAAGGAGACCCGTCTGGAAGCGCGGTACGCAAGCAATCGGGCGGGTGCCTTTAAGGACCCGAAACCCCACACGCCCGGGAGGGACCCCGTCAGGGCGCACGACGGCTATGGGCTGCTCTAGGTCGACCTGATCGCCCCTAGGGCCTCGAGGTTCGCCGCCCTGCAATGAATAAGAACAAGCGAAGAACGAGAAGAAGAAGAAGAACAAGGGAGAGAGATAAAGGTAAAGGTAAAAAGTGGTAGATGATTTGTTTGATTGTGTGTTGTTCAATCGGCCGTCGCCTCTCATCTATTTATGAGCCGGCTGGACTTCCCGTACAAGAAAAGGACTAAAAATTCTGTCCAAAACATCAAAAACCCTAACTTAACTCGAACAGGAATCTTTGTTAATTTCCCGGACCAACTCGGTCTCACCGATTGGTTCATTTCGGTCCCACCGAGTGAACGTTGTCAACTCTCTGTATCCTTCTGTAATTTCTCGAATCAACTCGATCCCACCGATTGGTTTGCTTCGGTCCTACCGAGTCAACATTGCCAACTCTCTGGTAAATTTTCGGACCAACTCGGTCTCACCGATCAAATCAACTCGGTCGGTCCGAAATGACTCTGCAGCTTCTGTTTCTGACCTTGTTTTGCCCCCATAGGTTGCATACGACCTCGGATTAAGACGATTTTTATATCATAATCCATCGTTTCGACAAGACGCACAACTTTTGTGTTGAAACGTTTTCCATCTGAGGCCATCTTGATTGAGTTTTATGCATTTCTTTACTCTAGTGTCAACATGAGCATCTCTGAACTTGTCATAACTTTTGAGTCCGAGCTCCGTTTTAGACCATCTTCATGTCCATCTTGATCTTCTCGAAGAGAGACATTCCAAGGTGACTCCCAATCATAAGTTTGAATTGGTCTTGATATAACCTATGCTAATTTTATGATTGTGCCAATTTTGAGCGTCAACACCGCCACGTTGCAGATGGTGGGGGTACAGAGCATCGGGAGCGCGCACGCAGTGGTCGCGGGGTGATCTCTTGAGTCAAAGGTGAGGTCAGCCTTGGGCGCCGCCCATCCCGAAGGAGTTCCTTTATACACGTGGGCGACGCCGACCTGACGGAAGAACTGCTTGATATGGCGGTGGCACCTATGAGCCGCCGAGAAGAGCTGCTACGGCGTGGGGTGCTCGTGCCGCAAAACACGCAACGAAGAGGCCGCACAGCTCCTCCTAGGACGCCACAGAAGATCCCGGTAGGCCGACCAGCCCGACCCACGGTGCGCCTGCGAGGGCCATGGCAAACCAGTTGGCCAAGATATTGTCATTGTCACCGGCCTCCCAAACGGCTCCCTCGGACGCCTGAAGGAAGGCCGTCGGGTCCGTGGGGCCGTCGTAGCGGGGCGGCATCTCCGTCCTGAACTTGGGCGGCCAGTGCACCCGCCCGAGGGCGAGGGTGAAGGCTCGAAGGCCCTCGGCTCCTGCGAGGGCGCGCGCCGGCCCAGTCGATGTAGAAGCGTCCGCCATGAGAGCCGAACTGCGGAGCATGGAGGCTGGAGTGGCGGATCTCCGACGCACCCCTACCTGGCGCGCCAAATGTTGGATTCGGGGTTCCGCAAACACTTGAGAGGTTCAAACTCTGGGGCACGCGAAGAACTTGTCCTCGCCAGTCTGCCTATGCTCCGATTCCGCGAACAAGCTCGACAAACCCGATGGACAAGAGACACGGCAGTTTACCCAAGTTCGGGCCACCTTGCGGTGTAAAACCCTACCCCTGCTTTGTGGTGGATTGGCCTCGATGGGCTATGGATGAACTTGTACAATGGGTGAATAGCTTCAGGAGGTGAGGTGTTCTTGGGCTCGATGAGTTGGTGAGGTGGTTAGGGTGGAATGGATCCCATCCCTTCTATGGTGGTGGCTAGGTCCTATTTATAGGGGCCTTGGTCCTCTTCCCAATGTAGGAAGGAAGGGATCCCACAACGACCAAATTCAAAGGGAGACAACTAGTACAAGTTATCCTGAAAAAAGTAGTCTTTGCCTGCAAAAGCCTCTGGTGGTGATGGCGCGGTGGGCTCCGCGATGACCACCGTACTGCTGTCCTGGCGCTCTTGGTCTTGTTGCACCAAAACGGAAACCTTTACTTGATGCCTCGGGACTCCGCGCCTGCGCTTGCTTCGTTAGCACCAAAGAGGAAACTGGTACACTGCGCCCGCTGGTACCCGCCTGACCTTGGTCATCATCAGTCCCGTCATATGAACCTCACGAGGTGCACCTTGCATTGATATCTCCGCTCCTCGGGAGCCAGCCTGGTGAGGCTGCCCCCCCCCCCCCCAGGGAGGTCTTGGTGTCGTCCGCCTTGCGAGGCTTGGCCCCTCGTGAGGGTCTTGGGTTGTTGTTGTTCAAGCTAGGTCGTACCCGGCCGTAGATGAAGCCACGTCATGGGCGGCAGGCAGGCAAGTCTGGGTACCCCCGTTTCCAGAATGCCCACAACCATCCTGACCGAAGCAACGTTCGACTCAAGGGTTGGGAGCACCTAATTTTCAAAAAGTTGCGAGGTTTTCTAATGCACAATTATTTACTTACAGAACACGCACTTGTACAACAACGTGCTATACAAACGGTTTTAACCCCTTCCCACAACGGCAATTCGGAACTGTCGCCAAGTGAGTGTGGGAGATAGGGGGGTCCTGCCCACACGACCCAGAAATCATCGAGGATAGGCCCTCCTGGGACACAGGCTTGGGCCGTGTGCGATCGGGCGAGGCATCGAAACCCAATCATTTCCGTAGGTATGTACATCCCACACGATAATCCGAGAAAAACACTTCCGTAGGTATGTACATCCCACATGGTGAATCCCAGAAAATTATTTCCGTACTGTACATCCCACACGGTGAATCCAAGAAAATCATTTCCGTAGGTAAGTACATCCAACGCGGTGAATCCTAGAAAAACATTTCCGTACATATGTATATCATGCACAGTTCTTTGTGTGGAAACGTTTGTGCAAGGTGGCCTAACGCAAACAGTTCGCTGCCGGAAGCCGTGTGTGATTGTTAGTTGATCGAAGACACCTGCTTTCTAGAAACCGTGCGGGTTGTTTGAGTTCATCGCCCACGGTGTTGTCTGAGTAATCGTCTGCAATAGAAAACCCCAATAAGAAGGGTAATTAGCCTATTATTGATAATCCATGTACTAATCAAACCGATATTTCTTATAAAACACGCCAGATATTTCATATTCATATAAAAGCAACCAGGATTTCATAATCGAATTACATCAAATAGCTTCGGCACTCAATTACGCCATTACACAACAGCACCAAGTTTCACATGCAGCATCAAAAACCTTTGGAAAGTAGCATCATACACGGCAAACCTTTGGAAAATAGGCAAATATTGAACCTTCAGTGATGTTGAATGTCCTTGCAACTTAAGGCCAGTGGACATGGATAATTGCCCGCCCAACCTTCGTCCTCTTCAGCAAGACTTCAATATTGTACCATGGGTGTTGAATGAATACCTTCCTCGCCATTTGACCATGCAGGTGGTTTGAGAGGTAATCATTGGTGAACTGCTTTGAAAAGTGCTGAAAACAAAGATATGCATCAAATCACTGTTATAAATTTTGAAATGATGCAGGGTTAAAAACAAGGTAAAAGAGTTAGTACCATCCTATAGTTGACTAATGTCTTATTCATTGCGCAAACAAAGATCTTGCTGTTCTTCGTCGCAAGTTTCTTCATCCTAACAATCTTTCTGAGTTTCTTGACTTGACTGATATTCATGGACATCTCATTTCCCCATATGCAAAATAGGTTGAAGGGTCTAAGTCTCTGACAGCAGGACCTACATCTGCAAGACCAAATTGTAAGAAACCTAAATATTAGAATGATTCCTACAACCGCATAATAATGTGCTATTATCCAAAGGACCCTGCTTGAACAAACCCCGATGGTACACCGCAGTGTCTCCCATTGTTTCCCTACAACACACATAAGGAAGATCTTGATCAGGTTAACTGAGAGTTGCCATACTATCAGTAGAATATTTATTTAGTACAACCAAATTCGAATTGTGTCACATGCATAACAATACAAAATTGTACCCACAACAAATGAAAATAAAATTGCAGGACTAAACCAAACAGTTAAATGGACAGCAAACCAAATGAACCTAAATAGTTAACTGAGCACGGCATTGCAAAATGGAAACATGTACTGGAATATAAGACAGTTAAAAAAACAAAGAATGCTTGAGAACAGTACTACGAAATGTAGAAATTGTTGGACCAAAGTGTTAACGGAACATTACATTTCAGAGGACCAAACTATTAACTAAACATCAGATTGCATATTGACATTGCAGAGGACAAATCACTAGAAGGGACTGGCAGTGGCCTCGAGATAACAGCACGAACTTTATTTTAATGTAAACAACCGCGTGGCGGTGTCGACAGTGGCCTCGAAGACGAGGTGCTCCTCCAAGATCTGGCGGTCGACATGCATGGAAGTCATACGGACCTCGTGCACGCATGCGGCCACATACTACTGAGCTCCACGTTATACTGTGTGCAAAATAGCTGTGAGCGGTGCTTAATTGGAGGAGGGGGTAGTGATTTCAGTGGAACGTGCTGCGCCATCGGTCGGGGCATGTGGGACGGGAAAGGAGGAGGATGGTGTGGGTGGGGTGTGGATTACCTAACCATATCGACGGGCCGCGCAGCAAGAAGAAGGGTCAGCGGCGAGGAGGTCGTTCAGCAAGAAGAAGGGTCGCCGGCGAGGACGCTACGCAGCAAGAAGAAGGGTCGCCGGCGAGGAGGCGACGCTGCAAGAATAAGGGTAGCCGGCGAGGAGTTGGCGCTGCAAGAAGAAGGGTAGCCGGCGAGGAGGCGGTGCTGCAAGAAGAAGTGTCGCCGGCGAGGAGGCTAAGCTGCCGGTAAGCAGCAGTGAAGGTTTGAACTTGGAAAGCAAGGAGGAACAATGGAAATGTGGCTTTTGGTAGGAGGGAGGGGGCGGACAGATAGATAGATATTTCCACGGTGGCAAATTTTTTTTGCTCGGTGCCGCGAGAAACCGGTGTGCAAGTGTGGTCCAACGAGGGCGGTGGACTGTAGACAACGAAGCTTCCTGCGTAAGCCAGACAAGACGGTGCGCCAAGATATTTTATATCGCATCCACACGATTCTTTCTAGTAAACTGTTTGTGGTATACCTGATTTTTTCATTATGTTTTGAAAAACAAAATGGTGTTACGGAGGGAAAAGATGGTGTTTGAATTGCTAGAACGTTTACATACAGTGAACATGCAACTAGTACATGAGTGTTGTGTTTAAATTTGGAATTATTCCGGGTCCGTTTGGCATTTTTATGCATTAATTGAGTTTCTGGGCATTTAATGTGCATAATTCAAATTTGAACTACAAGCACATGCTCCAATACACCAAAGTTTGTTGAATAATCACATGTGTGTCTTTGGGTGAATTTATAGGTCCCATGCAAGAAACGGGAATGAAATTCAAACATCTTGGCGTCGTGGCTCTGCCGAAAAGACTGAGAAACTTGGTTTTTAAATTCCTGTAAATCCAAAACATGCCTGAAAATCATGAAACTTGGCATGGTGTCATGACATGGCACCAACATGCTGCTGTAAAATTTTTGAACGAATTGGGACAATCTTTGGTGTAAGCTTCTTGCAAACCGGAGCTTCCCTCAAGAAGGCTCGTGGTTCCGAGAGGGAATGTGTCACCTCCATGTGCGAAACGAGATACGTACACTGCCTTCTCCCGCCTTAATTTTCTTACACAGGCAGATTAGACCAAATAGAAGTATCATGCTAAATTTTGGAATTATTCTGGGTTGGTTTGGCCTTTTTTATACATTAATTGAGTTTCTGCGCATTCAATGTGCATAATTCAAATGTGAACTACAAACACATGCTCCAGTGCACCAAAGTTGGTTGAAAAATAACATGTGTGTCCTTGGGTGTATTTATAGGTCCCATGCAAGAAATGGGAATGAAATTCAAACATCTGGGCTTCGTGGCTCGGCCGGAAAGATTGAGAAACTTGGTTTTTTAATTCCTATAAATCCAAAACACGCTTGAAAATCATGAAACTTGGCATGGTGTCATGACATGGCACCAACATGTTGCGGTAATTTTTTTGGCCGAATTGGGATAAGCTTTGGTGTAAGATTCTTGCAAACCACAGCTCTCCTCAAGAAGGTTTGTGGTTCCGACAGGGAACGTGTCACCTCCGAGTGCGGAACGAGATACGTACACTGCCTTCTCCCGCCTTAATTTTTTACACAGGCAGATTAGACCAAATAGAAGTATCGTGCTAAATTTTGGAATTATTCCAGGTTCATTTGGCCTTTTTATACATTAATTGAGTTTCTGCACATTTAATGTGCATAATTCAAATTTGAACTACAAGCACATGCTCCGGTGCACCAAAGATGGCTGAAAAATCACATGTGTGTCCTTGGGCATATTTATAGGTCCCATGCAAGAAATGGGTATAAAATTCAAACATCTGGGCGTCGTGGCTCGGCCGGAGAGATTGAGAAACTTGGTTTTTTAATTCCTGTAAATCCAAAGCACGCTCGAAAATCATGAAACTTGGAATGGTGTGATGACATGGCACCAACATGTTGCGGTAATTTTGGATGAATTGGGACAAGCTTTGGTGTAAGCTTCTTGCAAACTGGAGGTTCCCTCAAGAAGGCTCGGTCCCGAGATGGAACGTATCACCTCCGTGTGCGAAACGAGATACGTACACGGCCTTCTCCCGCCTTCATTTTTTACACATGCAAATTAGACCAAATAGAAGTATCGTGCTAAATTTTGGAATTATTCCGGGTTCGTTGGCCTTTTATATACATTAGTTGAGTTTCTCCGCATTTAATATGCATTATTCAAATTGGAACTACAAGCACATGCTCCAGTGCACCAAAGTTGGTTAAAAATCGCATGTGTGTCCTTGGGTGTATTTATAGGTCCCATGCAAGGAATGGGAATGAAATTCAAACATCTGGGCATTGTGGCTTGGCCGGAAAGATTGAGAAACTTGGTTTTTTAATTCCTGTAAATCCAAAACACACCTGAAAAATCATGAAACTTAGCATGGTGCCATGACGTGGCACCAACATGTTGCGGTAATTTTTTAGGCTGAATTGGGACATGCTTTGGTGTAAGCTTCTTGCAAACTGGAGCTTCCCTCAAGAAGGCTCGTGGTTCCGAGAGGGAACGTGTCACCTCCATGTACAAAACGGCATACGTACACTGCCTTCTCTCGCCTTAATTTTTTTACGCAGGCAGATTAGACCAAACAGAAGTATTGTGCTAAATTTTGGAATTATTCCGGGTTGGTTTGGCCTTTTTTTATACGTTAATTGAGTTTCTGCGCATTGAATGTGCATATTTCAAATTTAAACTACAAGCACACGCTCCAGTGCACCGAAATTGGTTGAAAAATCACATGTGTGTCCTTGGGTAAATTTATAGGTGCTATGCAAGAAATGGGAATGAAATTCAAACATCTGGACGTTGTGGCTCGGCCAGAAAGATTGAGAAACTTGGTTTTTTAATTACTGGATATCCAAAACAAGCCTGAAAATCATGAAACTTGGCATGGTGTCATGACATGGCACCAACATATTACGGTAATTTTTTTGGCCGAATTGGGACAAGCTTTGGTGTAAGCTTCTTGCAAGCCAGAGCTTCCCTCAAGAAGGCTCGTGGTTCTAAGAGGGAACATGTCACCTCCGTGTGCAAAACGAGATACGTACACTGCCTTCGCCCGCCTTAATTTTTTTAGACAGGCAAATTAGACCAAATATAAGTATCGTGCTAAATTTTAGAATTATTCCGGATTCGTTTGACCTTTTTTATACATTAATTGAGTTTTTGCGCATTTAATGTGCATATTTCAAATTTGAACTACAAGCACAGGCTCTAGTGCACCAAAGTTGTTCAAAAAATCACATGTGTGTCCTTGGGTGAATTTCTAGGTCCCATGCAAGAAATGGGAATGAAATTCAAACATCTAGGCGTCGTGGATTGGCCGGAAAGATTGAGAAACTTGGTTTTTTCATTCCTGTAGATCCAAAACACGCGTGAAAATCATGAAACTTGGCATGCTGTCTTGACATGGCACCAACATGCTGTGGTATTTTTTCTGTGCGATTTGCGAAGGCGCACACATTAACAATCAACAAAGTCATTTTGGAACAAGTGTTGTCACGTTACAAATCAGAAACACAAGTATTATTGAAATCATGGGCATTCTACTTACCATTTACGTGCCGCCACTTGTCCCCTTTTTTTATTGGCTAGGAGGTGTCGTGCGGGGTAGCTATTTGAGTATGGGAGGCGTGCGATCATACCCCTGCACGTGCTCATCGAGAGGAGAGCCCTTTGACCGCTACCCTCCGCGCACCTCCCTACCAACGTCTCCATTAATGGCGCCCAAGCCCCTATTCTATGGCGTGGCTATGTGTCTCACTGGACTGAGATTTAAGAGAGAAAAATGACAATCTAAAAAGAAAGTTTTGCATGGATCTTGATGTAAGATATGATGGACCTATATAGCATTGACTGTGACTTATAGCAAGCATGATGAATATAAGGATGATGACAGTGGATAATAATTGTCTTACATATTTAGGAACATAATTGAAAAAAGCCACATACCGCAACGCCCGAAATACACAAGGGTAAAAGAAGAAGGAAGAAAACGATTGCCTCGCTGATCTGTACGTTGCTGCAGGCCGTGGGAACTAGTCTCCGCGGCGAGCAGCGATGAGCTCTTTCTTGCCCTCAAGATGCTACTTGAGATCATCCACGGATTCCTCCACCAGCCTTGTGCGCTCGATGCGCAGCATGGCATTCTCGTCCATAAGTTTCTCGACGATGACGCTGGTCCTCTTCAACAAGGAAGCGGTCTCCTCCTACTGCTCCGCACTTCCGACGATCTTCGCCCTAACTAGTCTGCTGCATCGACGGTGCGACAGGACCAGTGTGCGGCTTTGGCGGCGCGACGGGACCTCTGTGCTGCTACGGCCGCACGGCGGGACATGCCGGCTGCATTCATGGCAAGGTGGGACATCTCTCGTGCTTCCGCTTCCATGCTCGCATCTCCCTAGTGGCAATCTCTCGACCCAGAACTCACGCAGGCCATGGCCGGCGCAAAGGGAACGATGATGAATGACTTTGTTTTTGTGGATGGGGAGTTGAGGAGGAATGTGCAGTCATCTTGGAGTAGTAGTATTTATAACCGAGTAGTAATATGCTCCTAAGTGGGAAACCATTTAGGTTTTGATCGATGTGAACAAGTTTGCAATTTGGAATGTGACGGGACGCATGCTCAAAATTTACTGACAGTTATAAGTGAAGCACTATTCCCGAAAGGCGTAATGTGGGCATGTACACCTTCTCGGCCGCGTACGTGGCATTTGCACCATAGGGTGCACCGCAATAGGCAATGTCAGCAGACGTCTTGTTCCAATGTGCGCTCATTATTACCATCGCGCACGCTTCTTTTAATTAGAATTCGTGTGCCCATCTAGTGCACACACATTGATCTATCTAACTATTTCAGTTTGTTGTGGCTAATCGCAAACAATTCATCCATGTGAAGTGTATGCCATCAATCGCAGACACTTTGATCTGGCTGACGCGTTTCTGTTCTAATGCCTAATTGCAAACAGTTAATCCTTCTGAAGCATATGCCCTCAATCACACACACCTTGATCTGGCAGACCGTTTATTTTGTGTTCCCTAATCACAAACAGTTCATCCGAGTGAACCGTATGATGTATATCGCACACGCCTTCATCGGGCTGCCCGTTTATTTTGTTCCGCATCATCGCAAACAGTTCATTGGACTGAACGGTATGCCCTGCATCGCACACGCAACTAAAATCTGAACTGTGTTTGATGGCTCCGCCATCGCAAATGTTTTGCACCTTTTTTGACGGTTCTTTTACACCATCGTTTGCGATTATTGCATCGCACGCAGTTTCGTCGAAGGGTCTCTAATCGTAGTGTCGCGTTAGCAGCATCTTGCAGTAGTGACGTACGGATAAGAGAAAGAACTTATTTGTTTGGCTTGCCGGAGACCGCATCATAGGCTTCATCTTTCCATCTTATCTTGGAGTCTAAGTCTTTGGCAGTAGCCTGCAGTTTATGTAGATGGAAATGATGCCAGATGCGATCTTATCTACATGAACATGTGATGCTCATCAATTGCTTGTGCATGCATGCAACTTGTCGGGGCCCCCCAACGCTTCTTTTATTTCTCTGCTACTCAGGGTCTGCACCTGGCTTGGTACAAGGGGTTACATGCAACTGAGGTAACGCCTGTACAAAATGGTGGCTGCCGGGCAAGGCCCGACAGCCCCGCCTTACGGGTAGAACTTGCATGCATGCTCAATATTCCATGAGTTTTGCAATTGAATGCCATCTCCTATCTCCAGACGGACTACGCCAGTTCTGGTGACTCGTACTACCCGGTAAGGGCCTTCACACTTCGGCAACAACTTGTTTGCACCCTTGGCGGACTGAACGTGCCTAAGGACAAGGCCGCCTTCCTCAAAACACCGGGCATGAACCCTACGGCTACGATAGCGACGCAGGCCCTGCTAGTAGCATGCAGCATGCGTAGCAACTCGGAGAGGGTTCTCCTCGAGAAGCACAGCGTCGTCACGTTGGTGCTGATCCTTCGCTACTTCGTCGTAGGCAAGCACTCGAGGAGACCCGTAAATGAGTTCCGTGGGGATAATTGTTTCTGCCCCATAGACTGGGGAGAAGGGAGTCTACCTAGTGGCTCGATTTGGTGTCATTCTAAGGGACCAGAGAACCACCGGCAGCTCGTTGATCCATCGCCGGCAGCACTTCTGCAGCTTATCAAATGTTCTTGTCTTGAGTCCTCGCAACACTTCATCGTTCACCCTCTCAGCTTGTCCATTGCTTCTAGGATGTGCAACAAAGGCAAATGAGATCTTGCTTCTGAGGGCATGAACATATTGCATGAAGGTGCGGCTCGTGAACTGGGTGTCGTTGTCGGTGATGATCCGGGCAGGGATCCCAAAGCGGCATACCAATCCTTTCAAGAACTTGATAGTTGACTGAGCAGTCACCTTTCTCACGGCATCTACTTCTGGCCACTTTGTAAACTTGTCAATGGCAATGAACTAGAATACAAAGCCCCCGGCAGCTCGGGCGAAAGGGCCTAGGATATCGAGCCCCGAGACCGAAAATGACCATGACAAAAGGATTGTCTAAAGAGCTTGGGCAGGCAGATGGATGTTCTTGGGATGGAACTGGCAGGCTTCACATTTGGTCACTAGCTCGACTGCATCTTGGAGGGCTGTGGGCGAAGAGAATCCTTGCCGGAATGCCTTCCCAACTAACGCCCTTGATCAAATGTGGGAGCCACACATGCTTTTGTGTATTTCTGCCAGCAGTTCCTTTCTCTCTTCCCGGCAAATGCACTTCAATTTCACACCGTTGGGTCATCTTCTATATAGCGTGTCATCGACAAACTAATACATACAGGCCCTTCAGGCCACTCTTTCAGCTTCTTGCTCTTCGGCAAGTTCTCCAGTTTGGAGGAAGTGGACTATGTGCCTTGCCCAAGTTGGAGCCTGAGGCTTGGCAACAAGGACTAATGGCACCTCCCCGCGTACGGGGGTCGTTCCTCAACCCCAGGGACCAGTGGTCCGGCAGGAGAGTGCAGCCTAGCAGGTGATGGGGAGTTGTTTCCGGCAGGGTCCCTGCCAGGAGCCCCGAAAGGCTCTACTGGGAGAGGCTTATCGGAGTACAATTTCCTCCTCTTTCGGGCCATTGTTGCTGGAGATACAGAGGGCTGAGTAAGATGGAGAACTAAAGTTCCTGGTTGCACTGGAAGTTTTTGCGCAACACACTCTAACAGATGATCAGCAATGATGTTTTCCGCACGGGGTACGTGCTCTGTTTGTAATCCATCAAAGTGCTCATCCAATCTTCTCATTCCTCAACATATGCCTCCATCAATGGACTTTGGTAATCCTTTTTAACTTGTCTCACCACAAGCTGCAAATCTCGTTGAATGATCAGCTTCTTGATCCCTAATTCAGTGGCAACCCTGAGCCCGGCAAGGAGCCTGACGGTGTCTTGGACTAGGGGGTACTCACCACATCGTCTCCTGGTCAGTTAGATTGGGCCGAGGACCCCCATGGCCGTATACTCATGGGCCAGTTCGGACAGTTGCCGCATACAAGGAAGATTCCACAAGACTTGGTGGTCAAGACAAGGACTCCTCCCCCACAGGCGTATTCGGATAGGACTCTTGTTATCCTAGGCCTCTGGTGCATTATATAAACCAGGGCCGGGCTAATTGATAGGGATACAAAACAATCATACCTTAAGCTTGCTTCTAGGGTTTAGCCTCTACGACCTCGTGGTAGATCAACTCTTGTAATACTCATATCATCAAGATCAATCAAGCAGGAATTATGGTATTACCTCCATCAAGAGGGCCCGAACCTGGGTAAACATCGTGTCCCATGTCTCCTTTTACCATCGACCTTAGACGCATAGTTCGGGACCCCCTACCTGAGATCCGCCGGTTTTTACACCGACATTGGTGCTTTCATTGAGAGTTCCGCTGTGTGATCGACAAAAGGATCAATGGTTCGTCCGTAGGTCAACTGCGACGCCGACTTCTTCATCACCGGCTCGCCCAGTCACCTTGGCTGGACCGAGGATTGTGCCCTACCTCCGATCATCATGTTCGGATGAGGGCCTTCATCAACATCAACTCCGATCTCTATAAATATCATGGAGGAATCATCCAGGGAGCCCGAGGGCTCTACGTCAACATTGCCCTCGGGGCGACCGTGCTGTTTTTCTGGACAGCGAACTCGTATTCGCCGGCACCACCTCCTCAAGTGTCGTTTTAACGATTGCTTAAGTGGAATTGTGCGGAATTGAGTCTACAATAACCCTGGAAAAATTCATTGAGTTCCGATGGAGGAATCTCTGGCAATCCGCCATATACCGGAGCCCTGTCAAATTTGGACGGGAATCTGGACGAGTTTAGGGCGTGGTGTCCAGCTTCTAGCTCGGACGTCCTTTCGAAGATCCAACCGTTGATCGGCTGTGGAATTCCTATATCAACCACCCCTCAATCTTTCAGCTTGATCCGACCGTCCAAACTTCGGGAACCTTCCGATTAGTGCATCACTTTTCGGATCTGTTTTCTGCACGAAAACGAATTCGACCCAAGTTCGTCTTTTTTATGAACGGGATTTCGTACATCCTTTTTGAAGGAAGTTTTGTATAGGGTATTGTGTTTTGTTCCCTAACACATCCCACTAACTTTAAAATCTTTTGAATATGATCTTCACCATCATGCTGGTGTCAAACCAGTCCGGCAATATAGCTCCACGACTGTCGACCTACGCTAGACATGTCGTCGCTTTTTAAGCCGAGCTCAACTTCTTCGGATCCTCACCAAGGATAAATCATCACCAACATCACCACCCCATGGATTACACGGAGCAGGCACTCCGGCATCGCCGCATGGTCACTTCATCAAACCAGCATTGGCCACATCACAAGTTATGACCTGGGTCAGCATGGCCGCACTGTTGATTCTTCAAGACAATGTCCATCATGCCGAACTACTTCAACACCTCGGCTGACAGGGCAGCTACAACAACTCCTCACCGGCCTGCTCCGTCACCTCGGCTAGACCGGGGACTTGGCTATTTCTTCATCAACATACTCCGATGACTTCGGCGTCACCAGCCGACCAACTTGGTCACGTTAGCTGGACCGAGGGCTTTGCCTCGGCAATCCAACCTTTCCCAGCATCACCAGGCCATCGCTTTATCGCCCATCAAGCAATGGGTGTGTGGATCGATTCCCGATTTTGGGAGTCACTTTTCTTCGGAATGCTACAACAAATAAACCAGGTGCTATTAATCCTAACAATTTTTGCTTGTTGGGTTTATTTTTCTTAAGGAATTATTACTCTGGTTTGTTCCATCATCTGTACACATGTCTATCAAATGGTGGCCACATTAAAAACGGTCGCGTGGTGGTTCGGTCAGTTTCCGTACATAGTTCGGCGACTGCCGCATCCGGAGCCCGGGCCGCCCTGCAAATTTAGAATTTTTCATGCCTTCACTGCGACACGCTGACGCCCTGCATCAACATTGGCTTCGGCGCCAAGCCACATTTCTTTAAATAAATTATTTTTGCATAAAGCAATTATGCAAGGATTTTATATATATATATATATATATATTATTTCCTAGACTGCACTATTTTATGTGTGCAGGCAATCAATTTTGACTGTGTTAGGTGGTCACTACTACGGAGTGCCGAACTCCTTGCTCGGACACCTCGGGCCTGTGGGCTGGGACCTCGGCCATGCCGAGGACTACGAACCTTGTCGGATCTGTCATAGATCAATGCGCGTCTTCGTCCCGCCACAAGCCCGAATCGCATCGTCAACACCGAGCACATTAACCAGCTAAGTTGCTTTCATGCTAAAAAACTTTCAGTTTTAAATTTTGTTCGGTTCGACCAAGCATTATACTTTTCGGCACAAAGTTGTTTGTGACAAAGTTCCTTGTCAAAACTTTGTTTGTGACGCGCATCTTCAAATACCCCGTTTACTTGCGGGCTTCCTTTATGAAGCTTTTCCTCTTACATATGATTATACTTGTACGGCTTCGTTCCTTGTTCGTGTATTATGCCACAATATGCACCATATTGACCTAAGTGATTTGCAAGCTGGGTTGCGTGGCTCATGTGCTTTCCCCTACGTTCCCGATTGTTCGGCTAGGGAGTAAAGGGAGCACCTCTGCGATTGTCATGACCGGGTCATCCGAGCTCTGACCTTAGACTGGGTGAAGCCGAAAGCTAGTGCTCTTATTGTTTTCAATCATGGTCGGCACACAACGGAACTCATGAGTACAAAAAATCTATTGCACAAGTCTCATAGTAATAATGAGCACCGAAGAAAGGTATCGATGGGGGTACTATTTTCTTCGAAGATGCTTCTTACACTTCGTCAGTAATATAGCATAAGTTCCTGAGCGCGCTTTGTCTGTTACAGCCTTATGGCCTGATTGCCTGGTCATCGGAAACACCATCGATACTCTCAACAGGTGGAGTACATGACACTTTTCGGCCCTTGGCCGAAGAGGGAGAAGCCGACGGTCGGTTAAGACGCGTTTAAAGTTCGGGTGAACACAGATATGATATAAGTACTTCGGTACATACAATCATTATACATAAAATTCTTTTACCCAAGTCAGCTCTTAAAATTTATATGAGCTATTTTATAGTAAATGTGTTTTCTTCTTGGTCGTTGCAAAGTCTTTTTCTACCGCTCCTTTTTCGACTCGAGATTATGGTCAATAGCCCGATAGCCTGTCTTCTCTCTGAAAGCCGCTTGAGTTTAGTTTGCTAAACTGACCTCGGAGAAGTACTCTACCTTTGGGATAAGGATCTTGAAGCCGTAGGCTGACCCGCGTGAAGTCTTTAGATCGGATGTGTAATGTTAAAGCACGACAGATGCACAATTTTTTTTCTTCTTCCAATTTTCGGATTGGCACCGGACACTTGATCTTGTTCGGACGTCAAGTTTTTTCGGACGTTTTTTTGGTTTTCCAAGCTTGTGGCACTTTCAAAATATTTGTGTGTTTTCAGCACAAGTCTCGCAGTCCAACGCCGGACACCTTTAGAGATTCGGCAAAAACATCCTCGGATATTGCTATATATGCATCGGTTTCGAATTGTGTCTTCGGTAAATAGTTGGGTTGCCCAGCGCATGTGCTTCCAGCTAGCATGGTTAAGCGCCTCAGTGGAGAAAGCCAAAAACTGACTGTCACAATAAGCGCAAACTAGTCAGCATTCCGATGACTGTGTTAAACTATAAGATCGATAGAGGTCACCCCGTGTTAAATGACGGGCCATTCATAACATTGGCCGAAGTGTTTATGGCTTGACCTCGACTATCGGCGAACACTACCGGGGGCTAGTAACTGGCCTCCAAAACAAAATCCTCAATATTTTGCTCTTACATTAGAGCTGAGGTTTCATGATCATGCTTAGCATGACAACCCAAAGAAAGGAACCAATAGCGGGACTATTTTCTTTGGAAGACATTTATTATGTTAAACAGTAATATAACATATCTCTCTGCGTACCTTTGTTTATAAAACCGTATGCCCAGATTGCCTTGTTTGTCATAAATCATTGCCCTCATAAATGCTTTATAATGTAGGACAAACACTCCTCAGCTACTGGCCGAGGAGGTGGAAGCCGATGGTCGTTCAACAAAGTTTTGTACAATGCGGATCCGACCATTAATGATGTAAAGTACTTGGATACATAGAATCATTACACGTAATTTGTGATTTTACTCTGGATATCGATCCTTAATTCGGCCACCTGTGCCCGCATTAAGGCTCGGGGGCTATTGGGCTTCGAGCTTATCATTTACTAATATTAAAGGGGCGTATCGATCCCCTGATCTGGTGTTGCCACCCGACCAGTGTCTCGGGGACTACTGCATTGATAATCCAGTGCAGAAAATTTAAGTGCAATATAGCTTTCGAGGAGATTATGATCCTCGGGATTGGTCGGCCGCACCCAACCTGAGTCTCGAGGACTCTGCACACCGCTTTTTGTGTCCCGAAGTATTCTGCCGAGCTAGGAGTTGATCCTCAGACCGATTTGCAAACCAACCTGAGTCTCAGCGGCTACTGGGATCAGCGGTCTTATGTCATCCTTCAGGTGCATCTCGGGTTTTAGACCGATACACACCTTGAGGGCTACTAGCTATATATCTCGGCAGAGAATAAATTGCACCAATAAAAAATATTGACAAAAAATCGGCCCATAGTCGGGGTGGTGCACCACCTCGGAAGCAGTCCAGCATAAAGATCAGGCGCGAGTAGCTGGCTCCATAGAGGGTATTTCTGGCATTAAGCTCGGCTAAACTCCTTCGACTTTTTTGAACCAAGGTGATATGACAACTCAGATATAGTCCGGCATTGGAGCCCGGATCCAGTCCGGCATTGGAGTGGACATAATCTGGCATTGGAGCTCGGATACATTCCGGCGTTGGAGCTCGAAAAGCGGTCCAGCGTTGGTGCTCGGCTGCAAAAGATACCTCGAATGCAGTCCGGCGTTAGAGCTCGGACACAAGAGGACACTGCCGCCCGGGAACAACTTCAAACCCGAGGTGTGGCATAAAAATAACAAGGCATTGATAAAGGCCGAAGACTTAAAGGGCTCCTTGGATACCCGACGTGTGAGATGTTCAGATTTAGCTCGGCAATCCTCAAGATAGAAGATGTGAAGATTTGTTGAACCAGTTTTCAAGACCAACAACCGAAGACAAAGAACAGTTCGGAAGAATCGAGGAGCGTCCCCAACTTAAAGACCGATTCAGGGGGCTACTAGCGGTGTCCTGGACTAGGGGGTACTCACCACGTCGTCTCCCGGTCAGTTAGATTGGGCCGAGGACCCCCATGGCCGTATACTCATGGGCCAGTTCGGACAGTTGCCGCATACAAGGAAGATTCCATAAGACTTGGTGGTCAAGACAAGGACTCCTCCCCCACCGGCGTATTCGGTCAAGACAACGATACAAAACAATCATGCCATAGGCTAGCTTCTAGGGTTTAGCCTCTACGATCTCGTGGTAGATCAACTCTTGTAATACTCATATCATCAAGATCAATCAAGTAGGAAGTAGGGTATTACCTCCATCAAGAGGGCCCAAACCTGGGTAAACATCATGTCCCCTGTCTCCTGTTACCATCGTCCTTAGAGCCACAGTTCGGGACCCCCTACTCGAGATCCACCGGTTTTGACACCGACAGAGCCCTTCATATTCTGTTGTATTGTTGGTAGCCTCCTCCCGGGGAAAATGCATCTGGATGACGTACTTCAGGTGCTCTCCAATGCGAGCAATGAGAAGCATGCCAGCCCCTGCACCTTGTAGCGAGAAGGCACCATCAAAATACACAATCCATTCTTGGGGCGCTTCCTTATCAGGGATAACTGACTCCAGCACCTCTTCATCAGGGGTTGGCGTCCATTCTGCAATAAACTATGCCAATGCCCTGCGCTAGATGGTTGATGTAATCTTGAAATTTAGGCGAAAGCTGGATAACTCCAATGGCCACTCAACTATTTTTCCATTGGCCTCAGGGTTTCGGAGTATCCTTTGCAAAGGGAAGCAGGTGACAACCGTCATCTCATGGGCTTGGAAGCAGTAGCTCGGTTTCCTTGAGGCCACGATGAGGCCAAAAATCAACTTTTGCACGCCAGAGTACCTGGATCTAGCCCCCTGCAAGAGGGATGTCGAAGTACACTGGGCGTTGCACCACTTTCTACCTTACCGCGTCCTTGGGGTTGTCTCCGCTGCCGTGCTCTTCTTTGTCTTGGTCCATATATGGCCCTGTCGGGTTGTTCTCACTCTGTGTTTCTTCCATTTCCTACTGCGCCACTAAGGCTGCACTAACCACCTTCTAGTTGCCGGTAAGTATAGCAGCAACGGCTCTTGCGGTTTGGGAGCAACGAAAGTAGGCACAGAGAACAAGTAGGCCTTCAAGTCTGGTAGTGATGCATCTGCTTCCGGAGTCCACTTCATAGGTCCTGCCTTCTTAAAAATTTCAAAGAATGACAAGGCACGCTTAACAGACTTGGAGATGGACCTGCTAAGTGTAGCAACACATCCCGTCAGACACCTCACATCTTTAACTGACCTGGGTTCCTGAATCTGCTCGATAGCCTTGATCTTATCAGGGTTGGCCTCTATCCCATATAGGATATGAAGAACCCAAGGAGCTTGCCGAAGGGAACACAAAACACACACTTCTCTGGGTTTAGCTTCAAGTTGATCTTACGCAGATTAGCAAACATCTCTTCCAAATCCTGAATAAGGGTCGATTTGTCCTTGGTCTTGACCACAATATCATCCATATAAGCCTCAATGTTCCTGTGCAACTGTGATTCAAAATCAATCTTGACTGCTCTTGCAAAAGTGGACCCAGCACTCTTTAACCTGAAAGGCATGCGCACGAAGCAGTATGTGCCACATGGGGTGATGAATGAGGTCTTCTCTTCATCTTCCTTGGACATAAAGATTTCATGATATCCAGAGTATGCATCCAGAAAAGAGAGCAAATCACAACCTAAAGTGGAGTCCACAATTTGGTCGATGCGCGGCAAGGGGAATGGGTCCTTTGGGCAAGCCTTGTTGAGATCTGTGAAATCTATACAAAGCCTCCATTTCCTGCTAGCCTTGCGTGCGACCACTGGGTTTGCTAACCATGTTGGATGCAGCACTCCTCTGACCAAACCAGCTGCCTCAAGTTTCTTGATCTCTTCTGCTATGAATTGCTGTCGTTCCAAAGCTTTCTTCTGAACCTTCAGCTTGACGGGTCGGGCATGTGGGAAGACAACAAGGTGGTGCTCGATTACCTCCCTGAGAACACCGGGGATGTCAGATGGTTGCCAAGCAAACACATCGACATTCGCCCACAAGAAGGCAACAAGCGTGCTTCCCTATTTGTCATCAAGGGTGGCACTGATAGTAAAGGTACCATCAGTACCAACCAGCCCTATCGGGACCTTTTTCACATGAGGCGCAGTAGTTTTGGGCCTCTTGCTATTTGAACTTTGTGGCAAGTCATCAACAGGCACAGCACACTCCGAAGAGATACGCTTCCCGGAATCCTTGCTGGTGTCCCTACTGTCCTTCTTCTTTCCCTTGATTTCCTTGGTGGGGACTGTGGCTTCTGCGGCCTCTACCGCGACAGTGTCCCAGTACATCTTATCTACAAAAACAATTGTGTCCTTCTCGTCTGATGGAATGGAAATGACTCCCAGTGGCCCTAGCATCTACAAAGTGTTGTAGTCATAGTGGGATGCGGCCATGAACTTTGCCAGAGCTAGGCGTCCAAGAATTCCATTGTACGGCAGGGGGAGGTTGATCATACCAGACACAACCTTCTTAGTTCAATAGTTCAACTCTCCTCCAAATGTCACTAGCAACGTGATCTTTCCCTTAGGATGACTCCTACCGGGGTTAATTCCTTGAAACGTGCCCGTGACCTTGAGTTCTTCCTCTGCTATCTGTAGCTTGCTGATAACCTTTGGGGAAATTAGATTCAACCCGACCCCACCATCAACCAACACCTTGTGACTTTGAGGTTGCGAATTGTTGGTGAAACCAACAACGGCAAGCATCCTACCATGGTGGTGCCATCAGGATGGTCCTCTTCTTCAAAAATGATGGGCATGCGTGACCATTTGAGCGGCTTCCGAGACTCTGCCGCTGGCTCCATGGCATTGACCTCACGCGCCCACCATTTAAGTTGGCGGTGAGAGGAGTGCAAAGATGCACCCCTCGTCAATGCACGGGGCATCAGTGGCCTTCTAGAATTACCGCTCGCGTGTTTCCTCATCATCCCCTCTATCAATTTCATCATTGCAATCCTCCTTCTCTCGGGCCCTGGCGGGTTTTCCTTGATTCCGAAGGGTTTTGCCGAGGCGATTTGCTTCACCGCCTCGGCCCTTCCCGCCAGCGCCATTCTGACCTTTTTCCTTAGCACACTTCTCATATTCAACCCTTTGCTTCTTGGCGAGTTGCTCGACCTGATGACATTCGTGGAGATCGGGGCCCTTGGTCTGATGGATCTCGCAATACGGTCCATCACTTTTCCCAACTTTCTCGGCAGCCGCAGCCTCCCAGTAGTCAGTTCATGCAGCAACTTCCTTGCCGAGGGCTTCGGCCTTAGCCTTCCTGCTGGTACTTGGTGTGCCCGATCCCTCAACTATCAGTACTGCTTTATCCTTGCGCTTCATGTTCTTCTTCCTATTCTTCTTCTGACTGATGGACTCGTCGTCATCCTCTGAGTCGATGTCGATGCAATCTTCCTCTCCAGGAAGTTTCCTCCCTTCCTCCACCCGTTCACACTTGTTCACGAAGGTGTAAAGCTCCTTCACAGTCTTGGGCAATCAAACATTCATCTTGGACCGTATCCTGCGGTTGCGCACATTGGACTGGAAGGCAACTATCGCTGCTGCCGGGTGGATATCTAGGATATTTCTGTGGACTCGGTTGAACCTCTGCAAATACTTTCGAAGAGTATCTCCTTCTTTCTGCTGGAGAAGCTGCAAATCGTTGGGCCGCCCTGGTTCTTGATAGCCGCCCGTGAAGGCGCCAATGAACTCATGGCACAAGTCAGCCCAGGTTGAAATGGAGTTCTCCGGCAGGTGCATCAGCCAAGACCTCACATTTGGCTTGAGTGCCAAAGGGAAGTAATTTCCAAACACCTTCTCAACCCCGGTAGCTTGAATAGCGTTGGTGTAGATGCTCAAGAACTCTGCCGGGTTCAGTATTCCATCAGACTTCTTAGGTATCTCTGGCATGAACGTGCGAGCAGATGGCCAACGGACTTGCTGTAGCTCACGAGTGCAGGCAGGGCACCCAACCTCGAAAGGTAGGCACCCACCAGCCTCAAGCGCGGGCTCGCTGATGTCAGGGACATCGCACCCATCGGTCCGGCGGTGGTTGTCACAGCATCGCTCGATGACGATGCGCGCACGTTCTCTCCGCCTGCCCTCTGAGGCTCGCCGTTGGCCTTGACGTGATCGAGGGTCGGAAGGCCATCGAGACGTCATCAGGTTCTTGATTTTGCGATTCCCGTGCTGATTGCCGTGGCAGGGACTTCACCGTGAGGGTGGCCTCTCCCGCATGGCCAGCAGCACGAGCCGCTGTCGTCGTCTGGGGAGGCCGTGGTGGGTTAGCTCACTGCGAGCCCTCAGCCTCAGCAAAGCCGATCAAACATTCAATAGTGGCTCTCGACTCATCCATCTGATCAGCTGCCGGCGGAAATCTCAATAGGAGCAAGGCCCGCGCCATGGCTTCCGAAGCGGTGATCGGCATTTGTGATGATGATGTAGACCGCAGCATCGGCCAGCTCCTAACGGTGCTAGTGGTGGCTGCACCAGGCTCCCGTCATTGGGATCCAGTCGCTGGAATGGCGTGGTGACGAGGTGATGGCGCGCGCAGACTAACAACTCCGTTAGAGGCATTAGCTGGGCCATTTTGCTCCGGGGGCGGTGCATGCCCTGCGATCACACCCACGGTGGGGGCGGCCGTAGGATTGCGATTCGCCTTAGGATGAGTGTCACCACCGTGGCTATGCCTGTCGGCCATGCCAAGAGGGACAGACAGAATAATATCTCTACCCATACCTCGCAGAGCATGGTCGCCGGGATGTTGTTGGTGTAGCTATTCCCTTGGGCCTCCCGCTCTTGCTTCGGCCGCGAGGGAGGTGGTGATAACGCTGCTTGCGCCGACCACGTCCCCTACAGTGCCCATGTCCTCATGCATCTCCGCATTCCCTGCAGCGTCGGCGGCCGTGGGCGGCGGGGCCTTCGAGGTGGATGGGAGAGTTGCAGCACCAGACTTCTTCTTAGGCGCCATGGTCGATGGAGCTGTTGATGATGAAGATGGCGGTGAAGATGACACGCTGCTCACGCTCTCGGGTTCGTGCAAGTGATCCCTCTACATGGCGTGCCAAAGATGTCATGGGAAACCCCGACCACCTATGGGACCAAGGGACCCTTTTTGGTACGGCGGGGGGATGGGCATGTTGCACAAAGAGTGGAGAAGGGTGGAGCAGCACGACAGAGATCACACAGGCAGTTTCACCCAGGTTCGGGTCGCCGTGAGGCGTAAAACCCTACTCCTCCTTTGGTGGATTGATGATGCAAAGTGGTGGAGAAACGCAGCGCTCTTGCCTGGCAAGGTTGCCTCAGGGCGAGAGGAGCTACGCGCGTATGAGTGTGAAGGGGTCCAAATCCTCTCTATGATTGCCATGGGCCTCCTTTTATAGGTTAAGGGGTCAGCACAGTGGCAAATTAGTCTTTACATACTGATTAGATAGCAAACAGTGCTATCATACCTAACTCTGCAAGCTGGCAGAGCTCATTAAATGCGCCGCTCAACATCACATCATGGCTCACCCGGCAGGCCCTGCCGAGCTGTTTTGCCAGCTTCATGCCTGCTTGCTTGTCACGTCTCAGGAGGAGTGTCGCTTGGAGGTATTTCTGTAGGAAGTGGCTGCCATGTGGTGAATAGCAGCCACTTAGTCACTTTGCGTCTTGACACCGCACTTGTTGATGACTTGCGTTGCTGTGAGGTGGAGCGGTGGAGTGTTTTACCTCCGTAAGCCCCAGCAGGCCTGCCGGGATGATCTGAAAGCTTGCTTCTAGGGCAAACCCACCCACACCAGGCTCTCCTGTCCGGCAAAGGAGGTTTTTCCTTTGGTTGTATCCAGTCTCTCTGGTTAGTCATGTTCTTGTGCTGCATGTTGGTCCTTCCAAAAAAACTGATCCCTTGTGCTTTGATCTGATCGTGGTGCTTGTAATCTAGCTCTTGTGCCTGTGGATAGTCTGGGCAACGGACCCAGGGTTTGTTGCACCGACATTTAGTATATGTTGTGTGATGTTGGTTGCATCTTTCATATGATTTATGGCATGCACTGCTTATAATTTGTTGAAATGCCATTTATGATGGGACGCTTTTAACTTGGCAGAGTAATATTGGTTGGATCTTTCATGTGGTGTCCAGCTTGCATTGCTTCTAATTTGTTGAAATGGCTTCTTCTTAGTTTACACAAATAGTTGTGAATATGCCATGCCGTCCTGTTTTTCGTACATATTCCATCCTCGTATCATGTGTTTGCCTTACATCAAAGTAGTGATTGTCAATATCATGCATGAATGAGTTCTAAAGAGTGTACTTTATTACTTTTTCTTGTCGGTTTTACTTGACAATGCAGAATCAATAAAGCGGAGGGAAATTAACAAGGTAGTGGATAAAGGTGCTCCTTCCAACCAACTGAAACGGAGGGCCTCTGCAGATGCATAGACACATGCATAGACTCTCAACAAGATTTGGAAGACAACACATGCATAGACACTCAACGTAGCTGTGTTGATGATGAGCACGTCTCCCCTAGTCCACTATCACAGGTGCTCCCTCTAACTTGGCACTGTTATATGTGGTTGTATGTTATGTATGATGTCTAGCTTGTATTGCTTCTAGTTTTGTTGAATTCCATCTGCTTACTTTACGCATTATACTTGTGAATAAGACATGTGTTCCTGTTTCTAGAACATACAATATTTATCTATCACACAATTTTCTTACATCAATGTACTACTGTTGTGTAACATGAAACAATCACTTATCATAAGACATGTTTAACTTGGGAGTGTGATATAGGTTACATCTCGCATTCTTCTCTAGCTTGCACTACTTCTAATTTGTTGAAATGGCACTTAAGACGAGACAATTCTAACTTGGTAGAGAGATATTCGTTGCATCTTTCATATGGTGTCTAGTTTTCATTGCTTCTAATTTGTTGAAATGCCGTATGCTTAGTTTACACATCATAGCTGTGAATATGCAATGTTGTCCATTTCTCTTACACATTTAATCGTTGTATCATGCAGTCGTCTTACATTAAAGTAGTGTTCACCAGCATCCTGCATCAATGAGTTCTGAAAATCAAATTTTTACTCATTTTTCTTGTGTGTTTGACTTGATAAGGTAATAAAATTAAGTAAGAGGAAGGAAAAAATTAAGGCAGTGACTGATGCGATCTTCCGGCGAAACCAGCATCCTAGGTGCTTTCTCTAGCTTAGCTGTGTGATATTGTCTTACACTTTTCCTGTGTTGTCTAGCTTGTCTTGCTTCTAGTTTGTTCAAATGGCTTCTGCTTAGTTTACACAAACAGTTGTGAATATGCCATGCCGTCCTGTTTTGCGTATATATTCCATCCTTGTATCGTGTGTTTGCAATACATTAAGGTAGTGATTGTCAGTGTCATGCATGAATGAGTTCTGAAGAGTGAATTTTATTACTTTTTCTTGTCGGTCTTACTTGACAATGCAAAATCAATAAAGCGGAAGGAAATTAGCAAGGCAGTGTATAAAGGTTGTCCTTCCAACCAACTGAAATGGAGGTCCTCTACAGATTCTACTCCGCCATCCCACCAACAAGATTTGGAAGACAACACATGCATAGACACTCAACATAGATGTGTTGATGTTGATGATGAGCACGTCTACCCTAGTCCGCCATCACAGGTGCTCCCTCTAACTTGGCACTGTTATACGTGGTTGCATGTTATGTATGATGTCTAGCTTGTATTTCTTCTAGTTTTGTTGAAGTCCATCTTCTTACTTTACACATTATACTTGTGAATAAGACACTTGTTCCTGTTTCTAGAACATACAATATTTGTTTATCACACGATGTTCTTACATCAAAGTACTACTATTGTGTAACCTACAACAATTACTTATCATAAGACACGTTTAACTTGGGAGTCTGATATTGGTTACATCGCGCATTCTTTTCTAGCTTGTACTGCTTCTAATATGTTGAAATGGCACTTATAATGAGAAAGATTTAAATTGGTAGAGTGATATTTGGTGCATCTTTCATGCGGTGTCTAGCTTTCATTGCTTCTAATTTCTTGAAATGCCTTCTGCTTAGTTTACACATCATAGTTGTGAATATGGAATGATGTCCTTTTTTCTTACACATTCAATCGTCCTATGATGCGGTCGCCTTACATTAAAGTAATGCTCGTCAGAATCCTGCATCAATGAGTTCTGAAAAGCGATTTTTATTCATTTTTCTTGTGGGTTTGACTTGACAAGGCAATAAAATTAAGTAAGAGGAAGGAAAAAAATTAAGGCAAGGACTGATGGTAGTCTTCCGGCGAAACCGGCATCCCAAGTGCTTCCTCTAGTTTGCAGTGTGATATTGTCTTGCATCTTTCATGTGGTGTGTAGCTTGTATTGCTTCTAGTTTGTTGAAATGGCTTGTGCAGCTTACACAAATAGTTGTGAATATGCCATGTTGTCATGTTTTTCATACATATTCCTTCCTCGTATCGTGTCTTTGCCTTACATCAAGGTAGTGATTGTCCATATCATGCATGAATGAGTTCTGAAGAGTGAATTTTATTGCTTTTCCTTATCGATTTTAATTGACAATGCAAAATTAATAAAGCGAAAGGAAATTAGCAAGGCAGTGGATAAAGGTGCTCCTTCCAACCAACAGAAACAGAGGGCCTCTATAGATTCTCCTCTGCCATCCCCCCAACAAGATTTGGAAGACAACACATGCATAGACACTCAATGTAGATGTGTTGATGATGAGCACGTCTCCCTTAGTCCTGCATCACAGGTGCTCCCTCTAACTTGGAACCATTATAAGTGGTTACAAGTTATGTATGACGTCTGGCTTGTATTGCTTCTAGTTTTGTTGAAGTCCATCTTCTTACTTTACACATTATACTTGTGAATAAGACACTTGTTCTTGTTTCTAGAACATACAATATTTGTCTATCACATGATGTTCTTACATCAAAGTACTACTATTGTGTAACCTGCAACACTCACTTATCATAAGACACGTTTAACTTGGGAGTCTGATATAGGTTATGCATTCTTTTCTAGCTTGTACTACTTCTAATTTGTTGAAATGGCACTTATGATGAGACATATTTAACTTGGTAGAGTGATATTCGGTGCATCTTTCATGCGGTGTCTAGCTTTCATTGCTTCTAATTTGTTGAGATGCCTTCTACTTAGTTTAAACAACATAGTTGTGAATATGCAATGGTGTCCTATTTTCTTACACATTCAATTGTCCTATGATGCGGTCGCGTTAAATTAAAGTAATTTTCGTCGGCATCCTTCATCAATGAGTTCTGAAAAGAGAATTTTTATTCATTTTTCTGGTGTGTTTGAATTGACAAGGCAAAAATTAAGTAAGAGGATGGAAAAAATAAGGGAGGGACTGAATGGCGGTCTTCCAGCGAAACCGGCATCCTAGGTGCTTTCTCTAGCTTGGCAGTGTGATATAGTCTTGCATCTTTCATGTGGTGTCTAGCTTGTATTGCTTCTAGCTTGTTGAAATGGATTTTCTTAGCTTACACAAATAATTGGGAATATTCCATGTCGTCCTGTTTTTCATACATATTCCATCCTCGAATCGTGTGTTTGCCTTACATCAAGGTAGTGATTGTCAGTATCATGCATGAATGAGTTCTGCATAGTAATTTTATTGCTTTTTCTTGGCGATTTTACTTGACAATGCAAAATTGATAAAGCGGAAGGAAATTCTCAAGGTAGTGGATAAAGGTGCTCCTTGAAACCAACAGAAACGGAGGGCCTCTATAGGTTCTACTCTGTCATCCCCCCAACAAGATTTGGAAGACAACACATGCATAAACACTCAACGTAGTTGTGTTGATGATGACCACGTCTCACCTAGTCCACCATCACATGTGCACGCTCTAACTTTGCACTGTTATATGTGGTTGCATGTTATGTATGATGTCAAGCTTGTGTTGCTTCTAGTTTTGTTGAAGTCCATCTTCTTACTTTACACATTATACTTGTGAATAAGACACGTGTTCGTGTTTCTAGAACAGACAATATTGGTCTATCACAATATGTTCTTACACCAAAGTACTACTATTGTGTAACCTGCAACAATCGCGTACCATAAGACACGTTTAACTTGGGATTCAGATATAGGTTATATTTATTTGAACTTTATCTGAAATTGTATTCGGTTGAATTTTATTAAATTAGGAAAAAATTGCATTTTTTAAAATTACATTTTAGCCTAGAAAAATGTTCACATTGTCCCAAATATTAGGAGGGGATAGTGAAAATTATTTCTAGAAATTCATGATTTTTATTTTATTTTATTTGGATTTTTGTTTGCAGCGTTTTTTAAAGAAAAATCTTCGGACCGACTAGGTCGAAGCCTAGCCGGGCCAGCGAGCCGTCCGCCTCGTCCCCGAGCACGGGACAGACTCCCGCCGCCGTACACCGCCCGAGTTGGACTCGGCCACGCCCCGCCGCCGCCTTACCCCACCCCCTCCTCCATGCTGCGACCCCGGGGCCCTTCTTTATAAGCCGAGGCCGCCGCCCCCTCTCCCCCTCAAACCGAGCCGCCCAAGCCGCTCGCCGCCAAAGCCACTCGCCACCGCAGCTGTCACGCCGTCGATGCCGCCCCGCGCCGCCGTAGCCACAGCACCACCCCGCCGTCGCCACAAATCCCGCCGGAGTCGCTACCACCGGTTTTCTCCGGCCGAACCACTGAACCGGTATAAAACCGCCCTGATCCGGGTTTTTTTTCATTTTTCCTTTTAAACCCTATTTTTAGGTTATTTATTTAGCGGATGTTTGTCCGTTAGTCTTCGATAGCGAATGTTTTCATCCTTTAGTCTATGTTAGTGAACGTTCGTTCGTTAGGTTTTTCTTTTTCTGTTTATTTTCGGCCAGGGACCTATCCGTAATTATTTTCTTCACAGATTAGTCCGTGATCTTTAAACGATCACTACTTTTTGCTCGTTTATCCAAACCCAACGAAACCAACGCCAAATTCTTCCTTATGATTCCCTCTGTTCAGATAATCAACTTGAACATGTTTTGAAAGTTTAAAATTTGGTTTCAAACAAATTTGAATTTGAACTTCTTTTGATCGTAATTTGAGTTTTGTATCTCCGATTTGGTTGATTCTTTTTTGCAAATCGAAGCACTTCACTTGAACTTTCTGTTTAGATCTTTTTATTTGGTTTACCTTTGCATCTTATGCTGGAGTGCTTATGTATGCTATTGTTTGTTTATGATAGAGTACCCGGAGTGCGAAGCTTGCTACTACAAATCTCTAGGGTTTTCCGATCATCACCAAGGCAAGTTACACTTTGATCATATCCTTTTATTACCCAGTTTTTATGCATTAGTTTCAACCATCAAACATTGCATGAGTAGGATTGTGAACATGGGGTTATGGTTAAGCAGTTGATGAGGTAGGAACATATTGTCTTTTTATCAACCCCGGGAATATACGTTTGTTACATGTTGCTTAGCCATGCACGTAGACGGGATTGGTATGTGAGATTCATGCAAGTTGTGAGAGTTTATAACTAAGGCAAAATTGAGGTGGCTACTCTAATACACATCTAGGTGGATTGGTTGCGGGCACCTGGAGCAATCTAGTGTTGTCCTAGGATATCCTGGAGTACCCGTGTGATCATCCTATGAAATGCCACCCAGGCTCAAAGGGATCATAATATTATTCATGCTCAGAAACTTTCTTGTGTAGCCACAAGCCATTATGGGCTCTGGCATAGTGGAGTAAGTTGTGTGACACATTGAAGTCAAGGATAACAGTCAACTTGCCCAAACATCTCAAGTGGAAATATATCGGATGAAGACTGGAGAGGCCTTGTTAAAAACTAGTCCGATCCGAAGTATCAAGTATGTTATATATATGTGATCAGATCACAAGTTGAACTCCTATTTACGCATGTGCCTCACAAATCTATCTACTTGTAGGTGAACTATTCAAAGAACAAGTCTAACCGTACAAATGTGAAATTTCAACAGCCGACAGGATCTCGTACCTATATTGCACACTGCGAGCCTCTTCTAACTAGCTGACGTTTCACTCCTTTCCCTATGCCATATTATCAGATCTATATTGACTTGTTCCAAATGCAGAGGAAAGCCCACAAGGATCAAAAAGTACATGAACCATATGTTGTGCAAATCTTCAAGGACTGTCACACCAGCAAGACGAAGGGCATGACTACACCAATCAAAGCCGCTATTGTAAGTCCTCAATCCTCATCCCTTTTAAGTTTTAACTACTACCTTACTCTGACTTATTGAACTGCACGGTTTCCAGCCAATGTCTATTACTATTTTCAACTTTATACACAAATGTATTAGCGTATCATTGCACCTTACAAGGTTTAAAAGAGAGGAGTGATGTTCCTTTGATCTTGCTATGTAATCTAGTTCCATGTTGGACTTGCCCACACAACGTTACAATTGCATGTTTGTTTGTTCTCAGTAGTTTTGTGATATGAATGATGTCATACTATAAGCCGACCCTCACATGATAAACCGCCGTTTTAACTTTAACAAGTTCAGGGTCTTATTTAAAAGATTGACTGTCAAGAATACAACGGGTCGTTCCAGGATTTCCTGGGTGGAGTAACAACGACATACAGGCCGGTTAACTCGAGATTTGGTGTTTACACTAGGCATGTAAGACGATCAAGAGGGTAAGTATAGCTATGCTTTTTTCCTTTGAATCCCCCAAGTGACCTGCGAAAAGGCATGTAAGCCTGATCAAGAGGGTAAGCATGGCTATGCTCATTAAGCACAAAGCCCCCAAGTGACCTGCGAGAAGGCATGTAAGCCTGATCAAAAGGGTAAGCAAGGCTCTGCTCATTGAGCAGATAGCCCCCAAGTTACCAATGAGATGACATGTAAGCCGGATCAAGAACATAATTAAGGCTCTCCTCATTGAGCAGGTCACCCCCAAATGACCAATGAGACGACATGTAAGCCGGATCAAGAGGGTAATCAAGGCTCTGCTCATTGAGGAGGTCGCCCCCAAATGACCAATGAGATAGCATGTAAGCCGGATCAAGAGGGTAATCAAGGCTCTGCTCATTGAGCAGGTCGCCCCCAAATGACCAATGAGACGACATGTAAGCCGGATCAAGAGGGTAATCAAGGCTCTGCTCATTGAGCGGGTCCCCCCGAATGACCAATGAACAAATAATAAAGGCTCAGACACTTTATAATTGAAATGACAGAGGCCCTGAATTATCAGGGATGTCGGCTTTATTATAGTGATCATAATATGTACACTAAAGATATTATGTACAACACAAGAGCCGGTGGCTCAAGTGTAATAAGGTCAAAGATGAGCAATGTTCCAGGGCCGGCAGGTCTCCTCCTCCGTGTGCGTGATTCCCTGTGGTATCGAGTATCAATGAGGTAGTATGACCCATTGTTCAGGTTCTTGCTGACCACAAAAGGTCCTTCCCAAGGTGGAGATAACTTGTGCATATCTGTCTGATCTTGAATGAGCCGGAGCACCAAGTCGTCTTCTTGAAAGGTCCAGGTTTTAACCCATCGGCTATGAAAATGATGCAGATCTTGCTGATATATCGCCGAATGAGCCGTCGTAAGGTCACACTCCTCAACCAACATATGAAGAGCATCCGACGTGCTTTTTCATTGACAGCTTCAACATAAGCCGATACCCGGGACAGGTCATGACGGATATCGCTTGGAAGAACTGCCTCTGCCCCGTAAACCATGAAGAAGGGCGTGTAACTAGTGGATCTGTTGGGGTGGTATTGATACTCCAAAGAACTGAGGGTAATTCCTCAACCCAACAACCCGGCATCCTCTGCAATGTGACCATAAGTCGGGGTCTCATCCCTCTCGAGATTTCTTGATTGGCCTTTTCAGATTGACCATTGGACTGGGGGTGAGCTACTGACGAGACATTAAGACGAATATGCTCTCTTTGACAGAACTCTTTCATAGCACCCTTAGAAAGATTAGTGCCATTATCAGTTATGATACTATGAGGGTAGCCAAAACAGAAGATCACCTTCTTAATGAATTGAACTGTCGTTGCCGCATCACACTTACTGACCGGCTCTGCCTCAACCCACTTGGTAAACTTGTCAACCTTCACTAATAGGTGGGTCTTTTTGTCCTTGGATCTCTTGAAAGGTCCAACCATATCCAGCCCCTGGACTGCAAACGACCAAGTAATTGGAATCATCCTCAATTCTTGAGCTGGCACATGAGCTCGTCTAGGAAATTTCTGACAGCCATCTGTCGGCGTTCTGGGAACGGGGGTCCCCAGAATTGCCTGCCTGCGGCCCACGGCGTGGCTCTTCAAGTGGGCCCGTAAGGCCCATCTTCACCAATAAGCATTCAAGACCCTCGCGAGGGGCCAAGCCTCGTGAGGCGGACGACACAAGACCTCCTCAGGAGCGGCCTCACTAGGCTGTCTCATGAGGGGCGGAGAGCTCAAGGCAAGACAAACCTCGCGAGGTTCCAGTGACGTGAGCCATGACGACCAAGGCTAGGCGGGTGCCAGGCGGGCGCCAGCGCATGCAGTGTCCTTATTTCGTCTTTGGTGCTAAGGAGGCAAGCACAGATGAAGAGTACCGAAGCGTCAAGCAAAGGTTTGCATATCGGTGCAACGAGACCAAGACCAGCAGGACGGCAGGACGGAGGTCACCGTGGAGCCCATGACAGCGTTACCACCAGAGCCTTTGGCAGGCGAATACCACTTTTGTCAGGATAAGCTGTACTAGCTGTCCATTTTCAAATTGGTCGTTGTTGCCTCCCTTCCCGCTCAATATTTGGAGAGAGGACCATGGCCTCTATAAATAGGACTAGCCACCACCATAGCTAGAAGAGAGGGATCCGGACAACCACAAGTTCACCAAGCACAAGAACACCTCTCCCCTTGTACTGTTCATCCTCAGCCCAAGAGGCAATCCACCACCACCACACTGGAGTAGGGTATTACACCACAACCATGGCCCGAACTAGTATAAATCTTGTGTCTTGTGTGTTCTGAGTTCGTGTGCCTAGCCTAGAAATTGCGAAGTGTGTGAGGGTGCGATCGGTGAGGGAGAGATCTTCGCGCGCACCCCAGTGTCCAAACCTTAAGGGTTTTGCCGAAACCCGAAATCCGACATTTGGCGCGCCAGGTAAGGGTGCGCCAAAGCTTTCCTTCCGTCGCTCCGTGTTCCACCGCTTCGTCGCAACCATGTCGGACGCTCGTCGCGCCCGAGCTGAGCGTCGGGCCGCCCTCGCCGCCCGCGTCGCCTAGACGGCTCCTGTCGGCGGGCCTCCCCGTCGTTCTCCGTCACCCGCCACCAACGCCGCCACCGGCCCGACGGGGAACGAACAGCAAGCATCCTCGTTGCACCCCTCGGTGCGGCGGGACGGCCGCACCGCCACTCCATCGCTGACCCCTGCCGGTTCCTCGTCTCACGCTCGTCACACTCCCACGGACGCGCCGGCTGTGCTACTCATGGCGCGTGAGCTCCTGCGCTACCACACAGTCAATGACCTCTACGAGGAATGGCTGGACCGCATCACCGAGGTCGTCAGCACCGCAGGGGGCTCCCCAGCACTGTCCCTCTCGCTGGCTTGTCCACCGCCAGCTACGGGTGACGCAGCTCACGCAGCACCTCCGCCACCCCTGCACCAAGACGACGCCCTCGATCCAAGGCGCACGGCTCCGCGGCGCGACCCACCGCGCCAAGCGCCCGCGCGTGAAGAAAGAAGTTGTCAAGAAGTTCCTCGACCGCAAGAGAACACTCCACCGCTCCCTGCTCCCCACGCCGCCGCGTTAGGATCGCTTGCCATGGCAGGGCCATGCGCTGCTTGCTGTGGTAGCGCACGAGCACCAAGACCAGGCTCCACCTCCACAGTGGGCCACGGTGACTATGGCCGGCTGCCGCGCCTTCACCCCCCGAGCTATGTAGCATCGCCTGGCCAGGCAAGTTCAAGCCAGATCTGCCTCCTCGCAACGTCGGCACCCCCGACCCCGCAGAGTTCTTGCTGCTCTATGAGATGAGCATCGAGGCAGCCAATGGCGATGAGAAAGTCATGGCGAACTGGTTCCCTATGGCTCTCAAGGATGGCGCTCGTTCGTGGCTCATGAACCTACCTCCGGGCTCCATCTCTTCCTGGAACGAGATGCGTGACCGCTTCGTCGCCAATCCCAGGGCACCCGCGACCGCCCTCCGGCCGTGGATGACCTGCGCCGCGTCAAGCAACAACCGGGAGAGACCCTCCAGAAGTACATCAAGTGCTTCAACAACGTCCGCCTCAAGATCCCCAAGGTGACGGACGAGGACATCGTCTCTGCGTTCTCTGATGGCGTCCGCGACGTCAAGATGAAGGAGGAGCTCGCCATCCATGAGGAGTTGTGCACATCCCTAGAGCTATTCAACCTGGCGACCAAGTGCACAAGGGCTGAGGAAGGGCGCCTTTCCCTCCTCGAGCTCCCAGCTGCCGACCCGGAGGAGAAGAAACCCAAGGCCAAGGACGTGAAGCGCAAGGGAGTCCTCGTGCTCGCGGTAGAGCCGGACACGAAGCGCGGCAGGGACCAGCCTGAGTCATCCAAGGGCAGCCGACCGTTCTGCGCCTTCCACAACGTGCACAGCCACAACACCAACGATTATCAAGAGCTCAGGGCCATTCGTGACGGATGCTTCGGTCGATGCCCCGAGCACAACGACCGAGGCTACGATCGAGGAGGAGGACGTAGCGGAGGACGCTGGGATGACCATGGCCCACACCAGGAGTGGCGCGACCAACCTCGTGAGGACCGCTGGCAAGAGCAGCCTCGCGAGGGCGCATGGAGGGATCAACCTTGCAAGGATCACCCTCTGGGCAACCCCGGTCTTCCTCCGCTACCGCCACCTCCAAGAAGGAACTACAACCACCATCAAGACAAGGGGGCTGGGGGCTTCTAGGAGCCGCGTGCTATCGCCTGCATCTTGGGCGGAGCTCAAGCCCCAGCCTCACAGTGTATCTTCAAGCAGTTTGCTCGCAATGTGAACACAGTCCTCCCCAAGCTCGAGGCCACTCGCCCGATCAGGTGGTCCATGTGTGCCATCACTTTCAGTTCGGCAGATCAGCTCCAGTGCGCGGCTACCGCTGGCTCTCTCCCAATGCTTGGTTCACCTATCATCAGCAACGTGGAAGTCACCAAGACCCTCATCGATGGCGGCGCAGGCCTCAACATCGTGTCCGTCGAGACGTTCGACAACATTCAAGTGCCCTATGACCAGCTTCAGCCAGCAAGCCTTTCTCAGGAGTGACCGACGGGTCCACCATACTAATAGGTTAGGTCCGCCTCCCAGTCATCAGGGAGGTAGTAGACAAATTATCTGTCATGCCCAAGAGAATTGAAGAGATTAAACGATCCACAGCTCGAGCTGGCGCCATCACTGCTTTGAGTCGGGCCAAAGCATGGAAAGCGGAGTTAGACCCCGAGGAGATGGCAACTGGCTGTCCGACTTTCAAAGAAGATGGGTCTCCCTTCGATACCAGTGACTTTACCAAATGTGCTAAAGAGATGATCCCTCAGGCAAGAAAATTGGCCGAGGAGACAGACTTGACTAAGTATCAGGAAACTTATACAAAGGAGAACGCAAAAGTGAAAGTGTCGGCTTATGAGATTATAGAGTTCATTCCTCCAATACGTAAGCACACTATTCCTCCCGATGTTGATCCGTTCAATCTTATAGACGAGGAAGCTGTGTTCCAAGCTTTAACTGGTATTGACTAGACATCATCTGACTTCCAAATGATGGAGGAGGAAGAAGAAGAACCGGTGCAGGATGACTCGGCGTCTTCAACTTGCAAAGACCAGAACAACTGATCCAAGGGGCGGCTCTCAGACCACGGCGTGGCGTTTCTCTTTGAAGAACTCCTAATCATTTGGGCATTGGAAAGCCTTGTAATAGGCTAGTTGAAATAATGATCTGCCATGCCATCGTGCATGTGTTATCCTTTGAATGTTTAAACCACCGTGCTTGACTTTTATCACCCGCCACTGGTGTGCATAACAGTATTTGTTACGTAGATCAGATCAAGTATCGTCATATTTCTTGTACACAAGGAAACAGCATATGCCCTGGCGGCTTACACCAGGGCGGGTCACAAATATCTTTGTAAAACCCTGATATAATGGTCTTTGATACAAAAGACTAAAGGCTACTTAAACCGGTAATACGCCGGCAACTTAAAGTCGAAAGTAGGGCGGGTCAGAAATATCCTAAATACCTTATTCAAATATGAAAAGTCATACCCGTAGACCAATATCGTAATGACGTTGTAATTATTGTAATCCAGCATGGGTATTAACCCATAAACATGAATAATCATGACTTGAA
Organism: Triticum monococcum; assembly: GCA_034509565.1. NCBI lineage: Eukaryota > Viridiplantae > Streptophyta > Magnoliopsida > Poales > Poaceae > Triticum > Triticum monococcum. The sequence continues at coordinate 453,054,433 of CM067847.1, forward strand.
TTTATTCAAGGCGAATCATCCTGATGACTTAAAATTCTGCTTATCAGGGCGGGTTATTAACCCAATAAACTCAAGTATGAGTCATAAAATCAAGGCTACATGGCCTAAATTGCAAAAAATCATAAAAAACCAGAAAATATGGAAGAAGGATATGAATCCAAATTTGTCAGAAAAAATAGAAAACCAGAAAGCAAGGCTTTCATAGGCCGACAAGCCTAAAACTTCAAGTGCTTTCATGGGCCGCACATCCACTGAGTTATTTTCTAGCACACCCGTAAGCCGGCCCTCACATGACAAACCACCGTCTTAACTTTAACAACTTCAGGGTCTTATTTAAAAGATTTGCTGTCAAGAGTACGGTGGGTCATTCCAGGATTACCTGGGAGGAGTAACAACAACATACATGCCAGTTAACTCGAGATTTGGTGTTTACACCTGGCATGTAAGCCGATCAAGAGGGTAAGTATAGCTATGCTCTTTGAGCAGGAAGCCCCCAAGTGACATGCGAAAAGGCATGTAAGCCTGATCAAGAGGGTAAGCATGGCTATGCTCATTAAGCTGGAAGCCCCCAAGTGACCCGCGAGAAGGCATGTAAGCCTACTCAAGAGGGTAATCAAGTCTCTGCTCATTGAGCAGGAAGCCCCCAAGTGACCGAAGGGTCGACATGTAAGCCAGATCAAGAGGGTAATCAAGGCTCTGCCCATTGAGCAGGTAGCCCCTGAAATGACCAACAAGCCAGATCAAGAAGGTAATCAAGGCTCTGCTCATTGAGCAGGTCACCCCCAAATGACCAATGAGACGGCATGTAAGCCGGATCAAGAGGTTAATGAAGGCTCTACTCATTGAGCAGGTCGCCCCCAAATGACCAATGAGACGGCATTTAAGCCAGATCAAAAGGGTAATCAAGGCTTTGCTCATTGAGAAGGTCGCCCCCAAATGACTAATGAACAAAATAATAAAGGCTCAAACACTTTATAATTGAAAACGAAATAGGCCCTAAATTATTAACGATGCCGGCTTTATTATAGTGATCATAATATGTACACTGAAGAAACTACGGACAGCACAAGAGCCGGTGGCTCAGGTGTAATAAGGCCGAAGATGAGCAATGTTCCAAGGCCGGCGAGTCTCCTCCTCCGATGTGCGTGAGTCCTTGTGGTCTCGAATATCAATGAGGTAATATGACCCATTGTTCAGGTTCTTGCTGACCACAAAAGGTCCTTCCCAAGGTGGTGACAACTTGTGCATATCTATTTGATCTTGGATGAGACGGAGCACCAAGTCTCCTTCTTGAAAGGTCTGGGTTTTAACTCGACGGCTATGATAGCGACATAGATCTTGCTGGTATATCACCGAATGAGCCGCTGCAAGGTCATGCACCTCATCCAAAATATCAAGAGCATCCCGACGTGCCTTTTCATTGATAGCTTCAACATAAGCTACCACCCGGGGCGAGTCATGATGGATATCGCTTGGAAGAACCGCCTCTGTCCCATAGACCTTGAAGAAGGGCGTTTAGCCTGTGGATCTATTGGGGGTGGTATTGATACTCCAAAGTACGGAGGGTAATTCCTCAACCCAACAACCTGGCATTCTCTACAAAGGGACTATAAGTCGGGGTTTTATCCCTCTCAAGATTTCTTGATTGGCCCTTTCAGCTTGACCATTGGACTGGGGGTGAGCCACTGTTGAGACATCAAGACGAATATGCTCTCGTTGATAGAACTCTTTCATAGCACCCTTAGAAAGATTAGTACCATTATCAGTTATGATATTGTGAGGGTAGCCAAAACGAAAGATCACCTTCTTAATGAATTGAACCGATGTTGCCGCATCACACTTGCTGACCGGCTCTACCTCAACCCACTTGGTAAACATGTCAACTGCCACCAAGAGGTGGGTCTTTTTGTCCTTGGATATCTTGAAAGGTCCAACCATATCTAGCCCCCAGACTGCAAACGGCCAAGTAATTGTAATCATCCTCAATTCTTAAGTCGGCACATGAGCTCGTCAAGAAAATTTCTGACAGCTGTCACACTTGCAAACCTGAGTTTTTGCGTCAGCATGAGCCATCAGCCAATAAAACCCACGACAAAAAGCTTTAGCCACAGGAGATTTAGCATCGCGTGATGGCCACAGTCTCCTTCATGAATCTCCCTTAGAATCTCACAGCCCTCTTCAGGAGAAACACAGCGACGGAACACACCTGTGATACTGCATCGATGTAACTCGCTGATGGTAGCTGCAACTACGTCGGTAATTCCCTGGAGAGGGAGGGATGATGTAGCACAGCGATGGTAGGTATTTCCCTTAGTTATGAAACAAAGGTATTGAACTGGTAGGAGAACCAAGCAACACAACGTAAATAGCACCTGCACACAAACAACAACACCTCGCAACCTGACGTGTTAAAGGGGTTGTCAATCCCTTCTGGGGTACGGTGCCTCATGATAGGCAAGCGGACATGAGATAAATTGTAGTAGATTGACAGATCGAACGCCAAATAAAATAAATAAAGATAAAACACAGCAAGGTATTTTTGGGTTTTTGGTTTAATAGATCTGAAAATCAAAGCAAAGGAAAAGTAGATCGCAAGGCAAATATATGAGAAAGAAGACCCGGGGCCCGTAGGTTTCACTAGTGGCTTCTCTCGAGAAAAATAGCAAATTGTGGGTAAACAAATTACTGTTGGGCAATTGATAGAACCTCAAATAATTACGACGATATCCAAGCAATGATATTACATAGGCATCATGTCCAAGATTAGTAGACCGACTCCTGCCTGCATCTACTACTATTACTCCACACATCGACCGCTATCTCGCATGCATCTAGTGTATTAAGTTCATGGAAAACGGAGTAATGCAATAAGAACGATGACATGATGTAGACAAGATCCGTTTATCTATATGCCGGTAGATATAGATCTCGTCTTTTTATCCTTAGTAGCAACGATACATACGTGTTGGTTCCCTTTCTGTCATTGGGATCAAGCACCATAAGATAGAACCCACTACCGGGCACCTCTTCCCTTGGCAAGACAAATAGATCAAGTTGGCCAAACAAAACCGAAATATCGGAGAAGAAATACGAGGCTATAAGAGACCATGCACAAAAGAGAGCAAAGAAACTCAAATACTTTCATGGATATAAAAACATAGATCTAATCATAAACTCGAAGTTCAATAGATTCCAACAAACACACCGCAAAAGAGTTACATCATATGGATATCCAGGAGAACATTGTGTTGAGAATCAAGAGAAAGAGATGAAGCCATCTAGCTACTAACTACGGACCCGAAGGTCTACAAAGAACTACTCATGCATCATCGGAGAGGCACCAATGGAAGTGGTGAACCCCTCCGTGATGGTGTCTAGATTGGATCTAGTGGTTCTGGACTCTGCGGCGACTGGATGAATATTTCGCCGACTCCCCTAGGGTTCTGGTATTTTTTGGGTATTTATAGAGCAAAAAGGCGGTCCGGGGGGCACCCGGGTGGGCACAATCCACCAGGGTGTGCCAGGGCCTCTTGGGGCGTCCTGGTGGGTTGTGCCCCACACGGGGCACCCCCCCCCCAGGTGCAACCAGGGCCCATTGACTTCCTTTTGGCCCATAAAAAATCTCCATAAAGTTTTGTGGCATTTGGACTCCGTTTGATATTGATTTTCTGTGATGTAAAAAACATGGAAAATAGCAACTGGCACTTGGCACTATGTCAATAGGTTAGTACCAAAAAATGATATAAAATGACTATAAAATGATTATAAAACATCCAAGATTGATAATAAAACAACATGGAACAATAAAAAATTATATACGTTGGAGATGTATTAGCATCCCCAAGCTTAACTCCTACTCGTCCTCGAGTAGGTAAGTGGTAAAAACATAATTTTTGATGTGGAGTGTTGTTCATCAAGTCATATCATATTCTTTCTTTATAGCATGGACATTTGGACTTTTATGTGATTCAAAGCAATAGTCTAGTTTTGACATAATAATTTAGATACTCAAGCATATCAACAAGCAACCATGTCTTTCAAAATATCAATGCTAAAACAAGTTATCCCTAGCCCATCATGCTGAAACATTGATCCATTCATGAAACACAATCGAATATTAACTACACCCAATACTTTAGCACGATCATATTGCCTCCTAGTTGGTGCTTTATGAGAGAAGATGGAGACTCAAATTTCAAAGTAAAAATTGCATAAAGTAAAAGAAAGGCCCTTCGCAGAGGGAATTAGGGATTTGTAGAGGTGCCAGAGCTTAAAGCAAAAAATTTGAGATAAAAACATTTTGGGAGGTGTATCCATCTCACCAACAAAAATGACTTATAGTTCCAAACACTTTCCATGCTAGATATGCCATAGGCGGTTCCCAAACAGAAAATAAAGTATATTCCTTTTTCCACCATACTTTCACTTTTCATGGCTAACTGTATCCATGGGTTCCCTCCATACCAACACTTTCCAAGGAATTTATTATTTGACAACATAAAGTAAATATTTTTTTGCATTTCAGGACTGGGCATCCCTAATACCTTTGCCTTACTCTCGTGCAATGACAAGTGAATAAACACTCATCTTGAGAATAACACATCTAGTATGGAAAATATTAGCCACCCCTCACAGCTCTGCGAGCGAAATAAACACACAAACGAGAAGTTTATTTTGAAAATTAGAGATGTCACATGCAAATTTGCTTATAATGGCAAAAGAATACTGCATATAGGTAGATATAGTGGACTCATGTGGCAAAACTGGTTTAAAGGATTTTGGATGCACAAGTAGAGATCATACTTAGTGCAAAATGAAGTCTAGCAAAAGATTGGGAAGCGACCAACCAAGACACGAATAATCTCATAAGCAAGAATTAAGCATAATTGACACCGAATAATGCACCACAAGTAGGACATAATTTCATTGCATGATTATTGACTTTCATGCATGCATAGGGAATCACAAACCTTAACACCAATATTCCTACTAAAGCACAATTACTCATCAACATAACTCACATATCACATCATCATATCTCAAAACTATTACTAAGAATCAAGTTTATTTTGTCCAATGATCTTCATGACACATTTTTTTATTTTATCCTTCTTGGATATCTATCACTTGGGGACTAGTTTTCATGTGTTGCTTTTCATAAACTCAAACAAATATAAGTGAAGATCATGAGCATAACAAATTTTCTTTCTCTCAAAATAATCTAAGTGAAGCAAGAGAGAATTTCTTCAAAATTTTACTAACTCTCAAATAAATTTAAGTGAAGCAAGAGAGCATTTCTTCAAAAATAAAAAAGCACACCGTGCTCAAAAAGATATAAGTGAAGCACTAGACCAAGTCCTAGCTAATAAAAGATTTAAGTGAAGCATAAAGAGCAATTCTAAAAAGTCATGACATAATTTTGGCTCTCTCAAAAAGGTGTGTCCAGCAAGGATTGATGACTTAAAAACAAAATAAAACAAGCAAAGACACATATCATACAAGACGCTCCAAGCAAAACACATATCATGTGCTGAATAAAAATATAGCCTCGAGTAAAATACCGATAGTTGTTGCAAGAAAGCGGGGATGCCACTCGGGGGCATCCCCAAGCTTAGTTGGTTGCTCATTCCTGGATAAAACTTTGGGATGCCGGGGCATCCCCAAGCTTAGGCTCTTACATCCTTCCTTCATCCATCATAAGATAACCCAAAACTTGAAAACTTCAATCACACAAAACTCAACAAAGCCTTCGTGAGATACGTTAGTATAAGAATAATAAATCACTACTGTAAGTGATGTATCAAACCAATTCATATTTTGTTTTTGTATTATATATACTGTATTCCAACTTTTCTATGGAAAAAACTCGTCAAAGAAAATGATAGAGCCATCAAAATAAGCGCACAACACAAAGAAAACAAAATCTGTCAAAACAGAACAATCTATAGCAATCTGACTATTTCGAATACTTATGTAACTCAAAAAACTCCTAAATATTAGGACGGTCTGAGAAATTTGTATATTGATCTAATGCAAGTGAAATGGGTATTTTATCGCTCTCTGGTAAAAAATGAAAATTAATTTCGTGATCATAAAAGTTTATGTTTTATCAGCAAGATCAAACAACTATTGCCCACGAAGATCCTAAAGGCTTTACTTGGCACAAACACTAATTAAAACACACAAAACACAATCATAACAGTAGAATAATTGTGTAAACACACAAGAACAAAAAGCAAAAAGCAAAAATAAATTTTGTTCATTGGGTTGCCTCCCAACAAGCGCTATAGTTTTACGCCCTTAGCTAGGCATAAGGCAAGGATCTTAAGTTTTGGCATCCTTGTTCTTGACTTTCTTAGAGGTATTTTATCATGAGGCTTTGTAAGCACAACATAAAACATGTTATCCATAGAGGCCTTTGCAATCCTAAGTTGGTTTTCAGCATACCCCTTTTGATTTCCTGCAACAATCCAAGAGTAATGTTGATTAACATTACTGAAGACTTGTTGGATTATATCCAGAACTGGGACTTGCTTTTTAAGATTATCATCAAAGATTTTATTGTCCCCAAGCAAATGTCTTAAAGAATAATCACTATTGTAAAGAATTTCATCTATCATAGGTTTTTCACGATTCATACCATAAAAGTCAAAGATTTCTCTAGCGTCCCCTATTAGGTAGTCAAACTCATTCATAAGAATGAGAGTGGCTAACTTTTTAGCTCTAGGATTCTTTATGACGGGGAGCTCAAAAAACAATCTTTGCAAGGTAGGATGGGTACGAATAAATTTACTTTCTAGTTTCAGAACTAGTGCTAAAATAGCATCCACATAAGATCTAGTAGTTTTAAGTATAGGAGCGTCATCTAGACTAAGCTTCCCAACACAATTGAAAAATTCTTGGATACGTTCTTTTCCCATAATGTTCCCTTGCCCCAAGATAAAAGTTTTAGCATCCAAATTGCATGTACGTCCAATCTTAGGAGTAAGGCCATCATCTATTGGTGCCATACCTAAATCACTCATGATTGCAAGCAAAGGATAGATTTGATGAGAAAATGGCGAACGAAAAAGAGAGGCAAATAAAACGGCATTTTTTGTGAAGTAGGGGAGAGGAAAATGGTGAATAATCTAAATTGGAAGGAGATGAGATCGGTGATTAGGAACCTGGTTATGCTGAAGATCCTCCCCGACAACGGCGCCAGAAATTCTCCTTGATGGTAGCTGCAACTACGTCAGTAATTCCCTAAAGAGGGAGGGATGATGTAGCACAACGATGGTAGGTATTTCCCTCAGTTATGAAACCAAGGTAACGAACCAGTAGGAGAACCAAGCAACACAACGTAAACAACACCTACACAGAAACAACAACACCTCGCAACTGGACATGTTAAAGGGGTTGTCAGTCCCTTCTGGGGTACAACGCCTCAAGATAGGCAAGCGGACGTGAGATAAATTGTAGTAGATTGATAGATCGAACGCCAAATAAAATAAATAAAGATAAAACAAAACAAGGTATTTTTGGGTTTTTGGTTTAATAGATCTGAAAATAAAAGCAAAGGAAAAGTAGATCGCAAGGCAAATATATGAGAAAGAAGACTCGAGGGCCGTAGGTTTCACTATTGGCTTCTCTCGAGAAAAGGAGCAAATGGTGGGTAAACAAATTACTGTTGGGCAATTGATAGAACCTCAAATAATTATGACGATACCCAGACAATGATCATTACATAGGCATCACGTTCAAGATTAGTAGACCGACTCTTGCTTGCTTCTACTACTATTACTCCACACGTCAACCGCTATCCAACATGCATCTAGTGTATTAAGATCATGGAAAAATGGAGTAATGCAATAGGAATGATGACATGATGTAGACAAGATCCATTTATCTATATGGCGGTAGATATAGATCTCGTCTTTTTATCCTTAGTAGCAATGATACATACGTGTCGGTTCCCTTTCTGTCACTCGGATCAAGCACCGTAAGATCGAACCCATTACCGGGCACCTCTTCCCATTGCAAGATAAATAGATCAAGTTGGAAAAACAAATCCCAAATATCAAAGAAGAAATACGAGGCTATAAGAGATCATGCATAAAAGAGATCAAAGAAAATCAAATACTTTCATGGATATAAAAACATAGATCTGATCATAAACTCGAAGTTCATCAGATCCCAACAAACACACCACAAAAGAGTTACATCATACGGATCTCCAAGAGACCATTGTATGCAGAATCAAGAGAGAGATATGAAGCCAGCTAGCTACTAACTACGGACCCGAAGGTCTACAAAGAACTACTCACTCATCATTGGAGAGGCACCAATGGAAGTGGTGAACCCCTCCGTGATGGTGTCTAGATTGGATCTGGTGGTTCTCGACTCTGCGGCGGCTGGATGAATATTTCGTCGACTCCCCTAGGGTTCTGGTATTTTTGGAGTATTTATAGAGTAAAGAGGTGGTCCGGGGGCACCCGAGGTGGGCACAACCCACCAGGGTGCACCAGGGCCTCCTAGCATGCCCTAGTGGGTTGTGCCCCCCTCGGGGCACCCCCAGGTGCAACCAGGGCCCATTGCCTTCCTTCTGACCCATAAAAAATCTCCATAAAGTTTCGTGGCATTTGGACTCCGTTTGATATTGATTTTCTGTGATGCAAAAAACATGGAAAAACAGTAACTGGCACTTGGCACTATGTCAATATGTTAGTACCAAAAATGATATAAAATGATTATAAAATGATTATAAAACATCCAAGATTGATAATAAAACAGCATGGAACAATCAAAAATTATAGATACGTTGGAGACGTATCACTCGCCATTGACAATAGTCATCGACTTAGACCGCCGGGTTATTTGCCTGGCCAAAGTTACATCCTCAGGTAACTCTCCCCATGTCATATAAGCCAAACAAGGAACTGTCCAATCAGGAATAGCATGAAGAGCAGCCACCAATTGTACATTCGGGTCAGGAATTGCAAGGTCCTCCTCTATTGGTAGCATGATTGAAGTGTTATGTAATATATCAAGAAAAACATTTGGTGTTACCGGCTTACGCTGAGACCCCAGCCGGCTTAAAGCATCGACCGCCTCATTCTTTCTGTGATAAACATGTTCCACTTGATAACCTTTGAAATGACCAGCAATATTGTCAACCGCCCGGCGATAAGCCGCCATGAGCGGGTCCTTAGAATCCCATGTTCCCGAGACATGCTGAGCCACCAAATCTGAGTCCCTAAAACACCTGACCCGGCTTAGCTTCATCTCTTTGGCCATCCGAAGACCAAGGAGCAGGGCCTCATACTCAGCTGCATTATTATTATAAGGAAACATCAGCCTTAAAACATAACAAAGTTTGTCACCTTGTGGGGAAGTCAAAATAAATCCAGCCCCCGAGCCTTCCAACTGCCTGGACCCATCAAAATGATTAGTCCAATACGTATTATCAAGCTTCTCCTCAGGCATCTGCAACTCTATCCAGTCATTCATGAAATCCATAAGAGCCTGAGACTTAATAGTTGTTCTAGGCATATATTTCAAACCATGGGGTCCAAGCTCAATGGCCCACTTGGCCACTCGACCCATGGATTCTCTGTTTTAAATAATACCCCCTAAGGGAGCTGAACTGACCACAGTAATGGGATAACCAAGGAAATAATGCTTCAACTTGGGACTGGCCATGAACACCCCATAGACTAAGTTCTGCCAGTGTGGGTAGCTCTGTTAGACTCAATTAAGACCACACTGACATAATAAGCTGGCCTTTGAACTAGATATTCCTTGCTTGTTTCCTTCCTTTCCACTACAACCGCCACGCTGACGGCTCTGCTGTTAGCAGCCACATATAAAAGAAGGGGCTCTTGCTCAACAGGAGCTACAAGAACCGGCAGCTCAACTAATTGTTTTTTAACTGCCTCGAACGCCTCAGTAGCAGCATCACTCCAAACACATTTGGCCGGGTTAAGCATCATCTTGTATACCCGGAGGTTGTCAAAGGTCTCCTTCAAATCATCTAGCAAGGTCTCCTTCTTTCTAGATTTCTCTACAATATCATCCACATAAGAATGAACATTGCCGTCCTATCTGGTTGTGAAGACAATTCTTAACGCAACGCCGATAAGTCGCCTGGGCACTCTTGAGCCCAAAAGGCATAGACACATAGCAGAAACCTCCAAAGGGCGTGATAAAAGATGTTTGCTCCTGGTCTTTAACTACCATCTTGGTATGATGATAACCAGAAAGGCATCTAAGAAGCTCAAATACTCACAACCTGCCATAGCATCAATGATCTGATCGATCCGAGGAAGAGCAAAAGGATCAGTTGGGCGAGCCTTGTTAAGGTCTGTGTAATCCACACACATACGCCAAGTACCATTTTTCTTAAGTGCTAGCACCGGATTAGCCAACCACTCAGGATGAAAAACTTTAACAATGAACCTGCTGCTAAGAGCCGGGCCACCTCTTCTCCAATGGCCTTGCGTCTCTCCTCGTTAAAACAACAAAGGAATTGCTTGACTGGCTTGAACATAGGATCAATATTGGGAGTGTGCTCAGCAAATTCCCTCGGTACACCTGGCATGTCTGAATACTTCCATGCAAATATGTCCCGGTTCTCACGGACGAACTCGATGAGTGCAGTTTACTATTTCGGATCCATATTGGCACTGATAGTTAATTGCTGAGATGAGTCGCCGGGGATAAAGTCAACCTGCTTGGTATCATACGCCGACTTAAACTTCAACAAAGGGTCATGCTCTGTGGTTGGATTCTTCAATGGAGTCGTATCAGCCGGATTAACTTTGTCTTTATAAAACTTAAGCTCTTCCGTAGCACAAGCAGACTCAGCATAAGCAGCATCACCTTCTTCATGTTCCAAGGCTATCTTCCTATCACCATGTAGTATGATGGTTCCTTTAGGACCCGGCATCTTAAGCTACAAATACACATAACAAGGCCGCGCCATAAACTTGGCTAAGCCGGCCGTCCGAACTTAGCATGATAGGGGCTCTTAATTTTAACCACTTCAAAATTCAATGTTTCAGCCCTGTAATCGTGTTCATTGCCAAAAGCCACTTCCAAGGCTATCTTACCCACTAGATAAGCCGAATTACCAGGCACCACTCCATGAAATACTGTAGATGATGACTTAAGATCTTTGCCAGTCAAATTCATCCAGCGAAAAGTATCATAATAAAGGATATTGCTACTGCTACCTCCATCCATAAGCACCTTAGCGAACATGTAACCTCCAACCTGAGGAGCTACCACCAAAGACAGCTAACCCGGATTGTCAATCCGGGGCGGGTGATCCTCACGGTTCCATACAATTGGATGCTCTGACCATCGTAAGTATCGAGGGACCGCCGACTTAACAGTGCTCATCGCTCGTTTATGAACCTTCTGATCTCGCTTGCATAGGCTGGTGGTGAAAACATGATATGGACCACTATTCAACTGCTTTGAATTACTTAGATACCCTGGCTGTTGTTGCTGATTCCCTTGATTAGGATGCTGGTTATAATAACCCTGATTGTCCTGAACTTGAAATCTAGAATTTGGTCCGCCGCCACCAAACCCGGGCTCGTGAGAGCCGGATCTTGACCCATCGTGCGGGCCATTATTGTTATTGTGGTCCTGGTGAGAGCAGGAATTTTTATTTTCCTTCATGATAAAACAATCTTTCCAGAGGTGAGTCGACGGTATATCTTGGTAGCTGTGTTTTGGGCAGGGCAAATTTAACATTGCTTCAAGGTTGAACTTTGATCCTCCCATCCGAGGGAATGGCTTACCCTTCTGACGTCGATCCTTATTCTGTGCATTAGTATTAGCCACAAAATTTGACCCGCCATCAGGCTGCTTGTGTTTACCATTACTACCCTGGTTATGACCTATCATGTTTGACTGCTGTCCTTTTCCATCGCCATTTCTCTTCCCCTTGTTGGCCTTATCCTCATCAGACCCAGGCTCTTTAGTATTGTCAGAGTTGGCGTATTTGATGAGAGCCGCCATGAGCTCTCCCATGTCATTATGGTGACGTTTGAGCCGCCCTAACTTTTGGTTGAGAGGGGTGAAACGGCAATTCTTCTCTATAATTAAGAATGCAAAGCCGGCATTGATGCTATCAGATGAGTGGATAATAGGAGAAACCCGTCGGACCCAATGGTGGGCCGACTCATCCTCGCGCTGGACACAAGTGTCTAGGTCGATAATCCATAGAGGTTGTTTGCACGTGTCTTTGAAATTCGGAATGAAACATGGTTTCAACTCCGCCCATAAATAGATAGAATTAGGGGGCAATCCCTTCAACCAAGTTCGAGCTGGCCCATCCAACATCACGATGAAATACTTGGCGCACACAGCGTCATTGACATCTGACATCTCCATAGTCAAATCGTAGCTCTCAATCCAAGCCTGAGGAGGTTGATCAGCTGTGTAATTGGCCACCTTTAGAGGACCTTTGAAATCCTTAGGCAACCACTCGTTGCGAAGAGCCGGTGCTAGGCATGGCACTCCCACTGTCCTAGAAGTCATCCCGGCTTCTACAAACGCTGAAGGATTACGCTGGAGCTGTTGATGAGCCTCCAACTAAGCCGCCAGCTCCGCCTCTTCACGTGCCCTAGCCTGATCCATCAAATCTTGAACATTGTTATCATCATGCGGCGGGTCATGCCCACACGGTTGGTTTCGATGCCGCTCACTGCAGGAAACCGTCGGTGACTCAATGCGCCTGCTATAACTCCGGCTAGGGCGTGGAGTTGAATGCATTCGCTCATGGCTATATGGATAAGCCGTCTGCTGAACTACCACTGTTTGAAGAAGCTCCACTACCTTTCAGGTCTCGACCGCAGTGGGAGACTCGCCTTCCACTGGGAGAACCACCAGCCACGAAGTCGCGGCAATCATGTTATCTAGAGGGTTGGAAAAATGACCCAACAGTGTTAGGACTTGCTGAGGCGGGGTTGTGTTCAAACGAGGCGGGTTTGTTACACGTGGCTGAGACGTTACCCTGGTCACGAGCACCTCGACAACCCGGGTCACACTAGGCAGGTTACTTGGTCGTGCCCAGGTGTATTGAAAAGATTTCTAGCCTCGAACTGCAAAGGTAGACGGCTTTGGTATCTGCGTACGACAGCATCTGATGCATTCTGGTCCAAGCATAACTGAAAGCTTCTGCTCGAATCCGTTGTGACTCGGCTTCCAACGCAGCTCGCTATGTTGCCATCCTAGCGTTCTCAGCATTAAGCTCCTCCTTTGCCTAAGCTACTTTATCTCGCAGTTTCGCGACTTCCACATTATGTTGTGCTTGAGTCACCGGGCTCACTTCTGCAGCTAACAGAGTGGCCAAGGCATCCAAGAGTTCAGATAAGACCTGAGCCGGTGGGCGCACAGGGCCACTTGCCCTGGCCATCGCCGCAACCATTGAACTAGAGGTCATGGCCGCCGTAGTCGATGAATTCAACATCTGTTGCATACTGGCCATGAAGATAGCAACCCTGCTCGGCGGCTCATAGGGGTCCGGAATACTTTCACCATGGGAACAAGCCCCAAGCCCGTCATCTTGCAATTGATAGATCGATTCAGTTTCATCGCTTGAGGACTCATCACCTGAGTAGACACTACTGCAGGATGCTGCTAACGCGACACTATGATGAGAGACCCTTCGACAAAATTGTGTGCGATGCAATAATCACAAACGGTGGTGTAAAAGAACCGTCAAAAAAGGTGCAAAACGTTTGCAATGGCGGAGCCATCAAACACAGTTTAGATTTTAGTTGCGTGTGTGTGATGCAGGGCATACGGTTCAATTCAATGAACTATTTGCGATGAGGCGGAACAAAAGAAACGAACACCCAGATGAAGGCGTGTGCGATATACAGCATACGGTTCACTCGGATGAACTGTTTGTGATGAGGAGGAACAATAGAAACGGGCAGCTGGATAAAGGTGTGTGCGATTGAGGGCATATGCTTCAGAAGGATTAAATGTTTGCAATTAGGCAACAAAACATAAACGGGTCAACCAGATCAATGTGTCTGCGATTGATGGCATACATTTCACACAGATGAACTGTTTGCAATTAGCCACAACAAACAGAAACAGTTAGACAGATCAACATGTGTGCGCTAGACGGGCACATAGATTCTAATTAAAAGAAGCGTGCGCGATGGTAATAACGAGCGTGCACGGTTGTTGGAACAGGACGTGTGCTGACATTGCCTATTGCGGTGCACCCTATGGTGCAAACGCCACGTACGCGGCCAAGAAGGCGTACGTGTCCACGTTACACCTTCCGGGAATAGTGCCGCACTTATAACCGTCAGTAAATTTTGAGCCTGCGTCCCATCACATTCCAAATTGCAAACCTATTCACAGCGATCAAAACCTAAAAGGTTTCCCACTTAGGAGCGTATTAGTACTCGGTTATAAATACTACTACTCCAAGATGGCTGCACATTCCTGCTCAACTCTTCATCCACAAAAACAAACAAGTCATTTATCATCGTTCCCTTGTGTCTGCCATTACCAGCGTGAGTTCTGGGTTGAGAGATTGCCACCAGGGAGATGTGAGCATGGAAGCAGAAGCACGAGAGATGTCCCGCCTTGTCGCGAATGCAGCCAGCATGTCTCGCCGCGTGGTCGTAGCAGCACAGAGGTCCCGCCGCACCGTCGATTCAGCAGACTAGTCCGGCCGCGCCATGGAAGCAGAAGAGATGTCCCGCCGCACCGCGAATGCGGCAGAGATGTCCTCCCTCGCCACTGAGGCCTAGGAAAATGTCTCGCAGGTAGGCGAGGACTCTTACATGCGCAGGTATGCGATCGTGCATAGCCAGATGGATCAGATATCCAGCTAGGCGAGGTTGGAGGACGACATGAAAGCCTCTTTTGAATAGGCTACCGGCATCATCCGACAACTAAATGAGAGCAACAAGAAGCTCCTGGCTGAGCGCGACCTGCTGAGGGCGATGATCGTCGGAAGTGCCGAGCAACAGGAGGAGACCACTCCCTTGTTGAAGAGGATTGGCGTCATCGTTGAGAAACTTATGGACGAGAATGCCATGCTGCACATCGAGCGCAGAAGGCTTGTGGAGGAATCCGTGGATGCTCTCAAGCAGCATACTGAGGACAAGAAAAAGCTCATCGCCGCTCGCCGTGGAGACTAGTTCCCGCGGCCTGCAGCAACACATCAAGAAAGTAGATATCGGCGAGCCAGATCATTGTCTTCCTTCTTCTTTTGCCCTTTTGTATTTCAGACGTTGCGACATGTAGCTTTTTTAAATTATGTTCTTAAATATGTAAGACAATTATTATCCACTGTCATCATCCTTATATTCATCATGCTTGCTATAAGTCACATTCGGTACTATATAGGTCCGTCGGATCTTACATCAAGATCCATGCAAAACTTTCCTTTCAGATTTTCATTTTTCGTTCTTAAATCTCAGTCCACTGAGACATATAGCCACGCCATAGAACAGGGGCTCAGGCACCATTAATGGAGATGTTGGGAGGGAGGTGCGCGGCGGGTAGAGGTCAAAGGGCTCTCCTCCCGATGAGCATGCGCAGGGGTCTGATCGCATGCCTCCCATACTCAAATAGCTACCCCTCACGGCACCTCCTAGACAATAAAAAAAGGGATGCGTGGCGCACGTAATTGGTAAGTAGAATGCCCACGGTTTCAATAATACTTGTGTTTCCGATTTGTAATGTGACAGCACTTGTTCCAAAAATGACTTTGTTGATTGTTAATGTGTGCTCCTTCGGAAATCAGATAGAAAAATTACCACAGCATGTTGGTGCCATGTCATGACACCATGCCAAGTTTCATGTTTTTCAGGCGTGTTTTGGATTTATAGGAATTAAAAAACCAAGTTTCTCAATCTTTCCGGCCGAGCCACGACGCCCAGATGTTTGAATTTCATTCCCATTTCTTGCATGGGACCTAGAAATTCACCAAGGACACACATGTGAATTTTCAACCAACTTTGGTGCACTGGAGCATGTGCTTGTAGTTCAAATTTGAATTATGCGCATTAAATACCTATAACTCAATTAATGTATAAAAAAGGCCAAACGAACCCATAATAATTCCAAAATTTAGCACGATACTTCTATTTGGTCTAATCTGCCTGTGTAAAAAAATTAAGGTGAGAGAAGGAAGTGTACATATGTCGTTTCGCACACGGAGGTGACACGTTCCCTCTCGGAACCACGAGCCTTCTTGAGGGAAGCTCTGATTTGCAAGAATCTTAAACCAAAGCTTGTCCCAATTCGACCAAAAAACTTACCGCAACATGTTGGTGCCATGTCATGACATCGTGCCAAGTTTCATGATTTTCAGGCATGTTTTGGATTTACAGGAATTAAAAAACCAAGTTTCTCAATCTTTCTAGCCGAGCCACGATGCCCAGATGTTTGAATTTCATTCCCATTTCTTGCATGGGAGCTAGAAATTCATCCAAGGACACACATGCGATTTTTCAACCAAATTTGGTGCACTGGAGCATGTGCTTGTAGTTCAAATTTGAATTATGCACATTAAATTCCCAAAAACACAATTAATGTATAAAAAAGGCCAAACGAACCCGGAATAATTCCAAATTTTAGCACGATACTTCTATTTGGTCTAATCTACCTGTGTAAAAAAATTAAGGTGGGAGAAGGTAGTGTACATATGTCGTTTCGCACACGGAGGTGACACGTTCGTTCTCGGAACGGCGAGCCGTCTTGAGCAAAGCTCCGGTTTGCAAGAAGTTTAAACCAAAGCTTGTCCCAATTCGGCCAAACAATTTACCGCAACATGTTGGTGCCATGTCATGACACCGTGCCAAGTTTCATGATTTTTAGGCGTGTTTTGGATTTACAGGAATTAAAAAACCAGGTTTCTCAATATTTCCGGTCGAGCCACGATGCCCAGATGTTTAAATTTCATTCCCATTTCTTGCATGGGACCTAGAAATTCACCCAAGGAGACACATGCGATTTTTCAACCAAATTTGTTGCACTGGAGCATGTCCTTCTAGTTCAAATTTGAATTATGCACATTAAATGCCCAGAAACTCAACTAATGTATAAAAAGGCCAAATGAACCCAGAATAATTCCAAAATTTAGCACGATACTTCTATTTGGCGTAATTTGCCTGTGTAAAAAATTTAAGGCGGGAGAAGGTAGAGTACGTATGTCGTTTCGCACACGGAGGTGACACATTCCCTCTTGGAACCACGAGCCTTCTTGAGGGAAGCTCCGGTTTGCAAGAAGCTTACACTAATGCTTGTCCCAATTCGGCCAAAAAATTACCGCAACATGTTGGTGCCATGTCATGACACCGTGCCAAGTTTCATGATTTTCATGCGTGTTTTGGATTTACAGGAATTAAAAAAACAAGTTTCTCAATCTTTACGGCAGAGGCACAACGCCCAAATGTTTGAATTTCATTCTCATTTCTTGCATGAGACCTAGAAATTCACCCCAAGGACATGATACGTCTCCAATGTATCTATAATTTATGAAGTATTCATGCTATTATATTATCAATCTTAGGCGTTTAATGGGCCTTTATATGATGTTTTATGATTTTGGGGACTAACCTATTAACCTAGAGGCCAGTGCTAGTTTCTGTTTTTTCTTTTTTTTTGAGTATCACAGAAAAGAAAAATCAAACGGAGTCCAATTGACCTGAAAATTCACAGAGATTGTTTTTGGACCAAAAGAAGCCCACGGAATACCGGAGATGGACCAGGGGAGTCCCGAGGCCACCACGAGGGTGGGGCGCGCCCCCTATCTCGTGTCCGCCTCGGGGACCCCCTGACTTGTTCCGAACTCCAACACCTCTTATTTATACCCAAACTTCCAGAAAGAAACCTAGATCGGAAGTTCCGCCACCGCAAGCCTCTGTAGCCATGAGAAATCAATCTAGGCCCTCTCTGGCACCCTACCGGAGGGGGCCATCATCACCGGAGGCTATGGACGAGGATCCCTGAGGGGCCATCATCACCATGAAGGCGAGGGACCAGAGGGAGAACCTCTCCCCATCCAGGGGGAGGCCATGGAGGAGGAAGCACAAGGGGGAGAATCTCTCCTCCTCTCTCTCGGTGGCATCGGAGTGCCATCGGGAGGGGAATCATCGCCGCGGTGATCGTCTTCATCACCATCACCATCAGCATCACCATCCTCATCTCTTTTATGCAGTCCACTCTCCCGCACCCTGTTGTAACCCCTACTTGAACATGGTACTTTATGCCACATATTATGATTAACTAATGTGTTGCCATCCTATGATGTTCTGAGTAGATATCCTTTGTCTTTGGGTTGATTGATGATCTAGATTGGTATGAGTTGTATGTTTTATTTTGGATCTGTCCTATTGTGCCCTCTGTGTAGCGCAAGCATGAGGGATTCCCTCTGTAGGGTGTTGCAATACGTTCATGTTTCACTTATAGTGGTTTGCTTGAGTGACAGAAGCATAAACCCGAGTAAGGGGGTTGTTGCGTATGGGATAAAGGGGACTTGATGCTTTAATGCTATGGTTGGGTTTTACCTTAATTATCTTTAGTAGTTGCGGATGCTTGCTAGAGTTCCAATCATAAGTGTATATGATCCAAGAAGAGAAAGTATGTTAGCTTATGCCTCTCCCTCATATGAAATTGCAATGACGACCACCGGTCTTGTTAACGATTGCCTGGGATAATTCCGCACACCGACCCATCATTATTTGACACTTTCCATTTATAATATTTAGTAATATATTCTAACTTTATGATAATAGAACCTACTTTTATATTTTAGCTCTTCGATATCATGCAAAGTTATCCTCTTCATACCCACAACGTAGTTTTATTTCTCGTTTCTATGTTGGAAGCAAACGTTCGGTGTACGTAGAGTCGTATCAGTGGCAGATAGGACTTGAGAGAATATTGATCTTACCTTTAGCTCCTTGTGGGTTTGACACTCCATACTTATCACTTCCACCATTGGTAATTGCTACGATGATTCCCTGCACTTGGGGATTATCAAGCTCTTTTCTGGCGCCGTTGTTGGGGAGCAATAGCGTCGGGTGGATATTCTCGTGTGTGCTTGTTTGCTTTCTTCACTAAGTAGATTTTGTTTTCCCTTTTTTGTTTCTGTTTAGTTGTGGGTTAAACATACAAAAAAATTAAAAGAATGAAAATGCAAAAAAAAAATTGCTTGCCTCTCATACCTAATTTTTTTTCAATAACAGAAGTGATTAGAAGGTTATGCATTGGAGAAGTGAGGGTCGACCTTGAACACTTGTGTTCATGCTCATGGAAAGAATGTAAAAAATTTCATGGAAGCTTCTCTGAAAATAATTATCCCCTTGCATGTATCCATTGTATTATAAAAATAATGTGCCAAGCTTCGGTTTTAGGATGATTAGATTGCTTGTTTACTATGTACAGTACAAAAAACAGAAATTTTGTCTGTAGTGCCTAATATTACATTTTTTACTGGAAAGTCAAATGGGTCTGAAAAGTTTTGCACATTACTTCTGTACAAAATTTTTAAATTGTAATATTTTCTTAGAATTTTTTGGAGTTAAATAAGTTTATTAAACTTCCAGATTACTACAGACTGCCCTGTTTTTGAAAGATTCTGTTTTCTATGAGTTCTTCGCTTATTTTGATGAATATATGGGTAGTATCGGGGGTATGAACCATGGTGAAGTTGGAATGCAGTAGATATAGTTCTAATATGAAATTGGAATACGTTTGCAACAGTGCCTAAAGGTAGTGATTTGCTTTATTACACTAACGGATCTCACAAAGTTTTTGTTAAAGTTTTGTGTGGCTGAAGTGTTTGAAGATCGAGGAGCTATCAATATGAGAATAATAAAGAGAGGCAAGAGCTCAAGCTTGGGGATTCCCAAGGCACCCCAAGTAAATATTTCAAGGATACTCAAGCATCTAAGCTTGGGGATGCCCCGGTTGGCATCCCGTCTTTCTTCTTCAGCAATTATCGGTATACCTCGGTTTTTGTTTTGTTAACATAATTTGTGTCCTTTGTGTTTTTGTTTTTCTTTAAGAACTATGCTAGAATGAGATAGACCTTTATTGATTTATAGAATACTTCATGTGCTTCACTTATATCTTTTAAGTATGATCTTATAGAATTTCTCTTTGTGCTTCACTTAAATCTTTTGAGTATGGTTTTATAGAATGCTTCGTGTGCTTCACTTATATATTTTGAGCTTGGATATTGGTTAGTCTATATTAGTTGTAGAATGCTCCATGAACTTCACTTATACCTTTTGGAGTATGAATAATACTATCATCTAAAGTGGATTTAGGAGAAGTTTGCTCCCACTATTTCGAATGAGAAATTTTTTGCTTATGTGAAGACTAGTAAAATGGCCAAACGAACCCGGAATAATTCCAAAATTTAGCACAAAACTTCTATTTGGTCTAATCTGCCTGTGTAGAAAAATTAAGGCGAAAGAAGGTAGTGTACATATGTTTTTCACACATGGAGGTGACATGTTCCCTCTCGGAACCACGAGCCTTCTTGAGGGAAGCTCTCGTTTGCAAGAAGCTTACACCAAAGCTTGTCCCAATTCGGCCAAAAAAATTAGCGCAATATGTTGGTGCCATATCATGACACCATGCCAAGTTTCATGATTTTCAAGCATGTTTTGGATTTATAGGAAATAAAAAAACCAACTTCCTCAATCTTTTCGGCTGAGCCATGACACCCAGATGTTTGAATTTCATTCTCATTTCTTGCATGGGACCTAGTTTCACCCAAGGACACAGATGTGATTTTTAACCAACTTTGGTGCACTAGAGCATGTGCTTGTAGTTCGAATTTGAATTATGCACATTAAATGCCCAGAAACTCAAAGGCCAAATGAATCCGGAATAATTCCAAAATTTAGCACGATACTTCTATTTGGTCTAATCTGCCTGTGTAAAAAAATTAAGGCGGGAGAAGGCAGTGTTTGTATGTCATTTCGTACACGGAGGTGACACATTCCCTTTTTGAACCACGAGCCTTCTTGAGGGAAGCTTCGGTTTGCAAGAAGCTTACACCAAAGCTTGTCCCAATTCGGCCAAAAAATTTACCACGGCATGTTAGTGCCATGTCATGACACCATGCCAAGTTTCATGATTTTCAGGCGTGTTTGGGATTTATAGGAATTAAAAAACCAAGTTTCTCAATCTTTCCGGTCGAGCCACGACACCCAAATGTTTGAATTTCATTCTCATTTCTTACATGGGACCTATAAATTCACCCAAAGACACACATGTGGTTTTCCAACAAACTTTGGTGCACTGGAGCATGTGCTGGTAGTTCAAATTTGAATTATGCACATTAAATGCCTAGAAACTTAATTAATGCATAAAAATGCCAAACAAACCTGGAGTAATTCCAAATTTAAACACGACACTCATGTACTAGTTGCGTGTTCACTGTACGTAAATGTTCTAGCAACTCAAACACCATCCTTTCCCTCCATAACACCATTTTGTCTTTCAGAACATAATGAAAAAAAATCAGGTATACCACAAACAGTTTACTAGAAAGAATCGTGTGGGATGCGATATAAAATATCTTCGCACACCATCTTGTCTGGCCTACGCAGAAAGGTTCGTCGTCTACAGTCCACCGCCCCCGCTTGAACCACACTTGCACGCCAGTTTCTCGCGGTACTGAGCGCAATTTTTTTGCCACGGCAGAAATATCTACCTCCCCACCCCTCGCTCCCACCAAAAGCCACATTTCCACTGTTCCTCCTTGCTTTTCAAGTTCAAACCTTCACTGCTGCTTGCTGGCAGCTCAACTTCCTCACTCTCGACCCTTCTTCTTGCAGCGTCGCCTCCTCGTCGGCTACCCTTCTTCTTGCAGCGCCGCCTGCTCGCTGGCGAACCTTCTTCTTGCAGCACCGCCTCCTCGCCGGCGACCCTTCTTCTTGCTGCGTAGCCTTGTCGATATGGTCAGGTAATCCACACCCCACCCACGCCATCCTCCTCCTTTCTTGTCCCACATGCCCCGACCGACGGCGCTACACCTTCCGCCGAAATCAATGTCCCCCTCCTCCAATTAAGCGCCGCCCACAACCATTTTGCACATAGTATAACGTCGAGCTCAGTAGCATGCGGCCACACGCGCGCACGAGGTCACTATGGCTGCCATGCGTGTCGACCACCAGATCTTGGAGGAGCACCTCGTCTTCGAGACCATCGTCGACACCGCCACACGGTTGTCTACTTTGAAATACAGTTCATGCTATTTTCTCGAGGCCACCACCAGTGCCTTCTAGTGATTTGTCCTCTATAATGCTAATATGCAATCTGATGCTCAGTTAATAGTTTGGTCCTCTGAAATGTAATGTTCAGTTAACACTTTGGTCAAACAATTGCTACATTTCGTAGTACTGTTCTCAAGCATTCTTTGTTTTGTTAACTTTCTTATCTTCTAGTACATGTTTCTATTATGCAATGTCGTGCTCAGTTAACTATTTTGGTTCATTTGGTCTGCTATCCATTTAACTATTTGGTTCAATTCTGCAATTTGATTTTCATTTGCTGTGGGTACAATTTTGTATTTTTATGCATGTGACACCAATCGAATTTGGCTATACACACATTCTACTGATAGTATGGCAACTCTCAGTTAACCTGATCAAGATCTTCCTTATGTGTGTTGCAGGGAAACAATGGGAGACACTGCAGTTTACCATCGAGGTTTATTCACGCATGGTCCTTTGGCTAATAGCACATTATTGTGCAGTTGCAGGAATCATTCTAATATTTAGGTTTCTTACAATTTGGTCTTGCACATGTAGGTTATGCTGTCAGAGGCTTAGACCCACTGTTCGACCCATTTTGCATATGGGGAAATGAGATGTCCATGAATATCAGTCAAGTCAAGAAACTCGGAAAGATAGTTAGGATGAAGAAACTTGCGACGAATAACAGCAAGATCTTTGTTTGCACAATGAAGAAGACATCAGTCAACTATAGGACGGTACTAACTCTTTTACCTTGTTTTTACCCCTTGCGTCATTTCAAAATTTATAACAACGATTTGATGCATATCTTTGTTTTCAGTACTTTTCAAAGCAGTTCACCAATGATTACCTCTCAAACCACCTGCATGGTCAAGAGGCGAGGAAGGTATTCATTCAACACCCACAGTAAAATATTGAAGTCTTGCTGAAGAGGACAAAGGTTGGGCGGGCAATTATCCATAGCCACTGGCCTAAAGTTGCAAGGACATTCAACTTCACTAAAGGCTCAATATTTGCCTTCCGCTTCTGTAGTTTCCTGGATGAGATTCATCTGTCTATTTACCATGTATAATGCTACTTTCCAAAGGTTTTTGATGTTGCATTTGAAACTTGGTGATGTTGTGTAATGGCGTAACTGAGTGCCGAAGCTATGTGATGTAATTGGATTATGAAATCCTGGTTGCTGTTATACGGATATGAAATATCTGGTGTGTTTTATAAGAAATATCAATTTGACTAGTACATGGATTATCAATAATAGGCTAATTACCCTGCTTATTGGGGTTTTCTATTTCAGACGGTTACTCAGACAGCACCATGGGCGATGAACTAAATCAACCTACACGGTTTCTAGAAAGTAGGCGTGTTCGATCAACTAACAATCACACACGGCTTCTGGCAGAGAACTGTTTGTGTTAGGCCACCTTGCACAAACATTTCCACACACAAAAACTGTGTGTGATATACATACGAACAGAAATGATTATCTGGGATTCACCGTGTGGGATGTACACACGAGCATAAAAAATTGGGTTTCGATGCCCCGCCAGATTGCACACGAGCTCATTTTGTGAGCCAGGAGGGCCTATCCCCGACGGTTTCTGGGTCATGTGGGAAGGACCCCCCCCCTATCGCCCACACTCACTTGGCGACGGTTGCAAATGTCGTCGCGGAATGGGGTTAAAAACCGTTTGTATAGCACGTCGTTGTACCAGTGAGATGGTTGTCTCTCCCCCTGACATTGAACCTTCTTCGAGATCTGCCCCATGAACAAAGCCAACGAAGGCAGGCTTCCTGGCGGGTTGGATCCTGACGGGTCGTGCACGCTGAGCCGTCTCGATCATGTTGGTGCAGATGTCTGGCTCAGGCTCCGACTCTCCAATCTTGCCGATGAAGACATGAATTCCGCCGAAGGGGACCCGGTACCCATACTTGATTGAGTCGGCCTCTGGACCCCAGCCAGCATCCTCAATGTAAAGCTTGTCGCGGTGACTCTTGGTCATCCGGCCCACGGCGTATCCCTTGATCCCTGAGAAGCTACCCTTCAAGAACTCGAAACCACCATGCTCTGACAACACGGTGGGTGCCAACTGTCATGGATTTGTCATGGCAGTTTCCCTAGTGAAAGGACTTAGGTATGGAGCCATCTCAACTAGGTTAGCTTGAAGGGGCCGAACCTGGGTAAATTCCTTGGGTCATTCGTCCCGTTCAACCCCTTCAAGCTAACCTAGTTGCGATGGCTCCACACCTAAGTCCTTTCACTAGGGCAACTGTCGTGACAAATCCACGACACATGCCGTATTATAAACTTTGTCTCTTTATCCTTAGTTGTCAATACAATGTGAGGAAATAGACAATACATTAGCCATGGTACATGCTCATATGTTTGGAACCTGGTTTTATTATGTACTTTGCAGTAAAATACAACTAATATTTTACACAGGTTCACCAGAATAAATTTTGTATATAGACCAAAGCTATTCTATTTGGTTTTACTGCCTCCTTAATATCTTCTAATCTGGTACAATAAATGTACAAACTTAGCTTTTCAGCAAGTTATGGAACAAATGGTGGAAGCGCCACCTTCTGAAGGTGACGAGACAATGATAACCGCAATGTGACCTCTTACTGCAGTGGGTCAGTACCTGTCCACTAGCAGTGCAAACATCATGTTCCTGCATAATACTGGGTTGGTTGTTATGGCAATCTCGTCCAAACTGCCTCATGATCAAGATATGCAAGCTGAAAACAATGTTATATCTGCGCTCCAGACAAAAGTCCAATCCCTAACAAAGACCCTTTGTAAAACAAGGACAACCATTGTTTGATGTCGCCAAGATATGCATGGTTTAGAAACCAGAGTATCGGACATTTGCTATGTTGTTCAGGAGCCTAGGAGATATGAAGGCGAAGGTCATGGCGCTCCATCGGATAGTACATCATGAAAACTTAACAGTTAGGTCAAATGAACTGAGCTTCTAAACTTCTGGTGGTGCAATTATTTGTCGGACTGTTAACTTTTATGCCAACCTTCCTTTTGTTTTATGGTTGTAATTTGTTTTTTTGCGATACAAAATTTGATCTTAACGTGTAGCGGCCGGCTGAAGAAACCAGCAAGCCATTTTTGTATAGTGTAGGGTGGTCCCTATATTTGCACTGGTGGCGAACTTTGTTGCCTAGTTGATGTAATCTATGCAATTGCCTTAATAGCCTAGCCTTAATTTCTGGCTTATTTATTTCCCTATTCTTCTGTTTCCTTGGTTTGCTATTGGTCGCAACAACCATGGCCACATACGGACCATGGTAACTGATGGAGTCCTGGATTAGAGGGTCCTCGGACAGCCGGACTATATACTTTGGCCGGACTGTTGGACTATGAAGATACAAGATTGAAGACTTTGTCCCGTGTCTGGGTGGGACACTCCTTTGCGTGGAAGGCAAACTTGGCAATTCGGATATGTAGATCTTCTCTCTTGAATCCGACTCTGTGTAACCCTAGCCCCCTCCGATGTCTTTATAAACTAGAGGGTTTAATCCGTAGGACAAGGACAATCATAATCATAGGCTAGCTTCTTGGGTTTAGCCTCTACGATCTCGTGGTAGATCAACTCTTGTAATACTCATATCATCAAGATCATTCAAGAAGGAAGTAGGGTATTACCTCCATCGAGAGGGCCCGAACTTGGGTAAACATTGTGTCCCCCGCCTCTTGTTACCATCCGCCTTAGACGCACAGTTCGGGACTCCCTACCCAAGATCCGCCAGTTTTGACACCGACATTGGTGCTTTCATTGAGAGTTCCATTGTGCCGTCACGATAAAGGCTTCATGGCTCCTTCGATCATCGATAACGATGCGATCCAGGGTGAGGTTTTTCTCCCCGGACAGATCTTCATATTCGACGGCTTTGTACTGCGGGCCAACTCGCTTGGCCATCTAGAGCAGATCGAGAGCTACGCCCCTGGCCATCAGGTCAGGTTTGGAAGCTTGAACTATACTGCCGACATCCGCGGAGACTTGATCTTCGACGGATTCGAGCCCATGTTAGGTGCGCCGCACAGTCACGACGGGCATGACTTAGCTCTGCCGTCGGACGATGTTCGGGAGATCACACCTGTGGCTACTCCGGCCCTCAATCCGGAGTAGATCGTGCCGGCCGAGGACGGGTGGTTGGACCCCGCCACGGAAGTCGCACACTCAGCGGCGATAGAGCCGAATACTAACTTCACCTCCTATGAGACCTGTGTTACCGGACCCTTGGATTCGTCCCCGGCCATAGGCTGCGAACCGCTTGCGTCCGTGCCTATCGAATCTGACTGGGCACCGATCATGGAGTTTACCTCCGCGGATATCTTTCAGCACTCGCCCTTGGGCGACGTGCTAAATTCATTGAGATCTCTCTCCTTGTCAGGAGACCCTTGGCCGAACTATGTCCGGCTTGAGTGGGCAGCAGACGATGAAATTCATTCCCCACCCACCACCCACTTAATAGCCACTGTCGACGACTTAACTGACATGCTTGATTTTGACTCCGAAGACATCGACGGTATGGACGACGATGCAGGAGAGAAACGGGAACCACCACCCACAAGGCGCTGGACAGCCACTTCATCACACGATATATACATGGTGGACACACCCACAGAAAACAACGACGAGGAACGGGAGAATGCAGCGAAGGATAGTCCCCTCGAGAAGCAACCAAAGCGACGATGTAGGCGCCGCTCCAAATCCCGCCTCAGCAAAAATAGCGATAACAATGCAAGAAAGAATAATGCCCCGGTCGACTCCAAAGGAAATGATGATCACACGGACCCAACGATGGAGGAGGATGATCCAGCGGACGGCGAACATAGTACAGAGCCGCTGTCCGATCACGGCGACGTCGAGGGTAAAGCTCATCAACCTGCCTCTGGCGAGGACAACAGTCCGGACGACGGTGCACACATCATCCCGGAAGGGAACTTGGAACAAGAGAACCTCAATAGAAGGCTTATCGCCACCGCAAGGAGCCTGAAGAAACAGAAGCAAAGGCTTAAGGCCGCGCAGAATACGCTCAACAGCAGATGGAACAAAGTGCTTGACACTGAAGAAAAGTATGGCGGCAGTTGCCACACAAAGTGATATCCAAAGCGCAAGTTGTTACCTGAATTCAATGACGAGGCTTTAGAGCACACTCATCCGAAAAATAAAACGACCGATCAGCCGAATCGACCACCCTGCGGCCATGATAGGGCGGCTAACGACGTAGCACATAAGTCAGCACACGATTTACGTGAAGACCCGCACAAAAAAGCCGGTATGACCAGGTACATCTACAGATCTAGGAAGCGTGCTCCGACACAGAATCATGGCCGCCCAAATGACTATACTTACCGAATAACAGCTCGGAATCAAAACCAAACACTACAACCGTCCGAAGAATGCCATGACACATCAAAATACAGGGGTGCCGTGCACCCCCTGTGCTTCACCGACGAGGTGCTGGACCATGAATTTCCAGAGGGATTCAAACCCGTGAACATAGAGGCATACGACGGAACGACAAACCCTGGGGCCTAGATTGAGGACTTTATCCTTCACATCCACATGGCTCGTGGAGATGATCTCCACGCCATCAAATACCTACCCCTCAAGTTGAAAGGACCAGCTCGGCACTGGCTGAAAAGCCTCCCTGAAAACTCAATTGGAAGCTGGGAAGAGCTTGAGGATGCTTTCAGGGCCAATTTTCAAGGGACATATGTCCGACCTCCGGACGCAAACGATTTAAGTCACATAATTCAACAGCCCGGAGAGTCAGCCCAAAAGCTTTGGAACAGATTTCTCACGAAGAAGAATCAAATCGTCGACTGCCCGGATGCCGAAGCGTTAGCGGCTTTCAAGCATAGTGTCCGGGATGAATGGCTCGCCAGGCACCTCGGCCAAGAAAAACCGAGGACAATGACAGCCCTAACAAGCCTTATGACCCGTTTTTGCACGGATGAAGAAAGTTGGCTAGCCCGTAGCGGCACCCGCAACCCAGGCACATCCGAACTCAGGGATGGTAACGGGAAACCGCGACGCAATAAAAGCAAGCGTCGAAACAACGAAGACAGCCCATACAACACGGTGGTAAACACTGGATATGGGGCTCTTGGCACAGTCAACGAAAAAAGCCATTTAAAGGCAGCAGGGATGGACCGTCCAGACTAAACAAGATTCTAGACCGATTATGTTAGATTCATGGCACCTTCGACAAACCAGCAAACCACACCAACAAAGAATGCTGGGTCTTCAAGCAAGCCGGCAAGCTAAACACCGAACACACGGGGAGGGAGACACCAAGCGAAGACGAGTATGAGCCTCGCCGGCCGAACACTGGGGGACAAAAAAAATTCCCACCAGAGGTCAAGACAGTGAACATGATTTACGCAACTCACATACCAAAGAGGAAGCTCCAGCGCGCACCCCGAGATGTATACGCCGTGGAGCCTGTCACCCCCAAGTTCAACCCTTGGTAGGCCTGCCCGATCACTTTTGATCGCAGGGATCACCTGACCAGTATCTGGCATGGAGGATCGGTTGCCTTGGTGCTAGACCCAATAATTAACGGATACCATCTCACTCGAGTCCTTATGGACAGCGATAGTAGTCTTAAGCTGATATATCAGGACATCATCCGCAAAATGGGGATAGACCCGAAAAGAATCAGCCAAAGCAATACTACCTTTAAAGGAGTAATACCAGGCACAGAGGCCCGCTGTACGGGCTCTCTAGTACTAGAGGTTGTATTCGGTTCTTCCGACAACTTCCGAAGCAAAGATTTAACCTTTGACATCGCTCCATTCCGAAGCGGCCATCACGCACTACTCGGGAGAACGGCCTTTGCCCGTTTTAATGCAGTACTGCATTACGCTTATCTTAAGCTTAAGATGCCCGGTCCATGTGGCATCATCATTGTTAGCGGAAACACAGAGTGTTACTCACGTAGGGACGAATATGTGGCAGCTCTAGCAGCCAACCACTGAACGGCCTCTCCAACCAGAAGAAAGGATCGGTCGTCAAGACCGCGGACACGGTTATACGAGTCTAGTGCACCACTAGCTGTAACAGCTCAGATAAACCTAAGATGCGGTCGATGGATATACCCCCATAGGTGGTGCTAGGGGCTTCACGCATGTAAAAAGGGCTACAGTTCAGCCTGACCCTATTTAGATTGCATTTTAATGGTTCATTAAGAATAACCAACTTTTTTGCACGAAGACTTTCACCTACGTTTTTCTCTTTTACAGATAATCATCGTGCTACACCCTTCCAGAATACGTCACAATGGAGACACATGCGTAGACGTGTGGCAGGGCCCCGCTCAAAGGCTTCTTTTTAGATTAAGACCCTGTGTAACCTTTTTTACTGTCTCTTGTTGCTTCACTCCCTCCAGATACTCAACACAACCGAAAGGGATGCTGGCGTTATTGACATTTCATCACCTCAGACTAATGCAAGTACCTAGAAATTAAGGGCTCATAATCAAGGGCGTTTCTCAGCCTAGTATATGATGTAAAGTCCGAACACCTTAGGGACTGCTCGGCGTGGCGAGTTTGTCCTTATATGCATCAGCTCTGAATCATGTCTTTGGTCAATAGTTGGATTTTCTCGGCTCCTGTGTTTTGCTACCTTATGTTCCGCTCTATCGGCTAAGGTGGCACCGGGAGAACTACTGCGATTGTGCCCTAGTTCATCTGGATGAGCACCTCAGTAGAGAAAGCCGAAAACTGATTGTCATGATAAAGCGCGAGACTGGTCAACCACTCGATGACTCAGCGGAATCTCTGTGAGTCCTCCGCATTAACGAAGGACCGGTTTTCCAGTCATGTATGTACGCGCACCGTGTTCGGATGAGCGCAGAAGTACCAGGGGCTATATAGTAGCCCCAGCGTCAAACTCCTATGGCTAAGTGAAATTGTTAAATGTATATAGTCCGATTGCCTTGTTCGCTGCACTATCACCTCCTTAATGGACCAAGACGTTGGGTCAAGTGTGAACATGTGTTGTTCCGAACACCCCCGCATTATATGCGTGGGGGCTGAAGCTAATGACTACAAACTTTCAGGTTATATACATACATAAACGGCCGCACAGGAGGCATCATAATACTTTCAGGAAAAAATATAAACACAGCCTTTATAATCCAACTAGCATTGTTTTTACAATTGGGATACATGTCACTCGAACATGATACTCTTCGAGCATTGAGCCTCTATTACACGAGCGCCTTCCACGACTTCTTCAAAATAGTGCTCAGCCGAGACCTGGCCTACGGCCAGATCCTGGGTCACAATAGCAGTGGTCTCCATCTCTGCCCAGTATGTATTAACACGGGCAAGAGCCATCCGCGCACCCTCTATGCACGCCGACCTCTTTACAACGTCGATATGCGGCACAGCACCAAGGAATCGTTGCACTAAACCAAAATAACTATCCGGCCTTGGCCCCTTCGGCCAAAGATGATCCACGACAGATGTCGGTGTCAAAACCGGCGGATCTCAGGTAGGGGGTCCCGAGCTGTGCGTCTAGGCCGGATGGTAACAGGAGGCAAGGGACACGAAGTTTTACCCAGGTTCGGGCCCTCTTGATGGAGGTAAAACCCTACATCCTGCTTGATTAATATTGATGATATGGGTGTTACAAGAGTAGATCTACCATGAGATCAGAGAGGCTAAACCCTAGAAGCTAGCCTATGGTATGATTGTATGTTGTGATTGTTGTCCTACAGACTAAAACCCTTCGGTTTATATAGACACCGAATAGGGTTAGGGTTACACAAGGTCAGTTACAAAGGAGGAGATATCCATATACGTATTGCCTAGCTTGCCTTCCACGCCAAGTAGAGTCCCATCCGGACACGAGACGAAGTCTTCAATCATGTATCTTCATAGTCTAACAGTCCAGCCAATGGAGATAGTCCAGCTGTCCGGAGGCCCCCTAATCCAGGACTCCCTCAGTAGCCCCTGAACCAGGCTTCAATGACGATGAATCCGGCGCGTAGTTGTCTTCGGCATTGCAAGGCGGGTTCCTTCTCCGAATACATCACAGAAGAATTTGAATACGAGGATAGTGTCCGACCCTGCAAAATAAGTTCCACATTCCACCGTAGAGAGAATAATGTTTTCTTGTTTCAGCAGCATGACGTTACGTCATGGCCCGGTGATTATTCGAACCGTTTCTTTTATCCAGCCCCGCACATAACGTGAGGCAGTTTTTCGACACGTCTTGTCAAAGCAGAGATCGTGTCCCCTTATTACGGGATCTTCATCAATACGGGCGTGGGTAACCCAACCGCGCCGTCAATTGCGGCACCTGGGGGATAAGCGAGTTTTATCAGGCAAGTGGGGACGCTTAATTTTGTCCGCCCATATAAAGGGATAAGGATTCACCTTTCTATCCACGCCTTCTTCCTCCTCTGCTCATCCGCTCCCGCACACTCAAGCTCTAGCGCCGAAGTCCTCACTTCCATCTCAACCTTCTCCAACCATGTCCGGAGCGGGAGACAAGTGGATGGTCTCCTCCGTCACGGAGGGAAACGTCAAGAAACTGAGGAGAGCCGGATACCTGCCTGACGACATCGCGCACCGGCTCCTAGATGAGGGACAACTCATCCCCACCCCCGAGCCCCATGAGAGGGTGGTATTCCTCACCCATTTCCTCCGCGGACTGGGATTCCCTCTCCATCCCTTTGTCCGGGGGCTCATGTTTTATTACGGCCTGGATTTCCACGATCTGGCCCCAACCTTTATCCTCAACATCTTGGCGTTTATCGTCGTGTGCGAGGCCTTCCTCCGCATCAAGCCCCACTTCGGCCTATGGCTGAAAACCTTCAACGTCAAGCCGAAGATAGTGAGCGGCCGCCAGGCAGAGTGCGGAGGCGCCATGGTGGGAAAGATGCCCAACATCACATGGCTCGAGGGCTCCTTCATGGATACCATAAAGGGGTGGCAATCGGGGTGGTTCTATATCACCGAGCCACGCGACCCTGCATGGGCAGCGGCCCCCGAGTTCCGATCTGGCATCCCCATGCGGCTCACCTCCTAGAAAGAGAAGAGCCTGTCCTGGGGTAATTCAAAAGAGCTGACCGGACTCCAGTCATGTATTCAAAACATGGTGGACAAGAAGCTCAAGCTTGTCAACATAGTCCAGGTTATGCTCGTCCGCCGGATACTCCCGTGCCAACAACGGGAGTTCACCTTGTGGGAGTTCAACCCGACGCAGCACCGAACTCTGAACAGGCTCTTCGACACAACTCATGAAGATGCTTGGAGGGTGCTGTTCAAGGGCGCCGCGGTCCCTCCCTCCATTACTGAGGATCACGGGTTCAGCGTGAAGCGCCAAGCCAGTGTGGTAAGTTGTTTTACCTTTCACCGGATACTTGTTTTCTATATAGATTGACTCTATGCGGGATCTAAACTCCCGTGCCGTTAACAGGACTGGCACAAGATGGCCGGACAGATCGACTGTCCGGCTCCCTTGCCTGAAGGCCCCGCAGACGCTTTTCTGATGAAGATGCTGACTCTGGCCCCTTATAAGGTGTCGGAGAAGACCAAGAAAGCTAAGGGAGCTCGAAAGAGTTCCCGACGCCAGGCGTCATCAGACTCACCGTCCGATGACTCTGCGGCGCACTCTTCCCCCGAAGACAAGGAAGAGGAAGAAGAGGCTCCCCCACCGACTGGGGGAGACAAGAAAAGGAAGGCCGCCCCAACTGGGGAGGCCGGAGGGTCCAAGAAGGGAAGGATGCTCCTTCCGGACAGCTCCACCGCCGCCAACGAAAATGAAGATGAGTGGTTGCCCAGGGCCAAGCCCCAGGGGAGATCGTAAGTGTTCGGATACCAAAGTAACCCATAGGAGTCTTTTGTCACATTGCTTTCCCTAACTTCGAACTCAATTGTGCAGGCCGCCACGTGCCAATATCGAGGTATCCTCAGACGGCTCCCTGGGCTCGTCGGACATGGATAGCGATCCAGTCCCGACCGCCACCTCCCCTCATCCGGCCGACGACGCCGAGGTGCTGTCTCAAGAGGCACCGGATCAAGGGGGGACAGTCCCGGAGGTGCCTCAAGGTGACCTTTCGGACTCCGGGAGCCGAGGGGACGCGGTCCCGAGAGCTCCGAGTTCGGCCCTCAGTCGAACACCGCGCCAGACCCTCCAACGGTTCCTTGCTCGGGCAGGCGGTCCCCTTCTATGGAGGGTGAGATGCCTGTGCTGGTGACCTCTGTCCATCCAGAGGCGCCGGACACTATGTTGGAAGTGCTTCGCAGCGCTTCCATCGAGGAGGAGCAGCGCACTATCATGAGTCCGGTTATCCAGAAGGTTCAGTCCACCAAGACCGGATTGACTGAAGCCTGTACTAGCCTTCTAACAGTCTTCGAGGTAAGTGTTTTAAAATGTAGTAGAAGTATTATCTCATAGATAGTAGCCCCTGATGCTTTTTTTTGGTGTCCACAAAGAAAAGCCGAACAGAGGATCAAATAATATCGCAAGAGTCTAATATAAGTATGTCAATATGCATATGCAGGCTTCACTGCTGGCGTCCGCCGCACTAACTGTGGAGGTCGCCATACTGAAGGAGGCCCTCTAGGGGTCCCAGAAAGAGCTCAGCCTTGCTAAGAGGTAGCTCGAGGAGAACAAGGGTAAGTAATACCCCGTCTGTAGATGAAAAAAAGGGCGTGACTACTAAATGACAGGATCATTGTATGTTTGCCAGGGGCCACGACCGAGGTGGCGACCATGAAGCAAGCATTGTCCCAAGCCAAAGAAAAGGCGGCCCAGGAGCGCACCGAGCGAGAGAGGCACGAGGCTCGGGTGGGCGAGGTGTAGCAAGAGCTCCAGGCTCTCGTGACAAAGCACGAGGCGTTGGAGCTTGACTTGAAGACGAGAGAGTCTGAGCTTGCTGCGGCCCGTGAGAGCGCGAAGAGTGCCAAGGCCAAGGCCCAGAAGGCCCTTCAGGAGATCGATATGATGAAGAAGATAGAGGTGGGTAAGGCTTTCTATATGCAAAGCAAGCATGTAAAGGTGAATTACCGATTACTTACCCAAATCCGGAGCTCTTCAGGAGCATTCGCAGATTTGCCCCGCAGTGTGTCTGATGCCGCACTATTCTACCAAGCCGAGGACGGAAGCTCGTCGGAGAAGCTATTCTGGTCTTAGTATGTTGAGGCCGAACATCCGGTGCCAATGAGCGACCAGCTGAAGTAGATGGCCAAGCTACATAAGGCGGCCGATCAGGCCATGAAGGGCTTCATAGTCCGGTTGTGGCCTGGCGACGCCCTTCCGAATAGCTTCTTCGGCCTGGTGAGGCGGCTTGTGGATGCCTGCCCACGGCTGGAGGTCGTCAAGCGATCCGTCTGCATTGAAGGTGCACGCCAGGCCTTCGCCCGTGTAAAAACGCAGTGGGTCAAGCTAGGCGCCGAGAAGCTGATCAAGGAGGGGCTGCCGGAGGGCAAGGAGCACCGCCACCCCGAGATGTACTATGAGGGTGTTCTGCCGTGAGCCCGTCTTATCGCGGATGAGTGTTTGCAAAATGTAATATTTGAATGAGACTTGCTCATTTTGTCATGTATGTATGAAAACTTGTATCGTATTCGCTATGCAACGCTTTTGTGAATTTAAAATATTACCTTCTGTTTGGCTGTTTATCCAATCTGAGAGATGGCTAGTCCTCAGCTTCTGCCCCCATGCCACGAGTGCCGAGGTGTTCGAGATAAACCTGAGCACTCTTGTTCCCATGTTTGGGTCCTTCGAGGGAGGTGCTCAGCACAATGAACAAGGCAACCGGACTAATAATGCTTTATCACTCTCACTTAGCCATAGAATTCTATAATTTTAAATTTCGGCGAAGCCCCTGGTATTCGGAGGGCCGAATTTGGGGCGCGATACACGCCTGTAAGCCGGACGGAGCCGACCCCTCGCCCTAAGTGGCATAAGTCTTTAGGGACTCGAAAAACCTCGCCGAACAGCGACCAGTCTCTCGCCTTATCATGACAGTCAGTTTTAGCTTTCTCTATTGAGGTGCTCGGCCCGGCAGAACCGGGGCACAATCACAGTAGTTCTCCTAGCGCTACCTTAGCCGATAGAGCGGAACGTAAGGTACCAAAGACATGATTCGGAGCTGATGCATATAATGCTATAAGTTCGGGGTGCCGCACTTGTGAA
This sequence comes from Triticum monococcum, assembly GCA_034509565.1. NCBI lineage: Eukaryota > Viridiplantae > Streptophyta > Magnoliopsida > Poales > Poaceae > Triticum > Triticum monococcum. Next base: position 453,089,858 of record CM067847.1, read on the forward strand.
AGTGTTCGTACTTTTCACACCATATTGTGGGTACGGAAGCCCCTGGTGCGTTAGCCGTACCAGAGTGTACGGTTGCTAGACGTCATTAGTGAACACATAGATATGTATATATATATATATATATAACAAAAATGCGATAATAGTCGTAATGTCATGTATTGTATATTAAAAAATATCATTAAAGCAGAGTGATACAGATAGTGTAATAAGCAAAAGAGTAGGGCTATGTCCCTTCCAAGGGCGAGATGAGGAATTATATGAAATCTGTAATCCACCTGGGAATTTCGTAGTTGTCGGCCTCCTTGGTTGTTGTATCATGTGTTCGGCAATAGAGCTGCCGGACAGTGTTTCCAGAGATTGAAGTCCTGAAAGAAAGAGAAAAATAACCAAACGAGAAGCCCCTAGTGCAGTTTAGGTCGCGTTTTGGGGCGTGCCGCAGTTGTGCCCCCCCCCTCCCACCTGTGCCCATGGTATTTTTAATGCATAATTATGTACGCGCGGCACGAATAACGCCGTTGGGCTGGGATTGGGGTGGCCGCCGTATTGCTACGCGAGCTCAGATCACGCCAGGCGGTCTGTCCTCCGATTGCCCCGAGCGCGCTTGAGGGTGTCCGGGCTTTGAAACGCCGAACTGGTAGATTGCCTTGAGAGGCTGCTTTGTGCTTCTCCTGCAAGGGCCGCGGTGTGCTCCTCTGTTTGGAGAGAGCGCTCTGTGTTTCCATTGACTGTAATAACTCCGCAAGGTCCTGGCATCTTGAGCTTGAGGTATGCATAATGTGGTACCGCATTGAATCTAGCAAATGTGGTTCGTCCGAGCAGCGCATGATAACCACTGCGGAACGGGACTATATCGAAGATTAAATCTTCGCTTCTGAAGTTATCCGGGGATCCGAAGACCACTTCCAGTGTAATTGAGCCTGTGCAGTGGGCCTCTACGCCTGGAATGACGCCCTTAAAGGTCGTCTTTATGGGTTTGATCCTTGAGGGGTCCATACCCATTTTGCGCACTGTGTCCTGATAAAGCAGGTTTAGGCTGCTGTCGCCGTCCATAAGGACTCAAGTGAGGTGAAATCCGTCGATGATTGGGTCTAGGACTAGTGCGGCGAATCTGCCGTGAAGGATACTAGTGGGGTGGTCCCTGCGATCGAAGGTGATCGGACAGGAGGACCAAGGGTTGAACTTTGGGGCGACTGGCTCCAACGCATATACGTCCTTGAGCGCGCGCTTCCGCTTCCTCATGGGGATGTGGGTTGCGTATATCATGTTCACCGTCTGCACTTGTGGGGGAAACCTCTTCTGTCCTCTAGTGTGCGGCTGCCGGGGTTCTTCCTCGTCATCGCTATGCGGCCCCTTGTCCTTGTTTTCGGAAATTAACTTGCCGGCCTGCTTGAACACCCAACAATCCCTGTTGGTGTGATTGGCTGGCTTGTTTGGGGTGCCGTGTATTTGACACGAGCGATCGAGTATACGGTCCAAGCTGGACGGACCCGGCGTACTTTGTTTGAATGGCTTTTTTCGCTGACCGGCTTTAGAGCCTTTGAATCCAGCATTGACTACCGTATCCTCAGTACTTTTGCCGTTAATGCGGCGCTTATGCTTGTTGCGACGTGACCTGCTATTGCTGTCCTTGGTATCTGAGGTATCATGGTTCTTTGATATGTTATTACTGCGAGCCAACCAGCTGTCTTCTCCCGCACAAAAGCGGGTCATGAGTGTCGTGAGGGCTGCCATAGATTTCGGCTTTTCCTAACCAAGGTGTCGGGCTAGCCACTCGTCTCGGATGTTGTGCTTGAAAGCCGCTAAGGCCTCCGCATCCGGACAGTCGATGATTTGATTTTGCTTTGTAAGGAACTGAGTCCAGAATTGTCTAGCTGACTCTTCTGGCTATTGAATTATGTGGCTCAAGTCATCGGCGTCTGGTGGTCGCACATAAGTGCCCTGAAAGTTGTCGAGGAATGCGGCTTCCAGATCTTCCCAACAGCTAATGGAGTCCGCTGGCAAGCTATTATGCCAATGTTGTGTTGGTCGTTTGAGTTTTAGTGGGAGGTACTTGATGGCATGTAAGTCATCACCACGGGCCACGTGGATGTCGAGGAGGAAGTCCTCAATCCATACCGCGGGGTCTGTAGTGCCATCGTATGATTCAATGTTTACAAGTTTGAAACCTTCTGGGAATTGATGTTCCATTACTTCGTCTGTGAAGCATAAGGGGTGTGCGGCGCCTCTGTATTGGGCTATATCACGACGCAGCTCGAATGGGTCCTGCCCGCTGTGTTCAGCCCGTCCAGATTTGCTTTTACTATATCCGGTGTGACGTTTATCATCTCGTAGAGTGGTGCGCCCTCGTGATCTGTAGATCGATCTTGAATGCTTTGCTTTGTCCTCCAATATGTCTTGCAGGTCTGGCATATCTCCCCATGCCTTTTTATTTGAATGGCGTTTGGGTGGAGGGTGAGCTTTTGGCTGGAATTCCTCTCTATCGCGGCCATGAGGTGGCCGATCAGCCGTTTCGTACGCTTCTTCCTCCAGTCGGGGAAGCAACATGCACCTTGGATAACTCTTGGAGGGACGCTCGAGTTTACATTGCTCGGCCGCGAGGACTTCAGTTCATTTGTCAGCTAGCAGATCTTGGTAAGCTTGAAGCTGCTGCTACTTTTTCTTCAGGCTATTTGTCGTGGCCATAATCCTGCGCTTGAAGCTCTCTTGTTCGACGGGATCCTCTCGTACAGTGAATTCATCGTCGCCGAGGCTTGCCTTGTCTTCGAAGGGGGCATGTAATTGTCATCCTCCTCCTCTCCGCCAGCCGCTCTCTTAGGAGAGCTGGCTTCTTCATCCTCCTGATCTAACTCTTGCTGGAGGGGATTTTTGTTGTCTTTGGCGCTATCCGGAGTGTTATTATCTCCTGTGCTGGTGTCACCACTTTTGCTTTGGTGGGACTTAGAGCGGCGCCGCTGACGTCGGCGCTTGGGTTGCTTCTTGGAGGGGCCATCCTCCGCTATCTCGTTGTCGTTGCCTTCATTGGGTGTATCCACCATGTATATGTCATACGATGAGGTGGCTTTCTAGTGCCCTATGGGTGCTGGTTCATGTTTGTCTCCTACATTGTCGTCCATACCGTCGATGTCTTCGGAGTCGAACTCGAGCATGTCGGTTAAATCATCAACAGTGGCTACAAAGGGGGTGGTGGGTGGGCATCGAATTTCTTCGTCGTCCTCATCCCAGTCCTGTTGGCCATAATCCGGCCAGGGCTCTCCTGACAAAGAGAGAGACCTTAGTGAATTCAGAATGTCGCCGAAGGGCGAGTGCTGAAAGATATCCGCGGCGGTGAATTCCATGATCGGCGCCCACTCGGGTTCGATTGGTAGGGGCGCGGATGGTTCGGTGTCCGGAAGAGAGTCCGGCACCTTGGAGTCACGGGCTGTGCAGAGGATTATGCTGGTGTTCGGCTCGATCGTCGTCGAGACTACAGCCCCTGAGGCGGTGTCCAGCCACCCGTCCTCGATTGGCGCAGTTGGCTCTGAGCTAAGGGTCGGAGCTGATGCGGGCGCGGCCTCTGGAGTACCGTTTGGTGGCAGAGCTAGGCCATACCCATCGCGACCGTGCGGCGCGCCCGGCTGTGGCTCGAATCCGTCGAAGATCAAGTCCCCACGGATATTGGCCGTGTAATTCAAACTTCCAAATCTGACCTGATGGCCAGGGCGTAGCTTTCAATCTGCTCCAAATGGCCAAGCGAATCAGCCCCGCATTGCAAAGCCGACGAATACGAACATCTGTCCGGAGAGAAAAGTCTCACCCTGGAGCGCATCGCTATCGATGATAGTAGGATCCATCAAGCCTAACGGCGATGACACAGAGGAACTCTCAATGAAAGCACCAATGTCGGTGTCAAAACTGGCGGATCTCGGGTAGGGGGTCCCGAGCTATGCGTCTAGGCCGGATGGTAACAGGAGGCAAGGGACACGAAGTTTTACCCAGGTTCGGGCCCTCTTGATGGAGGTACGTCCTGCTTGATTAATATTGATGATATGGGTGTTACAAGAGTAAATCTACCACGAGATCAGAGAGGCTAAACCCTAGAAGCTAGCCTATGGTATGATTGTATGTTGTGATTGTTGTCCTACAGACTAAAACCCTTTGGTTTATATAGACACCGGAGAGGGTTAGGGTTACACAAGGTCGGTTACAAAGGAGGAGATATCCATACACGTATTGCCTAGATTGCCTTCCACGCCAAGTAGAGTCCCATCCGGACACGAGACGAAGTCTTCAATCTTGTATCTTCATAGTCTAACAGTCCGGCCAATGGAGATAGTCCGGCTGTCCAGAGACCCCCTAATCCAGGACTCCCTCAACAGACCTCACGACAAATCCGGACAACCTATGGAGTTCGGCCCACTCGGCCATTTGTTCATTCAACAGCAGCGGACGCGTGGGAGCACTGAACTGCGACCAGAACAACCTCTCCACTTCATGATATTTCTGATCTTTGAAAAACTCAGTCGCATTAGCAGCACTCATTGCCAAGTCCGAATACGCGTCTGCAGCACTCCATAATTGATCCAGAGGGGCATATTTTGGATCTCCGAACTTCGACTGCAACAAAAAGGGCTTCCCAGCCGTGATATCTCTGGCTTGACAGAGCTCCTCCTTCGCCGCTCTGATTTCAGAGCGGGTTTCCTTGGCTGCTTCCATGGCTTTCTTCAGGTGAGCCGCGTTTGCTTGGCTTTCCTTTTCAAGGAGCTCATATCGGCCAGCGGCATCTTTCAGCTCAACAGCCATCTTGGATATTTTATCTTCCCTCTGGCGACGAGCAGCCTGTTCGGCTCTTAAGTCTTCGGCCGCCTTTAGGGAGGCCGCATCACTTCTCCTTGCTTGTTCCTTGGCTCGAGCAAGTTCCGCCCAAAGGGTCTCCACGGCTGCAGCTCCATCTGCAGTCATAGCATAGTATAGATACTAGCATCATGCTCCTCTTAATATTTGTTGACCACCCGAAAATACATACCATGTGCCTCGTCAAGCCGCTTGTTCACAAGCGCAATGTCAGCATCTGCCGCATCAAGTTGCCGCCTCAGTCCGACAAACTCAGCAGTCCGGCCAGCCACCAGACCCTCAGCCGCCTGCACATGAAAGCAGCGCGATCATTACCTAGGACTATGATCCTCTGTTTGCCGCCTCTAGACAGCAACCAGAGTCTCAGGGGATACTATCTGTATAGAGCACACCTAGCGTATGCGGTATCGTCAAAGAATTTTATATATTATTTTGCGTACCTCAAAGCCTCTTAGCAGGATCGTAAAAGCCTCATGCAATCCACTTTTGGCGGATGAAATTCTCTCAGCCGTCGTACCCATTAAAGTACGATGTGCCTCTGAGATAGCCTCTTGCTCCAAAAGACCCATCAGTGCGTCCGGTTGTGCACCGAAAAATCCTAGACTCTTTCTATTGCTCTCCTTAGGAGCCGAATACTCCGGACTTCCGGTGGCCCAAGGGTCACTTTCTGGCCTTGGTGGATTAGGAGAAATCCTCCGTGATGACACCTCAGGGTCGTCCGCCCCAGGTGGCGGGGAGGCAGGGGGAAGTGTTTCGCTCTCCATCATCTCCGGAAGAAGAACTCTGTCGAGAAGGGCTACGAGCCGGACTGCAAGATATATGTCGCGGTTATTGTCCTCGGAGATAAAGCAGGATATATTTACGAAAAGTACGCTTGTTCACTTACCGCTCGGTGGAGGGCTGGCCCCCTTGCGGGCACTGTGCGGTAAGGACGCCCTCCAGGGCAGGGTCCCCTGGCGAAGGTTTCTTCCCTCATTTGGAAATCTACGTTTCCAAGTCTTTAGAGGCAATCCTTTTCCTTCCTTGGGGAGAGGGGAATCTGGATTCTTCTCCCCGATTATCCTCCTTCGCGGAGACACTAATTCCCCCGGTTTGGATGAATAATGCGTGAAGCCTGCTTTCGGCTTCTTTATTCCGCCCTTCATCTTCCCCTGATGGCACTTGATACGGTGCACGCTCAAGCATCCTAGCTAGCATAGGATCCGGTAAGCCTTCGGGAAGGGGGGCCGAACACCTGATCCTCTTTGCCTTTCTTATGAAGTCCTGGCCGAGAGCGATTTTTTCAGAATGATGTTGTGACAAATAAAAAGACAACATGTTCGCCGCAGAATTACTTACGTGGGTATCTGGACGGTTGCAATTGAGACCCGCATCCTCGGTGGTGTCCGGACACTTTATTCGTGATCCGAAGAACAATCTGTACATCTCTTCGAGCGTCATGCCAAAGAATTGCTGAATAGTTCGTGGTCCTTCTGGGTTGAACTCCCACATACGCAGAGATCGACGTTGGCATGTCAGGACCCGACGAACTAGCATAACTTGCATTACCTTGACAAGACCGACATCCCTCTTGAGGAGATCTCGGATGCGACTTTGCAATGTCAGCACGTCATTAACTGGCCACCAGTCCAGCCCCCTGTTGACCCATGATGCCAGTTGCGGCGGGGGGGGGGGGGGCGAGCGGAAGGCTGGGCAGAGGCCCACTTTTTACTTTGGGGGGCTGTGATGTAAAACCACTCCCGCTGCCATAAGTTGGGCACCTCCGGGAAGGAGCCCTTAGGCCATGGAGCATCGACGCCTTTGCTTATTATGGCACCTCCGCATTCTGCATGACGCCCATCGACCGTCTTCAGCTTCGCAGTGAAGGTCTTGAGCCATAAGCCGAAGTGTGGGGTGATGCGGAGGAAGGCCTCGCACACGACAATAAACGACGAGATGTGAAGGAGGGAATCTGGAGCTAGATCCTGGAAATCGAGCCCGCAATAGAACATAAGCCCTCTTACAAAGGGATCAAGACTGAAGCCTAGCCCTCGGAGGAAGTGGGAAACAAATATGACACTCTCGTTGGGTTCGGGAGTGGGGATGACCTGCCCTTGAGCAGGCAGCCTATGTGAGATTTCGGCAGTCAGATACCTGGCTTCCCTTAGCTTCTTGATGTCGTCCTCTGTGACAGAGGAGGCCATCCACCGACCCTGAAGGTTAGGTATGGACATGGTTGAAGGTCCGAAGCACTTAGCCTAAGCCTTGGGTGTTGGAACTCGAGGTGGGGGAAGGGAAGGATCGGGCGCGAGAAGAAAAGGACAGGCCTTGGCCCCTTTATAAAGAGGGTGAATATCAAGCGTCCTCCTCGTGGCCGTTTGGAACTTGCCTAAAATCGAGAAGTCATACTAACAAACACGACTGGGTTACCCACACCTGTATTGATGGGAATCCCGTGATAAGGGGAAAACGATCTCTGCTTCGACAAGACGTGCCAATAAAACCGCCTCGCAACACGTGCATTAGCAGGCAAGGAAAAACGGTTTGTAATGACCGGGCCATGGCAGGATGTCATGTTATGAAAAGTTGTCAGCAGATTAGGTTTGTGGAATAATATGCTCTCTATGGTGGTATGTGGAATTCGTTTTTGCAGAGCCGGACACGATCCTTGTGTTTAAAATCTTCTATGGAGTATTCGGAGGAGGAACGCGCCTTGCAATGCCTAAGAAAATCTGCGTGTTGGACTCATCGTCATTCAAGCCTGGTTCAGGGGCTACTGACGGAGTCCTGGATTAGGGGGTCCTCGGATAGCCGGACTATATACTTTGGCCAGACTGTTGGACTATGAAGATACAAGATTGAAGACTCCGTCCCGTGTCCAGATGGGACTCTCCTTTGCGTGGAAGGCAAGCTTGGCAATTCGGATATGTAGATCTCCTCCCTTGTAACCGACTCTGTGTAACCCTAGCCCCCTCCGGTGTCTATGTAAACTAGAGGGTTTAGTCCGTAGGACAAGTACAATCATAATCATAGGCTAGCTTCTAGGGTTTAGCCTCTACGATCTTGTGGTAGATCAACTCTTGTAATACTCATATCATCAAGATCAATCAAGCAGGAAGTAAGGTATTACCTCCATCGAGAGGGCCCGAACCTGGGTAAACATTGTCTCCCCCGCCTCTTATTACCATCCGCCTTAGATGCACAGTTCAGGACCCCCTACCCGAGATCCGCTGGTTTTGACACCGACAGTAACCTTGAGCCTGCTACGGCTCGTAGGATCAATGGGCCTCCTATGGGTCGCCAGATGAATGGGCCTCCAACGGGCCATAGAATCAATGGGCCTCCTATGGGCCATCGGATAAATGGGCCAGCATGGGCCGAAAACGGGCCATTAGCAGGCCGGAAGATAGCAAAGGCTTAATTCTATCATAGGCATAACGGGTTGTTAATGGGCCAGAATACATGATGGGTTGGAAACAGCGCAACAGGTTAACATGCCACAAATGGGCCAATTCTAACCATGGGCTGAATTTGGCCCATTAGGAGAATAGGCCAGTAACGGGCCGAAAGTAATCGAGGACCGAAAAGGAGCTCAAGAATGTATGGGCCGTCAGTAGGCCGAAAGCTAACATGGGCTAGAAACGGCCCATTTGAATCATGGGTCATTGATGGGAATAAAGAAATTTATTGTTTGTTATGGGTCAGAGTCGCCATGGGCCACTAAAGGGCCCAAAGATACGAAAGGTCTCATATGGGCCGAAAGACGTCGTGGGCCATACATGGGCCAAAAGTGAAATGGGCTGGTGTTATACTGGACGGCCCACATGACGCTGTTGCGCCGAATTTGGGAACGCCATAACAGGTCGTAAGATACCGGGCCGTAAAATGGGCTATATGCGAACAGACCATTAAGAGGCTTTTCATGGGCCAGGCCGCTAGCTTTTGACCAAGTCAAATGGGCCAGGCTTTGTAATCTAAATAGGCCATTGTTGGTCCGTGCCACATGTTGAGATATCATAGCCGTCTCTCTGTCCCAATGACATGCTGACACGTGGTTCCTCTGGTGAATGAGAATTTTACACGTGCAAAATCCCCATTGGTCCAGGTTGTTAACGGGTTATTGGATCCAAACCGGAACCCGATAGCTTAACAATGACCCATTACGGTGGATGCCACGTGTTGGTTACCCTTGACGAAAGCACTTCCATGAAGCACCATTTATCGTCATGGAAGTGGACACTTCTGTGATGATAATTTTGGTATTGTCATGGAACACTTCTACGACAGCACAGGTATGACTATCTTGATTCTGTCATAAAGTCATCATGGATGTACATGCATGACAGAAAACGTGACCTACTATGACAAACACGTATCATCATGGAAGTGGTTATTTGTAGTGAATGCTATAAGAGGGACTGCATAAAAACACCCAAGTTCATCTTGGGCCTGCCTTCATCAGATACAGGAAAATTTCTTTGCCATCCATACTCTCTTGTAATCAGTGAATGATGTGCGATTTTCCCACCAAACACAAATGTAAGGGTGCTACTTATCTAAAGTTAATACCAGAATGCACTACTGCAGGATGCTGCTAACGCGACACTACAATCAGAGACCCTTCGAAGAAACTATGTGTGATGCATTAATCGCAAACTATGATGTAAAAAACCCATAAAAAAGATGCAAAACATTTGTGATGGTAGATACATCAAACACAGTTTAGATATTAGTTGCGTGTGCTATGCTGGGCATACGGTTCAGTTCAATGAACTGTTTGCGATGAGGCAGAACAACAGAAACAGGCAGATATATCATTGTGTGTGTGATAAACGGCATACAGTACGCTTGGATGAACTGTTTGCTATTAGGGTATGCAACAGAAACGGTCAGCCAGATTAGGGGGTGTGTGATATATGGCATACAGTTCACTCGGACAAACTATTTTCGACTAGGAACACAACAGAAATGGTTCAATTTAACAAGATATGTGTGATATGCGGCATGCAGTTCACATAGATGAACTGTTTGCTATGGGCCAAAAGAACACAAATGATTCGTGTAAACAAGATGTGTGTGATACGCGGCAAATAGCCCACTCGGATGAACTGTTTGCGATGAGAAAATATAACACATATGGTTACTAGAGTTAATTTGTGTGTGATTCTGTGTCTAGTAAAAACTTGAAAAATGCATACTAGTTGCTTGCGATGGCTAGGAGTATCGCACATGATGCGTGTGCGAGTACTCGTGTGCAATGATTAGTAAGTCACACATACGTTTCCTTATGTTAACACATGTGTGGTAACACGTGACACCGCAAATGGTTGTCGTGTTGTGTGCTCCACTTAGTCTTCCCGTGCTCCCGTAAAGGCTTCCCACGCTCCACGAGGGTGAATTGTAAAATCCCCAATCCCGTAGCCAGCTGCTAGCTATAAATAACCACAGCAATGGCTACCACCAGTGACCCTCTACTAATCCACTTGCTAGCTAGTTACCCACACATACCGGCATACCCCCCAACGGCCGACGACAGAATGGAGTTGTGATGCAGGAACGGGCGCCGAAGATCATAGTTTAGGTTGATTAATTATACCTCTAGAGCCAGATGATTCCGTCTCTGGAGGTATGATTAATTATCATAATCTAAGATCAAACAACTAAAGCTTCCCCAAGGTGATCATGTGCCGGCCCCAACTATTAGCAGAGCGCGCGCGGAGGGACGCGACCTGCGATCCTTGGCACCTAAACGGCGAGTAAAGCGCGTGGAGGCATATGAGAAGAGCACATCACAGTCGCCTCAACGACGAATAACCACACTGGCATATTGCAATTCTAGTCAACCTTCTGGCACCCCGTGGGAGGTGCGACGGCGCATCCATCGGACACGATGGTGTTATCCGAACCATCTATGATAGTGGGCAGACACGTACACGTACATACGAGAACGCAGTACCACATACACCATCCGGGAACCGTTTGGAGCTTCCGATGCGTGTGCGATGCGTGGCCTATGGTTGATCCATCAAAACTGTTTGCAATGAGCCAGAACAAAAGAAACGGCAGCCATATGAAGGTGTGTTTTGAGCTTCGAGCCCATAATAATCAAGAAATTTTGACCGTGTTTCTCGTCACATTCCAGATTACAACGCAATAGGTAATTGCAAATTTGTTCACATTGATCAAACCTAAATTTGTTCATAGCACCGGGCTATAAAAACCACCCACTCAAAAATTACTTCCCAGTTCCTCTCCTCATCACCCACGAAACAAGTCTTTCCTGCCAGTCGTTCCGCCATGACCGGTAGGAGGAATTTCTGGTGGACATATAACCAGGGAGCAAAGACCAAGGTCACAGAAGCACTGGAGAGGTCCCGCCGCTATGCGATAGCCATAGCCGAGATGTCCCGGAGCGTCGTGGAGCCCTGGAACGAGCTCTCATCGACACACAAGGGCCCTCACAAGAGAACTCTCCGCGTCGGCGATCGCGACGAGCTGGCGTTGCTGAAGTCCTTGGCCAGTGACGATGACATTCTCGCTGGCCTAATTAAACAGTAGGAGTTGGTCGACGGCTTGATGAAGCTGCTCGAGATTAGAGATGCCTCAGTTGAGAAGGCGACTGACCTCATCGAGCAACTCATGGGTGACAATGCGAAGCTCCTCAAGGAGCTCGCCGAGATGGAGGAGGAGGCCGCCGGCTGGAAGAAGCTGCATGAGTAGAGCAGTGCCTCGGGCATGAGCCGGAAGAAGGTCGTCGAGGAACTGATCAGGTGACTTGAGGAAGCTCTAGATCAAGCGCGAGCAGGAGGTGGAGGAATCCGTGGCTGCTATCAAGCAAAGTCGTGAGGAAATGAAGACGGAGCTGGAGGATGTCGTCGCCCGATGATCCATCAAGGAGTAGAGACAATAGCGACCCAGATCGTTGTCTCGATTTCCTTCTTCTCTTGCCCCCTTGTCTTCCGGGCTTTGCCACATGTGGCACTTAAAATTAACTGGAATATCTACGGCTATTATTATCTGCGCCATTGTAAATTTGTCATCGTATTATCCATTGCCATTTTATTTGTCATCGTATGATCTGTTGCCATTTTATTTGTCATCGTATTATCAGTTGCCCTATGTGGCATTTTAAATTATACAAAATATGAGTTGAAAACACGAACAAAGCAAATGCTAACGTTGAGCGGGGCCATGGGATCACAAGCAAACACCCTCCATCTAGGTGCTTTAATTAACCACCTGTTAAAGAGCGGCTCAGCCGCCATTAATGGAGAAGTTGTGAGTTAGGCAGGCGACCGGTGAATGGAGGTCAAAGAGCTCGCTTCCCGGTGAGCATGGGCGACCTTGCTGCTCACACATGTCCCATCGAGCCTGCGAGGTGGACAGGATGCACGTGTCCCCTCAAGCTTGCGCGGCAGACTGCTCGCACGCGTCCCATCGAGCCTGCATGGCACACTTCTCGCGCTCGTCCTGTCTAATCAAACTACTGCACGCACGCCATTGAGTATGGTTAAATTTTGGCACAAAATACAAAGATGACCAATGAACAAGGGCGGAGGTAGTCTGATCCCATATAAGAAAAGAGGGATGCATGGCCGCACTTAAATGGTTACGGGAATACAAGGTTCCTATAATACAACCCTTTGCAATATTAATGTGTCAGCTATTTGTTTCAAAAGTACTTCGTTGGCTATTAATGTGTGCGCCTTGTCTCAAACTGGACGGTTTTTTACCACGTCATGTATGTGCCATGTCATGAAACCATGCCAAGTTTCATGTTTTTTGGGTGAATTTTCGATTTACTAGGATTTAAAAACTGAGATTCTCAATGTTTCAGGACGACGAGATGTTCGTAATTCATTCCCATTCCTTCAATGAGACCTAAACATGCACCCAATGGCACATGTACAATTTTCCATCCATTTTTCTTCACTGGAGCATGTGCTTGTAGTTCAAATTTGAATTATGAACTACATTAAATGCCTAGAAAACTCAATTAATATATAAAATGGCCAAACAAACCCTGAACAGTTTCAAATTTCAGCACGACGCTCCTGTTATTCTATGTTGCCTGTAGAAAATAAAATAAAAGGCGAGAAGAGGCAACGATTATCGTTTCGCCCACAAGAGGGGCATGTTTCCCTGCCCGAACCATGAGGGTTACGAGAAGCTTCAGTTTGTAACAGGCTTGTAATATAGCTTGGCCCAAATTGGACATTTTTTACCATGACATATATGTGCCATGTCGTGACACCATGCTAAGTTTCATGATTCTTTAGTGAGTTTTGGATTTAGGGAGATTTAAAAACTGAGATTCGCAATGTCTGAGGCCGAGCCAGGGCACCGAGACGGTTGAATTCATTACCATTCCTTCCATGGGACCTAAACATGCACCCCAAGTACACATGTATGATTTTTCTAGCCATTTTGTTGCACTGGAGCTTGTATTTGTAGTTCGGATTTGAATTATGGACATTAAATGCCTAGAAAACTCAATTAATGAATAAAAAAGGTCAAACGAACCTTGCATAATTTTGAAGTTCAACATGAATCTCCCGTTGTTCCATGTTGCATGTACAAGAAAAAACAAGGCTAGAAGAGGAAGTGATTATCGTTTTGCCCACAAGGGGGCACGTTTTCCTATCGAAACCACGAGGGTTCTTGCGAGAGGCTCGGGTTTGTAAGAGGTTTGTTATAAATCTTGGCCCAAATTGGACAATGTTTTTACCACGACATATATGTGCCATGAAGTGACACCATGCCAACTTTCATGAATTTCTGGTGAGTTTTGGATTTACGGGGATTTAAAAATCGAGATTCCAAATGTTTGAGGATGAGCCAGGACACCGGTAGGGTTATAATTCATTCCCATTCCTTGCATGGGACCTAAACATGCACCCAAGGACACATGTATCATTTTTCTAGCCATTTTAGTGAACTGGAGCATGTATTTGTAGTTCCAATTTGAATTATGGGCATTAAATGCCTAGGAAACTCAATTAATGTATAAAAGGCCAAACGAACCCTAAATAATTTTCAATTTCAACACGGATATCCTATTATTCCAGGTTGCCTGTAGAAAAAAATACAAGGAGAAAAGAGGCAGTGTTTATCGTTTCACCCACAAGGGGGACACATTTCCCTATCGGAACCATGAGCCTTCTTGAGAGAAGCTCCGATTTGTAAGAGGCTTGTAATAAAACTTGCCCCAAAGTGGATTTTTTTCCTTGATATATATGTGCCATGTCGTGACACCATGCCAACTTTCATGATTTTCGGGTGATTTTTGGATTTAAGGGGATTCAAAAACTGTTATTCTCAATGTTCGAGGCCGAGCCAGACACCGAGACAGTTGTAATTCATTCTCATTCTTTGCATGGGACCTAAACATGCATCCAAGGACACATGTATGATTTTTGTAGCCATTTTGGTGCACTAATTTGAATTATGCACATTAAATTAATGCTTATAAAACTTAATTATGATGTTCAAAAAGGCCAAATGAACCCTGAATATTTAAAGCAATTCTGGTCAACCGTGTGTCACCCATGGGTAAGCACTGGGCGCATGCGTCGTGCTAGCTCACGCTTCCTTCTCTACTAAGTTTTCCATATTAATGTTGTTATATATATCCAAACACACTACCATTTCCTACCACTCCTCCCATCAGTTTCCCACCTCTTCTCCCATCGGTTTCCCGCTGCCAGTGTCAGTGCTCATAGAAGGCTAGGCGGCGACACACCGGCCATGTAAATATTGCACACAATTTCTAAAAGCAAAAACGTGTGTGATAGTAGGGAGTAGGTCCCATAGAGTGACCAGCGTGAAATGCCTTAAAGGCAAGGAGGCAATTATGATCGGCAAGGGGCAGCTTCCCATCCGTAACCTGGTCGGATAGAACGCAGAAGTTAAACGGGCTCAGGCTGGAGTAGTCTAAGGATGGGTGACCCGGTGGGAAGTTGCATATCTCAAGCTTCATTTAAACGCGATGATACAGTCATTATAGACATTTATCAACTAAATGTCTCTATACTGACATGTCATGACGATTATATAAACCTTGGGATCCTTCTTTTGCTAATTTGTAGAATATGTTTTTTTATTGTTATTTTTTGTTCTAAAAAATCGAAGAATGATAGACATATGTATAGGCCCACACAAATTATCCCTTTGACCCAACGCACGAGAAGGGTTTACTCTTTGCTCCATGTGCTATGTTAGAGCAAATCAAGTTTCAGCACATGCGTTGGATGGCACCCCTACCCCCCCCCCACCTGCCTCAAAGTTGTGTTTCCGACATGGTACGTCTTTAACCTGGATGCGAGGGTATGATGTTTAGTTTGTAATGTTACTGATGTAGTTTCTGCGCCATCGAACTTGTGCTTTCGGGATTTGAACAAATCGCACACCAGAACCATACATTTTTTCGGGCCGCAGGCAGGGTATAGGGGGCCAGGTTTTCTGATCGAGCATGTCTACCTTGTGCAGTTTATAGGCGTCGCACATATCTGTGGGCTCCCCGAGGTCTATATATATCATCCTTGATCAATAACAAGGGGCCCACACAATCTATCCCTTTGACCCAACATACGAGAAGGATTTGACCATGATGGTTTCCTATTGCTATGTGTGCCATGTTAGACCAAATAAAGTTTGAGCGCATGCGTTGGATGGCACCCCCCAGCCTCGAACTTGGGTAACCGACATCGTACGTATTGAACCTGGCTTGGGGTCGGGTACGGCATTCGTTGTGTAATGTAGTTGGTGCCCCATCAAAGTTGTACATTGGGGATTTGAACACATCACACACCACCTGTAACATCCCATATTTTCAATTTGGAATGTTATACAGAGGTCATTCATGCATATCATATTTTACTGCAGTTTTGCTTTACGGTCCTCGAAATTCTAAGAAACTCAAGGACCCACGGAGAGAGTTGGAGATTTCACGTTTTTCATATTTGAATTTTATCAAATATCGAAACAAGGATCACTTTGGTTTTAATTATTTTTCTCTCTGAAAGTATTTCATATTAAAATATATGGGAGGAGATAATATGACTTCTCAAAAAAAAGGTAATATAGGAGGAAAAATATTAGAAGAAAATAAATAATTTCTTTTTGGACTTTTATTGCTATTTTATTTGAATTAGGAAAAATATGCATTTTTCAAAATTGCATTAGAGGCCCAAAATTGCATTAGAGGACCATGATAATTTATTTCAGGATTCTTGGACTCCGTTTAGTATTCCTTTTGTTTGTTTTTCCGCGTGAGGATTATTTAAAAAAAAGTGCACCGACCTAACCGGGTCGTGCCCGATCCGGACACTGCCCGGCCAAGCTTTATAAGCCACAGCCCGACCCCGCCACCATCCTAGCCGCCGCGCCGCCGCTGCCTCGATCCGCGCGCCGCCGCCGCCGTCCGGTTTTTCTAGGGAAAAAAGATCGGTTCTTTTCCTAGTAAACCCTAGATTCATTTTTTTAGATTTTGGTTCAGTTTTTCGTAGGTTTATTATTTAGCTGACGTTCGTCCATACGTTCGTTTTAACGAATGATGTTCGTCAGTTAGCCGCAGACAGCAAACGTTCATTTGTTATCCTGTTCGTCTGTTTTATTTTCCAGGGTTTCTCCGTGATTATTTTCGATCGCGATTTCCGCCATAATCTTTGTTTTAGTTTATCTTTTCGCTCGTTTAACCAAATTAGGTGAAACAAGCGCCTAGATCTTCGTCTCGAAGCCCTCTTTCTGTTTAACCAACTTGATCAAGATTTTGGTACTGCAAAAAATTGACTTTAGTCCAGATTAGTAAACAGATCTTGTTTCTTTCGTAGTTTGAGTTTCGTTGCTCCATTTGATTTGATTCTTTTTGCAAATCAAATCTCTTCAGTTGAGTTTTCAGATTTGATCTTCTTATTTGAGTTTTGCCCGTGCATATTCGCTTGATTGCTTATGTATGCTATTGTTGTTTGCGATAGAATTTCCGGAGTGCAAAGCGTGCTACTACGGGTCTCTAGGATTTGCATATCATCAGCAAGGCAAGTAACACATTGATCATACCCCTTTATTACCCAGTTTTTATGCATTAGTTTCAACCCTCACACATTGCATGAGTAGGATCTCTTGACATGTGGGTCTGGGAAGTAGATGATGAGGTAGAACCTATTACCTGTTTTACTATCAAACCCTTGGGAGTTACTTCTACGTTATGCTTATATTGCTATGCTATGCTCGTAGACATGGTTTGGGTTTGAGTAGATCCATGATAGATGTGAGTTTTTTAATTGATGGTTCAACTTAAGGTGGCAACTTTAATACACATCTGGGTGGATTGCTTGTGGGCACCTGGAGAATCCAGTGTTATCCTAGGATATCCCGGAGTACCCGTCTGATCATCCTACGGTCCGCCACCCAGGCTCAAAGGGATCATGAGATTATTCATGCTAGAAACTTCCGTGCGCAGCCAGAAGCCATTATGGGCTTTGGCATAGTTGAGTATGTTGTGTGACCTCTTTCAGTGGTAGGCTAGCAGATGTAGGGGAAAGTAGGTGTAACTGTCTACCCAGAGTAACGAGTTAATGCTTCTAAAAGAACGTGTCTCAGTCATCTGTTTCTCAAACACCCTGTAGTGCGAGAAATCCAATGGAGGAGATGGAGTCTTGTGGGGAAAAGTGCGCAAACCTCTGTACAGTGTACAAGCTAATCATGGTTAGTCGTGTCCCCGGTTATGGACATCTTGAGTATCTGGTACTTGAATTATTGATTGGATCTCATCACTTTACTTAATTAATTTGTCGGGTTGTTAACTTTTAATTGGGATTGAGTTGGAGAAACCTTCTCAATAATTTTTCAACCAACTTTGTAGTTAAATAAAATATATTCCTTTGTTGTAGGGGAAAATGGGCTTTTCGCAAAACAATATAACCATAGAGCCTCCACCAGCCATATATGCATGTAGTGATAGCATTTATCTGTTCATTGCTCTACTTAGTTATATTGCTATCATATTCCACATGATGACCCGTTTCGGACTGCAACATATTATGTTCCAGACTTTTTAGACGAGGAGTAAGGTGCGCTAGGTCGTTGTCATGCACTCAGCTATGCCGTTGGAGTTGATGGACTCACTTTATCTTCCAAGCCTTCTGTTGTTATCTTAATTAGATGGCCTTAAGCCCTATTTATTGTATTGAGTTCTCTCTTGAGACTATCAATGTAATAAGTGTGTGATTGCTACTCTGTTATAAATCCATTCGAGTACTGTGTGTGTCAGCATTACCGATCCAGGGATGACACTGAAGCACAGAGACTTGACCGTCTAAGGTCGGGTCGCCATAAGACGGTATCAAAGCACATGCTGAATGTAGGACACGACCACTAAGATGAGCCATAGGTCACTCTTCTCTACTCATTTCTGACTGCTCTCCATTTTCTACTCTTTAGGATGGCGGACTCAAGGAACAAGTCTGCTCAATCGGATGAAGACACACCCTTTGGACGACACTTGAAGGAAGTCACTAGGTACCTGAACATCGGAATACCCAGCTTCACCGGGACCTACACTGCCACTTTACCAGAAGAGGAGCATTGCATAATTCGAGTTCAAGTTCCAGGAAGGACATTCACGCCAATCACTGAACCCATAGAGTTTTCCTTTGATGCACCAACCTGAAGTCTAGGAAAGAGCATGGCAGCCCACATTGCCATGGGACGCATTGGTGAAGTCTACAACAAGGATCTTAAGGACACTATCTACCAGATATGTGGGCACCGAGACGAGCAATGGGAGATGATCAGCACCAGGAGGGATAGGTGAGGGAGTCCTGGATTAGGGGGTCCTCGGACACCCGGACTATATACTTTGGCCGGACTATTGGACTATGAAGATACAAGATTGAAGACTTCGTCCTGTGTCCGGGTGGGACTCTCCTTTGCGTGGAAGGCAAGCTTGGCAATTCGGATGTGTAGATCTCCTCCCTTGTAGCCGATTTTGTGTAACCCTAGCCCCCTCTGGTGTCTATATAAACTGGAGGGTTTAGTCCGTAGGACAAGGACAATCATAATCATAGGCTAGCTTCTAGGGTTTAGCCTCTATGATCTCGTGGTAGATCAACTCTTGTAATACTCATATCATCAAGATCAATCAAGCAGGAAGTAGGGTATTACCTCCATCGAGAGGGCCAAAACCTGGGTAAACATTGTGTCCCCCGCCTCCTGTTACCATCCGCCTTAGACACACAGTTCGTGACCCCCTACCTGAGATCTGCTGGTTTTGACACCGACATTGGTGCTTTCATTGAGAGTTCCACTATGCCGTCACGATAAGGCTTGATGGCTTGTCTTATTGGCAAGGACAACATTACCTCTGGGGGAGCCCTGGTTGTAGGCCAAACTCTCCGATTAGGCGGCTTCGTCATGACCGCCCGCTCGGCCGTCGCGCCGATGATGACTTCTCGGGTCATCAAAAATAGCCTCCACGTCGGCTCGGGATTCACCGAGCAGATGGATCCAATGGAGCTCTCTTCCTTGAATGAGCTCTTGGATCACATCGCCGCCTTGGGAGTCGCTACGTACTATGATCGGATCGGGCTTAAACCCGACCAAAGGGAGATTAACTCTCCGCCAGTCACCCATCAGATAGCGGTGGTGGAGGAGCAATGCAGCGATTCTTCTAGAATCAGACAATGGGCCAATACTATTGGGCAACATCCTGGAGCCCGAACTATCAAGCTCGGAAACTCCTCTACCCCTGGGTCTCAGATCGGGTCAGGGTTTGGACTTAAATCTACCCACCCACCCTCACATAAGTGATCTTTCCCACATTAGACAAGAGCCCCAAGAGACAGTACATCACTATTGGGCCAGATTCCTCCTTGTAATAAGCAAGGTCAAGGACTGTCACGAGGAAGACGCAATTTCATTCTTTTGCAAAAATTGCATGGACAAGGGAATCCTCAATGCCATAAGTCGCCGTGACATAGCACACTTCGTTGACTTGGCGGCCATAGTACAGAAGTACTGTGCGATGAAAGCACCTGGAAAACCCAAACAAAATTCTGGGATCCTCCGGCTTTCACTAAACCCTCCGTCCGAACTAAAAGGGTGTACTCTCGTAAGTCACCCGATCCAATTACAAAGAAACCAAAGCCCAGGTACAGGGCGTGGAACCGTATTGGAGGGATGGCTCAATGGGCCATGCAAAATTCATAGTACACCGGATAGCATGCCAACACACAGCCTTAGAGCATGTTGGATACTCCGGCAGGTGGCCAAGAGCGGCGAGGATCTCCTCGTCAACAATACCACAGAGCACCATCCCATGGAAAATAACAATACAGTACTGACAGTCTTCGAGGCTTTCGCCTCAAATAATAGGCGCAAGAGAGCACTCCGCAGCCTCGCCGAAGTCTGCCACATTGCAACAATAAATCCATGGAACGATACAGCTATAACCTTCAATGTCAGTGACGAACCTCAATTCTGAACAGCCCGAGCACCAGCCGCTTTGGTCCTTAGTCCAAATTGTGGACGGCTTCTGGCTTACTAAAGTGGTCATGGACGGTGGCCGCGGATTAAACCTCATCTACGAGGAGACTCTTAGAAAAATGGAAATAGACAAGAGCCGCATTGAGCAAAGCAGCACGACCTTCAGAGGAATCATCCCTAGTCGGGAGGCACGATGCGCGGGAAAAATCACACTAGATGTGGTATTCGGCACGCCGGAGAATTACAGGTCTGAAGAAATCACATTCCAAGTGGCCCCGTTTAGTAGCGAATACCACGCCCTTTTAGGGCAGGAGGCATTCACGATTTTCCAAGTTATACCCCATTACGGGTACATGAAGCTCAAGATGCCCGGGCCCAACGGAATCATCACTCTAGCTAGCGATCCGGACATAGCACTCCGCGTTGAAAATAAAACCGACGCACTGGCCCTCAAGGCATTATCCGAAGCCCTCACGGCTGAAGAACTATCTGCGCTGTGCTCCACAGTGGACAGGGACGACGTGATACTCGACAAAAGACCCAAGTCCACCTCTTTTAAACCAGCAGACGAAATAGTCAAATTCCAGGTCCACCCAACAGACCCTACAAAAACAGCATCCATCGGAGCACAGCTGAACCCCACAACAGACGCCGCACTGTGGGAGTTCTTGCGCAAGAACTGGAACATCTTCGCCTGGCATCCTTCAGACATGCCAGGAATCCCATGCAGGCTGGTCGAGCATAGCCTAAACATTCTAAAGGGATTCAAGCCAGTCAAGCAGACTCTTCGGCGTTTCTCAGAGCCTAAGCGACAAGCCATGGGAGAAGAGCTAGCCAAGTTACTCGAGGCCGGATTGATTAGAGAAGTAAAACACCCGGACTGGCTAGCAAACCTAGTGATGGTACCAAATAAGGACAAATCCTGGCGCCTATGTGTCGATTTCAAGGACCTTAACAAGGCTTGCCCCAAGGATCCCTTCCCCCTCCCCCGCATCGATCAAATTATCGACGCTACCACAGGACACGACTGATTGTGTTTCCTCGACGCATACTCCGGATACCATCAAATCAAGATGGCGGAGTCTGATCAAGCCACAACGGCATTCATCACCCCATATGGCCCCTTCTGTTTTAACACCATGCCTTTCGAGCTCAAAAATGCCGGTGCAACCTATCAACGCATGATTCAGACATGCCTGGAAGCACAAATCGGCAAAACAGTGGAGGCATAGGTAGACGATGTGGTCATTAAAACCAGACACTTCAAATCCCTAATAGATGACTTGAGGCTTGCGTTTGAGAATCTCTGAACATATGACATCAAGCTCAATCCTGAAAAATGCGTTTTCGGCGTGCCCGCTGGAAAGCTCTTGGGCTTCATCGTTTCCAATAGAGGAATTGAAGCAAATCCGGCTAAAATCCGAGCTCTGTCACAGTTGGCTACCCCAACAGACCTCAAGCAAACCCAGAAATTAACCGGATGCGTGGCTGCCTTAAGCCGCTTTATCTCCCGACTGGGAGAATGTGACACCCCGAGACCATTGTGCCAGGGGTCTTCCAGTTATTCGCTGTTGTTGCCTTGTCTTTCGCTTGCGTGTTGCATCTTTTCATGTCATCATGTGCTTTGCATCATCATGTTTTCAAAACTTGCTTTCGTCTGGGTCTCCCCGTTCCTTCTGTTGTCCGTTCTGAGCCCAGACACACTAGCACGCACCCGCGGCATGTCCGAAATATTATTTTATAAGTGGCTGGAAAATGTTCTCGGAATGGTTTGAAAGTTGGCATGCAGTGTTTTTATAGTGTAGATAGGCCACCTGCCAAGTTTCATCGCATTCAGAGTCCTTTTGATAGCCCAACCGTTAAACTATAGCGGCAGTATAGCCGGTCAAACGTCGGACGTTTCCGGTCTCCAGAAACGGTTGCAGGGCTGCCTTCTTCCTCTCCTCTCAGCCCAAGCCCCTCTACACAACCCACTACCTACCGCCAGGTCCAACCTAACTTCTCTTGTCAGCCCGCAGCCCTCCTCGCGCGCGCGTCCGATAGTTGTCCCGAACTCGACTGGAACTGTCGCTACCGTTGTGTCTGGATCATCCCCAAACATCTACAAAACATCACCATTTTCTTATTTGGACTCCCTAGCCTATTTTTCTCGACCGTCCGATTGCGATCGGACGGACCGAATACCCCCCTAACCTAATCCAATAACATATATAAGTGGGCAACCCTAAATTTTAGGCGACTTGTCCCATCCATCCTCCTGCCCGCCGCCACCTGCCTGCCTTCTCTTTCCTCGGGATCTCACCCGATCCAATCCACCAACCAGCTCTCCCCCATGTTCCTCCTCGATCCTCATCACTCGCAGCCTCCAACACCCATCGACCGAGCCAGCCGAGGGCCTCGTCCCTGAGCCGAGCTCCATGGAAGAGGTGCAGCGCTCCGTCCCTCTCTGCCATGCGTCCGACCACCTACCGCATCGAGCGCCCGCAGCTCCATTCCCGTGTACGCCTCCGTTCAGCTGCTGCCGACAAGCAGATGAGTCGCCGCCCATCTCCTCTTTCTCCCCCTATTTTCCTCTCTTTCCTCCTCTAACCTCTCTCCCTCATTTGATTTCTTCTCTGCGAGGAAACGAACGAGGTCGCTCCTAATGTCGTGGCCGCCGGCGACCGAAGCAGCAACGTGTCCTCTCCTTTTCGTCTCTACCATCCCTGTCGCCTAACCGCGCTCCCGCACATGACACCCCTGCACCGAACCTGCTGCTGCTCTGTATCAGGTCATCCCCGCGCCGACCTTCACTGCTTCCACGCCGTTCCTCGCCTCCCGGAGCAAGTCCCTGCGTCGTCCCCTTCTATTTCATCATCGCACGCAGGGAAGACGACCCCAGCGCCTGGTCTCGCTTCACCGTTGACTGCGCCCCCTTCCACTTTGTTTGATCCAGCCGTCCTCGACCTCCGCAGCCTCCTCCTCGACCAAGACCTCTGCCTCATTGAGTGAAGCCGCCGCGCCAAGGCCCCTGCCCTGCCTCTGCTTCTTTCGAACAGGGAGGAGGACGCCCACCTCCGCTCACTGGGTTCGCCCGTGCGTTGACCACTTCCCTCCCATGACAGATCGCCAGGCCCAGCTCGCCCGCGCGAAGAACCCCCTCCTCTGCCCTTGCTACTCGTCGTGGGCCGCGCGCCAGCCGGCTCACTGCTCCATCGTTCTGGGCCGAAGCCCGTGGTGAGGCCACCCAGCGCTTTTTTCCTTCTTGTGGTCTAGCAGTTTCGGCCCGCGTCTCTGTTTTTTTTCTATCGGCGATTTTCCTATTTATCCAGAAAACTGCCAGTTTGCAGTTTAGTCCCTAGTCTTCATGCATATTATAACTCATGTTCTATGCATCATATGTAAAAACTCCAAATGTGAAAATTGCTTAGATTTGCATCTAGTTTCATAAAGTGCCACTTTCATGCATGTTCAAAATGTTTAAATTGTTGTTTGCATTAGTTTTCTGAAATAACATGCTAAAATGATTTAATTCATAACTAATTAACCATAGCTCGGACTTAAATAATCTTTATATGTAAATAGGGTAGAATAATGCATAGTTTAACATGGTGGCATATCTTTGCATGTTTAACAACTCTAAAATATGGTTTAGGGCAGAACAGGACCAAACCTAATATATGCACATGAGGAGTTTCCAGATTTGTAGTTTGTTGTTCCGGCCTCATTTAAACTTGCCTAGATAGGTAGTTTTCTTTTGCTTCACCTCTTGCCATGCTAACCAACATTTAATATTGTTGAGTACATAAACGAGAGAGAACTAAATAAGTCACGTGGTGTTTCTTCACTATGCAACGGAGTTGCATATTGAGCTCCACTTAATTTGTAGGATTGTTTGTGCACTTTGCCATGCCATGCATATTTAAACCGGACATGCATCATACTCGATTGTGCATCATGCCATGTTGATGTGTTGATTGTTTACTATGTTGTTTGCTTCTTTCCGGTGTTGCTTC
Organism: Triticum monococcum; assembly: GCA_034509565.1. Taxonomy (NCBI): domain Eukaryota; kingdom Viridiplantae; phylum Streptophyta; class Magnoliopsida; order Poales; family Poaceae; genus Triticum; species Triticum monococcum. The sequence continues at coordinate 453,114,145 of CM067847.1, forward strand.
TTCGGGTTAGTTCCGATAACGTCGCATTTGTGAGGATCCGTTCGACTTCGTTCGTGTGTCTTCTTCATGGACTCGTTCTTCTTCCTTGCCGGATCTCAGGCAAGATGATCATACCCTCGAAATCACTTCTATCTTTGCTTGCTAGTTGCTCGATCTACGCTATGACGCGATACCTACCACTTGCTTTATCATGCCTCCCATATTGCCATGTCAAGCCTCTAACCCACTTTTCCTAGCAAACCGTTGTTTGGCTATGTTACCGCTTTGCTCAGCCCCTCTTATAGCGTTGCTAGTTGCAGGTGAAGATGGAGTTTGTTCCATGTTTGGAACATGGATATGTTGGGATATCACAATATATCTTATTTAATTAATGCATCTATATACTTGGTAAAGGGTGGAAGGCTCGGCCTTATGCCTGGTGTTTTGTTCCACTCTTGCCGCCCTAGTTTCCGTCATACTGGTGTTATGTTCCTTGATTTTGCGTTCCTTACGCGGTTGGGTTATAACGGGAAACCCTTGACAGTTCGCCTTGAATAAAATTCCTCCAGCAAGGCCCAACCTTGGTTTTACATTTGCACTAACAACCTAGCCTTTTTCCCTTGGGTTTCCGGAGCCCGAGGGTCATCTTTATTTTAACCCCCCCCCCCCCAGGCCAGTGCTCCTCTGAGTGTTGGTCCAAACTAGAGTCCTCTGTAGCGCCCCCTCGGGGAAACTCGAGGTTTGGTTTTAGCTGTACAGAGCGCTCATCCGGTGTGCCCTAAGAACGAGATATGTGCAGCTCCTATCGGGATTTGTCGGCACATCCGGGCGGCTTTGCTGGTCTTGTTTTACCATTGTCGAAATGTCTTGTAACCGGGATTCTGAGTCTGATCGGGTCTTCCTGGGAGAAGGAATACCCTTCATTGACCGTGAGAGCTTGTGATGGGCTAAGCTGGGACACCCCTGCAGGGTTTTGAAGTTTCAAAAGTCGTGACCGCGGTTATGGGCAGATGGGAATTTGTTAATGTCCGGTTGTAGAAAACTTGACACTTAACTTAATTAAAATGCATCAACCGCATGTGTAGCCGTGATGGTCTCTTCTCGGCGGAGTCCGGGAAGTGAACACGGTGTTGGAGTTATGCTTGAACGTAAGTAGTTTCAGGATCACTTCTTGATCACTTCTAGTTCACGACCGTGCTTTGCCTTCTCTTCTCGCTCTCACTTGTGTATGTTAGACACCATATATGCTAGTGCTTGCTGCAGCTCCACCTCATACCTTTTCCCTACCCTTAAGCTTAAATAGTCTTGATCGCGAGGGTGTGAGATTGCTGAGTCCCCGTGACTCACAGATTACTTCCAAAACCAGTTGCAGGTGCCGATGATACCGTGCAGGTGAAGCAACCAAGCTCAAGGAGGAGCTCGATGAAGATCTCGTTCATTGTGTTTTTTTGTTTCCTGTTGATCAGTAATGGATCCCAGTCGGGACGATCGGGGATCTTTTGCATTAGGGGTAGTCTTCTTTTATTTTGGTTCCGTAGTAGGACCTTGTTTGTATCTGGATGATGTAATGCTTTATTCATGTATTGTGTGAAGTGGCGATTGTAAGCCAACTATGTATCTCTTTCTTATTCAGTGCATGGGATGTGTAAAGATTACCCCTCTTGCGACATGCCTACAATGCGGTTATGCCTCTAAGTCGTGCTCCGACACGTGGGAGATATAGCCGCATCATGGGTGTTACAAGCTGGTATCAGAGCCCTCCCCGACTTAGGAGCCCCTTGCTTGATCAAATCGCTGGCGTTGTTGAGTCTAGAAAATTGTTTTGAGTCTTTTAGGATTATATATATTGGAGAGTAGGATCCTTTTTACTCCCCAGTCCCTTCGTCGCTCTGGTGAGGCATCCTGGCGTAGAGTTTTGACTCTTCTCTTCTCAAATTTCACTAAAAAAAATTAGGATCACGCGGGTATCTTGGAATCGTTCCGATGGTTTTGTGACGAGAACATTGTTCTTGGTGCCTCCTGACATTTAGGGGTTGTGGCAGTGTCCCGGGGAGTTGAGCTCCGAGGTGTTGTCGTCATAATTTTATCGTTGTAGTTCTAGAATACCTGAGTTTCGCCGACATCGAAAATCTCTTTTATGCAGTTGTTGGTGAGATAACCTCGACGCCACCCAGTACTAGGGCGGGAGTTCGAGAGTATTGCCATAACTCGTATAACAGATGCTTTTCGAAGGTTGAGGTAAACGATTTCTGAAGTTTTCTTGGTTATGTGTTGAAGGATGGATACAACTGGATGTAGGATTTGCTAGTTTTGGGTGAGATATTATGCTTTCCCTGTATCCCCAACACCTGATTACATAACCAGAAAGTTTTAGGAGTTTATAAGTGGGAATTCAAGTATATCATAGGATATCTTTCTGACAGATGTATGATATGAAATTGGGGTTCGATGTCTTGTGGTCCGCCTATCCACGGTTGGTTTTACAGTGGTCTTGTTGTGTGTTAAAGAGTCCTTGGCTATGCCGACTCGGGGACGCTTCGTATGTCATGTGCACTGCCTTGTACATGATGGTGCTGAATGATCGAGCCCGTGTGGGCCCCACCACGAAAACTTCAAACGAAATCTCTATCATATGTTTGTTCCAGCTTATCCTGCAAGCCAATCCTTTGTTTTGTTTTGAGTTGTGGTATTCGAGTTGCTTCAATGTCAAATGTGTTTCCATACCTTTCCTAAGCGGTATTCTCATATTTCTATGTGAATACTAATCCTTCATGATAATCAAGATTGTCATGTCAATCCTTTTCAACCGGTGTGTTTCTCTTCAAGTGGATCCGATCTTTTCAACGTCCACAAGATCTATTCTAAGCTCTCTCAACGGTGTTTGTTTTCATCCGTCTCCAAGTTGCCTTTGTTTTCCTGCCCACCCACCCTTTTTCTTCAAGGACTCAGATTTCTTAATCAAGTATCATCTTATTGATGAGAAGTCTCTCCATTCTTTTTCGCCAATGTTCTTATCCGGTGATTCTCATGAAGATGTTCTACAAGTTTTCATTCTTCGTTCTCTTTTCTTATACGGTGGATCCAATTCAAGCTTTGGTGTTGATCATATCCTTTTTCCTCGTTTCAAATGTCTTCTCATGCCGGTGCACCTCTTAATCATTCACCTCCCGCTATACATTTGTTCCGGAGTGCCGAAGATAGCTCAGAAGATTCGTGTTTCCACTTTGTGTTTTGTTCAAGCTCTTTCGAGGATGTTATCTCAGTCAAGTCATTTAATTCAACTGGTGCAATCTCTCTTTTCAAGAAATCTTTTCAACGGTGTTTTCTTTTGAGTGGGCCCTAACCCACAGATCTTTTCCCAGGATCTTACCTGACTCTTCTAATTTTTTCGGAGTTATAATCAAATTTATTTCAAAGTTTGACGTAAGAATGAATTATCATCAGTCATATGTCTTTCTCCAAGAACTTTCAAATTCTTTTCATTGTTGGCTCAACCTCTTCGCCTTTCATTCTCCCGGAGTATCTCAACAATTCATGGTGGTGTTTCTTGTCGCCACTCTCGACATTTGAAGACCGAAGAAGAGTTTTTCCTCCAAATCTTATCCATTCTCTTCAAGATTAAGGGTGCTAGCTTGATGCCATCCTCACAATTGTTTCGATTGTGAGAATTCTTTTCACCCATATGGAGAAATTCAGGAGTCCTTTCAGTTCGATTCTCCGGAGCCCATCATTTCAGAAGACTTATTCATTCTCAGCTTTCAGCTATCATTCTCCAAATCTTACCGGTGCATCATTCAAGTATTCTCTTGTCAGCTCATGATCGCTTCGTTCTCATGTATCTAAATCCCCTCAAGTATCTTCATTCGTTCTCTAATTCTTCCCGGTGTTTCTTTATCTTTTCTTCAATCATTTTTAATTCTTACGGTGGTTGCTCAAGATTCTTCTTCCTTCATTTTCATATCAATTCATCCGTTGTTTCCAAACCCTTCTGGTGGTTCGTTGAAGACCTTCCCAAGTCGCGCAATATCTATCTTAATCCTTTCTACGAGAATAAGTAGTATGTCAAATCCGTTGCTTGTCATCAATTTAAATTGGTGGAGGATAAGCATAACATAATTCTTATTCTTCTTTCATCAAGTTGATTTATCCCTTCTTTTTGGAGATTGTTCATGATGAATAATCTCTTGGTTCTAAGTTGTTCATCTTTTCCCTCCCGGAGTTCCAAGCTTCTCGCTTGTCTCAACACGAAGCCCCATCTAAATCATTGCAAGGCTTCACCTTGTGTTTTCAATTTCTCTTCCTTCCTACCATTTCTTTTATTACCGGAGTTCTTCATGGAGGCTCTACATGTTGGTTCATCAAGGATTTAATTCCTTCTCGAAGTGCTCATCAAGATTCTTTTCAGAGGAGTTCAAGCATTATTTATCTTGCATCCAAAAGTCCAATGCGTTCTATCTTATCTTTTGACGTGGTGTTGTGTCATTGTTGATAATTTCCCTTCGTGTTTCATATTTCACAAGTTCAAGAATGGGATATTTAAACCCATCACCTTCTTCTTTGGGGTTATATTGGGTTATATTTCACCTAAAGCCTTCCCTAAGGATTATTGCTAATTATGGTTCTTATAAATGATCCAAGTTCTTTATTTATCCTCCCGGTGGAATAAGTTTCTCGTCTCCTTGCTCATATCAATCCAATCTATTATTTTTCGTTAGTGGCAGGATTTCACCTCATAGTTTTGAGATGTTTTCCATAAGCCCACTATAAGTTTATTCGGTTCGTTGTTGGTTTTCTAACAACTTTGTTGTATCTTTCTTGGAAGGGTTCTTTCCAAGCTCAATTGTGGTACAAGTTGCCATTTTTTCCGTTCTCTTATTCCGATGATCTATCTTCTATTCTTTATTCTGGAGGCTTCGTGATGTTGCTCTCCTCACTCATCATCTCGAATTGTGAGGACTATGTTCTCTTCATGCTTATCCATTTATCCGGAGTGTTGTGTCCTCTGCTCAAGTCCTTCTCATCCTATCAAGTCTTGCATCTCTTTTCAACTAGAGTGCTGCCCGAATTGGTTCTCCCTTGTTCCTCTTTCCTAACGGAGTGCTTTCAACTTCGTTCATCACCGTTGCATTCTTTCTTTCAATTTGTTCAAGCTCTCAAGGTCCTTTGGTTTCACTTGCTTGTCAAAGAAGCAACTTAGTTTTACCTCTCTTCTTCCTCTTCCTTTTCCCTCCGGTGCCACTCTAGATCTCGGGACGAGATCCTCTCGTAGTGGTGGAGTGTTGTGACGCTCCGAGACCGTTGCGCCAGGTGTCTTCCAGTTATTCGTTGTTGTTGCCTTGTCTTTCGCTTGCGTGTTGCATCTCGTCATGTCATCATGTGCATTGCATCATCATGTTTTCAAAACTTGCTTTCGTCCGGGTCTCCACGTTCCTTCTGTTGTCCGTTCTGAGCCCAGACACACTTACACGCACCCGCAGCATGTCCGAAATATTATTTTATAAGTGGCCGGAAAATGTTCTCGGAATGGTTTGAAAGATGGCATGCGGTGTTGCTATAGTGTAGATACGCCGCCTGCCAAGTTTCATCGCATTCAGAGTCCGTTTGATAGCCCAACCGTTAAAATATAGCGGCAGTATAGCCGGTCAAACGTCGGACGTTTTCGGTCTCCGGAAACGGTAGCCGGGCTGCCTTCTTCCTCTCCTCTCAGCCCAAGCCCCTCTACACATCCCACTACCTACCGCCAGGTCCAACCTAACCTCTCTCGTCAGCCCGCGGCCCTCCTCGCGTGTGCGTCCAATAGTTGTCCCGAACCCGACTCGGACTGTCGCTACCGTTGTGCCTGGATCATCCCCAAACATCTACAAAACATCACCGTTTTCTTATTTGGACTCCCTAGCCTATTTTTCTCGATCGCCCGATTACGATCGGACGGACCGAATACCCCCCTAACCTAATCCAATAACGTATATAAGTGGGCAACCCTAAATTTTAGGTGACTTGTCCCATCCATCCTCCTGCCCGCCGCCACCTGCCTGCCTTCTCTTTCCTCAGGATCTCACCCAATCCAATCCACCAACCAGCTCTCCCCCATGTTCCTCCTCGATCCTCATCACTCGCAGCCTCCAACACCCATTGACCGAGCCAGCCGAAGGCCTCGTCCCCGAGCCGAGCTCCATGGAAGAGGTGCAGCGCTCCGTCCCTCTCTGCCTTGTGTCCGAGCACCTGCCGCATCGAGCGCCCGCAGCTCCATTCCCGTGTACGCCTCCATTCAGCTGCTGCCAACGAGCAGATAAGTCGCCGCCCGTCTCCTCTTTCTCCCCCTGTTTTCCTCTCTTTCCTCCTCTAACGTCTCTCCTTCGTTTGATTTCATCTCTGCGAGGAAACGAACGGGGTCGCCCCTAATGCCGTGGCCGCCGGCAACCGAAGCAGCCACGTGTCCTCTCCTTTCCGTCGCTGCCATCCCCGTCGCCTGACCGCGCTCCCACACATGACGCCCCTGCATCGAACCTGCTGCTGCTCTGTATCAGTCCATCCCCGCGCCAACCTTCACTGCTTCCACGACGTTCCTCGCCTCCCGGAGCAAGTCCCTGCGTCGTCCCCTTCTATTTCGTCATCGCACGCGGGGAAGACGCCCCCAGCGCCTGGTCTCGCTTCACCGTTGACTGCGCCCCCTTCCACTTTGTTCGATCCAGCCGTCCTCGACCTTCGCAGCCTCCTCCTCGACCAAGACCTCCGCCTCATCGAGTGAAGCCGTCGCGCCAAGGCCCATGCCCTGCCTCTGCTTCTTTCGAACAAGGAGGAGGACGCCCGCCTCCGCTCGCTGGGTTCGCCCGTGCGTTGACCACTTCCCTCCCGTGACAGATCGCCAGGCCCAGCTCGCCCGCGTGAAGAACCCCCTCCTCTGCCGCTTCACCTGGGCCGCCTTCTCCCCTCGCTGCTCGTCGTGGGCCGTGCGCCAGCCGGCTCACTGCTCCATCGTCCTGGGCTGAAGCCCATGGTGAGGCCACCCAGCGTTTTTTTTCCTTCTGGTGGGCTAGCAGTTTCGGCGCGCGTCTGTTTTTTTTTCTATCGGCAATTTTCCTATTTATCCAGAAAACTGCCAGTTTGTAGTTTAGTCCCTAGTCTTCATGCATATTATAACTCATGTTCTATGCATCATATGTAAATACTCCAAATGTGAAAAATGCTTAGATTTGCATCTAGCTTCAAAAAGTGCCACTTTCATGCATGTTCAAAATGTTTAAACTGCTGTTTGCATTAGTTTTCTTAAATAACGTGCTAAAATGATTTAATTCATAACTAATTAACCGTAGCTCGGATTTAAATAATCTTTATATGTAAATGGGGTAGAATAATGCATACTTTAACATGGTGGCATATCTTTGCATGTTTAACAACTCTAATATATGCACATGAGGAGTTTCCGGATTTGTAGTTTGTTGTTCCGGCCTCATTTAAACTTGCCTAGATAGGTAGTTTTCTTTTGCTTCACCTCTTGCCATGCTAACCACCATTTAATATTGTTGAGTACATAAACGAGAGAAAACTAAATAAGTCACGTGGTGTTTTGTCACTATGCAACGGAGTTGCATATTGAGCTCCACTTAATTTGTAGGATTGTTTGTGCACTTTGCCATGCCATGCATATTTAAACCGGGCATGCATCATACTCGATTGTGCATCATGCCATGTTGATGTGTTGATTGTTTACTATGTTTTTTGCTTCTTTCCGGTGTTGCTTCTTTGGGTTAGTTCCGATAACGTCGCATTTGTGAGGATCCGTTTGACTTCGTCCGTGTGTCTTCTTCATGGACTCATTCTTCTTCCTTGCGGGATCTCAGGCAAGATGACCATACCCTCGAAATCACTTCTATCTTTGCGTGCTAGTTGCTCAATCTATGCTATGCCGCGATACCTACCACTTGCTTTATCATGCCTCCCATATTGCCATGTCAAGCCTCTAACCCACTTTTCCTAGCAAACCGTTGTTTGGCTATGTTACCGCTTTGCTCAACCCTCTTATAGCGTTGCTAGTTGCAGGTGAAGATGGAGTTTGTTCCATGTTTGGAACATGGATATGTTGGGATATCACAATATCTCTTATTTAATTAATGCATCTATATACTTGGTAAAGGGTGGAAGGCTCGGCCTTATGCCTGGTGTTTTGTTCCACTCTTGCCGCCCTAGTTTCCGTCATACCGGTGTTATGTTCCTTGATTTTGCGTTCCTTGCGCGGTTGGGTTATAATGGGAATCCCTTGACAGTTCGCCTTGAATAAAACTCCTCCAGCAAGGCCCAACCTTGGTTTTACATTTGCACTAACAACCTAGCCTTTTTCCCTTGGGTTTCCGGAGCCCGAGGGTCATCTTTATTTTAACCCCCCCCCCCCCCGGGCCAGTGCTCCTCTGAGTGTTGGCCAAACTAGAGTCCTTTGGAGCTCCCCTCGGGGAAACTCGAGGTTTGGTTTTAGCTGTACGGAGCGCTCATCCGGTGTGCCCTGAGAACAAGATATGTGCAGCTCGTATCGGGATTTGTCGGCACATCCTGGCGGCTTTGCTGGTCTTGTTTTACCATTGTTGAAATGTCTTGCAACCGGGATTCCGAGTATGATCGGGCCTTCCTGGGAGAAGGAATATCCTTCGTTGACCGTGAGAGCTTGTGATGGGCTAAGTTGGGACACCCCTGCAGGGTTTTGAACTTTCGAAAGCCGTGCCCGCGGTTATGGGCAGATGAGAATTTGTTAATGTCCGGTTGTAGAAAACTTGACAATTAACTTAATTAAAATGCATCAACCGCGTGTGTAGCCTTGATGGTCTCTTCTCGGCGGAGTCCTGGAAGTGAACACGGTGTTGGAGCTATGCTTGAACGTAAGTAGTTTCAGGATAACTTCTTGATCACTTCTAGTTCACGACCGTGCTTTGCCTTCTCTTCTCGCTCTCACTTGCGTATGTTAGCCACCATATATGCTAGTGCTTGCTGCAGCTCCACCTCATACCTTTTCCCTACCCTTAAGCTTAAATAGTCTTGATCGCGAGGGTGTGAGATTGCTGAGTCCCCGTGACTCACAGATTACTTCCAAAACCAGTTGCAGGTGCCGATGATACCGTGCAGGTGAAGCAACCAAGCTCAAGGAGGAGCTCGATGAAGATCTCGTTCATTGTGTTTTTTTGCTTCCTGTTGATCAGTAGTGGAGCCCAGTCGGGGCGATCGGGGATCTTTTGCATTAGGGGTAGTCTTCTTTTATTTTGGTTCCGTAGTAGGACCTTGTTTGTATCTGGATGATGTAATGCTTTATTCATGTATTGTGTGAAGTGGCGATTGTAAGCCAACTCTGTATCTCTTTCTTATTCAGTACATGGGATGTGTAAAGATTACCCCTCTTGCGACATGCCTACAATGCGGTTATGCCTCTAAGTCGTGCTTCGACATGTGGGAGATATAGCCGCATCGTGGGTGTTACAGAGAAAAGGCATTACCTCTTTATCGCCTTCTTCGGTGCACCGAACACTTCGAGTGGACGGATGCGACCACGGCCGGATTTGAAGAAATAAAAGCCCTCTTGGCCAACAACCCAATCTTGGCCGTGCCAAATATCGGCGAACCAATGCAGTTATATATAGCGGCAACACACCAGGGTGTAAGTGAAGTGCTTGTCATCGAACGAGAGACGGACGGACATAAGTTCCCTCTTCAAAAGCCGGTATACTACGTATCCACTGTCCTCACTCCATGCATATCACGGTACCCACATTATCAAAAGATAGCATATGCGGTCTTCATGGCATCCCGAAAACTACGACACTACTTTCAAGAGTGTTCAATTACGGTGGCCTCTGAAGTATCACTCAACGACATAATAAATAACCGTGATGCCACAGGACGGATTGCTAAATGGGCTATTGAGCTCCTCCCGTTGGACATAACATACAAACCCCGGCGAGCCATTAAGTCGCAAGTACTGGCTGATTTCGTCGCCAAATGGGCAGAAGCCGAACTCCCTAAAGAGTACGGCGCGTACTCCAATTGGATCATGCACTTCGATGGCTCTAAGATGCTGGCTGGTCTGGGGGCACGCGTCGTCCTAACATCCCCCATTGGAGATACAGTCCAATATGTACTCCAAATATTATACACGGACTCCAACAATGCAGCAGAATATGAGGCCATGTTGCATGGTCTCCAGATGGTAGTCTCCATGGGCATTCAATGCCTAGAGGTGCATGGGAATTCGAACCTCGCAGTATCTCAAATAAATGGAGACTTTAGCCAAGGACCCAAAAATGGAGGCTTACCGCAATGCCGTCCTCAAAATGTCAGCTTGGTTCGAGGGGCTCGAATTCCACCATGTGGTCCGCGAAAACAATCAAGCGGCGGATATCCTCACCCCCATCGGCGCTAAGCGCGACCCTGTCCCACCTAATATCTTCTTGGAAAGGTTGTTTAAGCCATCCATGGTGTGGGAAGGGGAGACCGGCAACAACAGTCCGGATCCGGCCACAACACCAGATCCCGAGCACTCTGACGTAATCGGAGGCTCTGCCACCGAAATAACACCTTCGGCCCACGTGGTTATGGTTGTCATCGCCCCCTGGACAGAACCCTTTTTGGCTTACCTAAATAGGCAAGAATTCCCTGAGGACCCAAACGAGGCACGTTGCATTGTGCGGCGGTCTAAAGCCTACAAGGTCCACGAGGGAGAGCTTTATAAGAAAAGCGCTACAAGAGTACTTCAAAGGTGTATCTCCGAAGAGGAAGGACGGCAACTTTTAGCAGAAATCCATGCTGGACTCGGCGGCCATCATGCCGCAGCTCGGGCCCTTGTAAGCAAGGCCTTCCGTACAAGTTTGTATTGGCCGACAGCCCGAGAAGACGCACAGGACCTCGTCCAACATTGCCTCGGTTGCCAGCTATTTGCAAACCAAAGCCATATGCCACCTACCGCTCTCCAAACAATCCCCATTACTTGGCCCTTTGCGGTCTAGGGGCTTGATATGGTCGGACCCCTTAAAGGAGGAAGCCATAAGAAAAATTACCTATTGGTCATGGTGGATAAATTCACCAAATGGATGGAAGCCAAACCAGTTAAAATGGTCGAGTCCAGACCAGTGATAGACTTCATATCCGGGGTTGTACACCGTTATGGTGTCCCCCATAGCATCATCACCGATAACGGCTCAAACTTTACAGCTGACGAGGTAAAACCTTGGTGCGGCAACATGGGCATTAAGCTCGATTATGCCTCCATCTATCACCCCCAAACAAACGGTTAAGTCGAACAAGCAAATGGTCTTATTATGAGCGGCATTAAACCCAGATTAGTGTGATCCTTGAAGGAATCAGATACACACTGGGTTGAGGAGCTCGACTCCGTACTATGGGGGCTGCAGACCACGCCAAATCGCACTACCGGATACACACTGTTTTTATGGTGTACGGCGCAGAGGCGGTATTGCCCTGCGACCTCATTCATGGCTCACCTCGAGTACGCATGTACGAAGAGAAAGAAGCCAAGCTGGATCGGCAGGACAGTTTAGACACCCTGGAGGAGGAGCGTGACATAGCAAAAGCCCGCTCCGCATTCTATCAGCAACAGGCTCGACAGTATCAAAGCAAAGAAGTGCGGGCCAAAACTTATAACATTGGCGAACTCGTTCTACGCTTACCAGAGAAGAAAAAGGACAAGCTCAAGCCCAAATGGGAAGGTCCCTTCGTCATTGACAAAGTTCTAACCGGTGGAGCGTACCGTCAGCGGGATGCATCGGACAATCGACTCGAGCCAAACCCATGGAACGCGGCCACACTCCGAAGGTTCTACGCCTAGTGCCGGACTCTGCGTTCATCTCCTTGCCTCCACCTTTTCTTCTATATATATCCGCTATCTGTCTTTCTTTCTTTTTTCCTTTTTCTTCACGGCCTTAAAAGGTTAAAATGTGTCTTGAATACACAATCTTGACACGCCAGGCGTGCTCATTATACCTGGGGGCTTCTTATATAGAAACTTAATATAATGATGTTCCGGGCTCTATGGCCCCTGCACATGTGTTACTTTTCCACATGTACCTTTTCTTCTCCATTATATGCATCGATATGACTTAAGTTTTGGCCAAGCTGGGTTGCCTGGCTCTTGTGTTTATGCCCTACGTTCCTGTTATTTCGGCTAGGGCATAAGGGGAGCACCTCTGCGATTGTTACTATCGGGTCAGACGGATGTGTACCTCAGACTGGGTGAAGCCGAAAGCTAGCGTTCTTAAGGGAATGTTCGGTTGGTGAACAAAAGATGACTTTTACTTATTGCAATACATGCCCCCAGATGTTTATATCCTGCATCTCTTTTCGCAGTTCGTACATGCATAGTAATGCATGTGTACCCAGGGAAAGGAACCCTTAATGGAACTATTCTCCCTGGAAGATGTTTCTTACTATCCATGTAATATAACATAGCTAGTTGGGTACTTGTCTGTTCAAGCACTTATGACCCCTACGCCTGGTTTCCATGCGTACCCCGATTTTTACATAACTAAGCAGGTATTCGGATACACTCCGGACTGTCGAGTCCGGAGGTCGAAGCGAAAAGGTCTGCCATGACAAATGATTTACAATCCGGCTAGAGACAATATATGTCACTTGAAGTACATAGTCACTTAGACTGACTAAATTCTTCTTCTATACCATCCAACAGGCTGTGTAGCCTACAATCCTGCTAGGAATACTTTGCGGCTAATTTTACCTGGTCATACACCAGACTAACGGGGATCTCTTTCCCATCAGACCCCACAGGTCCGACCTCGGCCATGTGGTTCAGGTCAGGCTTGGTATATCGAGTCTTCAAGATGGCCCAGGCTTCCCTTGCACCTTGTCGGCAGGTAGATATCTGCCATAATCGGAAGCGCCGCCGCGCTCCCTTGAGCATCTCTACGAGCTCCACCATGCCTCCTGACAGGGAGGCGGATGGCCACAAGGCCTGGGCAATAACCTGCATCACCTGCCGAACTTGTTCGTGCAGTTGTGAGAGCTCTGGCAGAAGATCGCCCGCTGACCCGGGCATCTCCTCTCCGGGACGACCCGTCAGCATACCTACAGATATAACTTTGTTAGTCGGTTTCTTCGCCGAACTCTATAAAAGTTCATTCAAACACTTACTAAAAATGCCATGTCGAAGCTCCTTATTCTCCTTTACGGAGTCAGCTAGCTGGGCCCGAACATCTTTCAGTTCAACACCCAGCCGGGTATTGGCATCTTGGAGATCATTTTTCTCCTGCCTAACCCGCATAAGCACACGCTCACTAGCCTCTAGCTGTTGTTGAGCATGTTGCTCATCCCCTCGCATGACCTTCGGATTCACTCTGGGGTCATCTGCAGAATCTATTGTTAGATTTGCATGCATGCCGAATACTAACTGGTACATGACATTTTATTCTTTTCGATCAGAACAAGTGTTACCAGATGGGGCCTTCTTGGCCTCCTTCATTTTGCGAACTGCGGCCCGTAGCTGGGATTTGCACTCCTCCAGCTCTTGAGACAACTGGATATTCTTCTCCGTAAGAACCTACACATATAATGATCCTTAAATCAGTTGTGCCAACTGTTTCAAGTCTCAGGGGCTACTGATATACATAATTATTAGATTTTCTTACCCTAATATCCTTTACATACTGGTCAGTGGCTTTGGCAAGACCATTTTGAGCGGCTCGGATGTACGCATCTCCCGAGTTGAAGGCATCGAACGCCTCTTCGGAGAAACCAGGGTTGCGGAGTACGGCCTGACGACGCCTATGATTCATGGCACTCTCCACTTCGGAATTCGTAGTGCACAGCCTATCTGCATCCTCTGTAGGAGGAACATCCGGTGTTGTCCCCACGTTAGCATCTTCCCCTAAGACCGGCTCTGGAGTCTGGCTGGTGGAGGCGTGGCCGGCAGGCTCTCCGGACACTGTCCGGCGAGCGTTTTTTCTGCCAGGAACCATGGACGTTATTATATTTTAAAGACGACAACCATGAAGCAAGGTTCTTTTTCATACCTCTGGGATGGCATCTCAGTCCTGACCGCCTTCCTTTTAAGCCTACCCGGCTTCGGTGCCCCTCGTTGGTGAGTCATCGCGGGTTCGGCATGGCGTCCCGAGGGCCTTCCCTGTAAGACACCATATGTGTGCGGTGGGTGAAGTGCATAAAAGGGATACTTCTCGGAAGTTGGGACTACGGTTTTACTTACATGCGATGCAGGGAGCAGTCCAGGATAATCGGCTATGATGGCCACCAAGGCACCGTCGCAGCTTAACTGATAGAACGTCCTGTCGATAAGCTCCATAGATATGTCCGGATCTTCTTCGAATCCGGGGTCGAGGGCCCGGTCAGGGTCCTCTGGCTGGGGAGACGGGCTGTGGACCTCCCTCACAGCTTTTCGCAGTTCCTGCTATGAAATAGCAAGGTAAATATTTATGACGAAGAATGCGGGAAGGTCTGGAGTAAAAAGTAGTAGTTCACCCAGTTTGGGGGGGTTGTACATGGAGAATCCATCCCATGGCTTAATGCGGATGAACTCCTCTTCCTCTCCTTTGTATAAATCGGACAGTATTTTTGCTAGAGCAACGGCGGAGTCCGGACCTTTACGGCCACAGCGGGTGGCATCGTCTTCTCCATTGAAATGCCACATGGGTTTCCCCGATACTGAAGTGGCTGCACCCCCTGCATTATACATATTGACATAACCTCGATTATTGTCAGTCCTGATTTGGCGAGCATTTTTATCTTGCCCGTCAGGAAAAGGACCTCTTTGTTATCTTCCTCCTGGGGGCTCTGAGGGCGCCACTTGCGGTGTTTCTTCAAAGGGGTGTTATTAAACTCAGGAAGGCCCATCCGAATAGGGTCCGGAAGGGGGACGTCCTCCATATAAAACCACTCTGAAGGCCAGTCTTCGGATGTCTTCTTCGGAGTACCAGACAGGTATCCGGTCCTGGCGATGCGCCATATTTCGGCTCCGCCCACTTGATATATTGACCCCTCCTGTGTACGGGGTACGAGGCAGAATAGCCTCTTCCATAGCTCGAAATGAGTTTCGCAGCCCAGAAACAACTCGCAAAAGGCGACGTAGCCAGCGATGTGTAATATGGAGGCGGGAGTAAAGTTATGCAGCTAGAGGCCGTAGAACTCCAGGAGCCCGTGGAGGAACGGATGGATTGGAAATCCGAGTCCCCTCAATAAACAAAGGGACAAGGCATACCCGATCCCCCGTGGATGGGTTGGGAAAGCTCTCTGCTTGCTCCCCGCCATTATAAGTGGCTAGTACGGCTCGAACGGGGACCATATACGCAGGAGGGAGAAACCCCTGGGTCTGTAACTCTACTAATTGGCTGTGGGGGACGGAACACTTCTCCCAATTGCCTGGCTTAGTGCTACGGGAGCGAGAGGAGGAGCTGCGATGGTCGGCCATGATGGGATGGACTTTTCCGGGCGCGCTCCGATAGATACTCGCTGTGGGAGGATGGTGTGATCTGGATCTGAGGATCCCCGACTCTTTAAATAGACGATTTACTCACATAGTTAGGGTGGCAAATGTAAAAATGCCCAAACTTCTCGCATTCGCTCGACACATGGAAGATAGCCATTATTAGGCGTAGAAGCCGAGGAGTGCAACATTCATGGGAAGCCGGACACTACTCAACAGGTACTCAGGATTTGGAGAAGAAACCGCCTTGCAATGCCGAAGACAATCTGCACACTGGACTCATCGTCATTGAAGCCTGGTTCACTACTGAGGGAGTCCTGGATTAGGGGGTCCTCGGACAGCCGGACTATATACTTTGGCCGGACTGTTGGACTATGAAGATACAAGATTGAAGACTTCGTCCCGTGTCCGGGTGGGACTCTCCTTTGCGTGGAAGGCAAGCTTGGCAATTCGGATGTGTAGATCTCCTCCCTTGTAACCGTCTCTGTGTAACCCTAGCCCCCTCCGGTGTTTATATAAACTGGAGGGTTTAGTCCGTAGGACAAGGACAATCATAATCATTGGCTAGCTTCTAGGGGTTAGCCTCTACGATCTCGTGGTAGATCAACTCTTGTAATACTCATATCATCAAGATCAATCAAGCAGGAAGTAGGGTACTACCTCCATCGAGAGGGCCCAAACCTGGGTAAACATTGTGTCCCCCGCCTCCTGTTACCATCCGCCTTAGACGCACCGTTCGGGACCACCTACCCGAGATCCGCCGGTTTTGACACCGACAATAGGTCCATTGCAGCTTTCATCCAGGAGCTAAACAATCACATTCGTCGCCAGGAGAACCAGATGTGTGCAGGCATGATAGATCTGAAGAAGGCAATGACCAGGATCACAGAGCTAGAAGAGGAACTCAAGTCTACACGCGATGGATATGAGGAGGAAATCGCGATACTTGTGGAGATGAATGACGACCTGACAAGGAAGCTAGGAGTTTTCATGGGAGACCCCGCGCCAGGAGGAGAAGACGACGAACCCAAGGAAATTCATTCTAAAGACTACATCATCATCGACGACACTGACTCCGATCCTAATGGTAGTGATGATGACTATGAAGACGAAACTGGAGCGGATATCATGGAGTCTTCCACCGATCAAAATTTCTAGATGACCACCATATGAATAGTAGTCCCCCCATTGTAAATAGTAATAGTCCGAGCACTTTTGTAACGATAGTTCTAGACCGATTGTATGCCCTTGCTTGAATTGATTTGGTGTGATATGATTGTGTTTGTCTCATGTGCATATGGGTAGTGTTTTCTCACTAGACCTAATTCTATTCTAATATCTCCCCTCTAAACCCATCAAATGCCTCCGAGATGTGATACCGTATTTGTCTTCCCACCGGAGATCACCCAGTTGATCCAGAAGTAGAATGCCTTGATGCAGATATTAGTCCAGAATCAAGGCAACAACAACAGCAAAATAACAACAACAACCCTCCGCCACCATCACCAGTTGATAACTTAGCCCGTTTTCTGAGGTTGCAGCCGCCGGTGTTTTCCAGTAGCACCGAGCCAATAGTTGTCGATGACTAGCTATGCAAGATTGGAAGGGAGTTGACCACCACGGGTTGCACCGATGCTGAGAAGGTGCGTTTCGCCGCACATTAATTGGATGGACCAGCAGCCTCATGGTGGGAGAATTATATAGCCACTTTCCCTATAGGCAATATCACTTGGTATCAGTTTCAGCAAGCATTCCGCACAGCCCATGTCTCAACTGGAGCCAGGAGCAAGAAGAAGCGCGAGTTTCGCAACTTGCGCCAGGGAAGTCGTACTGTGGCTCAGTACGTAGATGAGTTTAGTAAGCTATCTCATTATGCCCCTGGTGATGTGGCCACAAATGCCGCGAAGCAGGAGAAGTTTATGGAAGGGCAGAATGATGAGATGAGCATGCAGTTGATGGCGGCAACATTTAATAACTACCAGGAGCTCGTAGACAAGGCTCTTATGATTGAAGGGAAGCAGCAGCAGATAGAGAGCCGCAAAAGGAAGTATGGACAAGGGAAGTACAATTCTGGAGCTCAACAGAAGCCCAGTTTCACCCTGTACTCGGGAGGATTTACCCATAACCATGGAGGCCATACTCACAATGGAGGAAGTTCGCATAACCACGGTGGCCCCAAGAATGGAAATGGGAATGGAGCAGGCAGCAATCAGAACCACTCTAACCCAGCAACGCCCGCCAAGAAGGATCTAAGTCACATTACTTGTTTCAAGTGCGAGAAGACTGGACACTATGCCACTGAGTGCCCTGAGGCGAAGAATGGGAATGGCAATGGAACTTTGGGAAGAAGCCCAGCCCTTTCAACAGGGGACAAGTGAACCATGTGAACGTGGAGGATGTTGAAGAGCAGCCTGATGTAGTTGTCGGTAAGCGTTTGGTTAAGTCATTTACTGCAATTGTTCTTTTTGATACTGGTGCATCGCATTCATACATTTCAAGGGGATTTGTGGATAAATATAAGTCGCCCACTAAAGTACTAAGAACACCTATGTTAGTAAGCTCACCAGGAGCGGAGTATATGGAAAGTCAAGGATGTTTTTAGATACCATTGACCATTGGAAGCCATGTTTTCCCCTCAGACCTGGTAATTTTGGAGTCACAAGGATTGTATGTGATACTAGGCATGGATTGTCTATCGATGTATGGGGGAAACATCGATTGCGCTAGTAAGTCGATTTTACTCACCACCCCGGAGGGAAAAAGGATCAAGTATGTATCTAGGCATGCACCTAGGAGGACTCAAGTAAATTCTCTCGAGGGAGTTGTTCAGGAGGAAGTGCTTGTAGTGAAGGATTGCCCAGATGTATTTCCAGAGGATCTACCAGGCATGCCGCCAGATCAAGACATTGAGTTTTTGATAGAACTATTGCCAGGCACCGGACCGATATCGAAGAGACCATACCGGATGCCCGCAAATGATCTGGAAGAGATCAAGAAGCAGATTAAGGAGTTATTGGAGAAAGGTTACATTCGACGAAGTTCATCACCATGGGAAGCCCCAGTGCTCTTGGTTGAGAAGAAGGATGGATCATTAAGAATGGTTGTTGATTATCGTGCGTTGAATGAAGTGACGATCAAGAACAAGTACCTGCTGCCGATGATCAATGATTTGTTTGGCCAGTTGTAAGGAGCTAAGGTGTTTTCGAAGATCGATCTGCGATCGGGATATCACCAGCTGAAGATACGAGAAAAGGATATACCAAAAACAGATTTCACCACAAGGTATGTGTTATATGAGTATACGGTTATGTCATTTGGACTGCCTAGCGCCCCTGCCTATTTCATGAGTATGATGAACAAGGTGTTCATGGAGTTCTTGGATAAGTTTGTCATGGTGTTCATTGATGGTATCTTGGTATACTCGAAGAATGAGGAGGAACACAAGGAACATTTGTGTTTGGTTCTTGAGAAGCTCAGGGAACATTAGTTATATGCCAAGTTTAGCTAATGTGAGTTTTGGTTGAAGGAAGTTGGATTTCTTGGACATGTTATATCAGGAGAAGGTATAGCAGTGGATCCTACCAAGGTTCAGTCAGTCACTGAGTGGTTGGCACCCACCTCAGTTGGAGAGATCCGCAATTTTCTTGGAATCACGGGATATTACCGGAGATTCATTGTGAATTTTTCGAAGATTGCGAAGCCCATGACGGCGTTGTTGAAGAAGGACACCAAGTTCCATTGGACTGAAGAATGTGAAGCAAGTTTCCAGGAGTTGAAGAAACGTCTAACTACAGCCCAGTGCTGATTCTGCCGGATATGTGCAAGGATTTCCAAGTGTATTGCGATGCCTCTCGCTTAGGACTTGGATGAGTACTTATGCAAGACGGAAGAGTTGTTTCGTATGCCTCATGTCAACTTCGACCACATGAGTTGAATTATGCCACGCATGATTTGGAGTTAGCAGTTGTAGTGCATGCGCTCAAGACCTGGAGACATTTTCTTATTGGAAACCGTTGTGATGTGTACACGGATCATAAGAGTTTGAAGTACATTTTTACTCAGAAGGAGTTGAACCTCGGGCAGAGGAGATGGTTGGAGCTCATAAAGGATTATGATATGAAGTTGCACTATCATCCAGGCAAGGCCAATGTCATAGCAGACGCTTTGAGCCGGAAGAGTTATGTCAATACCCTCGTAAGCGAAGGATTGCCAAAGGAGTTAGCAGAAGATCTCAGGGAGCTTCGTTTGGAGATAGTTCCTAGAGATTTTGTTGCAGCATTGGAGGTTCAGTCAAGATTATTGGAAAAGATTCGAGAAGCACAGAAGGATGACAAAGAAATTGCCGAGATAAAGGAGAAGATGAGTGAAGAAAAGCCAAAGGTTTTCGTGAGGATGAGCACGACACCTTGTGGTTTGAGGACCGTGTATATGTGCCTAATAATGCCGAGATCAGGAAGTTGATACTACAAGAAGCTCATGACTCGCCATATTCGATACACCCCGGAAACACCAAGATGTATTTGGATTTGAAGGAGCATTTCAGGTGGACTGGAATGAAGAAGGACATTGCCGAGTATGTAGCCATATGTGATGTATGTCAGAGAGTGAAGGTAGAACATCAGAAGCCAACAGGATTACTGCAGCCTATGTCGATACCCGAATGGAAGCGGGACAAGCTTGGCATGGATTTTATCACTGGATTACCCAGGACCTGATCGGGATATGATTCTATCTGGGTAGTAGTGGATCGCTTGCCAAAGTAGCTCACTTTATCCCAGTAAAAACCACCTATACCAGTGCAAAGTTGGCCAAGATATATATGACCAGGATCATATGTCGGCACGGAGTTCCGAGGACCATCGTATCAGATAGAGGAACGCAGTTTACTTCAAAGTTTTGGCACCAGCTGCACCAGACTTTGGGAACCAGGCTAGAGTTCAGTACAGCCTTTCATCCGCAGACAGATGGACAGCCGAGAGAGTCAATCAGATTTTGGAAGACATGCTGAGAGCTTGTGTGCTAGATTATGGATCTAGTTGGGATGACAACTTGCCCTACGCGGAGTTCTCATACAACAACAGCTACCAGACCAGTTTGAAGATGGCACCGTTCGAAGCCCTGTATGGAAGAAGCTGCCGAACACCGTTGATGTGGGATGAAGTTGGAGACCGCCAGTTGTTTGGACCTGATTTGATTAAGGAGTCTGAAGAGAAGGTTAAGCTGATTCGAGATAGATTGAAGGTAGCTCAGTCCAGAGAGAAGAGCTATGCAGACTCAAAACACAAGGAGGTAGTCTACGAAATCGGAGATAGAGCATATCTCCGTGTGTCACCACTGCGAGGAGTTAAACGTTTTGGAGTTAAGGGAAAGTTAGCCCC
Source organism: Triticum monococcum (assembly GCA_034509565.1). Taxonomy (NCBI): domain Eukaryota; kingdom Viridiplantae; phylum Streptophyta; class Magnoliopsida; order Poales; family Poaceae; genus Triticum; species Triticum monococcum. Next base: position 453,134,944 of record CM067847.1, read on the forward strand.
GAGATTTGTAGGACTGTACCATGTTTTGGAACGCATGGGAGAGGTTGCCTACAAGTTGGAGTTACCCGAGGGACTGTCAGGAGTTCATGATGTGTTTCACGTTTCCCAGTTGAAGAAGTGCCATGCAAAGATGGCCGATATTCCTCTGAGAGATATAGTGCCCCTGGAAGCAATTCGGTTGGATACTGATTTGACCTATGAGGAGAAACCAGTCAAGATTCTCGAGTTTGCCAGCCGAGTTACACGCAAAAAGGTTATCAAGTTTTGCAAAGTATAGTGGATCCACCATACCGAGGATGAAGCCACCTGGGAACGAGAGGATGATCTACGCAGAGACCACCCACACCTATTTTCTAGCCAACCCGAATCTCGAGGACGAGATTCATCTTAAGGGGGGTAGGTTTGTAACATCCCAAATTTTCAATTCGGAATGTTATACATAGGTCATTCATGCATATCATATTTTACTGCATTTCTGCTTTGAGATCCTCGAAATTCTAAGCAACTCAAGGACCCACGGAGAGAGTTGGGGATTTCACGTTTTTTATATTTGTATTTTATCAAATATCGAAACAAGGATCACTTTGGTTTTAATTATTTTTCTCTGCGAAATATTTCATATTAAAATATATGAGAGTGGATAATATGACTTCTCCAAAAAAAACGGAATATAGGAGGAAAAATATTAAAAGCAAATAAATAATTTCTTTTTTGGACTTTTATTGCTATTTTATTTGAATTAGGAAAAATATGTGTTTTTCAAAATTGCATTAGAGGCCCAAATAAATGTTCACTTTGTCCGCAATATTATTAGAGGACCGTGAAATTTTATTTCAGGATTTTTGGACTCCGTTTAGTATTTCTTTTATTTGTTTTTCCGCGTCAGGATTATTTTTTTTTTAAAGTGCACCGACCTAACCGGGCCGTGCCCGATTCGGACACTGCCCGGCCAGGCTATAAGCCGCGGCCTAACCCCGCCGCCAACCCCGCCGCCAGCCCCGCCACCCCAAACCCTATCCGCCGCGCCGCCGCCTCGATCCGTACGCCACCGCGACGTCGCCGCCTGTCGCCGCCGACCCCGCCGCCGAGGTAGCCGCCGCCGCCGCCGTCCGGTTTTTCTCGGGGAAAACCGATCGGATTTTTTTTCTAGTAAACCCTAGATTCATTTTTTTAGATTTTGATTCGGTTCGGTTTTTCGTCGGTTTATTATTTAGCGGATGTCCGTCTGTATGTTCGTTTTAACGAACGATGTTCGTCAGTTAGCCGCAGACAGCGAACATTCATTCATTAGCCTGTTCGTCTCGTTTTATTTTCCAGGGTTTCTCTGCGATTATTTTCGATCGCGATTTCTGCCCTAATCTTCGTTTTAGTTTATCTTTTCGCTTGTTTAACCAAATCAGGTGAAACAAGCGCCTAGATCTTCGTCTCAAAGCCCTCTTTCTATTTAACCAACTTGAAGAAGATTTTGGTACTGTAAAAAATTGACTTTAGTCCAGATTAGTAAACGGGCCTTGTTTCTTTCGTAGTTTGAGTTTCGTTGCTCTGTTTGATTTGATTCTTTTTGCAAATTGAATCTCTTCAATTGAGTTTTCAGATTCGATCTTCTTATTTGAGTTTTACCCGTGCATCTTCGCTTGATTGCTTATGTATGCTATTGTTGTTTGCGATAGAATTCCGGAGTGCGAAGCGTGCTACTACGAGTCTCTAGGATTTGTAGATCGTCAGCAAGGCAAGTAACACATTGATCATACCCCTTTATTACCCAGTTTTTATGCATTAGTTTCAACCCTCACACATTGCATGAGTAGGATATCTTAACATGTGGGTCTGGGAAGTAGAGGATGAGGTAGAACCTATTACATGTTTTACTATCAAACCCTTGGGAGTTACTTCTACGTTATGCTTATATTGTTATGCTATGCTCGTAGACGTGGTTTGGGTTTGAGTGGATCCATGACAGATGTGAGTTTGTTAATTAATAGTTCAACTTAAGGTGGCAACTTTAATACACATCTGGGTGGATTGCTTGTGGGCACCTGGAGAATCCAGTGTTGTCCTAGGATATCCCGGAATACCCGTGTGATCATCCAACGGTCCGCCGCCCAGGCTCAAAGGGGTCATGAGATTATTCATGCTAGAAACTTCCATGCGCAGCCACAAGCCATTATGGGCTCTAGCATAGTTGAGTATGTTCTGTGACCTCTTTCAGTGGTAGGCTAGCAGATGTAGGGGAAAGTAGGTGTAACTGTCTACCCAGAGTAAAGAGTTAATGCTTCTAAAAGTCTGTGTCTCGGTCATCTGTTTCTCAAACACCCTGTAGTGCGAGAAATCCAACGGGGGAGATCGAGTCATGTGGGGAAAAGTGCGCAAACCTCTGCACAGTGTACAAACTAATCATGGTTAGTCGTGTCCCTAGTTATGGACATCTTGAGTATCTGGTACTTGAATTATTGATTGGATCTCATCACTTTACTTAATTAATTTGTCGGGTTGTTAACTTTTAATTGGGATTGAGTTGGAGGAACCTTCTCAATAATTTTTCAACCAATTTTGTAGTTAAATAAAATATATTCCTTTGTTGTAGGGAAAAAATTGGCTTTTCGCAAAACAATATAACCATAGAGCCTCCACCAGCCATATATGCATGTAGTGATAGCATTTATCTGTTCATTGCTCTACTGTGTTATATTGCCAGCATATTCCATGTGCTGACCCATTTCGGGCTGCAACATACTGTTGCAGACTTTTCAGACGAGGAGTAAGGTGCGCTAGGTCGTTGTCATGCACTCAGCTATGCTGTTGGAGTTGATGGACTCACTTTATCTTCCAAGCCTTCCGTTGTTATCTTAATTAGATGGCCTTAAGCCATATTTATTGTATTAAGTTCTCTCTTGAGACTATCGATGTAGTAAGTGTATGATTTCTACTCTGTTATAAATCCATTCGAGTATTGTGGGTGTCAGCATTACTGATCCAGGGATGACACTGAAGCACAGAGACTTGACCATCTGAGGTTGGGTCGCCACACCACCGATACATATTTTTGGGCCACATGCGGTGTGTAGGGCATCTTCTGATTGACCACATCTCCCTTGTGCGGTTTTTTGTGACGACACACATATTTGTGGGCTCCCTAAGTGTATATATATCATCCCTTTGACTGGTAACGAGGGGTATGTGTTGGCCATGAATGAATTCCTCCAAGTTCGTGTTAGGGCCAGTCAACGTCACATGTCATTCAACCAAAGTTCAAGCTCATGCGTTGTCACAATTCCCGCCGAAACGCTCGGATTGGTGGGTTCGACCAACACAGTACCCTGCGTATCTCATCCTTCATTACCTGACTTTCATGGTTGTTGTCTGTATCGAGAGGCAGGTGCCACATCAAAATTGTAATTCATTCAATATTGAAAACACACCTCACGCTTTCCAACGTACATCATTTTGGGCCGCATGGAGGCGGTGCTGGTTTTGTGGTCCCTCTCATGCAATTTTTGATGATGGTTCAATCTATTGGCCCAAGCGATTATATATATATATATATATATATATATATATATATTCTATCCATTTTTATCAACAAAAACCACAATTGTCGTTTGACCAACCAATAGATTCACTGGTCTGTCTTATGGTAGGTCATGGCGACATGCATGTATGACCAAAGTATCATTACATGCATCCGTCCCATTGACACGAAGTGGGGGGTGGGTCAAGCACCCTAGCTAGGTAGCTACAACATTATGTCATTATAGATATATCCAAGGGTGCTTTCGGGTTTGCGAGGCAGGTGCCACCAAAGTTGTGCATTGTGTATTTGAAGTTTTAAACATCACGCCCTATATTCCTACATATATTTGGCCACTTCCAGGTGGTGCTTGCCTTCTGGCCCCTCTCATCGATTTTCGACGACACGCCCAACCATGGGCCCGCACGGTCAAAGTTGTGCATTGGAATTTTGAACATCACAGACCACCCTTTTCACTCATATATATTTGGGCCACATGCTGGTGTGGCTGTCTTTTGACCCTCTCTGACGTTTGTTTTGCTGCAAAGACTCGGATGGCGCTCAACGGACACGGGTGTACCGGCTTAACCGTGTGTGATGCAAGTGTGCTGTGAATCACCATGACTGCGCAAGCGTGAGAAAGGTGGATGTACTGGCTTAACCGTGTGCGATGCTAGTGCACTGTAAAATCACCAGCCGCGCAAGCTAAATGCGGGTAGTTTATTTAGATTGAATTCCACATCCGCGTCTAAAAATTAGGATGAACCGTGTGCGATATACCAGCTAGCTAGAAATCTAAAAACAAACTACCCGCCTTGAGCATTGCAAAAATCGGCGGTTCCGCCACTTTTCCTTAGTATAATACACGCATATTCTTATTGGACCGTGTGCGATCTTGGGTGCTCCCGCCCCGCATCAATTCCTTTACCCAAATTTTAGTAGCGACGGTAGTTCAACCGTCGCCTCACTCCTCCAGCACCGACCTTGTTAGGACCGATAGTATATCAACCAGAGGAGGGTGAATGGGAGATTCAAATTTTCTTTCGAAAGCTTTGAACCTTAGTTCACACATAGCAGCGGAATGTAGTATTGAAAGAAATGCTCAGAATCAAAGTTCTTCGTCAGAAGCATATTCATTCAGAAAAGCATTTACAACAGAGTGAGCTTGATGGATAATGGGTTTAACTACGATGAGAGTTATGCAACAGGCGAACAGGTGTAAATAGAATGAAGCTAAACATAACGAACGTTGAAGGAAATGCAATGATAGAGTTAGAAGGATACAAACTAAAAGGTAAGAATAAAGACGAAGATAATGAAATGATTTGATACTACAACATAGAATAACAGACACAGAATAGAACAAAGATCAGAGAATCTAATGGCACTGAGCACGAATGAAAACTGCCGGATGAATTGCAATAGACTAGATATAACCAGTGGTGCTTGATGGCGACAAGAGATTTGGTATAACAATTCACCCTTCTGCCAAAGGGCTACGTCTGGTTGGAGGGGTTGTGACTTAATACGAAAGATGAACTCTCTTCACCCTATTTTCCATCAACACAGAGCTGATCAGACTCAGGTTGATTTCACTTGTGGTAGATCCTTGTCGGCGATCTCCAAACCTTCGGTCAACCTTCACGAACCACGATCACTCTTGGTTGGTGAAGATCAGGCTCGGTGAAGACAATGAATCTTCATCACTCGAAGCCAAACCTATCCGTCTAGAGAGTGTACAGCTCTCAAGAGTAACAGGTACAAGAACTCTCACTCAGAACTTCTCTAATGCTAAACCACTGTCTAAGTTTGGGCTCTTGGTTTTCTCTCGGTGGATCTTAAACTCAAATCACTCAGAGAGGGGTTTCTCAAATCAATCTTCTCATAAATCTCGAGCGGAGCAGCCAACGAATAACGTTGGAGCAGGGTGGCTATTTATAGTTGCAGCCTTCCCAGAAGGGAAATGACCAAATTGGACATCGACCTCAGCCAATGGCCGAACAACACGATTCCAATGGTCAGATTTGAGCACAACGATAACATTCCTTGCGAAGCAAGAAATGCTAACTCCTCGGTCCGAGGGAAACCTCTCGCAGCGAAGAAGATCACAGTCTCTTGCTGGCAAGTATTTACTTGGAGCACAAAGAGATTTATATCGCATCTTTCATAGGTTGTAGGTAAGCATCACAACTGATCTAAGAAATGAGAACCTATACCCCTCTTAATAGTACGGAGGTCCTATGACTCAAAAATTGAAAGAAGAAAAACTCAATGAATACCACGTCTTCATTTTGTCTTCGACTTCAGTTGCTCCACTCAATTTCTTCGGACGACAGTATTGAAACAGAAAGCTTCACTATCCCAGCAAATCTTTTGAGGGGTCGATTTCTTCACATTAATCTTCTTGACTCTGTCTCTTCATCAGATGTAGCTCGTTCTTCTCAGCAGCACAGATATGCTTCGGTGAAGTTCCTTGAACTCAGCACCGGAGACAACATTCTCTTCGGTTGTGTATGGACTTTTCTCTCTGTGAGCACTAGCAAACACATTAGTCCATACCTGTTTTTGTCAACAATCTCCAAAACTCAAGGTAGGCAGATATTGCACCAATAATCCCCCCTTTTTGGATGATTGTTGACAAAACAGATCACATTGAATGACAAATAATGAATGGAATGTAATGCGAAGAATAATGAATTACGAGAGAGGTTTATGAAGATAAGATATTCTCCCCCTTAAGTTATGCTTCGGTTTGGGAAAATATACTTCTCCTCATATGAGTGTCATTGATAAAGATTTCATACTGGAGTTCTTTAAATGCACTCAACAGTGTGTGAGGTAGTTCTTGTCACAAAAACTCCTACAACGATTAGGATAGAAACATGGTGAGTTTTGTGACATGGATAAATCATGAATGTTTTCTTAGAGCACAAATTTTGGATCCACATGAGACATAATTTTCCTACATGTTAGATGTATAATAATAATAAGATCAACAGGATCGAATGCTAATTCGTTGCTCGGAGAGGATAAGCTTTGAAAGTTCTTTTTCTTATGATAGGATGAAGCAAATGATATCCGAGAGAAACACTTTGTCAGCCATAGATAGTCTTCACAAGGTGTTTGTGCATCGACTGACTATATCTTACTACAAGGTTAGGTATTAATAAAAAGCAATAAGAGCATATCCAACAGTTAGATATGAAACCACGCAAATCTCCAATATAATATCATCATTTGATGATTCTCTGTACATCGAGGAGAATTAATGTGTCCCTATAAGAAGAATCGTCTGTGATATCATTCACAAGAGAACAATATTTCATGGTACCTATAGACAAGTAATGCGAAGCAAATAGGATTGCAGGCGGGGGTTATTATCACTACATGATGACCGAAGTTTTAACACCACATGCGGTGCGATAAGGTTCTGAAGCAAGTTGTTCAAAGCGAAACCAAATGAAAGTTCGGAGCAAAAATACCCTGCAAACACCGATAGACTATCACTCGATGTTATCCTCCCCCTTTTTGTCAACAAGTGTCAAAAAGGACAGAGAGTACATACGAGGAATTACTCTGATGGAGTATCTTCTGAGTCAGAGTTGAAACCACTTGAGGAGCCAGAATCAGAAGAGTGTGGAATGGTCGAGGCAGAAGCAGGAGTTGCAGCCTTGGCTTTGAGAGGCTTCGAGGGACTTGTATGTGGCTTCAAAATGTGTGTGCTTTCTATGTCTTTGTTTTCATCATCGTGGTTGACAAACAGTAGATCCATTGAAACAGAATGTTGTGGGAGCTCTGGAGTTTGTCTTCGGACACGCGGGATTGCGTGCAAGTCTAGATAGTCATAGTCTTTGTGAAGACCCTTCTTGACTAGATCCTTGCGAGAGTAATGCCTCCTCATCAAGGTCCATGATCTCTTCCTTGCATCCTTCTCATGCAGAAGGATCTGCCTGGTCTGATTGTGAAGCAGATTCAGCTCAGCCAACAATTCCATCTTTTCCTTCCTATCCATCCTGATATGTTTCTCCAAGGTATGTTGTGTGCAAATGCAAATTTCATACAACGAGGGATTTTCCTCTCGAGGAACTTTAACTTTGGCTTTTTGACCATCGGTGCATTCTCAGATGTTGAGGCATTTGCATCCATGTCAATAGGTTGTTTCTCCTTTTTTGTATTCCTTCACTATGCGCAGAGTGTCATGGACAGGTGGCATGAAAACTTTCGGTGCATAGGCCCAGAAGAATTTTTCATTTGTAAGCTGCTCAATGGCATACATGATCCAAGGAGCATAGGGCTTGAGCGACTGAGGGCTGTCAGCAGCACGTGCCAGATTCTGATTGAATAGGTCAGGAATGTCGAATTTGATTCCCTGAGAAATTGACAGCAGAGCATTTCATACGATGCCTTTGATGGAGCTGGGTCGATTGGATGGCGTAATGGTATTGCACAGAATGTGGAATAGCACCTTGATGTCATAAGCCAACTTCTTTGGGTCAACATCGATGCATTCATCAACCATGAGAGTGGGATCCATCAGGAAATGGAGTTGTGCATCTAACACTTCCTAGAAATGCAATATATGTTCTCTATCATTTTCAAATTCGCATTGAGGCAAATTAATTAGGGCCAGAAAATGATTTGCTGAGCATTTGATTCTTCCTCTGCCTGTCATCCATTCGAGCATCCATATTGAAGTGTTTTCCATCTACCCTGTGATGTACAACATGGCATAGAACTGAAGAATAATCTCTTTGCTCCATCCATGGTTGAAACGCATGAAACCCTTCAAGAGAGCATGCTCAATGTGGTCAAGGGTATTGTGGAAGCAAGTTATATCTTCAAGCTTGGTGAAGTCTAGTATCTTGTGATTGAAAATCATGTGCTTGCCAAACAAGATCCGAGCATAATATATTGCCTGCTCCTCTGTCTAGAACCTTGGTGATAGAGACGTTCTTTCTCCTTTGTAGGGGCTCACCCCAAAGAATGCAAGCTTCACTGAATGAAGCTGCTCATTGAAAGCTAGGCCATAGGGGCCATACTCATATGTAAATAGCGGAAAAGATTCCTGAGGATTTTTCCGATGAACTTCTACTGTAATTTCCATCGGCTGAACATCATCATCTACGGATGCATTCTCAACAGAGGGCTTTACGGGCACATGAGGTACGATATCCTTCTTTGAAGTAGACGGCATGGGATCATCAGATTTTTGATCATTTTTCTTCGCTGGAACTCCTTCAGCAGCCTTCTCAGATTCAGGCTCAAGGGCATTTTCTTTCGGTGATTCAGCAATTCGTGTTGGTGGAACAAAAACTTCTCCAGCCTGTTGCGGCAGCGCTGGTGGTACGACTTGGTGGGACTAAACAGGTGATGCCACTTCTTCATCCTTCTTCTCATGAGCCATGGGCTCTTCAATCTTCTTTGCTTCATGTTCCTGCTGTGAAGCCAAGGAGCCAAGGGCAGGGTCAACCTCCATCGGGGCAGGAGCGCCAGATGAGGAGACCATTGGGGTAGTGCTTTGGGCAGAAATTTGCTCCCCCTCAACCTTTTCTTCCTCCATAGTGGATCCGGAGGGTCCATCTTGAGCATCCTTCACAAGTGATGATACTCACTTTTCCATCTCAATTTCTTCGTCAATCTTTTCTTCTAGAGCATTTTGCTCAGGCACAGTCACAACTTCATCAAGATTGATAAGATAAATATCTACAACATCCTCTTCTTGTTCAATTGAGGTAGTAACTACCACAACCTCAACTTGTTGTTTGGCAACTTCCTCATGATGATGGGATGGTGGAATCTGGTGAAGTGGTGCACTTGAGTCAACATGAGGATTGGCTGAAGAAGATTTGACACGACTATCCTTGACTTCTTTTGGCTTGTTCGTTCTGGCCTAAGCTTTTTGGCATTTTTCTTCCTTCTCCCTGCGTCGAGCAAGATTCTCCTGACACTGAATCTCTTCAATTCTTCGATCACACAACTAGGAGACATCCATTTCTATTCTGGAGTGTTACTCTATCTTGTTGTTCCTCATGGTAGTGAGGGCTTTGGTGGTTTCAAGAATGACCTTGTTCACATCCTTTCTTTTAGCTTCAGATTTGGCTTCCCTTCTCATTTTCTCCAGAAGCTTCTTATCTTCAACAGCCTAATTGAGTTATTTGGTGATTTCCTTCAAATCGATGAAGTGGTTTGCTGCCATCTTGGTAACAACTTATGGCAGACCCAAATCACCCAACTCGGCTCGATTGGCATCATAGGAAGCACCTTCAATGATGTCGAATATAATATTAAAATCATATTCCTCTGTGGAAGCAGGAATAATCTTCTTCGCCTTCTTGGCAGAAATAACCGCTTTTTCATCAGTGACCAGCTTCCTCTTGGCGGCTGGGGCAGCAGAACCCGAAGGTTTATCAAAGGGAACAGGTGAAAGTCTTGGTGAACATCTCACAGGTAGTGACTTCTTGGCAAGAGATGCAGTGTGATATGGCTTGTCGAGCAACTCTTGTTGATCGTATATCGGAATTTCATCGCCAACATTGTTATCAGAATATTCCTTATCAGACGAGGCAGATGCAACCTTTCTGGACTTCTTCACAACATACTTTTTCTTCGAAGCTCGAGGAGAAACTGACTTCCTCCTCTTCTTCTCTTCTCGGGCAGACACCCTTTCCTTCTTCTCATTTACATCTTGTTGAGTCAGCTCAACATTCCGCTGATCAACTTGGTTCTTCTTCACAAGCTTAGCCTTGCGCTTAGCCTTTGCCTTTTCCCTTTTAGCAACTTCTTTGGGAAAATCAGTTGTGGTTTTCAAAGAATTGGCATGAGTGTTTTGAGGTGGTCCTGGCCTTACTTTCTCATCTTCCTGGCCTAGACAGCCTTCTGCAATGCAGTCATTCCATGGTGGAGTGGAAGCAAACAATATATGATATTTCCGTCGAACGCTCTCGTAGTTGAACCATTTATTCACCCAGTGCCGGTGAATCTTTTGCAATCTAGTTTTTTTGTCTTGAGTTGTTTCCACACCGGGTGGAGTCCTATAAGTTTCCTGATTAGACATCTCAGTTGTTGTATTTATTTCTCTTCCTCTGCCACCCTTCTTGCGATTTCCATCTGAGAACAAGGTCTTGGAATCAGTGACTAGCTCATCTTCTGGCTGGCTCTGACCAGAAGGAATATCATCATCAACATCATCAGCAGATTCTGATTCAGCCTTCTTCTTCGGCGCTCTTGGTGGCTTGGCAGATTTTCGTTCGACCACATTTGCTTTGGCGGCCACCCTTGGCTATTGAGGGGTTTCTTCCTCTGAACCAGAGTGCTCATCCGAACTGTTTGCCATGACCACTCCTGAAGAAAAACACAAGAGCGAAAGAAAGCACGGTTGAAGTCACAAGCATGCACAGACGAATTTTTTAAACACAAAACAGAAAGTTTTACAGGAGGAACCGATGGATTCATGTCATGCATTGGCAAGATATCATCGAGTGATTTCCAGTATGCCTAAAGACGACACAATGAATCCTCTAATCTTTCGAAGGACATGCACTGTGAACCCTAGATCCAAAGGACAAGTACGAGTGAAAACTAACAGAGCCTAAAAGATCTACTGCACAGAAATAATAGGGAATAAATCGTGTCGGGAGGAATTGCTCTAGAACAGAAGTTGAGTAGAGCAAGAACCGGATCTGAATGCCCTAACTAGGCAAGACAGATCAGCTACGGTAGAGCGCAAAGGAGGAGTTATCGCTCAGACGCGATCAATTGTGACGGAGCTTCGCCGGAGTTGCATGGCAATGCTTGACGTCGATGCTGCTTCAAGCTCAGGCTTGGGCGGAGAGCGAGAGTAGGGTTTGAGGCCAAACAAAGAGGAACTAAGGAAGAAGACACTCGGAGCGGGGGGTTTATATAGCCTAGAGGACAAACCACCACTCCAAAATGTACGGACAAAAAAATCAAGACGTTCCACATTCAACGGACGAGATCATGATGAAGAGATCACGGGCACGTGTCAGCCGTTTCCTCGGTAATTGAACTGAATGCCAAAGGGTTAGAGGAAGGGCAAGCGCCAAAACATATGAAGGAATTAAAGATGAATTGATTCGCGACCAAGGACGTCGGAAAGAAATCTTCTTTAGATCAAGTGCATGTTTATGACACGAGGAACATACAGAAAAAACAGAAAAGGAAACTAGACGAAAACACAGAAGAAAACAACTGAAATGGAGAGCAAGAACATATGAATAAAAACAAGATAATAGAAGCACCAACAAAGATTGCACTCAGGGTATAAGATGAGAGTGTGATATCCCTGAGAGTGTTTCCTGCAAGAAATGATTAGTTCTTCTTCACAACCCACACTTATGTGGGAGGTAATGATCTCATTTGCTTCGCCTGGCTTGGGATATTTCTTTGGCGTGTTCTGCATGACACCTGAGTACTATGATAATAATCATATGAATAGGCATGGAAGTTTTTTCTAGATGCATGAGTATAATGATTACATGATATGCACATGTACTCCTTCTGATGCAAGTGAGGGTGATAATCATTCGAAAAAGACAATCGGTTTGGCTGAAAATGGTAGCTATTTCCTCGTCGACGATTATCCTACATAGTTAGATTAGCAGTAACATATAGATTTTCAATAATATTTTTCTTCACCCAAATTTGCTTCTTGGTAGATCTTGCCCTGTAGTTAGTTCCAACATATCGTGCGAAAACCTTTCCATTATGTTGCTTGAAAAGTTTGTAACTTGAGTCATTCGACTCGTTAGTTTCAACAGGAATGTGTGAAAGATAGCCCGAAAGTGTTTCAGGCTCAAGGGTTTTACAATTTGCTCGAACCCAAGTTGTACGAGGATATTGTTCGGGAGTCCAGTACGAACCTCCACATCAAGTTTCTTTTCGAAACCTAATCCTTCCTTCTAAGGATTTTTGTGAAGAATGGACTTCTTGAGCACATCACACAAGGTTTATGATGTTTATGGAATGTTTATGATGTTATGTGCATCGCAAACGTTTGGTCATAGAAGAACACGTGTGATAGGTCTTCGTCCGACGCGGGTACGACGGATGAATCATGTGGGGTGTATTCAAACTTCGCATACAGTTTTGTAAGGACAACTGTATGCGATCTTACATCGAATCGCATACAGTCGAGGAAAAGTAAATGTGTGTGACTGTCTGCTTATCATACATGTTCTATAACCGCGAACTGTTTGTGATGGACCGCGCATCGTAAACGTAGCACCACAGAATACCGACTGCGATGGCAGTGCGAGCACAAACGAGTTGCAAGGATAAAGCGTTTCGGATATTCGAGATATCAGAAATAGTTTTATAGGGACAACTGTATGCATCAAGGCTCCCTATCCCCAATGGTTTCTGGGTTGTGTGGGAAGGACCCCCTATCGCACACACTCACTTGGCGAAAGTTCAAAATACCGTCGCGGAAAGGGGTTAAAAACCGTTTGTATAGCACCTCGATGTACAAGTGATGACACACCCAAAGGAGCAACATGACATTAAAAATCACCATCGCGCAATCACCTAGTAGCTTGTCAATATCCAGATTGAAGACAACAAGGTTCATACTTTTAGTCAATGCCAAGACGTGAATCTGAATTTCCACCTATTTGGATCAAAAAGAAAGAACAAAAGATATCACTACATCAACATGAATACTCCAAATTATGGAACAAGAATATTCAGTAATAAACAAACCATCATGCGCTGCTTCCATAACTAATTTCTATTGTGATCGTGAAGCAATACTATGACGACACAGTAGGTTGAGGTTGCAAGAAGCAACACAACTCACAAGGCATAAATATGTAGGCTACCCTTCAAACTAATGCATTATGCATTTTCATACTACTCTAATAATTTTATGAAGCATATTGATATTGCATCAGAAGGCATTAGAAACCTAAAAATATGTAGACCACAACTCAGTAGATAATAATGACACGACATGGTGCAATACCTAAAGGAGAGGTTAACAAATGTGATTTTTGTTGCACTGGTGTGTGTGTGTGGAAACTCATCATTGAGCATTGATTTTATTTAACATGTGAATGCACCTTCTGACTCATCTTGTGATGTTCTGTCCGATCTAAACAAAAGACATGCAAAATTTAGTAACTGGAGCCCCAAAGTTTGTAAATAAAATATGTATGACAACCAAGGTATGAGACACAAATGCTCCTATAGTCATGTGTCCCTTATGAAAAATTACAAACTAAAGATTTATATGAAAAGATCATTAATCTAAAGATCCTTTAAGTATGACACCCGAAGCATGAGGTACGAATGTCTCTGTTCTTCTTAAAATTTTCAGATATAAATAAAAATATCTGTTGGAATCATACTGACCAACTACCATCGAACATTATTTTGTGAAATTTAGGAGCGGTTCAACCTTTTTGTGCATAGAAAAAACAGAATAAAGGATGTTAGAATTAAACACGTAGCTGTAGTGGTGTCCGAGTAGTACATGGTATACCTTACCGAGTACTAGGTTAGCTAGCAGTAGGCTATCTTACGCATCTTGTACCCCTGCCCCTCATGACGTATGAAGATCAAAGTAATGCAGAGTACAACAGGCTCGACACAAGCCTGTGGCCGTCAAACTGATCTATGTCTCCGTCGCCAAGTTTTACATGAGTTCCGCCAAGACCTTCCATCCAGATCAATCCATCCGACTGTATCGCAGTGCAAGCCTAGGTTCGCATACATACATACGTCCGACAAATTGTGCATGTGCTAGTGCTACTGTTCATCAATCAAGCAGCTAGCCTGCGTGCTTTTTTGCGTGTACGTATACAAGGTCCTGGTGGATTTGTTCTAGCGTTCAAAAACCAACAAAGGAACAAATTGATTGTCAAGTGCGCATGACTCAAGAACAACCAGGATACTTAACTGAGAGATTGTGTCTGTAGAACAACATTACAAATTCAAAAAAAATCGCAACCTAAGCATTTGGGATAGAGAGGAGAGTGAAGGAGGAGAGTAACATATACCATCAAATCTTTATCTACCTTGCAGCGGTGGATCGCAGGCAGGAGATCATAGGATCGTCGGGGCTGCACGAAGAGGGGATTTCCTCGATGGAGGCAAAAGACAACATATGCTCCGCCGCCGCCACAAGGCCTCGACTTGCAGCTCCAAGGTTTCAAATCGAGACTCGACTTTATACTCCCGAGTGCACCTATACCCACATGAAAAGTACACTTGAAAAAGGTACAAAACAAAATCGAAAAAATCTGAAATTTTGGGACAACAAACTAGATCAAAAGTTTTAGTTGCTTGCAAAATTTCGTGACCAAATAACATTCGAGGAGCCCTCGGCGAAAAAACAAATCTGTGTTCAAAGTTTTATTCACTTTTGAGGCGTGATTTTGTATTTTTGCCGAGGGCTCCTCAAATGTTATTTGGTCATGAAATTTCGCAGAAAGCTAAATCTGTTGATCTAGTTTGATGTCAAAAAAATTCAGATTTTTTCTTTTATGTTTTATATTTTTTTTCATGTGTACTGTTCATGCGGGTGCACCTGCACCCGGGAGCAGCCACACCTCTCTCTTTCAAATCCCCGCCACATTGAAGCCCTCTGCCCTTGCTCCCCGCATGCTCACCCTTTCTCCTCCTCCTTTTTTGAACTCGAGGAACGGTGGCTGGGAGACGGGCGTGGCATTGACGACGAGGAAATCGGGTGGTACGGTGGCAAGGAGTAGCGGCTGATGGAACCCTAGCTGGGATGCGGTGAGGGGTCGTGTGCGTGGTGTGTGGGTTGGGCCTTGGGGCGAATGGGTGAGGAGGAGACAAAAAACTGTCGGAGTGGAAGAAAACCATGGGAGATGAAAGAAAAATCAATGGGGAAGGGGGATATGTCTTCGTTCGTTTGACCGACGGGGTAAGAAGCGATGAAACCACCTATCAACTCGACCATTATGAGTAGAGATTACACAAATAATTAAAAGCCTACCTAATTCTCTACATGCCGCGAACTAACCTATGGTTGGATGGTTAGAGAGACAGTGGTATCCCCAGCCTATCAGGGTTCAAGTCCTGATGCTTGCATTATTCTTGGATTTATTTTAGAATTTCCGGCAACGTGCTTTCAGTGGGAGGAGACGTTCCCGTCAACGACGAGGGGCCTACGGTGACTTCGTAAATCTCAAGATGATATGCCTACTGTATTCCGTTCTCTACATGCCTACTCCCTCCGTCCGGAAATACTTGTCATCAAAATGGATAAAAGAAGATGTATCTAGATGTATCCGGACGGAGGGAGTACTTAACTGCCAAACAAATCAATTAGTTATCTTCCTAATTGAGAAAAAATCACTACTTCTAACTATGTGTAGGCATAATTAAGTGTCTACCTAATTAATTGATTGCATTAATCATTCGATTTCCAAATTGATTAGGTGCAAAAAATAATTCTTACTTAAATGAACCTAATTAAGAGCATACATAATTAACTCTCTAGCTAATTATTTGCATTAATGGTTTGCTTTACAAATTGATTATGCACGTGATTTCTAGAATATTTTTACATGCATGCCTATTACGACGACTACCAAGTATTGTAAAACACATTCTTTTAACGAATTTCTTACCATTTAAATGGTCACACTTGATTTGAGAATGTAGCATGTCTGGTTGTTTGTACGACTGATAGGAAATATAATATGACCACGTCCACAAACGCATGTACTTGGCGGTCTAACGACTCGCCTTCCACCACGGCCTTCCTCGACGCCATGATGCACACCCTGACATTCTTGAGTATCGCCCCGATATCAGGCCCGGCTACGACATCCTCCATGGCTTCGCGGACGGCGTCCCTTCGCAGAGGCGCGCGAATGCATACGCCCATAAGAAAAAAAAATTATTTTTGTTATATGAGGAAATTTGTGATTGTCAATTAATAGTAGAGATAACGATAATAATAAATAGCATAGTGCGTGGGATTAATGATCTCTTACTGATAAATATCTCATTTTGTTTTAGAAGGTTATCAAGAAAAATATTATGTCTATATTTTAGGAAGGTGATCTCACATATATGGTGCGATCTAAATTCTTAATTACCTATTATCTACATGATTAAAATGAATCAACACCTGCCAAAGCAAGCACGAAACAAGATATATGTTTACTGGGATTTGGTTTTTTTAATGAGAAGAAGAAAAATCAATAGGAGGGGTGGTGGAAGGTGGGAGGAAATAAAACTGGACGAAAATAAAATCGGAGTATCAGGCTACCAACTGCTTCATTAGAACTAGAGATGCATATATTTAATTTTGCATTGAGTGTATCAATCAATGGATTTTGTCTAAATTTATACAATATATTTATAAATAAATTAAAGCATCAGAAGTCAAGTTCATAATGTAACTCTCTTTTTGTATGTAACGTTCATGTTAAATTTAGTAACTGTTTTTCGTGAACTTAAATCACGTTTTACAAACATATCTAGTACATCTAACTTTTTTGATATAACAATCCGTATTTCAGATTTAGGTGGTATTTAATAACTCTGTGATCTGAATTCTTCTAAGGGTACAAAACAGTAAATGTGTTGTAAGTTTCATTTTCCTTAACTAACATAATGGCCTAGTTCTTGTCGTCGTAACTAAAATACTGCCCAAGTTTCTTCGTTTTAATTCCGGTACTTACAAGCACTTCCTAGATTCATACTACATACGGTACGTGATTACGTGATTATTTGTGGTCTAAGATTCAGCCCCAATTTTTTCCTTACCAGCAAGATTGGCTAAGCCAAATGTCCGACTTCTTTTCGATAAAGGATAGTTTTTATTGATTCATAATGTAGCATCAGGGGGATACATGTACAATAAATACACACCCGGCTTCTGCATAATTAAGATGTACACAACCAATACTAACATACAAAAAAACGTCAACTGGCAAATAGCAAAGTCATAGAAGACCAAAGCTATGCCTAGAATAAAAAAGAAAAAAAAACAAAGTGAACAAAACAGCGGATAAGGAAAAACAATGACCATGATCACCAACCTTCTCTTTACAACACATGGACTACAAGAACGGTTCTTTAAAAACAACGTCTTCACAAAGGAAACGACGCTGAAGCACCGCCATTGCTGCATCCAACCAATGAAGGCTAGATCATGGATTTTCACCCTGAAGATAAAGTCTAAGCTAGTTCCAAGCAATGCCTTCAACAAGGTAGCGGCGAAAAACACTGCCATGCTAGGTTTAACCAAGTAGGATAAGACCTAAGGTTTTCACCCTGGAGATCGAGACGACGTAGTCGAGAAGCACCACCAAACCAAAGTAATCTTGTGTTTCCACTTTCACTTTCCGCTATTCCAGCAGCATTGCACACGCCATGAAGTCGACAATGAAGGAAGGTTATGGGCACCGCCAAAATCCCTCAGGACGTTCTGGCAGCACCGCATCATCCTCACAAGTGGCAGTCGATGGTAGATCTGTCTGACTACACCACCATGCACTGCCTCTTGCTTCACCGCCATTGCTGTATTGTAGGACCACAGTGCACCACCCGCGCGTCCGAGCGGAGAACCGCCTAACGGATATGGAGATGGTTGTCGCCGGTGAACCTCAGATCACGGGATCGTGGCTCTGACATAACCTGGTCTTCGAATATGTCATCTACTGTCGTCTATTATCGTTCAGCCGTTGTCGTCTGTGAGCGATTCACAACAGAATAGTTTGGATCGCTTCTTGTCTACAGCGGTTTTGTTAGAATGCAATAGTTCTAAGAAGAGAAACAGAGGATACTTAAAGAACATACAAGGAAAGAAAAGAACACGCTGAACGGTTTCAGCACAAGGCTACCATTTTAGTGGACACTTGTTACAGGAACTGTTTATCGAAATGTCTGTCCATTAGAAAACAGACCCACAGAACAGGTATAATGTTTTCGCTTTATGATGCGAATACAGTTATATGTGTACTGATATACATCAGCGAATATATGAAATATACAAACAAGATTGGTCTTGGCGCAGATCGGTGGCCACAATTTACGCGCCACCGCGTGCTATAAACCCACTCCGCGTTCACATTCGAAAGAAATTGCGTCAATGACATTTATTTTCTCTTGGCTCGTACCCATCCGAACCCACACATTTTCTAACTAATAAGATGTCCTCTTTTATATGTTTGTTATTGTTATATGCTCCTATCGGGATTCGGGAAGGTCTCCAACCTATCGAAATATTCCACAGGTCAAGTAGCCAGCGGAGGAGCTAGCAGGAGCTAGTGAGGTCGAAGGCATCGCGTGGGTCGATCGACCAGGTGCCACCCCAAAAAGAGCAATTCGCCACGAGATGGACGGATCCATTGGGTGCATGTCTCCAGATGCATGGCCGAATAGGAGCGGAGGCCCACCCACCAAATAAAGCAGCAGAAAAAGTATTAGAGTAGAATTTTTACGGCGATGCGATCGACGACAGCGACCTCCACAACTCGGTTGCGTCTTCCGGCAGCTCGGAACCACGAGGGGGCATCTCTACCATCCCACTACACCACAGCATCGGACGGGGGCACCAACGCCATGCCATGCCATGCCATGTCGTGGCCTTGCTGCGGCGCACGCCATGTCAGCCAGGGGGAGTGCTGGCTTGTCAATGGCGCAGTGGCCGGACCGCGATGCGTTGTCAGGTACCTGGCGGCCAGCGGTGCGGGGATTCGATGCCCACCGAGCTTGCTTGTCACCTTGTCAGTGGGTCGTGCCCGCTCCTTCTCCCGCTGTGCTTTGGCATGCCTTGTTTATATTTTTTTTAGCATCAGTACATACACAAGCGTTCATATACACGCGCATACACTCACTCCTATGAACGCATACACGCATACCCTACCCCTATGAACACCTCCGAGAGACTGAGCCGGCATATCATCTTGAGATTTACGAAGTCACCGTAGGCGCCTCGTCGTCGACGGGAACGTCTTCTCCCACTGAAAGCGCATCGCCGGAAATTCTGAAATAAATCCAGGAATAATGCAAGCACCAGGATTTGAACCCTGGTGGGTTGGGGATACCACTGTCCACCTAACCAACTCAACCACAGGTTGATTCGCTTGTTTATATTTTCTTGACGTGTTGGCATTCCTAGTTTGGTACACCCATTTGAACTGTCAAAATGTTTTACACTCAGGAACAGAGGTAGTTGTAAAATAGCAGGTGACACTCCTATAAAAAAAAAGAGGACGTGCCACTTCTCTTCTTCTTGTTTTACAGTTGTTTGTTTTCCTCTTTCGCGCCATGTGTCAATCGGATACGCCCTTCGCGGGGTTGTGGCTATTATTTAAACACTGGGTCGAGCCGAGCTGGAGTTGAAGTGATCGCAACCTTGGGGAAAAAGGTCACGAAAAAAGATTAAGTTGGTCTCTATGGTCAAGACTCAAGCTGCCGCCTTCTCATGGTCAATTGATTTTTAATAATAGTCTTCAAAAAAAAATTATGTTTTTCAAAGTCAAACGTGATCCATGAGAGGTGTCATATGCATATTTCTTCACGTGTCACCACCTCCAAAAATTGCTAACTAAATTCTTTCATTTTTTTTACCTTCATGGTTAGAAAGTCGTGCTTTAAGATGGCTTGAAATCCGCACTTTGCAAAGTCAGGCCTATCCTAGCCTGGTACATTTAAGTTGGTGTCCATGTTGGAATTGCTTTTCCGTTATGTTACAAGGGAGCAAAACATCTACTTCAAAGGTTCACGGTGTCAAATATGTTCCTGAGAATAGTTCCGGTAAATGTTCTCTAAAAAGTAGAATATTGGTGATAAAAGGGTGTCATGCACGTAGAGTTCGCCCCCAGTCACCACCTTCGAAGGTTTCCAAATTAATTCCTTTTTGCAACACTATCCAAGGAAGAACATTGATCATCAACTTGGGTGAAAGGTATGTGTGTTCATTGATGTGCATGACTATTTTTCACTATATATTCCTAGATTGATCCCGCATTAGCGGTGCATAGCGTTCATTTGCATGAGAAAACTATGTCCTTATCTTCCATAACTGTTGGACTTATATTCGAGCAAATCTCATATGCATTTGGAAGTGCTTGTGCCGCAAAGCAGTGAAGTGACGAGACAACTCCATGCATGTGATGTTCATGGAATATTTTTTGTTTCAGGGCAGGACTACCTTTAATATTGACATTGGAACCCTACTAGGGTTTGACCTTGACACTCACTCACAAACGAATTTATGTTTTGCTTCTCTCTAAGCAGCAATGAACAACCATTCATTTTTTTGTCCCTCTCTAGGGTCAGCATAACCTCATCTACAAAAAAAATCAGCATATCTTGTGTAAGATCTCTCGGTTCCTCGGCTCAGAAAAAGAAAAGAAAAACTCTAAACTTTCATAAGGCCATGTTTACATTATCGTTTTTCTTTTAAATAGCCCTAGAAAAATACACATCTCTGCCCGTCGTTTAGTTTCCGACCAAAAATTGTTGATGGCTGGTAAGATACACTTCTAAGTTAAATAGCTTTATATTAGATTACACTAATGCCAAGTGCCGCCTGAGATTTTAGGACGACGAGGAGTAGATAGTATGGGGCTGAGAGCGACGCTTCTATCTCACTTCTATGTTTCTACCTTCATTTCCAACCTTACGTTGCAAAAGGGGGGAAAGATGATCTGAGATTGGCTTGAGATAGACACGGGCAAGAACTACAACCGTTGGTCTGATCCCTCCAGGCAAATCAAGGTGTTCACATGACACGTGTGAAATTTCCGATGACATGGTTGCCACGGTTCAACATGGCACTATCTCTAGGAAAATAAAACGACTTGTTGCTGATGAGAAATACCAAATATGGACAATTATTACCCGATAAGGGAAAACCAGGAGACTTGTCCAGTGTATGCACAAAAGCAACATCATCTTTTGCAGCAGAAGTGAACTTGGAGGTTGACCAACAATATGCACTGGTGATATATACATGCATGATATGGATTATACAACACTAAACACTTGTTGTGCAGGGTCAACCCATGACCTGATGACGGCCATGGTAGGCTTAAAGACCAAAAACATCATTTCCCAAACAAAGTATACATATGTTCTAAGAGCATTTACTTGTTTTGTCAAGTACTATCGTTTTGGCGCATTGGTACATTGGAGGAATGTCACACTGATTTTTTTCAACCAACAAAGTTGCATGTGTGTTCACTAAGAAAAGAAGGTGATACAATGTCAAAAAAGACATGACCCATACAACATCATAGAAGCACTTACTAAACAACAAAAGTATCATCAACCCCAAAGTCGGCGATCGAGTAGTACAAAGATGAGAGAACCCAACCTAGACTAGAACAAAGCATACAGACATGGGAACAAAAACCATCCACTTCAAAACGTAAATACAACCGCAAACAACATGATCCAAAATCGACTACCATAATGACGGTGACAACTCTAGCATAAACTCGGAGGCTTGAGCAAAACATTTGCACTAGTATAGGCAAACATAACCAAGCGTTGAGGCCAGCTACTCAACATCACTGGACCAGCCTCCAACAGGCCATAGAAGAGGGGGGGGGGGGGTCATGGAGTGGACAAACACAAACCGGGGGAAGCATAAGGGTGGATGAGAGCACCAAGGATGAAACCAACCATGTCCTAGAAGTCGAAGACGAATCCGTGACCAATGCCTAAGCATCAACACAGGTCATGAAGAAGCCACGCACTGGCGGTGCTCTAGCCAAGGGATGAGCGGAAGAATGCACCGGCGAAACCAGTGGCACCAACACTAGTAGGAAACCCTTATAAATGCAGACAACTTGTGGCGCCAGCTTTGAAAAGGACGTCACCGATATTTTGGCGAAATACCAGTGGTATGGTGAAATGCAGGTGTGTCTATGCGATATACTCCATCTGTTCTAGAATATAATGTGTGTTGGTTTCCATGCAAGTCAACCATTTGAATGTCTGACCGAGATTGTAGAACAACATAGCAACATCTGCAATACCTAATAGATAAAATATGAAGCTACTTTTCATGATGCATCAAATGATATAAATTTTGTATTGTGGGTATTTATATATTTTTTGAAGAACTCTGCCAAACATGCACTTGTTTCAGCTTTGCAAAAACAAATACACCTTATAAAGGAACAAAGGGAGTATGTAGTAGTGGCGTCGTTTGTCTCGCCGATGCCCCTGGGTTTAATTTTTGCAAAATAGTGCAGGTGTTCCCTGCTTTCACGACACCGTACCACTGAATTTCCGCACTGATCATGTCCGACTCAACCACGATACTAGGTTCTGTCATGTTGAACTGGGTTGCTTGCTATGTTAATTGTCGACTTGTTGTCGCACCATACATTCATACAACTGGTCTTCAATATCTTCAACTCTTCTAATAGATCTCTTGTCCATAACAATTCACTCAATCCTTGAGATATGAATCTGTATTCAGCCTCTACGGTTGATTTGGAAACAACAGGTTGTTTCTTGCTTCTCCAAGACACTAAATTTCCTCCTACGTAAACACAATGGCCTAAAGTTAATCTCCTATCATCCAGGCAGCTAGCCCAAGCATCATTACAATAACCATCCACAACAAGATGTCCATGACTTTTGTATATCAGTCCCTTCCTAGGAGAACCCTTCAAGTATCTTAGGATTCTATATACTACCTCTAGATGTCCACTTCTAGGCTCATGCATATATCTGCTCACAACACTTACTACAAATGCAATGTCTGGCCGTGTATGACATAAGTACAACAATCTTCCCACCAATCGCTGATATCTTTCTTTATCCACCAGATCACCTGATCGGGCAGTCACCTTAGGATTTTGATCAATTGGGGTTGAAGCAGCTCGACAACCCAACATGCCAACATTACAAAGGAGGTCTAGGGTATACTTTCTTTGAGAAAGAGTTATTCCTTTTCCAGACCTTGCCACTTCTATACCAAGGAAGTACTTGAGTCAATCAAGATCTTTAACTTCGAATGACTTACTCAGACACTCATTTAACCTTGCTATCTCTACGTCATCATCGCTAGTGATAATGATATCATCAACATAAACTGCAAGGATGGTCATTTTTTTCTTTACAGTGTCTGTAAAACAATGTATGGTCACAATTGCATTGCCCATACCCCATGTCACACACATCCCGTCTAAACTTGTCAAACCAAGCTCTTGGAGACTGTTTCAGCCCATAAAGAGCTTTCTTTAGCCTGCATACCTTGCCAGTAGTCTCAGAAGTCGAGAACCCGGGTAGAATATCCATGTATACCTCCTCCTTCAAGTCCCCATTGTCGGTGTCAAAACCGGCGGATCTCGGGTAGGGGGTCCCGAACTGTGCATCTAAGGTTGATGGTAACAGGAGGCAAGGGACATGATGTTTTACCCAGGTTCGAGCCCTCTCTATGGAGGTAATACCCTACGTCCTGCTTTATTGATATTGATGAGTATGAGTATTACAAGAGTTGATCTACCTTGAGATCGTAATGGCTAAACCATAGAGGTCTAGCTTGTATGGCATGATAATGAATTCTCCCCCTCTCCGGACTAAGTCCTCCGGTTTATATAAGCACCGAGAGGATCTAGGCTTACACAAGGTCTGTTACAAAGAAAGGAATCTACATATCCGGTCGCCAAGCTTGCCTTCCATGCCAAGGAGAGTCCCATCCGGACACGGGTGCAGTCTTCGGTCTTCGTATCTTCACAGCCCATCAGTCCGGCCCATGGCTAACAGGCCAGACGCCCAAGGACCCCTTAGTCCAGGACTCCCTCAGTAGCCCCCGAACCTGGCTTCAATGACAAGGTATCCGGCGGATAGATCTGTCTTCGACATTGCAAGACAGGTTCCTCCTTCCTAACTCCAAAACAGTCTTTGGACGAAACAAACGTGTCTGAATCTGCAACACACAGCCATAGAGAGTATAGTATTTCACGAATCCAATCTGCTAACAACTTTAGTAACGTGACATCACGCTTCCCGGTCATTATTTCGAACTGTTTCCCGTCCCGCTGTTCCATGTTTCGGGGCGTGGTTTTTATTGGCACGTCTTATTGAAGCGGAGATCATGTCCCCTTATTACGGGATTTTCATCAATACGAGCGTGGGTAACCCAACCGTCCTGCGGGAAAGATTCCTTACGAATAGGCAGGTTCTTAGGCTTAGGAGGAGGCGTTCAATACACGTTGCCTTTATAAAGGAACTAAGGGCCGTCTTTTTATGCCAAACCTCTCCTCAGCCTTCCCAACCTCGAGTTCTAGCACCCAAGGTTCGACTTCATTGCTTCAAGCCTCCCCATCATGTCCGGACCCAGCTCTCAAGGCCGATGGGTGGCTTCCTCAGTTACATAGGAGGATATCGCAAAGCTTCTGGAGGCCAGATATTTGACCGCGGAGGTCCACCACAGGCTTCCTGCTCAAGGACAGGTTATTCTGACCCCAGATCTAGCGAGAGGGTCGTATTCATCTCCCACTTCCTCTGAGGGATAGGGTTTGCTCTTCACCCCTTCGTCCAGGGACTAATGTTTTATTACGGATTAGATTTTCATGATCTAGCCCCGGGCTCTATGCTCCACGTCTTGGCGTTTATCATTACGTGCGAGGCCTCCCTCCTAATCACCCCACACTTCAGCTTATGGCTCAAAACCTTCAGTGCGAAGTCGAAGGTAGTTGACGGGGAATAGGTGGAGTGCGGTGGTGCTGTAGTGAGCAAGCTTACCAACACTCTTTGGCCAAAAGGCTCTTTCACCGAAGCCTCCCACCAATGGCAGCGAGAATGGTTTTATGTCATGGGACCCCGTAGCACCAAGTGGGCAGCTATTCCTGCGTTCTGTTCCGGCCCTCCGCCACAGCTTGCATCATGGATTAACAAGGGGCTAGACTGTGGATTAGTTGATGAAGTGCAGACTTTACATAGCCGCATCCGAACCCTCCTTGAGAGAGGCATCGATCTTGTCAACGTGATTCAACTGATGCTATTTCGCTGAATCCTGCCCTGCCAGCGCAGGTCTCGCCGCATGTGGGAGCTCAATCCGGAAGGACCACGAACGCTCCAACACTTCTTCGGCACCACTCATGAAGGGATGTGGAAGTAGTTTTTTGGGAAGTGAAAACATTGGACGAACACTATCGAGGACGCTGGCCTTAACTGCAACCGTCCGGATACCCCGGTAAGCACTTGTCTTCCGAACACTCTGTAACTACGCCTACCGTAATATGGTGCTGAGCAGGCTATCTTCCTCCAGGGCTGGATAAGGAAGTCAGAACTAATTATGTGTTCGGCCCCTCTACCCGAAGGCCCAGCGAATCCTTTTTTAACAAGGATGCTAGCCCTGGCACCGTACTAGATGCGTGTGAAGGAGGGAGAGGTGGAGAGTGGAAAGGCCAAAAATGACCCCTATTCCAAGGGTACATCAGACATTGTGTCCGGAGGAATCAAAATTCCCTCATCCAAAGACAAGAGTGAAGGGGGGGCACTGTGTTCTCCCCTCATGGGAAGAAAAGGGCCGCCTCCAAAGATTGGGAAGAACAGGCTCCTAAGCGAGGCAAGATGCATCTGTCGGGTGGCTTGCGCTTCGAGGACGCCGAAGCGCAGTCTCATGACGAGGACAAGCCTCAGGCCAAATTGTAAGTGAACAAGGATGTTTTAAACATGTCCCGTTCTTTTCTTATGATGCCTGGCATATATATTTTTTGCAGTTCGGCACACAGTCTTCTTCAACGATCCTCTTCCTCGGGGGAGCTTCTCCCCGAAATGATGGAAAGCGAGACGCCTCCACCGGCCTCTCCACCCAATAAGGCGGACGACTTCGAGGTGTCTTCGCGGAGGGTCTCCCCCGACCAACAAGTGGTGCAAGGGATGATGAAGACATTACCCGAAGGTAACACCTCGGTGGCCCAAAGTCCGAGGACCGACAACGAAGGCCCCGAGCAGTCGGGTCTGTAGCCGGATACGAATGAACGGATCCCTTCTAAGGGAGGCCGTACTCCTATGGCAGCCTCCGAAGACCCAGAGGCACCGGATATGTTGACGAACATGCTACGATAGGCGTCCGTCTTAGAGGAACATCATACCTTGATGGGCATGGTGGTCGAAAAGATCCTGTCCGCGAAAAGCGGATTGAATGAGGCCTTCATGGGCCTGCTAAGAGGCTTTGAGGTTTGTGATGTAATGTTTTCAACTATATTTTATTTGCAAAGATGCACCTGTGTATAGGTAGTAGCCCCTGAGACTCGGGTTGGCTTCCCATGGGAGGCGAACGGAGGATCAAGAAGAAATATTCAAGGACTAATCTGATTAATTTGAACATAGGCTACCTCCCCCCGGCTACTTCCCGGACTACGGATATTACCGAGCTGCAGCGAAAGCTTGACGTGGCCGGGGATGATATTGCACTAATCAATAGGCCTCTTGATGAGGCGCAAAGTATGTCTTCGGGGCAGTCCCTTTACGTACATTTTTGTGATATAAGCATGACGCTGAAAGTTATATGCATGACTGCAGATGGTGCTGCCGCCGTTGAAATACTTCGGGTAGAGCTGGCCCGGGCCAAGGAGCAGGCCCAGTTTAGTGATGCAGCTGCCGAAAAGGCATCGGCTGAGTTAAAAACCGAACGGGCTTCTCGGGCCCAGACGAGGAGAAGATATCCAAGATGGCGCTCGAACTGAAAAAAGCTGTGAATCACTGTGAACTTCTTGAGAAGGAAAATGAAGCCAAAACGGCTGAACTTGGCAAGGCCTTACGTGAGGCAAGAGAGCGCGGTCTGAATCCAGAGCAGCCTGTGAGGAGATCCGGCAAGCTGGGGAGATTGCGGCTGGTAAGCCCTTTTTATTACAGACTAAGTTCGATGATCCGAATTATGCTCAGCTTAACCAAGTATGGAGTTCTCCATACGTGTTTTTGGACCTGACGAAGAGTTCATCCGATGCGGCGCAATTTTACCAAGCGCAAGAGGGGTATGCAACGGAGAAGCTTTTCTAGTCACAGTTCGGCGTATTGAAACACCCTCTGCTGCTAAATGAACAGATGTCCCAATGGACCGAGCTTCACAGGATGTCCGGTGCTGCCATGAAGAACGTCATACTTCAGTTGTGGCCGACTGAGCCGATTTCGAATAGCTATTTTGGCTTGGTGCGGCGGCTTGCTGATGCGGTGCCACGTATAGACGCCGTGAAGCGGTCGTCGTGCATTGAAGGTGCACAGATGGCCTTTTCCCAAGTCAAAACATACCGGGGGAAGATGAAGGCCGTCGATGTTGCAGCGCAGGGTCCACCCAAGGGCAAGGACCATCACGCACCGGAGTATTACTTTGAGGACGTCATGGAGGCTGCCCGTTTGATAGAGGGTCAATGTTCGAAAAGCATAATATTCGAGTGAATATTTATGAAAAAGACAATTGTTGTAATCACTCTATATTTTTGATTTTGCCTAAAGGCTTTTGATCCTCCTGTGCAGCCGTTTGTATATGATCTGAAAGTTTTCCAGTCGTCGGCTTCAGCCCCCTCATAGGAAGTACATGGGTGTTCGAAAAAGCATCTGATCACTCTTGTCCCAACGTCTTGGTCCGTGAAGGAGGTGTCAATGCGGCGAACCAGGCAACCGGACTGTAGGGTGTTAACACTTTCACTTAGCCATAGGAGTTTTATGGCGGGTCTACGACATAGCCCTGGTATGTATGCGGCCTATTCATACGATGCGTTTACATATTTGACCGGAAAGAGGTCTTTCGTGTGACACGGAGGAATCGCTAAAGATTCCAATAAGTCATCAAGTGGTTGACCGGCTCTCGGTGCATCATGACAGTTAGTTTTTGGCTTTCTCTACTGAGGTGCTTAACCAGGTGAACCGGAAGCACAATCGCAGTAGTTCTCCCTTTACTACCCTAGCCGATAGAGCGGAACGTAGGATAGCAAGCACATGAGTCGGGCAACCCAACTATTGACCCAAGACATGATTCGGAGTTGATGCATATAATGCCAAACTCGTGACGCCGAAGTGCGCTATAGAGCTGTTCGGACTTGTCGGCAACTCGCTTGTTCCCATATCGAGCCCCTGGCAAGTTATGCCGAGGTGTATGTTTGAAACAACCGTAGGGGCAAAACTTGGTCCTTTAGAAAAGAATGGATTATTTTTACTAGGATCTTGAGAGATGTGCCAATCATGTATATAGATAACAAAGCCGTAACCCTGGCTATTTAATATGCCAGGGGTCGAAGGCGGAGGAAAAAGGCATTTCACATGCTCGAAATAGAGAGTGCGGTCTACAAAAAGTAATTTTGGACCTCCTGTCGCACGTCTGCGCCGCCTGTCCTTGGGGAAGGGACTCCTCGACGGGAATAGCCCCTTAGGTGGATCTGAACTCCGATGGAGTCAGTTTCTAGATTTGTCCTTTGCATCACCTGTTTTTAAGAGAAAATAAAGAAAAAGGAAAGTAGATAAAAAATGTTACTGGAATGTTTGCAGGCTTATCCATATTGTGCTTCTGCCAATGCCCATGGTATCTTGAGTGCGTAGTGATGTATGCGCGGTACAAATTTTGCGGGTATATGAAGTGGGTGGCGGAAGCCGAACTGCTATTTCCGCTCCGTGATTGATCGATCGGGGGGAAATTGCTTTTAACCCCCGGTATTTGGTTGGTGAACCCTTCCGTCGTCCCTATCGCCTGGCGGCCCCCTCCCCTTGTGTTCAGCGTTGAGTGTGCCGGCCTACTTAAAGACCTAATAGTCTCCGTTGGTATGATTACCTGGTTTATCGGGGTGTCTGTGAATTTGGCAGGGTCGGTACAATATCCTGTCTAGGTTGGATGGTCCGTCTTGGTTCGCCTTGAATGGCTTTTTCCGTTGACCGGGTTTGAGATTGCTGAATCCGGTGTTGACCACCGTGTCGCATGATCTGTCATTATCATTGCGACTGTTGTGTTTGCTTCGTCATGGCTTACCATTGCCATCTCGTATTTTGGAGGTGCCCGAGTCGCTGGCGCTGTTGCTTCTACGAGCGAGCCAGCTGTCTTCTCCCGTGCAAAAGCGAGTCATTAGAGCGGTAAGGGCTGTCATGGATTTAGGTCCTTCTTGACCGAGGTGGCATGCAAGCCACTCATCCCGGACGCTGTGTTTGAAGGCCGCAAGGGCTTTCGCGTCTGGATAGTCGATGATTTGGTTCTTTTTAACTAAGAACCTAGTCCAGAGATTCCTGGCTGACTCTCCGGGCTGCTGGACAATGTGACTTAAGTCATCGGCGTCCGGTGGCCGGACATACGTTCCTTGGAAGTTGTCGCGAAATGCGTCCTCCAAATCTTCCCAGCTGCCGATAGAATTTTCCGGCAGACTGTTTAACCAATGCCGAGCTGGTCCTTTGAGTTTTAGTGGTAGGTATTTTATGGCATGAAGTTCATCTTCGCGGGCCATGTGGATATGGAGGAGGAAGTTCTCAATCCATACCGCTGGATCCATTGTTCCGTCGTATGATTCGTTATTGATAACCCACAAGTATAGGGGATCGCAACAGCTTTCGAGGGTAGAGTATTCAACCCAAATTTATTGATTCGACACAAGGGGAGCCAAAGAATATTCTCAAGTATTAGCAGCTGAGTTGTCAATTCAACCACAACTGGAAACTTAGTATCTGTAGCAAAGTGTTTAGTAGCAAAGTAATATGATAGTGGTGGTAGCATCAACAAAAGTAAAGACAGCAAAAGTAATGTTTTTGGTATTTTGTAGTGATTGTAACAGTAGCAGCGGGAAAGCAAATAAGCGTAAACCAGTATATGGAAAACTCGTAGGCACCGGATCAGTGATGGATAATTATGCCGGATGCGGTTCATCATGTAACAGTCATAACACAGGGTGACACAGAACTAGCTCCAATTCATCAATGTAATGTAGGCATGTATTCCGTATATAGTCATACGTGCTGATGGAAAAGAACTTGCATGACATCTTTTGTCCTTCCCTCCCGTGGTAGCGGGGTCCTATTGGAAACTAAGGGATATTAAGGCCTCCTTTTAATAGAGAACTAGAACAAAGCATTAGCACATAGTGAATACATGAACTCCTCAAACTATGGTCATCACCGGGAGTGGTCCCGATTATTGTCACTTCAGGGTTGCCGGATCATAACACATAGTAGGTGACTATAGACTTGCAACATAGGATCAAGAACTCACATATATTCATGAAAACATAATAGGTTCAGATCTGAAATCATGGCACTCGGGCCCTAGTGACAAGCATTAAGCATAGCAAAGTCATAGCAACATCAATCTCAGAACATAATGGATACTAGGGATCAAACCCTAACAAAACTAACTCGATTACATGATAAATCTCATCCAACCCATCACCGTCCAGCAAACCTACGATGGAATTACTCACGCACGGCGGTGAGCATCATGAAATTGGTGATGGAGGATGGTTGATGATGACGACGACGACGAATCCCCCTCTCCGGAGCCCCGAACGGACTCCAGATCAGCCCTCCCGAGAGGTTTTAGGGCTTGGCGGCGGCTCCGTATCGTAAAACGCGATGATTTCTTCTCTCTGATTTTTTCTCATTGAAACTCAATATATGGAGGTGGAGTTGGAGTCGGAGATGCAACAGGGGGGCCACGAGGTAGGGGGGCGCACCCTAGTGTGGGGGGCGCGCCCCCCACCCTCGTGAGAAGGGTGTGGGCCCCCTGGTCTTCATCTTTGGCGAGGATTTTTTTATTGTTTTTTCTAAGATGTTCCGTGGAGTTTTAGGTCATTCCGAGAATATTTGTCTTCTGCACATAAAACAACACCATGGTAATTCTGCTGAAAACATCGTTAGTCCGGGTTAGTTCCATTCAAATCATACAAGTTAGAGTCCAAAACAAGGGCAAAAGTGTTTGGAAAAGTAGATACGACGGAGACGTATCAACTCCCCCAAGCTTAAACCCTTGCTTGTCCTCAAGCAATTCAGTTGACAAACTGAAAGAAAAACTTTTACAAACTCTGTTTGCTCTTGTTGTTGTAAGTATGTCAAGCCAGCATTCAAGTTTTCAACATAGATCATAACTAACCACATTTGCAATAATTCTCAGGTCTCATCTTGTAGCAACCCAACCCGAATGGATCAAGTCTTTGTGCTTAAGTGTCATCCCTGGATCGGTATGCTGACACACACAGTACTCGAAGGATTTATAACAGAGGTAAATCACATGTATAAAGTAATGTAAAAACTATTACCTCAATCCATATAGCGGAAGCAACAAGGTTGTGGATTCCCATCAACACCAACGACAAAGTTGAGTGTAGAAATCGTAACCCTAACGTATCACTTACTTGTCGTAAGAAACCTGCAACATGAGACGTTGCAGCCCGAAACGGGTCAGTACATTGAATGTACTGGCAAATTCACACCATAGAGAATGATGAACAATGTCTATCACTACATGCATATATGGCTGGTGGAAAAGCTCTATGGTTATATGTTTTTGCGAAAAGCCAATTTTTCCCTACTGCAAAGGAATAAATTTTATTTAACTATCATGGTGGTTGTTGAACATTGAGAATGGTTGACAGCATTCTCAATCCCAATTAAGTAACATCATTAAAACCCAACAATATTCATTTAAAGTAACGTGATGAGATCAACAGAATAATCCAAGAACTAGATACTCAAGACGTCCATAACCGGGGACACGGCTAATCATGATTAGTTTATACACTCTGCAGAGGTTTGCGCACTTTTCCCCACAAGACTCGATCTCCTCCGTTGGATTTCTCGCACTACATGGTGTTTGAGAAATGGATGACCGAGACATAGTCTTTCAGAAGCGTTTGCACCTTATGATGGGTAGACCGTACCACCTACAACCCCTACATCTGCTAGTCTACCACTGTAAGAGTTCACACGACTTAATCAACTATGCTAGAGCCCATAATAGCTTGTGGCTGCACACCGAAGTTTCTAGCATGAATAATCTTATGATCCCTTTGAGCCTGGGTGGCGAACCATAGGAGGATCACACGGTAACCCCGAGATCTCCTAGGACAACACTGGTATATCCCCAGGTGTCCGGGCAAGTCCACTGGTATATCCCCAGGGTGCCCCGACCAATCCACCCAGATGTGTATTAAAGTAGCCACCTTAAGTTAACCTTAGTTAACAATAATCTCTCACATCTGTCATGAAATACTCTCAAACCCAGTCCACGTCTACGAGCATAGCATGGCAATATAAGCATAATGTAATAGTAACTCCCAAGGGTTTGAATGTAACAGGTAATAGGTTCCTACCTCATCAACTACTTCCCAATACCCACATGTTATCAATTCCTAACCATGCAATGTTTGAGGGTTGAAACTAATGCGTAAAAACTGGGTATGAAAGGGATATGATAAAAGTGTGAACTTGCCTGCAATATTGATGAAGATGATTCGCACTCAAAACTATTGATAGATCTACTCGTCGCACTCCGGTCAATCTATCGTAATCAAGCAATAGTAACCACACATAAGCAATCACTCAAAAGATCAGAAAGAACAAGAAGACGATTCGGAAAACATCAAAACCAAGCAAATAGCTCTTTCAACATAAAACAATTTCTAACAGAACCAAAATTATGTGAATTTGGCCTTGTCAGAATGTTTAGGTCAAGAGCTTCGATTTGCAAAAAGAATCAACTCAAATGGAGCTACGAAACTCAAGTTATGATCAAACAAAGTTTGAATTCAAATCTGATCTAATTCAAATTTTAAACTTTTCAAAAACATGTTTAAGTTGGATTACTGGATAGATGGGATCATAATGAACAAGTGGGCGTTGGTTTCGTTGGATTTGGACTAACGAGTAAAAAGTAATGAGTGTTTGAAGTCCAGGGGCTAATCTGTAAATAAAGTATTCACATCTAGGTCCCTGGCTGAAATTAAACAGAAAAAGAAAAAAATCTATCTAATGAACGTTCGCTACAGAGGCATATTCGAAGAAAACCGTTCACTAAAGAGGCCTAACTGGTGAACGCTCGCAAAATAAACTAAACTAAATATATAAAACCGTTCTAAAAGATAAACCGATCTATATATATAAAAAACCGAAGAAAAACCAGGGTAGGTTAACTCGGTTTGAGGAAAAAGTCCGTCGGCGGCGACGGTTAACTCCGGCGGGCGGCGCGGCGAGACGGCGGCTCCGGCGAAGTGATGCGGCAGCGGCGGCGGCACTGCGAGGCGGCGCGCCAGCGGATGCGGCAGAGGGCGACGGCAACGGCGGCGAGCAGCAAGGCAGGGCGGCGGACTAGGCGGCGGGGCGGCTTGCTTGCGGCGGTGGCGGTTGGAGCAGGCGGTGGCGGGGCGATCTGCGGGAAGGGCGGCGATGCGGCGAGGGATAGAGGAGAGAGGGGGTCCGGCTCCTTTTAAAGGGCCCTCGGGTGCGGCGCCTTGCGCGAGGGGGCAGCGGCGGCGTGGCGGCGCCGGACTCCGGGAGGAGTCCGGGTCGTGCACGGGAGGAAGGAGGCGGCGGCGTCTTGGGCCGGTTAGCTAGGCTTCGGCCCAGTTGGCGGCGGGATTTTTTTTAAACAATAACATAGAAAGAGAATAAAATAAAATAAAACAAATGTATTATATGGGCATATAATATATCAAAATTTTCAGAAAAATATTTTCTACAACGTGGACATTTTTCTAACATTAAATAAAATACACAAAAATTCTAATAATTCAAACAGTGTTCCTGCTCTAATAAAAACTCAATAAAATCATTTAAAAAAAACCAAAATGATTTCAAATTAATTTTTCTCCAATTTTCTATTGTAGGGAATCATTTTACCCTATTTTCCGTATATTTTATTTTTGGAGAAAAATAATTTGAATAAAACTCAAATAACTCCAAATTGAAAATAAATTCAAAAGGACTTTGAATTTAAATCCTTTGAAACTCCCAACTCATATTTCATATGTTTTGAAGAAGTCATATTATCTTCTCTCGTGAAAATCATTGAGTTGCATAAAGTTTCAGAATTGGAAATATTCTCAAATGGAATTCAAATATTTTCAACACCCCTTGTCATTTAAATAAATGGAAGAAGTCATGTCATCTTCTCTCTTGGGTTTTGTGATGAAAAGAATTTGAATTCTCGGGGATCAAAAGAAAAAGGTGAAAGTTTGGGAAAGTCCTTTTATTCCCTCTCATTTAACTTTCAAAAGTTTCGAATTTCACTCAATCAATCACACAACAATCAAACAATCAATCAAATCTATCTATTTATTATAACATTCCAAAATTTAGAATTTTGGGATGTTACAAACCTACCACCCTTAAAATGAATCTCGTCCTCGAGATTCGGAGAGGCTAGAAAGAAATAGGTTAGGGTTGGGGTCTTCTCAAAATCCATCGATCATCTCAGGGGGTCTGGGTGCTACCACCCTTAGAATCATTATTACGGTCCCATCAATACTCATGTCCTCCATCCTTATTCTTGACGGGGCCGGTCTTCTCAAATTCTCGGGAAAATTCCTTCTGTGGGCTCTTCCGGTAGTGGCATAACCTTTACCGCAATTCTTATGTCCTTTCATCTTGGTAAGGTTATTCCGAGATTGGGTCTTCTCAACTGACGGGTCTGGCGCCAATACTAAACAACTATCGATATCTCATGGTGGTTAACAATTTAGGGTTTCTCCTACACGAAATGGGTCTGGTTGATCCTCACCGTATAACCTATGGTTGGCAAAGCTGTCGTGTATAAAGGAAAAATTCTTATACCATTCTAAGGTTTAACAAGGTTCAATATCGTCGTCTCTCTACTATAGGCAAGTCACTCAGATTTACCATCCCATATAGCAAGGCGAATAATAAGAGTAAGTCGGTATGGTGATCAATCCATCCCGCACCCAAATCGTTACCTTGTATACGGTTTAGCGAATCTCGCATTCTAACACTCGGTCATCCTCAAAAGCATTGCAGAATTTATCTTGTCCATGAACTGCGTTCGGAATAATCCATTGATTCTGCAAGGCAAACAAACATCTATCATTCCTTCACAACTCTCAGGTTTTGCGTTACTCCTATAAAATTGTCTATCATAAATGTCGTATCTTCCTCCGGGGTTTTTCCTTCAGCAAAAATGTGCTTGCTTCTTGGCAGGTCCTGGGGCCTGTGGGTTATGTCCCATCTCATCACTTGTAGTCCTTGAACTTATCATCGGGCAACTGGTCATTATTTCAACTTCCAACTTCCTAGTACTCTTAAATCCATCCAATTGTACTGTCTTCCTTCCTTCTATTGGCACCAAACTAGGACATGTTTACTCAGACTCATCATGAAGTTTCCATTGATCCATATTTCCAACATCATACCTCCTTTATATCCAATAGTAATTTATCTCTTCATCCTTGTGGGATATCCCACATACCGAGATATAAACTTATACTTATGGAGTCCATATTCCACTTCGTGGAACATCATTATCCTTTCTAGGTTCAAGTGTCCTTATAGGGTAATATTGGCCATCTCTGCATGGTACTCCTTCAACTGGGAAACGTGAAACACATCATGAACTCCCGACAGTCCTTCGGGTGATTCCAACTTGTTGGCCACTTCTCTCATACGCTCCAAAACCCGGTATGGTCCTACAAATCTCGGGGCTAACTGTCCCTTAACTCCAAATCGTTTAGCTCCTCGCAGAGGGAACACATGAAGACATGCTCTGTCTCCAATTTCTTAGACTACCTCCTTGCGTTTTTAAGTCTGCATAACCCTTCTACCTGGACTGAGTCTATCTCGAATCAACTTAACATTCTCTTCTGACTCCTTGATCACATTTGGTCCAAACAACTGACGGTCTCCAACTTCATCCCACATACTCTTGGGGCATCACACATATCGAGACAAAACTCGTATTCAATCCGAAATCCACTCCGTGGAGTATCCTTATCTTTTCCAGGGGCCAACGGTTCTTACAGGGTACTACCACCCTTAAAATGCACAAATCTTCCATAGACCATATTTCTCATATCCTCAAAATGGCCAAAATTTCTTCTTCATAGAGTAACAACTCATAAAATCCATATCAGTACCAACGATGCTAACTTTATTCATTCTCAAGTGATTACAATCTCTCGCTTTTCCATTACATGTCTCAAATCAACACCTCAATATAAAAGAAAATGTTCTCACTTCGACTACTCCATTTCTTTTGTTGCAAACTCAACTATCTAGCACAAGTTTCCTTCTCCTTGGGGCATTCTCTGGCAAAGTGCCCTGCTCCATTACAACTAAAACATATTACTTCTGACAAGTATCGAGGTTTCCTTTTTGGGCAACTGTTGAGGTAGTACCCTAACTCCTTGCACCTGTAACAAATGATATGACTCAGGTCCCTCCTGGGCTCCGATCGGTTTCTCTTCCTGGACTTTTACATTCCAATCAGGGCTTCTATTTCCTGTGGGTCATATTCTACTTCCTCTGTCGGGAATTCTACTAGATCCCCATTCAAAAAAATTGGGAGATGTGTCCTTCTTCTCCACATGAATAGCAAGACTTAGTGCAGGGTTTACTCGGGTCTTCTTTAGGTGTGTCCTCCATCACAGCTTCTTCTAAAATTTCCATGAGGGCTCCTTTCATTACTTCTTTCTTCTGTTGGATGGTTCGTTGTACCATGGGGTAAATGTGACACTTAGCAGGATAGTGGGTAGTCCCTTCACACAAGAAACAAGTAATCTGCCTAGTTGGGCATTCTTCAACTGGGTGACTTCCTTCACAATTAGGGCATTCATCCTTGTGTTCTTTATGGGTGTGTCCTGTTTCTCCACAAATCTTGCATGCACAAGGTTTCTTCATATCCTTTCCATAAGGCTTCAACTTCTGGGACACAAGGTGAGATCTTTGCAGAGTCAACTTTAATTCTCTCCAAGTGGTTACTCCTTGCCATCCATTCATGGTTTGGTATATCCTCCACCAAGTAGCAGCACCTCTTTCAAAGCACTGAAGAGCATGCTAGGTCATATCGTTTCCAACTATAGGATTATTCTTCATGTGATCCTCCATGTTCTGAATCCATCAGTCCGTCTCCAACTGACTCATCGGTCCAGAAAATACAAGCTCATTTTCATTCATCCTCTATTGGGTCCATGGGTTTGGGGTGAGATAAGAGAGATAGAGAGGGATACACACAATACAAACAAAAGTTTTGAAAAGACAGATTTTATTTGTGGCTGTCGGGAAAAACATCAAACAAATGACAGCTCACAAACATCGCATCTAACATAGGTATATAACAGGGGTTTGGTCTTCTAAAGGTCAATAAATCTTCAACGTCGTCTAACTCTTCAAGTCTTGTTCATGTCTCCAATGGCTTCTTCCGGTCATACTTGTCTTTCTCAAATTCTTTTGCCAGATCAACTCTGTTGACGCGAAGTCTCTCGTGACGTCCTTTAATATTCCGAAGTTGTGTTCCAAACTTCTGGTTTGAACATCCTTCGCATGAACCATGGTCCTACTGTCCTTCAGTTCCTGACGAATCTCCGGTATCTTGAGGTTTTGCTCCTCTAGCTTGGCTACTTTCAGCTTTTGGTTCCTGAGTTCTTCACGAAATGCTTCCTTGTCTAATACAGCTTCATGGAGCTCCACCTTAAACTTCTCGATGTACTACTCCAGATCCTGGTGATACACCGGCTAAGATTACAACTTCATCTTACTAATAGGTGCTCCATCAGCCTTCTTCCATCAAATCCATTATGAAGACATGCATCCTTAACTCAGCATGGTGACAATAGCATCAGCGGGCGATGACATCACGGATAACCGTGTTTCTGCTCTTGTCATTCCCCATGAGCTATCATTCCATAGTAGATATCTCCTGCCTTAGGGTTTTCTTGACAACACTTTGAGATTTTTAACTCTCCATGCTCGGTTTTTCTCCGATACACCTTGATCTCAGGTATTGATGGCTTCCTTAGTCTGCCAAGTTCCATAAGGGGTGCCTTCCTAGTTCATACAAATCTGGAAAATTCTTTAGAGTCTTCAAATTCTCCTAGTCTTCGGAGTCTTCAACCGTTGTAGTTTTCATTATTATGATGTATGGTAAAATCCTCTTCATTCCAAAGTGGTCTTAGTTGTCCGGTATCTTGTACTTCTTGGAGTGGTCTCATCAGTCGAATATTCGTGTGGTCAAAAGGGGAAAGGGGTATGGTCTCACTAAAGGGAATTTTTTGAATAAGCTCAGAAGAGAAGAGAGGTAAAAGATATTTTTGAAAGGGAAAGTTGTAGAGAAAAATCTTTGCTATGGGCTTGCCAGTTTCTAGGGTCACGTCCTACAGTCAACATGTGCTCTGATACCATCTTGTAGCGACCCGACCCAAATGGATCAAGTCTCTGTGCTTAAGTGTCATCCCTGGATCGGTATGCTGACACACACAGTACTCGAAGGATTTATAACAGAGGTAAATCACATGTATAAAGTAACATAAAAACTATTACCTCAATCCATATAGCGGAAGCAACAAGGTTGTGGATTCCCATCAACAGCAACGGCAAAGTTGAGTGTAGAAATCGTAACCCTAACATATCACTTACTCGTCGTAAGAAACCTGCAACATGAGACGTTGCAGCCCGAAACGGGTCAGTACATTGAATGTACTGGCAAATTCACACCATAGAGAATGATGAACAATGTCTATCACTACATGCATATATGGCTGGTGGAAAAGCTCTATGGTTATGTGTTTTTGCGAAAAGCCAATTTTTCCCTACTGCAAAGGAATAAATTTTATTTAACTATCATGGTGGTTGTTGAACATTGAGAATGGCTGACAGCATTCTCAATCCCAATTAAGTAGCATCATTAAAACCCAACAATATTCATTTAAAGTAATGTGATGAGATCAACAGGATAATCCAAGAACTAGATACTCAAGACGTCCATAACCGCGGACACGGCTAATCATGATTAGTTTATACACTCTGCAGAGGTTTACGCACTTTTCCCCACAAGGCTCGATCTCCTCCGTTGGATTTCTCGCACTACATGGTGTTTGAGAAATGGATGACCGAGACATAGTCTTTCAGAAGCATTTGCACCTTACGATGGGTAGACCGTACCACCTACAACCCCTACATCTGCTAGTCTACCACTGTAAGAGTTCACAGGACTTAATCAATTATGCTAGAGCCCATAATAGCTTGTGGCTGCACACGGAAGTTTCTAGCATGAATAATCTTATGATCCCTTTGAGCCTGGGTGGCGAACCATAGGAGGATCACACGGTAACCCCGAGATCTCCTAGGACAACACTGGTATATCCCCAGGTGTCCGGGCATCCACTGGTATATCCCTAGGGTGCCCCAACCAATCCACCCAGATGTGTATTAAAGTAGCCACCTTAAGTTAACCTTAGTTAACAATAATCTCTCACGTCTGTCATGAAATACTCTCAAACCCAATCCACTACGAGCATAGCATGACAATATAAGCATAACATAATAGTAACTCCCAAGGGTTTGAATGTAACAGGTAATAGGTTCCTACCTCATCAACTACTTCCCAATACCCACATGTTATCAATTCCTAACCATGCAATGTTTGAGGGTTGAAACTAATGCGTAAAAACTGGGTATGAAAGGGATATGATCAAAGTGTGAACTTGCCTGCAATGTTGATGAAGATGATTCGCACTCAAAACTCTTGATAGATCTACTCGTCGCACTCCGGTCAATCTATCGTAATCAAGCAATAGTAACCACACATAAGCAATCACTCAAAAGATTAGAAAGAACAAGAAGACGATTCGAAAAACATCAAAACCTAGCAAATAGCTCTTGCAACATAAAACAATTTCTAACAGTACCAAAATTATGTGAATTTGGCCTTATCAGAATGTTTAGGTCAAGAGCTTCGATTTGCAAAAAGAATCAACTCAAACGGAGCTACGAAACTCAAGTTATGAGCAAACAAAGTTTGAATTCAAATATGATCTAATTCAAATTTTAAACTTTTCAAAAACATGTTTGAGTTGGATTACTGGATAGAGGGGATCATAACGAAGAAGTGGGCGTTGGTTTCGTTGGATTTGGACTAACGAGTAAAAAGTAATGAGTGTTTGAAGTCCAGGGGCTAATCTGTAAATAAAGTATTCACATCTAGGTCCCTGGCCGAAATTAAACAGAAAAGAAAATCTATCTAATGAACGTTCGCTATAGAGGCATATTCGAAGAAAACCGTTCACTAAAGAGGCCTAACTGGTGAACGCTCGCAAAATAAACTAAACTAAATATATAAAACCGTTCTAAAAGAAAAACCGATCTATATATATAAAAAAACCAAAGAAAACCCAGGGCAGGTTAACTCGGTTTATACCGGTTTGAGGAAAAAGTCCGTCGGCGGCGGCGGTTAACTCCGGCAGGCGGTGCGGCGAGACGGCGGCTCCGGCGAAGTGATGCGGCAGCGGCGGCGGCACTGCGAGGCGGCGCGGCAGCGGATGCGGCAGAGGGCGACGGCAGCGGCGGCGAGCAACGAGGCAGGGCGGCGGACTAGGCGGCGGGGCGGCTCGCTTGCGGCGGTGGCGGCTGGAGCAGGCGGCGGCGGCGGCGATCTGCGGGAAGGGCGGCGATGCGGCGAGGAAGAGAGGAGAGAGGGGGTCCGGCTCCTTTTAAAGGGCCCTCGGGTGCGGCGCCTTGCGCGAGGGGGCAGCGACGGCGTGGCGGCGCCGGACTCTGGGAGGAGTCCCGGTCATGCATGGGAGGAAGGAGGCGGCGGCGTCTTGGGCCGGCTGGCTGCGCTTCGGCCCAGTTGGCGGCGG
Organism: Triticum monococcum; assembly: GCA_034509565.1. NCBI lineage: Eukaryota > Viridiplantae > Streptophyta > Magnoliopsida > Poales > Poaceae > Triticum > Triticum monococcum. Next base: position 453,176,191 of record CM067847.1, read on the forward strand.
GATTTTTTTTAAAAACAATAACACACAAAGAGAATAAAATAAAATAAAACAAATATATTATATGGGCATATAATATATCAAAATTTTCAGAAAAATATTTTCTACAATGTGGACATTTTTCTAACATTAAATAAAATACACAAAAATTCTAATAATTCAAACAATGCTCCTGCTCAAATAAAAACTCAATAAAATCATTTTAAAGAAAACCAAAATGATTTCAAATTAATTTTTCTCCAATTTTCTATTGTAGGGAATCATTTTACCCTATTTTCCGTATATTTTATTTTTGGAGAAAAATAATTTGAATAAAACTCAAATAACTCCAAATTGAAAATAAATTCAAAAGGACTTTGAATTTAAATCCTTTGAAACTCCCAAATCATATTTCATATGTTTTGAAGAAGTCATATTATCTTCTCTCGTGAAAATCATTGAGTTGCATAAAGTTTCAGAATTGGAAATATTCTCAAATGGAATTCAAATATTTTCAACACCCCTTGTCATTTAAATAAATGGAAGAAGTCATGTCGTCTTCTCTCTTGGGTTTTATGATGAAAAGAATTTGAATTCTCGGGGATCAAAAGAAAAAGGTGAAAGTTTGGGAAAGTCCTTTTATTCCCTCTCATTTAACTTTCAAAAGTTTCGAATTTCACTCAATCAATCACACAACAATCAAACAATCAATCAAATCTATCTATTTATTATAACATTCCAAAATTTAGAATTTTGGGATGTTACACATCATTACTCATATCAATAGCATAATCAACTAGCAAGTCATAATAATAAATCTCGGATGACAACACTTTCTCAAAACAATCATAATATGATATAACAAGATGGTATCTCGCTAGCCCTTTCTGAGACCGCAAAACATAAATGCAGAGCACCTTTAAAGATCAAGGACTGACTAGACATTGTAATTAATGGTAAAAGAGATCCAATCATAGTCATACCCAATATAAATTAACAGTGATGGATGCAAATGACGTCTGTGCTCTCCAGCTAGTGCTTTTTAATAAGAGGGTGATGACTCAACATAAAATTAATGGATAGGCCCTTCGTAGAGGGAAGCAGGGATTTGTAGAGGTGCCAGAGCTCGATTTTGAAATAGAGATAAATTGTATTTTGAGCGTTATACTTTCATTGTCAACGTAACAACTAAGAGATGGCGATATCTTCCATGCTAAACACATTATAGGCGGTTCCCAAACAGAATGGTAAAGTTTATACCCCCCTCCACCAACAAGCATCAATCCATGGCTTGCTCGAAACAACGAGTGCCTCCAACATACATCAGGTCCCAGGGGGAGTTTTGTTTTGCAATCATTTTTGATTTAGTTTGCATAAAGCATGTGACTGGGCATCCCGGTGACCAGCCATTTTCTCGTGAGTGAGGAGCGGAGTCCACTCCTCTTGAGAATAACCCGCCTAACACGGAAGATAAGGACAGCCTTTGTTGATACATGAGCTATTCGAGCATACAAAACAGAATGTTTATTTGAAGGTTTAGAGTTTGGCACATACAAATTTAGTTGGAACGGCGGGTAGATACCGCATATAGGAAGGTATGGTGGACTCATCTGGAATAACTTTGGGGTTTCAGGGATTGGATGCACAAGCAGTATTCCCGCTTAGTACAGGTGAAGGCTAGCAAAAGACTGGGAAGCGACCAACTAGAGAGCGACAACAACCATGTACATGCATTAAAATTAATAAACATTGGATGCAAGCATGAGTAGGATATAATCTACCATGAACATAAATATCGTGAAGGCTATGTTGATTTTGTTTCAACTACATGCGTGAACATGTGCCAAGTCAAGTCACTTAAATCATTCAAAGGAGGATACCACCCCATCATACCACATCATAATCATCTCAATAGCATGTTGGCACACAAGGTAAACCATTATAACTCATAGCTAATCAAGCATGGCACAAGCAACTATGATCTCTAATTGTCATTGCAAACATGTTTATCCATAATAAGCTGAATCAAGAACGAGGGACTTATCATGTTTACAAACACAAAAGAGCTCGAGTTCATACCAGCTTTTCTCATCTCAGTCAGTCCATCATATATCATCATAATTGCCTTTCACTTGCATGACCAAACGGTGTGAATAATAATAAGAGTGTGCGTGCATTGGACAAAGCTGGAATCTGCGAGCATTCAATAAACAGGAGAAGACAAGGCAATATGGGCTCTTGGTTAAATCAACAATAATGCATATAAGAGCCACTTCAACAATTTAATTATGGTCTTCTCCTACTGACCCCCAAATAAAAGAAGAAATAAAACTATTTACACGGGAAAGCTCCCAACAAGCAAAAGAAGAACGGGAAATATTTTTGGGTTTTCTTTTTAATTATTACTGCTACAATAGAAAAATAAACTACTACTAATTTTTTTGGTTTTTCTTAAGGTTTAACAAACACACAAGAAGAAAGCAGGAAAAAGAAAATAAACTAGCATGGATATTACAGTGAAAAAGTATGAGCACCGACATCTAGCAATGAGTCTGTGTGAACACAAATGTAATGTCGGTGAGAAATACGTACTCCCCCAAGCTTAGGCTTTTGGCCTAAGTTGGTCTATGGCCACGGCTGGCCTGGCGGATATCCATAATAATAGTTGTTGGGATCGTACTATGATGAAGAAGAATAGTTGGGATCATACTGTGATGAAGAAGAAGACTCTGACTGCCACTGGCTGATAGTCATCTCTGGATCCCAAGAATAAACAGATTGTCGTGGGGGCTCATCTTGTGGTTCTTGTTCTGGCTCCTCGACTGGTGCAGGGTTCCGGTAGGCGTGAATAGCCGTCAACGGAACAAGGTATGTGCCTGCAGTCAAATCAAACAAAGAAGGAGCAGGCAAGGTAATAGTCTCAGGATGATGTTTATTAAAGAACAATTGATATTTAAGCTCCCCTGCCCTATTTTTAACAATAAAATCATGTGCCACCATACTTTTATGATCTAGATAAACACGGGGTAGCACCTTTTCTTCCTTCTCAGCATGCCTAATAGGTATGTTAAAATGTGCGGCTAGGCGTGTGGCATAGATGCCTCCAAAGATGGGGCCCTTAGTACGGTTCATATTTAACCGTCTAGCAATAATACCGCCCAAACTAAAAGTGTTATCACTGTATAATCCTTGGAGCAAAATAATTAAATCAGGGATACTAAGGTTTCCAGAATTTCCGCGTCCAGTTAAACAATGACTAGCAAATAATGCAAAGTAACGCAAAACAGGAAAATGTATGCTAGTGATTCGTGCGTCGGAAACCTTCATGGTTTCTCCTACAGTGATATTATCAATAAACCCAGCCACATCATCATGATGTGGTTCTTCTGTCTTGCCCTCAAAAGGGACTAAACAAATCCGACAGAAATCATAAAGTGACATCTCCTTATGCTCATCATATAAATGAAACTCCACCGTAGGTGGTGAGTTCCTAGAATAAAAATGAAAGTTTTGCACAAAGGTATTTGTGAGTAAGAGATACTGATTGCATTGGTCGTGGAGGAAAGCGGTGATGCCGGCATTGTGAGACAATTCATGAAAATCTTCATAGATACCGACTGCTCTCAAGAAATCATCAGAGGCCATTCACACGCCCGAATCTCCATGGTGCGCGGCAAATTATACTTAGGCTTCGGTGCCTTTTCCTTTGAGTTTTGGTTCGATGAGCCCCTCAATAATCTCCTCATCATTTTCTGAAAAATTCTGAAATTTTTAGTAACTTCAAACAAAAGTGAACCAACTTCAATAATATTGATAGCAACTGCTCCTACAAGTGCCTAGAGCCTATATCAAGCATTAGAACTACTTGGAACCATATAAATTTGACATGCAAGCTCAGGAACATGGTCACCTATGCAGCACAAATTTGCAAAGAATAAAGCACTATAACAAAAACTAATTGGACCAATGGAGGAGTCACATACCAAGGAACAATCTCCCCAAGCAGTTTTGCGAGAGGTGCTTTGAGCAAGGAGATCGAAAATCGCAGCAAAAGTGGCTGGAACTCGCGCTTGAGTTGGTTTTTCGGGTTTGTGTGAGATAGAGGAAGAAGATGGGTGCTGGGATAAGTGGAGGAGGGCCACCATGGGCCCACGAGGCAGGGGGCACGCCCTATAGGGGGGGGGGCGCCCACCACCCTCGTAGCCAGGTGGCAGCTCCTCCCACGGTAATTTTTGCACAGTAAATCGTCCAATATTCCCGAAAAAATCATATTAAATTGGCATGGCATTCTGAGGACTTTTATTTTCGGGATATTTTTATATTGCACAGATAAGTCAGGAAACAGACAGAAAATACAATTTTTTTACTTTATTTAATATAAATAACAGAAAGTAAAAGTGGGGTACAGAAGTTTGTGCTTCTAGTTTCATCCATCTCATGATCATAAAAAAGAATCCACTAACAAGGTTGATCAAGTCTTGTTAACAAACTCATTCCGATAATCATGAAACCGGAGAAATTTCGAATAACACTAAGTTACCTCAACGGGGATATGCACATCCCCAATAATAATAATATCATATTTCTTCTTAACAGTAGGAAGAGGAAATTCAAAACCTCCAAATATAATCGATAGAATTTTTCCAATAGAGTTGATACTATGAACTTGAGGTTGTTTCCTCAGAAAGTGTACCGTATGCTCATTACCATTAACATGAAAAGTGAAATTGCCTTTGTTGCAATCAATAACAGCCCATACAGTATTAAGAAAAGGTCTTCCAAGAATAATAGACATACTATCATCCTCGGGAATATCAAGTATAACAAAGTCCGTTAAAATATTAACGTTTGCAACCACAATAGGCACATCCTCACAAATGCCGACAGGTATAGCAGTTGATTTATCGGCCATTTGCATAGATATTTCAGTAGGTGTCAGCTTATTCAAGTCAAGTCTATGATATAAAGAGAGAGGCATAACACGAACACCGGCTCCAAGATCACATAAAGCAGTTTTAATATAATTTCTTTTAATGGAGCAAGGTATAGTAGGTACTCCGGGGCTCCAAGTTTCTTTGGTATTCCACCCTTAAAAGTATAATTAGCAAGCATGGTGGAAATCTCAGCTTCCGGTATCTTTCTTTTATTAGTAATGATATCCTTCATATATTTAGCATAAGGATTTGTTTTGAGCACATCAGTTAATCTCATACGCAAAAAGATAGGCCTAATCATTTCAGCAAAGCGCTCAAAATCCTCATCATCCTTTTTCTTGGATGGTTTCGGAGGAAAAGGCATGGGTTTCTGAACCCAAGGTTCCCTTTCTTTACCATGTTTCCTAGCAACAAAGTCTCTTTTATCATAACGTTGATTCTTTGATTGTGGGTTATCAAGATCAACAGCAAGTTCAATTTCTACATCATTATCATTACTAGGTTGAGCATCAGCATGAACATCATCATTAATATTTTTACTAGGTTCATGTTCATTACCAAATTGTGTTAGAAGAACTAGGAACATCAATATTATTTCTTTGAGAATCTTGCTCGATTCTCTTAGGGTGGCCTTCAGGATACAAAGGTTCCTGAGTCATTGTACCAGTTCTAGTAGCCACTCTAACAGCGTAATCATTTTTCTCATTATTCATTTCATTAAGCACTTCTTTTTGAGCCTTAAGTACTTGTTCTACTTCAGTGGTAACCATAGAAGCATGTTTGCTAACAAGTTTAAGTTCACATTTAATATTAGCCATATAATCACCCAAGCGTCTAATCATATAAGCATTTTTCTTTTAATTGTCTACCAAAATAAGCATTGAAGTCATCTTGCTTATACATAAAGTTATAAAACTCATCCAAGCATTGACTAGCAATTTTAGTAGGAGGCACTTCAGCTTTATCATATTTATAGAGAGAATTTACCTTTACTACCTATGTCGGGATATCGGGATCAGGAGGTTCTTTAGTAAATAAATAATTAAGATCATATGTTTCTTCAACAGGCGGTATATTAAGACCATGTATTTCTTCAATAGGAGGTAAATTCTTAACGTCTTCAGCTTTAATACCTTTTTTTCATAGATTTCTTTGCCTCTTGCATATCTTCGGGACTGAGAAATAGAACACCTCTCTTCTTCGGAGTTGGTGTAGGGATAGGCTCAGTAATTAGCTCAGGAGCTGGCTCAGGAGGTACCCAATTATTTTCATTTGTCAACATATTATTCAATAGAATTTCAGCTTCATCTGGTGTTCTTTCCCTGAAAAGAGAACCAGCACAACTATCCAGGTAATCTCTGGAAGCATCGGTTAGTCCATTATAAAAGATATCAAGTATTTCAGGTTTCTTAAGAGGATGATCAGGCAATGCATTAAGTAACTTGAGAAGCCTCTCCCAAGCTTACGGGAGACTCTCTTCTTTAATTTGCACGAAGTTGTATATTTCCCTCAAAGCAGCTTGTTTCTTATGAGTAGGGAAATATTTAGCAGAGAAGTAATAAATCATATCCTGGGGACTACGCACACAACCAGGATCAAGAGAATTAAACCATATCTTAGCATCACCCTTTAATGAGAACGGAAATATTTTGAGTATATAAAAGTAACGCGATCTCTCATCATTAGTGAACAGGGCAGCTATATCATTTAACTTAGTAAGATGTGCCACGACAGTTTCAGATTCATAGCCATAAAACGGATCATATTCAACCAAAGTAATTATATCAGGATCAACAGAGAATTCATAATCCTTATCAGGAACACAAATAGGTGAAGTAGCAAAAGCAGGGTCAGGTCTCATTTTATCTCTTAGTGATTCTGTGTTCCATTTAATTAATAACCTCTTAAGCTCATATCTATCTTGCAAGCAAAAATAGCGGCAGAAGATTCCGTATCAAAAAGATAGCCCTCAGGAATAACAGACATATTTTCATCATCACTATCATCATCGTATTCAGATTCAGTAATTTCTTTTTCTCTAGCCCTAGCAATTTGTTCATCAAGAAATTCACTAAGGGGCACAGTAGTATCAGGCATAGAAGCAGTTTCATCATAAGTATCATGCATAGCAGAAGTGGCATCATCAATAACATGCGACATATCAGAACGAATAGCAGAACCAGATGTAGGTGTCGCTAACTTACTCATAATAGAAGGTGAATCAAGTGCAGAGCTAGATGGCAGTTCCTTGCCTCCCCTCGTAGTTGAGGGATAGATCTTGGTTTTTGGATCTCTCAAGTTCTTCATAGTGTCCAACAGATATAAATCCCAAGTGACTCAAGGAATAGAGCTATGCTCCCCGGCAACAGCGCCAGAAATTAGTCTTGATAACCCACAAGTATAGGGGATCGCAACAACTTTCGAGGGTAGAGTATTCAACCCAAATTTATTGATTCGACACAAGGGGAGCCAAAGAATATTCTCAAGTATTAGCAGTTGAGTTGTCAATTCAACCACACCTGGAAACTTAGTATCTGCAGCAAAGTGTTTAGTAGCAAAGTAATATGATAGTGGTGGTAGCGGCAACAAAAGTAAAGATAACAAAAGTAATGTTTTTGGTATTTTGTAGTGATTGTAACAGTAGCAGCGGGAAAGTAAATAAGCGTAAACCAGTATATGGAAAACTCGTAGGCACCGGATCAGTGATGGATAATTATGCCGGATGCGGTTCATCATGTAACAGTCATAACATAGGGTGACACAGAACTAGCTCCAATTCATCAATGTAATGTACGCATGTATTCCGTATATAGTCATATGTGCTTATGGAAAAGAACTTGCATGACATCTTTTGTCCTACCCTCCCGTGGCAGCGGGGTCCTATTGGAAACTAAGGGATATTAAGGCCTCCTTTTAATAGAGAACCGGAACAAAGCATTAGCACATAGTGAATACATGAACTCCTCAAACTATGGTCATCACTAGGAGTGGTCCCAATTATTGTCACTTCGAGGTTGCCAGATCATAACACATAGTAGGTGACTATAGACTTGCAAGATAGGATCAAGAACTCACATATATTCATGAAAAAATAATAGGTTCAGATCTGAAATCATGGCACTCGGGCCTTAGTGACTAGCATTAAGCATAGCAAAGTCATAGCAACATCAATCTCAGAACATAATGGATACTAGGGATCAAACCCTAACAAAACTAACTCGATTACATGATAAATCTCATCCAACCCATCACCGTCCAGCAAGCCTACGATGGAATTACTCACGCACGGCGGTGAGCATCATGAAATTGGTGATGGAGGATGGTTGATGATGACGACGGCGATGAATCCCCCTCTCTGGAGCCCCGAACGGACTCCAGATCAGCCCTCCCGAGAGGTTTTAGGGCTTGGCGGCGGCTCCGTATCGTAAAACGCGATGATTTCTTCTCTCTGATTTTTTTCTCATTGAAACTCAATATATGGAGGTGGAGTTGGAGTCGGAGACGCAACAGGGGGCCCACGAGGTAGGGGCGCGCGCCCTAGTGTGTGTGTGTGTGGGGGGGGGGGGGCGCCCCCACCCTCGTGAGAAGGGTGTGGGCCCCCTGGTCTTCATCTTTGGCAAGGATTTTTTATTGTTTTTTCTAAGATGTTCCGTGGAGTTTCAGGTCATTCCGAGAATTTTTGTTTTCTGCACATAAAACAACACCATGGTAATTCTGCTGAGAACAGCGTCAGTCCGGGTTAGTTCCATTCAAATCATACAAGTTAGAGTCCAAAACAAGGGCAAAAGTGTTTGGAAAAGTAGATACGACGGAGACGTATCAGTTATTCATGGGTTTGAACCCGTCTGGGAATTCATGCTCCATTACTTCGTCTGTGAAGCAAAGCGGGTGTGCGGCGCCTCTATGTTGGGCCACACTGTGTCGTACCTACGATGGAGTCTGTTTGCGGTTTTCGGCCCGGGCGTGGCTAGGTTTGTCACGTCCGAATAGGTAGCCATCGTCGCGTGTCGAGGGACGTCCTCGTGATCCATAGATTGATCTGGTATGCCCCGCTCTGATGTTTCGGTCCTACCGAAGGTCATATTTGTGACCGAGAGCTGTTTTATCTTTTCCTTTATAATGAGGCGGGGCGGGCTGGTGTTCGGCTTGAGTTGCCGCTTTATCCCGGCCACGTGGTATTCTATCAGCCCCATTGCATGATGGTGGTATGAGCTCTAGCGCCTCATTGTCGAACTGAGGTAGTAATTTGCGCTTCAGGTAGCTTTTGGCTGCGCGCTTAGGGCCGTATTCTTCGGCTGTTAGGACATCAGTCCACCTATCATTTAACAGATCTTGATCAGCCTGATGTTGCAACTACTTCTTTTTCAGGCTTCTTGCTCGAGAGGTTCCTCGTGCACGATGAAATCCTCGTCGCTGAGGCTCTCCTCATCATCGGAGAGCGGAAGATAATTGCTGTCCTCCGTGTCTTCGTGTATGGCCTGTTCATTAGGGATGTCGTGCCCGTCCTCCCATTCATTCTGTTCAAACGTTGCCCCAACAGGGTCTTCATTGTCTTCGGTATCGTCTGGAGTATTATTTTCTCTGACGACGGTGTCTAGGCTGTGCCCCCGGAGGTTTATCCTTAACTGAGTCTTCTTTGTCATTGCCGTGAGGTTCTTTAGGTGTATCCACCATGTATACATTGTACGAAGAAGTGGCCGTCTGGCATCCGATAACCGGTGGGTTTTGGCCATGTTCCTCCTCCGCATCGTTGTCCATACCATCGATGTCTTCAGAGCCATAATCGAGCATGTCGGTTAAGTCATCGAAAGTGGCTATGAAGTGGGTGGCGGGTGGGGAGCGAAATTCTCCATCGTCAGCCCCTAGTCCGAACCGGATATAGTTCGGTTGCAGGTCCTTTGCCAGGGACAATTTTTTTAATGAGTTTAGCATGTCACCCAAGGGCGAGTGCTAGAAGATATCTGCGGCGCTAAACTCAGAGATCGATAAACGATCAAGTTCGGCATCCGCGGGCTCATGTGGTTCGGAACTTACGGCCGGAAACGAGTCTGGAGTTCCGGTGACAAAGACGTCGTGAGTGTTTAAGTCTATGTGCGGTTCCAACGCCATGGAATATGCGGCCTCCGTGGTGGGGTTGATCCTCCCATCCTCGGATGGCGCAGTCTGCCCCGGCTCTAAGGCCAGAGCGGTTACAGAGGCGATCTCCTGGATGCGGTCTGATGACAGATTTAGGTCATGATCATCGGGGTGACCGGGGGTGGCAGCCGCGGTCTCGAATCCGGCGAAGATCAAGTCTCCACAGATGTCCTCAACGTAGTTCGGGCTCCCAAATCTAACCTGATGGTCAGGGGCATAGCTATTGATCTGCTCCAGGTGGCCACACGAGTTGGCCCGCAGTGCGAAGCCGCCGAACACGAGGATCTGTCCGGGGAGGAAAGTTTCTCCTTGGACAGCATCACTATCGATGATTGAAGGGGCCATCAAACCTTTTGGCAACAGCACAGTGGAACTATCAATGAAAGCACCAATGTCGGTGTCAAAACCGGCGGATCTCGGGTAGGGGGTCCCGAACTGTGCGTCTAAGGTTGATGGTAACAGGAGGCAAGGGACACGATGTTTTACCCAAGTTCGGGCACTCTCTATGGAGTTAATACCCTATGTCCTGCTTGATTGATATTGATGAGTATGAGTATTACAAGAGTTGATCTACCTCAAGATCGTAATGGCTAAACCCTAGAGGTCTAGGTTGTATGGCTATGATAATGAATTCTCCCCCTCTCCGGACTAAGTCGTCCAGTTTATATAAGCACCGGGAGGATCTAGGGTTACACAAGGTCGGTTACAAAGAAAGGAATCGGCATATCCGGTCGCCAAGCTTGCCTTCCACGCCAAGGAGAGTCCCATCCGGACATGGGTGCAGTCTTCGATCTTTGTATCTTCACAGCCCATCAGTCCGGCCCATGGCCAACAGGCCGGACGCCCGAGGACCCCTTAGTCCAGGACTCCCTTACCCATGCAAGAAGGAATTCTTCACATCAAGTTGGTGTAAAGGCCACCCAAAATTTGCTGCGCAGGAGATCAGAATCCTCACGGTGTTCATCTTTTATACTAGAGCAAAGGTCTCATTGTAGTCAATGCCCTATGTCTGGATGTACCCCCTCGCCACAAGCCTTGCTTTGTACCTTTCAACCTTTCCTTCTACATTATGCTTCACAGTGTATACCCACTTGTAGCTAACCGCCTTCTTTCCTGTTGGAAGGGGTGTTAGTACCCATGTCTTGTTCTTACACAGAGCCTCCAGCTCCACCATGGCCACTCGCCACTTTGAGTCCTCCTTTGCCTTCTTCTAGTCAGTCAGAATGGACACAGACTGAACAGAAGCAACAAATGCTTTGTGGGCTGGAGGTAATGCTTCATAGGAAACATAATTTCCAATATCATTATCATCGAATCCATACCATTTCTCTGGAATCCCTGCTATTTCTCGAGTAGTTCTCCTTAAGGCCACTGACCCTTCATCTTGATCACTGATACGTCTCCAACGTATCTATAATTTTTTATTGTTCCATGCTATTATATTATCTATTTTGCATGTTTTATATGCATTAATATGCTACTTTATATTATTTGTGGGACTAACTTATTAATCTAGAGCCCAGTGCCAGTTTATGTTTTTCCTTGTTTTTGAGTTTCACAGAAAAGGAATACCAAATGGAGTCCAAATGGAATGAAACTTCATGATGATTTTTCTTGGACCAGAAGACACCCAGGGGACTTGGAGTCCAAGTCAGAAGAGCCACGAGGTGGCGGCAAGGGTGGAGGGAACGCCCTAGGGGGGACCCCCTACCTTGTGGGCCCCTCGGTGACTCCCTGACCTAGCTCTTCGTCCTATATATTCACATATATTCCAAAACCCTTAGGGGAGTCCACGAAAATACTTTTCCGCCGCCGCAACCTTCTATTCCTGTGAGATCCCATCTTGGGGCCTTTTCCAGCATCCTGCTGGAGGGGGATTCGATCACGAAGGGCATCTACATCAACTCTATTGCCCTTCCGATGAAGCGTGACTAGTTTACCTCAGACCTACGGGTCCATAGCTAGTAGCTAGATGGCTTCTTCTCTCTCTTTAATTCTCAATACCATGTTCTCCTCGATGTTCTTGGAGAACTATCCGATGTAATCTTCTTTTGTGGTGTGTTTGTCGAGATCCGATGAATTGTGGATTTATGATCAGCTTATCTATGAATATTATTTTAATCCTCTCTGAATTCTTATATGCATGATTTGATATCTTTGTATTTATCTTTGAAGTATCAGTTTGGTTTGGCCAACTAGATTGGTTTTTCTTGCAATAGGAGAGGTGTTTAGCTTTGGGTTCAATCTTGCGTGATTTCACCCAGTGACAAAGTAGGGGTTGTGAGACACGTATTGAATTGTTGCCATCGAGGATAAAAATATGGGGTTTTCATCATATTGCTTGAGTTTATTCCTCTACATCATGTCATCTTACTTAAGGTGTTACTCCATTCTTTATGAACTTAATACTCTAGATGCATGCTGGATAGTGGTCGATGTGTGGAGTAATAGTAGTAGATGCACGCATGAGTCGGTCTACTTGACACGGACATGATGCCTATATGCATAATCATTGCCTTGGATATTGTCATAACTTTGCGCTTTTCTATCAATTGCTCGACAGTAATTTGTTCACCCACCGTATTATTTGCCTTCGTGAGAGAAGCCTCTAGTGAAACCTATGGCCCCGGGGTCTATTTATCATCGTATTTGTTTCCGATCTACTATTTTGCAATATTTTATTTTCAGATCTATAAACCACAAAAGCCCAAAAATATTTTATCTTTTGTTTAGTTTTATCTATCTCTATCAGATCTCACCTTTGCAAGTGACCGTGAAGGGATTGACAACCCTTTTATCGCATTCGGTGCAAGTGTTTGATTGTTTGTGTAGGTGCATCTATTGGGGACTTGCGTGTTTCTCCTACTGGATTGATACGTTAGTTCTTAACTGAGGGAAATACTTATCTTTACTGTGCTACATCACCCTTTCCTCTTCAAGGAAAAAACCAACGCAAGCTCAAGAAGTAGCAGGAAGAATTTCTGGCGCTGTCGGGGAGATATACGTCAAGCCTACCAAGTACCCATCATAAAACTCTCATCTTTTGCATTTCATAATTTTCCATTTGCCTCTCATTTTCCTCTCCCGCACATCTAAAATGAGTTTATGAAAATACAAAAATATTTTCCTTTTTATTCGCCCATCTTCCGTTCGTCTTTTCGTTTGCTTTTTGTTTGATCATGTGTTAGATTTCTTGCTTTGTCACGATCGCTCAAGAGAATACCAAATTGTATGACTTTTCCAATACAAATAATAATGATTTTATTAGTACTCCGATTGCGCCCACCACTAGTGCGGAATCTTATGAAATTAATGCCGGTTTGCTGAATCTTGTTATGAAAGATCAATTTTCCGGCCTTCCTAGTGAAGATGCCACATCCCGTCTAAATAATGTTGTTGAATTATGTGATATTAAACAGATGAAAGATGTGTTCAATGATATTGTTAAATTGAAGCTATTTCCCTTCTCACAACGAGATGATGCTAAAACTTGGTTTTCATCTTTGCCTAAAAATAGTATTGATTCATGGAATAAGTGTAAAGATGCTTTTATTTCCAAGTATTTTTCTCCCACTAAGATCATATCCCTTATGAATGATATTATGAATTATAAGCAAATCTATCATGAACATTTTGCACAATCTTGGGAGAGGATAAATTTGATGATACGAAATTGCCCTACTCATGGTTTAAATATACGGATGATCATACAAAAAATTTATGCCAGAATGAATTTTGCTTCTAGAAATATTTTAGATTCGGCTGTGGGAGGTGCTTTTATGAAAATTAATTTAGGAGAAACTACTAAACTCCTATATAATATTATGGTTAATTATTCGCAATGGCATACCGAAAGATCTCCTACTAGTAAAAAAGTGCATGTGATTGAAGAGATTAATTTTTTGAGTGGAAAGATGGATGAACTTATGAAATTGTTTGCTAGTAAGAGTGCTCCTATTTATCCTAATGATATGACTTTGTCTAATTTGTTTGAGAATAATAATGAATCTATGGATGTGAATTTTGTTGGTAGGGACAATTTGAAAAATGGTAATAACGCGTATAGAGGTAATTTTAATCCTAAGCCGTTTCCTAGTAATTCATCTAATAATTATGGTAATTCCTACAACAATCCTTATGAAAATTATAATAATATGCCCTCTGATCTTGAGAACAATATTATATAATTTCTTAGTTCGCAAAAGAATTTCAATGCTATCTTTGAAGAAAAATTGCTTAAGATTGATGATTTGGCTAGGAACATGGATAGAATTTCTCTTGAGATTGATTCTTTGAAAACTAGATATATTCCACCCAAGCATGATATTAATGAGTCTCTAAAAGCTATGATGATTTCTATTGATGAACGTAAAGAAAGAACCGCTAAGATGTGTGCTAAGCGAGATTGGTTTGTAAAATCGTGTTCTTCTAGTTTTTGTGAAAATAATGATGAAGATCTTAAAGTGATTAACGTGACTCCTATTGAATCTTTGTTTTCTAAAATAAATATTGATAAATTTGAGACTCAAGATGAGTCAACTTTAGCGAGAAAGCGTCCCAATGATACATATTTCATATATCTTGATGCAAAAATTGATAAAAGTGGGATTAGAGAGGTCAAAACTTTAAGTAGCAATGAACCCACTCTTTTGTATTTCAAGGATTTTAATTATGATAACTGTTCTTTGATAGATTGTGTTTCCTTGTTGCAATCCATGTTGAATTCTCCTCATGCTTATAATCAAAATAAAGCTTTTACTAAACATATCGTTGGTGCTATGATGAAATCTTTTGAATAAAAGCTTGAATTGGAAGTTTCTATTCCTAGAAAACTTTATGATGAGTGGGAACCTACTATTAAGATTAAGATTAAATATTATGAGTGCCATGCTTTGTGTGATTTGGGTGCTAGTGTTTCCACAATTCCAAAAACTTTGTGTGATGTGTTAGGTTTCCATGAATTTGATGATTGTTCTTTAAATTTGCATCTTGCGGATTTCACTATTAAGAAACCTATCAGCAGGATTAATGATGTTCTTATTGTTGCAAATAGGAATTAGGTGCCCGTAGATTTCATTGTTCTTGATATAGATTGCAATCCTACATGTCCTATTATTCTTGGTAGACCTTTCCTTAGAACGATTGGTGCAATTATTGATATGAAAGAACGAAATATTAGATTTCAATTTTCGTTAAGGAAGGGCATGGAACACTTTCCTAGAAAGAAAATTAAGTTGCCATATCAATTTATTATGAGATCTACTTATGGATTTCGTACCAAAGATGACAATACCTAGATCTATTGCAATATGCCTAGCTAGGGGCGTTAAACAATAGCGCTTGTTGGGAGGCAACCCAATATTATTTTGAGTTTTTTGTTTTCTAATGTTATTGAATGAAATAAAAATTATTAACTTTGTTTTCATTGTGTTTTGGTGTTTTAATTAGTCTTTGTGCCAAGTAAGACCTTTGGGATGGCTTACGGTGATAGTTGATTTGATCTTGCTGAAAAACAGAAACTTTTGCGCCTAGAAAAATAATTCTCATTTTTAGCAGAAGCATGATAAAATACTGATTATTTTTGACTAATATTAAGATACAAATTTCCTATCTTTTACTAATTTTTTCAGAATTTTTGGTGTCACATAAGTATTCGAGATTTACAGATCACTACAGACTGTTCTGTTTTTGACAGATTCTGTTTCTATTTGTTGTTTGCTTATTTTGATGATTCTATGGGTAGTATAGGGGGCTATGAACCATGGAGAAGTTGGAATACATTAGATATTACACAAATATAAATAAAGAATGAGTTCACAATAGTGCCATAAGTGGTGATTTTATTTTCTTATACTAACGGATCTTATGAGTTTTCTATTGAGTTTTGTGTTATGAAGTTTTCAAGTTTTGAGTAAAGATCTGATGGACTATGGAATAGGGAGTGGCAAGAGCCTAAGATTGGGGATGCACAAGGCACAACAAGGTAATATTAAAGGACAACCAATATCCTAAGCTTGGGGATGCCCCGGAAGGCATCCCCTCTTTCGTCTTCGTCTATCGGTAAATTTACTTCAGGCTATATTTTTAGTCACCACATGATATGTGTTTTGCTTGGAGCATCTTGTATGATATGAGTCTTTGCTTTTTAGTTTGCCACAATCATCCTTGCTGTACACATCCTTTGATAGGAACACTCATGAATCGTGATTTATTAGAATACTCTATGTGCTTCACTTATATCTTTTGAGCTAGGCAATTTTGCTCTAGTGCTTCACTTATATCTTTTTAGAGCACGGCGGTGGCTTTATTTTATAGAAATTGTTGTACTCTCATGCTTCACTCATATTATTTTGATAGTCCCTCTAAACACCATGGTAATTTGCTTTGGTTATGAATTTAGTCCTAATATGATGGGCATCCAAGAGGGATATAATAAAAACTTTCATATAAAGTGCATTGAATACTATGTGAAGTTTGATTCCTTATGATTGTTTTGAGATATAAAGTGTTGGGAATCGTTGCATGGAAAACAAAAAAATTATATGCACACACAATGATCTATCCATGGAGATGCATAGCAACGAGGGGGGAGTGTGTCTACGTACCCTCGTAGACCGTAAGCGGAAGCGTTTCAAAACGCGGTTGATGTAGTCGAACTTCTTCGCGCTTCAACCGAACAAGTACCGAACGCACGACACCTCTGTGTTCTGCACATGTTTAGCTCGGTGACGTTCCTCTCCTTCTTGATCCAGCAAGATGTCGAGGTAGTAGATGAGTTCCGTCAGCACAACGGCGTGGTGACGGTGATGGTGAAGTGATCCTCGCAGGGCTTCCCCTAAGACTACGAAAATATGATCGGGGAGTAAACGGTGGAGGGGGGCGCCACACACGGCTAAACAATTGTCTGGTCTGTGTTAGGGCGCCCCCTCCCTACATATACCTGCATCAAGGAGAGGGGAGGGGGCGCCCAAGTAGGCCGAATCCTACCCCATGGCCGGCGCCCCCCTGCCATATTTGCCGGAGGGGGGAGGAAAGAGCAGGGGGAGAAAGGGAAGGGGGAGGCCAAATCCCCTCCATTCCTTTCTCTTCCCCTATTTACTTCTCCCTCTGGTTTGGCCCATATGGGGGGCGCACCAGCCCCTGGTGACTGGTGTGTTTCCCCTCTTGGCCCATAAGGCCCGTATCTTTTGCCGGGGGTGCCCGAAACCCCTTCCAGTGACCCAATATGTACCCGGTAACCTCCGGATACTTCCGGTGTCCGAATATCATCGTCCTATATATCAATCTTTACCTATTGACCATTTTGAGACTCCTTGCCATGTCCGTGATCTCATCCGAGACTCTGAACAACATTCGGTCACCAAATCACATAACTCATATAATACTATATCGTCATCAAACTTTAAGCGTGCGGACCCTACGGGTTTGAGAACTATGTAGACATGACCGAGACATGATGACCCACAAGTGTAGGGGATCTATCGTAGCCTTTTCGATAAGTAAGAGTGTCGAACCCAACGAGGAGCAGAAGGAAATGATAAGCAGTTTGCAGTAAGGTATTCTCTGCAAGCACTGAAATTATCGGTAACAGATAGTTTTGTGATAAGGTAATTTGTAACGAGTAGCAAGTAATAAAAGTAAATAAGGTGTAGCAAGATGGCCCAATCCTTTTTATAGCAAAGGACAGGCCTTGACAAACTCTTATATGAAGGAATGCACTCCCGAGGACACATGGGAATTATCGTCAAGCTAGTTTTCATCACGTTCATATGATTCACGTTCGGTACTTTGATAATTTGATATGTGGGTGGACCGGTGCTTGGGTACTTTCCTTAATTGGACAAGCATCCCGCTTATGATTAAACCCCATTGCAAGCATCTGCAACTACAACGGAAGTATTAAGGTAAACCTAACCATAGCATGAAACATATGGATCCAAATCAGCCCCTTACGAAGCAACGCATAAACTAGGATTTAAGCTTCTGTCACTCTAGCA
Source organism: Triticum monococcum (assembly GCA_034509565.1). Lineage (NCBI taxonomy): Eukaryota > Viridiplantae > Streptophyta > Magnoliopsida > Poales > Poaceae > Triticum > Triticum monococcum. The sequence goes on from CM067847.1 coordinate 453,194,234, forward strand.
ACCCATCATCTACTTATTACTTCCCAATGCCTCCCTCTAGGCCCAAACAATGGTGAAGTGTCATGTAGTCGACGTTCACATGACACCACTAAAGGGATGACAACATACATCTTATCAAAATATCGAACGAATACCAAATTCACATGACTACTTATATCAAGACTTCTCCCATGTCCTCAGGAACAAACGTAACCACTCACAAAGCATATTCATGTTCATAATTAGAGGGGTATTAATATGCATAATGGATCTGAACATATGATCTTCCACCAAGTAAACCAACTAGCATCAACTACAAGGAGTAATCAACACTACTAGCAACCCACAGGTACCAATATGAGGTTTGGATACAAAGATTGGATACAAGAGATGAACTAGGGTTTGAGATGAGATGGTGATGGTGAAGATGTTGATGGAGATTGAACCCCTCCTAATGAGAGGATCGTTGGTGATGACGATGGTGATGATTTCCTCCTCCCGGAGGGAAGTCTCCCCCGCAGAACAGCTCTGCCGGAGCCCTAGATTGGTTCCACCAAGGTTCTGCCTCGTGACGGCGGAGTTTCTTCCCGAAAGCTTGCTTATGATTTTTTCCTCGACGAAAGACTTCATATAGCAGAAGATGGGCACCGGAAGCCTGCCAGTGGGCCCACGAGGCAGGGGCGCGCGCCCCCACCCTCGTGGCCAGGGTGTGGGCCCCTTCTGGTGGATTCTTTCACCAGTATTTTTTATTAATTCCAAAAATAACTTTCGTGAAGTTTCAGGACTTTTGGAGCTGTGCAGTATAGGTCTCTAATATTTGCTCCTTTCCCAGCCCAGAATTCCAGCTGCCGGCATTCTCCCTCTTCATGTAAACCTTGTAAAATAAGAGAGAATAGGCATAAATATTGTGACATAACATGTAATGACAGCCCATAATGCAATAAATATCGATATAAAAGCATGATGCAAAATGGACGTATCAACTCCCCCAAGCTTAGATCTCGCTTGTCCTCAAGCGAAAGCCGATATCGAAAAATATGTCCACATGTTCAGAGATAGAGGTGTCGATAAAATAAAATACGGACACGAGGGCATCATGATCATTCTTAGAACAGCAACATGTATATATTGTCATATGATATCTTATGCTAAAGTAACAATTCATTCACATACTCAAGTATGAATCAGAAACTTCATTGAAAATTAACAAACTGTAATCTCAGTCATTGAAGCAATTGCAATTTATCATAACATAGGAAAGAGTCGATATAAGAGCTTCTCAGCAAGTCCACATACTCAACCATCTTTTAGTCTTTCATAATTGCTAACACTCACGCGATATTTATGGTTATGAAGTTTTAATCGGACACAGAGAAAGACAGGGGCTTATAGTTTTGCCTCCCAATGTTTTACCTCAAGGGTAATGTCAACAATAATAGTTCATGAAAACCCACATCCAATTAGCCATATATATCAGGATCTTTCCAACACATTGTGCTTGCCAAAGGATAAAAATGTAAAAAGGAAAGGTGAAGATCACCATTACTCTTTGCATGAAGTAAAAGACAAGAATAAAAGATAGGCCCTTCGCAGAGGGAAGCAGAGGTTGTCATGTGCTTTTATGGTTGGATGCACGAAATCTTAATGCAAAAGAACGTCACTTTATATTGCCACTTGTGATATGGACCTTTATTATGCAGTCTGTCGCTTTTATTTCTTCCACATCACAAGACCGTATAAAGCTTATTTTCCCCACACTAATAAGTCATACATATTTAGAGAGCAATTCTTATTGCTTGCAACGATGACAACTTACTTGAGGGATCTTACTCAATCCATAGGTAGATATGGTGGACTCTCATGGCAAAACTGGGTTTAGGGATATTTGGAAGCACAGGTAGTATTTCTACTTGGTGCAAAGAACTTGGCTAGCATGAGAGGGAAAGGCAAGCTCAACATGTTGGATGATCCATGACAATATAATTTATCTCAAATGTAAGAAAACATAACCCATTACGTTGTCTTCCTTGTCCAACGTCAACTCATTCGCATGTCATACTTTAATGAGTGCTCACAATCATAAAAGATGTCCAAGATAGTATATCTATATGTGAAAACCTCTCTTTCTTTATTACTTCCTATTAATTGCAACGATGACCAAAACTATGTTTGTCAACTCTCGACGATTTTTATTCATCATACTCTTTATATGTGAGCTCATTACTCTCCATAAGATCAATATGATCTCTTTATTTCTTTTTATTCTTTTTTTATATTCCCTCAAGATCATAGCAAAATAATCAAGCCCTTGACTCAACACTAATCTTTTTTTATTGTATATAGCTCATGGACTCGAGTACATAGGAAGATCATAAAGAAAAACTCACAACTAGATCATACTAAAACTTTATTCTACTAGATCAAGATATTATCAAAAGGATCGAACTAAGAAAAACAATAAAGATAAAAGTGATGGTGATATGATACCGGGGCACTCCCCCAAGCTTGGTAGTTGCCAAGGGGAGTGCCCATACATGATACTTAGTTCTTCTTTGTTGGTGAAGAAGGTGTTGGTGATGATGGATAGTCGCACATCCAGCGTAGGAGATCCTCCAATTTGCGGATAATGCCCTTGAGTGCGATGATATGCTCCTTCAACAAAATATTTTCAATTGTGAGATATTTGCTTTGAATACGAGCCAACTCAATCATCTTGAAAGCCTCAATCTCTGTTGGGATAAAAAGATTGTGGTGAGCTTGAAGGATGTCTTCTTCTGCTACTGCCAGAACTTGGTCCCCCATGGCCCTCTTGATCCCATCATCCTTGTTGATCTCTCCGGGCTCTTCTCTCTTCAGCTCTATCTTCATTAGCCAAGCATCGTTGCCCTCATTGTTGAGGAGGAGGGAGACGACATGATGCTTGGCCTTGACAACCCTGGCAGAAAACAGCTCGAAACAAAAGCAGGAGATATTTGCGTGATACGATGGTCAAAACTTTCGGGAGATGATATAATGCATTTTTACCGACAAAAAGAAGTATCGTGCAAGAAAACGGAGTCCGGAGGGCACACGAGGTGACCACGAGGCAGGGGGCACACCCAGGGGGTAGGGCATGCCCTCCACCCTCGTGGACACCGCGTGTCCTTCCCGGACTACTTCTTATTTTCCTATTTTCTTAAATATTCCAAAACAGAGAAAAATTACCCTTAGAACTGTTTTGGAGTCGGTTTACTTACCGTACCACATACCTATTCCTTTTCGGAGTCTCAAACGTTCTGGAAAGTGTCTCTTATGTATTCTTCCGGGGTTACGGTTTCAATAACATTGGTTTCAACATTTATAGGATTACCTGAGATATAATGTTTGATTCTTTGACCGTTCACCACCTTCGGATTTGTGCCTTCGAAGTTGTTGATTTTTATGGCACCAGAATGATGGACCTCCTCGATAACATAAGGACCTTCCAATTTAGAGAGAAGTGTGCGTACAAAAAATCTTAAACGAGAGTTGAATAGCAACACATAATCACCTACATTAAACTCACGCTTTTGTATCCTTTTGTCATGCCATCTTTTAACTTTTTCTTTAAACAGTTTGGCATTCTCATAGGCCTAGGTTCTCCATTCATCAAGTGAGCTAATGTCAAAAAGCCTCTTCTCTCCAACAAGTTTGAAGTCATAGTTGAGCTCTTTAATGGCCCAATATGCCTTATGTTCTAATTCGAGAGGTAAGTGACAAGCTTTTCCATAAACCATTTTATACGGAGACATACCCATAGGATTTTTATATGCAGTTCTATAAGCCCATAATGCATCATCAAGTTTCTTGGACCAATTCTTTCTAGATCTATTGACAATATTTTGCAAAATTAATTTTAGCTCTCTGTTACTCAATTCTACTTGACCACTAGACTGCGGGTGATATGGAGATGCAATTCTATGATTAACATCATACTTAGAAAGCATTTTAGGAAAGGCACCATGAATAAAATGTGAACCACCATCAGTCATTGAACATCTAGGGACTCCGAACCTCGGAAAAATAACTTCTTTAAGCATCTTAATAGAGGTGTTATTATCAGCACTACTAGTTGGAATAGCTTCTACCCACTTAGTAACGTAATCAACAACAACTAAAATATGTGTATACCCATTAGAGGAAGGAAACGGTCCCATGTAATTGAAGCCCCAAACATCAAATGGTTCAATAACAAGTGAATAATTCATAGGCATTTCTTGACGTCTACTAATATTACCAATTATAAGACATTCATCACAAGACAAGACAAACTTACGGACATCCTTGAGAGAGTAGGTCAATAAAAACCGGATTGCAATACGTTATGTGCAGTTCTATCTCCAGCATGGTGTCCTCCATAAGCTTCGGAGTGACACTTGCGTAGGATCTGTTCCTGTTCATGCTCAGCTATACAACTTCTAATAATACCATCTACTCCTTGTTTATAAAGGTGTGGGTCATCCCAGAAGTGATGTCTTAAATCATAGAAAAACTTTTTCTTTTGCTGGTATGTGAAAATAGGTGGTATAAATTTAGCAACAATGTAATTAGCATAATCATCATACCATGGAGCAGTACGAGAAGCATTTATGACATTTAATTGTTCATCAGGAAAGCTATCATCAATAGGTAGTGGGTCATCAAGAACATTCTCTAACCTAGACAAGTTGTCTGCAACGGGGTTCTCAGCTCCCTTTCTATCAGTAATATGCAAATCAAATTCTTGTAGCAGGAGAACCCATCTAATAAGTCTAGGTTTAGCATCTTTCTTTTCCATAAGATATTTAATAGCAGCATGTTCAGTGTGAACAGTTACTTTAGAATCAACAATATAAGGTATGAACTTATCACAAGCAAATACAACTGCTAAAAATTCTTTTCCGGTAGTAGCATAATTTCTCTGGGCATTGTCTAGAGTTTTACTAGCATATTGAATAACATTTAATTTTTATCAACTCTTTGTCCTAGAACAACACCTACAGCATAGTCACTAGCATCACACATGATTTCAAAGTGTAAATTCCAATCAGGTGGCTGAACAATAGGTGCAGAAATCAAGGCTTTCTTAAGTATTTCAAATGCTTCTACACAATCATCATCAAAGACAAAAGGAATATATTTTTGTAATAGGTTAGTCAGAGGCCGGGAAATTTTTGAGAAGTCCTTAATGAACCTCCTATAAAAACCAGCATGACCAAGGAAATTTCTTATATCTTTGATGTCCTTGGGACATGACATCTTTTCAGTAGCATCAACTTTACCTTTGTCAACTTCAATACCTCTTTCAGAAATTTTATGCCCCAAGACAATACCTTCATTAACCATAAAGTGGCACTTCTCCCAATTCAAGACAAGGTTAGTTTCTTCACATCTCTGCAAAACTCGATCAAGGTTGCTCAAGCAATCATCAAAAGAGGATCCATAAACAGAGAAATCATCCATGAAAACTTCACAAATCGTTTCAGAAAAGTCAGAGAATATATCCATCATGCATCTTTGAAAGGTAGCAGGTGCATTACATAAACCAAAAGGCATACGTCTATAAGCAAAGGTACCGATAGGGCAAGTAAAAGTAGTCTTTTCTTGATCATCAGCTCGCACAGGTATTTGAGAGAAACTAGAGTAACCATCTAGAAAGCAAAAATGTGTATGTTTGGATAAGTTTCTAGCATTTGATCAATGAAAGGCAAAGGGTAATGATCTTTTTTAGTAGCTTTATTTAATTTGCGGAAATCAATCACCATCCTATAACCTGTAATAATTCTTTGCGAAATCAATTCATCTTTACCATTAGGATTGACAGTAATACATCCCTTCTTAGGGACACAATGGACAGGGCTTACCCACTGACTATCAGCAACGGCATAGATTATACTTGCTTCGAGGATCTTTAATATTTCCTTTCTTACCACTTCTTTCATATTAGGATTATGCCATCGTTGGTGATCAATAACTGGTTTGGCGTCTTTCTCCAAATTTATTTTGTGTTGACATAGAGTGTGACTAATGCCCTTAAGATCATCAAGAGTATATCCAATAGCACCACGACGCTTCTTCAGAGTTTTCAATAATATCTCTTCTTCATGCTCTGAAAGGTTAGCACTAATAATAACAGGATATATATTCTTTTCATCAAGATAAGCATATTTAAGAGTATCAGGCAATGGTTTAAGCTCAAACACGGGATCACCCTTGGGTGGAGGAGGATCCCCTAGGATTTCAACAGGCAAGTTGTGTTTCGGAATAGGTCCCTGTTTAAAGAATACTTCATCTATTTCCCTTCTTTCATTCATACACATATCGTTTTCATGGTCTAGCAAATATTGTTCTAAAGGATCAGTAGGAGGCACGGCAATAGAAGCAAGACCAATAATTTCATCTTTACTAGGCAATTCCTCATCACGGGGTTCTCTACTAAATTTACAAAATTAAACTCATGATACATATCATCCAAACAAATAGTAACAACATCATTTTCGCAGTCTATCCTAGCATTAACAGTGTTCAAGGAGGGTCTACCAAATATAATGGGACAAAAGCTATCTTGTGGGGAACCAAGAACAAGAAAATTAGCAGGATATTTAACCTTCCCACACAAGACTTCAACATCTCTAACAATCCCAACTGGTGAAATAGTATCCTTATTGGCAAGCATAACTGTAACATCTATCTCTTCTATCTCAGCAGGTGCAATATCATGCATAATTTCTTTGTATAAGGAATGAGGTATTGCACTTGCACTAGCACCCATATCACATAAGCCATGATAACAATGATCTCCTATTTTAACGGAAATAACAGGCATGCCTACAACAGGTCTATGTTTATTTTTAGCATCAGGTCTAGCAATTCTAGCAGCTTCATTGCAGAAGTAAATAACATGCCCATCAATATTATCGGCCAAGAGATCTTTAACCATAGATATTTTAGGTTCAACTTTAACTTGCTCAGGGGGTTTGTGTGTCCTAATATTACTTTTGTTGACTACAGTTGAAGCTTTAGCATGATCCTTTATTCTAACTAGGAAAGGTGGTTTCTCAATATAAGAAGTAGGAACAACAGGATCATTATAAGTGATAGTCTTTTATTCAACTTTAATAGGTGCAACTACTTTTACTTCAATGGGAGGATTATATTTAAACCACTTCTCCTTAGGGATTTAACACAATCAAACTTAGGTGTTATACCTGACTCCTTACCTTCGCCGAGGTCCCAATCTTCAGAGTTACGTTTAATTCTTTCCAATAAATCCCATTTGAATTCAATAGTCTTCATCATAAAAGATCCAGTACAAGAAGTATCGAGCATGGCGATTACTGAGAGAAAGCCGAGCATAAATTTTTTGAATAATCATTTCCTTTGAGAGCTCATAATTCGGGCATGAATATAACATTGACTTAAGCCTCCCCCAAGCTTGAGCGATGCTTTCTCCTTCGCGAGGCCAAAATTTATATATATATATATATATATATATATATATATATATATATATATATAATTACGATCACGATGAACAAGATGCATAGGATAAAACTTCTGATGAAATTCCAATTTCAATCGTTTGTAGTTCCATGATCCCATATCATGACATAGCCTATACCATGTCAATGCCTCTCCCTTCAAAGATAAAGGGAAGACCTTCTTCTTGATAACATCATCGGGCATACCTGGAAGCTTAAATAATCCACAAACTTCATCCACATAGATTAAGTGTAAATCGGGATGCAATGTTCCATCTCCTGCAAAAGGATTACCTAGCAGTTTCTCTATCATAACCGATCGAATTTCAAAGTAAACATTTTCAGTAGGTTTAGTAGGCTGAGGAGCAAATCTTTGCTCTACTGTTCGGGGTGAAGATACCCCGAACAAGCCCCTCAAAGGATTATGTTCCATAGTAACAAGTGACAGTAAATTTAAACACACTATATAAATTTTTCCTTACCAAATTCCACCTACCAAAGGCGCTTCACTCCCCGGCAACGGTGCCAGAAAAGAGTCTTGATGACCCACAAGTGTAGGGGATCTATTGTAGCCTTTTCGATAAGTAAGAGTGTCGAACCCAATGAGGAGCAGAAGGAAATGATAAGCAGTTTCAGTAAAGTAATCTCTGCAAGCACAGAAATTATCGGTAACAGATAGTTTTGTGATAAGGTAATTTGTAACGAGTAGCAAGTAATAAAAGTAAATAAGGTGGAGCAAGATGGCCCAATCCTTTTTGTAGCAAAGGACAAGCCTGGAAAAACTCTTATATGAAGGAAAGCACTCCCGAGGACACATGGGAATTATCGTCAAGCTAGTTTTCATCACGTTCATATGATTTGCGTTCGGTACTTTGATAATTTGATATGTGGGTGGACTGGTGCTTGGGTACTGTCCTTACTTGGAAAAGCATCCCACTTATGATTAACCCCCATTGCAAGCATCCGCAACTACAACAGAAGTATTAAGGTAAACCTAACCATAGCATGAAACATATGGATCCAAATCGGCCCCTTACGAAGCAACGGATAAACTAGAGTTTAAGCTTCTGTCACTCTAGCAACCCATCATCTACTTATTACTTCCCAATACCTCCCTCTAGGCCCAAACAATGGTGAAGTGTCATGTAGTCGACGTTCACATGACACCACTAAAGGGATGGCAACATACATCTTATCAAAATATCGGACGAATACCAAATTCACATGACTACTTATAGCAAGACCTCTCCCATGTCCTCAGGAACAAATGTAACCACACACAAAGCATATTCATGGTCATAATCAGAGGGGTATTAATATGCATAATGGATCTGAACATATGATCTTCCACCAAGTAAACCAACTAGCATCAACTATAAGGAGTAATCAACACTACTAGCAACCCACAGGTACCAATCTGAGGTTTGGATACAAAGATTGGATACAAGAGATGAACTAGGGTTTGAGATAAGATTGTGCTGGTGAAGATGTTGATGGAGATTGACCCCCTCCCGATGAGAGGATCGTTGGTGATGACGATGGTGACGATTTCCCCCTCCCGGAGGGAAGTCTCCCCGGCAGAACAGCTCTGCCGGAGCCCTAGATTGGTTCCGCCAAGGTTCCTCCTCGTGGCGGCAGAGTTTCTTCCCGAAAGCTTGCTTATGATTTTTTCCTCGACGAAAGACTTCATATAGCAGAAGATGGGCACCGGAAGCCTGCCAGGGGGCCCACGAGGCAGGGGGCGCGCCCAGGGGGGTAGGGCGCGCCCCCACCCTTGTGGCCAGGGTGTGGGCCCCCTATGGTGGATTATTTCGCCAGTATTTTTTATTAATTCCAAAAATAACTTGCGTGAAGTTTCAGGACTTTTGGAGCTGTGCAGAATAGGTCTCTAATATTTGCTCCTTTTCCAGACCAGAATTCCAGCTGCCGGCTTTCTCCCTCATGTAAACCTTGTAAAATAAGAGAGAATAGGCATAAATATTGTGACATAACGTGTAATGACAGCCCATAATGCAATAAATATCGATATAAAAGCATGATGCAAAATGGACATATCAAGACACCTCTCCGTTTAATAACCAATAGCGGAACCTGGATGCTCATATTGGCTCCTACATATCCTACAAAGATCTTTTATCGGTCAAACCTTATGACAACATACGTTATTCCCTTTGTCTATCGGTATGTTACTTGCCCGACATTCGATCATCGGTATCTTCGTACCTAGTTCAATCTCGTTACCGGCAGGTTTCTTTACTCGTTCCGTAAGACATCACCTCGTGACCAAGAGGTCCCAAAGATACATGTCTGATACTTGGAGTGAAAAATCCTAATCTCGATCTATGCCAACTCAACAAACACCTTCAGAGATATCTATAGAGCATCTTTATAATCACCTAGTTACGTTGTGATGTTAGATAGAACACAAGGAAGTCCTCCAGTATCCTGGAGTTGCATAATCTCATAGTCTAAGGAATATGTATTTGACATGAAGAAAGCAATAGCAATAAAACTAAACAATCATTATGCTAAGCTAACGGATGCGTCTTGTCCATCACATCATTCTCCTAATGATGTGATCCCGTTATCAAATGACAACTCATGTCTATGGTCAGGAAATCTTAACCATTTTTATCAACGAGCTAGTCTAGTAGAGGCTCACTAGGGACACAGTGTTTGTTTATGTATTCACACATGTATCAAGGTTTCCGATAAATACAATTCTAGCATGAATAATAAACCTTTATCATGAATAAGGAAATATAAAATAAAAACTTTATTTTTGCTTCTAGGGCATATTTCCTTTAGTCTCCCACTTGCACTAGAGTCAATAATCTAGATTACATTCTAATGAATCTAACACCCATGGAGTCTTGCTGCTGATCATGTTTTGCTCGTGGAAGAGGCTTAGTCAACGGGTCTGCTACATTCAGATCCGTATGTATTTTGCAAATTTCTATGTCTCCTTCCTTGACTTGATCACGGATGGAGTTGAAGCGTCTCTTGATGTGTTTGGTTCTTTTGTGAAATCTAGATTCCTTCGTTAAGGCAATCGCTCCAGTATTGTCACAAAATATTTTCATTGGACCCGATGCACTACGTATTACACCTAGGTCGGATATGAACTGCTTCATCCAGACTCCTTCATTTGCTGCTTCTGAAGCAGCTATGTACTCTGCTTCACATGTAGATCCTACCACGACGCTTTGCTTGGAACCGCACCAACTGATAGCTCCACCATTCAATACAAATACGTATCCGGTTTACGATTTAGAGTCATCTAGATCAGTGTCAAAGCTAGCATCGACGTAACCATTTACGACGAGCTCTTTGTCACCTCCATAAATGAGAAACATATTGATGTCTACTACACAACCTTCTTCTTGTAGACATTGTTGGGCCTCCAAGTGCAGAGGTTTGTAGGACAGTAGCAAATTTGCCTCAAGTGGATGACCTAAGGTTTATCAATCCGTAGGAGGCGTAGGATGAAGATGGTCTCTCTCAAGCAACCCTGCAACCAAATAACAAAGAGTCTCTTGTGTCCCCAACACACCCAATACAATGGTAAATTATATAGGTGCACTAGTTCGGCGAAGAGATGGTGATACAAGTGGCATATGGATAGTAGATAATGGTTTTTTGTAATCTGAAAATATAAAAATAGCAAGGTAACTAATGATAAAAGTGAGTGTAAACGGTATTGCAATGATAAGAAACAAGGCCTAGGGTTCATACTTTCACTAGTGCAAGTCCTCTCAACAATAATAACATAGTTGGATCACATAATGATGACCCACTAGTATAGCGGATCGCAACAGCTTTCGAGGGTAGAGTATTCAACCCAAATTTATTGATTCGACACAAGGGGAGCCAAAGAATATTCTCAAGTACTAGCAGCTGAGTTGTCAATTCAACCACACCTGAAAACTTAGTATCTGCAGCAAAGTGTTTAGTAGCAAAGTAATATGATAGTGATGGTAATGGTAACAAAAGAGTAACGAAAGCAAAGTAATGTTTTTGGTATTTTGTAGTGATTGTAACAATAGCAACGGGAAAGTAAATAAGTGTAAACCTGTATATGGAAAGCTCGTAGGCATTGGATCAATGATGGATAATTATGCCGAATGCGGTTCATCATGTAACAGTCATAACATAGGGCGACACGGAACTAGCTCGAATTCATCAATGTAATGTAGGCATGTATTCCGAATATAGTCATACGTGCTTATGGAAAAAACTTGCATGGCATCTTTTGTCCTACCCTCCCGTGGTAGCGGGGTCCTAATGGAAACTAAGGGATATTAAGGCCTCCTTTTAATATAGAACCCGAACAAAGCATTAGCACATAGTGAATACATGAACTCCTCAAACTACGGTCATCACCGATAAGTATCCCGATTATTGTCACTTCGGGGTTAACGGATCATAACACATAATAGGTGACTATAGACTTGCAAGATAGGATCAAGAACTCTCATATATTGATGAAAACATAATAGGTTCAGATCTGAAATCATGGCACTCGGGCCCTGGTGACAAGCATTAAGCATAGCAAAGTCATAGCAACATCAATCTCAGAACATGGTGGATACTAGGGATCAAACCCTAAGAAAACTAACTCGACTACATGATAAATCTCATCCAACCCATCACCGTCCAGCAAGCCTACGATGGAATTACTCACGCAAAGTGGTGAGCACCATTAAATTGGTGATGGAGGATGGTTGATGATGACGACGGCGATGAATCCCCCTCTCTGGAGCCCCGAACAGACTCCAGATCAGCCCTCCCAACAGGTTTTAGGGCTTGGCGGTGGCTCCGTATCGTAAAACACGATGAAATCTTCTCTCTTATTTTTTTCTCCCCAAAAGCAGATATATAGAGTTGCAGTTGGAGTTGGGAGGTCTCCAGGGGGCCCACGAGGTAGGGGGCGCGCCCTAGGGGGGGGGGGCGCCCCCCACCCTCGTGGAAAGGGTGTGGCCCCCCTGGTCTTCATCTTTGGCGAGGATTTTTTATTATTTATTGTAAGATATTCCAGGACTCCCACACCCATGCAAGAAGGAATTCTTCACATCAAGTTGGTGTAAAGGCCACCCAAAATTTGCTGCGCAGGAGATCAGAATCCTCACGGTGTTCATCTTTTCTACTAGAGCAAAGGTCTCATTGTAGTCAATGCCCTATGTCTGGATGTACCCCCTCGCCACAAGCCTTGCTTTGTACCTTTCAACCTTTCCTTCTACATTAGGCTTCACAGTGTATACCCACTTGTAGCTAACCGCCTTCTTTCCTGTTGGAAGGGGTGTTAGTACCCATGTCTTGTTCTTACACAGAGCCTCCAGCTCCACCATGGCCACTCGCCACTTTGAGTCCTCCTTTGCCTTCTTCTAGTCAGTCGGAATGGACACAGACTGAACAGAAGCAACAAATGCTTTGTGGGCTAGAGGTAATGCTTCATAGGAAACATAATTTCCAATATCATTGTCATCGAATCCATACCGTTTCTCTGGAATCCCTGCTATTTCTCGAGTAGTTCTCCTTAAGGCCACTGACCCTTCATCTTGATCACTGATACGTCTCCAACGTATCTATAATTTTTTATTGTTCCATGCTATCATATTATCTATTTTGGATGTTTTATATGCATTAATATGCTACTTTATATTATTTGTGGGACTAACTTATTAATCTAGAGCCCAGTGCGAGTTTATGTTTTTCCTTGTTTTTGCGTTTCGCAGAAAAGGAATACCAAATGGAGTCCAAATGGAATGAAACTTCATGATGATTTTCCTTGGACCAGAAGACACCCAGGGGACTTGGAGTCCAAGTCAGAAGAGCCACGAGGTAGCGGCAAGGGTGGAGGGCACGCCCTAGGGGGGCACCCCCTACCTTGTGGGCCCCTCGGTGACTCCCTGACCTAGCTCTTCGTCCTGTATATTCACATATATTCCAAAACCCTTAGGGGAGTCCACGAAAATACTTTTCCGCCGCCGCAACCTTCTATTCCCATGAGATCCCATCTTGGGGCCTTTTCCAGCATCCTGCTGGGGGGGGGGGGATTCGATCACAGAGGGCATCTACATCAACTCTATTTCCCTTCCAATGAAGCGTGACTAGTTTACCTCAGACCTACGGGTCCATAGCTAGTAGCTAGATGGCTTCTTCTCTCTCTTTAATTCTCAATACGATGTTCACCTCGATGTTCTTGAAGATCTATCTGATGTAATCTTCTTTTGTGGTGTGTTTGTCGAGATCCGATGAATTGTGGATTTATGATCAGCTTATCTATGAATATTATTTTAATCCTCTCTGAATTCTTATATGCATGATTTGATATCTTTGTATTTCTCTTCGAAGTATCGGTTTGGTTTGGCCAACTACATTGGTTTTTCTTGCAATAGGAGAGGTGTTTAGCTTTGGGTTCAATCTTGCGTGATTTCACCCAGTGACAAAGTAGGGGTTGTGAGACACATATTGAATTGTTGCCATCGAGGATAAAAATATGGGGTTTTCATCATATTGCTTGAGTTTATTCCTCTACATCATGTCATCTTACTTAAGGTGCTACTCCATTCTTTATGAACTTAATACTCTAGATGCATGCTGGATAGTGGTCGATGTGTGGAGTAATAGTAGTAGATGCAGGCATGAGTCGGTCTACTTGACATGGACATGATGCCTATATGCATAATCATTGCCTTGGATATCGTCATAACTTTGCACTTTTCTATCAATTGCTCGACAGTAATTTGTCCACCCACCGTATTATTTGCCTTCGTGAGAGAAGCCTCTAGTGAAACCTATGGCCCCGGGGTCTATTTATCATCGTATTTGTTTCCGATCTACTATTTGCAATATTTTATTTTCAGATCTATAAACCACAAAAGCCCAAAAATATTTTATCTTTTGTTTAGTTTTATCTATCTCTATCAGATCTCACCTTTGCAAGTGACCATGAAGGGATTGACAACCCTTTTATCCATTGGGTGCAAGTGTTTGATTGTTTGTGTAGGTGCATCTATTGGGGACTTGCGTGTTTCTCCTACTGGATTGATACCTTAGTTCTTAACTGAGGGAAATACTTATCTCTACTGTGCTACATCACCCTTTCATCTTCAAGGAAAAAACCAACGCAAGCTCAAGAAGTAGCAGGAAGAATTTCTGGCGCTGTTGTCGGGGAGATATACGTCAAGCCTACCAAGTACCCATCATAAAACTCTCATCTTTTGCATTTCATAATTTTCCATTTGCCTCTCATTTTCCTCTCCTGCACTTCTAAAACGAGTTTCTGAAAATACAAAAATATTTTCCTTTTTATTCGCCCATCTTCCGTTCGTCTTTTCGTTTGCTTTTTGTTTGATCATGTGTTAGATTGCTTGCTTTGTCACGATCGCTCAAGAGAATACCAAATTGTGTGACTTCTCCAATACAAATAATAATGATTTTATTAGTACTCCGATTGCTCCCACCACTTGTGCGGAATCTTATGAAATTAATGCCGCTTTGCTGAATCTTGTTATGAAAGATCAATTTTCCGGCCTTCCTAGTGAAGATGCCACATCCCATCTAAATAATTTTGTTGAATTATGTGATATGAAACAGATGAAAGATGTGGACAATGATATTGTTAAATTGAAGCTATTTCCGTTATCACAACAAGATCGTGCTAAAACTTGGTTTTCATCTTTGCCTAAAAATAGTATTGATTCATGGAATAAGTGTAAAGATGCTTTTATTTCCAAGTATTTTTCTCCCACTAAGATCATATCCCTTATGAATGATATTATGAATTATAAGCAACTTGATCATGAACATTTTGCACAATCTTGGGAGAGGATAAATTTGATGATACGAAATTGCCCTACTCATGGTTTAAATCTGTGGATGATCATACAAAAAATTTATGCCAGAATGAATTTTGCTTCTAGAAATATTTTAGATTCGGCCGTGGGAGGTACTTTTATGAAAATTAATTTAGGCGAAACTACTAAACTCCTATATAATATTATGGTTAATTATTCGCAATGGCATACCGAAAGATCTCCTACTAGTAAAAAAAGTGCATGTGATCGAAGAGATTAATTTTTTGAGTGGAAAGATGGATGAACTTATGAAATTGTTTACTAGTAAGAGTGCTCCTATTTATCCTAATGATATGACTTTGTCTAATTTGTTTGAGAATAATAATGAATCTATGGATGTGAATTTTGTTGGTAGGGACAATTTGAAAAATGGCAATAACGCATATAGAGGTAATTTTAATCCTAAGCCGTTTCCTAGTAATTCGTCTAATAATTATGGCAATTCCTACAACAATCCTTATGCAAATTATAATAATATGCCCTCTGATCTTGGGAACAATATTATATAATTTATTAGTTCGCAAAAGAATTTCAATGCTATCGTTGAAGAAAAAATGCTTAAGATTGATGATTTGGCTAGGAACATGGATAGAATTTCTCTTGAGATTGATTCTTTGAAAACTAGATATATTCCACCCAAGCATGATATTAATGAGTCTCTAAAAGCTATGATGATTTCTATTGATGAACGTAAAGAAAGAACCGCTAAGATGTGTGCTAAGCGAGATTGGTTTGTAAAATCGTGTTCTTCTAGTTTTTGTGAAAATAATGATGAAGATCTTAAAGTGATTAACGTGACTCCTATTGAATCTTTGTTTTCTAAAATAAATATTGATAAATTTGAGACTCAAGATGAGTCAACTTTAGCGAGAAAGCGTCCCAATGATACATATTTCATATATCTTGATGCAAAAATTGATAAAAGTGGGATTAGAGAGGTCAAAACTTTAAGTAGCAATGAACCCACTCTTTTGTATTTCAAGGATTTTAATTATGATAACTGTTCTTTGATAGATTGTGTTTCCTTGTTGCAATCCATGTTGAATTCTCCTCATGCTTATAATCAAAATAAAGCTTTTACTAAACATATCGTTGGTGCTATGATGAAATCTTTTAAACAAAAGCTTGAATTGGAAGTTTCTATTCATAGAAAACTTTATGATTAGTGGGAACCTACTATTAATATTAAGATTAAATATTATGAGTGCCATGCTTTGTGTGATTTGGGTGCTAGTGTTTCCACAATTCCAAAAACTTTGTGTGATGTGTTAGGTTTCCATGAATTTGATGATTGTTCTTTAAATTTTGCATCTTGCGGATTCCACTATTAAGAAACCTATCAGAAGGATTAATGATGTTATTATTGTTGAAAATAGGAATTAGGTGCTCGTAGATTTCATTGTTCTTGATATGGATTGCAATCCTACATGTCCTATTATTCTTGGTAGACCTTTCCTTAGAACGATTGGTGCAATTATTGATATGAAAGAACGAAATATTAGATTTCAATTTTCGTTAAGGAAGGGCATGGAAAACTTTCCTAGAAAGAAAATTAAGTTGCCATATAAATTTATTATGAGAGCTACTTATGGATTTCATACCAAAGATGACAATACCTAGATCTATTGCAATATGCCTAGCTAGGGGCGTTAAACAATAGCGCTTGTTGGGAGGCAACCCAATATTATTTTGAGTTTTTTGTTTTCTAATGTTATTGGATAAAATAAAAATTATTAACTTTGTTTTCATTGTGTTTTGGTGTTTTAATTAGTGTTTGTGCCAAGTAAGACCTTTGGGATGGCTTACGTTGATAGTTTATTTGATCTTGCTGAAAAACAGAAACTTTTGCGCTAGAAAAATAATTCTCATTTTTAGCAGAAGCATGATAAAATACTGATTCTTTTTGACTAATATTAATATACAAATTTCCTATCTTCTACAAATTTTTCAGAATTTTTGGAGTCACATAAGTATTCGAGATTTACAGATGACTATAGACTGTTCTGTTTTTGACAGATTCTGTTTCTATTTGTTGTTTGCTTATTTTGATGAATCTATGGGTAGTATCGGGGGCTATGAACCATGGAGAAGTTGGAATACATTAGATATTACACAAATATAAATAAAGAATGAGTTCACAACAGTGCCATAAGTGGTGATTTTATTTTCTTATACTAACGGATCTTATGAGTTTTCTATTGAGTTTTGTGTTGTGAAGTTTTCAAGTTTTGAGTAAAGATCTGATGGACTATGGAATAGGGAGTGGCAAGAGACTAAGATTGGGGATGCAAAAGGCACAACAAGGTAATATTAAAGGACAACCAAGATCCTAAGCTTGGGGATGCCCTGGAAGGCATCCCCTCTTTCGTCTTCGTCTATCGGTAAATTTACTTCAGGCTATATTTTTAGTCACCACATGATATGTGTTTTCCTTGGAGCGTCTTGTATGATATGAGTCTTTGCTTTTTAGTTTGCCACAATCATCCTTTCTGTACACACCCTTTGATAGGAACACGCATGAATCGTGATTTATTAGAATACTCTATGTGCTTCACTTATATCTTTTGAGCTAGGCAATTTTGCTCTAGTGCTTCACTTATATCTTTTTAGAGCACGGCGGTGGCTTTATTTTATAGAAATTGTTGTACTCTCATGCTTCACTCATATTATTTTGATAGTCTCTCTAAACACCATGGTAATTTTCTTTGGTTATGAATTTAGTCCTAATATGATGGGCATCCAAGAGGGATATAATAAAAACTTTCATATAAAGTGCATTGAATACTATGTGAAGTTTGATTCCTTATGATTGTTTTGAGATATAAAGTGTTGGGAATCGTTGCATGGAAAACAAAAAAAATTATATGCACACACAATGATCTATCCATGGAGATGCATAGCAACGAGGGGGGGAGTGTGTCTACGTACCCTCGTAGACCGTAAGCGGAAGCGTTTCAAAACGCGGTTGATGTAGTCGAACTTCTTCGCGCTTCGACCGAACAAGTACCGAACGCACGGCACCTCTGTGTTCTGCACATGTTTAGCTCGGTGACGTCCCTCTCCTTCTTTATCCAGCAAGACGTCGAGGTAGTAGATGAGTTCCGTCAGCACAACGGCGTGGTGACGGTGATGGTGTAGTGATCCTCGCAGGGCTTCCCCTAAGACTACGAAAATATGATCGGGGAGTAAACGGTGGAGGGGGGCGCCGCACACGGCTAAACAATTGTCTGGTCTGTGTTAGGGCGCCCCCTCCCCACCTATACTTGCTTCAAGGAGAGGGGAGGGGGCACCCAAGTAGGCCGAATCCTACCCCATGGCCGGTGCCCCCCTGCCATATTTGCCGGAGGGGGGAGGAAAGAGGAGGGGGAGAAAGGGAAGGGGGAGGCAAAATCCCCTCCATTCCTTTCTCTTCCCCTCTTTCCTTCTCCCTCTGGTTTGGCCCATATGGGTAGTGCACCAGCCCCTGGTGGCTGGTGTGTTTCCCCTCTTCGCCCATAAGGCCCGTATCTTTTGCCGGGGGTGCCCGAAACCCCTTCCAGTGACCCGATATGTACCCAGTAACCTCCGGGATACTTCTGGTGTCTGAATATCATCGTCCTATATATCAATCTTTACCTATTGACCATTTTGAGACTCCTTTCCATGTCCGTGATCTCATCCGAGACTCTGAACAACATTCGGTCACCAAATCACATAACTCATATAATACTATATCGTCATCAAACTTTAAGCGTGCGGACCCTACGGGTTTGAGAACTATGTAGACATGACCGAGACATGATGACCCACAAGTGTAGGGGATCTATCGTAGCCTTTTCGATAAGTAAGAGTGTCGAACCCAATGAGGAGCAGAAGGAAATGATAAGCAGTTTGCAGTAAGGTATTCTCTGCAAGCACTGAAATTATCGGTAACACATAGTTTTGTGATAAGGTAATTTGTAAGGAGTAGCAAGTAATAAAAGTAAATAAGGTGTAGCAATATGGCCCAATCCTTTTTGTAGCAAAGGACAAGCCTGGACAAACTCTTATATGAAGGAAAGCGCTCCCGAGGAAACATGGGAATTATCGTCAAGCTAGTTTTCATCACGTTCATATGATTCACGTTCGGTACTTTGATAATTTGATATGTGGGTGGACCGGTGCTTGGGTACTGTCCTTAATTGGACAAGCATCCCACTTATGATTAAACCCCATTGCAAGCATCCGCAACTACAACGGAAGTATTAAGGTAAACCTAACAGTAGCATGAAACATATGGATCCAAATCAGCCCCTTACGAAGCAACGCATAAACTAGGGTTTAAGCTTATGTCACTCTAGCAACCCATCATCTACTTATTACTTCCCAATGACTCCCTCTAGGCCCAAACAATGGTGAAGTGTCATGTAGTCGACGTTCACATGACACCACTAAAGGGATGACAACATACATCTTATCAAAATATCGAACGAATACCAAATTCACATGACTACTTATATCAAGACTTCTCCAATGTCCTCAGGAACAAACGTAACCACTCACAAAGCATATTCATGTTCATAATCAGAGGGGTATTAATATGCATAATGGATCTGAACATATGATCTTCCACCAAGTAAACCAACTAGCATCAACTACAAGGAGTAATCAACACTACTAGCAACCCACAGGTACCAATCTGAGGTTTGGATACAAAGATTGGATACAAGAGATGAACTAGGGTTTGAGATGAGATGGTGATGGAGATTGAACCCCTCCTAATGAGAGGATCATTGGTGATGACGACGGTGATGATTTCCTCCTCTCGGAGGGAAGTCTCCCCCGCAGAACAGCTCTGCTGGAGCCCTAGATTGGTTCCGCCAAGGTTCCGCCTCGTGGCGGCGGAGTTTCTTCCCGAAAGCTTGCTTATGATTTTTTCCTCGACGAAAGACTTCATATAGCAGAAGATGGGCACCGAAAGCCTGCCAGTGGGCCCACGAGGCAGGGGCAAGCGCCCCCACCCTCGTCGCCAGGGTGTGGGCCCCTTCTGGTGGATTCTTTCGCCAGTATTTCTTATTTATTCCAAAAATAACTTTCGTGAAGTTTCAGGACTTTTGGAGCTGTGCAGTATAGGTCTCTAATGTTTGCTCCTTTTCCAGCCTAGAATTCCAGCTGCCGGCATTCTCCCTCTTCATGTAAACCTTGTAAAATAAGAGAGAATAGGCATAAATATTGTGACATAACGTGTAATGACAGCCCATAATGCAATAAATATCGATATAAAAGCATGATGCAAAATGGACGTATCAACTCCCCCAAGCTTAGATCTCGCTTGTCCTCAAGCGAAAGCCGATATCGAAAAATATGTCCACATGTTTAGAGATAGAGGTGTCGATAAAATAAAATACGGACACGAGGGCATCATGATCATTCTTAGAACAGCAACATGTATATATTGTCATATGATCTCTTATGCTAAAGTAAAAATTCATTCACATACTCAAGTATGAATCAGAAACTTCATTGAAAACTAACAAACAGTAATCTCAGTCATTGAAGCAATTGCAATTTATCATAACATAGGAAAGAGTCGATATAAGAGCTTCTCAGCAAGTCCACATACTCAACCATCTTTTAGTCTTTCATAATTGCTAACACTCACGCGATATTTATGGTTATGAAGTTTTAATCGGACACAGAGAAAGACAGGGGCTTATAGTTTTGCCTCCCAACGTTTTACCTTAAGGGTAATGTCAACAATAATAGTTCATGAAAACCCACATCCAATTAGCCATATATATTAGGATCTTTCCAACACATTGTGCTTGCCAAAGGATAAAAATGTAAAAAGGAAAGGTGAAGATCACCATTACTCTTTGCATGAAGTAAAAGACAAGAATAAAAGATAGGCCCTTCGCAGAGGGAAGTAGAGGTTGTCATGTGCTTTTATGGTTGGATGCACGAAATCTTAATGCAAAAAAACGTCACTTTATATTGCCACTTGTGATATGGACCTTTATTATGCAGTCTGTCGCTTTTATTTCTTCCACATCACAAGATCGTATAAAGCTTATTGTCCCCACACTAATAAGTCATACATATTTAGAGAGAAATTCTTATTGCTTGCAATGATGAAAACTTACTTGAGGGATCTTACTCAATCCATAGGTAGATATGGTGGACTCTCATGGCAAAACTGGGTTTAGGGATATTTGGAAGCACAAGTAGTATTTCTACTTGGTGCAAAGAACTTGGCTAGCATGAGAGGGAAAGGCAAGCTCAACATGTTGGATGATCCATGACAATATAATTTATCTCAGATGTAAGAAAACATAACCCATTACGTTGTCTTCCTTGTCCAACGTTAACTCTTTAGCATGTCATACTTTAATGAGTGCTCGCAATCATTAAAGATGTCCAAGATAGTATATTTATATGTGAAAACCTGTCTTTCTTTATTACTTCCTATTAATTGCAACGATGACCAAAACTATGTTTGTCAACTCTCGACAATTTTTATTCATCATACTCTTTATATGTGAGCTCATTACTCTCCATAAGATCAATATGATCTCTTTATTTCTTTTTATTTTTTTATATTCCCTCAAGATCATAGCAAAATAATCAAGCCCTTGACTCAACACTAATCTTTTTAATCTTTTTTATTATATATAGCTCACAGGCTCGAGTACATAGGAAGATCATAAAGGAAAACTCACAACTAGATTATACTAAAACTTTATTCTACTAGATCAAGATATTATCGAAAGGATCGAACTAAGAAAAACAATAAAGATAAAAGTGATGGTGATACGATACCGGGGCACTCCCCCAAGCTTGGCAGTTGCCAAGGGGATTGCCCATACGCGATACTCAGTTCTTCTTTGTTGGTGAAGAAGGTGTTGGTGATGATGGATAGTCGCACATCGAGCGTAGGAGATCCTCCAATTTGCGGATAATGCCCTTGAGTGAGATGATATGCTCCTTCAACAAAATATTTTCACTTGTGAGATATTTGCTTTGAATACGAGCCAACTAAATCATCTTGAAAGCCTCAATCTTCGTTGGGATAAAGAGATTGTTGTGAGGTTGAAGAATGTCTTCTTCTGCTACTGCCAGAACTTGGTCCCCCATGGCCCTCTTGATCCCATCATCCTTGTTGATCTCTCCAGGCTCTTCTCTCTTCAGCTCTATCTTCATTAGCCAAGCATCGTTGCCCTCATTGTTGGAGGAGGAGGGAGATGATATGATGCTTGGCCTTGACAACCCTGGCAGAAAACAGCTCGAAACAAAAGCAGGAGATATTTGCGTGATACGGTGGTCAAAACCTTCGGGAGATGATATAATGCATTTTTACCGACCAAAAGAAGTATCGTGCAAGAAAACGGAGTCCGGAGGGCACACGAGGTGACCACGAGGCAGGGGGCACACCCAGGGGGTAGGGCGTGCCCTCCACCCTCGTGGACACCGTGTGTCCTTCCCGGACTACTTCTTATTTTACTATTTTCTTAAATATTCCAAAACGGAGAAAAATTACCCTTAGAACTATTTTGGAGTCGGTTTACTTACCGTACCACATACCTATTCCTTTTCGGAGTCTCAAACGTTCTGGAAAGTGTCTCTTATGTATTCTTCCGGGGTTACGGTTTCAATAACATTGGTTTCAACATTTATAGGATTACCTGAGATATAATGTTTGATTCTTTGACCGTTCACCACCTTCGGATTTGTGCCTTCGAAGTTGTTGATTTTATGGCACCGGAACGATGGACCTCCTCGATAACGTAAGGACCTTCCAATTTAGAGAGAAGTGTGCCTACAAAAAATCTTAAACGAGAGTTGAATAGCAACACATAATCACCTACATTAGACTCACACTTTTGTATCCTTTTGCTTCCATCTTTTAACTTTTTCTTTAAACAGTTTGGCATTCTCATAGGCCTAGGTTCTCCATTCATCAAGTGAGCTAATGTCAAAAAGCCTCTTCTCTCCGGCAAGTTTGAAGTCATAGTTGAGCTCTTTAATGGCCCGATATGGCTTATGTTCTAATTCAAGAGGTAAGTGACAAGCTTTTCCATAAACCATTTTATACGGAGATATACCCATAGGATTTTTATATGCAGTTCTATAAGCCCATAATGCATCATCAAGTTTCTTGGACCAATTCTTTCTAGATCTATTAACAATATTTTGCAAAATTAATTTTAGCTCTCTGTTACTCAATTCTACTTGACCACTAGACTGCGGGTGATATTGAGATGCAATTCTATGATTAACATCATACTTAGAAAGCATTTTACGAAAGGCACCATGAATAAAATCTGAACCATCAGTCATTGAATATCCAGGGACTCCGAACCTCGGAAAAATAACTTCTTTAAGCATCTTAATAGAGGTGTTATTATCAGCACTACTAGTTGGAATAGCTTCTACCCACTTAGTAACGTAATCAACCACAACTAAAATATGTGTATACCCATTAGAGGAAGGAAACGGTCCCATGTAATTGAAGCCCCAAACATCAAATGGTTCAATAACAAGTGAATAATTCATAGGCATTTCTTGACGTCTACTAATATTACCAATTCTAAGACATTCATCACAAGACAAGGCAAACTTACAGACATCCTTGAGAGAGTAGGCCAATAAAAACCGGATTGCAATACCTTATGGGCAGTTCTATCTCCAGCATGGTGTCCTCCATAAGCTTCAGAGTGACACTTGCGTAGGATCTGCTCCTGTTCATGCTCAGCTATACAACGTCTAATAATACCATCTACTCCTTGTTTATAAAGGTGTGGGTCATCCCAGAAGTGATGTCTTAAATCATAGAAAAACTTTTTCTTTTGCTGGTATGTGAAACTAGGTGGTATAAATTTAGCAACAATGTAATTAGTATAATCATCATACCATGGAGCAGTACGAGAAGCATTTATGACATTTAATTGTTCACCAGGAAAGCTATCATCAATAGGTAGTGGGTCATCAAGAACATTCTCTAACCTAGATAAGTTGTCTGCAACGGGGTTCTCAGCTCCCTTTATATCAATAATACGCAAATCAAATTCTTGTAGTAGGAGAACCCATCTAATAAGTCTAGGTTTAGCATCTTTCTTTTCCATAAGATATTTAATAGCAGCATGATCAGTGTGAACAGTTACTTTAGAATCAACAATATAAGGTATGAACTTATCACAAGCAAATACAACTGCTAAAAATTCTTTTCCAGTAGTAGCCTAATTTCTCTGGGCATTGTCTAGAGTTTTACTAGCATATTGAATAACATTTAATTTTTATCAACTCTTTGTCCTAGAACAACACCTACAACATAGTCACTAGCATCACACATGATTTCAAAGGGTAAATTCCAATCAGGTGGCTGAACAATAGGTGCAGAAATCAAGGCTTTCTTAAGTATTTCAAATGCTTCTACACAATCATCATCAAAGACAAAAGGAATATCTTTTTGTAATAGGTTAGTCAGAGGCCGGGAAATTTTTGAGAAGTCCTGAATGAACCTCCTATAAAAACCAGCATGACCAAGGAAACTTCTTATATCTTTGATGTCCTTGGGACACGACATCTTTTCAATAGCATCAACTTTAGCTTTGTCAACTTCAATACCTCTTTCAGAAATTTTATGCCCCAAGACAATACCTTCATTAACCATAAAGTGGCACTTCTCCCAATTCAAGACAAGGTTAGTTTCTTCACATCTCTTCAAAACTCGATCAAG
Organism: Triticum monococcum; assembly: GCA_034509565.1. NCBI lineage: Eukaryota > Viridiplantae > Streptophyta > Magnoliopsida > Poales > Poaceae > Triticum > Triticum monococcum. The sequence goes on from CM067847.1 coordinate 453,219,244, forward strand.
GTTGCTCAAGCAATCATCAAAAGAGGATCCATAAACAGAGAAATCATCCTTGAAAACTTCACAAATCTTTTCACAAAAGTCAGAGAATATATCCATCATGCATCTTTGAAAGGTAGCAGGTGCATTACATAAACCAAAAGGCATACGTCTATAAGCAAAGGTACCGAAAGGGCAAGTAAAAGTAGTCTTTTCTTGATCATCAGCTGGCACAGGTATTTGAGAGAAACTAGAGTAACCATCTAGAAAGCAAAAATGTGTATGTTTGGATAAGTTTCTAGCATTTGATCAATGAAAGGCAAATGGTAATGATCTTTTTAGTAGCTTTATTTAATTTGCGGAAATCAATCACCATCCTATAACCGGTAATTATTCTTTGCGAAATCAATTCATCTTTACCATTAGGAATGATAGTAATACCTCCCTTCTTAGGGACACAATGGACAGGGCTTACCCACTGACTATCAGCAACGGGATAAATTATACTTGCTTCAAGGATCTTTAATATTTCCTTTCTTACCACTTCTTTCATCTTAGGATTATGCCGTCGTTGGTGATCAATAACTGGTTTGGCATCTTTCTCCAAATTTATTTTGTGTTGACATAGAGTGGGACTAATGCCCTTAAGATCATCAAGAGTATATCCAATAGCACCACGGTGCTTCTTCAGAGTTTTCAATAATATCTCTTCTTCATGCTCTGAAAGGTTAGCAGTAATAATAACAGGATATATCTTCTTTTCATCAAGATAAGCATATTTAAGAGTATCAGGCAATGGTTTAAGCTCAAACACGGGATCACCCTTGGGTGGAGGAGGATCCCCTAGGATTTCAACAGGCAAGTTGTGTGTCGGAATAGGTCCCTATTTAAAGAATACTTCATCTATTTCCCTTCTTTCATTCACATACATATCGTTTTCTGGTCTAGCAAATATTGTTCTAAAGGATCAGTAGGAGGCACGGCAATAGAAGCAAGACCAATAATTTCATCTTTACTAGGCCATTCCTCATCATGGGGTTCTCTACTAAATTTACAAAATTAAACTCATGATACATATCACCCAAACAAATAATAAGAACATCATTTTCGCAGTCTATCCTAGCATTAACAGTGTTCAAGAAGGGTCTACCAAATATAATGGGACAAAAGCTATCTTGTGGGGAACCAAGAACAAGAAAATTAGCAGGATATTTAACCTTCCCACACAAGACTTCAACATCTCTAACAATCCCAACTGTTGAAATAGTATCTTTATTGGCAAGCTTAATTGTAACATCTATCTCTTCTATCTCAGCAGGTGCAATATCATGCATAATTTCTTTGTATAAGGAATGAGGTATTGCACTTGCACTAGCACCCATATCACATAAGCCATGATAACAATGATCTCCTATTTTAAAGGAAATAACAGGCATGCCTACAACAGGTCTATGTTTATTTTTAGCATCAGGTCTAGCAATTCTAGCAGCTTCATTGCAGAAGTAAATAACATGCCCATCAATATTATCGGCCAAGAGATCTTTAACCATAGATATTTTAGGTTCAACTTTAACTTTCTCAGGGGGTTTGTGTGTGCTAATATTACTTTTGTTGACTACAGTTGAAGCTTTAGCATGATCCTTTATTCTAACTAGGAAAGGTGGTTTCTCAATATAAGCAGTAGGAACAACAGGATCATTATAAGTGATAGTCTTTTATTCAACTTTAATAGGTGCAACTACTGTTACTTCAATGGGAGGATTATATTTAAACCACTTCTCCTTAGGGAGATCAACATGAGTAGAAAAGGATTCACAAAAAGAAGCTACTATCTCAGAGTCAAGTCCATATTTAGTGCTAAATTCACGGAAAGCATTGGTATCCATAAAAGATTTAACACAATCAAACTTAGGTGTTATACCTGACTCCTTACCTTAGTCGAGGTCCCAATCTTCAGAGTTACGTTTAATTCTTTCCAATAAATCCCATTTGAATTCAATAGTCTTCATCATAAAAGATCCAGTACAAGAAGTATCGAGCATGGAGCGATTACTGAGAGAAAGCCAAGCATATTTTTTTTGAATAATCATTGCCTTTGAGAGCTCATAATTGGGGCATGAATATAACATTGACTTAAGCCTCCCCCAAGCTTGAGCGATGCTTTCTCCTTCGCGAGGCCAAAAATTATATATATATATATATATATATATATATATATATATAGTGATACTATTCATCACCCAGGGTGCAGAATAAGTTATTCTTCACCCGAGGTAATCTTACGATCATTTGATAATTAAATTACGTTTGGAATTTAAATAGTTACATTCCTATTGATTCACTACGTAAAATTTGGCATAAAAAAATAAAAATATAGGTCATAAGACAAGAAAAATTGCAATTTATGTGTATTTTACACTATGTTTTTATGTTTGTAATTTTACATAACATAAAATATTTTTTACGACGACTATATATTTTCTTACGGTCTCTTTTCACGTCGGAAATAAGACAAAACTTACAGAACGTAAAATTACAGTGAATTGATGGTAAAATAGAGGGGGGTGAAGAATAACTATTCCTCACCTAGGGTGACGAATAGTCAATCCCTATATATATATATATATATATAATTACGATCACGATGAACAAGATGCATAGGATAAAACTTCTGATGAAATTCCAATTTCAATCGTTTGTAGTTCCATGATCTCATATCATGACATAGCCTATACCATGTCAATGCCTCTCCCTTCAAAGATAAAGGGAAGACCTTCTTCTTGATAACATCATCGGGCATACCTGGAAGCTTAAATAATCCACAAACTTCATCCACATAGATTAAGTGTAAATCGGGATGCAATGTTCCATCTCCTGCAAAAGGATTACCTAGCAGTTTCTCTATCATAACCGATCGAATTTAAAAGTAATCATTTTCAGTAGGTTCAGTAGGTTGAGGAGCAAATTTCAACGAACAAGCCCCTCAAAGGATTATGTTCCATAGTAACAAGTGACAGTAAATTTCAACACACTATATAAAATTTTCCTTACCAAATTCCACCTACCAAAGGCGCTTCACTCCCCGGCAACGGTGCCAGAAAAGATTCTTGATGACCCACAAGTGTAGGGGATCTATCATAGCCTTTTCTATAAGTAAGAGTGTCAAACCCAATGAGGAGCAGAAGGAAATGATAAGCAGTTTTTAGTAAGGTATTCTCTGCAAGCACTGAAATTATCGGTAACAGATAGTTTTGTGATAAGATAATTTGTAATGAGTAGCAAGTAATAAAAGTAAATAAGGTGGAGCAAGATGGCCCAATCCTTTTTGTAGCAAAGGACAAGCCTGGACAAACTCTTATATGAAGGAAAGCGCTCCCGAGGACACATGGGAATTATCGTCAAGCTAGTTTTCATCACATTCATATGATTCGCGTTCGGTACTTTGATAATTTGATATGTGGGTGGACCGGTGCTTGGGTACTGTCCCTACTTGGACAAGCATCCCACTTATGATTAACCCCCATTGCAAGCATCCGCAACTACAACAGAAGTATTAAGGTAAACCTAACCATAGCATGAAACATATGGATCCAAATCGGCCCCTTACGAAGCAACGCATAAACTAGAGTTTAAGCTTCTGTCACTCTAGCAACCCATCATCTACTTATTACTTCCCAATGCCTCCCTCTAGGCCCAAACAATGGTGAAGTGTCATGTAGTCGATGTTCACATGACACCACTAAAGGGATGGCAACATACATCTTATCAAATTATCGAACGAATACCAAATTCACATGACTACTTATAGCAAGACTTCTCCCATGTCCTCAGGAACAAACATAACCACTCACAAAGCATATTCATGTTCATAATTAGAGGGGTATTAATATGCATAATGGATCTGAACATATGATCTTCCACCAAGTAAACCAACTAGCATCAACTATAAGGAGTAATCAACACTACTAGCAACCCACAGGTACCAATCTGAGGTTTGGATACAAAGATTGGATACAAGAGATGAACTAGGGTTTGAGATAAGATTGTGCTGGTGAAGATGTTGATGGAGATTGACCCCCTCCCGATGAGAGGATCGTTGGTGATGACGATGGTGACGATTGCCCCCTCCCGGAGGGAAGTCTCCCCGGCAGAACAGCTCTGCCGGAGCCCTAGATTGGTTCCGCCAAGGTTCCGCCTCGTGGCGGCGGAGTTTCTTCCCGAAAGCTTGCTTATGATTTTTTCCTCGATGAAAGACTTCATATTGCAAAAGATGGGCACGAGAAGCCTGCCAGGGGGCCCACGAGGCAGGGGGCGCGCCCCCACCCTCGTGGCCAGGGTGTGGCCCCCCTATGGTGGATTCTTTCGCCAGCATTTTTTATTAGTTCCAAAAATAACTTGCGTGAAGTTTCAGGACTTTTGGAGCTGTGCAGAATAGGTCTCTAATATTTTCTCCTTTTCCAGCCCAGAATTCCAGCTGCCGGCTTTCTCCCTCATGTAAACCTTGTAAAATAAGAGAGAATAGGCATAAATATTGTGACATAATGTGTAATGACAGCCCATAATGCAATAAATATCGATATAAAAGCATGATGCAAAATGGACGTATCAAGACATCTCTGCGGTTAATAACCAATAGCGGAACCTGGATGCTCATATTGGCTCCTACATATCCTACAAAGATCTTTTATCGGCCAAACCTTATGACAACATACGTTATTCCCTTTGTCTATCGGTATGTTACTTGCCCGACATTCGATCGTCGGTATCTTCATACCGAGTTCAATTTCGTTACTGGCAGGTTTCTTTACTCGTTCCGTAATACATCACCTCATGACCAAGAGGGCCCAGAGATACATGTCTGATACTTGGAGTGAAAAATCCTAATCTCGATCTATGCCAACTCAACAAACACCTTTGGAGATATCTATAGAGCATCTTTATAATCACCTAGTTACGTTGTGATGTTAGATAGCACACAAGGAATTCCTCCAGTATCCTGGAGTTGCATAATCTCATAGTCTAAGGAATATGTATTTGACATGAAGAAAGCAATAGCAATAAAACTGAACGATCATTATGCTAAGCTAACGGATGCGTCTTGTCCATCACATCATTCTCCTAATGATGTGATCCCGTTATCAAATGACAACTCATGTCTATGGTCAGGAAATCTGAACCATTTTTTATCAACGAGCTAGTGTAGTGGAGGCTCACTAGGGACACGGTGTTTGTTTATGTATTCACACATGTATCAAGGTTTCCGATAAATACAATTCTAGCATGAATAATAAACCTTTATCATGAATAAGGAAATATAAAATAAAAACTTTATTTTTGCTTCTAGGGCATATTTCCTTTAGTCTCCCACTTGCACTAGAGTCAATAATCTAGATTACATTCTAATGAACCCAACACCCATAGAGTCTTGGTGTTGATCATGTGTTGCTCATGGAAGAGGCTTAGTCAATGGGTCTGCTACATTCAGATCCGTATGTATTTTGCAAATTTCTATGTCTCCTTCCTTGACTTGATCACAGATGGAGTTGAAGCGTCTCTTGATGTGTTTGGTTCTTTTGTGAAATCTAGATTCCTTCGTCAAGGCAATCGCTCCAGTATTGTCACAAAATATTTTCATTGGACCCAATGCACTACGTATTACACCTAGGTCGGATATGAACTCCTTCATCCAGACTCCTTCATTTGCTGCTTCTGAAGCAGCTATGTACTCTGCTTCACATGTAGATCCCGTCCCGACGCTTTGCTTGGAACTGCACCAACTGATAGCTCCACCATTCAATACAAATACGTATCCGGTTTATGACTTAGAGTCATCTAGATCAGTGTCAAAGCTAGCATTGACGTAACTATTTACGACGAGCTCTTTGTCACCTCCATAAACGAGAAACATATTGATGTCTACTACACAACCTTCTTCTTGTAGACGTTGTTGGGCCTCCAATTGCAGAGGTTTGTAGGACAGTAGAAAATTTGCCTCAAGTGGATGACCTAAGGTTTATCAATCCATAGGAGGCGTAGGATGAAGATGGTCTCTCTCAAGCAACCCTGCAACCAAATAACAAAGAGTCTCTTGTGTCCCCAACACACCCAATACAATGGTAAATTGTATAGGTGCACTAGTTCATCGAAGAGATGGTGATTGTCGGTGTACTAGAGTAGGGGTACCCTAGTATCCCGAACTTGTGCACGGGCAGTCGCAGCGTCCCGCGGCAAGGCTTGCCGGGTGACCGCCAAGATCCTCCATGGTTCCTTTGGAGCCATTCAAGAACAAAGTATCCAAGACCCCGACAAGAGGAGCTTGCCGGGAAGGAGACAAGACCCCGGCAAGAGGAGCTTGCCGGGAAGGCCAACCAAGGCATCTCAAGGAACTTGCCGCAACGCACCACGCGTCCCAGCAAGGCCCGGTGAGCGACAAGCTCCCGGACGCGACAAGACAACGACCATGGCAAGACACTTGCCGCGGCAAGCCTCCACTCTGTACCTGCGCTCCAACACATCCACCAACGTGTTGCTCTGGGGCCCTTCCAGGCGTATGTGGTGGGAAGCTGTGCAGCCAGAGGTACACGGTGGCAAGCGGCGCTGACAAGATTGCCATCGTGGCAAGCAGTGGCGTCCCTGGCGGTCCCTTTCTGCACCGTCTAGGCGACGCAGACAGGCATTTAATGCCTTTGTCCCCTGCCATCAGGGTTAGGTATGATACACTGTAGTAGGCGACAGTGCCAACCGCCACCCCTTTTCCATTTTTACCCTCATCTATGTTGCCACCTGTCGGTGACCCCTTGAGCATATAAAAGGAGGCCCATGCACAACGTAGAGAGGGTCGGCCAACAGAACGTACTCGCGCTCGGTCTAGCTAGCTGCTGGTGTGTACTGTAGCAATCAGCGCTCCCGAGCAAGAACACAATACAACCACAAAGCAGGAGTCGGGTTTTACGCATCCCTGCGGCCCGAACCTGGGTAAACTGATCGTGTTGCTCGTGCGCTTCGCCTTGATTTGCTCTTCGTGCTCTCTCCGCCCCCTACCGAACCGAAAGGGGCCCGGTTCGCCGTGGTCCCATAGGTGTCCGTGGGGATCAGCACCCCCGACATCGTTGGCGCGCCAGGTTGGGGAGCATCGAGGTTGTGTGAACCTGATCCGGCGTTCGCACGAGCCAAATCTTCATCGTCTTCATCGATATGCCGCCGAAGAAGAAGGCTTCGGAGGCGGCTGCTCCGTCCGCGCCAAGCCCACCATCGCCGGAGCGAACGGCTGGTGGGGTAGACGCCGGCGGAAGAACGGGCGTCGACGAGGGAGCACATGGTGTTGCCAGGTCCAAGGACAAGGCTGCGCTGCCCATCGGCGGCGCAGTCGGCTCCCACAACGACCGGGTGCACTCCAAGACCTCGGCGTCCGTACACGCAGCGTGCCCATCCCAGGAGGCGCGGGACCGGCAGCGTCATGATACCCACGGTACCATATGCTTGCTGGATCAAGATCGAGCTGGTGGATCTCGGAGCACTCAAGACCAGCATGCGCGCCAACGTGCTGGCGCGAGCGGGGCATGGTCGCCTGGACGAGATACTGCTCCTTCTAACGTAGTTAGAAGTCCAAGCATATCCCGCTCCTCGCACCGTTCGCCGCCGCCGCCCGCCACTCCAGCAGAAGCTTTGGCGCGTGCTCAACTGCTCCTAGACTACCCTCCAGCGGCGGACAAGATCGACGACTGGAGGGCCACCATTCAGAGCCTCATCGGCTTCGCCAACGGCGACAATCCACGGCAGCCGAGTACTTCACTGCCGCGGCAAGTCAGCCAGGCGCCAGCCGGTGGTGACAACACCGGTGGGGGTGCAACCACTGTGCACTCTCCGCCCCGAAGGCCAAGATCGCCGACTCGCCGGATCCACCTCGACAACGACTCCACCGCTTCATCAGATCCTCGAGCTCGTCGCGATCAGCGCCAAGTTCTTCACGAACGACAGCAAGAAGACACTTGTACTCGCATCGAGCGCCGAAGAGAAGCGCGGCGTCAATCAGACCAGTGCGCTGGGCCCTCTGTCAACATGCATGCGCCAGGGGAACCAGGCGACTTGCCGTACGCGGTAGGTTGCCCTGCGTTTACCCGTGAGCTGCGGCAAGTCCAGTGGCCCAGCCAGAAGAATTTCAAGCCAGACGTACTGGAGAAGTACGACGGCAAGTCGCACCCGTCGGAGTTCCTCAGCATCTACACCATCACGGTGCAAGCTGCCGGGGGGCGAGACGACAAGGTCCTTGCCAACTACTTCCCGCTAGTGCTCAAGCCCGACGTCAGGTCCTGGCTCATGCACTTGCCGGACAACTCCATATCCTCTTGGGCAGATCTATGCCATCAATTTGTCGGCGCCTTTACAGGCGGCCACAAACCTCATGGCCAAGAGAGTGATCTTCACCTGCTCGCCCAGAAGGAAGGAGAACCCATGCGCAAGTATATTCAGAGATTCAGCCGTGTACAGCGCAACATCCCAGATATCGACCCTGCCGCGGTCATCAGCGCGTTCCATCAGAACGTGCGTAACCGCAGGATGCAGGAGGAGATGGCGATGTGCAGGATCAGAGACGTCAGCGAGCTGTATGCCCTGGCCGACAAGTGTGCACGTGCTGAGGAAGGGAGGAAACTCCCCGGAGAGAATACTGGAGTAGGAGGATCTGACAGCGAGGATGCTGCCCCGGCAAAGAAAAACTGGCGGCGGAATAACAGGAAAAAGAAAGGCAAAGAAGTGCTAGTCGTTGAGCAGTCCGGCAACGACGGTGGCGCCAAGAAAGCCAAAGTTGGTAGCTCCGGCAAGGAGATTGCCGCATGCACCAACTGCCAGGCTGTGGCGATCGCCGACAAGCAGGACGGCACCGACAAGCAGTACTGCAAGATCCACCGTACCAAGGGCCATGACCTCCAGAGCTGCAAGAAGGTCGAGCAGCTTGTCCAGCAACAGAAAGCTGAGTACGAGCGACGCGACAAGGAGAGGGCCCAAGGAGGCGCTGGAGAAGCCGGCAAGAAGCGTGCCGGCAGGGGAGGACGCCGCGGCAAGGCCAAGCAGCGGCAAGGAGACAGACCTCCCCGCGGCCGCGACAAGGATGAAGACGACGACGATGACGAAGACATGGATGATGTCGAGACCAGTGAGCAGGAGTTCCAGAAAGCCACAGAAGTCTTGTGCGTTGACGGCGGTGCTTCTCTGCATACTTCCCACCGCCAACTCAAGCAGTGGGCGCGGGAAGTCAATGCGGCAGAACCACCTGTCGAATCGCGCAAGCTTCTAAAATGGTCCAGCACGCCTATCATCTTTGATATTGAGGACCACCCTGATCGCACAACTGCGGTCGGGTGCTTGCCGTTGTTGGTTTCACCAACTATCCGCAACCTCAAGGTCACTAAGATGTTAGTTGACGGCGGGGCCGGCTTAAACCTGATCTCCTCAGCTGTACTCCAGAAACTCCAGATCCCTGACAGTGAGCTCGAAGATACCGGCACATTCCAAGGAATCAACCCGGGAAGGAGCAAGCCGAAGGGGAAGGTCACATTGCCGGTAACATTTGGCAGCGAGATGAACTTCAGGACTGAGAGGGTCACCTTTGACGTTGCCGATTTTCCATTGCCTTACAATGGGATACTTGGCTGTCCAGCACTAGCCAAGTTCATGGCAGCCTCTCACTACGCATACAACATGCTCAAGATGCCAGGCCCGATAAGCGTCATCTCTGTCCCTGGCGACAAGAAGGATGCTCTTATCTGTGCCGACAAGATCTATCGGGAAGTAGCAGCCGCAAAGATCGCAAGTCACTTGCCGCTGAAGCTCCCGGGGGGAAGAAGAAGACCAAGTCCGGCAAGAGTTCTGATGCCCACTCCGGCAAGCGCACCTCTTCGGAATGCTGCGCTACCGTCGAGGCCGCACCATCGAGCTCCACTGGCAAGTGTAAGAAGATGATGGCAGCTCTGCCAAAGACCAAGAAAGTGTCCGCCAAGGAGGACGGCACTGGTGGTACCTTCACCATCAGTGCCACTCTCGACCCTAAATAGGAAAGCGCGCTCATTGCTTTCCTGCGGGCGAACGTCGATGTGTTTGCGTGGCAACCGTCTGATGTCCCCGGTGTTCCCAGGAAAGTAATTGAGCACCATCTTGCCGTTTGTCCTCATGCGCGGCCCGTCAAGCAGAAGGTCAGGAAGCAAGCAGTGGAGCGCCAAGAATTCATAGCAGAAGAGATCAAGAAATTGGAAGCAGCAGGCCTTGTCAGAGGAGTGCTCCATCCCACGTGGCTGGCCAATCTTGTAGTCGTGCGCAAAGCAAACGGGAAATGGAGGCTTTGTATCGACTTTACTGATGTTAATAAAGCTTGTCCCAAAGACCCATTTCCCTTGCCGCGCATTGACCAGATTGTTGACTCCACGGCCGGATGTGACCTGCTTTCATTTCTTGACGCATACTCAGGATACCATCAAATATTCATGGCAGAAGAGGATGAGGAGAAAACCGCATTCATTACTCCATGTGGCATGTACTGTTTCATACGGATGCCTTTCGGTTTAAAGAATGCTGGTTCAACATTTGCAAGAGTAGTCCATGTCGCTCTTGAGCCACAGATGCACAGAAATGTGGAAGCATACATGGATGACATAGTGGTCAAGAGCAAGGACAGGGCAACTCTAATTCAAGATTTAGACGAGACCTTTGCAAATCTGCGCAAGATCAACCTCAAGCTCAACCCCGAGAAGTGTGTGTTTGGAGTCCCCTCCGGCAAGCTTCTCGGGTACTTCGTGTCTCAGCGGGGAATTGAAGCCAATCCCGACAAGATCAAGGCCATTGAGCAAATCGAAGCACCAAAGCGCACCAAGGATGTACGAAAACTTGCCGGTTGCGTGGATGCTCTCAGCAGGTTTATCTCTCGGTCTGCTGAGCGTGCCCTGCCGTTTTTTAAAATTTTGAAAAAGGCAGGTCCAATGAAATGGACTCCGGAAGCGGAGGCTGCGCTGCAGGACTTGAAGAGATACCTGTCCTCCACTCCAACACTTGTCGCACCTAAGCCGCAAGAGAAGCTGCTGCTGTATATAGCGGCGACCAATCAAGTGGTTAGTGCTGCGTTAGTGGCGGAGAGGGAGGCAGATGATGAGCCAGCAACCGCGGCAAGCGCATCCAGCGACAAGAAGGGGGCTTCCCCGACAAGCTCTGGTCCCGACAAGGATGGATCTGCGCAGGTGCGCGAGGAGATGCAGAAGAGAATGGTGCAGCGCCCAGTTTACTTTGTCAGTTCCCTTCTACAGGGGGCTAGGTCAAGGTACTCTGGTGTGCAGAAACTGCTTTTCGGCCTTCTCATGGCCTCGAGAAAGCTGCGCCATTACTTCCAAGCACATGAGATCACAGTTGTCACTCGCTTTCCGCTGAAGAGGATACTGCAGAATCCAGAAGCGACAGGCAGGATTGTTGAGTGGGCACTGGAACTTTCAAGCTTTGGCCTCAAATTTGAGAGTACTTCAACTATCCAAAGCAGAGCATTGGCAGAATTCATAGCAGAGTGGACGCCAACACAAGATGAAGAAATTCCAGAGACGAGCATCCCCGTCAAGGAAACAAGCAAAGAGTGGCTCATGAACTTTGACGGTGCCTTCTCGCTGCAAGGCGCCGGTGCTGGCGTGTTGCTTGTCGCACCCACCGGAGAGCACCTCAAGTACGTAGTCCAGATGCACTTTCCCAAGGAGCAAGCGACAAACAATACCGCAGAATATGAAGGCTTGCTTGCCGGTCTCAGGATCGCGGCAGACCTTGGGATCAAGAAGCTCATTGTCAGGGGTGACTCGCAGCTTGTCGTCCATGAAGTAAACAAGAGTTATCAGAGTCCGTTGATGGAAGCCTACGTTGACGAAGTGAGAAAGCTAGAAGAGCACTTTGACGGCCTACAGATGGAGCATGTCCCGAGAGCTCAGAACGACATTGCCGATAGCCTGTCAAAGTGCGCTGCACTTAAGTTACCTGTGGAACCAGGGATCTTTGTGCTCAAGCTGACTCAGCCGTCCGTAATGCCGTCAACTGGACAGAGCAAGAAGAGGAAGTTGATTTCTGGTGACTATTTTCCGGCAGAGCTTCCCGAAGCCGCCACCAAGAAGGTCCCCAAGATCAACACCAAGAGTGCTGAGGAGCAGTCTGCTCCGGCAAGCCCTAGGGTTTGTTCCGTCGAAGCAGACACTCCCGATGAGCTTTGCTCCGGCAAGCTTGCCGGGGAACGTCAAGCTCCGGCAGGGCCGCAGGCTCTTGCCGTAGAAGCGGATGTTCCCGCAGTAGTAGATATGCCTTTAGTCCTTGTTGTCGAGCCACAAGCTCCAACATGGGCATAGCAGATTGTCCGTTTCCTTCAGACAGGAGAACTTCCCGAAGAGCAAGAAGAGCGGAAAGAGTAGCCCGGCAGTCTAGTATGTACCAGTTTGTCGATAACACACTGTGCAGAAGAAGACTCAATGGTGTGAAATTGAAGTGTATTCCTCGGGAAGATGGACAAAAGCTGTTGGCAGAGATACATGGAGGCATATGTGGTCACCACATTGGCGCAAGAGCACTTGTTGGCAAAGCATTCTGGCAAGGATTCTTCTGGCCGACAGCCCTCCAGGATGCAACTGCACAAGTAACCAAGTGTGAAGCGTGCCAGTTCCATTCCAAGCAGATACACCAACCAGCTCAAGCTCTCCAGACGATCCCTTTACCCTGGCCATTTTCGGTCTGGGAGCTCGACATCCTCGCCCCCTTTCCCCGAGCAGTCGGGGGCTTTGAGTACTTGTACGTTGTAATCGACAAGTTCACAAAGTGGCCGGAAGTGGAACCAGTGAGGAAGGTGACAGCACAGTCAGCAGTCAAGTTCTTCAGGTCGATTGTTTGCCGTTTCGGGATCCCTAACAGGATAATCACCGACAACGGTACGCAATTTACGAGCCGCACCTTCATGCAGTACGTCCAAGATCTTGGCGCCAAGGTCTGCTTCGCTTCTGTTGCTCACCCGAGAAGCAACGGTCAAGCGAAGAGGGAAAATGCTGAAGTGCTACGCGGGCTCAAGACCAGAACTTTCGACAGGCTGCACAAGTGTGGAAGAAACTGGATCGAGGAGCTGCCGGTGCTTCTTTGGTCGATCAGGACGATGCCAAATCGAGCCACTGGCCAGACACCTTTCGCTCTAGTCTATGGAGCAGAGGCAGTTCTCCCCACGGAACTCGTATAAGGGTCGCCTCGAGTGCTCGCTTACGATGAGCTTGAGCAAGAGCAGCCGCGACAAGATGATGCGCTGCTCCTTGAGGAAGACCGTCTTCAGGCTGCTGTGCAAGCTGCTCGCTACCAGCAAGCTTTGCGCCGCTACCATAGCCGCAAAGTTAACGCCAGAAGTCTCGAGGAAGGCGACCTTGTTCTTCGGCGTGTTCATTCCGCCAAGAATTCCAACAAGTTGACGCTAAAGTGGGAAGGCCCTTACCGGGTGAAACGAGTCACTAGGCCTGGCGTTGTCCGCCTTGAGACCGAAGATGGCATACCAGTGAGCAACTCCTGGAATATTGAGCATCTTCGTAAGTTTTACCCGTAGGGCGCGGTTGCCGGAACCCGTTCCGGCAACCACCTTTTGTACAAGTCTTGCCGCTATTGCATGTAATCCTTTGTACAAAGCCGGGCGCAGATCCCGTGCATAAAGATAGCCGGGCGCAGATCCCGTGCATAAAGATCATGTGCTCCGCACATCTTGTCGATTTCGTGCTTTTTATATTTTGCATGTGTTATTTGACTCTTTGTGCAGCACTTACCCCGGTAAGCAACAACGACCCATAAGGCTCCATATCTTTTTCTCCTTTTTCTTTTTTCTCTCAAGGAAAGGAAGGTTCCCTCGCGCACAAGTTTGCCGGGGGGGGGGGGAGGGAAGGAGAAGATACGGTATGGACCAGGCATCGTTCAAGAAGGTTTCGCCTTGCCGGGAAGCAAACAACAGAAAAGATAAGTTGCCAAAGTTTGAGCAATCAATTTTTTTAATTTTTAAGGTATCTTCCTTGAACGACCGTCCTTTGTATGTAAAACCTGTGCGCGGAGGAACCAACTCGTAGCTAGTTGCGCCCTTACTGTTGTTTCGAGTCCGCTCAACAACTTAAGTGAGCTGCGACTAGCTCTGCGACAAGGTTTCTTGTCGGCAGTGGCACCGCCAGCAGGCTGCTGACGTACCGCACTCAGCGCTCGCGGCAAAGGTGCCTGCGCCGGCAAGTTCCCTAAAAGCGTAGGGCAAAAACATACAAAGGAAGGAATCAAGTAAAGGAAATAACGTTGCAATCATTGCACAGGATAAAGTTATATTAAAATATAGCTTGTCGCGGCTCTAACAGATTGTTTGCATAACATGACTAGCAGCGACAAGAAGAGAACAAAACAGGCGGCCTAGTCTACGCGGTCGCCCTCAACCCTCTTGATCCCGCTCACCTTGTCCACAATGGGTGCGACAAGGGTCTTGAGCGCCTCCAGATCAGCATCCGGTGGCAAGGACCTGAGGACGTTGGTGAGGTTGAGGCCCGGGTTGCGGAACGCCACCTTCACCATCACCTTCTGAAGAGCTCCCGTGCAGATCTTGCGCGACTCGTCGGCCAACTGCTTTGGGATCCTCTCCCGGAGTCGCCGGAGAGCCGTCGCCACGCCCTTGAAGAACAAAGTGAGCTTGCCGCTGGGTTGGAGGCTCTCGTCGAAAGGATACCCGAGATCCTCCATTCCCAGCTACGCCAGCTCCTTGTCGATGTCTCCGGCAACATCCACGAGACCCTCCGTCCAGTGCTCCACGTTCTCCCGGAAAGTGCTCTGGGCGGGAACGGCACTCGCCAGCAGCGCCTTGCCGGCCTTGACTTCCTCCTTCAGACCCGTCTCCTGCTCCTTGGCGCCGTCCAGCGTCTTGGTCAAAGCGATCAGCTTCAACTCAAGATCCGCGTTGGAGTCTTTGGCGGCGTCAAGCTCCTTGCCCTTCTCGGCGAGGCGGGTCTGCAGCTCCGAATAGCTGTTGGCGTCCTTCTCCCGCTCAAGCTTGAGCGCGGCAAGCTCGTCACCGCTCGCCTTGAGATCGGCCTCCAGCTGCGCCACCTTCGTCTCCAACTCCTTCTTGGCGGCCTCGGCAGCTGCGGCAGCGTCTTCTGCTTGCTTGAGGGCTCCGCCAAGCGTTCGCTCGCGCGCGGCAAGCTCCTCCTCGTGGCTGTCAAGATCAACTTTCCGCTGCACCAGCTCGCCCTCCTGCACGGACATCTTCTCAGCGGCAAGCCTTTGTTGCTCTTCGACTTCAGCTTTTTCGAGGAGGAAGGCCCTTTGCTCCTCGGCAAGCTGCTCCCGCTCCACTGCCAAGGACCGGAGAGCCTCTTGATTTTGACCCCGGAGCTCCTCCGCGCGCTTCTCGATGTCAACTCCCGCCTTCGCGACAAGCGCCTCGCGGGATTCCAACTTGGCTTGCCGGGCGCGGTAGAGTGACACCAGCTTCCGCAGCAGCCGCTCCTCCTCAGGCTCGGCGCTGCTGCTGCTTGGCGCGTCAACCAGCGCCAGCCCGGCGGAGGCGAGCACTTCTCCGTCGAAGCTCTCTCCCTCGACCGGTGCCCTGGAGTTTGATGCCCAGGGGAGGTTGATGAAGATGTCGTCGCCGGCCTTCAAGTAGACGCCAGGCTGGGATCTGCAGCCGTGGTCTCCATCGCCGGGGGGCCGCTGGTGCTGCCTCTTGCCGGAGAACCCTCCCTTGCCGGAGACATCTCCCGTGCCGGAGAGCTCTCCCTTGCCGGGGACCTCTCCCTTGCCGGAGGAATCTCCCTTGGCGTTTCGGGGGCGGCCTCCGGGCTCTCCTGGTGGGGCTGCTCTGCTCCTGCACAAGTCAACAGACAGATATCAGCAAAGCAAGAGATTCCAAGCGCACCCAACAGCGGAAAGCAAACCAGATACTTACATTGGGGGCTGCTCTGGAGGACAGTTGCCGGGTCCGGCAAGGTTATCTCGGGCGCATCCCCTGCTGACGCGGTGGGTTCGTCCTCGATGACAATCACCGGGGCCTTGGCTCTCTTCGCCGCTCTCTGGGCCAGAGTCCTAAAAAGGAATAGGTCCAGATTGAAGCAAGTGAGATACAAGACAAAACAACAAGGATTGAAGAACTGCAAGTACAACAAGTGAATCTTACTCTTCTTCTTCTTCCTCGTCGGAGCTGAACGCGGAGAAGTCGAAATCCGGCTCACGCCCGGCGTGGGAAGGCGGAGGAGTAGGATCCCTTGGCCGCTTGGCGGGAGCAGAAGCGATGGTCCGAGAAGACCCCGCTCCAGTAGCTGCAGCAGCGTGAGGCGCTCCCGCGGCAACAGTGCTTGCCGCGGTAGAGCATGTCGCGCGGCGCGGCGACTGTCGACTTGGCTGCCGCCTCGCTACGCCCCCGGCCTTGCAGAGACGCCTTCTTGGTGGAGATGGAGGCTCAGCTTGCGGCGAGCTGTCTGAGGACGAGGAGGAAGAAGAGTTGATATCCAGCGAGCCGCTCGTATCCTCGGCGGGCTCACTCGGCTCGGCGTCACGCCCGGCAAGATCTATCTTGCCGGCAAGCTCCTCTTGCCAGGCAAGCTCTTTCTTGCCGGCAAGCTCCTCTCGCTCGGCACGGTTTGCCACCTCTGCCTCCTCCAAGGTGAATCCGAACTCGCCTGCCGCTGCGGCTGCTGCCGCCTCTTCCAGCCTGGAGGCGATGCGCTTCAACTCCGCATCGGTGGTGTCGCGAGTGAGGCCATTCTTCTCGTCGGGGCGGATCAGCACTTCTACCAAGTTGTCGAAGAATTCCTGCACGACCTCGTCTACAGGCTCTTGCCAAGTTGGCACAAGTCCATGCGAGTCGCACAGTGGCATCATTGCACGGATGCGGTCAAGTGCAGAATTGTTACACAGTGGGACGATGCCCTGCGGCAACCTAAATACTTCAGGATGATCAGGATCATACTTGAAGAGCTCCTGAAGCATTGCGTTGAGCTCCAAGACAGTGAAGTTGTAGTTGAGGCCCGGGCGCAGCCTCATGATATCCGCCGCGTTCTTGAACTCCCAGGCAGGCCTCCTCTGTTCCTGCAGGGGGGCGATGCAGCGGCGAAGGAAGTCTGCGCCAACGACGCCTACAGTGAGTCCGGCAAGCCTGACGCGTTTGATCCTGGTGACGGCAATCCTCAGCCTGTCGTCCTCCGGGGCCACGTCGCTCCAATCGCTGCCGTGCACTGCTGCTACTTGGCGCCGGGCGGTAAATGGCTGCGGGTTCTCCTCAACAATCCAACACCAATCTGCTCTCCACTCCTCCCACTTGCCGCGGAATTCGCCCTCCAGATATGAGTCCTTCTTCCCGGCCCTCGAGATCCAGGCGATTCCGCCAGATAAGGGCTCTCCTCTCTCTACTCGGGGCATGAAGAAATGGCGGAAAAGAGCTACGTTTGGGTGGACTCCGACAAAGTTTTCATAGAGATGTGCGAAAACTGCCATGGTCAGAACGGCATTGGGGGTGAAGTCAAGGAGGCAGAGGCCGTAGGTGTTCATGATGTCGCAAAAGAATTCAGAGAAAGGCGGGCAGAGCCCGCAGTAGAAGAACACGGCGAAGAAGGGATATCCGTTCGGAGCCAGTTTATGAGCAGTGGCTGGGAGTACCTTCGTGCTCGGGTGAGCCCGCGTCTCCGTCGACCAAAAGAGGTAGTAGTACTCCCTCAGCTCCTTCGCGGCAAGCTTGGGGGGAAGATGGCCCGCTCCTTCCACAGCGCCGCAAGCCGCTGCGCCTCGGTCGACTTCACAGCCTTCCCCTTGTCGGCTTTCGGAGCCATGGCAGAAGTGGTGGAGGAGGTCGACGGCATTGGTGGTGCTGGTGGCGATGGGGGGGCAAGGCGCTGCTCTCTTGCTGCTTTGAGAAGACGGAGGCGGGGCGGAGGCTTCTGAGATTGGAGTGAAAAGGGGGCGAGTGGGCGCACTACCCCTGCTTCCCCTTGCTTATAAAGGGGGAGGGGGCGGACGTTCCGCCTTTCCTAATAAAGAAACCGCCCACGACCTCTCCCACGACGCCGCGTTAGACGCGTGCCATGCGGGGAGGGCGCGGTGAATGCGGAGTGAGACACGGCGTAACCCAGGCCGCGCGTGCCCGTGCCCTGTTTTGGGCCTGGCCCAACAGCGCTCGGCACCGTGTATGGCCCAGGCCCGGGGGCTCCTGTCGGTGTACTAGAGTAGGGGTACCCTAGTATCCCGAACTTGTGCACGGGCAGTCGCAGCGTCCCGCGGCAAGGCTTGCCGGGTGACCGCCAAGATCCTCCATGGTTCCTTTGGAGCCATTCAAGAACAAAGTATCCAAGACCCCGGCAAGAGGAGCTTGCCGGGAAGGAGACAAGACCCCGGCAAGAGGAGCTTGCCGGGAAGGCCAACCAAGGCATCTCAAGGAACTTGCCGCAACGGACCACGCGTCCCGGCAAGGCCCGGTGAGCGACAAGCTCCCGGACGCGACAAGACAACGACCACGGCAAGACACTTGCCGCGGCAAGCCTCCACTCTGTACCCGCGCTCCAGCACATCCACCAACGTGTCGCTCTGGGGCCCTTCCAGGCGTACGTGGTGGGAAGCTGTGCAGCTAGAGGTACACGGTGGCAAGCGGCGCTGACAAGATTGCCATCGTGGCAAGCAGTGGCGTCCCTGGAGGTCCCTTTCTGCACCGTCTAGGCGACGCAGACAAGCATTTAATGCCTTTGTCCCCTGCCATCAGGGTTAGGTATGATACACTGTAGTAGGCGGCGGTGCCAACCGCCACCCCTTTTCCATTTTTACCCTCATCTACGTTGCCACCTGTCGATGACCCCTTGAGCGTATAAAAGGAGGCCCATGCACAACGTAGAGAGGGTCGGCCAACAGAACATACTCGCGCTCGGTCTAGCTAGCTGTTGGTGTGTACTATAGCAATCAGCGTTCCCGAGCAAGAACACAATACAACCACAAAGCAGGAGTAGGGTTTTACGCATCCGTGCGGCCCGAACCTGGGTAAACTGATCGTGTTGCTCGTGCGCTTTGCCTTGATCTGCTCTTCGTGCTCTCTCCGCCCCCTGCCGAACCGAAAGGGGCCCGGTCCGCCGTGGTCTCATAGGTGTCCGTGGGGATCAGCACCCCCGACAGTGATGCAAGTGGCATATGGATAGTAGATAATGGGCTTTTGGAATCTGAAAATATAAAAATAGCAAGGTAACTAATGATAAAAGTGAGCGTAAACGGTATTGCAATGATAAGAAACAAGGCCTAGTGTTCATACTTTCACTAGTGCAAGTCCTCTGAACAATAATAACATAGTTGGATCACATAATGATGACCCACAAGTATAGGGGATCACAACAGCTTTCGACGGTAGAGTATTCAACCCAAATTTATTGATTCGACACAAGGGGAACCAAAGAATATTCTCAAGTATTAGCAGCTGAGTTGTCAATTCAACCACACCTGAAAACTTAGTATCTGCAACAAAGTGTTTAGTAGCAAAGTAATATGATAGTGATGGTAACGGTAACAAAAGAGTAACGAAAGCAAAGTAATGTTTTTGGTATTTTGTAGTGATTGTAACAATAGCAATGGGAAAGTAAATAAGCGTAAACCAGTATATGGAAAGCTCGTAGGCATTGGATCAATGATGGATAATTATGCCGGATGCGGTTCATCATGTAACAGTCATAACATAGGGCGACACAGAACTAGCTCCAATTCATCAATGTAATGTAGGCATGTATTCTGAATATAGTCATACGTGCTTATGGAAAAAAACTTGCATGACATCTTTTGTCCTACCCTCCCGTGGCAGCGGGGTCCTAATGGAAACTAAGGGATATTAAGGCCTCCTTTTAATAGAGAACCGGAACAAAGCATTAGCACATAGTGAATACATGAACTCCTCAAACTACGGTCATCACCGGTAAGTATACCGATTATTGTCACTTCGGGGTTAACGGATCATAATACATAATAGGTGACTATAGACTTGCAAGATGGGATCAAGAACTCTCATATATTGATGAAAACATAATAGGTTCAGATCCGAAATCATGGCACTCGGGCCCTAGTGACAAGCATTAAGCATAGCAAAGTCATAGCAACATCAATCTCAGAACATAGTGGATACTAGGGATCAAACCCTAAGAAAACTAACTCGACTACATGATAAATCTCATCCAACCCATCACCGTCCAGGAAGCCTACGATGGAATTACTCATGCACGGTGGTAAGCATCATTAAATTGGTGATGGAGGATGGTTGATGATGACGACGACGATGAATCCCCCTCTCCGGAGCCCCGAACGGACTCCATATCAGCCCTCCCAAGAGGTTTTAGGGCTTGGCGGCGGCTCCGTATCGTAAAACGTGATGAAATCTTCTCTCTTATTTTTCTCTCCTTGAAAGCAGATATATCGAGTTGCAGTTGGAGTTGGGAGGTCTCCAGGGGGCCCACGAGGTAGGGGGCGCGCCCTAGGGGGGCGCCCCCCACCCTCGTGGAAAGGGTGTGGGCCCCCTAGTCTTCATCTTTGGCAAGGATTTTTTATTATTTATTGTAAGATATTTCGTGGAGTTTCGGGTCATTCTGAGAACTTTTGTTTTCTACACATAAAACAACATCATGGCAATTCTGCTGAAAACAACGTCAGTCCGGGTTAGTTTCATTCAAATCATATAAGTTAGAGTCCAAAACAAGGGCAAAAGCGTTTGGAAAAGTAGATACGACGGAGACGTATCAACTCCCCCAAGCTTAAACCCTTGCTTGTCCTCAAGCAATTCAGTTGACAAACTGAAAGAAATAAAGAAAAACTTTTACAAACTCTGTTTGCTCTTGCTGTTGTAAATATGTCAAGCTAGCATTCAAGTTTTCAGCAAAGATTATAACTAACCATATTTGCAATAATTCTCATGTCTCATGATTACCCATATCAATAGCATAATCAACTAGCAAGCCATAATAATAAATCTCAGATGACAACACTTTCTCAAAACAATCATAATATTATATAACAAGATGGTATGTCGCTAGCCCTTTCTGAGACCGCAAAACATAAATGCAGAGCACCTTTAAAGATCAAGGACTGACTATACATTGTAATTCATGCTAAAAGAGATCCAATCATAGTGACATCCAATATAAATTAATAGTGATGAATGCAAATGACAGCTGCGGTCTCCAGCTACTGCTTTTAATAAGAGGGTGATTACTCAACATAAAAGTAAATAGATAGGCCCTTCGCAGAGGGAAGCAAGAATTTGTAGAGGTGCCAGAGCTTGGTTTTGAAATAGAGATAATTAACATTTTGAGCGGTATACTTTCATTGTCAACATAACAACCAAGAGATGGCGATATCTTCCATGCTACACACATTATAGGCGGTTCCCAAACAGAATGGTAAAGTTTATACTCCCCCTCCACCAACAAACATCAATCCATGGCTTGCTTGAAACAACGAGTGCCTCCAACATACATCAGGTCCGAGGGGGAGTTTTGTTTTGCAATTATTTTTGATTTAGTTTGCATAAAGCATGGGACTGGGCATCCCGGTGACCAGCCATTTTCTCGTGAGTGAGGAGCGGAGTCCACTCCTCTTGAGAATAACCCGCCTAGCATGGAAGATACATGCAGCCCTAGTTGATACATGAGCTATTCGAGCATACAAAACATGATGATTATTTGAAGGTTTAGAGTTTGTCACAAACAAATTTACTTGGAACGGCAGGTAGATACCGCTTATAGGTAGGTATAGTGGACTCATCTGGAATAACTTTGGGGTTTAAGGGATTGGATGCACAAGCAGTATTCCCGCTTAGTACAGGTGAAGGCTAGCAAAAGACTGGGAAGCGACCAACTAGAGAGCGACAACAGCCATGTACATGCATTAAAATTAATAAACATTGGATGCAAGCATGAGTAGGATATAATCCACCATGAACATAAATATCGTGAAGGCTATGTTGATTTGTTTCAACTACATGCGTGAACATGTGCCAAGTCAAGTCACTTAAATCATTCAAAGGAGGATACCACCCCATCATACCACATCATAACCATCTCAATAGTATGTTGGCACGCAAGGTAAACCATTATAACTCATAGCTAATCAAGCATGGCACAAGCAACTATAATCTCTAATTGTCATTGCAAACATGTTTATTCATAACAATCTGAATCAAGAACGATGAACTCATCATATTTACAAAAACAAAAGAGGTCGAGCTCATACCAGCTCTTCTCATCTCAGTTAGTCCATCATATATCATCATAATTGCCTTTCACTTGCACGACCGAACGATGTGAATAATAATAATAGTGCACATGCATTGGCTAAGCTGGAATCTGCAGGCATTCAATAAACAGGAGAAGACAAGGCAATATGGGCTCTTTTGTCAGATAAACAGTAATGCATATAAGAGCCATTTCACAAATTTAATCATGGTCTTCTCCTACTGACCCCCAAAGAAAGAAAAGAAATAAAACTATTTACACGGGAAAGCTCCCAACAAGCAAAAGAAGAACGGGAAATATTTCTGGGTTTTCTTTTTAATTACTACTACAAGCATGGAAAGTAAATTAATTAAAAGCTATAACTAATTTTTTGGGTTTTTTCTTAAGGTTTATTAAACACACAAGAAGAAAGCATAAAAGGAAATAAACTAGCATGGATGATACAATGAAAAAGTGTGAGCACCGACATCTAGCAATGAGTGTGTATGAACATAAATGTAATGTCAGTGAGAAATACGTACTCCCCCAACCTTAGGCTTTTGGCCTAAGTTGGTCTATGGCCATGGCTGGCCTAGCTGATATCCATAATAATAGTTGTTGGGGTCGTACTGTGATGTAGCGGCTATCGCCTCCTGAGCTGCAGTGTGGCGACAAGCGGCCTCCGCCCTCCTCTCGTACTCATCTGCCTCCTCTCTGGTAATAGTATATCCTGCTCTTGCCTGATAATCCAAGAAAGCGGGAGCAGGGAGAGTAACACGGACAGCACGACGTTTGTCAAAGATTAGTCGGTACTGGAGAGGTGATTTGTTCCTCTCGACAAAATGGTGAGAAACCATAGAATCAAAATCTAAATAAGCAGGAGGCAACTCCATGTCTCCTTCACGAACGTCTATCTCAAGAAATTTAGCTAAGCGGGTTGCCTAAATTCCTCCAAATAAATCTCCATTATATCTATTATGATGCAACCTACGAGCTACAATGGCTCCCATATGATAAGATTGGTCTCCTGACACAGCACTCATGAGAATGCTAAGGTCAGGGACACACATGTGACATGCTTCATCCTTAGCATTTATGCACCTACCTATGAAGAGAGCAAAATAATGTATAGCAGGAAAGTGAATGCTCCCTATGGTAGCTTGCGTTATATCTCTAGATTCCCCTACAGTTATACTAGCAAGAAAGTTTCTAAATTTAGATTTAGGGGGATCCCTAACACTAACCCATTGTGGAAGTTTGCAAGCAAAAGTGAAATCCTCTAAGTCCATGGTATAAGATTTGTCATAAAGATCAAACATGACTGAAGGAGAATTACGCGAAGATGAATACTCAAACCTCCTCACAAAAGAGCTTGTGAGATCATGATACTGGGGGCATTTGTCTGCCTCAAAGTCCTCAAGACCGGCATTACGCAAATATGCGTTAAATTCTTCTTTAATTCCCGCTCGATCCATAAAATTTTCAGAAGGCCACTCACAAGGACGCATTGGAGCGTCTCTTGGTGGCTCTTCGTCAGCATCACGCATTGCAAGCCTGGGTCCTTGCTTCTTTGAAGAACCACCTTGGAACATCTTCCTAAGCATATTTCTTCCTCTGAAAAATTCTGAATTTTTTTAGTAACTTCAAGATAAAAGTAAAACAAACTCAATAATATTGATAGCAACCACTCCTACAAGTGCCTAGGGCCTATATCATGCATCAAAACTACTTTTGACCATATAAATTTGACATGCAAGCTCAAGAACAGGGTCACCTAAGCGGCAAAAATTTGCAATGAATAAAGCACTAGAACAAAAACTAATTGGACCAATGGAGGAGTCACATACCAAATAACAATCTCCCCAAGCAGTTTTGTGAGAGGTGCTTTGAGCAAGGAGATCGAAAATGGCAGCAAAGAGGGCTGGAACTTGTGCTTGAGTTGGTTTTTCGTGTTTGTGGGAGGAAGAAGAAGAGGATGGGTGCAGGAATAAGTGGAGGACGGCCACCGTGGGCCCACGAGGCAGGGGGCGCGCCCTCCACCCTCGTGGCAAGGTGGTTGGCCTCCCTGGTGTGTTCTTTGTTCCATAAATCATCAAATATTCTAGAAAAAATCATATTTAATTTTCAGGGCATTTGGAGAACTTCTATTTTCGAGGTATTTTTATATTGAACTGATAATCAGATAACAGACAGAAAAAATACTTATTTTTATTTTATTTATTATAAATAACAGAAAGTGAAAGGAGGGGACAGAAGGTTGTGCCTTCTAATTTCATCCATCTCATGATCATCAAAAGGAATCCACTAACAAGGTTGATCAAGTCTTGTTAACAAACTCATTCCGATTAACATGAAACCGGAGAAATTTCGAATAACACTAGGTTACCTCAACGGGGATATGCACATCCCCAATAATAAGTATATCATATTTCTTCTTGACAGTAGGAAGAGGAAATTCAAAACCCCCATATATAATCGATGGAATTTTTCCGATAGAATTGATACTATGAACTTGAGGTTGTTTCCTCGGAAAGTGTACCATATGCTCATTACCATTAACATGAAAAGTGACATTGCCTTTGTTGCAATCAATAACAGCCCCTGCAGTATTAAGAAAAGGTCTTCCAAGAATAATAGACATACTATCGTCCTCGGGAATATCAAGAATAACAAAGTCCGTTAAAATAGTAACGTTTGCAACCACAACAGGCACATCCTCACAAATACCGACAGGTGTAGTAGTTGATTTATCAGCCATTTGCAAAGATATTTCAGTAGGTGTCAACTTATTCAAGTCAAGTCTACGATATAAAGAGAGAGGCATAACACTAACACCGGCTCCAAGATCACATAAAGCAGTTTTAACATAGTTTCTTTTAATGGAGCATGGTATAGTAGGTACTCCTGGATCTCCAAGTTTCTTTGGTATTCCACCCTTAAAAGTATAATTAGCAAGCATGGTGGAAATTTCAGCTTCTGATATCTTTCTTTTATTTGTAACAATATATTTCATGTACTTAGCATAAGGATTCATTTTGAGCATATCAGTCAATCGCATACGCAAAAAGATAGGTCTAATCATTTCAGCAAAGCGCTCAAAATCCTCATCATCCTTTTTCTTGGATGGTTTGGGAGAGAAAGGCATGGGTTTCTGAACCCAAGGCTCTCTTTCTTTACCATGTTTCCTGGCAACAAAGTCTTTCTTATCATAACGTTGATTATTTGATTGTGGGTTATCAAGATCAACAACTGGTTCAATTTCTACATCATTATCATTACTAGGTTGAGCATCATTGTGAACATCATCATTAACATTTTCATTAGGTTCATGTTCATTGCCAGATTGTGTTTCGGCATCAGACATAGATATACCATTTGGATTATCAGGTGGTTCAGCAATAGGTTCACTAGAAGTTTGCACAGTTCTATCATTTTTCTTTTTATTCTTTCTAGAAGAACTAGGTGCATCAATTTTATTTCTCTGAGAATCTTGCTCAATTCTCTTAGGATGGCCTTCAGGATACAAAGGTTCTTGAGTCATTCTACCAGTTCTAGTAGCCACTTTAACAGCATAATCATTTTTCTTACTATTCATCTCATTGAGCAATTCCTTTTGAGCTTTAATTACTTGTTCTACTTGAGTGGTAACCATAGAAGCATGTTTGCTAACAAGTTTAAGTTCACCTCTAATATTAGCCATATAATCAGCCAAATATTTAATCATATCAGCATCTTGTTTTAATTGTCTACCAAAATAAGCATTGAAGTTTTCTTTCTTAAACATAAAATTATCAAACTCATCCAAGCATTGACTAGCAATTTTAGCAGGAGGGATTTCAGCTTTATCATATCTATAGAGAGAATTTACCTTTGCTACCTGTGTCGGGTTATCGAGGTCTGGAGGTTCTTCAATAAATAAAGGATTAAGATCATATGTTTCTTCAATAGGCGGTAAATTAAGACCATGTATTTCTTCAGTAGGAGGTAAATTCTTTACATCTTTAGCTTTAATACCTTTTTCTTTCATAGATTTCTTTGCCTCTTGCATATCTTCGGGACTGAGAAATAGAACACCTCTCTTCTTCGGAGTTAGCTTAGGAATAGGATCATTAATTGGAGTAGGAGCTGGCTCCGGAGCTGGCTCAGGAGGTGCCCAATTATTTTAATTTGTCAACATATTATTCAATAAGATTTCAGCTTCATCCGGTGTTCTTTCCTTGAAAAGGGAACCAGCACAACTATCCAGGTAATCTCTGGAAGCATCGGTTAGTCCATTATAAAAGATATGAAGTATTTCATTTTTCTTAAGAGGATGATCAGGCAAAGCATAAGTAACTTGAGAAGCCTACCCCAAGCTTGTGGGAGACTCTCTTCTTTAATTTGCACAAAGTTGTATATTTCCTTTAAAGCAGCTTGTTTCTTATGAGCAGTGAAATATTTAGCAGAGAAGTAATAGATCATATCTTGGGGACTACGCACACAACTAGGATCAGGAGAATTAAACCATATTTTAGCATCACCCTTTAATGAGAACGTAAATATTTTGAGGATATAAAAGTAGCGAGATCTCTCATCATTAGTGAACAGGGGGGCTATATCATTTAATTTAGTAAGATGTGCCACAGTAGTTTCACATTCATAGCCATGAAAAGGATCAGATTCAACCAAAGTAATTATATCAGGATCAATAGAGAATTCATAATCCTTATCAGTAACACAGATAGGTGAAGTAGCAAAAGCAGGGTCAGGTTTCATCCTAGCATTTAGAGATTGCTTATTCCATTTAGCTAATAACCTTTTGAGTTCATATCTATCTTTGCAAGCTAAAATAGCTAAAGAAGCTTCTTGATCAAATAAATAACCCTCAGGAATAACAAGTGATTCTTCATCATCACTTTCATCATCATAATCAGATTCAATATTTTCAAT
The DNA here is from genome assembly GCA_034509565.1 of Triticum monococcum. NCBI lineage: Eukaryota > Viridiplantae > Streptophyta > Magnoliopsida > Poales > Poaceae > Triticum > Triticum monococcum. The sequence continues at coordinate 453,246,366 of CM067847.1, forward strand.
CTCTCTAGCCCTAGCAAGTCGTTCCTCGAGAAAATCACCAACTGGCACAGTAGTATCAAGCATAGAAGTAGTTTCATCATAAGTATCATGTATAGCAGAAGTAGCATCATCAATAACATGCGACATATCAGAACGATTAGCAGAAGCAGGTTTAGGTGTCGCAACCTTACTCATAACAGAAGGTGAATCAAGTGCAGAGCTAGATGGCAGTTCCTTACCTCCCCTCGTAGTTGAGGGATAAATTGTTGTCTTAGCGTCTTTCAAATTCTTCATAGTGTCCAGCAGATATAAATCCCAAGTGACTCAAAGAATAGAGCTATGCTCCCCGGCAACGGCGCCAGAAATTAGTCTTGATGACCCACAAGTATAGGGGATCACAACAGCTTTCGAGGGTAGAGTATTCAACCCAAATTTATTGATTCGACACAAGGGGAGTCAAAGAATATTCTCAAGTATTAGCAGCTGAGTTGTCAATTCAACCACACCTGGAAGCTTAGTATATGCAGCAAAGTGTTTAGTAGCAAAGTAATATGATAGTGATGGTAACGGTAACAAAAGAGTAACGAAGGCAAAGTAATGTTTTTGGTATTTTGTAGTGATTGTAACAATAGCAACGGGAAAGTAAATAAGCGTAAACCAGTATATGGAAAGCTCGTAGGCATTGGATCAATGATGGATAATTATGCCGGATGAGGTTCATCATGTAACAGTCATAACATAGGGCGACACAGAACTAGCTCCAATTCATCAATGTAATGTAGGCATGTATTCCGAATATAGTCATACGTGCTTATGGAAAAGAACTTGCATGACATCTTTTGTCCTACCCTCCCGTGGCAGCGGGGTCCTAATGGAAACTAAGGGATATTAAGGCCTCCTTTTAATAGAGAACTGGAACAAAGCATTAGCACATAGTGAATACATGAACTCCTCAAACTACGGTCATCACCGGTAAGTATCCCGATTATTGTCACTTCGGGGTTAATGGATCATAACACATAATAGGTGACTCTAGACTTGCAAGATAGGATCAAGAACTCTCATATATTGATGAAAACATAATAGGTTCAGATCTGAAATCATGGCACTCGGGCCGTAGTGACAAGCATTAAGCATAGCAAAGTCATAGCAACATCAATCTCAGAACATAGTGGATACTAGGGATCAAACCCTAACAAAACTAACTCGATTACATGATAACTCTCATCCAACCCATCACCGTCCAGGAAGCCCACGATGAAATTACTCACACACGACGGTGAGCATCATGAAACTGGTGATGGAGGATGGTTGATGATGACGACGGCGACGAATCCCCCTCTCCGGAGCCCCGAACGGACTCTAGATCAGCCCTCCCGAGAGGTTTTAGGGCTTGGCGGCGGCTCTGTATTGTAAAACGCGATGAAATCTTCTCTCTTATTTTTTTCTCACCGAAAGCAGATATATAGAGTTGGAGTTGGAGTCGGGAGGTGTCCAGGGGGCCCACGAGGTAGGGGGGCGCGCCCTAGGGGGGCGCCCCCCACCCTCGTGGAGAGGGTGTGGGCGCCCTGGTCTTCATCTTTGGCAAGGATTTTTTATTTTTTATTGTAAGATATTTTGTGGAGTTTCAGGTCATTTCGAGAACTTTTGTTTTCTGCACATAAAACAACATCATGGCAATTCTGCTGAAACAACGTCAGTCCGGGTTAGTTTCATTCAAATCATATAAGTTCAAGTCCAAAACAAGGGCAAATTTGTTTGGAAAAGTAGATATGACAGAGACGTATCACATAACTATCCCTCAACATGCAACAAAGAGTCACTCCAAAGTCACTAATAGCGGAGAACAAACGAAGAGATTATGGTAGGGTACGAAACCACCTCAAGGTTATTCTTTACAATCAATCCGTTGGACTATTCCTATAAGTGTCACAAACAGCCCTAGAGTTCATACTAGAATAACACCTTAAGACACAAATCAACCAAAACCCTAATGTCACCTAGATGCTCCAATGTCACCTCAAGTATCCGGGGGTATGATTATACGATATGCATCACACAATCTCAGATTCATCTATTCAACCAACACATAGAACCTCAAAGAGTGCCCCAAAGTTTCTACCGGAGAATCACGACGAAAACATGTGCCAACCCCTATGCATAGGTTCATGGGCGGAACCCGCAAGTTGATCACCAAAACATACATCAAGTGAATCACATGATATCCCATTGTCACCACAGATACGCACGACAAGACATACAACAAGTGTTCTCAAATCTTTAAAGACTCAATCCGATAAGATACCTTCAAAGGGGAAACTCAATCCATTACAAGAGAGTAGAGGGGGGAGAAAACATCATAATATCCAACTATAATAGCAAAGCTCGCGATACATCAAGATCTTATCACCTCAAGAACACGAGAGAGAGAGAGAGAGATCAAACACATAGCTATTGGTACATACCCTCAGCCCCGAGGGAGAACTACTCCCTCCTCGTCATGGAGAGCACCGGGATGATGAAGATGGCCACCGGAGAGGGATTGCCCCCTCCGGCAGGGTGCCAGAACGGGTCTAGATTGGATTTCGGTGGCTACGGAGGCTTCTGGCGGCGAAACTCCCGATCTATTGTGTTCTCGGACGTTTTTAGGGTATATGGAGATATATAGGCGGAAGAAATACGTCAGGGGCCCACAAGGGGCCCATGAGGGTGGAGGGCTCGCCCAGGGGGGGTGGGCATGCCCCCTGCCTCGTGGCTTCCTCGTAGATCCCCTGGCGTGCACTCCAAGTCTTCTGGGCTTCTTCTGATCCAAAAATAAGTTCCGTGAAGTTTCAGGTCAATTGGACTCCGTTTGGTTTTCCTTTTCTGTGATATTCTAAAACAAGGTAAAAACAGAAACTGGCACTGTGTTCTGGGTTAATAGGTTAGTCCCAAAAATGATATAAAAGTGCATAATAAAGCCCATAAACATCCAAAACTGTAGATAATATAGCATGGAGCAATCAAAAATTATAGATACGTTGGAGACGTATCACATATCCTTGGTCCTTTTCAGGTACTTCAAGATGTTCTTGACCGCTATCCAGTGATCCACACCTGGATTACTTTGGTACCTCCCTACCAGACTTATGGCAAGGCACACATCAGGTCAGGTACACAGCATAGCATACATGATTGAACCTATGGCTGATGCATAAGGAATGACTTTCATTTTCTCTCTATCTTCTGCAGTGGTCGGGCTTTGAGTCTGACTCAACTTCACACCTTGTAACATAGGCAAGAACCCTTTCTTTGACTTATCCATTTTGAACTTCGTCAAAACTTTGTCAAGGTATGTGCTTTGTGAAAGTCCTATTAAGCGTCTTGATCTATCTCTATAGATCTTGGTGCCCAACATATACACAACTTCACCGAGGTCTTTCATTGAAAAACTTTTATGCAAGTATCCATTTATGCTATCCAAAAATTCTATATCATTTCCAATAAACAATATGTCATCTACATATAATATCGAAATGCTACAGAGCTCCCACTCACTTTCTTGTAAATACAGGCTTCACCGAAAGTATGTATAAAACCATATGCTTTGATCACCTCATCAAAGCATAAATTCCAACTCTGAGATGCTTGCACTAGTCCATAGATGGATCGCTGGACCACGAAAACTTTGTTAGCACCTTTAGGATCGACAAAACCTTCTAGTTGCATCATATACAACTCTTCTTTAAGAAATCCATTAAGGACTGCAGTTTTGACGTCCATTTGCCAAATTTCATAATCATAAAATGTGGAAATTTCTAGCATGATTTGGACTAACTTAAGCATCACCATGGATGAGAAGGTCTCATCGTAGTCAACCCCTTGAACTTCTCGAAAACCTTTCGCGACAAGTCAAGCTTTGTAGACGGTGACATTACCATCAGCATCGGTCTTCTTCTTGAAGATCCGTTTATTCTCAATGGCTTGCCGATTACCGGGTAAGTCCACCAAAGTCCATACTTTGTTCTCATACAGGGATCCTATCTCAGATTTCATGGCCTCAAGTTTTTGGAATCTAGGCTCATCATAGCTTCTTCATAGTTCGTAGGTTCGCCATGGTCTAGAACATGACTTTCAGAACAGGATTACCGAATCACTCTGGTGCGGAACGTGCCTTGTTCGACCTACGAGGTCTAGTAGTAACTTGATCTAAATTTTCATGATCATCATCATTAGCTTCGTCTCGAGTTGGTGTAGGCATCACGGGAACGGATTTCTCTGATGTGTTACTTTCCAAATTGAGAGAAGGTACAATTACGTCATCAAGTTCTACTTTCCTCCCACTCACTTCTTTTGAGAGAAGCTCCTTCTCTAGAAATGTTCCATTCTTGGCAACAAAGGTCTTGCCTTCAGATTTGTGGTAGAAGGTGTACCCAATTGTTCCTTAGGGTATCCTATGAAGACACACTTCTCTAATTTGGGTTCGAGCTTATCAGGTTGAAACCTTTTGACATAAGTGTCGCAACCCCAAACTTTAAGAAACGACAGCTTTTGTTTCTTGCCAAACCACAGTTCATACGGTGTCGTGTCAACGGATTTAGATGGTGCCCTATTTAACATGAATGCAGTTGTCTCTAATGCATTACCCCAAAACGATAGTGGTAAATCAGTAAGAGACATCATAGATCACACCATATCTAATAAAGTACGGTTACGACGTTCAGGCACACCATTACGCTGTGGTGTTCCAGGTGGCGTGAGTTGTGAAACTATTCCACATTGTTTTAAATGAAGGCCAAATTCGTAACTCAAATATTCACCTCCGCGATCAGATCGTAGAAACTTTATTTTCTTATTACGATGATTTTCCACTTCACTCTGAAATTCTTTGAACTTTTCAAATGCTTCAAACTTGTGTTTCATTAAGTAGATATACACATATCTGCTCAAATCATCTGTGAAGGTCAGAAAATAACAATACCCGCCACATGCCTCAATACTCATTGGACCGCATACATCGGTATGTATTATTTCCAATAAGTCATTAGCTAGCTCCATTGTTCCGGAGAACGGAGTTTTAGTCATCTTGCCCATGAGGCATGGTTCGCAAGTATCAAATGATTCATAATCAAGTGATTCCAAAAGCCCAGTTGCATGGAGTTTCTTCATGTGCTTTACACCAATATGACCTAAACGGCAATGCCACAAATATGTTGCACTATCATTATCAACTTTGCATCTTTTGGCATCAATATTATGAATATGTGTATCACTACAATCGAGATTCAACAAAAATAGACCACTATTCAATGGTGCATGACCATAAAAGATATTACTCATATAAATAGAACAACCATTATTCTCAGATTTAAATGAATAACTGTCTCACACTAAACAAGATCCAGATATAATGTTCATGCTCAACGCTGGCACCAAATAACAATTATTCTGGTCCAAAACTAATCTCGAAGGTAGATGTAGAGGTAGCGTGCAGACGGCGATCACATCGACCTTGGAACCATTCCCGACGCGCATCGTCAACTCATCCTTAGCCAATCTTCGTTTAATCCATAGCTCATGTTTTGAGTTATAAATATGAGCAACTGAACCAGTATCAAATACGCAGGTGCTACTACGAGCATTAGTAAGGTACACATCAATAACATGTATATCAAATATACCTTTGTTCACTTTGCCATCCTTCTTATCCACCAAATACTTGGGGTAGTTCCGCTTCCAGTGACCAGTCCCTTTGCAGTAGAAGCACTCAGTTTCAGGCTTGGGTCCAGCTTTGGGCTTCTTCCCGGGAGTTGCAACTTGCTTGCCATTCTTCTCGAAGTTCCCCTTCTTTCCCTTGCCTTTTTTCTTGAAACTAGTGGTCTTGTTAACCATCAAAACTTGATGCTCCTTCTTGATTTCTACCTCCGTAGCCTTGAGCATTGCGAAGAGCTCGAGAATTGTCTTAGTCCATCCCTTTCATATTATAGTTCATCATGAAGCCTTCGTAGCTTGTTGGCAGTGATTGAAGAACTCTGCCAATAATACTATCATCTGGAAGATTAACTCCCAGCTGAGTCAAATGATTATGATACCCAGACATTTTGAGTATGTGTTCACTAATAGAATTGTTCTCCTCCATCTTGCAACTATAGAACTTGTTGGAGACTTCATATCTCTCAACTCGATCATTTTCTTGAAATATTACCTTCAACTCCTAGAACATCTCATATGCTCCATGACGTTCAAAACATCTTTGAAGTCCTGATTCTAAGCCGTAAAGCATGGCACGCTGAACTATCGAGTAGTCATCAGATCGAGCTTGCCAGACATTCAAAACATCAACATCTGCTCCTGCAGCAGGCCTTTCACCTAGTGGTGCATCAAGGACATAATTCTTCTATGGAGCAATGAGGATAATCCTCAAGTTACGGACCCGGTCTGTGTAGTTGCTACCATCATCTTTCAACTTAGCTTTCTCCAGGAACACATTAAAATTCAGGGGAACGGTAGCACGGGCCATTGATCTACAACGTAGATATGCAAATACTATCAGGACTAAGGTCATGATAAATTAAGTTCAATTAGTCAAATTACTTAAGAACTCCCACTTAGATAGACATCCCTCAAGTCATATAAATGATACGTGACCCAAATCAACTAATACATGTCCGATCATCACATGAGATGGAGTAGTCATCAATGGTGAACATCTCCATGTTGATCATACCTACTATATGATTCACATTCGACCTTTTGGTCTCCAGTGTTCCGAGGCCATGTCTGTACATGCTAGGCTCATCAAGTTTAACCCAAGTATTCCACATGTGCAAAACTGTCTTGCACCCATTGTATGTGGACGTAGAGTCTATCACACCTGATCATCACGTGGTGTCTCAACACGACGAACTGTAGCAACAGTGCATACTTAGGGAGAACACTTTTACCTTGAAATTTAGTGAAGGGATCAATTCATAATGCTACCGCCGTACTAAGAAAAATAAGATGCATAAAAAGATAAACATCACATGCAATCAAAATATGTGACATGATATGGCCATCATCATCTTGTGCTTTTGATCTCCATCTCTAAAGCATCGTCATGATCTCCATCGTAGCAGCATGGTCGTCTCGCCAACTATTGCTTCTACAACTATTGCTAATGCATAGTGATAAAGTAAAGAAATCACATGGCGTTTGCATTTCATGCAATAAAGAGACAACCATAAAGGCTCCTACCGGTTGTCAGATATCTTACAAAACATGATCATCTCATACAATAACATTTATCGCATCACATCATGTCTTGACCATATCACATCACAACATGCCCTGCAAAAACAAGTTAGATGTCCTCTACTTTGTTGTTGCAAGTTTTACGTGCTGCTACGCGCTTCTAGCAAGAACCGTTCTTACCTACGCATAAAACCACAACGGTGTTTCATCAAGTTTGTTGTTTTAACCTTCTTCAAGGACCGGCCGCAGTCAAATTCGATTCAACTAAAGTAGGAGAAATAGACACCCGCCAGCCACCTTTATGCAAAACTAGTTGCATGTTTGTCGGTGGAACTGGTCTCATGTGCGTGGACATGTAAGGTTGGTCCGGGCCGCTTCATCCCACAATGCCGCCGAATCAAAAGACGACGTGGTGGTAAGCAGTATGACTATCACCTCCCAGAACTCTTTGTGTTCTACTTGTGCATATCATCTACGCATAGACCTGGCTCATGATGCCACTGTTGGGAATCGTTGCATGGAAAACAAAAAAAATTCTACGCACACAAAATGATCTATCAGTGGAGATGCATGGCAACGAGGGGGAGAGTGTGTCTACGTACCCTCATAGACAGTAAGCGGAACGTTTCTCAACCTCCGTGTTCTACGCCCCTTCAGCTCGGTGACGGCCCTCGCCTTCTTGATCCAGCAAGATGTCGAGGTAGTAGATGAGTTCCGTCAGCACGACGGCGTGGTGACGGTGATGGTGAAGTGATCCTCGCAGGGCTTCACTTAAGCACTATGAAAATATGACCGGGGGAGTAAACACTGGTGGCGGGGGGGGGGGCGCACACGGCTAAACAATTGCCTGGTCTGTGTTAGGGCGCCCCTCCCCACATATATATAGGTGGGAGAGAGAGGGGAGGCAGCCAGGAGGCGCCTAACTAGGCTGAATCCTACCCCATGGCCGATGCCCCCTGCCATATTTGCTAGAGGGGGAAGGAAAGAGGGGGGGAGAAAGGGAAGGGGGAGGCCGAATCCCCCATTTCCTTTCTCTTCCCCTCTTTCCTTCTTCCTTTGGTTCAGCCCATATGGGGCACGCACCAGCCCCTGGTGGCTGGTGTGTTTCCCCTCTTGGCCCATAAGTCCCATATCTTTTGCCGGGGGTGCCCGGAACCCCTTCCGGTGACCCGATATGTACCTGGTACCCTCCAGAACACTTTCAGTGTCCGAATATCATTGTCCTATATATCAATCTTTACCTCTCGACCATTTCGAGACTCCTCGTCATGTCCGTGATCTCATCCGGGACTCCAAACCACATTCGGTCACCAAATCACATAACTCACATAATATTATATCGTCATCAAATGTTAAGCGTGCGGACCCTACGGGTTCGAGAACTATGTAGACATGACTGAGACACCTCTCCAGTCAATAACCAATAGCGGAACCTGGATGCTCATATTGGCTCCTACATATTCTACGAACATCTTTTATCGGTCGAACTGTTATGACAACATACGTTATTCACTTTGTCTATCGGTATGTTACTTGCCCGATATTTGATCGTCGGTATCTTCATACCTAGTTCAATCTCGTTACCGACAAGTTTCTTTACTTGTTCCGTAATACATCACCCCGTGACCAACTCCTTAGTCGTTTGCATGCAAGCTTATGATGTGTATTATCGAGAGGACCCAAAGATACCTCTCTGATACTTGGAGTGACAAATCCTAATCTCGATCTATGCCAACTCAACAAACTCCTTCAGAGATACTTCTAGAGCATCTTTATAATCACCCAGTTACGTTGTGACATTTCATAGCACACAAGGTATTCCTCGGTATTCAGGAGTTGCATAATCTCATAGTCAAAGGAATATGTGTAAGTCATGAAGAAATCAATAGCAATAAAACTGAGCGATCATTATGCTAAGCTAACAGATGGGTCTTGTCCATCACATCATTCTCCTAACGATGTGATCCTGTTATCAAATGACAACTCATGTCTATGGTCAGGAAACCTTAACCATCTTTGATCAACGAGCTAGTCTAGTAGAGGCACAATAGGGACACGGTGTTTGTTTATCTATTCAAACATGTATCAAGGTTTCCGATAAATACAACTCTAGCATGAATAATAAACCTTTATCATGACTAAGGAAATATAAAATAACAACATTATTATTGCCTCTAGGGCATATTTCCTTCATAAAGATGGTGATATTTGAGTCATGCTAGTGAGTACTTGTGGATTGGTAGAAATACTTGTGTTAGATTTTGTGATTCCCGTAGCATGCACGTATGGCGAACCGTTATGTGATGAAGTTGGAGCATGATTTATTTATTTATTGTCTTCCTTATGAGTGGTGGTTGGGGATGAGCGATGGTATTTTCCTACCAATCTATCCCCCTAGGAGCATGCACGCAGTATTTTGTTTCAATAACTAATAGACTTTTGCAATAAATATGTAAGTTCTTTATGACTAATGTTGAGTCCATGGATTATACGCACCCTCGCCCTTCCACCATTCCTAGCCTCTCTAGTACCGTGCAACTTTCACCGGTACCTTACACCCACCATATACCTTCCTCAAAATAGCCATCATACCTACCCATTATGGCATTTCCATAGCCATTCCGAGATATATTGCCATGCAACTTTCCACTTCCGCTTATTATGACATGCTTCACCATTGTCATATTGCTTTGGATGATCATGTAGTTGGCATCGTATTTGTGGCAAAGCCACCTTTCATATTTTTTATACATGTCACTCTTTATTCATTGTACATCCTGGTACATCGCCAGAGGCATTCATATAGAGTCATTTTTTTGTTCTAGAATCGAGTTGTAATTCTTGAGTTGTAAGTAAATAAAAGTGTGATGATCTTCATTATTAGAGCATTGTCCCATGTGAGGAAAGGATGAAGGAAGCTATGATTCCCTCATAAGTTGGGATGAGTCTCCGGACTTTACAAAAAATAAAAGAGGCCAAGAAGCCCACCAAAATAAAAAATGAGAGAAAAGAGAGAAGGGGCAATGTTACTATACTTTTTCCACACTTGTGCTTCAAAGTAGCACCATAATCTTCATGTTAGAGAGTCTCCTATGTTGTCACTTTCATATACTAGTGGGAATTTTTCATTATAGAACTTGGCTTGTATATTCCAATGATTCCTCAAATTGCCCTAGGTCTTCGTGAGCAAGCGGGTTGGATGCACACCCACTTAGTTTCTTTTGGAGCTTTCATAAACTTATAGCTCTAGTGCATCCGTTTCATGGCAATCCCTATCCACTCACATTGATATCTATTGATTGGCATCTCCATAGCCCGTTGATATGCCTAGTTGATGTGATACTCTCTCTTTTTGTCTTCTCCACAACCACCGTATTCTACTCCACCTACAGTGCTATATCCATGGCTCAAGCTCATGTATTGCGTGAAAGTTGAAAAGGTTTGAGAACATCAAAAGTATGAAACAATTGCTTGGATTTTTCATCGGGTTTGTTCATGATTTAATACTTTGTGTGATGAAGATGGAGCATAGCCAGACTATATGATTTTGTAGGGATAACTTTCTTTGGCCATATGTTATTCTAAGAAGACACAATTGTTTTCTAAGTATGCTTGAAGTATTATTGTTTTTATGTCAATATTAAACTTTTGTTTTGAATCCTATGGATCTGAACATTCATGCCACAATGAAGAAAATTACATGGATAAATATGTTAGGTAGCATTCCATATCAAAAATTCTGCTTTTATCATTTACCTACTCGAGGACGAGCAGGAATTAAGCTTGGGGATGCTTGGTACGTCTCCAACGTATCTATAATTTTTTTGTTCCATGCTATTATATTATCTGTTTTGGATGTTTTATATGAATTAATATGCTATTTTATATCATTTTGGGACTAACTTATTAATCTAGAGCCAGTGCCAGTTTCTGTTTTTTTCCTTGTTTTTGAGTTTTGCAGAAAAGGAATACCAAACGGAGTCCAAATGGAATGAAACTTCACAATGATTTTTCTTGGACCAGAAGACACCCAGGGGACTTGGAGTCCAAGTCAGAATAGCCACGAGGTGACAGCAAGGGTGGAGGGCGCGCCCTAGGGGAGCGTCCCCTACCTTGTGGGCCCCTCGGCGACTCCCTGACCTAGCTCTTTGTCCTATATATTCACATATATTCCAAAACCCTCAGGGGAGTCGACGAAAATACTTTTCTGCCGCCGCAATCTTCTATTCCCGTGAGATCCCATCTTGGGGCCTTTTCCGGCGTCCTACCGGAGGGGGATTCGATCATGAAGGGCGTCTACATCAACTCTATTGCCCTTCTGATGAAGCGTGAGTAGTTTACTTCATACCTACGGGTCCATAGCTAGTAGCTAGATGACTTCTTCTCTCTCTCTCTCTTTGATTCTCAATACCATGGTTTCCTCGATATTCTTGGAGATCTATCCGATGTAATCTTCTTTTGTGATGTGTTTGTCGAGATATGATGAATTGTGGATTTATGATCAGCTTATCTATGAATATTATTTGAATCTTCTCTGAATTCTTATATGCATTATTTGATATCTTTGTATTTCTCTTCGTACTATCGGTTTGGTTTGGCCAACTAGATTGGTTTTTCTTGCAATGGGAGAGGTGTTTAGCTTTGGGTTCAATCTTGCATGATTTCACCCAGTGACAAAGTAGCGGTAGCGAGACACCTATTTAATTGTTGCCATCGAGGATAAAAAGATGAGGTTTTCATTATATTGCTTGAGTTTATTCCTCTACATCATGTCATCTTACTTAAGGCCTTACTCCGTTCTTTATGAACTTAATACTCTAGATGCATGCTGGATAGCGGTCGATGTGTGGAGTAATAGTAGTAGATGCAGGCAGGAGTCAGTCTACTTGACACGAACATGATGGCTATATGCATAATCATTGCATTGGATATCGTCATAACTTTGCGCTTTTCTGTCAATTGCTCGACAGAAATTTGTTCACCCACCGTATTATTTGCCTTCGTGAGAGAAGCCTCTAGTGAAACCTATAGCCCTGGGTCTATTTTCCAACATATTTGTTTCCGATCTACTATTTTGCAATCTTTTATTTTCAGATCTATAGACAACAAAAACCCAAAAATATTTTATCTTTTGTTTAGTTTTATCTATCTCTATCTGATCTCACCTTTGCAAGTGATCGTGAAGGGATTGACAACCCCTTTATCGAGTTGGGTGCATGTGTTTGATTGTTTGTGTAGGTGCATCTATTGGGTACTTGCGCATTTCTCCTACTGGATTGATTCCTTGGTTCTTAAGTGAGGGAAATACTTATCTCTACTGTGCTGCATCACCCTTTCCACTTCAAGGGAAAAACCAACTCAAGCTCAAGAAGTAGCAATCCCCGCCAGAAGAGATGGATATATGATAACCCACAAGTATAGGGGGTTGTTTGTAGCCTTCTTCGATAAATAAGAGTGTCGAACCCAACGAGGAGCTAAAGGTAGAACAAATATTCCCTCAAGTTCTATCGACCACCGATACAACTCTACGCACACTTGACGTTTGCTTTAGCGGAAACAAGTATGAAACTATTTTGCAAGAATAAAACTACGAGTACTTGCGAGAATAAAACTAGGAATAAATTGCAAGGTAATAAAAGTGGATAACTTTTGTCAACAAGAAAGTCATTTGTCCCTAGGCAATTGATAACAAGTACCGGTAATCATTCTTGCAATTTTATATGAGGGAGAGGCATGAGCTAACGTACTTTCTCTACTTGGATCATATGCACTTATGATTGGAACTCTAGCAAGCATCTGCAACTACTAAAGGTCATTAAGGTTGTGAAACCCAACCGTAGCATTAAGTATCAAGTCCTCTTTATCCCATACGCCATAACCCACTTATCCGCGTTTGGGATGTTGTCATCCCCTGCAACACTGGCAATAAGCAAACCATAAACATATTGCAACACCCTACGGCGGGGCCCCTCACGTTTGTGCGATACGAAGGGCACCGTAGGACAGTACCATAAATAAAATATACAATCATACCAACCAAGATCATGATTAATCCACAGGACAAAACGGATCTACTCAAACATCATAGGATAACCATAGATCATTGCGAAATAATATATGGAGTTGAGAACCATGTTTAAGTAGAAATTACAGTGAAGAGAAGGGGTGTTACACCTCTACATAGAGGGGGAGAGAGTTGGTGATGACGGTAGCAAGATTGTTGATGTAGATCACTGTCACGATCCTAGCCCCGGCGGCGTTCTGGCGCCACTGGGAGAGAGCCCCCCCCCCTCCTCCTCCTTCTTCTTCTTCTTCCTTCGCCTCCCCCCTAGATGGGAGGAGAGTTCTCCCTCTGGTCCATGGTCTCCATGGCGGCGGAGGGGCGGGAGCCCCTCCGAGATTGGATCTCCCTCTCTGTTCTCATTTGTTTCGCGCTCCTCAGATCTGGCCAAAAACCGTTTCTTATATTTCGGCTGATCCGTAACTCCGATTGCGCTGAGATTTTAACACGATTTTTTCTGGATATAAGCTTCCTTGCGCCCGAAGTAGAGCTCCAACCGACGTTCGAGGAGGGCACAACCCAACACCATGCGCCAGGGGCCTATGGCGTGCCCTAGTGTCTTCTGGGCTGTGTGGGCCTCCATTTGCGGTGATTCCAACTCCCAAAAATCACATATATTCCAAAATAATTCTCCGTAAAATTTTATTGCATTTGGACTTCGTTTGATATGGATTTTCTGTGAGACAAAAAACATGCAAAAAACAGGGACTGGCACTAGGCACTGGAACAATAGGTTAGTCCAATAAATCATATAAAAAGTTGCCAAAAGTATGTGAAAGTTATGTAATATTGGCATGAAAAATCAAAAATTATAGATATGACAGAGACGTATCAATATAACATCATTACTACCTTGTTGTTCCGTTAGTGGCGGATCTCATTGCTCCCCCTGATGTGCAACACCCTCACCTCGCTTTCGTGAATACACCTTTAGATGCTCCTCCTGCTCTATTGTCCACCTCGGCACAGTACCAATCTGAGACGTCGAACGCTTCCACAAATACACGTTTAGCTGCTCCTCTTGCTCTGGTATCCACCTCGGCACACTACCAACCCGAGCCGGTGCCAGTGTGCCAATCTGCACATCACCGATGGAAGTCGATGCTTCTATCACAGGAGCCACATGAGTTACTATGGAGTCATCTGTTGCGTGAGGTGGCTGATGCATCGTCTGCTGTGTGCCACTATTCTCCCCCTCTTGACCAATTTCCAGTTGGATACATTGGTCAAGGTATTCAAACAAGACACTTGGATCAGTTTTCTCACCATAGAAAGGTTCCGATTCACGAAACGTAACATCCATGCTCACAAATGTCTGCCTCTCAGATGGACTCTAGCATTTGTACCCTCTTTGTCATGAAGAATACCCAACAAAGATGCATTTGATGGCCCGAGGATCCAATTTGTTGATTGATGGCCTATGATCATGAACAAAACAAGTGGAACCGAACACCTTGGGAGGAACAGGAAATTTATTTTCTGCGAAAACCAACTCACATGGTGATTTCATACCTGTCACTCGGGATGGTGTGCGATTGATCAAGAAGGTGTCCATCATGAAAGCTTCACTCCACAGGAACGTGGGGACATTCATGATGAACATCAATGCTCGGGCCACCTCTAGCAGGTGGCAGTTTTTCCTCTCTGCCACCCCATTTTGAGATGGTGTGTTAGGGCAAGATCTTTGATCCAGGATGCCCTTGTCTGACATGAAGGCACCAATGGCCTTGTTAACATACTTGGTGCCATTGTCAGAACTGAGTGCTTGAATTTTCACATTAAATTGAGTCTGAACAAGTGCATAAAAGACTTTGAAACACTTCATCTTTATGTTTCAGGAGATAGACCCAAGTCATCCGAGAATGATAATCAATGAACGTAATAAAGTACTTCATACCACTGACAGATAACACTGGACAAGTCCATACATCAGAGTGGATCAACACAAAAGGAGATATGCACCTGACCCCTTACTCACATATGAGTTTCTGGTATGTTTACCAAACTCACATGCATCACATTTCAGCTTTCTCTTGTCCACACCACTCATTACATCAGGAAATACTTGATACATTTTGTCAAAAGGCACATGTCCCATCCTACAGTGATGGATCAATGCTCTAGTCTCCTTGTTCTCAGTAATTGAAGCTAGCATGTCCCATCCCTCCTGGTCCAGCATGCAACGGTCCATGTACCATAGCCCCCTACGCCTTGTTTCAGTCCCAGGACTCCTGCCCGCCAATCTCTCCTGGATCAAGAACACAACTTTGTCAAGAATTATTCAGCAATCTATTTGGTCAACCAAAGCACTCAGGCACACTAAGTTCACAGGAAAAGCAGGCACATGCAACACTGAGGATAATTCAATACTTGGCGTGCAGTTAACTATCCCAACACATGTGATGGGTTGGATTGTGCCATATGTTGTGTAAATGTTTTGCTGATGTGCAAGAGAGTGCACTACAAAAAAAGACACATCCATGACATTTTGGGCCAAACGATTTTTTTTCTGCCATACATATGACACTTCTATGACGATAATTGTGACAAAACCCGGTATCATCATAGATGTGGTGGGCTCCTACTTCTATGACCAAAAATCATGACAGAAAATGGGCTTTTCGTCCTGGGCGGGCCAGAGACGCAGCTGCATGACATTCTTTGGGCCGTCCATGACGGAAAAAACCATGGTAGAAGCAAGGGGGAGGAAAATTTCGGGGAGTTCCCGGTTACAGTGGGAGGTCGGGGCCGAGCGATGCGCATTTCTCTCGTACACGTACGCGTGTGTGTGCGAGGCGTTGGCTCTAACTGAACCCGAGCGAGGCGTTGGGCTCTAACTGAACCCGAGCGATTGCACTGCAGGCTACGCGTTACTCAACCCGAGCGGTCGATCGATGGCTGTTAACTGAACCCGATCGAGCGATTCCTTCACTACTGCAACTAACTGAAGCCGATCGATGGGATGAACAGTGAGCGTTGTTGGGGGGGGGGGGGGGTTGGATGAACAGTGAGTGGTGGCGTTGCCTCTGGATGAACAGAACCCCGTGGTGTGGTGGAGGGCTGGATGAACAGTAGACGGTGGAGGGGTTCCCGTGGAAGGGTGGATGAACAGGACCCCGTGGTGTGGAGGGCTGGATGAACAGTAGACGGTGGAGGGGTGGTTGAACAGGACCCCGTGATGTGGAGGGCTGGATGAACAGTAGACGATGGAGGGGTGCCCGTGGAGGGGTGGTTGAACAGGACCCCATGGTGTGGAGGGCTGGATGAATAGTAGACGGTGGAGGGGTGGTTGAACAGCAGCCGGTGGAGTAGCGCGCGGTGGAGGCTGGATGAACAGGAGCCCGTGGCGGTAGGATGAACAGGAGCCTGTGGAGGCTGGAGGAGGTCGACAGTGGAGATGAATAGTATCCCGTGGAGTCCTGTTTTGCGGTACGCCACACCCCTTCCGATGAACAGGACCCCCATTTCGACCGTAGCGCTCCAACACAAGTCTGTTTCGTCCGTTTTGCAGTACGCCACACCCCTCCCGATCAACAGGACCCCCGTTTCGACCGTAGGAGGTCCGTTTCCTCCGTTTTGCGGTATGCCAGACCCCTCCCGATGAACAGGATCCCGTTTCGAACATGGCCGGTCGAACACAAGGCCGTTTCCTCCGTTCTGCGGTACGCCAGGCCTCGTTTCCATTGCCTGTTCCGTCCAAGCCCTCCCGATGAACACGACGCATTCTGTTGCCTCCCCATGAACATGACGCATTCCGTTGCCTCCCCATGAACACGACGACGACGCTATTTCTCCATTCCGACCCAGCCATGTACACGAGCCCTGACCGTATGTATGCGCGAGTAGGCGTTCGAGACCCCGCCCGTATGTACACATACGTGGCCGTATTTTCTTTCTTGCACCCTGGCCGCTATACGTACGTGTACATGCTATGTGCGCCTCTACTACGACACGTGCGCACCTCTACTACGACACGTGCGCGGCTCTACATCGACCAGTATGTACATACACGTTCGCTACCAGAGTGACAACGCTATGTACACTTCGACCAGGTGGGTCCTGACTGTCACACACTTCCTTTCCTGCGAAGATGTAGCTGGTCGGTCCCAGCAGTCGGGGGGCGAATCATTTTTTTGCCCGGATGCACTTCCTTGCGTGCGAAGATGTAGCTGGTGGGTCCAAGTAGTCGGGGGCATGGTGGGTCCCAGCAGTCAGGGGGGCGAATCATTTTTTTTCGGACGCAGTTCCTTGTGTGCGAAGATGTAGCTCGTGGGTCCCAGCAGTCAGGGGGCGAATCATTTTTTTGCGAAATACGGTGGCCCGTTCGGTGGGTCCCCGCGGTCAAGTGGAGGAATAATTATTTTGCACGTAATAAGGAGGCACTTCCTTGCGGCTGCCGTGGACCCAGCTGTCAGCCTCTCCACGTACAGTACTCTTCCGATGGAAGTCGGTCGTTGACCTCGTTGACCACGCCGCGCCGAGAGCACCAGGGCGGTGGTCTGGACGACGGTGAGGCCTAGGAAGGGGACGACATGGAGCCGGGGAAGACGCAGCAGTGGAAGCCCACGCGGGGAGGAGTACGAGGGTTCACTGGTTCGGCTGCGGTGTGAGGCTGCCGTCGCCGCAGAATAACAGGGGGAATGGGTGAGTAGAGGGATGGCCTGGACATCGGTGGGAGTAGTACGGGGAGGTGAGGCCTCCGCGGCATCACAGCCGGCCACGGAAGGCAGGAGC
The DNA here is from genome assembly GCA_034509565.1 of Triticum monococcum. Classification (NCBI taxonomy): domain Eukaryota; kingdom Viridiplantae; phylum Streptophyta; class Magnoliopsida; order Poales; family Poaceae; genus Triticum; species Triticum monococcum. The sequence continues at coordinate 453,264,352 of CM067847.1, forward strand.
ACGCGACACGACTGGCGCTGCTTTGGGCGGCTGGAGCAAGAAGACTGGAGGTTGAAGAAGCACTACGGCCGTTGGATGGACATCATACGATCACTGCAGCTAGAATCGTTAATATTGACTAAGTTGACAAAGCCCTTCGTACGCGTTAACTTAGTACGCCCACAGCTCGGATTTGGCAGAGAACATATAGCCCATTTGCGATTTGTAAGAATGTACAACCCATTTTTTAATTCTAATGGAATTTACTACAGCCCATTTACAGTTTGTTAAAAGTACAACCCAACTTCTAGCTAGGACAATGATTAATAATTTCAAACAACCGCTCAAAACAGAATTAAAAAAAATCCCACATTTTGTTGGGATCCGAAATATTTGTATGCGAAATTTCTAGTCAGGTTAAATATAATTTCAAAATAAAATTGTATTACGTTAAAATCCAACGAAATATTGCGCGCGCAACAAGTAATGAAATTAAAATTTTCAAATTCCAAAAATAATATATTTTTCAAACTAATTACGTGTTTGGTGCATAGTAATTGTCCAGTTATTATAATTGCATCCCATTTATTATTTTAAAGTCCATTTTCTTGTTAAGCCTAATGCATACCTCCTAGGAAAGTTTGCAGCCTAGCGGGGCGGAGAATAACAAGTTGATCCGGATATTGTGTACAACTGTCGGCCCAGTTGCATTGCCGATGTTGAAAAAAAGCTATTTTTTATACACACATTAAAAAAATTGTATAGATAAGGAACATTTTTTATACACACATTTAACAATTTTTAAATACATGATTAACACTTTTTAGAACATATTTTTTAGTCAACAGTGGGCCCACAGCGAGCGGAGGAGGTGACAATACACATATTTTTTAAATACATGATTAACACTTTTGCAAAAACAATTAGCCCACAGCGAGCCAATTAGCTCTAGTCGGCCAGCTGTAGGCCGACTGGAATCCAATCGGCCTGCTGTGGGCCGACTAGGCCCAGTCGGCCTGCAGCGGGCAGGCGGTGTATTATTTTTGAAAAAAAATTACCCAACGTAATATTTATGAAAATTAATAAAATAATGTATTATTTAAGAAAAAATAGCGAAAAAATCCTGTGTAGTACAGTACAACCTAACATGGTTACTCAACCCACATTCAGCGACGCTGGAATGGCCCAAACAAGGCTTCTGTACAACTTTTTGAAGTCACCGAGCTCAATTAATAACTTTAGAAAAAAGTTAGATTACCGTGGAACCTAATTAAAAGCTGTCACGAGCAAATAAATAATTCAACGGGTCCCACTTGTGCATGTGTGCGCGCGCGTGCGCGCGCGCGAGCGTGTGTGTGTGTGTGTGAGAGAGAGAGAGAGAGAGAGACCCATCGGCTGATGCTCGTAAATACATCTTTCAGCCATATGCATTGCTGGCGCTCAGTAAAAACTTATATAGTTGACACAATCATATAGAACATCATAGCACACTGAACTTCCATACAAAAATTTCACGTAGGCGGCACAATCAGGATGGAAGCAGTGGATCGCTATGGGAAGGGCTATGTTGAAACCAACGAAGTTGTACATAACGGTTCATCATCTTTATCAATGACGGGGAAATATCTTGAATGTTGTGCAAAGAAAATAGACAGACAACACAATAAGTTCTCCTAGCACATTAAGTTGACGTACATCCCTTTCTAAAAAAGTCCAGGTACAAAATTAGAACAGGTCACAATCAAATGTACTGGCATATCAGTGCTTCACACCCATAGCTCGGATTTAACTAGTATCTGACAAGATTCAGTTGTTACCTCAAATTAGAGCACATCCAGGCAGCCAGCCCTGCCTCTTCTCCCAAAGAAGCAGGGGCCTCCGCCGCGCGATGGAGTAGGCCATGTGCCATCCATCGTACCGAGCAACACGGGGAAAGCCTGACGTTGACTCCTGTAATGGACGTCGTCGACGGACCCTGGCACCAGCGGCAGCGGCAGGACTTCGATTGATGGATTGACCACTTCTTCGACATGCATGAACACTCGATACAGGTACATCCCTAACGTGGTCCGCGGCGGCCTTGGTGGCAACGAATAGTACAACCCTGGTTCCTGCACCGGTATCTCAACACCAATCACCTTCGGTATGGTGGTCGTCTTCTTCATCCATGCCATAACCGTCAGAGCCCAACTGTCTGGAGGAACAAACATACTTACGAGCTCACCTCCAAGGTCGTTGATAAGCTCGTTCATGGACTCATTGTTCCAAGCACGTTGAGGCATGCCATGGAAGGTAAGCTTAGTTAAAAACTCAAACTCAGAGGGCACCGAGCCCCATCCTGGGTGCCACCGATCAAAGCTCACCAGCGTGCCATCGCAGAACAAACGCCGGGAAGATTCGAACACATGACTGCAGTCGAAAGTTGTCCGGAACCTGAAGAAGAAATCAGCCGGTGGCGGACAGACTTCGACGAGCAAGTCACTTATTTGGATGCCGTGCGCAATGCCAAGAGCTTTGACAAGGTCATCCGGCGAGACGGGAGGCCGGTCGCCGTTGATGGTTACCATCAGCGCTTTGCCAGCAAACTGGTCGTCAAGCGCCGCCATGCCACTGTTGAGCGACAGCATGCAGCGACCGAAGGCAGGACGGACCTCAGGATCTCCAGCTCGGAGATCCGCGTTGACTGGTGACATGATAGTGCGCTTGAGTACAGGGAGTACAGGAGGGGGATTTGGGGGAACTGGAGTAGGAATCGAGATTCCAGAGGTGGGGGAGGGGTGGGAGACTGCGGATGAAAAGGTAGCATGAATTTCGAGCACGCGCCAATATGCTCTCGGTGCGCAAGCGCACGAAAACACCGGTGGCGCCCACATGTCGGCCTAAGAGTCCTTACTCATTCTTTTTTGGAGAGCCCGGCCTTTTTTTCAGGATCTTTTGAGATCCCGGTCTGAGAGTCATAATTGACCTGTTTGGCATTGCGTTACTAGTCGGCCCATATTCAACGACACCTCACTGGCCCAAACAAGTGTACATCATCGAAAAGAAACTGAGCTCAAATTATATAACTTGAAAAAAGGAGATATACTCTGAACACTGGAGAATGGTGATGCCTTCATTTAGCCCACCAGTAGTTCGAGACAATAAACAGTTCGAAACAACGATATATACAACATTCAAACACTGACTAGTGACTACTACTGACATAAACAGCAAGACATGATAGTTCATAAGAAGTCCTGCCACACCACCAAAACGCACCCATCTGCAGCGCTCAGACTCTCGTGATCCAGACAAGAATGACATTCTAAACAGAAGCAACTATTACATAGTAAGAGTGACATAGACGAGGATGACCAAATGACAAGGAATATGCATAACAAAAGAAAGAACTACCCATCCAGAACCAGCAGCAAAGACAACAAAGTCATTCGAAGAGATGATCCAACACCATCATAATTTGCAGCCCCGCTTCAGCGACCAGTGATCCGGAGACACCAGTACTCCACCCTTTCGATGCAACATCCCAATTACCTATCAACCTGAAGGCTCGAACCACATCACTACCTGTCGTAATTGAGACATCCAAGGATCAAAGTTAATCTGGATGCCTTTGTCATTCTCACCTTCTTTTGGCTGCAGGCTGTATCGTTGACAATCAGGGGAGTTTGCTCCCAAACTCCTAGGGCTCACTGTGTAGACTCAGTTTTCCATAGCAAACAGAGCCTCTCTGCCATCAAGGTCCTTGCCAACGGTGATCTCCTGGTTAATCGGATAATTGAGTCCGAGAAACAGAGAGTGTGAACCAAGGATGTTTACCCGCCTCCAACTAAAAAATCCTAAAGGCCCCAACAAGCTGGTATCCTTCTCATAGACGTAACAGCCAATGTCCGGATACTCACGTATTACACGGTGCTTGTATGCAGTGGGGTTTTTGCAATATAACTTTTCCGGCTCATGTGTCCGAATGATCATCAGTCTTTTGCCGTCGTCTGATCGAGCGAGGAACCAGTTGTGCTTCCCTGTTTTTGGCATAGGTGGTGTGATTACAAAGGGCAGTAACTGTAGGGACACTACATCATATCAAAAAGGACAGGCATAGTTAATGTAAGATCAGCATTGTTCAGAGTATGAGTAGGATAATGCAAGAAACAGCATTGATATGTCCCTGTTGGAACTGGGAGGAAAATACAGGGAAATGTATACTGGGTTCAAAAATATAGAAGTGCCATGCATGGTTATACTCATGTTATCTCGCAATCGATTCTTCACAGGAAACTACCACGTCATGCATGTTATGTAATCATGTTCTGTCCTCACAAACAAATTCTTCAAGGTAACTAACAGACCATGCATTGTTATATACTCGTGTTCTGTGGGCAAAATTTTTGTGAGGATATTATTCTAGCCATTGATTGCTGAAGGGCGAATATAGGTATGTACACATGGTAAGCATTGCAGGATTTCACTACTTCCAAATATAGAGTTCTCCATATGCACATTTACTTCACTAATGTATGGTTAGATGAAACCAACAGTGTGGTGCATGTTTCTACATCATGAAAATGAGGAAACTAACATGGCCATTGATACACACTCATATTTAGTAGTAGTATATAGATTACTGTAAAATAAGGATAATTTCCATATATTCCTAACCGTTTGATTATTCGGGGTACAAATTGGCTGTAATGACATGGTCTCAATCGCATGAATTAACTCATTCCAAATATAGCTGATTTACGACGTCTCTAATACATTGCCATAGTTCTACTCAAATTCTGCTCAAACAGAGATATTCCAATCATCACAAAACGTTCAAACAGTGTCATGGCGTCATCATTAACATGAGAGGAAACAACTTACACGCGCCGTCCCAGCAATACGTGGTGCCATCTGCTTTGTCGATAGCGTAGATGATGCCATTGTGTTCAATAGCATCATAGAAGTGTGTATCAGCTTTGACGATGATCCACTGCGAGCCGAGTTGTCTCCAGCTAAAGAAGGCACCGGCGTAAAGATAGGCGAGTCCACGGTCGAACAAGGCAATTAGCTTGAAGTCTGCATAATTCACATGTCGTGTGGGCACTTGGCTGATTACAATGTTCTGCAAAACAAGGTCCGTCCAACTGACGTAGTAACCTAGATAACTTGGACCGCGATGGTAATACTCTATATAATCCAATGGAGGAAGGATAATCTCATGGGATGTCTGGAAGTTCATGAGCACCAACTTTTTACCATCTTCTCTGAAGTCAGCCATCCAGTGGGAGTTCATGCCGACCTAGTACATACCTGCCAAGAGGTTTCAGGCGATGGTGATCAGATTGATGTCGAGGGAAATGATGTACGGCGACCCACTACATACCTCCAAAGAAGTTTCGGCTAATGGAGATCGGATTGAAGTCGAGGGGCATCATGCACGCCTCCGTATCATGGTGAGCCAATCTCGCAAGACCAGATAGCAGCAAGCAGGGTGTCTTGAAAAGCTTAGGCCTCGCTTCGACGATGGCCGTGTGCATGTCCCTCGAGCATGCAGCCAGCCGCAGGGCGCTTAACATATCCATACACGAACAACAGAGGTCGAGGATGTCACTGGGGAGATTGCTCCAATCACGGCTCATATGGATGTTGCGCGGTTCGCGTTCGGCCATGGTGGAGTTTGGAAGGGGGCTTGATTTACGGGGGAGAAGTATGTCGGTGCTGGAGCGGCTAGCGAGGGAATAGTGGTACTGGGGGAGGCGAGTGAGGCGACGGTACACGGGGGCACAGTGAGATGGAGACGAAGAAGGAGATGGAGATGGAGTGGTGCTATGGGAGCGGAGAGGGAGACGAGGCGAGTCGCCAATGTGCTGTACAGCGGCGGTGACAGACTGCACCGTGCACAGGGTGAGGCTGACTTTGGTAACCCGAACACGCCGCCTGGACTAGTGTCTGGCGCAGGGTGTTGTCACTTCACTGTGAGGACCGGATGAATAGTATTTTGACCATCAAGTGTACCACAGTTGTACTACTACTACTACTACTACTAGTAGTAGTACTAGGTACATGAGTACTCCAGTATTGTATAGTGTAAATAGGTCTCCCGTGCTAGCATGCCTGTTCACTTCATCGTTCAGGTATCATCCATATTGCGAGCAGAACCAAATTCTCGTGCATGCCCAATCAACGCTCTGCCGCGATGCATGCAGTGGTTGTTCTGGTGCATCAAGGACGATTTGCAGATCGTTCCACACTTGAGAAGAGGAAAAATGGAAAGGTAGAACGCGGCAACAGAGGAAGAGAACGCTGGCTAACGAGGCTGGGAGGGGATCGAGCAGGAAGTTAATGCTCCACGCCTAAAGGTTTTGGGAAAACCTGATTTTCATAAGGTGACTTATACTCACCTAAACGGAGGGAGTATTCCACTCACGCGCTCAAAAAAAACTACAACACATTTTTTTATCAGTTTGCATAGGTCCCACTTATCAGGAAGGATGGGCACGTACACGAACAGGTACGACTCATCAGTCTACCCGCATAGCCTTTTCGTTTAGTCTACCTAGCCGTCTAATCAACTGCCTGCACACCACTTCTCCCATTTACTTCTCCATCGGGAACCGATTCTCCTCGGCTTCTTCACCTCCCCTTCATCTTCATTTGCATCCAAACCCCACTGCATTCACATTGTTTTAACCTCTTTAAATAATCATCTACTACTTCAGTTAGACTAGCCATCTAATCCTAATTCTCCAAACCATAGCCCTCCGTTCCAGTGGTTCCAAATGGCGATAGAGATCGAGATGCAGGTTTTTAGCATCCAACATGTCCTCGTCGAAGGCTCGATGCACATAGTTGCCACCGTCACCGTCCACCCAAGGGTTGTTTGGCAGTGGATCAACAATGTATCCAACTCCCTCGAAAGGGTAGAGATGAGGGTCATCGGTCTCGACGCAGAGTACATGGAGCGTGCCCCTGGGAAGATCCAGTGTGCCGCCGTCCTTCAGTTGTGCTTCGAAGATGATGTTTTAGTTTACCACATCATACACTCGCCCTCCATACCAGGTGAGCTTCACGATTTCTTGTCTCGGGAGGACATATACTTCTGTGGGGCAGCCATCGAAGGGGACAAACAGAAGTTGGAGCCGTACAACCTTGATTTTAATAACATCGCTGACCTACAAACCAGAATCAAAATTCCTGTAGAAGTTTGTGATAAACATACACCATCCCTATTCGACGTAGAAAATTTTGTGCTCGGTACAAATCTTCAGAAGGGTGACGAAATGGTGGCATTAAGGTCGTCTGGATGGGAGAATTATCCCTTGACGTACGAGCGGATAAAATATGCTGCCCTCGATGCCCGTGTGAGTTTCGAGATAGCTGCAAGGTCCAAAGTAGTAGAATAATACTTGTTCACGTGCTTGAAATATAAACACTCTAGTTTTGATATACATGTGTCAGCAGACATGACAGCTTGTCCATGGAAGTTGAACCACGGCGACCATCACGTTTCTTGTTTCTACCACTAAGCCACTGAAGTTCGGTCCCGTGGGCCCCGAGAGGGAAATGTAACTCCTGCGGCAGGCCTTGTGGTGCTCCCGCAGTACGAGCTCGTGCCAAAACTGGAATTTGTTTCTTACTACTACCAACTAGTACTAGTAAGGTACACGTGCATTGCACGCATGAGATTCTGGTGGTTTGTGCATTATGCTTCTACATGTGGAGCTTTCTGGATTCTAACATGTGGCAAAATTTGGTGGAATGTAAGGTTAGGCAAGTTTGATTAACTTAGGTGAGTATTTGATTCAAGGCACACCTTAGGCAAGCCACACTAAGGCCCGACATGACATACACACAAAAAATGTGGCATGATTCCTTTAGGCTTGCCAACTTGTTTCTCTCGTTTTGAAGAACTAATAACTTTGCCTAAGCGTAGTTGTGGCAAAGTTAGGGTCTGTTTGATTCAAAGGATTTTCATAGGATCTTTGAAGGATTAGAATCCTTAGGAATTTTTCCTACGTTGGTTGTTTGATTCGTAAGATTGAATCATGTAGAATATTTTCCTAAGGATTCATTTGTACTACGTTTCACAGGAATTCTAACATGCACTCGAACCTCTTGAAAGAAATCCTTTGTTTTTCATGTGACACAATCGAACAAACTCAAATCCTATAGGGATCCAATGAACATGCCATTCCAATCCTACTTTTTTCCTATTCCTGTGTTTCTACAATCCTATGAATCAAAGATGCCCTTAGTCATGAATTAATTTCAACCATGGAGTCTTCTAGATTATACATGTGGCAGAATCTGGTGGATGATATCCAACGGCCAGTAGTGCTCGGATTTGCCATCTTTGTACCATCGGATTGGCTTCATCCAACGAACAACTTTCAAAGTTTTTCACACACTATATAGGGGGTACAGATATAGATGTGCCGGTCCGTTGCAATGGATCCAAAGTATATATATCTATTTAGTGGAGTGCACTCTAAACACATTATCTATTTATTTTTCTCTAACCTTCCGTAGCCATGCAACCAAGCCACATAAGCTTCATGGGTGCCCCCCACATCATATTATTCATACTACGTTGATTAAAAAAAGATAAATCACCCAAAACAAGATCTTTCCGTTTTTTGTTCCTACGATGTTGTGCCGTGCACGTACCTACTAGTTTTATAGTGGTAGTACTAGTAATATAGTATTAGGACTACAAACTTGGTACTAGTAGGAGTAGTACTAGTACGAAATGCTCCTAGTCTATCAACGAGCCCCGTCTGACACCAAATTTCTTGGCTTCCATGCTACAGCTAGATCCTCCCCTCGTTTCTTTTTTCCAACCCGGCGGCGGGCGGGGTGTCTATTTGCTCAACGGCGGCTCCACATGAAAGTGAAAATGCTAGGCAACACGCCATCCCTAAGCCATGTGTCGTGCTGGACGGTCCGTGTTGTACTCCTGATTCCCGGGCGTATGGGGGATGCGACACGAACGCGACAACCTTTTCCTTTTACCAGCAATGTGCTCGTGCGTTGCGACGGATCCAAAGTAGTACAATAGTAGTATTTGTTCACAAACTTGAAAGAAATCACTATTGTTTTGATATACTCCTAATATATTACTCCCTCCGTACCTAAATATTTGTCTTTTTTGAGATTTCAAATGGACTATCACATACGGATTATATAGACATATTCTAGTGTTTCTAGCAAGATGCCCGCGCGTTGCACGAAGTTGATGGAAAAGGTAAGCACAACTTATAAATTGACGGATGGAGTACTAGTTACAGTGATGCATATAATGAAGCAAAGGGATCGCACATGTCGGTGTTGACTGGAACGAGAATGCAATAGCACAATAAGAATTAAGGCCACGATGATGCGATCGCAGTGGTGGTTACAGAAGGCAAGAAGAAAGATGGATCCACGATCATACGACCTCCTCCTCCTTAACTTAGTGCGTCGGGCCACCGACCGGCGGCTAAGGAGCGGCGGCTTTTGTGGCGAGGTCAAGGTGCTTCTCAGCAAGAGCATCCAAGGCTTCCAGCCGGTTGAGGAAGGCCAACGTCGTAGCATCCTCACTAGCCTTGTAGATACATATGTACACGATTTCCTCATACACGTGGATGTGTAGGTCGACGAATTCTTACAGGGCAAGGCGCCTCGCGGCGAGCGCGACCTCCAGGTGGACATTCTTCATGGAGTCGGCGGGCAGTTGCAGGGCCACCAGTGCTTGAAAGAGGTTCCGACCATGGAGGCTGATTAGGGTGGCAGGCAATGAGGAGCCCGGGCTTGCGGGCTGGAGGAGTACGGCGATGTCGTCCACGCGCTTCTTGAGGACGGTGAACTTGTTGCTGGTGGCAACGATCATCTGGTCCAACTGAGAGTCGTAGTTGGCGTCGAAGGCGGCCATCCACCAGCCGGTCTCCAACACCATCTGGAGACGATCCTCGGCACCATGCCGCAGGCCGGCGTCGTGGACCATCTGGCGCAGCCGCTGGCCGCTCACGAGAATCGCCGCCATGGGTCTGGAGTGAGCTCTTTTGTGCTTAGTGTTGGTGCTTAGGCAAATGCTTAGGTGCGTACGATGTGGTAGATGCATTGGAATGGAGGGGCACCTTTATATGAGGGCAATGAGGGCAAACTGCGTTGCATTCACATCGTGCAGCCTCTTTTCCCGGACCTCCTCCCATTACTTCCCTCATGGATTAATTGAAGAAGGATGCATTGGTCGTTCAACATATCGGGAACCGCTACTCCCTCCCTCGTCTGCATTAAAGCTGTATCGGGAACTGCGCCGCCCGCTGTCAAATCGAATATTCCCTCCGTCTAGGTGAGTATTAAGTCATCTTACGAAAACCAAATAGTAAACACATAGGCGTGGTGCATTAACTCTCATGTTGTTTCTTATTTTTTGACATAAATAGAGGAATCAACCAAGAAGAGATGTGGGGCTTGTATGCTTTTAATGACTTGAGACTATCAAACATGACATGCAGTGGTCAGTTCGTTGCACAAGAACAAATACAACCCATGTCAGCACACACGCATCTTATATAGCATCACATCCAATGGCCATAAAAGATGAATGAGACCAAATTATATCTCATCTAGATGAGTTCTAGCAAAACTGTATTAATAATACTTAGTACTCCTGCGCCATGTATCATATATTAGTATCATGTAGTACTTTATTTATTTATGAGGTATCCAGATGGCACTGCACCGCCAAGAAAAGAGGGTAACATCAAAATTATGGACTACTTTTTTGAGTATGTTGGTAAGGTCCGGTCATAGTCACTTGTTGAAATCTCTAAAAAGACAAATACTCCCTCCGTCCGGAAATACTTGTCATCAAAATGGATAAAAGGAAATGTATCAAGGCGTATTTCAGTTTTAGATACATCTCTTTTTATCCATTTTGATGACAAGTATTTTCGGACGGAGGGAGTAGAAAACAGAGTTGGTGATGATGGTGTGCGTGGCATCCTACAATATAGGCCATCGAATTTATATCTAACGGATAGGAAAGAAACTATGGAAATTTTGCAAAAATATACCCACACGTCTCTCCACGTTCGCAAATAAGGCCTTCCCTCGTTCAACCTTTTCTCTCACAAGATAAACTACTCATACAAATGCATCTCGACGTTCCGTGCAACACATGGGCAGCTAGATTATTTCTTTTAAAATAGTTGCTGCAATAATTGGGTTGAAGTGATATATTTTATGTCTGCCCCGAATGATTTCAGATTCACTAGTAGTAACAAAGAAAAGGTTGCCTTGTTAATTAACAGAAAACGGGGTGAAAACTATCACATGAGGCCGGTAAAAACAAGGCACACTAGATTCAGCGTCATCGTCACTACAGCTGTGCGCGCACGAGAAGTCTACATATCGAGGGGGCTACCGAGCGAGGCACCGAGACACAATGTTTGAGAGAGAAACCAATTGACAGGTTATGATCAGATTGAGTTGTCACCCTTCTGCTATCATTGTTGGGGGAGGAAGGGAGACAAAGACGTATCGAGAGTGTGCGCGGTAGGCACAGAGGCACAACTAGCGAGTGTGTGTGTGTGTGTGTGTGTGTGTGTGTGTGTGTGTGTGTTTGTGTGTGTGTTTGAAAGAGGAGTAGATAGATTATTATCAAGATCGATGTGCCACCCTACTAGCTCCTTCGGTGCCGGGTAGTGTGTGTGTGTATGTTTGAGAGAGAAGCCAGCCGATAGATTAGTATCAAGATCGAGGTGTCACCCTACTCCTTTGGTGTTGGGAAGTGTGGGTGTGTGTGTGGGGGGGGGCAGTGATACTCACATACCTCTACTCTTATAAAAAACAGAGTTGGTGATGATGGTGTTCCTGCCATCCTGCAATATAGGCCATCCAATTTATATCCGACGGACAGGAAGGAAACTATGGCAATTTTGCAAAAATATACCCACACCCCTCTCCGCATTTGCAAATAAGGCATTCCCTCGTTCATCCTTTTCTCCCACAAGATAAACTTCTCATACAAATGCATCTTGATGTTCCATGCAACGCATGGGCATCTTGCTAGTAGGGAGAAGAAGTTTGTGTGACACATATCTAGCTATATTAAGGGATAGGTAGATAGCATATGTGTGAGAGACATTAGTGGCTGTGGGTGGGCGGAATCAAAGGGGTGGGCGTGTTAGACATAGAGAGCGTGTGTGTTTCTGTGTGAGAGACTTGTAGGATGGGGTACAAAGATGAATTTAACCCTGACGGAGGGAGAGAAATACACGAAGTGCGCGTGTGTGATTCCGATGCCCATGGGGAAATGAGATATGTATGCGTGTGAGAGAGATTGCACAATTCATTCATGTATCACTATCTAGCGATCGTGGATGTGCATCGCTTGACCATAAGTCAATATCTACTTCATATCGTGGCCAAAGGTACAATATCGATTCAACGCTATAAAGATTGGACACTCACATATCACATTTTTTTATATTTAAATAAGCCTTTTTAGTTGTGCATGCCAAAGTTACAGTGATGTTTGTTCAAACAACCAATGTAGCTATCATGAACATGCACCATTGTTACTCTTGCATTCAAATTCATTAGTCTTGGATGATTTAAGTTTCTATTTTGAAGTAATATATGTAATATTCATATATGAATTCAATGGGTACACAATTTATGAAATGGAGGCTATGTAATCATATGAGGTAACACTTTTAAGTAGCTGACTACAATATCCATTTCTTTTTGTGCGCCTCTACACCAACACGTCAATGCATTATGTTTAAAGTAAATAACCAATGGCACTAAATTATCTATTTACACAAGAAATACATAGGCTGAGCATTTGATCCCTTTTTTTGTGAACGCGCCACTACACCCGTACGATTGGTCGCGCCCGTGTGAACGTCCAAGTTATCGGCGCATCTTCCCGAGTTATTGTCTTTTTTCTGGGGTGGACTTCACACCAGTTATTAACTGCTGATGCGTGCCCCGTGTACAGAGTCTAGCATGACCTTCCCGCTAGCACGGTCCAAAATTAGTTGAAACTAGATACGAACGATCCCGCGGGCGGCAAAATCTCCCGCCTCCTTCTAAAATTTCCGCCACCTTAGTCTTTAGCATGCGAAATCCCCCTTTTGTCCTTGGTGCACGGAGACCAACAGTTACAATACCGCCCTCATCTACATGATAGGTCGGGGCTGCTTTGGTAACTTCCGATTCCCCCACTACACGGCACCCCCATTCCCTCTCCCCCTCCCGCAAAAACGACTAACTCCACAGCACCAGAGCATCTTACATCACGCCGTCCGTACTTCATCGCCCTTTCTCCCCTGCCCTCTCGAAACCCTAGACTGTTCATCCACCGGCGTACCATAGCCGATTCACTGCCAGCTGCGTCCACCTCGCTGGATCTGCTTCTGCGGCCGCATCTACCCCTCCCACCTCCCCTAGAAACAAGTATACTGCTCATCCACCACTATACCATAGCCCATAAAGTGTCGGCCTTGTCCACGGCGCCGGATCTGCTTCGCCGGTACTCTCGTCAACCGTGGCGCATCTGCAGCGGCTCATTCGTACTCCCCACTGGAGATGCTTCGTCCACACCCCCCGGAGCCTCCCCACCGACGCCCCCGTCGACGGCCTCTGATCCTCTTCGCCGACACCTTCCTCAACCCTACCGGAGCTGCTTCGCCGACACCTTCCTCAACCCTACCGGAGTAGCTTCGCCTATATCATTCTCAACCCTACCGGGCCACTTTGCCAACTCAGAAGTCCACGGCCTCAGATCCGCTTCCTCGCACCCGCATCCAACCTACCAGAGCAGCTTCTGACGCCCCATCCACGGCCGCAGATCCGCATCGTCGACACCACCCTTAATCCAACCACCGCAGCAGCTTCTGGCGCCCCGTCCACAGCCGCAGATCCGCATCGTCGACACCATCCTTAACCCAACCACCGGAGCAGCTTCACCTACGCCCTCGTCCACGGCCATAGATCCGCTTCGTCCACACCGTAGTCCACCCTACTGGAGCCGCTCCACAAACACCCTACTCGACAGTTCTAGATCTCCTTACTAGACCCCGACAGCCAGCGCAATGTCATCACCCTCGATGTTTCTAACCTGATTCCCACAGTCTGGAGAGATGCCAAGCACCCGCCACGGCCTAGGTATTTGTCACCTTTAAACCCGTCCAGCATCACCTGCCCGATGTACTTCAAATATACGAACCGATCGCTGTTACCTGTTATGCAGCTGGCAAAAACTACAAGGACGATGTTTCTTCTGGATCTAACAGCTTGGCCAACCAAGATCCTCGACTGAGGCATTGCTATGATCTTGTAAGTGCGTCTCTCTCTCTCTTGTATTGTTCTGTGCCTGCCAGCGTGCTTTGCTAGGATTTTCGACCAGTAATCCCTTTGTGCAGACAATGATTTCTACTACTGGCTGCTAAATTAGATATGTAGATGTCATACATGATACTACCTCATACCTTCGTTCCTAAATATAAGTCTTTCTAGAGATTCCACTATAGGCTACATACGGAGCAAAATGAGTGAACCTACACTCGAAAATGCATCTATATACATCTGTATGTGGTCCATACTATAATTTCTACAAAGACATATATTTAGGAACAGGGGCAGTACATTACACAAAATCATAGGTGGCATGTAGGAATTCCAGTGCACTACATTAGGCTCCCTTAGAGTGCCTGCTAGTCCAGCATACAGAGTCATGGCTAGTTTATGGTACGCACACAATCGTTAATTGGTGGTTTAAATATGCGCAAGGGATATGCAATGTAGTATCATGTAGAGATGTCTGAAATTAGCCGTGTCAACTTGCAGATAGGGTTACACAATGAAAAAGTACAAGATGTATGTGGCAATTTCATGGAACATCGCAAAAAAAGGAGAGGCAGCGGTGAGCCTATACAGTGTGCCATGGTACGTCACTCCTCCATTGCAATCATCGTGACATGTTATTTGTATGCCAGTTCTATTAGCCAAGTCTCTTAGGGACAGTTATTACGAGTTATCCTAAGAAAATAAGCACCTGTGAATATAAGCTCCATGTAATAAGCCAACCAGTTCTTTTCATTGCGTTTTTAGCTTATCTTTGGTATGATCAGTGGAAAGTCTAGATTGCATTATATTTTTTTTCATTTTGCTTCCCATATGGAAATTAATTTGACTTGCAAACATCACAAATTGAACCCAGTGCAGTAATTAATATGATAGGAAAACAGACCATCACTATTTGCTCAAAATGCAAATACAAAGATACCATCTACTTGGCACAATCTACTTTGGACAATGTTTTCCATAGAGATCCCATTGCCTAATTTAAACAAAGAATGCATGACCCACATTTAAATGAAGAACAATTATTTATTGAAATTCGATGGTCCAAGTGGCTGGTTATTATCGTATAGCAGCACCACCTGAAAGCATCATATAGCAGTAGCAGCAGCTCATAGCAACTCATCATACATCAGCAGCAGTCTGCAATTCATCATATACCAGCAGCAGCTCATAGCAATTCATCATATAGCAGCAGCAGGAGCAACTCATAGCAATTCATCATATAGCAGCAGCAGGAGCAGCTCATAGCAATTCATCATATAGCAGCAGTAGGAGCAGCTTGTAGCAACTCATCATATAGCAGCAGCAGGAGCAGCTTGTAGCAACTCATCATATAGCAGCAACAGCAGCTCATAGCAATTCATCATATAGCGGCAGCAGCAGCTCATAGCAACTCATCATACAACAGCAACAACTCATAGCAATTCATCATATAGCAGCAGCAGGAGCAGCTCATAGCAATGCATCATATAGCAGCAGCAGAAGCAGCTCATAGCAATTCATCATATAGTGGAAAGGGGAGAGGAGATGCAAGCGGACAGGGCACTGAATGCTTGCGTGTTTGTTTTTACTTGAGGGTTGGGTGTGACATGGGCTTCAGCAGTTGCATTTTGAGTGTAATATAGGCAGACAACAGAGTCATTTCACTATTCCCCTTCCCTTCAATTTTTAGTGAGGTTCTACCCGGAACACCTCCCTCCAAAGCGAAATTAGTTAAGCCCAAGCCCATAACTCAAAAATGACTTCTTTACATCTTTTATGGCTTATTTTGACAACATGCCCTGAAAAGGCGGAATCAAACTGGCCCTTAACCTGCAATTCAATTGTGTGTGCAATGATGAATCACTCCTGCCTGCTATCTGTACATTTAGGCATCATCATACATGGCATAACATAATACATGTGCATTCCATTATAGAATCTGGAATATGCAATGTTTATGTTAGTTCATACGTTGCACATGATGTTTAAATGCCCCTTAAATCTGGTCAGTCAAGTGATGGTCTTTAAGCCTCCTTCTTTGCTTCTTTTCTTGATATGTAAGATTTGCTCACACATCTATTCAATTGCTTGTTTGCATCAGCCAGCCATACTAGGACTGATTGCTTTGATTACTTGCTGTTCTTGACATAACACTCTAACAGAGCTTGTCAACGATTTAAACACTAAGGGCTGCTGTAGTGGGGCCTTGTCTAACTCATAGGTGACATAAAGGTTTGGTTGTACACTACAGTAGGCTCTCCAAGAGTACCTGGAGATCCAGTTCGAAGGTATGCCTAGTTTCTACATAGTGCAGACATAGTAAATGCTCATTTCATTGTGTGCAAGTGCAAGAGATGCGACATGTTTCATTATGTGGTGTTGTTTTGTTATAATCTCATTCTTTTGTGTTCACAGACTGGAAAGTATGCATATTTATCTTCGAAGGAGACGAGTAACTAGTTTGTGTCACCTTGCAAAGGGGGTGCAATGAAGATAAGATTGAGGATTTCCAAGTGCAAGATGTTAGGAAGGAGCCTTGCAAGAGAAGTAGGAGCTGCACTGAGCCTCTTCAACCTGCTAAGGTAAGTCACTATATGCAACTCAACAGTTCAATTCCTTGTTTGTTTCAGGCATAGTTAATTTTCTCTTTTCAATTGCTTTATTTGTCCTCAGTTAATGAGATGCCCAAATAATCATGCCTGATGTTCGGTACTTGTATCACTATTAGTTGACATAATTAAAGGTCTTACCATTTAATTACTCTGTCAAAGTGTGCCTGAAGCTTTGAAGTCTATTAACCAACTATTATTGCATGAGGCTCACAATCTAGTTTATACTACGCTAATGATTGCATAGTTTTGCCTGCTGAGTATGTTTGTATGAAACCCTCTGTTGTTCATTATGCTCCCTAAGACTTTAATTGAGGCACATAATGGCCAACTGCTTACTTACTTATACGCAACATGCTGTCTAAATTTGTAACTTGTCTGTGTTTTCGATTGGGCCCCAACATCATGCTCCTCTGGTGAGCTAAGAGGGATTTCTGTATGCAGGCTGCAGAGACTATCTTTTTTATAATTTTTAAAATATCACCTGCTTATGCTTCATGATGTGTAACATTTTTTTTGAAAGTGACATGTAACATTATTGTTAGTCCTGTTTTGCCATGTAGTACAAAATAGTGTCTTGTTCGCTTCATTGTTGTAACTATATTTTTGCCCTAGTCATGTGTACTTACAGAAACATTTCAGGATGAAGTGACATCAACACAAAGATCTGCGAGCAGTGCGGCATGGCCATTACCGAATGATTATGGATTGGAATTGGAATGTGCTGATGTTCTCGAGCATCAACTAGAGGTGGCAAGACAACATGTACATGACTGTCAATGTATAATCAACAAGTTGAGACTGGACATGCAGGTATTAGATGCAGGAGTCAAAAAATGAAACAATACACTGAGGTAACCATGAAGGAATTGGAGATTTTGCAGACTGAAATTTGTGCTATCTGAATCCGGCCAATCCTATTTTCTAAAGAGATTATAGTTCAAATGGAGTTAAGTTGATGCGCGTCCATGATGTATGAGCTGTATTTGCCCAGTGTATGTAATTTGTTGTTTGTGTATGCTTTATTATCACCTGTGCCGAACCATAATGCCCAGTGGGTATAATCGACTGTAATTTCTTTATTGTATAGTGTAGGATTATTCTACCTTTCTATGCCTTGATCTCTTTGTTGTAATAGTGTAGACTTTTTAGAGGTGATAGTATTGAGTAGGATAATTCTTTGAATATGCTATATCGTTCAAACGGGGGCCAATTCGCCCAACCATGGCCCTTCACGGGCCGTCAGATCCATGGGCCTTCTACGTCTCGTAGGATCCATGGGCCTTCTACATCTCATAGGATCCATGGGCCTTCTACGTCTCTTAGGATCTATGGGCCTTGTACGTCTCGTAGGATCCATGGGCCGCCGGCTCATTTATGGGTCTTGTACGGGCCTTTAATGGGCCGTAGATGGGCCTTTAATGGAAATCGTACGTTTTATGGGCTGACCATAACGGGCCGTTAATAGGCCGTATTTGGTGATGCTATGAAAATGGCCCAACAGACTAACGGTCCGCAAATGGGCCGACTGTAACGACAGGCTGAATGTGGCCCACAAACAGAAAATGACAGTAACGGGCCGTAAGTAACCGAATGCTGCAAATGAGCCCAAGAATAAATGGGCCCTCAGAAGGCCGAAAGTTAACTTGGGCTGGAAACGGCCAAACGGAATAACGGGCCGTTAATGGGTATAAAGTGATACAATGTTCATTACGGGCCAGTTTCACCATGGGCCGTTAATGGGTGTAAAGTAATACACTATTCATTACGGGCCAGTTTCAGCATGGGCCGCTAATGGGGCAAGAGTTACAAAGGGCCTCATATGGGCCGAAAGACGTCATGGGCTATACATGGGCCAGAAGTGAAAATGGGCTGGAATCATATTGGACGACCCAGATGACGCTACTAGGCCTAATTCGGATAGGGCGTAACGGTCCTTGGATTAGCGGGCTATAAATGGGCTATATGCGAACATGCCGTTAACAGGTCCCTGGGCCGGCCAGCCAGCTTTTGACCAAGTCAAATGGGCTGGCCTTTTCACAGGAATGGGCCATTGTTGGGCCGTGCCACGTGTCGACCTATCATAGGCGCCTTTTGTCCAGTGAGTGGATGACATCTGTCCCAACAATGAGCCGACACGTGTTTCCTCTAGCCAATGATTATTTTACACGTGGAAAATCCCCATTGGCCGGGGCTGTTAACGGGTTATCGGATCCAAAACCCGACTCGATAGCTTAACGGCGTTCTGTTACGGTGGATTCCACGTGTCGGTCACCCTTGACGAAAGCACTTCTGTGACGCGTGATTTATCGTCATGGAAGTGGACACTTCCGTGATGATAATTTTGGTAATGTCATGGCACACTTCTACGATAGCACAGGTATGACTATCTTGATTCTGTCATAAATTTGTCATGGATGTACATGCATGACAAAAAAAGTGACCTACTGTGACAAACACGTATCATCACGGAAGTGTATTTTTTGTAGTGGTGTGGAACATAATGTTAGGGAACGTAGTAATTTCAAAAAAATTCCTACACACATGCAATATCATGGTGATGCATAACAATGAGAGGGGAGAGTGTTGTCCACGTACCCTTGTAGACCGAAAGCGGAAGCGTTAGCACAACGCGGTTTATGTAGTCGTACGTTTTCATGATCCGACCGATCAAGTACCAAACGCATGGCACCTCCGAGTTCAGCACATGTTTAGCCTGATGATGTCCCTTGAACTCCGATCCAGTCGAGTGTTTAGGGAGAGTTTTGTCAGCACGACGGCGTGTTGACGATGATGATGTTCTACCTACGCAGGGCTTCGCCTAAGCACCGCTACAATATTATCGAGGTGGACTATGGTGGAGGGGGGCACCGCACACGGCTAAAAGATCAAATCAATTGTTGTGTTTATGGGGTGCCCCTGCCCCCGTATATAAAGGAGCAAGGGGGGAGGTGCGGCCGGCCAGGAGGATGCGCGCCAGGAGGAGTCCTACTCCCACCGGGAGTAGGACTCCTTCCCTCCCTTGTTTGATTAGGAGAAGGGGGGAAAGAGGAGGGAGAGAGGAAGGAAAGGGGGGGGGCGCCGCCCCCCTCTCCTTGTCCTATTCAAAATAGGGGGAGGGGCGCGCGACCCTTCCCTGGCCGCCTCTCCTCTTCTCCACTAAGGCCCACTATGGGCCATTAATCCCCCGGGGGTTCCGGTAACCCCTCGATACTCCGGTAAAATCCCGATTTCACCCGGAACACTTCCGATATCCAAATATAGGCTTCCAATATATCAATCTTCATGCCTCGACCATTTTGAGACTCCTCGTCATGTCCGTGATCACATCCGGAACTCCGAACAACCTTCGGTACACCAAAACTCATAAACTCAAAATATAACAGTCATCGAAACTTTAAGCGTGCAGACCCTACGGGTTCGAGAACTATGTAGACATGACCGAGACACGTCTCCGGTTAATAACCAATAGTGGAACCTGGATGCTCATATTGGCTCCCACATATTCTACGAACATCTTTATTGGTCAGAACGCATAACAACATATGTTGTTCCCTTTGTCATCGGTATGTTACTTGCCTGAGATTCGATCGTCGGTATCTCAATACCTAGTTCAATCTCGTTACCGGCATGTCTCTTTACTCGTTCCATAATACATCATCCCGCAACTAACTCATTAGTTGCAATGCTTGCAAGGCTTAAGTGATGTGCATTACCGAGTGGGCCCAGAGATACCTCTCCGACAATCGGAGTGACAATTCCTAATCTCGAAATACGCCAACCCAACAAGTACCTTTGGAGACACCTGTAGAGCACCTTTATAATCACCCAGTTACATTGTGATGTTTGGTAGCACACAAAGTGTTCCTCCGTTAAATGGGAGTTGCATAATCTCATAGTCATAGGAACATGTATAAGTCATGAAGAAAGCAATAGCAACATACTAAACGATCGGGTGCTAAGCTAATGAAATGGGTCATGTCAATCAGATCATTCAACTAATGATGTGATCCCGTTAATCAAATGACAACTCATGTCTATGGTTAGGAAACATAACCATCTTTGATTAACGAGCTAGTCAAGTAGAGGCATACTAGTGACACTCTGTTTGTTTATGTATTCACACATGTATCATGTTTCCGGTTAATACAATTCTAGCATGAACAATAAACATTTATCATGATATAAGGAAATAAATAATAACTTTATTATTGCCTCTAGGGAATATTTCCTTCAGTCTCCCACTTGCACTAGAGTCAATAATCTAGATTACACAGTAATGATTCTAACACCCATGGAGTCTTGGTGCTGATCATAGTTTTGCTCATGGAAGAGGCTTAGTCAACAGGTCTGCAACATTCCGATCCATATGTATCTTGCAAATTTCTATGTCTCCCACCTGGACTAGATCCTGGATGGAATTGAAGCATCTGTTGATGTGCTTGGTTCTTTTGTGAAATCTGGATTCCTTCGCCAAGGCAATTGCTCGAGTATTGTCACAAAAGATTTTCATTGGACCCGATGCACTAGGTATGACACCTAGATCGGATATGAACTCCTTCATCCAGACTCCTTCATTTGCTGCTTCTGAAGCAGCTATGTACTCCGCTTCACACGTAGATCCCGCGATGATGCTTTGTTTAGAACTGCACCAACTGACAGCTCCACCGTTCAATGTAAACACGTATCCGTTTTGTAATTTAGAATCGTCCGGATGAGTGTCAAAGCTTGCATCATCGTAACCATTTACAATGAGCTCTTTGTCACCTCCATAAACGAGAAACATATCCTTAGTCCTTTTCAGGTATTTCAGGATGTTCTTGACCGCTGTCCAGTGATCCACTCCTGGATTACATTCGTACCTCCCTGCTAGACTTATAGCAAGGCACACATCTGGTCTGGTACACAGCAATGCATACATGATAGAGCCTATGGCTGAAGCATAGGGAACATCTTTCATCTTCTCTCTATCTTATGAAGTGGTCGGGCATTGAGTCTTACTCAACTTCACACCTTGTAACACAGACAAAAACCCTTTCTTTGCTTGATCCATTTTGAACTTCTTCAAAACTTTGTCAAGGTATGTGCTTTGTGAAAGTCCAATTAAGCGTCTTCATCTATCTCTATAGATCTTGATGCCCAATATATAAGCAGCTTCACCGAGGTCTTTCATTGAAAAACTCTTATTCAAGTATCCCTTTATGCTATCCAGAAATTCTATAGCATTTCCAATCAGCAATATGTCATCCACATATAATATCAGAAATGCTACAGAGCTCCCACTCACTTTCTTGTAAATACAGGCTTCTCCAAAAGTCTGTATAAAACCAAATGCTTTGATCACAATATCAAAGCGTTTATTCCAACTCCGAGAGGCTTGCACCAGTCCATAAATGGATCGTTGGAGCTTTCACACTTTGTTAGTTTCCTTTGGATCGATAAAACCTTCAAGTTGCATCATATACAACTCTTCTTCCAGAAATCCATTCAGGAATTCAGTTTTTACATCCATTTGCCAAATTTCATAATCATAAAATGCGGCAATTGCTAACATGAGTCGGATGGACTTAAGCATCGCTATGGGTGAGAAGGTCTCATCGTAGTCAACTCCTTGAACTTGTCGAAAACCTTTTGCAACAAGTCGAGCTTTGTAGATAGTAACATTACCGTCAGAATCTGTCTTCTTCTTGAAGATCCATTTATTCTCGATGGCTTGCCGATCAACGGGCAAGTCAACCAAAGTCCACACTTTGTTCTCATACATGGATCCCTTCTCAGATTTCATGGCCTCAAGCCATTTTTCAGAATCTGGGCTCACCATTGCTTCTTCATAGTTCGTAGGTTTGTCATGGTCTAGTAACATAACCTCCAGAACAGGATTACCGTACCACTCTGGTGCGGATCTTACTCTGGTTGACCTACAAGGTTCAGTAACAACTTGATCTGAAGTTCCATGATCATCATCTTTAACTTCCTCACTAATTGGTATAGACGTCGCAGGAACCAGTTTCTGTGATGAACTACTTTCCAATAAGGGAGCAGGTATGGTTACCTCAACAAGTTCTACTTTCCTCCCACTCACTTCTTTCAAGAGAAACTCCTTCTCTAGAAAGGATCCATTCTTAGCAACGAATGTATTGCCTTTGAAGCTGTGATAGAAGGTGTACCCAACAATCTCCTTTGGGTACCCTATGAAGACACATTTCTCCGATTTGGGTTCGAGCTTATCAGGTTGAAGCTGTTTCACATAAGCATCGCAACCCCAAACTTTAAGAAACGACAACTTTGGTTTCTTGCCAAACCATAGTTCATAATGCATCGTCTCAACAGATTTTGATGGTGCCCTATTTAACATGAATGCGGCCGTCCCTAAAGCATAACCCCAAAACGATAGCGGTAAATCAGTAAGAGACATCATAGATCGCACCATATCTAGTAAAGTACGATTATGACGTTCGGACACACCATTACGCTATGGTGTTCCGGGTGGCGTGAGTTGCGAAACTATTCCGCATTGTTTCAAATGTAGACCAAACTCGTAATTCAAATATTCTCCTCCACGATCAGATCGTAGAAACTTTATTTTCTTGTTACGATGATTTTCAACTTCACTCTGAAATTCTTTTAACTTTTCAAATGTTTCAGACTTATGTTTCATTAAGTAGATATACACATATCTGCTTAAATCATCTGTGAAGGTAAGAAAATAACGATACCTACCGCGAGCCTCAATATTCATTGGTCCACATACATCAGTATGTATGATCTCCAATAAATCAGTTGCTCACTCCATAGTTCCAGAGAACGGTGTTTTAGTCATCTTGCCCATGAGGCACGGTTCGCAAGTACCAAATGATTCATAATCAAGTGGTTCCAAAAGTCCATCAGTATGGACTTTCTTCATGCGCTTTACATTGATATGACCTAAACGGCAGTACCACAAATAAGTTGCACTATCATTATCAACTCTGCATATTTTGGCTTCAACATTATGAATATGTGTATCACTACTATCGAGATTCATCAAAAATAGACCACTCTTCAAGGGTGCATGACCATAAAAGATATTACTCATATAAATAGAACAACCATTATTCTCAGATTTAAATGAATAATCATCTCGCGTCAAACAAGATCCAGATATAATGTTCATGCTCACCGCTGGCACCAAATAACAATTATTTAGGTCTAAAACTAATCCTGAAGGTAGATGTAGAGGTAGTGTGCCGACGGCGATCACATCGACTTTGGAACCGTTTCCCACGCGCATCGTCACCTCTTCCTTGGCCAGTGTTCGCTTAATCCGTAGTCCCTGTTTTGAGTTGCAAACATTAGCAACAGAACTAGTATCAAATACCCAGGTGCTACTGCGAGCTCTGGTAAGGTACACATCAATAACATGTATATCACATATACTTTTGTTCACCTTTCCATCCTTCTTATCTGCCAAATACTTGGGGTAGTTCCGCTTCAAGTGACCAGTCTGCTTGTAGTAGAAGCACTCAGTCTCAAGCTTAGGTCCAGACATGGGTTTCATCTCTTGAGCAGCAACTTGTTTGCTGTTCTTCTTGAAGTTCCCCTTCTTCTTCCCTTTGCCCTTTTTCTTGAAACTAGTGGTCTTGTTGACCATCAACACTTGATGCTCCTTCTTGATTTCTACCTCCGCAGCTTTCAGCATTGCGAAGAGCTCGGGAATAGTCTTGTTCATCCCTTGCATATTATAGTTCATCACGAAGCTCTTGTAGCTTGGTGGCAGTGATTGGAGAATTCTGTCAATGACGCTATCATCCGGAAGATTAACTCCCAGTTGAATCAAGTGATTGCAGTACCCAGACATCTTGAGTATATGCTCACTGACAGAACTATTATCCTCCATCTTGCAGCTGTAGAACTTATTGGAGACTTTGTTTCTCTCAATCCGGGCATTATTTTGAAATATTAACTTCAACTCCTGGAACATCTCATATGCTCCATGACGTTCAAAACATCGTTGAAGTTCTGGTTCTAAGCCATAAAGCATGGCACACTAAACTATCGAGTAGTCATCAACACGCGACTGCCAGGCATTCACAATGTCTGCAGTTGCTGGCGCAGGTGGTACACCTAGCGGTGCTTCCAGGACATAACTTTTCTGTGCAGCAATGAGGATAATCCACAAGTTACGAACCGAGTCCATTTAATTGCTACCATCAACTTTCAACTTTGCTTTCTCAAGGAATGCATTAAAATTCAACGGAACAACAGCACGGGCCATGTATCTACAAACAACATAGACAAGCAAGATACTATCAGGTACTAAGTTCATGATAAATTTAAATTCAATTAATCATATTACTTAAGAACTCCCACTTAGATAGACATCTCTCTAATCCTCTAAGTGATCACGTGATCCATGTCAACTAAACCATAACCGATCATCACGTGAAATGGAGTAGCATTCAATGGTGAACATCACTATGTTGATCATATCTACTATATGATTCATGCTCGACCTTACGGTCTTAGTGTTCCGAGGCCATATCTGCATATCCTAGGCTCGTCAAGTTTAACCTGAGTATTCTGCGTGTGCAAAACTGGCTTGCACCCTTTGTAGATGGACGTAGAGCTTATCACACCCGATCATCACGTGGTGTCTGGGCACGACGAACTTTGGCAACGGTGCATACTCAGGGAGAACACTTTTATCTTGAAATTTAGTGAGAGATCATCTTATAATGCTACCGTCAATGAAAGCAAGATAAGATGCATAAAAGGTAGACATCAGATGCAATCAATATAAGTGATATGATATGGCCATCATCATCTTGTGCTTGTGATCTTCATCTCCGAAGCACCTTTATGATCACCATCGTCACCGACGCGACACTTTGATCTCCATCGTAGCACCATTGTCGTCTTGCCAATCTTATGTTTCCATGACTATCGCTACCGCTTAGTGATAAAGTAAGGCATAACAGGGCGATTGCATTGCATACAATAAAGCGACAACCATATGGCTCCTGCCAGTTGCCGATAACTCGGTTACAAAACATGATCATCTCATACAATAAAATTTAGCATCATGCATTGACCATATCACATCACAACATGCCCTGCAAAAACAAGTTAGACGTCCTCTACTTTGTTGTTGCAAGTTTTACGTGGCTGCTACGGGCTGAGCAAGAACCATTCTTACGTACGCATCAAAACCACAACGATAGTTTGTCAAGTTGGTGCTGTTTTAACCTTCGCAAGGACCGGGCGTAGCCACACTCGGTTCAATTAAAGTTGGAGAAACTGACACCCGCCAGCCACCTGTGTGCAAAGCACGTCGGTAGAACCAGTCTCACGTAAGCGTACGTGTAATGTCGGTCCGGGCTGCTTCATCCAACAATATCGCCGAACCAAAGTATGACATGCTGGTAAGCAGTATGACTTGTATCGCCCACAACTCACTTGTGTTCTACTCGTGCATATGACATCTACGCATAAAACCAGGCTCGGATGCCACTGTTGGGGAACATAGTAATTTCAAAAAAATTCCTACACACACGCAAGATCATGGTGATGCATAGCAACGAGAGGGGAGAGTGTTGTCCACGTACCCTCGTAGACCGAAAGCGGAAGCGTTAGCACAACGAGGTTGATGTAGTCGTACGTTTTCACGATCCGACCGATCAAGTACCGAACACACGACACCTCCGAGTTCAGCACACGTTCAGCCTGATGACGTCCCTCGAACTCCGATCCAGCCGAGTGTTGAGGGAGATTTTTGTCCGCACGACGACGTGGTGATGATGATGTTCTACCGATGCAAGGCTTAGCCTAAGCACCGCTACAGTATTATCGAGGTGGACTATGGTGGAGGGGGGGGCACCGCACATGGCTAAAAGATCAAATCAATTGTTGTGTCTATGGGGTGCCCCTGCCCTCGTAAATAAAGGAGCAAGGGGGGAGGTGCGGCCGGCCAGGAGGAGGCCTACTCCCACTGGGAGTAGGACTCCCTCCGTTCCTTGTTTGATTAGGAGAAGGGGGGAAAGAGGAGGGAGAGAGGAAGGAAAGGGGGGCGCCGCCCCCCTCTCCTTGTCCTATTCGAGCTAGGGGGAGGGGCGCGCGGACCTGCCCTGGCCGCCTCTCCTCTTCTCCACTAAGGCCACTATGACCCATTAATCCCTCGGGGGGTTCCGGTAACCCCTCGGTACTCCGGTAAAATCCTGATTTCACCCGGAACACTTCCGATATCCAAATATAGGCTTCCAATATATCAATCTTCATGTCTCAACCATTTTGAGACTCCTCGTCAAGTCCGTGATCACATCCGGAACTCCGAACAACCTTCGGTACATCAAAACTCATAAACTCAAAATATGACCGTCATCAAAAATTTAAGTGTGCGGACCCTATGGGTTCGAGAACTATGTAGACATGACCGAGACACGTCTCCGGTCAATGACCAATAGCGGAACCTGGATGCTCATATTGGCTCCCACATATTCTATGAAGATCTTTATCAGTCAGACCGCATAACAACATACGTTGTTCCCTTTGTCATCGGTATGTTACTTGCCCGAGATTCGATCATCGGTATCTCAATACCTAGTTCAATCTCGTTATCGGCATGTCTCTTTACTCGTTCTGTAATACATCATCCCGCAACTAACTCATTAGTTGCAATGCTTGGAAGGCTTAAGTGATGTTCATTACCGAGTGGGCCCAGAGATACCTCTCCGACAATCGGAGTGACAAATCCTAATCTCAAAATACGCCAACCCAACAAGTACCTTTGGAGACACCTGTAGAGCACCTTTATAATCACCTAGTTACGTTGTGACGTTTGGTAGCACACAAAGTGTCCCTCCGGTAAACAGGAGTTGCATAATCTCATAGTCATAGGAACATGTATAAGTCATGAAGAAAGCAATAGCAACAAACTAAATGATCAAGTGCTAAGCTAACGGAATGGGTCATGTCAATCACATCATTCTCCTAATGATGTGATCCCGTTAATCAAATGACAACTCATGTCTATGGTTAAGAAACATAACCATATTTGATTAACGAGCTAGTCAAGTAGAGGCATACTAGTGACACTTTGTTTGTTTATGTATTCACACATGTATCATGTTTCCGGTTAATACAATTCTAGAATGAATAATAAACATTTATCATGATATAAGGAAATAAATAATAACTTTATTATTGCCTCTAGGGCATATTTCCTTCACATAAGATTTAAACTCATTATAATCTCCAGCAACATGTTGTGATGCTCTAGAGTCAAGCACCCATTCAGAGTTTATTTTATGGGTCGCGAATAATGCATGTTCAATGTTACCTTCATTTGTATCAACAAATTTGGCATTGCTGATTGCAGTCTCATGTCCTCCTATAGGCTGCTTCCGTTTAGATGAAGTAGCTACATTTGCCTTGGGAGCATTCCAATGAGGAGCATTCCAAGAACGGACACTCCCATTCCGACCACGACTCACATTCCAACCACCTCGGCTGCTATTGCCACCAATATACCCTCGGTCTCCGACTCTCCTACATCTGGTGCAGAATCGACTGATATGCCCTGGTAGACCACAATTGTGACGCACCCCAGGACCTCGCTAGTCAGTCACTCTATAAGCGGATTCATTTCCAGCTCCTTTTCTCGACTGCAGGTGTACCTCTGCTTGAGACATCGCGGCAATGGCCTCATCAAGGGGCACAAGTGTGGGTGATGTAGCATCGCAGCATGCCTACTTTCAAAAGCTTGATAGACCCTTGAGAAAATGCACCACACGCCTGCACTCAACCCACTTCCTGGCCATTTCCATGGAATCTGCATGTGGAATCTCAAGGGGATCACACTTATCTAGATCTGCCCAGAGGTGTTGCAGCTCATTCACATACACCAACATGCTTTTGTCACCTTGACGAACATCATGAATCTTGTCTTCAATTTGAGACATGAGCATCAGGTTCCCTTACTTGAATACCTCATGGACATCATGCTCCACACATTAGAAGTAATTGGCAATGCCTCAACAGACATTGCAATGGCTGGAATCAAGGAGTTCAACATCCATGCGAAAATCAGTGAGTCGGTAACACTCCACTTCTTCCATTCTGGGCTCGCCTTGTCAGCCGGTTCTTCAACCGTTCCAAGAACATACACTGTCAGACCCTTTGTCTTCAACTTGACATCATTTGGCATGAGCTCAAGCTTGAACACCTGATCCGCGTGGGGCACAACAATGGCGCCACTTGCAGGAGGTAACCCCTCGGCAGCTTTCGCACTCATGAGCTACGCAAGTTTCTCTAGAGCGGCAGTGAGTTCAGCCTCCATGATGGCCTCCCCTCTTCTTCTTCAACAAGTAGTAGAGAAAAAAATTGAAAACAGCAGTAGTAGCATCTGTAGTTCAACAGCTCCAGACGAGCAGAGGACCTTGGCCTCCAACAGTACTAGTCCCAGCAGCAGCCCCTCGGGAGAAGCACAACCTATAGCAAGCAGCAGCAAGCACCAGTACAACACTCATGTTCTCTTCGACCAGCGGATACAATAGCATGGCAGCTCCAGCAGCATATTCAGCAGTAGCAGCACAGCAGTAGGGGAAGCAGCAGAACAGTAGAGGATCTCATCTTGCCTGCAGCTTCTTCTCAGGCTCCTCCGTGCGAGTCCCCATGCAGCCACCTCTCCTCTCCAGCTCTACTAACTCCAGTGCCCCTCCGTCGCTCGCTCCACATAGCCCCGCCGCTCTCGCACATCCCCTATGCAGCCGCACAAGAAAGTGCCCTGCCACAGCAGCACGAGTAGGCTCCTCTCGCCGGACCCCGCTGGGCCCCACCACCTGACCGGCGAGCGACTACGCCAGCACCGCCGCAACCTGGCTCGATACCATGTTGTATCGGGAGAGTACCTCTGTGTGTGTGTGTGTGTGTGTGTGTGTGTGTGTGTGTGTGTGTGTGGCGGCTGAGGCTCCTCTCGTGTGTCTGGCTCTCACACCTCTCCAGACAGATGGTGCTCTCATATAGGTCAGATACACATGGGCTTGGGCCCTATGCTAACAGTAGGATGGGCCAGGCACCCATACCGGTCAACAATATATAACTTAGTTCAATACATCGGTTGGCCGTCAAATATAGTAGGCACGCAATTTTAAGATCAAGCTAGGCTATGTCTCTAGGCACTCTGGAGTATAGACGGAGACCGCAGTAGGCCCACCGTGCACGCTGCTCCTTGTCATATTCCTTCTTGCCCTCGCCGACCAATCATGTAGTCGTTGTGCGCGCGCCTAGAGCGCCGGTTTGTCTGCGTCGAAGATGGAGGCCGCAATGCTGGCATCCAATGTTGTGTCATCCGTGAGATCGTGAATGGCAAGGCACCATATGTGGCTGCTTGCCACGTTGTACCACGCCATCTTGGAGCGAGCCATCGCGACAACGACTGTTGGTACTAAAATCGGCAGACCTCGGGGTAGGGGGTCCCAAACTGGGGATCTCGGATCTATGGGTAACCGGGGACGAAGGTGATAGTATTTACCCAGGTTCGGGTGATCTCGAAGAAGTAATACCCTACATCCTACTTTATTATATTGATGATGATGTATTGAGTACAGACTTGATCTACCTTAGATCATAAGTAGTGTTCTAACCCTAAGGCCAGGTAGTAGCAATTGTGATTCTCCCACTGGTACAACGAAGTGCTATACAAATGGTTTTTAACCCCTTTCCGCGACGGTGTTTTGAACCATCGCCAAGTGAGTGACTGTGATAGGGGGTCCTTCCCACATGACCCAGAAACTGTCGGGATAGGCCCTCCGGTCACACACTCTCGGCAAAATGAGGTCGAGTGAGATGGGCGAGCGATCAAATACGGTTATACAGGACCAATCGGTTCCGGTCGTAAGTACATCCCACACAGTCAATCCCAAACAGACATTTCCATTTATTACGTACATTCCACACAGTCAATCCAAGGGTTATGTTTCCATTCTTATGTACATCCCACACAATCAATACAGGGGAAATGTTTCCACTCGTATGTACTCCCACACAGTCAATCCAAGGAAAACATTTCCGTTTGTATATACATCCCACACAGTTTTATGTATAGCCTCGTGTGTGATAGGTATAACTATCACACACGCTCTGCCTCGGTTAAACTTTTGCTTTTATTCAACTACTGTCACACCCTGATTTTCATGCCACAACACTTAAGCTAATAAATCATGATAAAATGTGGTTTGACAAAAACTTTTGAGAGTTTTGGACCTTGCCTTGTTTGGATTTTGTCTGTTGTTTGCAAGTGCTCTAAAAATCAAATAAATCCTCCAACTCCTATACTTCATCTCCTTGCTCCAAACTCTTGAACCAATGATCATGCCATGTGTATAGAGCAATATAGTATTTTCTTACAAAAATATTTGGCCAAAAAGTATTTTCAAAAATTAGTTTTCCAAAACCCCCTGAATTAAGATTTGTACTACAAGTACTTAATTCAGGGCAGTACAAATCTTTCCAAAAATATGTTTGACTCCTATTAGGTATAGGTCTCCCATAAACCACAAAAATACAATTTTAAAAGTTATTTTCCTATTTTATTTAAAGGCTTTTTCTTAAGGCCAGAAATGGTCTTTAATAGGTTAAAATTATTTTAATGTTTCAAAAATATTTGAGAAAATTTAGGGAAACTCAGTGGACATATATTGTCCATATATAAGAGTTTCAACACATGGTCATGTTCAAAATATTGGTCAAATCCCTCAAAAACCATTTCTGCCCATTTCAAGGATTTGAAATATTTCGACAGGAAATATTCCCCAACAATTTCAAGAAAATTCTAGCATGTCACATATGACATGCTTGATGATCTTGCCAAGTATCATGTCATGGAGAATAGTATAACCCCATGAAATCTCCTCAAAACCATTTCTATCCATTTTGAAGTTTGAGCAACTTTACATTGCCAAACATGTCCAAATGTTCTCAAACCTTGTGAACATGCTCAAATGGTCTAATTATTCATCTAGACCAAATGGCACAAGTTGGAGAGAATGTTATCTTGATCAAAGTAACCCAAAACCCTTTCTATCCAGAACCAAATTTGAAGAACTCTACATTGCCAAGTGCGTCCTTTTGATCTGAATTTTTGTGGACATGTTCAAATCCTCAAATGATGACACTACACCAAGTGGTGCATCAAGGAGAATAGATTTGCATGACTAAATCTTGAAAAGTCCATTTCTGCTCATTTCTAGGGTTTACAAAAGCTGCATTGGCAACTTTGCCCAAATGAACTCAATCTTGGTGGAACCCCTTGTTATCTCATGCCATTTGACCCTGTCAAGCCTCATGACAATAGGAGTTCATCTTCTTGCCCAAACCAGCAACAAACACCTTCTGCCATTTTACTAAAACCCCTGTTTTGACCACTTCCACTCTTCTCCATGGCCTCAACTCTTTACCACAGCCCCTCCTAGCCCCCTTGCACCTCCAGTAGCAATGGCAAACCCATAGCTCAATTATTGGAGGGTTAAAACCCCACTTTCTCTCTGTGGACAGCCCATTTCCCTCTCTCCCTCAACCTCTCTCCTCTCCTACTGGCTGTCCAGGGCATCCAAGGCCCTCTCCCCTTTGTTTACTCCTCCCTTAAACAATCTAGACACAAGTGGCCGCGCCCTACAAGCTAAAGGCATGCCCTGGCATGCAATTGGCGTGCTCCAGAGCGCGCTACAGTGCACACCCGCACTGTAGCCGCCCCCTGCCAAGCACCTCCGGCCACCTCGGGCCTCCCCAGCGCGCCCGACGATGCTCCTCGACGTCCGCGTCAAGCTACACTGTCGGCCCCCTCCTCTCTCTCCCTCTCCGGCTCTCCTCGCATGCGGACAGAGCGCCGCCCGAGCGCGCCAGTCATTGCCCATGATGGGGACCCGCTCTGCCGCGTTCCCCACTCCCTCTCTCTATCTCTCCCGACGTAGTCGACGTCCAGGAACACCCCAGACACCATGCCCTCTTCCCTCAAGCCCTGCAGCGACGAGCAGGAGCCCGCCGGCGCGCGAGTCCACGGCACCCCGCCATTAGCCTATTTAAAGGCCTCCCCGAGCCCTCCTCTCCTCACAACTCGCTCTCTCACTCCCCTAATCACCCCCTGCACCCTAGTTCGTCTCCAGTTGCACCTGAGCTCGAGATCAGGCTCGAGCTCCGCCGCTTCGGCTCGCCAGAGTTTGCGAGGTACAGCCTTTCCCCGCTCCTCCTCTGCCCTGATCTGAAACCGCCTCCTCCCACTGATCATTTCCCCTCCCTCTTCCGCATCGGTTGCAGGCCGAACAGAGCAGTCTGTCCACCTCCCGAAGCTCCTCCGCCGTGCCTCCTTGTCGCCGGCGAACCAGGCCACCGCGGTGACCGCAACCACCTCCACCTGAACGGCGACTCTGCACTGAGTCCAGCGGTGCCATCATCTCTCCCCGCCATGCCCTGCTTCGCCGCCGGTGAGCACGCCGGCCCTCTGGTCACAAGGTCAGAGATGACAGGCGGGCCCCACCTGTCATCCTCACCTCTCTCTCGCCCCCTCTCTCTCCCACTTGCAGCTGGGCCCCGCCAGTCAGGTTCAAAGCTAGCGCGCACGCACGCCGGCTCGGCTGGGCCGCATCGCTGGCTGGGCCGTTGCCCTGCGGCTGTTCTGGCCTAGCAGGCATAGAGCCCTTTTCCCTTTTCTTTTCTGAACAATTTGTAAAATCCATAAATAGTTCAAATTAACTCCAAATTTGATGAATCAAATTTCTAGGGGATCCACAAATCATGATCTATCACATGGTGCTATTTGCACTTTTTTCCAAAAACTTTCTCCTCAGAAATATTTATCAAAATCCTATTTTTCCTATTTCTGTGATGAACTTTAGAAAATCACAAAAGGCTCAAAATTAATCCAAATTCCATGATTCAAAATCCTAGGTGTCTATAAGTTCAAAACTTAGTTTTTGAACATTTTTAGTAATACTTTCTGTATCACCTCAAATAATGAGCCATTTCTTCATATTTGTCAACTTTGCAAATTCATAGGAAATTCATTTGAACTCCAAATCCAGTGAAACCAACTCCCAGATGCTTCTAAAATCATGATTTGTTAAATGGGTGCCTTTTCTAATTTTTCAAAAATATGTTTCTGTACACTTCTTGCAAATCCATAAACCCCTTGATTCCATCATATCCAAATGTTTAGAAATATTCACTTATCCAATTCCATTGAAAGCACTTTGGTCATTCCTCATATGACCAGAGGTATCCTAGAAAAGTCAAATCAATATTTTTAGAGCACTTTTATTTTCTGTCTTGTTGTGTTGCTTATTAAGGTCGCTTTCGACGATAGTTGACGAAGTAGATGAAATGCTCGGAGTTGGACCAGAGATATTTGAAGACCTCGAAGACTTTGTTAAAACAAGCAAGCAGCCCTTTGACCATGATGAACCATTTTACATCATGATGGCATTTTCGTTGCTTCACTGAGTGCATGATATACCTTGAATGGCAACCTTGCTAGGCTTGCCTCCGCTGCATATTCCATTGATACTTACATTGTTCATGACTCTACCCTTGCTTAGAGTTGTGTTGGTGGGTTGTAGAAATATGCTATAGTAAATGTCTATGCAAATTGGGTCAGGGTTATGCATGGAAAGAAACAAGTGTGGTTTGACATACTTGCAAACAGCCCAGCGGGTGCCACTAATGCCCCTGGGAGATGCTGATGAACTAGGTCACTACTTGGTGGAGAGGTAGTGTACCGAGGCTCGATAAAAGTGTTGTTTACAGAGACGGATTAGATTTAAGATTTGTCGACTGTCCCAACCTTACATGCGCAACCACTCTACCCTTGTATGGGAAAGGGCATTATTGATTACCTAGGCCGATACTAGCTTGGAGCCCGCATTACTAGTGACGGGGGAGAGTTGGTGCTCTCTCTCGGGACGGGGTCGTGCTAGGTAGGGCGGCCAAGAACATTTTTATGGGGCACCGGACACACCGTTGGTACCCCGTGTCAGTGGTATGTGATGAATATGGGAGCGAGGCTCCACAATTTTAAGTTGTGAATTGTTGGGCACGGGGGTTATTGCCAATCGAGAGGACTCTATGTTAGTGTCTTCTAGGGAAAGATAGTGATCGGGTGCTTATCCCGGGTACTTGAGGTACCGCGGGTCGTGGATGACACGGAAGTTCCCTGGATCTTGTGGGTAAAGTGTGCAACCTCTACAGAGTGTAAAACTATTCGAATAGCCGTGTCCACGGTCAAGGACAGTTGGGTGGTGCTGCTTAGACTACGTCCATACGTTTCTGACAAACAACACGGTTTGGTAAATCTATTGACGTGATTCGTGAGGAAGTCACAAGAGCTTGAGCATGAGTTGTTCATAACTCTCTCTCGATGTTGATGTCTGTAACCTCCTGATACTTGTTGCAGACGCATTCATATCCTTGATGAATGTTGATCATAGTTGCATGAGAAAAACTAGCTTTCCGCAAAAATGCCAAATTAGTAGTAGTGCCTTGCATAATCATTCCGTTATCACCCTTGGGTTGGTTGCGAGTACATTCAAGGTACTCATTGGCTTGCCACTAGTTATTATATTGGCCAGGCATGAAAGAACAAGATATAATGAAGAATACTTCGGCGATGAACATGCGAGCTAGGACGCTTCCCGGTCAGAATGCCTGTAGGGTTAAGGCAGATGGCATGGGTCCAAGTTATCGACGAAGATTTCCGCTGCGATGTTATACTCAAGACTTGACCATAATGGTCCTACTTGTGTAATACAATATGTATGGATGTAAGACTCTTGTTATTCAGCTTCTGTGTGTTCAGTGAGCATTGATCTCTGGGATCACTGTACACGTGCATTCGGTGATCATGACTTATGAGTCAGGGTCCCCACAGAGCTGGTATCAGAGCCATCCTGACTGTAGGAAGCCTTAGTTAGCATGGTCGTTAGATAGGGTAAAATTATTTCTAAAACTATTACTAGTTTTCAAAACTATCTATACTTCTCTTCCCTTCTCAGTTTTTCAAAAACTAAGGTATACTTTCCCCATCGATCTCTTCCCTTCAAAACTATTGCAAACGGTCGCTAGCACCCTCAAGCCCCTGACCACGGGATTCCTTGTAATTCTTGTGGATAGCCTAGAAGGAGTACACCTTGCCAAATACTCACCCACCTCTTCTGAACCCAAGATTCGCGACACCACAACAAGACGATGCCGACAGAAGATACGCCATTGAAGAATGAGGACATGAAGACCCAGAGGATGGTGACACCTTTGAATTTACCCCCGGATGATGCAACCTTGTCCTATGACGATCAGGGTGTAAGATATGCAAGACCATGATAGACATCGCTAATAGAGCAATCATGTCCTTACCGTTGTTGTATCGGCAACCACTGGTGGATGAGAACCTCGCCATTTGGCCCGCCTCACTATAGTGAGTAGGAAAACGGTTCTCTTCATCCCCCGCTCTTGGTGTCGATGTTTTCATCAACGTAACCGACGTGTTGGACCTCTACTATGCCTTGTTAATATCATTGCATAAGGGATTACCTACCTGGTACCGTCGATGCCTTAGAAGGCAAAAGGGGTCGTCATGATTAAGAAGACAACAGAAGACCGAGTCAATGCCTGCTACGAGGAGCCACCTTCACCCCATCACTTCAAAAGGAGAGAAGTTGTTGAAGACTCTTCAGGATCAACCCAGATCGTTTCATCGAACAACTACAAGAGACGTAGCAACACCTGAGGAAAACTCAGAAGACTGCACGAGGCACAAGGCACGACTAATGAGTCCGAGAACCCCTAGGGTAGGATGATTCGTGTACCCCCCTATGCGCAGTCAAGACCGTATGATGGTTTGAATAGAACCATGATTGTGTGTTGCTTGTTTTTATTTGTTTGTGTTTTGATATAGGTCGCACTTTTGCCATAGGCAACAAGTATGCGACTATATCACCTTCCTTACCTTGTTTCTTTTGTTTGGCCCTTTTTGACACTTGTTTGTTTGCACTTGCACTATAGAACCCCCTTTAGGCATTCCCCTCCTCTATGCTACTTTTCCCTCTCATCTCTCTCCTCAACTGAAGACCAGCAAGACAAGCTACACCAAGGATTCTACCTCGGCAACCAACTAGCAAAGAAGACTTCTGCTACAATCTCCATGACCAAGTGCAACCCCGTAGAATTATGTTTAACCCTCAAGATTAGAAACCCATTCCTAGACCCTTCGTGACTTCACGAGATACCCCATCTCGAGTCCTTAACCATGTGCTTGACCCACAGAATTGCAAGAGAACCAGTTAAGCCTCCGTAACCTTGCTTATCACTGGGCTCATTATGGAACTAGTGGACGTAGTGAGCAAGCACATTGTCACCCTAATATAGCACAAGAACTGACGATGCCATAAGGAAGACCAATTTGAGGATATAGGAATAGAGGACAAATGACTTCATGAGTTTGTATCAGTGACCCTGAGGAATTATCTGAGACTTTGGTAAATCATGAGTGATGATTGGATTTGGCCTATACGAGATGATGCTTTCGATGGTATAAGGTTATTTTTTTGAAGGACTAGATAGACTATTGGCATCTCAGAAACCGTGCTTGAGGATAAGATAATAAAACGTTCGCTCGCACACTAGAATCCTTGAAACCCTTAAGCCCTACTAAGCCACAACATGGTCGGATCCTGACCTTGGGCTTTGGCTCTAGATCGATAAGACCTTGGCCAATGCTCAATGGCGTCCAGCACCAATGCCTCAGCCCACTTTACTGAAGGAAATATGCCCTAGAGGCAATAATAAAGTTATTATTTATTTCCTTATATCATGATAAAAGTTTATTATTCATGCTAGAATTGTATTTACCGGAAACATAATACATGTGTGAATACATAGACAAACAGAGTGTCACTAGTATGCCTCTACTTGACTAGCTCGTTAATCAAATATGGTTATGTTTCCTAACCATGGACAAAGAGTTGTCATTTGATTAACGGGATCACATCATTAGTTGAATGATCTAATTGACATGACCCATTTCATTAGCTTAGCACCCGATCGTATAGTATGTTGCTATTGCTTTCTTCATGACTTATACATGTTCCTATGACTATGAGATTATGCAACTCCCGTGTGCCGGAGGAACACTTTGTGTGCTACCAAACGTCACAACGTAACTGGGTGATTATAAAGGTGCTCTACAGGTGTCTCCAAAGGTTCATGTTGGGTTGGCGTATTTCCAGATGAGGATTTGTCACTCCGATCGTCGGAGAGGTATATCTGGGCCCTCTCGGTAATGCACATCACTTAAGCCTTGCAAGCATTGCAACTAATGAGTTAATTGCGGGATGATGTATTACGCAATGAGTAAAGAGACTTGCCGGTAACGAGATTGAACTAGGTATTGGATACCGACGATCGAATCTCGGGAAAGTAACATACCGATGACAAAGGGAACAACGTATGTTGTTATGCGGTCTGACCGATAAAGATCTTCGTAGAATATGTAGGAGCCAATATGAGCATCCAGGTTCCGCTATTGGTTATTGACCGGAGACGAGTCTCGGTCATGTCTACATTGTTCTCGAACCCGTAGGGTCCGCACGCTTAAGGTTTCGATGACAATTATATTATGAGTTTATGAGTTTTGATGTACCGAAGGAGTTCGGAGTCCAGGATGTGATCACGGACATGACGAGGAGTCTCGAAATGGTCAAGACATAAAGATTGATATATTAGAAGCCTATGTTTGGATATCGGAAGTGTTCCGGGTGAAATCGGGATTTTACCGGAGTACCGGGAGGTTACCGGAACCCCCCGGGAGGTATATGGGCCTTAGTGGGCCTTAGTGGAAGAGAGGAGAGGTGGCCAGAGATGGGCCGCGCGCCTCTCCCCCCCTTGGTCCGAATAGTACAAGGAGAGGGGGCCGACCCCCCTTCCTCCTCTCTCTCCTCTTTCCCCCCTCCACGAATCCTATTCCAACTAGGAAAGGGGGGAGTCCTACTCCCGGAGGGAGTAGGACTCCTCCTGGCGCGCCTCCTCTTGGCCGGCCGCCCCCCCTTTGAGCCTTTATATATGGAGGCAGGGGCACCCCCTAGAGACACAAGTTGATAAACGTGATCATATTCTTAGCTGTGTGCGGTGCCCCCTTCCACCATAGTCCTCGATAATATTGTAGCAGTGCTTAGGCGAAGCCCTGCGACATTAGTACATCAAGATCTTCACCACGCCGTCGTGCTGATGGAACTCTTCCCCGACACTTTGCTGGATCAGAGTCCGGGGATCGTCATCGAGCTGAACGTGTGCTAGAACTAAGAGGTGCCGTAGTTTCGGTGCTTGATCGGTCGGGGTGTGAAGACGTACGACTACATCAACCGCGTTGTCATAATGCTTCCGCTATCGGTCTACGAGGATACGTAGACAACACTCTCCCCTCTCGTTGCTATGCATCACCATGATCTTGCGTGTGCGTAGGATTTTTTTTGAAATTACTACGTTCCCCAACAGTGGTATCAGAGCCTAGGTTTTATGTGTTGATGTTATATGCACGAGTAGAACACAAGTGAGTTGTGGGCGATATAAGTCATACTGCTTACCAGCATGTCATACTTTGGTTCGGAGGTATTGTTGGACGAAGTGGCCCGGACCGACATTACGCGTACGCTTACGCGAGACCGGTTCTCCCGACGTGCTTTGCACATAGGTGGCTTGCGGGTGACAGTTTCTCCAACTTTAGTTGAACTGAGTGTGGCTACGCCCGGTCCTTGCAAAGGTTAAAACAGCACCAACTTGACAAACTATCGTTGTTGTTTTGATGTGTAGGTAGGATTGGTTCTTGCTTAAGCCCGTAGAAGCCACGTAAAAACTTGCAACAACAAAGTAGAGGACGTCTAACTTGTTTTTGCAGGGCATGTTGTGATGTGATATGGTCAAGACATGATGCTAAATTTTATTGTATGAGATGATCATGTTTTGTAACCAAGTTATCGGCAACTGGCAGGAGCCATATGGTTGTCGCTTTATTGTATGCAATGCAATCGCGCTGTAATGCTTTAATTTATCACTAAGCAGTAGCGATAGTCATGGAAGCATAAGATTGGCGAGACGACAACGATACTACGATGGAGATCAAGGTGTCGCGCCGGTGACGATGGTGATCACGACGGTGCTTCGGAGATGGAGATCACAAGCACAAGATGATGATGGCCATATCATATCACTTATATTGATTGCATGTGATGTTTATCTTTTATGCATCTTATCTTGCTTTGATTGACGGTAGCATTATAAGATGATCTCTCACTAAATTATCAAGAAGTGTTCTCCCTGAGTATGCACCGTTGCAAAAGTTCTTTGTGCTGAGACACCACGTGATGATCGGGTGTGATAGGCTCTACGTTCAAATACAGCGGGTGCAAAACAGTTGCACACGCGGAATACTCAGGTTATACTTGACGAGCCAAGCATATACAGATATGGCCTCGGAACACGGAGACCGAAAGGTCGAGCGTGAATCATATAGTAGATATGATCAACATAGTGATGTTCACCAATGAAACTACTCCATCTCACGTGATGATCGGACATGGTTTAGTTAATTTGGATCACGTAATCACTTAGAGGATTAGAGGGATATCTATCTAAGTGGGAGTTCTTAAGTAATATGATTAATTGAACCTAAATTTATCATGAACTTAGTACCTGATAAGTATCTTGCTTATGTATGTTTGATTGTAGATAGATGGCCCGTGTTGTTGTTCCGTTGAATTTTAATGCGTTCCTTGAGAAAGCAAAGTTGAAAGATGATGGTAGCAATTACACGGACTGGGTCCGTAACTTGAGGATTATCCTCATTGCTGCACAGAAGAATTACGTCCTGGAAGCACCGTTGGGTGCCAGGCCTGCTGCTGGAGCAACACAGATGTTATGAACGTCTGGCAGAGCAAAGCTGATGACTACTAGATAGTTCATTGTGCCAGGCTTTACGGCTTAGAACCGGGACTTCAACGACGTTTTGAACGTCATGGGGCATATGAGATGTTCCAGGAGTTGAAGTTAATATTTCAAGCAAATGCCCGGATTGAGAGATATGAAGTCTCCAATAAGTTCTATAGCTGCAAGATGGAGGAGAACAGTTCTGTCAGTGAGCATATACTCAAGATGTCTGGGTAATATAATCACTTGATTCAACTGGTAGTTAATCTTCCGGATGATAGCGTCAGTGACAGAATTCTCCAATCACTTCCACCAAGCTATAAGAGCTTCGTGATGAACTATAATATGCAAGGGATGAATAAGACTATTCCCGAGCTCTTCGCGATGCTGAAAGCTGCGGAGGTAGAAATCAAGAAGGAGCATCAAGTGTCGATGGTCAACAAGACCACTAGTTTCAAGAAAAAGGGCAAAGGGAAGAAGAAGGGGACCTTCAAGAAGAACAACAAGCAAGTTGCTGCTCAAGAGAAGAAACCCAAGTCTGGACCTAAGCCTGAAACTGAGTGCTTCTACTGCAAGCAGACTGGTCACTGGAAGCGGAACTGCCCCAAGTATTTGGCGGATAAGAAGGATGGCAAGGTGAACAAAGGTATATGTGATATACATGTTATTGATGTGTACCTTACTAATGCTCGCAGTAGCACCTGGGTATTTGATACTGGTTCTGTTGCTAATATTTGCAACTCGATACAGGGACTACAGATTAAGCGAAGATTGGCTAAGGACGAGGTAACGATGTGCGTGGGAAATGGTTCCAAAGTTGATGTGATCGCGGTCGGCACGCTACCTCTACATCTACCTTCGAGATTAATATTAGACCTAAATAATTGTTATTTGGTGCCACCGTTAAGCATGAACATTATATCTGGATCTTGTTTGATGCGAGACGGTTATTCATTTAAATCAGAGAATAATGGTTGTTCTATTTATATGAGTAATATATTTTATGGTCATGCACCCTTGAAGAATGGTCTATTCTTATTGAATCTCGATAGTAGTGACACACATATTCATAATGTTGAAACCAAAAGATGTAGAGTTGATAATGATAGTGCAACTTATTTGTGGCACTGCCGTTTAGGTCATATCGGTGTAAAGCGCATGAAGAAACTCCATACTGATGGACTTTTAGAACCACTTGATTATGAATCACTTGGTACTTGCGAACCGTGCCTTATGGGCAAGATGACTAAAACGCCGTTCTCCGGTACTATGGAGAGAGCAACAGATTTGTTGGAAATCATACATACAGATGTATGTGGTCCGATGAATATTGAGGCTCATGGCAGATATCGTTATTTTCTTACCTTCACAGATGACTTAAGCAGATATGGGTATATCTACTTAATGAAACACAAGTCTGAAACATTTGAAAAGTTCAAAGAATTTCAGAGTGAAGTTGAAATCATCGTGACAAGAAAATAAAGTTTCTACGATCTGATCGTGGAAGAGAATATTTGAGTTACGAGTTTGGTGTACATTTGAAACAATGCGGAATAGTTTCGCAACACACGCCACCCGGAACACCACGGCGTAATGGTGTGTCCGAACGTCGTAATCGTACTTTACTAGATATGGTACGATCTATGATGTCTCTTACTGATTTACCGCTCACGTTTTGGGGTTATGCTTTAGAGACGGCCGCATTCACGTTAAATAGGGCACCATCAAAATCCGTTGAGACAACGCCTTATGAACTATGGTTTGGCAAGAAACCAAAGTTGTCATTTCTGAAAGTTTGGGGCTGCGATGCTTATGTGAAAAAGCTTCAACCTGAAAGCTCGAACCCAAATCGGAGAAATGTGTCTTCATAGGATATCCAAAGGAGACTATTGGATACACCTTCTATCACAGATCCGAAGGCAAGACTTTTGTTGCTAAGTTCGGAAACTTTCTGGAGAAGGAGTTTCTCTTGAAAGAAGTGAGTGGGAGGAAAGTAGAACTTGATGAGGTAACTGTACCTGCTCCCTTGTTGGAGAGTAGTGCATCACAGAAACCTGTTTCTGTGACACCTACACCAATAAGTGAGGAAGCTAATGATAATGATCATGAAACTTCAGAACAAGATATTACTGAACCTCGTAGATCAACCAGAGTGAGATCCGCACCAGAGTGGTACGGTAATCCTGTTCTGGAAGTCATGCTACTAGATCATGATGAACCTATGAACTATGAAGAAGCGATGGTGAGCCCAGATTCCGCAAAAATGGCTTGAAACCATGAAATCTGAGATGGGATCCATGTATGAGAACAAAGTGTGGACTTTGGTTGACTTGCCCGATGATCGGCAAGCGATTGAGAATAAATGGATCTTCAAGAAGAAGACTGACGCTGACAGTAATATTACTGTCTACAAAGCTCGACTTGTCGCAAAAGGGTTTCGGCAAGTTCAAGGGATTGACTATGATGAGACCTTCTCACCCGTAGCGATGCTTAAGTCTGTCCGAATCATGTTAGCAATTACCGCATTTTATGATTATGAAATTTGGCAGATGGATGTCAAAACTGCATTCCTGAATGGGTTTCTGGAAGAAGAGTTGTATATGATGCAACCAGAAGGTTTTGTCGATCCAAAGGGAGCTAACAAAGTGTGCAAGCTCCAGCGATCCATCTATGGACTGGTGCAAGCCTCTTGGAGTTGGAATAAACGCTTTGATAGTGTGATTAAAGCATTTGGTTTTATAAAGACTTTCGGAGAAGCCTGTATTTACAAGAAAGAGAGTGGGAGCTCTGTATCATTTCTGATATTATATGTGGATGACATATTACTGATTGGAAATGGTATAGAATTTCTGGATAGCATAAACGGATACCTGAATAAGAGTTTTTCAATGAAAGTCCTCGGTGAAGCTGCTTACATATTAGGCATTGAGATCTATAGAGATAGATCAAGACGCTTAATTGGACTTTCACAAAGCACATACCTTGAAAAGATTTTGAAGAAGTTCAAAATGGATCAAGCAAAGAAAGGGTTCTTGCCTGTGCTACAAGGTGTGAAATTGAGTCGGACTCAATGCCCGACCACTACAGAAGATAGAGAGAAAATGAAAGATGTTCCCTATGCTTCAGCAATAGGCTCTATCATGTATGCGATGTTGTGTACCAGACCTGATGTGTGCCTTGCTATAAGTCTAGCAGGGAGGTACCAAAGTAATCCAGGAGTGGATCACTGGACAGCGGTCAAGAACATCCTGAAGTACCTGAAAAGGA
The DNA here is from genome assembly GCA_034509565.1 of Triticum monococcum. NCBI lineage: Eukaryota > Viridiplantae > Streptophyta > Magnoliopsida > Poales > Poaceae > Triticum > Triticum monococcum. Next base: position 453,308,463 of record CM067847.1, read on the forward strand.
CTAAGGATATGTTTCTCGTATATGGAGGTGACAAAGAGCTCATCGTAAACGGTTATGTTGATGCAAGCTTTGACACTGATCCGGACGATTCTAAATCGCAAACCGGATACGTGTTTACATTAAACAGTGGACCTGTCAGTTGGTGCAGTTTTAAACAAAGCGTCGTGGCGGGATCTACATGTGAAGCGGAGTACATAGCTGCTTCGGAAGCAGCAAACGAAGGAGTCTGGATGAAGGAGTTCATATCCGATCTAGGTGTCATACCTAGTGCATGGGGTCCAATGAAAATCTTTTGTGACAATACTGGTGCAATTGCCTTGGCGAAGGAATCCAGATTTCACAAGAGAACCAAGCACATCAACTGACGCTTCAATTCCATCCGGGATCTAGTCCAGGTGGTAGACATAGAGATTTGCAAGATACATACGGATCTGAATGTAGCAGACCCGTTGACTAAGCCTCTTCCATGAGCAAAACATGATCAGCACCAAGGCTCCATGGGTGTTAGAATCATTACTATGTAATATAGATTATTGACTCTAGTGCAAGTGGGAGACTGAAGGAAATATGCCCTAGAGGTAATAATAAAGTTATTATTTATTTCCTTATATCATGATAAAAGTTTATTATTCATGCTAGAATTGTATTAACCGGAAACATAATACATGTGTGAATACATAGACAAACAGAGTGTCACTAGTATGCCTCTACTTGACTAGCTCGTTAATCAAAGATGGTTATGTTTCCTAACCATGGACAAAGAGTTGTCATTTGATTAACGGGATCAAATCATTAGTTGAATGATCTGATTGACATGACCCATTTCATTAGCTTAGCACCCGATCGTTTAGTATGTTGCTATTGCTTTCTTCATGACTTATACATGTTCCTATGACTATGAGATTATGCAACTCCCGTGTGCCGGAGGAACACTTTGTGTGCTACCAAACGTCACAACGTAACTGGGTGATTATAAAGGTGCTCTATAGGTGTCTCCAAAGGTACATGTTGGGTTGGCGTATTTCGAGATGAGGATTTTTCACTCCGATCGTCGGAGAGGTATCTCTGGGCCCTCTCGGTAATGCACATCACTTAAGCCTTGCAAGCATTGCAACTAATGAGTTAATTGCGGGATGATGTATTACGGAACGAGTAAAGAGACTTGCCAGTAACGAGATTGAACTAGGTATTGGATACCGACGATCGAATCTCGGGCAAGTAACATACCGATGACAAAGGGAACAATGTATGTTGTTATGCGGTCTGACCGATAAAGATCTTCGTAGAATATGTAGGAGCCAATATGAGCATCCAGGTTCCTCTATTGGTTATTGACCGGAGACGAGTCTCGGTCATGTCTACATTATTCTCGAACCCGTAGGGTCCGCATGCTTAAGGTTTCGATGACAGTTATATTATGAGTTTATGAGTTTTGATGTACCGAAGGAGTGCGGAGTCCCGGATGTGATCACGTACATGACAAGGAGTCTCGAAATGGTAGAGGCATAAAGATTGATATATTGGAAGCCTATGTTTGGATATCGGAAGTGTTCCGGGTGAAATCGGGATTTTACCGGAGTACCGGGAGGTTACCGGAACCCCCCGGGAGGTATATGGGCCTTAGTGGGCCTTAGTGGAAGAGAGGAGAGGTGGCCAGAGATGGGCCGCGTGCCTCTCCCCCCCTTGGTCCGAATAGGACAAGGAGAGGGGGTTGGCCGCCCTTCCTCCTCTCTCTCCTCTTTCCCCCCTCCACGAATCCTATTCCAACTAGGAAAGGGGGGAGTCCTACTCCCGGAGGGAGTAGGACTCCTCCTGGCGCGCCTCCTCTTGGCCGACCGCCCCCCCTTTGAGCCTTTATATACGGAGGCAGGGGCACCCCCTAGTGACACGAGTTGATCCACGTGATCATATTCTTAGCCGTGTGCGGTGCCCCCTTCCACCATAGTCCTCGATAATATTGTAGCAGTGCTTAGGCGAAGCCCTGCGACATTAGTACATCAAGATCGTCACCACGCCGTCGTGCTGATGGAACTCTTCCCCGACACTTTGCTGGATCGGAGCCCGGGGATCGTCATCGAGCTGAACGTGTGCTAGAACTCGGAGGTGCCGTAGTTTCGGTGCTTGATCGGTCGGGGCGTGAAGGCGTACGACTACATCAACCGTGTTGTCGTAACGCTTCCGCTATCGGTCTACGAGGGTACGTAGACAACACTCTCCCCTCTCGTTGCTATGCATCACCATGATCTTGCGTGTGCGTAGGAATTTTTTTGAAATTACTACGTTCCCCAACATTTACATACCCCATAGACTTCATGGAGTGCTTGGACAAGTTAGTTGTCATCTTTATTTTGGTAACATACTTGTCTACCCGAAGACGGAAGAAGAATCGTTGAGCTAGTCAAGGAACATCTGAAGATTGTCATGTCTAGGAGGAAGAACTATACCAACCACCATCGCCAAGAAATAAACGTCCGCATTGAAGACCAGGTGTATCTGCAAGCCACTTCACTCAATGGGACCAAGCATTTCCATGCCAAGGGAACCAACACCAAGATTTATCGGCCCTCTCCAAGATCACTGCAAGACAAAGAATAGACGGCTACCAGCTAGAGTTATCACCTGAGTCGCCCATTGTGCACAACATTTTTCCACACGACACCACTCCGGAAACGTTTCCAACTTCCTAACTAGCCGGTCTCTACAAGGACATCGACCACGAGCCATCGACCTCCAGCCCAATATGACCTCCGTGAGAGACCCCAATTGCAATCTAGATCAAGCAAGATGACAAACACGAAGCCATGCCATCGAGTACTTCAAGGTTCAATGGAGCACCAAACGGAAGTAGAAGCAGTATGAGGACGTGAAGACTACCCCAAATCCAAGTTTTCGTATTCCTTTCCGCGCCTAGTCTGGGAATCTCGGGGACGAGATTCTTGTAAGGGGGGTAGGTCTGTCACACCCTGATTTTCATGCCACAACACTTAAGCTAATAAATCATGATAAAATGTGGTTTGACAAAAACTTTTGAGTGTTTTGGACCTTGCCTTGTTTGGATTTTGTCAGTTGTTTGCAAGTGCTCTAAAAATCAAATAAATCCTCCAACTCCTATACTTCATCTCCTTGCTCCAAACTCTTGAACCAATGATCATGCCATGTGTATAGAGCAATATAGTATTTTCTTACAAAAATATTTGGCCAAAAAGTATTTTCAAAAATTAGTTTTCCAAAAACCCCTAAATTAAGATTTGTACTACAAGTACTTAATTCATGGCAGTAAAAATCTTTCCAAAAATGTGTTTGACTCCTATTAGGTATAGGTCTCCCATAAACCACAAAAATACAATTTTAAAAGTTATTTTCCTATTTTATTTAAAGGCTGTTTCTTAAGGCCAGAAATGGTCTTTAATAGGTTAAAAATATTTTAATGTTTCAAAAATATTTGAGAAAATTTAGGGAAACTCAGTGGACATATATTGTCCATATATAAGAGTTTCAACACATGGTCATGTTCAAAATATTGGTCAAATCCCTCAAAAACCATTTCTGCCCATTTCAAGGATTTGAAATATTTCTACAGGAAATATTCCCCAACAATTCCAAGAAAATTCTAGCATGTCACATATGACATGTTTGATGATCTTGCCAAGTATCATGTCATGGAGAATAGTATAACCCCATGAAAGCTCCTCAAAACCATTTCTGTCCATTTTGAAGTTTGAGCAACTTTACATTCCCAAACATGTCCAAATGTTCTCAAACCTTGTGAACATGCTCAAATGGTCCAATTATTCATCTAGACCAAATGGCACAAGTTGGAGAGAATGTTATCTTGATGAAAGTACCCCAAAACCCTTTCTGTCCATAACCAAATTTGAATAACTCTACATTGCCAAGTATGTCCTTTTGATCTGAATTTTTCTGGACATGTTCAAATCCTCAAATGATGACACTACACCAAGTGGTGCATCAAGGAGAATAGATTTGCATGACTAAATCTTGAAAAGTCCATTTTTGCTAATTTCTAGGGTTTACAAAAGCTGCATTGGCAACTTTGCCCAAATGAACTCAATCTTGGTGGAACCCCTTATTATCTCATGCCATTTGACCCTGTCAAGCCTCATGACAATAGGAGTTCATCTTCTTGCCCAAACCAGCAACAAACACCTTCTGCCATTTTACTAAAACCCCTGTCTTGACCACTTCCACTCTTCTCCATGGCCTCAACTCTTTACCACAGCCCCTCCTAGTCCCCTTGCACCTCCAGTAGCAATGGCAAACCCATAGCTCAATTATTGGAGGGTTAAAACCCCACTTTCTCTCCCTGGACAGCCCATTTCCCTCTCTCCCTCAACCTCTCTCCTCTCCAACTGGCTGTCCAGGGCATCCAAGGCCCTCTCCCCTTTGTTTACTCCTCCCTTAAACAATTTAGACACAAGTGGCCACGCCCTACAAGCCAAAGGCATGCCCTGGCATGCAATTGGCGTGCTCCAGAGCGCGCTACAGTGCACACCCGCACTGTAGCCGCCCCCTGCCAAGCACCTCCGGCCACCTCGGGCCTCCCCGGCGCGCCCGACGATGCTCCTCGACGTCCGCGTCACGCTACACTGTCGGCCCCCTCCTCTCTCTCCCTCTCCGGCTCTCCTCGCATGCGGACAGAGCGCCACCCAAGCGCGCCAGTCATTGCCCGTGATGGGGACCCGCTCTGCCGCGTTCCCCACTCCCTGTCTCTATCTATCCCGACATAGTCGACCTCCAGGAACACCCCAGACACCACGCCCTCTTCCCTCGAGCCCTGCAGCGACGAGCAGGAGATCGCCGGCGCACGAGTCCACGGCACCCCGCCATTCGCCTATTTAAAGGCCTCGCCGAGCCCTCCTCTCCTCACCACTCGCTCTCTCACTCCCCTAATCACCCCCTGCACCCCAGTTCGTCTCCAGGAGCACCTGAGCTCGAGATCAGGCTCGAGCTCCGCCACTTCGGCTCGCCAGAGTTTGCGAGGTACAGGCTTTCCCCGCTCCTCCTCTGCCCCGATCTGAAACCGCCTCCTCCCACTGATCATTTCCCCTCCCTCTTCCGCATCGGTTGCAGGCCGAATGGAGTAGTCTGTCCACCTCCCGAAGCTCCTCCGCCGTGCCTCCTCGTCGCCGGCAAACCAGGCCACCCCAGCGACCGCAACCACCTCCACCTGAACGGCGACTCTACACTGAGTCCAGCGGTGCCATCATCTCACCCCGCGGTGCCCTGCTTCGCCGCCGGTGAGCACGCCGGCCCTCTGGTCGCGAGGTCAGAGATGACAGGCGGGCCCCGCCTGTCATCGTCACCTCTCTCTCGCCCCCTCTCTCTTCCACTGGCAGCTAGGCCCCGCCCGTCAGGTTCAAACCTGGCGCGCGCGTGCGCCGGCTCGGCTGGGCTGCATCGCTAGCTGGGCCGCTGCCCTGCGGCTGTTCTGGCCCAGCAGGCACTGAGCCCTTTTCCCTTTTCTTTTCTGAACAATTTGTAAAATCCATAAATAGTTCAAATTAACTCCAAATTTGATGATTCAAATTTCTAGGGGATCCACAAATCATGATCTATCTCATGGTGCTATTTGCACATTTTTCCAAAAACTTTCTCCTCAGAAATATTTATCAAAATCCCATTTTTCCTATTTCTATGATGAACTTTAGAAAATCACAGAAGGCTCAAAATTGATCCAAATTCCATGATTCAAAATCCTAGGTGTCTATAAGTTCAAAACTTAGTTTTTGAACATTTTTAGTAATACTTTCTGTATCACCTCAAATAATGAGCCATTTCTTTATATTTGTCAACTTTGCAAATTCATAGGAAATTCATTTGAACTCCAAATCCAGTGAAACCAACTCCCAGATGCTTCTAAAATCATGATTTGTTAAATGGGTGCCTTTTCTCATTTTTCAAAAATATGTTTCTGTACACTTCTTGCAAATCCATAAACCCCTTGATTCCATCATATCCAAATGTTTAGAAATATTCACTTATCCAATTCCATTGAAATCACTTTGGTCATTCCTCATATGACCAGAGGTATCCTACAAAAGTCAAATCAATATTTTTAGAGCACTTTTATTTTCTGTCTTGTTGTGTTGCTTATTATGGTCGCTTTCGACGATAGTTGACGAAGTAGATGAAATGCTCGGAGTTGGACCAGAGATTTTTTGAAGACCTCGAAGACTTTGTTAAAACAGGCAAGCAGCCCTTTGACCATGATGAACCATTTTACATCATGATGGCATTTTCGTTGCTTCACTGAGTGCATGATATACCTTGAATGGCAACCTTGCTAGGCTTGCCTCCGTTGCATATTCCATTGATACTTGCAGTGTGCATGACTCTACCCTTGCTTAGAGTTGTGTTGGTGGGTTGTAGAAATTTGCTATAGTAAATGGCTATGCAAAGTGGGTCAGGGTTATGCATGGAAAGAAACAAGTGTGGTTTGACATACTTGCAAACAGCCCAGTGGGTGCCACTAATGCCCCTGGGAGATGATGATGAACTAGGTCACTACTTGGTGGAGAGGTAGTGTACCGAGGCTCGATAAAAGTGTTGTTTACAGAGACAGATTAGATTTAAGATTTGTCGATTGTCCCAACCTTACATGCACAACCACTCTACCCTTGTATGGGAAAGGGCATTGTTGATTACCTAGGCCGATACTAGCTTGGAGCCCGCATTACTAGTGACGGGGGAGAGTTGGTGCTCTCTCTCGGGACGGGGTCGTGCCAGGTAGGGCGGCCAAGAACATTTTTATGGGGCACCGGACACACCGTTGGTACCCCGTGTCAGTGGTATGTGATGAATATGGGAGCGAGGCTCCACAATTTGAAGTTGTGAAATGTTGGGCACGGGGGTTATTGCCAATCGAGTGGACTCTATGTTAGTGTCGTCTAGGGAAAGATAGTGATCGGGTGCTTACCCCGGGTACTTGAGGTACCGCGGGTCGTGGATGACACGGAAGTTCCCCGGATCTTGTGGGTAAAGTGTGCAACCTCTGCAGAGTGTAAAACTATTCGAATAGCCGTGTCCACGGTCAAGGACAGTTGGGTGGTGCTGCTTAGACTACGTCCATACGTTTCTGACAAACAACACGGTTTGGTAAATCTATTGACGTGATTCGTGAGGAAGTCACAAAGAGCTTGATCATGAGTTGTTCATAACTCTTTCTCGATGTTGATCTTTGTAACCTCCTGATACTTGTTGCAGACGCATTCATATCCTTGATGAATGTTGATCATACTTGCATGTGAAAAACTAGCTTTCCGCAAAAATGCCAAATTAGTAGTAGTGCCTTGCATAATCATTCTGTTATCACCCTTGGGTTGCTTGCGAGTACATTCAAAGTACTCATTGGCTTGCCACTGGTTATTTTATTGGCCAGGCATGAAAGAACAGATATAATGAAGAATACTTCAGCGACGAACATGCGAGCTAGGACGCTTCCCAGTCAGAATGCCTGTAGGGTTAAGGCAGATGGCATGGGTCCAAGTTATCGACGAAGATTTCCGCTGCGATTTTATACTCAAGACTTGACCATAATGGTCCTACTTGTGTAATACGGTATGTATGGATGTAAGACTCTTGTTATTCAGCTTCTGTGTGTTCAGTGAGCATTGATCTCTGGGATCACTGTACACGTGCATTCGGTGATCACGACTTATGAGTCGGGGTCCCCACAACTACATCACACACAATTTGATGAAGAAAATTGTATGGCATTGGGCTATCCATCACAAGCGACCGTTTGAAAAGTTCCATGACCCATTTAGCAGGTTTATTTGTTTATAATTAATAATTCCAGTATTACGCAAATTCACATTTCATATCGAACAGCTGTTTCCCAATTTCCTATCACACACATAAATATATTTTAACATCACAGTACAATAGCTACTAGAAAATAGCATAGTACAACATATATCTAGTTCACCATCATAAGAACAATATTAGAATAATATATTCATTTCCCTAATCGAGATCATCCAGGCTCGTCTTATCCACCTCTGATTTTAGTTTAGTAAGAACCTGTTTTGCACTGTCCAACTGGGAAAGTGCCTCCTCCTTCGCCAACACCATCTTAGCAAAGTATAATTTAAAAATTCTGAGCTCATTCTCCATCTTCCTTTTTTGTCCCGCATATTCAAATATTCTTCAGCCTTGACAACACTTTCTCTAAGCCCACCTCTGTTCTCTTCCTCATTCATACTCCAGAGCTTTGCTAGGCACATCTTGAAAGACTGTGGCCACTCTTGATCAACCCACTCTAGGTAAGAATACTTCCGTTCATCCTATAATATTTAAAACTATATCAGTAACAATTGTAGGTGTCGGATTCGGGGTTCCGCAGACCCTTGAGAGGTTCGAACACCAGGGTGCATGCGAAGAACTCGTCCTCCCGGTTAGCCTACGCTCTGATCCCGAGGCCTAGCTCGACGAACCCAATGAGCAAGAGACATAGTAGTTTACCCTAATTTGAGCCACCTTGCGATGTAATACCCTACTCCAGCTTTGTGGTGGATTGCCTTGAAGGGCTGAGGATGAACTAGTATAGTGGTCGAACAGCCTCGGGAGGTGAGGTGTTCTTGAGCTTGATGAGCTGGTGGGTGAGAGGGTGGTCTGAATGATCTGTACCCCTCTATGGTGGTGGCTAAGTCCTATTTATAGTGGCCTTGGTCCTCTTCCCAAATGCAAGGCGGGAAGGGATCTCACAATGGCCAAATTTTAAGGGGGGCAACTAGTACAAGTTATCCTGACAAAAGTAGTCTTCGCCTGCGAAAGCCTCTGGTGGTGACACTGCGGTGGGCTTCGTGATGACCTCCATCTTGGCGGTCTTGGTCTTGTTGCACCGATATGGAAACCTATGTCTGATTCTTCGGGACTCCACGCCTGTGCTTGCCTCCTTGGTACCAAAGAGGAAACTGGTATACTACGCCCACTGGTGCCCGCCTAGCCTTGCTCGTCATGGCTCACGTCATGTGAGCCTCACGAGATGCACCTTGTATTGATATCTTCGCTCCTCAGGAGCCAGCCTGGTGAGGCCGCCCCCCAGGGAGGTCTTGGTGTCATCCGCCTCACGAAGCTTGGCCCCTTGCGAGGGTCTTGGGTTGTTGTTGATGAAGCTGGGCCATACTAGGCCGTTGACGGAGCCATGCCGTGGGCCGCAGGCAGGCAAGTCTGGGTACCCCCATTCCCAGGACGCCGACAGTAGCCCCCGAGCCCAAGGCGCGCAGCTTGGCTTCGAGGCGAAGCCAAAGGGCAAGTGCATAGCACCGCGAGGCCCAACCGCCTGCGGTGTTGGCTGACTTCTACGTCCATTTTGAATCATGCTTCTATATCGATATTTATTGCATTATGGGCTGTTATTATACATTATGTCACAATACTTATGCCTTTCCTCTCTTATTTTACAAGGTTTACATGAAGAGGGAGAATGCTGGCAGCTGGAATTCTGGGCTGGAAAAGGAGCAAATATTAGAGACCTATTCTGCACAACTCCAAAAGTCCTGAAACTTCACGGGAGCATGTTTTGGAATATATAAAAAATACTGGTGAAAGAATTAACCAGATGGGGCCCACACCCTAGCCAATAGGGTGGGGGCACGCCCCTATCTCGTGGGCCCCCTGGCAGGCCTCCAATGCCCATCTTATGCTATATGAAGTCTTTAGTATGAGAAAAAAATCACAAGCAAGCTCTCGGGACGAAACTCCGCTGCCACGAGGCGGAACCTTGGCGGAACCAATCTAGGGCTCCGGCGGAGCTGTTCTGCCGGGGAAACATCCATCCGGGAGGGGGAAATCATCACCATCGATCCTCTCATCGGGATGGGGTCAATCTCCTTCAACATTTTCTCCAACACCATCTCATCTCGAACCCTAGTTCATCTTGTATCCAATCTTTGTCTCAAAACCTCAGATTGGTACCTGTGGGTTACTAGTAGTGTTGATTACTCCTTGTAGTTGATGCTAGTTGGTTTATTCGGTGGAAGATCATATGTTCAGATCCTTTATGCATATTAATGCCCCTTTGATTATGAACTTGAATATGATTTGTGAGTAGTTACGTTTGTTCCTAAGGACATGGGAGAAGTCTTGCTATAAGTAGTCATGTGAATTTGGTATTCGTTCGATATTTTGATGAGATGTATGTTGTCTCTCCTCTAGTGGTGTCATGTGAACATAGACTACATGACACTTCACCATTGTCTGGGCCTAGGGGAAGGCACTGGGAAGTAATAAGTAGATGATGGGTTGCTAGAGTGATAGAATCTTAAACCCTAGTTTATGAGTTGCTTCGTAAGGGGCTGATTTGGATCCATATGTTTCATGCTATGGTTAGGTTTACCTTAATACTTGTTTTGTAGTTGCAGATGCTTGCAAGAGGGATTAATCATAAGTGGGATGCTTGTCCAAGGAAGGGCAGTACCCAAGCACCGGTCCACCCACATATCAAATTATCAAAGCATCGAACGTGAATCATATGAACATGATGAAAACTAGCTTGACGATAATTCCCATGTGTCCTCGGGAGCGATTTCCTTTATATAAGAGTTTGTCCAGGCTTGTCCCTTGATACAAAAAGGATTGGGCCATCTTGCTGCACCTTATTTACTTCTATTACTTGTAACCCGTTACAAATTACCTTATCACAAAACTACTTGTTACCGATAATTTCAGTGCTTGCAGAGAATACCTTACTGAAAACTGCTTATCATTTCCTTTTGGTCCTTTGTTGGGTTCGACACTCTTACTTATCGAAAGGACTATGATAGATCCCCTATACTTGTGGGTCATCATTGACGTGTGGCGATTAATGGGGCATGGACGCCTCCGCTTCACCATGTTGCCTCGGCAACCGTTCGACACGACGAGACCCTGCTGCATGCAGAGAAAACCATCATTACCGACAATCATGGAGGCCGGTGGTTGGCCTCCTTCTGGCAATAAATGAGGGGAGGGGTGGAGCCCCCTTGCTCATCTCTATCTTCTTGTCGCATGGTTCTTCTTCCTCCTCTCTGCCTCGCTACCTTGTTGTAGTTCTCATGGCGCCGACGAGGAAGTTCTCCGCCGCCGAGAAGGGGAAGGCCCCCAAGGAGGGAACTGACTCGCCATGTCCCATGAGAGGGCGAGGCCGCCCCGCAAGCATGACGCGACCCCTACGGTGGCTCTTCGGGGGCGCGGGCTCGCCTTGGCCGGCCCTGGCGATGCTTCTTCTTGCGGTGGGTGCTGCCAAGGGCGAGGCAGTGCTTGCGACGAGGGGAGGCATGCCATGGTCGCCCGGCCTCCTCGGTCGCACTTCCACTCGGCTGAGGTGCTCCCTGAGTTCGTCATGTGGTCAAAGAGGCCAATCGGAACCTGGCTCCCGCTCCACCGCTTCTTCACAAGCGAGCTGCCGGTCGCGGGGCCTGACGGCCTCTTGCTGCATGCTGACGGTTGTTGGAGCAAGGCCTCGTGGGTCGGGGTCGAAGTTTCTGCCGCCAGGAACGTGTCCCAGGCCCACGGCTTGCAGGCGTTTGCCCGCGTGTGCGGCCTGAGCGGGAGGTGCACCCTCCACTTCAAGTTCGACGGCGTCGCGACCCTCTTCGTGAGGGTGTTTGGGGAGGATGGCCGTCGCGCAGGGTGCTGCCCCGAAGACGACGGCGGCGATGATGAGCTTGGCCTTGACGATAGCCGCGTCTTGTTCAGCGGCGGAGGTTCCTCCTGCGAGAGCACGAGCAACGGTGGCTACGACCAGCCGCCACGTCGCCGGGGTCGCTTCGAGGACGGCGGCGGATCATCTCGTCGCCATGCTCCGGTGAAACGGGAGGAAGGCTCGGGCTGAGCCTGGAGGCCTCCGGAGCCCGGCCTCAGGAGCTGCTGTGGTCACGTGGGCCACTTCTATTTAGCCTTTCCCTTTCCCTGCATTTTGAAAAAAGTAAGAGGGCCCTGCCGAGGCGTGTAATGAACCATGGTACTTATGCCGCTATGTTATGCATGTTGTTCTGATGTATGATGTTATGTTCATGTCCGGGGTATCTTGTTACTATGGAACATAATCCTTTGAGGGGCTTGTTCGGGGTATCTTCACCCTGACCAGTAGAGAAAAGAGTTGCTCCTCAACCTACTGAACCTACTAAAAATGTTTACTTTGAAATTCCTTCGGGTATGATAGAGAATCTGCTAGCTAATCCTTTCACAAGTGCTGGAACATGAGATCCCAATTTGCACCTAATCTATGTGGATGAAGTTGGTGGATTATTTAAGCTTGCAGGTATGCCTGAGGATGTTATGAAGAAGAAGGTCTTCCCTTTATCTTTGAAGGGAAAGGCATTGACATGGTTCAGGCTATGTGATGATATGGGATCATGGAACTACAACCGATTGAAATTGGAATTTCATCAGAAGTTTTATCCTATGCATCTGGTTCATCGTGATCGTAATTATATATATAAGGTTTGGCCTCACGAAGGAGAAATCATCGCTCAAGCTTGGGGGAGGCTTAAGTCAATGTTATATTCATGCCCCAATCATGAGCTCTCAAGAGAAATTATTATTCAAAAAAATTATGCTCGGCTTTCTCTCAACAATCGCTCCATGCTCGATACTTCTTGTACTGGCTCTTTTATGATGAAGACTATTTAATTCAAATGGGATTTATTGGAAAGAATTAAACGCAAATCTGAAGATTGGGATCTCGACAAAGGTAAGGAGTCAGGTATAACACCTAAGTTTGATTGTGTTAAATCTTTTATGGACACCGATGTTTTCTGTGAATTTAGCACTAAATATGGACTTGACTCTGAGATAGTAGCTTCTTTTTGTGAATCCTTTGCTACTCATATTGATCACCCTAAGGAGAAGTGGTTTAAATATAATCCTCCCATTGAAGTAAAAGTAGTTGCACCTATTAAAGTTGAAGAAAATACTATCACTTATAATGTTGATCCTGTTGTTCCTACTGCTTATATTGAGAAGCCACCTTTCCTTGTTAGAATAAAGGATCATTAAGGGAGTCCTAGATTAGGGGGTGTCCGGATGGCCGGACTATACCTTCAGCCAGACTCCTGGACTATGAAGATACAAGATTGAAGACTTCGTCCCGTGTCCGGGAGGGACTTTCCTTGGCGTGGAAGGCAAGCTTGGCGATACAGATATGCAGATCTCCTACCATTGTAACCGACTCTATGTAACCCTAACCCTACCCGGTGTCTATATAAACTGGAGGGTTTTAGTCCGTAGGACAACATACACATCAACAACCATACCATAGGCTAGCTTCTAGGGTTTAGCCTCCTCGATCTCGTGGTAGATCTACTCTTGTACTACCCATATCATCAATATTAATCAAGCAAGACATAGGGTTTTACCTCCACCGAGAGGGCCCGAACCTGGGTAAAACTTCGTGTCCCTTGTCTCCTGTTACCATCCGGCCTAGACGCACAGTTCGGGACCGCCTACCCGAGATCCGCTGGTTTTGACACCGACATTGGTGCTTTCATTGAGAGTTCCTCTGTGTCGTCGCCGTCAGGTTCGATGGCCCCTACGATCATCGATAGCGATGCAGTCCAGGGTGAGACCTTCCTCCCCGGACAGATCTTCGTCTTCGGCGGCTTCGCACTGCGGGCCAATTCGCTTGGCCGTCTGGAGCAGATCGTAAGCTACACCCCTGGCCGTCAGGTCAGATTTGGAAATTTAAACTACACGGCTGACATCCACGGGGACTTGATCTTCGGCGGATTCGAGCCACTACTGAGCGCACCGCACTGTCACGACGAGCATGATCTAGGTTTGCCGCCGAACAGTGCCCTGGAGGCCGCACCCGCGTCGGCTTCGACCCTTAATTCGGAGCCAACTGCGCCGATCGAGGATGGGCGGTTGGACGCCACCTCGGGGGCTGCGACCCCAACGGCGATTGAGACAAGCACCAGCCCCGTACTCTGCGAGACTCGTGACTCCAAGGAGCCGGACTCCTCTCCGGGCTCCGAACCCTCCGCGCCCCTGCCAATCAAATCCGATTGGGCGCCGATCATGGAGTTCACTGCCGTGGACATCTTTCAGCACTCGCCTTTCGGCGATATCCTGAAGTCATTGAAGTCTCTCTCTTTATCAGGAGAGCCCTGGCCGGACTATGGTTAGCGAGATTGGGATGCGGACGATGAAGAAATTCAAAGCCCACCCACCACCCACTTTGTAGCCATGGTCGATGATTTAACCGACATGCTCGACTTCGACTCCGGAGACAACGACGGTATGGACGCCGACGAATGAGACGATGAAGAACCAACGCCTATTGGGCCCTGGAACGCCACCTCGTCATATGATGTATACATGGTGGACGCACCAAAAGATGACGACGAGGAGCAGAAGGACGCACCGAAGGCTTGTTCCCTCGAAAAGCAGTCAAAGCGGCGACGCAAGCGCCGCCCCGAATCCCGCCTCGACAGAAATAGCGATCACACAAACCCAGCGCTAGAGTAGGGCGAACCGCTGCCGGACAACAACAATCCGGATAATCAAACCGAACAAACAAATCCTATCAAGGATAATGGTCCGGATGACACAAAGCCGGACAGACACCCGGAGCAACAGACTGCCCGTAAAAGGCTTGTTGCCACCACGAGGAGCCTGAAAAGCAGAAGCAAAGGCTCAAGGCCGCGCAAGACACACTCCAATTCAGATGGAGTAAAATACTCAGCACTGCAGCAAGGTACGGCGACAATCGCCCCTTCAAGAGCTACCCGAAGCGGAAGCTGCTACCCGAATTCGATGAGGAGGCCTCAGAACCCCCACAACCAAATATCGAAGCAGCCACCTGGTCGGATAAACGACCCCTCTACCAATACAGAGCGGCATACAACGCCGCTCACCATACAACACGCAACCAATGCGAGGGCTCGCACCCAAAGGACAGTGTAACAAGATCCATCTATGGACCACGCAAGCGCGCCCCAGCATACAATGCAATACTACAAACATCCGAACAACGCAGTACACCCAGCTACAGGGGTGCCGCACACCCCCTATGTTTCACCGATGAGGTGCTGGACCATGAATATCCAGAAGGATTCAAGCCCGTAAACATAGAGGCATACGACGGAACAATAGACCCTGGGGTCTGGATTAAGGACTACATCCTTCATATCCATATGGCTCGAGGAGATGATCTCCACGCCATCAAATACCTACCCCTCAAGCTGAAAGGGCCAGCTCGTCACTGGCTCAAAGGACTCCCCAAAAGCTCCATCGGAAGTTGGGAAGAGCTCGAAGACGCCTTTCGGGCAAATTTTCAAGGGACTTATGTCCGACCTCCGGATGCGGACAATTTGAGTCATATAACTCAACAGCCCAGAGAGTCAGCCCGAAAGCTTTGGAACAGGTTTCTTACTAAAAAGAACCAGATTGTCGACTGTCCGGACACCAAAGCCTTAGCAGCTTTCAAGCATAGCGTCCGTGACGAATGGCTCGCCAGACACCTCGGCCAAAATAAGCCGAGAACGATGGCCGCATTAACAAACCTCATGACCCGCTTTTGTGCGGGGAGGACAGCTGGCTAGCCAGATGCAGCACCAGCGACCCCAGTACATCTGAAGTTAGAGATGGAAATGGGAAATCACGGCGCAACAACAATAACAAACGCCGGAATAAAGAAGACAACACGAAGGGCACGGCAGTAAATGCCGGATTCAAAAGCTCTCAGCCAGGTCAAAAGCCGCCTAAAGGCACCAGGGATGAACTGTCCAGCCTCAACAAAATTCTGGACCAATTATGTCAGATCCATAGTACCCCTGGTAAACCTGTTAATCATACCCACAGAGAATGTTGGGTCTTCAAGCAGTCCGGCAAGCTCAACGCCGTACATAAGGGGGAGGATACAGCAAGTGAAGACGAGGACGAGCCTCCCAAGCAAGACACAGCGAAACAAAAGAAATTTCCACCAGAAGTCAAAACAGTAAACGTGTTACACATAATCAAGGGAAAAAACAATACAGCACTCCCAGGAAAGTATACCCAAGTGCCTATCACTACGAAGTCCTGCCACTGGTCATCTCAACCGATCACTTTCGATCATCGCGATTACTCAGCAAGTATCCGACACGCAGGATGGGCTGCCCTGGTATTAGACCCAGTAATTGGCGGATATCACTTCACAAGGGTCTTGATGGACGGCGGCAGTATCCTAAACCTAATATATCAGGATACAATCCGCAGGATGGGGTTAGACCCAACACAAATTCGACATAGCAATACTACCTTTAAAGGAGTAACGCCAGGCCCAGGGGCTCGTTGTACGGGCTCCCTCTTACTACAAGTTATATTTGGCTCCCCCGATAACTTCTGTCGCGAGCATTTAACTTTCCACATCGCTCCGTTTCAAAGTGGCTATCAAGCACTGCTCGAATGCGAAGCTTTCGCTCGCTTTAATGCAATACCGCACTACGCCTCCCTCACACTCAAGATGCCCGGTCCACGTGGCATCATTACAGTGCATGGAAATATCAAGCGATCTCTCCGCGCCGAAGAGAGTCAGGCTGCCTTGGCCGCCGCACACTAAAGGCGCCCGGACAAACGAAAGCATCCAATAGGTCGTCAAGACCTCAGATACAACTAATCAAGTCCGGCGCCGCTATTTATACGGAAATAAGTGGTCACAACCCTATTTGTCAATACAAGGGGCTCAACGCGCGCAGACAAGTGGCAATTTCTTATCATCTTGAATTACACATGGTTTCTTTAAAAACTATCTTTTTGCACGACAACTTTTTCACTTAACTTCCTCTCTTTTACAGACGATCATCGTGCTACACCCGTCCAGGATACGGCACAACAGAGACACAGGCGTAGACGTGCAGCAGGGACCCGACCCAAGGATTCTTTTTAGATTAAGACCCTACGTAAACCTTTTTTACTGTCTCTTGTTGATACATATCCACCATTGAGAAGGATGCTGACGTCTTGGCATGTGGCCACGCCAAAACAATGTACATACCTCGACGCAAGGGGCTTCTTACAAAGGCCATTATTTAGGCCCGGTTTATACCATAAAGACCGAATACCTTAGGGAGTGTTTGGCTCGCGAGTTTGGCCCTATATGCATCAGCTCCGAATCATTGTCTTTGGTCAAATGTTGGGGTTGCCCGGCTCCTGTGTTTTGGTGCCTTACGTTCCGATTTACCGGCTAAGATAGCACCAGGAGAACTATTGCGATTGTGCCCTGGTTCATCCGGACGAGCACGTCAGTAGAGAAAGTCGAAAACTGACTGTCATGATATAGCATGAGACTGGTCAACCACTCGATGACCTATGGGAATGTTAGAATTCCTCTGCCTTAACGAAGGGCCGTTTTCCGGCCAGGCATGTACGCACCCCGGAACCGGGAGAGTGCGGAGCCACCAGGGGCTATCTAGTAGCCCCACTGTCAAACTCCTATGGCTAAGTGAAAGTGCTAAAGCATTATAGTCTGGTTGCCTCGCTCGCTCCGCTATCACCTCCTTAATAGGACCAAGACGTTGGGTTAAGTGTGAACGTGTGTTTTTGCGAGCACCTCCGCATTATGTGCGTGGGGGATGAAGCCAACGACTGCAATCTTTCAGGTTATACACATGTATACATAAACGGCCCCCCAGGAGGCATCATATTACTTTCAGGCAAAAGTATAAAAATAGCCTTATAAAAATTTATAAAAGCATTTCACTTACAATGAGATTACATATCACTCAAACATAATATTTTTTAGCACTGGGTCTCTATCAAACGGGCACCCTCAAGAACTTCTTCAAAATAGTGCTCAGCAGCCTTTCGACCTATAGCCGAATCCCGCGCTGCAACATGGGTAGCATCCATCTCCGCCCAGTATGCCTTAACATGGGCAAAGGCCATCCGTGCGCCCTCTATGCACGCCGACCTCTTCATCGCATTAATGCGCGGAACCACGTCAAGGAACTGCTGCACCAAGCTGAAATAGTTGTTCGGTTTTGACCTTCCCGGCCACAACTGATCCACAACAGACCTCATAGAGAGTCTGGTCAACCTGTTTAGTTCGGCCCATTCGGCTAATTGGTCAGTCAATGAAAGTGGATGCTCGGGAGAATGGAATTGTCTCCAAAACAGCTGGTCTACTCCATGGTCTGTCTGACCCTGGAAGTACTTGGCCGCATCGGCCGCGCTCGCCGCCAAATCCATATACACATCCTCCGAACTCCACAGCTGATCCAGAGGGGCATACCGTGGATCTCCGAATTTCCTCCGCAACATAAAGGATTTCCCAACTACAATATCCCCGGCTTCCCGCAGCTCCTCCTTCTTTGCCCTCATAGCAGAGCGGAGATCCTTTTTCGTCGCAGCAGCCTTCTCAAGGTCCGATGCCTTCGCTTGGTTTTCCTTTTCGAGAACCTGGCAACGGTCGGCGGCGGCTTTTAATTCCACAGCCATCTTGGACATCTTATCTCGGGTCTCGCCATGCGCGGCCTTCTCGGCTTGCAACTCTTCGGCCGCCTTCATAGCAGCCGCATTACCTAACCTCGCTTGTTCCTTGGCTCGGGCAAGTTCTGCCCGCAAGGCTCCAACAGTGGCAGCTCCATCTGCAGTCACAACATATTTAAGATACTGGCATCATGCTGCTATTCCTATGTGCCGTTTACCAGATATTGACACTTACCCTGTGCCTCATCAAGCCTTTTGCTAACAAGCTCGATGTCGGCGTCTGCCGCATCCAACTGCCGTTCTAAATGGGCAAACTCACTAGTCCGGCTAGCCATCGGAGCTTCCATCACCTGCACATAGAGGCAGTATGGTTATTACCTGGGAATATGATCCTCTGTTTGTCGTTGTTTCCGACGACAACCAGAGTCTTAGGGGCTACTATCTACACAGGGCACACCTAGCATGTGCAGGACTATCATACATTCTTTTACGTACCTCAAAGCCTGTCAGTAGACTCATAAAAGCTTCATGCAATCCGCTTTCGGCGGACGATATTCTCTCCATCACCGTTTTCATCAGCACACGGTGTTCATCTGAGATGGCCGCTCGCCCCACCAACTCCCTTAGAACATCCGATCGCACACTTAGACGGTGCCGGACTCTTTTGTCTGCTCTCTTCGGGAGCCGGACATTGGGAGCTTCGGGGGTCAACGGGATTATCTTCTGGCCTCACCGGACTCGGAGAGGCCCTCCGCGACGACACTTCAGAGTCGCCCGCTTCCGGAGCGGAGGAGTCCGGAGGAGGCTCTCCATCATCTCTAGAAGAAGATCCCCCAAAGATGAGCTCATTTGAGAGGGGATAAGGCCCGAACTGCAAAATTATATGTGGTGGTTATCTTCTCAGAAGAAAAAGATGGCATATCTGTACTATCAAAGGTATTTCGGGTCACTTACGACTCGTGGGAGGATTGATCCCCCCGCGGACTTTGTGCAGCAACAATGCCCCCCCAAGGTGGGACCCTCTGTGGGAGACTTCTTCTCCCGTTTGGAAGCTTCGACTTCCGAATCCTCGGGCGCAGTCCTTTTTTTCTTCTGGTCACCTTCCCTCATGGAGACGCTCGCTCCCTCGGCTAGAATGGGCAGCGTTGGGGGCCCGCGTCCTCCCGCATTATCCTCCACAGTATCTTCCTTCAAGGGCTCCGGGCAAGGTGTGGTCTGGAGCATCTTTTCCAATACCGGATTTTCCAAACCCTCAGGGAGGGGGGGCCGAACACCGAATCAACTTCGCATTTGTTAGCCAGTCCTGGTCAAAAAGCAAACTCTCAGAGATAACTTCGTAACAAAGTAGGGAAAGTATGTTCGGCCAGAAGATGCCTTACCTGTTCGGCGGTGCGGTTTCTACTCAGGCCCACGTCCTCGGTGATTTCCGGACACTCTGTCTGAGGTCCGAAGAATGATTTGTACATCTCCTCGTGCGTCAGGCCGAGAAATTTTGAATGGCATGCGGTCCCTCGGGATTGAACTCCCACAGATGAAGAGGCCGGCGTTTGCAAGGCTGGACTTGACAAACCAGCATAACCTGTATCACCGCAACCAAACTGAAGTCTCCATTGAAGAGATCTTGAATGCGGCCTTGCAGTATAGGCACATCCTTGGCTAGCCCCCAGCTCAGACCTTTGCTGATCCATGACATCAGTCGTGGTGGGCGGCCCGGGCGGAAAACAGGGGGGCCGCCCACTTGGCACTTCTAGGAGCCGTGATGTAGAACCACTCCTGTTGCCACAATTCAGACACCTCTGGGATGGAACCTTTGGGCCACGGAGCTCCCGTCATCTTGCGTATTGAGGCACCTCCACACGCCGCATGCTCCCCCTCGACCAACTTTAGCTTCACTTCAAAGGTCTTGAGCCAAAGGCCAAAGTGAGAGGTAACCCGGAGGAAGGCCTCGCACACGATAATAAATGTTGTGATATGAAGAAAGGAGTCCGGAGCTAGATCATGAAAATCTAGCCCGTAGTAAAACATCAAACCCCTGACGAAAGGATCCAGGGCAAGGCCTAGGCCTCGGAGGAAGTGGGAGACGAACATGATGTTCTCGTTGGGTTCGGGGGTGGGCACGGCCTGCCCTCGGGGTGGCAGCCGATGCAAAATCTTGGCGGTCAGATATCTGGCCTCCCTCAATTTCTTGATGTCTTCTTCCGTGACGGAGGAAGGCATCCATCGGCCTTGAAGGCTAGACCCGGACATGACTGGAGGTTCGGAGCACCTGACTTGAACTTCGGGCGTTTGAGCTTGAGGTAGGGGAAGGATTCGATTGAGCACGGGAGGGAAAAATAAAAGCCTTGCCCCCTTTATAAAGAGGGTGAATATCAAGCGTCCTCTCCGTGTCCGCTTGGACTTGCCTATAATCTAGGAGTCCTAGAAGCGGTTGGGTTACCCACGCCCGTATTGAAGAGAATCCCGGAATAAGGGGACACGATCTCTGCTTTAACAAGACGTGCCAAGGAAACCGCCTCGCGTAACACGCTGAGATGGGACAGTAAAACTGTTCGAATAAAAGCTTGGCCATGGTGTGATGTCGCACCACGGAATACGTTAGCAGATTAGATTTGTGTAAATATTATTCTCTCTATGGCAATATGTGGAAACTTATTTTGCAGAGCCGGACACTATCTTTGTGTTCAAAATCTTCTATGAAGTACTTGGAGGAGGAACCCGCCTTGCAATGCCGAAGACAATATGCGCGTTGAACTCGTCATCATTGAAACCTGGTTCAGGGGCTACTAAGGGAGTCCTGGATTGGGGGGTGTCCGGATGGCCGGACTATACCTTCAGCCGGACTCCTGGACTATGAAGATACAAGATTGAAGACTTCGTCCCGTGTCCGGGAGAGACTTTCCTTGGCGTGGAAGGCGATCTTGGCGATACGGATATGCAGATCTCCTACCATTGTAACCGACTCTATGTAACCCTACCCCTACCCAGTGTCTATATAAACCGGAGGGTTTTAGTCCGTAGGACAACATACACATCAACAACCATACCATAGGCTAGCTTCTAGGGTTTAGCCTCCTCGATCTCGTGGTAGATCTACTCTTGTACTACCCATATCATCAATATTAATCAAGCGGGACGTAGGGTTTTACCTCCATCGAGAGGGCCCGAACCTGGGTAAAACTTCGTGTCCCTTGTCTCCTGTTACCATCTGGCCTAGACGCACAGTTTGGGACCCCCTACCCGAGATCCGCCGGTTTTGACACCGACAATCATGCTAAAGATTCAACTGTGGTTCGTAAGAGTAATACTAGAACACCTGCACCCCCTGAGCAAATTAAAGTTGAACCTAGTATTGCTATGGTTAAAGATCTCTTTGCCGATAATATCGATGGGCATGCTATTTACTTCTGTGATGAAGCTGCTAGAATTGCTAGACCTGACACTAAAAATAAACATAGACCTGTTGTAGGAATGCATGTTATTTCTGTTAAAATAGGACATCATTGCTATCATGGCTTATGTGATATGGGTGCTAGTGCAAGTGCAATACTTCATTCCTTATACAAAGAAATTATGCATGATATTGCACCTGCTGAGATAGAGGAAATTGATGCTACAATTAATCTTGCCAATAGAGACACTATTTCACCAGTTGGGATTGTTAGAGATATTGAAGTCTTGTGTGGGAAAGTTAAATATCCTGCTGATTTTCTTGTTCTTGGTTCCCCACAAGATAACTTTTGTCCATTATATTTGCTAGACCCTTCTTGAATACTGTTAATGCTAGGATAGATTGCAAAAAGGAAGTTGTTACTATTGGTTTGGGGGATATGTCTCATGAGTTTAATTTTGCTAAATTTCATAGACAGCCCCATGATAAAGAATTGCCTAGTAAAGATGAAATTATTGATCTTGCTTCTATTGTCGTGCCTCCTAATGATCCTTTAGAACAATATTTGCTCGACCATGAAAATGATATGTTTATGAATGAAAGAAGGGAAATAGATGAATTATTCTTTAAATAGGGACCTATTTTGAAACACAACTTGCCTGTTGAAATTCTAGGGGATCCTCCTCCACCCAAGGATGATCCCGTGTTTGAGCTTAAACCTTTACCTGATACTCTTAAATATGCTTATCTTGATGAGAAAAAGATATATCCTGTTATTATTAGTGCTAACCTTTCAGAGCATGCAGAAAAGAAATTATTGAAAACTATGAAAAAGCACTGTGCTGCTATTGGATATACTCTTGATGATCTTAAGGGCATTAGTCCCACTCTATGCCAGCACAAAATAAAATTGGAGAAAGACGCGAAACCGGTTGTTGATCACCAACGACGATTAAATCCTAAGATGAAAGAAGTGGTAAGAAAAGAAATACTAAAGCTTTTGGAGGGAGGTATAATTTATCACATTGCTGATAGTCACTGGGTAAGTCATGTCCATTGTGTCCCTAAGAAGGGAGGTATTACTGTTGTTCCAAATGATAAAGATGAATTGATCCCACAAAGAATTGTTACAGGTTATAGAATGGTAATTGATTTCTGCAAACTAAATAAAGCTACTAAAAAGGATCATTACCCTCTACCTTTTATTGATCAAATGCTAGAAAGATTATCCAAACATACACATTTTTGCTTTCTAGATGGTTATTCTGGTTTCTCTCAAATACCTGTGTTAAAAGAAGATCAAGAAAGGACCACTTTTACTTGCCCTTTCGGTACCTTTGCTTATAGACGTATGCCTTTTGGTTTATGCAATGCACCTGCTACCTTTCAAAGATATATGACTGCTATATTCTCTGACTTTTGTGAAAAGATTGTTGAGGTTTTCATGGATGATTTCTCCGTTTATGGAACTTCCTTTGATGATTGCTTAAGAAACCTTGATCGAGTTTTGTAGAGATGTGAAGAAACTAATCTTGTCTTGAATTGGGAAAAGTGCCACTTTATGGTTAATGAAGGCATTGTCTTGGGGCATAAAATTTCTCAGAGATGTATTGAAGTAGATAAAGCTAAGGATGATGCTATTGAAAATATGTCGTGTCCAAAGGACATCAAAGGTATAAGAAGTTTCCTTGGTCATACTGGTTTTCATAGGAGGTTCATTAAAGACTTCTCAAAAATTTCCAGGCCTCTGACCAATCTCTTACAAAAAGATGTTCCTTTTGTCTTTGATGATGATTGTGTAGAAGCATTTGAAATACTTAAGAAAGCCTTGATTTCTGCACCTATTGTTCAGCCACCTGATTGGAATTTACCCTTTGAAATTATGTGTGATGCTAGTGATTATGATGTAGGGGTTGTTCTAGGACAAAGAGTTGATAAGAAATTAAATGTTATCCAATATGCTAGTAAAACTCTAGACAGTGCCCAAAGAAATTATGCTACTACTGAAAAAGAATTTTTAGTAGTTTTATTTACTTGTGATAAGTTCAGACCTTATATTGTTGATTCTAAGGTAACTGTTCACCCTGATCATGCTGCTATTAAATATCTTATGGAAAAGAAAATGCTAAACCTAGACTTATTAGATGGGTTCTCTTGCAACAAGAATTTGATTTGCATATTATTGATAGAAAGGGAGCTGAGAACCCCATTGCAGACAACTTGTGTAGGTTAGAGAATATTCTTGATGACCCTCTACCTATTGATGATAGCTTTCCTGATGAACAATTGGTTGTCATAAATGCTTCTTGTACTACTCCATGGTATGCTGATCATGCTAATTACATTGTCGCTAAATTTATACCACCTAGTTTCACATACCAGCAAAAGAAAAAGGTTTTCTATGATTTAAGACATTACTTCTCGGATGACCCACACCTTTATAAAGAAGGAGTAGATGGTGTCATTAGACATTGTGTACCTGAGCATGAACAGGAACAGATCCTACGTAAGTGTCACTCCGAAGCTTATGGAGGACACCATGTTGCAGATAGAACTACACATAAGGTATTGCAATCCGGTTTTTATTGGCCTACTCTCTTCAAGGATGCCCGTAAGTTTGTCTTGTCTTGTGATGAATGTCAAAGAATTGGTAATATTAGTAGACGTCAAGAAATGGCTATGAATTATTCACTTGTTATTGAACCATTTGATGTATGGGGCTTTGATTATATGGGACCATTTCCTTCCTCTAATGGGTATACACATATTTTAGTTGTCCTTGATTACGTTACTAAGTGGGTAGAAGCTATTCCAACTAGTAGAGCTAATCATAACACCTCTATTAAGATGCTTAAAGAAGGTATTTTTCCGAGGTTTGGAGTCCCTAGATACTTAATGACTGATGGTGGTTCACATTTTATTCATGGTGCTTTTCGTAAAATGCTTGCTAAGTATGATGTTAATCATAGAATTGCATCTCCATATCATCCACAGTCTAGTGGTCAAGTAGAATTGAGTAATAGAGACCTTAAATTAATTTTGCAAAAGACTGTTAATAGATCTAGAAAGAATTGGTGAAAGAAACTTGATGATGCATTATGGGCTTATAGAACTGCATACAAAAATCCTATGGGTATGTCTTCATATAAAATGGTCTACGGAAAAGCATGTCACTTACCTCTGGAACTAGAACATAAGGCATATTGGGCCATTAAAGAGCTCAATTATGACTTCAAACTTGCCGGTGAGAAGAGACTATTTGACATTAGCTCACTTGATGAATGGAGAACCCAGGCCTATGAGAATGCCAAACTATTTAAAGAAAAAGTTAACAGATGGCATGACAAAAGGATACAGAAGCATGAGTTTAACGTAGGAGATTATATGTTGCTATTCAACTCTTGTTTAATATTTTTTGCAGGAAAACTTCTCTCTAAATGGGAAGGGCCTTATGTTATCGAGGAGGTCTATCGTGCCGGTGCCATAAAAATTAACAACTTCAAAGGCACAAATCCAAGGGTGGTGAACGGTCAAAGAATCAAACATTATATCTTAGGTAATCCCATAAATGTTGAAACTAATGTTATTGAAACCGTAACCCCGGAGGAATACATAAAGGACACTTTCCAGAACGTTTCAAACTCCGAAAAGGAATAGGTATGAGGTACGGTAAGTAAACCGACTCCAAAATAGTTCTAATAGCAATTTTTCTCCGTCTTGGAATATTTAAGAAAATAGGAAAATAAGAAGTAGTCCGGGAAGGACACGAGGCGTCCACGAGGGTGGAGGGCGCGCCCTACCCCCCTGGGCGCGCCCCCTGACTCGTGGGCATCTCGTGTGCTCTCCGGACTCCGTTTTCTTGCATGAACTTCTTTTGGTCGGTAAAAATTCATAATATAATCTCTCGAAGGTTTTGACCACCGTACCACGCAAATATCATTTGTTTTTGTTTCGAACTATTTCTGCAGTAGATCTAGAGGCAGATGTCGTCTCAAGAGTCAGTCAGGGAGAGTTGGGTGTCTCATCCGATACCGGGGCCAAGAGTAAACAACGACTCTGACCACTTTGGGCCATCAACTGACGAAGAGATGGAGGCCGACTTGAAAAGGATAGATGCGACGGAGGAGGATTAAGAGGTTACTTCTCATTTCCGAGCCGGATTTATGATGGGGGAACTACAGAGCTCATCTATTCCAAACTCAGTCATCCCTTCCAACGTTAGATTTCTTTCTTATGAAAATATGAAAAAGTGTGTTACTTCTTCTCCCGCAGCTATGCAACATCCTTGGGTGAAAGGAACTTTAGCCGTCACGGGAAAGCTCCATAAGGAAATAATGGACCTCAAGCAGAAAGTCAATAAGCTCGAGGAACAGAATCGTATCCTGAGGGCATCATCGCCAAGAATATCACATCACCACCCTCGAAGAAAGAGACATAAACACATGGGTATGGGCACTCCACTTGGAAACTGCCAAGCTTGGGGGAGTGCCCCGGTATCGTATCACCATCACACTCCTATCTTTACCATTTTTCTTAGTTCGATCCTTTTGGTTATATCTTGATCTAGTAGAATAAAGTTTTAGTATGATCTAGTTTTGAGTTTTGCTTTATGATCCTTCTATGTAATCGAGTTTGTGAGCTATATATAATAAAGATTAGTTATGAGTCAAGGGCCCGATTATCTTGCCATGATCTAGATCAAATAAAAATAAAAGAGAAAGAATAAAAAGAAATAAAGAGATCATATGGATCTTATGGAGAGTAATGACTTCACATATAAAGAGTATGATGAATAAAAGTTGTTGAGAGTTGACAAACATAGTTTTGGTCATCATTGCAATTAATAGGAAGTAATAAAGAAAGAGAGGTTTTCACATATAAATATACTATCTTAGACATCTTTTTATGATTGTGAGCACTCATTAAAATATGGCATGCTAAAAAGTAGATGTTGGACAAGGAAGACAACGTAATGGGTTGTGTTTTCTTACATCCGAAATAAATTATATTGTCATGGATCATCCAGCATGTTGAGCTTGCCTTTCCCCCTCATTCTAGCCAAATTCTTTGCACCAAGTAGAGATACTACTTGTGCTTCCAAATATCCTTAAACCCAGTTTTGCCATGAGAGTCCACCATATCTACCTATGGGTTGAGTAAGATCCTTCAAGTAAGTTGTCATTGTTGCAAGCAATAAAAATTGCTCTCTAAATGTGTATGATTTATTAGTGTGGAGAAAATAAGCTTTATACGATCTTGTGATATGGAAAAAATAAAAGCGACGGACCGCATAATAAAGGTCCATATCACAAGTGGCAACATAAAGTGACATTCTTTTGCATTAAGATTTCGTGCATCCAACCATAAAAGCACATGACAACCTCTGCTTCCCTCTGTGAAGGGCCTATCTTTTATCCTTGTCTTATACTTCATAATGAAAAATATGTCCACGTGTTTAGAGATAGGGGTGTCGAAAAATATGCCCACAAGGTATACATGAAGAGGAAGAATGCCGACAGCTGGAATTCTGGGCTGGAAAAGGATCAAATATTAGAGACCTATTCTGCACAACTCCAAAAGTCCTGAAACTTCACGGGAGCACGTTTTGGAACATATAAAAAATACTGGCGAAAGAATTAACCAGAGGGGGCCCACACCCTGGCCACGAGGGTGGGGGCGCGCCCCCTGTCTCATGGGCCCCCTGGCAGGCCTCCGTTGCCCATCTTCTGCTATATGAAGTCTTTCGTCCGAGAAAAAATCGCAAGCAAGCTCTCAGAACAAAACTCCGCTGCCACGAGGCGGAACCAATCTAGGGCTCCGGCGGAGCTGTTCTGCTGGGGAAACATCCCTCCGGGAGGGGGAAATCATCACCATCGATCCTCTCATCGGGAGGGGGACAATCTCCATCAACATCTTCATCATCACCATCTCATCTCAAACCCTAGTTCATCTCTTGTATCCAATCTTTGTCTCAAAACCTCAGATTGGTACTTGTGGGTTACTAGTAGTGTTGATTACTCCTTTTAGTTGATGCTAGTTGGTTTATTTGGTGGAAGATCATATGTTCAGATCCTGTATGCATATTAATACCCCTATGATTATAAACATGATTATGATTTGTGAGTAGTTACGTTTGTTCCTGAGGACATGGGACAAGTCTTGCTATAAGTAGTCATGTGAATTTGGTATTTGTTTGATATTTTGATGAGATGTATGTTGTCTCTCCTCTAGTGGTGTCATGTGAACGTCGACTAAATAACACTTCACCATTATTTGGGCCTAGGGGAAGGCATTGGGAAGTAATAAGTAGATGATGGGTTGCTAGAGTGACAGAAGCTTAAACCCTAGTTTATGAGTTGCTTCGTAAGGGGCTGATTTGGATCCATGTTTCATGCTATGGTTAGGTTTACCTTAATACTTCTTTAGTAGTTGCGGATGCTTGCAAGATGGGTTAATCATAAGTGGGATGCTTTTCCAAGGAAGGGCAGTACCCAAGAATCGGTCCACCCACATATCAAATTATCAAAGCACCGAACGCGAATCATATGAACGTGATGAAAACTAGCTTGATGATAATTCCCATGTGTCCTCGGGAGCGCTTTCCTTTATATAATAGTTTGTCCAGGCTTGTCCTATACTACAAAAGGATTGGGCCATATTGATGCACCTTATTTACTTCTATTACTTGTTACCCATTATAAATTACCTTATCACAAAACTACTTGTTATCGATAATTTCAGAGCTTGCAGAGAATACCTTACTGAAAATTGCTTATCATTTCCTTCTACTCCTCGTTGGGTTCGACACTCTTACTTATTGAAAGGACTATGATAGATCCCCTGTACTTGTGGGTCATCACTGACGCGTGGCGATTAATGGGGCAGGCGTGCCTCCGCTTCACCATGCTGCCTCAGCAACCGTTCAACTTGACGAGACCCTGCTGCATGCAGAGAAAACCATCATTATGTGCGATCATGGAGGCTGGCGGTTGGCCTCCTTCAGGCTATAAATGAGGGGAGGGGCAGAGCCCCCTTGCTCATCTCTATCTTCTAGCCGCCTGCTTCTTCTTCCTCCTCTCTACCTCGCCGCCTTGTTGTAGTTCTTACGGCGCCGACGAGGAAGTTCTCCACCGCCGAGAAGGGGAAGGCTCCCAAGGCGGGACCTGACTCGCCACCTCTCAAGAGAGGGCGAGGCCGCCCCCGCAAGCACGCCACGACCCCTGCGATGGCTCCTCGGGGGCGCGGGCTCACCCTGGCCGACTGTGGTGGTGCTTCTTCTTGTGGTGGGTCCCGCCAAGGGCGAGGCAGCCCTTGCGACGAGGGGAGGCATGCCATGGTCGCATGGCCTCCTCGGTCGCACTTCCACTCGGCCGAGGTGCTCCCTGAGTTCGTCGTGTGGTCGAAGATGCCAACCGACACCTGGCTCTTGCTCTCCCGCTTCTTCACAAGCGAGCTGCTGGTCGCGGGGCCTGGCGGCCTCTGGCTGCATGCTGAGGGATGTTGCAGCAAGGCCTCGTGGGTCGGGGTCAAAGTTTCCGTCGTCAGGAACATATCCCAGGCCCGCGGTTGGTAGCCGTTTGCCCACGCGCACGGCCTGAGCAGGAGGTGCACCCTCTACTTCAAGTTCGACGGCGTCGCGACCCTCTTCATGAGGGTGTTTGGGAGGACGGCCGTCGCGTAGGGTGCTTCCCCGAAGACGGCGGCGGCGACGATGAGCTTGGCCTTGACGACAGTCGCGATGACGCCGAGGGTGAGCTTGCCCTTGGCGACGGCCGCATCTTGTTCAGCGGCGGCTGTTCCTCCAGCGAGAGCACGAGTAGCGGCGGCTACGACCAGCCGCCACGTCGCTGGGCTCGCTTCAAGGACGGCGGCGGATCGTCTCGTCACCGCGCTCCGATGAAGCAGGAGGAAGGCTCGGGCTGAGCCCAGAGGCCTCTAGAGCACGGCCACACGAGCTGCCGTGGTCACGTGGGCCACTTCTATTTAGCCTTTCCCTTTCCATACATTTTGATAAAAGCAGAGGGCCCTGCTGGGGCGTGTAATGAACCATGGTACTTATGCCGCTATGTTATGCCTGTTGTTCTAATATATGGTGTTATGTTCATGTTGAAGGAAATATGCCGTAGAGGCAATAATAAAGTTATTATTTATTTCCTTATATCATGATAAAGGTTTATTATTCATGCTAGAATTGTATTAACCGGAAACATAATACATGTGTGAATACATAGACAAACAGAGTGTCACTAGTATGCCTCTACTTGACTAGCTCGTTAATCAAAGATGGTTATGTTTCCTAACCATGGACAAAAGAGTTGTCATTTGATTAAAGGGATCACATCATTAGTTTAATGATCTGATTGACATGACCCATTCCATTAGCTTAGCACCCGGTCGTTTAGTATGTTGCTATTGCTTTCTTCATGACTTATACATGTTCCTTTGACAATGAGATTATGTAACTCCCGTGTGCCGGAGGAACACTTTGTGTGCTACCAAACATCACAACGTAACTGGGTGATTATAAAGGTGCTCTACAGGTGTCTCCAAAGGTACATGTTGGGTTGACGTATTTCGAGATTAGGATTTGTCACTCCGATCGTCGGAGAGGTATCTCTGGGCCCTCTCGGTAATGCACATCACTTAAGTCTTGCAAGCAATGCAACTAATAAGTTAGTTGCGAGATGATGTATTACGGAACGAGTAAAGAGACTTGCCGGTAACGAGATTGAACTAGGTATTGTATACCGACGATCGAATCTCTGGCAAGTAACATACCGATGACAAAGGGAACAACATATGTTGTTATGCGGTCTGACCGATAAAGATCTTCGTAGAATATGTAGGAGCCAATATGGGCATCCAGGTCCCGCTATTGGTTATTGACCGGAGACGTCTCTCGGTCATGTCTACATTGTTCTCGAACCCGTAGGGTCCGCACGCTTAAGGTTTCGATGACAGTTATATTATGAGTTTATACATTTTGATGTACCGCAGGTTGTTCGGAGTCCCGGATGTGATCACGGACATGACGAGGAGTCTCGAAATGGTCGAGACATAAAGATTGATATATTGGAAGCCTATGTTTGGATATCGGAAGTGTTCCGGGTGAAATCGGGATTTTACCGGAGTACCGGGAGGTTACCGGAACCCCCCGGGAGCTATATGGGCCTTAGTGGGCTTTAGTGAAAAGAGAAGGGGCAGCCCAAGATGGGCCACGCGCCCCTACCCTCCCTTGGTCTAAATAGGACAAGGAGAGGGGACCGCCCCCCTCTCTCTTTTCCCCCCTCCGCGAATCCTATTCCAACTAGGATGGGGGGGATCCTACTCCCTGAGGGAGTAGGACTCCTCCTGGCGCGCCTCTCCTAGGCCGGCCGCATCCCCCCCTTGATCCTTTATATACGGAGGCAGGGGAACCCCAGAGACACACAAGTTGATCCACGTGATCTTATTCTTAGCCGTGTGCGGCGCCCCCTGCCACCATAGTCCTCGATAATATTGTAGCGGTGCTTAGGCGAAGCCCTGCGACAGTAGTACATCAAGATCGTCACCACGCCATCGTGCTGACGGAACTCTTCCCCGACACTTTGCTGGATCGGAGTCCGGGGATCGTCATCGAGCTGAACGTGTGCTAAAACTCGGAGGTGCCGTAGTTTCGGTTCTTGATCGGTCGGGCCGTGAAGACGTACGACTACATCAACCAAACGCTTCCGTTGTCGATCTACAAGGGTACGTAGATCATGTAACATCCCAATTTTCAATTTGGATGTTTATAAATAGATCATTCATATGCATCCATGATTTATGCATTTTTGCCCCATTTGTTTGATTTGATTTTTGATCCAAGGAACTTTGAGCAACTCAAGGACCAAAAGAGAGTGTTGGAAGTTTCCCCAAAACCCACTTTTGAAATTTCAAAGTTGGGATATGGATCAAATTTGATTTCACCAAAAATTCATTTCCATTATATCAAAAATAAAATAAAGAGAGAAGATAAAATGACTTCTTCAAAAACAGAAGCAAAATATTGGAAATTGAATTTGGAATCAAAATATAATTGTTGAGTTTTATTTGCAATTTATTTTATTAGTTTAGCAAAATTATTTATTAAAAAAACTTGCATTTTTGTAACACCCTCGATGCGACTATATCTCCCACGTGTCGAGGCACGACTTAGAGGCATAATCGCATTGAAGGCATATGTCGCAAGTGAGGTAATCTTCGCACAACCCATGTAATATAATAAGGAAAATGATATATATAGTTGGCTTACAATCGCCACTTCACACAATTACATGAATGAAGCATTACATCATACAAATACACTCAAGGTCCGACTACGGAACCAAAATAAAAGAAGAACCCCAAATGCGACAAAGGTCCCCGATCGACCCCAACTGGGCTCCACTACTGATCATCTAGAACGAAACAACATAAAGGACAAGATCTTCATCGAGCTCCTCCTGAGCTTGGTTGCGTCATCTGCACGGACTCATCGGCACCTGCAAACTGGTTTTGGAAGTATCTGTGAGCCACAGGGACTCCGCAATCTCGCACCCTCGCGATCAAGACTATTTAAGCTTATGGGTAAGGTAAAGGTATGAGGTGGAGCTGCAGCAAGCGACTAGCATAAATGGTGGCTAACATACGCAAATGAGAGCGAGAAGAGAAGGCAAAGCACGGTCGATAAAAGTATGATCAAGAAGTGATCCTGGACTACCTACGTCAAGCATAACTCCAACAACCGTGTTCACTTCCCGGACTCCGCCGGAAAGAGACCATCACGGTTACACACTCAGTTGATTCATTTTAATTAATTAAGGTTCAAGTTATCTACAATCGGACATTAACAAATTCCCATCTGCCCATAACCGCGGGCACGGCTTTCGAAAGTTCAAATCCCTGCAGGGTGTCCCAACTTAGCCCATGACAAGCTCTCACGGTCAACGAAGGAATAGACCTCCACCCGAGACGTTCCGATCAGACTCGGTATCCCAGTACAACAAGACATTTCGACAGGGCAAAACTAAACCAGCAACACCGCCCGATGCGCGACATCCTGATGGGAGCTGCACATATCTCGTTCTCAGGGCAACACCGGATTGTCTAAACTTCCGGTAGGCCAGCCCAGAGTTGCCCCTGGTAGCCACCGGCGGCTGACAGTTTGGACCAACACTTAGACAAGCACTGGCCCGGGGGGGTTAAAATAAAGATGACCCTCGGGATGCGTGACTCCCAAGGGAAAAAGGCTAGGTGGCAAATGGTAAAACCAATGTTGGGCATTGCTGGAAAAGCTTTACTTAAGGCGAACTGTCAAGGGGTTCCCATTATAGCCCAACCGCGTAAGGGACGCAAAATCCGGGAACATAACACCGATATGACGGAAACTAGGGCGGCAAGAGTGGAACAAAACACCAGGCATAAGGCCGAGCCTTCCATCCTTTACCAAGTATATAGATGCATTAATTAAATAAGATATATAGTGATATCCCAACAAGTAAACATGTTCCAACAAGGAACGGTATCTCCATGTTCCAACAAGGAACAAACTTCAATCTTCACCTGCAACTAACAACGCTATAAGAGGGGATGAGCAACGCGGTAACATAGCCAATCAACGGTTTGCTAGGACATTGGTGGGTTAGAGGCTGAACATGGCAATTGGGAGGCTGACAAGCAAATGGTAGGCATCGTAGCAATGGCATAGCAAAAGAGCGAGCAAACTAGCATAGCAAAGATAGTAGTGATTTTGAGGGTATGATCATCTTGCTTGAGATCCCGCTAGGAAGAAGAACGAGTCCAAGAAGACAAACGGACGTAGATGAACGGATCCTCACAACACGACGTTATCGGAACCAACCCAAAGAAGCAACACCGGAAAGGAGCAAACAACATAGTAAACAACCCACACATCAACATGGCATGATGCACAATCAAGTATGATGCATGTCCGATTTAAAGAGGCATGGCATGGCAAAGTGCATAAACAATCCTACAAATTAGGTGGAGCTCAATATGCAACGAGTTGCATATTGACGGAACACCACGTGATTTATTTAGTTCGATCTCGTTTATGTACCCAACAATATTAAATGTTGTTAAACATGGCAAGAGGGTGAAGCAAATGTAAACTACCTATCTAGTCAAGGTTAAATAAGGCCGGAAACAACGAACAATAATTCCGGAAAATCCTCATATGCATAATTTAAGGTTTGGTCCTGTTCTGCCCTAAACATTATTTTAGAGTTATTAGACATGCAAGATGATGCCACCATGTTAAACAAGGCAAAATTCTACCCCATTTACATATAAAGTTTATTTAATTCGGAGCTACGGTTGAATAGTTATGAATTAAATCATATTAGCATGGCATAGGAGAAAATTAATGCAAACAACATTTTAAATATTTCAAATATAGGTGAAAGTTGGATATTATTAATCTACACAAAATTATGAGCAAGTTTCATATATAATTCATTTTAATCCGATGCACCATTTGTGAGTTATTAAATGCATGAACATGCGGGACTATTCTGCAAAACTGGCAATCTCTGGATAATTGGACAAATCGCAACAGAGAAAAAAAACATGCATCAGGCTGAAACAAGCTGGCCCGACAGGAGGAAAAAAATAGGAGGAGGGAGCGCTGCGGGTCGGCTCACCCAAGTGGGCTGCGGCCCGTGAAGGAGGAGGAGGCAGCAGGCCAAGGCGGGGATGCGCTGGACCGCGGGGAGCTGGGCCGGCGATGCTGTCGCGTTGGGCCTGGGAGGAGGTTGGCCCAGGCGAGCGAGGCCCTCGTGGAAGGAGGCGGATGCACTCGTCGTCGTCCTCCAGCACCCGCTCAAGCAGGACAGCGGGACGGCGGCGCCCGCGGCCAACGGCAGCTTAGCGGCGACTCCGGCAGGCGGGCACGGCGGGGATCTGCGGGAATGGACGGATCCGGGCATGGGGACCCCGGATCTGGCCGCGGTGGTTGACGACCGCGCTCCTGGAGGTGGGTTCCGGCGTGGTGGAGCTCTCATGGCGGCGCATCTCGACGGGGCTCGGCAGGGAGCAAGGTGGTGCGGCGGGGAGGCCAGCACGGTGCGGCGGTGCCTCTCCGGCGAAGTCCGGTAGGGGAGGCGGTGGCCGGCGGAACTCCGGCAAAGGGCGACGAGGCTGCGGCGCGGGTACGCGCCCGTGGGCGGCGGCGGCAACCGGGCCCGTGCGGGCCCGCGATGGGCTTCGCGGGCCGGCGCGATGGGAGGCAGCGCGCTAGACAGGTGGCATGTTGTGGTTGGAGGAGAGCGGCGGCGGGGCGACGTGGCGGCCTCTGATTGGATGGAGTGAGGTGGAGGCTGGACGCGTCCGGCGGGCACGGACATGTCCGGTGGCGGAGTGGGAAGAAGCTAGGGTTAGATCTGCGCGAGGATTTCGGAGGGAGACACATATTTATAGGTAGAGGGAGCTAGAAGAGTCCAAATGAGGTGCGGTTTGCGGCCACGCGATCGTGATCGAACGCTCTAGATGATGGAGTAGAGTTAGGTGGGTTTTGGGCCAAAATGGAAGGGTGTTGGGCTGCAACACACAAGAGGCCATCTCGGTCCCTCGGATAACCGTTGGAGTATCAAACGAAGTCCAAATGATACGAAACTTGACAGGCGGTCTACCGGTAGTAAACCAAGGCTGCTTGGCAAGTCTCGGTCCAATCCGGAAATGTTTAATCCCCACACAAGAAAGAAAGGTAGAAATGACCACCGGAGGAGAACGAAGCGCCGGATTGCAAAA
Source organism: Triticum monococcum (assembly GCA_034509565.1). Classification (NCBI taxonomy): domain Eukaryota; kingdom Viridiplantae; phylum Streptophyta; class Magnoliopsida; order Poales; family Poaceae; genus Triticum; species Triticum monococcum. The sequence goes on from CM067847.1 coordinate 453,344,032, forward strand.
CGGACAACTGGGAAAATGCTCGGATGCATGAGACGAACACGTATTCAAATGAAATGCGCATGATGAAATGATATGCAATGCATGACACGCAAGCAATGACAATGCAACAACAGCGAATAACTGAATGACACCTGGCACATCGGTCTCGGGGCGTTACAACACTCCACCACTACGAGAGGATCTCGTCCCGAGATCTAGAATGGCACCGGAGGGGAAAACGGAAGAGAAAGAGGCGAGGTAAAACTAAGTTGCTTCTTTGACAAACGAGTGAAACCACGAACCTTGAAAAGGTTAAGCCATATCGAGAAAAGAATACGACGGAGATGACGAAGTTGAAAACACTCCGTTAGAAAAGAGGGACAAAGCACATTTCGAAAAAAAGACCTTGAGGTTGAAGGGAAGATATATATTGAAAACACTCCGGTTAAGGAAGGGGATCAAGGAAGACCAAATTCGGGCAGCACTCCGGTTGGAAGGAAAAAGAATTGAATAAGGTCTTGATAAGATGAGAAGATACTTGGTGAAATCACAACACACTGCCACCGGAACTATTGAATGAATGGAACAAGGGGTAAGAAAGATCTCAGACTGCACTCCGGTTGAGAAGGGAGTCAAAATTTGATAAGATGAGATAGCTCAAATGAAAACACGACACTCCGGTTGAGAAAGGGATGCAAGACTTGATAAGGCGAAAAGAACTTGAACAAAGGGGCACAATACTCCGGTTAAGCAAGATAGGGAAGGAATAAGAGTGATATAATTTGGACAGCACTCCGTCTGTAAATGGAAGGAATTGAACTTGACAAGATGAGAGGATACTTGAAAAGAGGACACAACACTCAGATAAAAGTATAGGCATGGAAAGATCATGATCTTTGACAAAACGAGATGATGGGTTAAAAAGATGAACATCACAATGCCTTTGGAACAAAAGAATAGAAGATAGATAATTGAAATAGGAGAATGGAGAAGAAAATGCCAACTTCTGCCACAAAAGAGCTTGACAAGGCATCTTTAGGAGAAAAGTCGAACGGAATTGTTGTGAAAAAACAACAACGAAAAGAGTAATCATGATATATGGTCTTATGGAATACAACTCAAATTATGAGGTGACAACCTGCCACTCACGGGAAGAGCATTGGGTTGATAAGAACAAAGAGACGAGAAACTTATTTCACCGGGAGGATAAAAGAAGAACTTGGGTCATTTATAAACACCATAATTAGCAACAATCCTAAGGGAAGGCTTTAGGTGAAATATAACCCAAGATAATTCCAATGACGAGATTGATGGATTTAAAATACTCCAATCTTGACAACATGTGAATCATGACAATATGAACTCAAATTATCAAGAATGACATAATACCACCTCCAATGATACGAAAGAAAGAATAATTGCACTCCGGGTTGCAATACGAAGAAAGCTTGAGTTTCTGTGAAAAGAAACTTGATGAACATTTAGAGAATAAATTAAATCCTTGATGACCCATCATGTAGAGTCTCCATGAAGAACTCCGGTAAACAAAAGGATAAAAGAAAAAGAAATTGAAAACACAAGGTGAAGCCTTCCGATGATTTAGATGGATCTCCGTGATAATTAGAGCTTGGAACTCCGGGAAAGAAAAGATGAAAAACAAGTGAAACCAAGAATTTGGCGAACCTCCAGAATAAAGAATTACTCTCTTGGATGAAACAAGAATAAGAATTACATTATGCTTATCCTTCATCAATTAAATTGATGACAAACAACGGATTTGACATATTACTTATTCTCGTAGAAAAGATTAAGAGAGATATCACATAAACTTGAGAAAGTCTTCAACGAACCACCGGTAGAATTGAAACAACCAATAAATAAATATGATAAGGAGGAAGAGAAATCTTGAACGAACCACCGTAAGAAATGAAAATGAATGAAGATAATATAAAGAAACACCGGGAAGAATTAGAGAACAAAAGAAGATACTTGAGGGAATATGGATACATGAGAGCAAAAAGATCAAGAGCTAATTAGAGATCACTTGATTTAAACACTGGTATTATTTAGAGTAAGAGAGCTGAAAGCTGAGAATGAACAAATTCTGAGATGATGGACTCCGGATGAACAAACTGAGAGGACTCTTGAATTGCTCCGGATGGTTGAAAAGAATATCTCACAATCGCAAATAATTATAAGAGGATGGCAACAAGACAGAATCGCGAAACTTGAAGAGAATGGAGCAAGATTGAGAGAAAAATCTTCTTCGGTCTTCAAATGATGAGAATGACAACGAGAAACACCACCGTGAATTGTTGAGGCACTCCGGAATGAATAATGGAAAGGTTGAGCCAACGATGGAAAGAATTCGACAGATCTTGGAGAAATACATATGCCTGATGATAACTCATTCTTACGTCAAACTTTAAAAAAGAATTTGATAATATCTCCGGGAAAATTAGAAGAGTCAGGTAAGATCCTGGGAAAAGACCTGTGGGTTAGGGCCCACTCAAAAGAAACACCGTTGAATGATTTAAAAGAGAGAATGCACCGGTTGAATTAAATGACTTGAAAGAGATAACATCCTCGAAGGAGTTTGAACAGATTAAGAGTGGAAACACGAATCTTCTGAAATATCTTTAGCACTCCGGAACAATAGAATGGCGAGAGGTGAAATGATAACGAGGTGCACCGGCATGAGAAAGCATTGAAACGAGGAAAAAGGTATGATCAACAAAACTTGACTTGGTTCCACCGGAGAAGAAAGAGAACGAACACTGATGAACTTGAGGCTCCGTTAGAATCTTCATGAGAATCACTGGATAAGAATATGAAGGAAAAATAATGGAGAGGCTTCTCATCAATAAGATGATACTAGATTAAGAAATCTGAATCCTTGGAGAAAAACAAAGGGAGGGAGGGCGGGAAAAAACAAAGGCAACATGGAGACGGATGAAACAAACACCGTTGAGAAGAACTGATAATTGATCTTGCGGAAGTTGAAATGATCGGATGCACTTGAAGAGAAGCACACCTATTTAAAAGAAATTGGCATGACAATCTCGATTATCCAGAAGGATTAGTATTCACATCGGAGTATGAGAACACCATTTGGGGAAGGTATGGAATCAACACTTGACATTGAAGCAACTTGAATACCACAACTCAAAACAAAACAAAGGATTGGCTTGCAGAATAAGCCAGAACAAACATATGATAGAGATTTCGTCCGAAGTTTTCGTGGTGGGACCTACACGGGCTCGATCGTACAGCACCATCATGTACAAGGCAGTGCACATGACATACGAAGCTTCCCCGAGTCAGCATAGCCAAGGACTCTTTAAGACACAACGAGACCACTGTAAAATCGACCGTGAATACGCGAACCACTAGACGTCGAACCCCAATTTCATATCATACATCTGTCGGAAGGATATCCTAAGAGCTACTTGAATTCCCACCTATGAAACTCCCGAAATTTTCCGGTTATGCAATCAGGTGTTGGGGATACAGGGGAAGCATAATATCTCACCCAAATCTAGCAAATCCTACATCCAGCTGTATCCATCCTTCAACACATAACCAAGAAACCTTCGGAAATCGTCTACCTCAACCTTTGAAAAGCATCCGTTATACAAGTTATGGCGATACTCCCGAACTCCCGCCCCAGTACTGGGTGGCGTCGAGGTTATCTCACCAACGAACTGCATAAAAGAGATTTTCGATGTCGGCGAACATATCTCAAGTATTCCAGAATTGCAACGATAAAATTATGATGACAACGCCTCAGAGCTCAACTCCCCGGGACACTTCCACTAAACCCCTGACAGGAGGCACCAAGATAGTATTCTCATCTTAAGCCATCGGAACAAATCCAAGATACTCGCGTGATCCTAAGAAATTTTTTAGTGAAATTTGAGAAGAGAAGAGTCAAAACTCTACGTTAGGATGCCTTACCAGAGCTATGAGGAGACTGGGAAGTAAAAAGAATTCCTAAGCTCTCCGATATATAATTCCTAAATGACTCAAAACATTTTTCTAGACACAACTCGGCCGCTAAAAACGATCAAGCAATGGGGGCTCCTAAGGTCGGGGAAGGCTCTGATTACCAACTTGTAACACCCTCGATGTGACTATCTCTCCCACGTGTCGAGGCACGACTTAGAGGCATAATCGCATTGAAGGCATATGTCGCAAGTGAGGTAATCTTCACACAACCCATGTAATATAATAAGGAAAAGGATACATAGTTGGCTTACAATCGCCACTTCACACAATTACATGAATGAAGCATTACATCATACAAATACACTCAAGGTCCGACTACGGAACCAAAATAAAAGAAGAACCCCAAATGCGACAAAGGTCCCTGATCGACCCCAACTGGGCTCTACTACTGATCATCTAGAACGAAACAACATAAAGGACAAGATCTTCATCGAGCTCCTCCTGAGCTTGGTTGCGTCATCTGCACGGACTCATCGGCACCTGCAAACTGGTTTTGGAAGTATCTGTGAGCCACGGGGACTCCGCAATCTCGCACCCTCGCGATCAAGACTATTTAAGCTTATGGGTAAGGTAAAGGTATGAGGTGGAGCTGCAGCAAGCGACTAGCATAAATGGTGGCTAACATACGCAAATGAGAGCGAGAAGAGAAGCCAAAGCACGGTCGATAAAAGTATGATCAAGAAGTGATCCTGGACTACCTACGTCAAGCATAACTCCAACAACCGTGTTCACTTCCCGGACTCCGCCGGAAAGAGACCATCACGGTTACACACTCAGTTGATTCATTTTAATTAATTAAGGTTCAAGTTATCTACAATCGGACATTAACAAATTCCCATCTGCCCATAACCGTGGGCACGGCTTTCGAAAGTTCAAATCCCTGCAGGGTGTCCCAACTTAGCCCATGACAAGCTCTCACGGTCAACGAAGGAATAGACCTCCACCCGAGACGTTCCGATCAGACTCGGTATCCCAGTACAACAAGACATTTCGACAGGGTAAAACTAAACCAGCAACACCGCCCGATGTGCCGACATCCTGATGGGAGCTGCACATATCTCGTTCTCAGGGCAACACCGGATTGTCTAAACTTCCGGTAGGCCAGCCCAGAGTTGCCCCTGGTAGCCACCGGCGGCTGACAGTTTGGACCAACACTTAGACAAGCACTGGCCCGGGGGGTTAAAATAAAGATGACCCTCGGGATGCGCGACTCCCAAGGAAAAAGGCTAGGTGGCAAATGGTAAAACCAATGTTGGGCATTGCTGGAAAAGCTTTACTTAAGGCGAACTGTCAAGGGGTTCCCATTATAGCCCAACCGCGTAAGGGATGCAAAATCCGGGAACATAACACCGATATGACGGAAACTAGGGCGGCAAGAGTGGAACAAAACACCAGGCATAAGGACGAGCCTTCCACCCTTTACCAAGTATATAGATGCATTAATTAAATAAGATATATAGTGATATCCCAACAAGTAAACATGTTCCAACAAGGAACGGTATCTCCATGTTCCAACAAGGAACAAACTTCAATCTTCACCTGCAACTAACAACGCTATAAGAGGGGCTGAGCAACGCGGTAACATAGCCAATCAACGGTTTGCTAGGACATTGGTGGGTTAGAGGCTGAACATGGCAATTGGGAGGCTGACAAGCAAATGGTAGGCATCGTAGCAATGGCATAGCAAAAGAGCGAGCAAACTAGCATAGCAAAGATAGTAGTGATTTCGAGGGTATGATCATCTTGCCTGAGATCCCGCAAGGAAGAAGAACGAGTCCAAGAAGACAAACGGACGTAGATGAACGGATCCTCACAACACGACATTATCGGAACCAACCCGAAGAAGCAACACCGGAAAGGAGCAAACAACATAGTAAACAACCCACACATCAACATGGCATGATGCACAATCAAGTATGATGCATGTCCGGTTTAAAGAGGCATGGCATGGCCAAGTGCATAAACAATCCTACAAATTAGGTGGAGCTCAATATGCAACGAGTTGCATATTGACGGAACACCACATGATTTATTTAGTTCGATCTCGTTTATGTACCCAACAATATTAAATGTTGTTCAACATGGCAAGAGGGTGAAACAATGTAAACTACCTATCTAGTCAAGGTTAAATGAGGCCGGAAACAACGAACAATAATTCCGGAAAATCCTCATATGCATAATTTAAGGTTTGGTCCTGTTCTGCCCTAAACATTATTTTAGAGTTATTAGACATGCAAGATGATGCCACCATGTTAAACTAGGCAAAATTCTACCCCATTTACATATAAAGTTTATTTAATTTGGAGCTACGGTTGAATAGTTATGAATTAAATCATATTAGCATGGCATAGGAGCAAATTAATGCAAACAACATTTTAAATATTTCAAACATAGGTGAAAGTTGGATATTATTAATCTACACAAAATTATGAGCAAGTTTCATATATAATTCATTTTAATCCGATGCACCATTTGTGAGTTATTAAATGCATGAACATGGGGGACTATTCTGCAAAACTGGCAATCTCTGGATAATTGGACAAATCGCAATAGAGAAAAAAACATGCATCGGGCCGAAACAAGCTGGCCCGATAGGAGGAAAAAAATAGGAGGAGGGAGCGCTGCGGGTCGGCTCACCCAAGTGGGCTGCGGCCCGTGGAGGAGGAGACAGCAGGCCAATGCGGGGATGCGCTGGACCGCGGGGAGCTGGGCCGGCGACGCTGGCGCGTTGGGCCTGGGAGGAGGTTGGCCCAGGCGAGCGAGGCCCTCGTGGAAGGAGGCGGAGGCGCTCGTCGTCGTCCTCCAGCACCCGCTCAAGGAGGACAGCGGGACGGCGGCGCCCGCGGCCAACGGCAGCGTAGCGGCGACTCCGGAAGGCGGGCATGGCGGGGATCTGCGGGAATCGACGGATCCGGGCATGGGGACCCCGGATCTGGCCGCGGTGGTTGACGACCGCGCTCCTGGAGGTGGGTTCCGGCGTGGTGGAGCTCTCATGGCGGCGCATCTCGACGGGGCTCGGCAGGGAGCAAGGTGGTGCGGCAGTGCCTCTCCAGCGAAGTCCGGTAGGGGAGGCGGTGGCCGGCGGAACTCCAGCGAAGGGCGACGAGGCTGCGGCGCGGGTACGCGCCCGTTGGCGGCGGCGGCAGCGACCGGGCCCGTGCGGGCCCGCGATGGGCTCCACGGGCCGGCGCGGTGGGAGGCAGCGCGCTGGACAGGTGGCACGCCGTGGTTGGAGGAGAGCGGCGGCGGGGCGACGTGGCGGCCTCTGATTGGATGGAGTGAGGTGGAGGCTGGACGCGTCCGGCGGGCGCGGACATGTCCGGCGGCGGAGTGGGAAGAAGCTAGGGTTAGATCTGCGCGAGGATTTCGGAGGGAGACACATATTTATAGGTAGAGGGAGCTAGGAGAGTCCAAATGAGGCGCGGTTTGCGGCCACGCGATCGTGATCGAACGCTCTAGATGATGGAGCAGAGTTAGGTGGGTTTTGGGCCAAAATGGAAGGGTGTTGGGCTGCAACACACACGAGGCCATCTCGGTCCCTCGGTTAACCGTTGGAGTATCAAACGAAGTCCAAATGATACGAAACTTGACAGGCGGTCTACCGGTAGTAAACGAAGGCCGCTTGGCAAGTCTCGGTCCAATCCGGAAATGTTTAATCCCCACACAAGAAAGAAAGGTAGAAATGACCACCGGAGGAGAATGAAGCGCCGGATTGCAAAACGGACAACTGGGAAAATGCTCGGATGCATGAGACGAACACGTATTCAAATGAAATGCGCATGATGACATGATATGCAATGCATGACACACAAGCAATGACAATGCAACAACAGCGAATAATTGAACGACACCTGGCACATCGGTCTCGGGGCGTTACAATTTTTAGGCCAGATAAATGTTCACTAGGTCATATATAAGACCATAATATTATGTGCATTTTTCTGGCATTTTTAGACTTATTTTTATTTGTATTTTCGGTGCCTCAGTGTTTCTGTTATTAAAAAAAAGAACCCACGCAGCCATAGACCAACTAAGGCCCATATCTTCCAGCCCAACCGATGGTCATCTCCCTCCTCTGGTCGTTCGTTACAGAAACAACATGTACAGAGAGCAGCCATGCAGCACTTCCACCGAGCGCCCCACCCTCTCCCTTCATCTCCCTCGCTCAACTGACTTCCTGAATGGAATCCCCTCGACTCCCTCTACCGTTTCCACCCCCTAGTGCGCCTCCTAGACAGCCATAATGGCCACCACGAATGCTTCATACTGCAGCCATTAAACACATTAATTCCGGCAACGCCCCGCTCTCCTCTGGCTTCCCCTGACCCTCTATAAAAGCCCAGAGCGTTGCCCCAGTTCCCCACGTCTGAAGCCCCCTGTTTGCAAAAGCTATCTCCCTCCCTAACCTCGCCAATTGCACGCCAGAGTTCGTGGATTCCGGCGGCTTCTCCACAACGCCAGGAGGCGATACTAACCCCGCGGCACTACTGCTAGGTTCCGCCTTACGTTCCTCTTCACCGTCCCGCACGCACCCTTCGCCGAAGCACACCGGATCCTCCTTCTTCCTCGTCGCCGGCGACAAGTCCGTTGAACACCCAGCCAAATTTCTCTCTTTTTCCAGTATTTTTTTCAATCTCAGATTCTATACCAATTCTTGTTTCTTGTATATATGTTAGTCTATAGATCCGATTTAGTTGATTCTTTTTCCTACTAGTTCATAGAAATCCCATCTATCCAGAGAACCAAACGAAAAATATTTTTTGAAAAATTTAAAATTTGAATTCAGATAAATCTGAATTCAAACTTCGTTAGGCCATATCTCGAGTTCCATAACTCCGTTTTAGGTGATTCTTTTTGCAAATCGAAGCTTGTGCCGTGTACTTTCTGTTAAACCCAAACACACATATTTTTGCTGCTGTAAAAATTACGTTCTGTACAGAAACTTTATTTAGTTGTTTTGGAGTTTTTTCGAATTCTTTCATTTGTTTTCTTTTTGGATATTTGCTTGTATGCTTATGTATGTTATTGCTTGCTTACGCTAGATCATCCGAAGTGCGAAGCTTGCTACTACGAATCTTCACAATTCAACGAACGTCAGCAAGGCAAGTTCACACTTTGATCATAATTTTCAATACCCAGTTTTTACTATGCATTAGTTTCACCCTCAAAGATTGCATGAATAGGATTGGGAACATGTGGTTATGCTATGTAGTTCATGTGGTAGGAACCTATGACCTTTGATCACCCCGGGAATATTCGTTATATCATATATTGCTTAGCCATGCTCGTAGACGGGGATTGGTATGTGTGATCCATGCAAGTTGCGAGAGTTAATAATTTTGGGATAACCTAAGGTGGCAACTTTAATACACATCTGGGTGGATTGTTTGGGGCACCTGGAGAAACCAGTGCTTGCCCAAAGGGAATCCCGGAGTACCCATGTGATTACCCTAGGTCCGCCACCCAGGCTCAAAGGGATCATAATATATTTCATGCCTAGAAACTTCCGTGTGCAGCCACAAGCCATTATGGGCTCTGGCATAGTTGAGTAAGTTGTGTGACCTCTTTCCGTGGTAGACTAGCTGATGTAGGGGAAAGTAGGTGTACCGGTCTACCCAGGGTTAAGGGGAAATGCTTCGGAAAGGCTATGTCTCGATCTTCCGATCATGGAGGTGGTCGAGTCTTGTGGGGAAAAGTGCGCAAACCTCTGCAGAGTGTACAAACTAATCATGATTAGCCGTGTCCCCGGTTACGGACATCTTGAGTATCTAGAAGTGAATTATTGGTTGATCTCATCATTCTTTTTAATGAAATTATTGGGTTACTAATAACTTGGGAATTTTTGGGATTGAGTTGGAGGAACCTTCTCAGTAATGGCATTTTAACTTAATAGTAATAAAAAATTATTCCTTTGTTGTAGGGTAAAATTGGCTTTATGCAAAAAATTAAACTTAGATCCTCCATCAGCTAAATTTGCATATAGAGATAGTATTTTCATTTATTATTATTCTATGGTGTGAAATTGCCAGCATATTCCATGTGCTGACCTACACGGCTGCAACGTCTCATGTTGCAGAATTTTCCGACGAAGATTAAAGGTGCGATAGGTCGTTGTTCTGCACTCAGTTTGCCGTGGAGTTGGATGGACTCATTTACCTTTGAAGCTTCCGCAGTTATTTTTATTTAGATGGCCTTTGGCCAAATTATTGTAATAAATACTCTTTTAAGAACCTTGATGTAATAAAGTGTGATTGAACTCTGTTATAATTCCTCGAGTACTGTGTGTGTTAGCATACCGATCCAGGGATGGCACTTAAGCACAGAGACTTCGATCCATTTTGGGTCGGGTCGCTACAAGATGGTATCAGAGCCGACCCTCGCGGTTACATGGATGGTTGCGGACAGGTGCTTGGTCATGTTGTTCATGACGTTTGTGACCCGTCGTGGCACACGACATGGCACATGTACCGGACTGGATGCACAGACGGTTGTTCCAAGAGGGAACGTTCCTGTGGCCCGACGAGGACGTCGGTTCCTCTGAGTGGGGGTGTATGTGATGGCCTGGCTTATTAGGGATGATAGACTACTCATATCAATAAGGAATTCCTTCTTTTCCGGGAGCCCATTTGGACAGAACTCCAAAGTTAAGCGTGCTTAGCTTGGAGTAGTGTCAGGATGAGTGACCAACCGGGAAGTTGCTCCCGGGTGCGCACGAGTGAGGACAAAGTGCGCAGAAAAGGCTAGTATTGATCTGTGGGGTTATTCTAGATCCCGCCAGGAGTAACGACCACCGGCGGGTGTGTCCGGGGCGTTACACCAGCTGAAGATTCGAGAACAGGATATACCCAAGACAGCCTTTACCACGAGATATGGGCTTTACGAGTATACTGTCATGTCTTTTGGTTTGACTAATGCCCCTGCCTATTTCATGAGCATGATGAATAAGGTATTCATGGAGTTCTTGGATAAGTTTGTTGTGGTATTCATTGATGACATATTGATTTACTCGACGAATGAAGAAGAACACAAGGAACATTTGCGCTTGGTTCTTGAGAAGCTCAGGGAACATCAGTTATACGCAAAGTTCAGCAAGTGCGAATTCTGGTTGAAGGAAGTTGGATTTCTCGGACATGTTATATCAGGAGAAGGGATAGCAGTAGACCCCTCAAAGGTTGAAGCCATCACCGAATGGAAGGCACCCACCTCAGTCGGAGATATTCGTAGTTTTCTTGGACTCGCAGGATATTACCGGAGATTTATTGAGAATTTCTCCAAGATCACGAAGCCCATGACAGAGTTATTGAAGAAAGACACCAAGTTTAATTGGACCAAGGGATGTGAGGCTAGTTTCCAGTAGCTGAAGAAATGTTTGGTCACAGCCCCAGTGCTAATTCTTCCGAATATATGCAAGGATTTCCAAGTATATTGCGATGCTTCCCGTCAGGGACTTGGAGGTGTTCTTGTGCAAGAAGGAAGAGTTGTTTCATATGCCTCACATCAGCTCCGACCTCATGAGCGGAATTATGCCACACATGATTTGGAGTTAGCAGCCGTAGTGCACGCACTCAAGACCTGGAGACATTTTCTTATCGGAAATCATTGTGATGTTTACACGGATCATAAGAGTTTGAAATACATCTTCACGCAGAAGGAGTTGAACCTCAGGCAAAGAAGATGGTTGGAGCTCATAAAGGATTATGACATGAAATTGCACTATCACCCAAGAAAGGCCAATGTTGTGGCAGATGCATTGAGCCGCAAGAGCTATGTTAATACCCTCACAGCAGGAGGATTACCTCAGGAGTTAATTGACGACCTCAGAGATTTTCGATTGGAGATAGTACCACGAGGTTTTGTTGCCGCAATGTATATTCAATCCACTTTGTTGGGAAAGATCCGAGAAGCCCAGAAGTTAGATAAAGGTATTGCGGAGATAAAGGGAAGGATGAACCAAGGAAAGGCAGAAGGATTTCGTGAGGATGAACATGGAACCTTATGGTTTGAGCAGCGTATTTACGTGTCAAATAACCCAGAGATCGGGAAATTGATTCTTCAGGAGGCTCATGATTCGCCTTATTCAATACACCCGGGCAACACCAAGATGTATTTAGACTTGAAGGAAAGTTTCTGGTGGACAGGTATGAAAAAGGATATTGCCGAGTATATCGCAGTATGTGACGTATGTCAGAGGGTTAAGGCAGAGCACCAGAAACCAGCAGGATTACTTCAGCCTTTGCCGATACCAGATTGGAAGTGGGACAAGCTTGGCATGGACTTCATTACAGGATTACCCAGGACCCGATCAGGCTATGATTCTATTTGGGTAGTGGTTGATCGCTTGACTAAGGTAGCTCACTTCATCCCCGTGAAAACCACATATACAAGTGCTAAGTTAGCTAAGATATACATGACCAGGATCGTATGTCTGCATGGAGTTCCGAGGACAATTGTATTAGATAGAGGAACACAATTTACCTCAAAGTTTTGGCATCGGTTACATGAAACTTTGGGTACCAGGCTGGAGTTTAGTACAGCTTTTCATCCACAGACGGATGGGCAGACCGAGAGAGTCAATCAGATTCTGGAGGACATGCTGAGAGCTTGTGCGCTAGATTATGGATCTAGTTGGGATTAATTTGCCTTACGCAGAGTTCTCATATAACAGCAGCTATCAAGCTAGTTTGAAAATGGCCCCTTTCGAAGCTTTGTACGGAAGGAGGTGTAGAACACCATTGATGTGGGATGAAGTTGGAGACCGTAAATTATTCGGACTAGATTTAATTAGAGATTCAGAGGAGAAAGTCAAGCTGATCCACGAAAGACTCAAGGTAGCCCAATCCAGACAGAAGAGTTATGCTGATACTAAATGCAAGGAGGCAACCTATGAAGTTGGAGATAGAGCATATCTGCGTGTGTCGCCACTTCGAGGAGTTAAACGATTTGGAGTCAAAGGAAAGTTAGCACCACGGTTTGTGCGGCCGTACAGAGTTTTAGAACGCATGGGTGAAGTTGCCTACAAGTTGGAATTACCAGAAGCCTTGTCAGGAGTTCATGATGTGGTTCACGTTTCCCAGTTCAAGAAGTGCCATGCGGAGATGGCCGATACTCCTTTGAGAGATACAGTGCCACTGGAGGCCATACAGTTGGATAGTGATCTAACCTATGAGGAGAAGCCCGTCAAGATTCTCGAGACTGCAAGCAGGGTTACCCGCAGCAATGTCATCAAGTTCTGCAAGGTTCAATGGAGTAATCATACCGAAGAAGAAGCCACCCGGGAACGAGAAGAAGATCTCCGACAGGACCACCCACACCTTTTTGCTAGCCAACCCGAATCTCGAGAGTGAGATTCATCTTAAGGGGGGTAGGTTTGTAACATCCCAATTTTCAATTTGGATGTTTATAAATACATCATTCATATGCATCCATGATTTATGCATTTTTGCCCCATTTGTTTGATTAGATTTTTGGTCCAAGGAACTTTGAGCAACTCAAGGACCAAAAGAGAGTGTTGGAAGTTTCCCCAAAACCCACTTTTGAAATTTCAAAGTTGGGATATGGATCAAATTTGATTTCACCAAAAATTCATTTCCATTATATCAAAAATAAAATAAAGAGGGAAGATAAAATGACTTCTTCAAAAACAGAAGGAAAATATTGGAAATTGAATTTGGAATCAAAATATAATTGTTGAGTTTTATTTGCAATTTATTTTATTAGTTTAGCAAAATTATTTATTTAAAAAAACTTGCATTTTTTAGGCCAGATAAATGTTCACTAGGTCATATATAAGACCATAATATTATGTGCATTTTTCTGGCATTTTTAGACTTATTTTTATTTGTATTTTCGGTGCCTCAGTGTTTCTGTTATTAAAAAAAAGAACCCACGCAGCCATAGACCAACTAAGGCCCATATCTTCCAGCCCAACCGATGGTCATCTCCCTCCTCTGGTCGTTCGTTACAGAAACAACATGTACAGAGAGCACCCATGCAGCACTTCCACCGAGCGCCCCACCCTCTCCCTTCATCTCCCTCGCTCAACTGACTTCCTGAATGGAATCCCCTCGACTCCCTCTACCGTTTCCACCCCCTAGTGCGCCTCCTAGACAGCCATAATGGCCACCACGAACGCTTCATACTGCAGCCATTAAACACATTAATTCCAGCAACGCCCCGCTCTCCTCTGGCTTCCCCTGACCCTCTATAAAAGCCCAGAGCGTTGCCCCAGTTCCCCTCGTCCGAAGCCCCCTGTTTGCAAAAGCTATCTCCCTCCCTAACCTCGCCAATTGCTCGCCGGAGTTCATGGATTCCGGCGGCTTCTCCACAACGCCAGGAGGCGATACTGACCCCGCGGCACTGCTCCTAGGTTCCGCCTTACGTTGCTCTTCACCGTCCCGCACGCACCCTTCGCCGAAGCACACCGGATCCGCCTTCTTCCTTGTCGCCGGTGACAAGTCCGGTGAACACCCAGCCAAATTTCTCTCTTTTACCAGTATTTTTTTCAATCTCAGATTCTATACCAATTCTTGTTTCTTGTATATCTTTTAGTCTATAGATCCGATTTAGTTGATTCTTTTTCCTACTAGTTCATAGAAATCCAATCTATCCAGAGAACCAAACGAAAAATATTTTTTGAAAATTTTAAAATTTGAATTCAAACAGATCTGAATTCAAACTTCGTTAGGCCATATCTCGAGTTCCATAACTCCGTTTTAGGTGATTCTTTTTGCAAATCGAAGCTTGTGCCATGTACTTTCTGTTAAACCCAAACACACATATTTTTGCTGCTGTAAAAATTACGTTCTGTACAGAAACTTTATTTAGTTGTTTTGGAGTTTTTTCAAAGTCTTTCATTTGTTTTCTTTTTGGATATTTGCTTGTATGCTTATGTATGTTATTGCTTGCTTACGCTAGATCATCCGAAGTGCGAAGCTTGCTACTACGAATCTTTACAATTCAACAAACTTCAGCAAGGCAAGTTCACACTTTGATCATAATTTTCAATACCCAGTTTTTACTATGCATTAGTTTCACCCTCAAAGATTGCATGAATAGGATTGGGAACATGTGGTTATGCTATGTAGTTCATGTGGTAGGAACCTATGACCTTTGATCACCCCGGGAATATTCGTTATATCATATATTGCTTAGCCATGCTCGTAGACGGGGATTGGTATGTGTGATCCATGCAAGTTGCGAGAGTTAATAATTTTGGGATAACCTAAGGTGGCAACTTTAATACACATCTGGGTGGATTGTTTGGGGCACCTGGAGAAACCAGTGCTTGCCCAAAGGGAATCCCGGAGTACCCGTGTGATTACCCTAGGTCCGCCACCCAGGCTCAAAGGGATCATAATATATTTCATGCCTAGAAACTTCCGTGTGCAGCCACAAGCCATTATGGGCTCTGGCATAGTTGAGTAAGTTGTGTGACCTCTTTCCGTGGTAGACTAGCTGATGTAGGGGAAAGTAGGTGTACCGGTCTACCCAGGGTTAAGGGGAAATGCTTCGGAAAGGCTATGTCTCGATCTTCCGATCATGGAGGTGGTCGAGTCTTGTGGGGAAAAGTGCGCAAACCTCTGTAGAGTGTACAAACTAATCATGATTAGCCGTGTCCCCGGTTACGGACATCTTGAGTATCTAGAAGTGAATTATTGGTTGATCTCA
This sequence comes from Triticum monococcum, assembly GCA_034509565.1. Classification (NCBI taxonomy): domain Eukaryota; kingdom Viridiplantae; phylum Streptophyta; class Magnoliopsida; order Poales; family Poaceae; genus Triticum; species Triticum monococcum. Next base: position 453,359,686 of record CM067847.1, read on the forward strand.
TCATTCTTTTTAATGAAATTATTGGGTTACTAATAACTTGGGAATTTTTGGGATTGAGTTGGAGGAAACTTCTCAGTAATGGCATTTTAACTTAATAGTAATAAAAAAAATTATTCCTTTGTTGTAGGGTAAAATTGGCTTTATGCAAAAAATTAAACTTAGAGCCTCCATCAGGTAAATTTGCATATAGAGATAGTCTTTTCATTTATTATTATTCTATGGTGTGAAATTGCCAGCATATTCCATGTGCTGACCTACACGGCTGCAACATCTCATGTTGCAGACTTTTCCGGCGAAGATTAAAGGTGCGATAGGTCGTTGTTCTGCACTCAGTTTGCCGTGGAGTTGGATGGACTCATTTACCTTTGAAGCTTCCGCAGTTATTTTTATTTAGATGGCCTTTGGCCATATTATTGTAATAAATACTCTTTAAGAACCTTGATGTAATAAAGTGTGATTGAACTCTGTTATAATTCCTCGAGTATTGTGTGTGTCAGCATACCGATCCAGGGATGACACTTAAGCACAGAGACTTCGATCCATTTTGGGTCGGGTCGCTACAGATCACACTCTCCCCTCGTTGCTACGCATCACCATGATCTTGCGTGTGCGTAGGAAATTTTTTGAAATTACTACGTTCCCCAACAGTGGTATCAGAGCCTAGGTTTTATGGTTTGATGTTTTGTGCACGAGTAGAACACAATTGAGTTGTGGGCGATATAAGTCATACTGCTTACCAGCATGTCATACTTCGGTTCGGCGGTATTGTTGGACGAAGCGGCCCAGACCGACATTACGCATACGCTTACGCGAGACCGGTTCTCCTGACGTGCTTTGCACATAGGTGGCTTGCGGGTGACAGCTTCTCCAACTTTAGTTGAACCGAGTGTGGCTACGGACGGTCCTTGCGAAGGTTAAAATAGCACCAACTTGACAAACTATCATTGTGGTTTTGATGCGTAGGTAAGATTGGTTCTTGCTTAAGCCCGTAGCAGCCACGTAAAACTTGCAACAAACAAAGTAGAGGATGTCTAACTTGTTTTTGCAGGGCATGTTGTGATGTGATATGGTCAAGACATGATGCTAAATTTTATTGTATGAGATGATCATGTTTTGTAACCGAGTTATCGGCAACTAGCAGGAGCCATATAGTTGTCGCTTTATTGTATGCAATGCAATCGTGCTGTAATGCTTTACTTTATCGCTAAGCGGTAGCGATAGTCGTGGAAGCATAAAAGTGGCGAGACGACAACGATACTACGATGGAGATCAAGGTGTCGTGCCAGTGACGATGGTGATCACGACGGTGCTTCGGAGATGGAGATCACAAGCACAAGATGATGATGGCCATATCATATCACTTATATTGATTGCATGTGATGTTTATCTTTTATGCATCTTATCTTGCTTTGATTGACGGTAGCATTATAAGATGATCTCTCACTAAATTATCAAGAAGTGTTCTCCCTGAGTATGCACCGTTGCAAAAGTTCTTCGTGCTGAGACACCACGTGATGATCGGGTGTGATAGGCTCTACGTTCAAATACAGCGGGTGCAAAATAGTTGCACACACGGAATACTCAGGTTATACTTGACGAGCCAAGCATATACAGATATGGCCTCGAAACACGGAGACCGAAAGGTCGAGCGTGAATCATATAGTAGATATGATCAACATAGTGATGTTCACCAATGAAACTACTCCATCTCACGTGATGATCGGACATGGTTTAGTTAATCTGGATCACGTAATCACTTAGAGGATTAGAGGGATATCTATCTAAGTGGGAGTTCTTAAGTAATATGATTAATTGAACTTAAATTTATCATGAACTTAGTACCTGATAGTATCTTGCTCATGTATGTTTGATTGTAGATAGATGGCCCGTGCTGTTGTTCCGTTGAATTTTAATGCGTTCCTTGAGAAAGAAAAGTTGAAAGATGATGGTAGCAATTACACGGACTGGGTCCGTAACTTGAGGATTATCCTCATTGCTGCACAGAAGAATTACGTCCTGGAAGCACCGCTGGGTGCCAGGCCTGCTGTAGGAGCAACACCAGATGTTATGAACGTCTGGCAGAGCAAAGCTGATGACTACTCGATAGTTCAGTGTGCCATGCTTTACGGCTTACAATCGGGACTTCAACGACGTTTTGAATGTCATGGAGCATATGAGATGTTCCAGGAGTTGAAGTTAATATTTCAAGCAAATGCCCGGATTGAGAGATATGAAGTCTCCAATAAGTTCTATAGCTGCAAGATGGAGGAGAAAAGTTCTGTCAGTGAGCATATACTCAAAATGTCTGGGTATAATAATCACGTGATTCAGATGGGAGTTAATCTTCCAGATGATTGTGTCATTGACAGAATTCTCCAATCACTGCCACCAAGCTACAAGAGCTTCGTGATGAACTGTAATATGCAAGGGATGAATAAGACTATTCCCGAGCTCTTCGCAATGCTGAAAGCTGCGGAGGTAGAAATCAAAAAGGAGCATCAAGTGTTGATGGTCAACAAGACCACTAGTTTCAAGAAAAAGGGCAAAGGGAAGAAGAAGGGGAAGTTCAAGAAGAACAGCAAGCAAGTTGCTGCTCAAGAGAAGAAACCCAAGTCTGGACCTAAGCCTGAAACTGAGTGCTTCTACTGCAAGCAGACTGGTCACTGGAAGCGGAACTGCCCCAAGTATTTGGCGGATAAGAAGGATGGCAAGGTGAACAAAGGTATATGTGATATACATGTTATTGATGTGTACCTTACTAATGCTCGCAGTAGCACCTGGGTATTTGATACTGGTTCTATTGCTAATATTTGCAACTCGAAACAGGGACTACGGATTAAGCGAAGATTGGCTAAGGACGAGGTGACGATGCACGTGGGAAACGGTTCCAAAGTCGATGTGATCGCGGTCGGCACGCTACCTCTACATCTACCTTCGGTATTAGTATTAGACCTAAATAATTGTTATTTGGTGCCAGCGTTGAGCATGAACATTATATCTGGATCTTGTTTGATGCGAGACGGTTATTCATTTAAATCAGAGAATAATGGTTGTTCTATTTATATGAGTAATATCTTTTATGGTCATGCACCCTTGAAGAGTGGTCTATTTTTATTGAATCTCGATAGTAGTGACACACATATTCATAATGTTGAAGCCAAAAGATGAAGAGTTGATAATGATGGTGCAACTTATTTGTGGCACTGCCGTTTAGGTCATATCGGTGTAAAGCGCATGAAGAAACTCCATACTGATGGACTTTTGGAACCACTTGATTATGAATCACTTGGTACTTGCGAACTGTGCCTCATGGGCAAGATGACTAAAACACCATTCTCCAGTACTATGGAGAGAGCAACAGATTTATTGGAAATCATACGTACAGATGTATGTGGTCCAATGAATATTGAGGCTCGTGGCGGATATCGTTATTTTCTCACCATCACAGATGACTTAAGCAGATATGGGTATATCTACTTAATGAAACATAAGTCTGAAACATTTGAAAAGTTCAAAGAATTTCAGAATGAAGTTGAAAATCATCATAACAAGAAAATAAAGTTTCTACGATCTGATCATGGAGGAGAATATTTGAGTTACGAGTTTGGTGTACATTTGAAACAATGCGGAATAGTTTCGCAACTCACGCCACCCGGAACACCACAGCGTAATGGTGTGTCCGAACATCGTAATCGTACTTTACTAGATATGGTGCGATCTATGATGTCTCTTACTGATTTACCGCTATCATTTTGGGGTTATGCTTTAGAGACAGCCGCATTCACGTTAAATAGGGCACCGTCAAAATCCGTTGAGACGACGCCTTATGAACTATGGTTTGGCAAGAAACCAAAGTTGTCGTTTCTGAAAGTTTGGGGCTGCGATGCTTATGTGAAAAAGCTTCAACCTGATAAGCTTGAACCCAAATCGGAAAAATGTGTCTTCATAGGATATCCAAAGGAAACTATTGGATACACCTTCTATCACAGATCCGAAGGCAAGACTTTTGTTGCTAAATTCGGAAACTTTCTAGAGAAGGAGTTTCTCTCGAAAGATGTGAGTGGGAGGAAAGTAGAACTTGATGAGTTAACTGTACCTACTCCCTTATTGGAAAGTAGTACATCACAGAAAACTGTTTCTGCGACACCTATCCCAATTAGTGAGGAAGCTAATGATACTGATCATGAAACTTCAGGACAAGATACTACTGAACCTCGTAGATCAACCAGAGTGAGATCCGCGCCAGAGTGGTACGGTAATCCTGTTCTGGAAATCATGCTGCTAGATCATGATGAACCTACGAACTATGAAGAAGCGATGGTGAGCCCAGATTCCGCAAAGTGGCTTGAAGCCATGAAATCTGAGATGGGATCCATGTATGAGAACAAAGTATGGACTTTGGTTGACTTGCCTGATTATCGGCAAGCAATTGAGAATAAATGGATCTTCAAGAAGAAGACTGACGTTGGCGGTAATATTACTGTCTACAAAGCTCGACTTGTCGCAAAAGGTTTTCGACAAGTTCAGGGAGTTGACTACGATGAGACCTTCTCACCCGTAGCGATGCTTAAGTCTGTCCGAATCTTGTTAGAAATTGCCGCATTTTATGATTATGAAATTTGGCAGATGGATGTCAAAACTGCATTCCTGAATGGATTTCTGGAAGAAGAGTTGTATATGATGCAACCGAAAGGTTTTGTCGATCCAAAGGGAGCTAATAAAGTGTGCAAGCTCCAGCGATCCATTTATGGACTGGTGCAAGCCTCTCGGAGTTGGAATGAACGCTTTGATAGTGTGATCAAAGCATTTGGTTTTATACAGACTTTCGGAGAAGCCTGTATTTACAAGAAAAGTGAGTGGGAGCTCTGTAGCATTTCTGATATTATATGTGGATGACATATTACTGATTAGAAATGATATAGAATTTCTGGATAGCATAAAGGGATACTTGAATAAGAGTTTTTCAATGAAAGACCTTGATGAAGCTGCTTACATATTAGGCATAAAGATCTATAGAGATAGATCAAGACGCTTGATTGGACTTTCGCACAGCACATACCTTGACAAAATTTTGAAGAAGTTCAAAATGGATCAAGCAAAGAAAGGGTTCTTGCCTGTGTTACAAGGTGTGAAGTTGAGTCAGACTCAATGCCCGACCACTGCAGAAGATAGAGAGAAAATGAAAGATGTTCCCTATGCTTCAGCCATAGGCTCTATCATGTATGCAATGCTATGTACCAGACCTGATGTGTGCCTTGCTATAAGTTTAGCAGGGAGGTACCAAAGTAATCCAGGAGTGGATCACTGGACAGCGGTCAAGAACATCCTGAAGTACCTGAAAAGGACTAAGGATATGTTTCTCGTATATGGAGGTGACAAAGAGCTCATCGTAAACGGTTACGTTGATGCAAGCTTTGACACTGATCCGGACGATTCTAAATCGCAAACCGGATACGTGTTTACATTAAACAGTGGAGCTGTCAGTTGGTGCAGTTCTAAACAAAGCATCGTGGCGGGATCTACATGTGAAGCGGAGTACATAGCTGCTTCGGAAGCAGCAAACGAAGGAGTCTGGATGAAGGAGTTCATATCCGATCTAGATGTCATACCTAGTGCATCGGGTCCAATGAAAATATTTTGTGACAATACTGGTGCAATTGCCTTGGCAAAGGAATCCAGATTTCACAAGAGGACCAAACACATCAAGAGACGCTTCAATTCCATCCGGGATCTAGTCCAGGTGGGAGACATAGAGATTTGCAAGATACATACGGAGCTGAATGTAGCATACCCGTTGACTAAGCCTCTTCCACGAGCAAAACATGATCAGCACCAAAGCTCCATGGGTGTTAGAATCATTACTGTGTAATCTAGATTATTGACTCTAGTGCAAGTGGGAGACTGAAGGAAATATGCCCTAGAGGCAATAATAAAGTTATTATTTATTTCCTTATATCATGATAAAGGTTTATTATTCATGCTAGAATTGTATTAACCGGAAAAATAATACATGTGTGAATACATAGACAAACAGAGTGTCACTAGTATGCCTCTACTTGACTAGCTCGTTAATCAAAGATGGTTATGTTTCCTAACCATGGACAAAAGAGTTGTCATTTGATTAAAGGGATCACATCATTAGTTGAATGATCTGATTGACATGACCCATTCCATTAGCTTAGCACCCGATCGTTTAGTATGTTGCTATTGGTTTCTTCATGACTTATACATGTTCCTATGACTATGAGATTATGTAACTCCCGTGTGCCGGAGGAACACTTTGTGTGCTACCAAACATCACAACGTAACTGGGTGATTATAAAGGTGCTCTACAGGTGTCTCCAAAGGTACATGTTGGGTTGACGTATTTCGAGATTAGGATTTGTCACTCCGATCATCGGAGAGGTATCTCTGGGCCCTCTCGGTAATGCACATCACTTAAGCCTTGCAAGCAATGCAACTAATAAGTTAGTTGCGAGATGATGTATTACGGAACGAGTAAAGAGACTTGCTGGTAACGAGATTGAACTAGGTATTGGATACCGACGATCGAATCTCGGGCATGTAACATACCGATGACAAAGGGAACAACGTATGTTGTTATGTGGTCTGACCGATAAAGATCTTCGTAGAATATGTAGGAGCCAATATGGGCATCCAGGTCCCGCTATTGGTTATTGACCGGAGACGTGTCTCGGTCATTTCTACATTGTTCTCGAACCCGTAGGGTCCGCACGCTTAAGGTTTCGATGACAGTTATATTATGAGTTTATACGTTTTGATGTACCAAAGGTTGTTCGGAGTCCTAGATGTGATCACGGACATGACGAGGAGTCTCGAAATGGTCGAGACATATAGATAGATATATTGGAAGCCTATGTTTGGATATCGGAAGTGTTCCGGGTGAAATCGGGATTTTACTGGAGTACCGGGAGGTTACCGGAACCACCCCGGGTGCTATATGGGCCTTAGTGGGCTTTAGTGGAAAAGAGAAGGGGCAGCCCAAGATGGGCCGTGTGCCCCTCCCCTCCCTTGGTCCGAATAGGACAAGGAGAGGGGGCCGGCCCCCCTCTCTCTTTTCCCCCCTCCGTGAATCCTATTCCAACTAGGATGGGGGGATCCTACTCCCAGAGGGAGTAGGACTCCTCCTGGCGCGCCTCTCCTAGGCCGGCCGCACCCCCCCTTGATCCTTTATATACGGAGGCAGGGGAACCCCAGAGACACACAAGTTGATCCACATGATCTTATTCTTAGCCGTGTGCGGCGCCCCCTGCCACCATAGTCCTCGATAATATTGTAGCAGTGCTTAGGCGAAGCCCTGCGACAGTAGTACATCAAGATCGTCACCACGCCGTCGTGCTGACGGAACTCTTCCCCGACACTTTGCTGGATCGGAGTCCGGGGATCGTCATCGAGCTGAATGTGTGCTAAAACTCGGTGGTGCCGTAGTTTCGGTGCTTGATCGGTCGGGCCGTGAAGGCGTACGACTACATCAACCAAACGCTTCCGTTGTCGATCTACAAGGGTACGTAGATCACACTCTCCCCTCGTTGCTATGCATCACCATGATCTTGCGTGTGCGTAGGAAATTTTTCGAAATTACTACGTTCCCCAACACATGTCCGGGTAGGTGCGGTAGGATAACTTAGCTTGATACACTCACGGTAGTCTCGCGCCTCGCGATGGCACACCCTCCATCATCTTGTGAGGCCCCCTTGCTGCTGGCTCAGGGGTTGCTGGCCTCGGGGGACATCGTGAACCTGCGGAATTGTTGGAAAATTTCGTTTGGTGTCATGTTCTTCCTTGCGCGAGTCCTCAGGCGTGGGCTAGTCGTGGCTTAGTGCATTGCGTCATCGTACCCGGTGCGCAAATCGGGGGGCACGGACTTAAGAAGATGCGCAAATCACAAGCTCGTTCGAGGGTGTCTCGCGAGAATAGAAAAAGGCATGGCCCTAGGGGACAGGGTTGTGGTGAAGTGTGTTCGGGGTGCAGGGCGGGCCTGACGCGCACGCACACACCTACCCAGCCCCCCCCCCCCCCCCCCCCCCGCGCGCGCGAGACAAGCGTGGAAGAGCGACAGGCCACTGCCGCCCCTCCTGGGCCGAGACCGGCGGCCAAGAGAAAAGATGAGGGGGAAATCCAACTTGGCAATCCAAAATGCAAGAACTCCAAATTCCATTAAAAGAAAGGGGGCAACAAACTACAGAAACCAAGCAAACAAATAGCCACGTCCGGCACCTAGACTAGTCTTCTCACCAGCGCGGAGCTAAGTACTGCCACTAGGACGTGGGAGGGAGCCCCCAAGGCGCGAGGGCGGCTCTTCAGAGACTCCAGGGTGTGTACAGCCCCACTCATTATTACGTGAGTGTAACAAGCGGAGAACTTCACAGGCACTGGGCCTTGCTTCATGGGTAGAACTTCCGGAGGTGCTGGATGTTCCAGGCATTCTGGATGGGAATCTCGTCCTGCGTCTCCAGGCACGCAGCGCCAGGCCTAGAGACACGGGCGACCCTAAACGGGCCCTCCCTATGGGCGAGAGCTTATGCAGCACTTCCCTGGAGAGCACCCGTTGTAGGACGAGATCACCCACCTCAAGCATCCTGGAGCGGACGCTGCAGCAGTGGTACCGCCGTAGCGCCTGCTAGTACCATGCCGCCCGAAGCGAGGCTTGGCGGCGGTGTTCCTCCCCCAGCACGAGATCCATCCCCCGCGTGGCGTCCTGGCATGCCTCGTCAAATGCCAAGACCCACACGGAGCAATGCTTGACCTCGTGTGGGAGAACCGCTTCAGCTCCGTAGATGAGGAAGAATGGGGTCTCGCCCGTCGGCTTGGTGTCGGTGGTGCGGATGGACCATAGCACGAACTGGAGCTCATCGAGCCAGCCCCTGCCTTAGGCCTCGAGCTTCTTCTTGAAGGTTCTTGTCTTGAGGCCTCTCGGGACCTCCGTGTTGGCGCGCTCAGCTTGGCCGTTGCTCCTGGGGTGTGCCACTGAGGCGTAGCATATATGTGTTCCAAGTGTCGGTGTCAAAACCGGCGGATCTCGGGTAGGGGGTCCTGAACTATGCGCCTAGGCTGGATGGTAACAGGAGACAAGGGACACGAAGTTTTACCCAGGTTCGGGCCCTCTCGATGGAGGTAAAACCGTACGTCCTACTTGATTGATATTGATGATATGGGTAGTACAAGAGTAGATCTACCACGAGATCAGAGAGGCAAAACCCTAGAAGCTAGCCTATGGTATGGTTGTTGTTCTGTATGTTGTATCGACTAGCCTGGCTCTGGTTTATATAATGCACCAGAGGCCTAGGTTAACAAGAGTCCTAGCCGAATACGCCGGTGGGGAGAAGTCCTTGTCTTGATCGCCAAGTCTTTGTGGAATCTTCCTTGTATGCGGCGGCTGTCCGAACTGGCCCATGAGTATACGGCCATGGGGGGCCTCGGCCCAATCTAATAGATCGGGAGACGACGTGGTGAGTACCCCCTAGTCCAGGACACCGTCAGTAGCCCCCTGAACCGGTCTTCAAGTTAGGGACGCTCCTCGATTCTTCCGAACTGTTCTTCATCTTCGGTCGTCGGTCTTGAAAACTGGTTCAACAAATCTTCTTTATCTTCGATCTTGAGGATTGCCGAAATGCATTCGACGAGTTTACATGTCGGGTATCCGAGGAGCCCCTTTAAGTTTCCGGCCTTTATCAATGCCTTATTATTTTTATGCCACACCTCGGGTTTGAAGTTGTTCCCGGGAGGCAGTGTCCTCTTGCGTCCGAGCTCTAACGCCGGACTGTATTCGAGGTATCTTTTGCAGCCGAGCACCAATGCCGGACCGCTTCCCAGCTCTAACGCCGGAATGTATCCGAGCTCCAACGCCAGACTATGTATCCGAGCTCCAACGCCGGACTATATCCGAGGTGTCATATCACCTTGGTTCAAAAAAGTTTGAAGGAGTTTAGCCGAGCTTAACGCCAGAAATGCCCTCTACGGAGCCAGCCACTAGCGCCCGAGCTTTATGCCGGGCTACTTCCGAGGTGGTGCACCACCCCGAATGTGGGCTGATTTTTGTGAATATATTTTTTATTGGTGCAATTTATTCTCTGCCGAGATATATAGCCAGTAGCCCTCAAGGTGTGTATCGGTCTAAAACCCGAGATGCACCTGAAGGATGGCGTAAGACTGCTGATCCCAATAGCCGCTGAGACTCAGGTTGATTTGCAAAATCGGCCTGAGGATCAAGTCCAAGCTCGGCAGAATACTTCGGGACACTAAAAGCGACGTGCTCAGTCCTCGGGACTCAGGTTGGGTGCGGCCGACCAACCTGAGGATCAAAATCTCCTCGGAAACTATATTGCACATAAAATTTTCTGCATTGGACAAGCAATGCGGTAGCCCTCGAGACACTGGTCGGGTGGTAACACCAGATCAGGGGATCAATGTGCCCCTTTAATATTTGTAAATAATAAGCCCGAAGACCAGTAGCCCCCGAGCCTTAATGCGGGCACGGGTGGCCAAATTAAGGATCAATATCCATAGTAAAATCACAAATTATGTGTAATGACTCTATGTATCCAAGTACTTTACGTCGTTAATGCTCGGATCCGCATTGTACAAAACTTTGTTGACCGACCATCGACTTCCACCTCCTCAGCCAGTAGCCGAGGAGTGTTTATCCTACTTTATAAAGCCTTTATGAGGGCAAAGATTTACAACAAACAAGGCAATCTGGCCATACGGTTTTATAAACAAAGGTACGCAGAGACTTATATTACTGTTTAACAGAAGAAATGTCTTCCAAAGAAAATAGTCCCGCTATCGGTTCCTTTCTTTGGCTTGTCATGCTAAGCATGATCATTAAACCTCAGCTCTAATGTAAGAGCAAAATATTGAGGATTTAGTTTGGGAGGCCGGTTAATAGCCCCCGGTAGAGTTTGGCGACAGTCGGGGTCAAGCCGTAAACACTTCGGACAATGTTATGAACGGCCCATCATTTAACATAGTCATCGGATCACTGACCAGTTTACGCTTATTGTGAAAGTCAGTTTTCGGCTTTCTCCACTAAGGTGCTTAACCATGTCAGCTGGAAGCACAATCGCAGTGGTTCTCCCTTTGCATGCCTAGCTGAACAAAACGGAACATAGGAAGCAAGTGCAAGAGCCGGGCAACCCAACTATTGACCGAAGACACAATTCGAAACCGATGCATATATAGCAATATCTGAGAATGTTTTTGCCGAATCCCTAAATGTGTTTGGCATTGCACTGCGAGACTAATGCTGGAAAAGCACAAATAGTTTAAAAGTGCCAAAAAGCTTGGAAAACCAAGAAACGTCAGTAAAAACATGACGTCCGAACAATATCAAGTGTTCGGTGCCAATCCGAAAGTTGGTCTTAGAAAAAAGAAGTGCTTTTGTCGTGCTTTAACATGATACATCCTATCTCAAGACTTCGAGCGGGTCAGCCTACGGCTTCAACCTCCTATCCCGAGGGCGGAGTACTTCTCATCAGGCCAGTTTAGCAAACTAAACTCTAGCGGCTTTGAGAGAGATATTAGGCTCCCCGGCTAGTGACCGCACACTCGTGTCAAAAAAAGGAGTGATAAATAATAATAAAAAAACTTTGCAACGACTAAGAAGAAGAACACTTATTATAAAAAGGCTCAAATAAACTTAAGAGCCCCCAAGTGACTTGGGTAGAAGAATGATTGCATGTACCGAAGTACTTATATCATATCTATGTTCAACCAAACTTTAAACGCGTCTTAACCGACCGTCAGCTTCTCCCTCTTCGGTCAAGGACCGAAAAGTGTTATGTACTCCATCGGTCGAGAATATCGACGGTGTTTCCAATAACTAGGCAATCAGGCTATAAGGCTGTAACAGACAAAGCGCGCTCTGGGAACTTATGCTATATTACCGTGAAGTGTAAGAAGCATCTTCGAAGAAAATAGTACCCCCACCGATACCTTTCTTCGGTGCTCATTGTTATTATGAGACTTGTGCAATAGATTTTTTGTACTCATGAGTTCCGTTGTGTGCCGACCATCATGGAAAACTATAAGAGCGCTAGCTTTTGGCTTCACCCAGTCTGAGGTCCGGCTCGGGCGACCCGATCATGACAATCGCAGAGGTGCTCCCTTTACTCCCTAGCCGAACAATCGGGAACGTAGGGGTAAACACAGGAGCGAGGAAACCCAGCTTGCAAATCGCTTAAGTCAATATGGTGCATATTGTGGCGTAATACACGAACAAGGAACGAAGCCGTACAAGTATAATCATATGCAAGTGGAAAAGCTTCATGAAGGAAGCCCCCAAATGAATTGGGTATTTGAATTTATGCGTCATAAACAAATTTGGACAAAGAAATTTTTTACAAGCAACTTTTTTCCAAAAAAGTATAATGCTTGGTCGAACCGAACACAAGTTATAAATTAAAGCTTTGATCATGAAAGCGACTTATCTGGTTAATGTGTTCGGTATTGATGACGCGGTCCAAGCTTGATGCGGGGCAAGGTTCCATCCCCCAAGCTGGCCCCGAGGTGGCAGAGCGGAGAGCTCGACACGCCGAAGTGGTGACATAGCACGGTCAATGCAGACCGGCAGAGTGACGCCGAAGTCCCCGGATCATTTTTTGTGCACAAAAATAGTGCAAACCAGAGATAATAGTAATAATGATAATTAAAAAATGTTGCATAGTAAATAATTTATGCAAAGTGAGGAATAGAAGAAATATGGCCTGGCGCCAAAGTCAATGTCGATGCAGGGCGTCGGCGTGATGTAGTAAACGCGTGGCAAAGCCTGAATTCACAGGTCGGTCCAAGCTCCAGATGCGGCGTTCACCGGACTATGTACGGAAACTGATCGAACCACCATGCGACCGTCGTTAATGCGGTCACCATTTGATAGACCTGTGAACATATAATGGACAAACCAGAGTAATAATTCCTTGGGAAAAATGAACCCAAACAAGCAAAAAATACTGGGATTAATAGCACCTGGTTTATTTGTTGTAGCAATCCAAAGGAAGGTGATTCCCAAAATTGGGACTCGCTCCGCACACCCATTGCCTGATGGGCGATAAAACGACGGCATGGCAATGCTGGTAAAGGTTGACTCGCCGAGGCAAAGCCCTCGGCCCAGCTAACGTGACGGAGCTGGTCGGCTAGTGACGCCGAAGTGTCCGGAGTAGGTTGATGAAGAGATGGCGAAGCCCCCGGTCCAGCCGAGATGTCGAAGCCTCGACATCAGCCGATGAGTCGAAGTAGGTCGGCATGATGGACACCAGCCTGAAGAAGCAATAGTGCGGCCCTATCGATGCAGGTCGTGACGTGGTCGATGCCGGCTTGATGAAGCGACCGTGCGGCGATGCCGGTATGCCCACTCCGTGTAATCCGTGGGGCGGCGATGTTGATGATGATTTATCCTTCGCGATGTCGGACTCTTGTTCGGCTTGCCGAGATGATGATCCGAAGAAGTTGAGCTCGGCTAAAGTGACGACGTGTCTAGCGCAGGTCGGCAGCCGTGGAGTAATATTGCCGGACTGGTTTGACACCAGCATGATGTTGAAGATCATGTTCAAAAGATCTTAAAGTTAGTGGGATGTGTTAGGGAACAAAACACAATACCCCATACAAAACTTCCTTCAAAAGGGATGTCCGAAATCCCGTTCATAAAAAAGATGAACTCGGGTCGGATTCGTTTTCGCGCAGAAAACAGATCCGAAAAGTGATGCACTAATCAGAAGGTTCCCGGAGTTTGGACAGTCGGATCGAGCTGAAATTTTGAGAGGTGGTAGATATAAGAATTATGCAGTCGATCAACTGTTGGATCTTCCAAAGGACGTCCGAGCTAGAAGCTGGACACCATGCCCTTAACTCATCCAAATTCCCATCCAGATTTGACAGGGCTCCGGTATATCGTGGATTGCTAGAGATTCCTCCATTGGAACTCGACGAAATTTTCCAGGGTTGTTATAGACTCAATTCCGCACAATTCCACCAAAGCGATCGTCAAAGCGATACTCGAGGAGGTGGTGGCGGCAGATACGAGTTCGCTGTCCAAAAACAAACAGCACGGTCGCTTGAGGGCAATGTTGACGTTGAGCCCCCAAGCTCCATAGATGATTCCTCCGTGATCTTGATAGAGATCGGAGTTGATGTTTGGTGAAGGACCTCATCCAAACATGGTGATCCGAACACGGGGCGCAATTCTTGGTCGAACCAAGGTGACCAGTCGAACTGGTGACGAAGACGCCGAAGTCGCAGTTGATCTGCAGGCGAGCCATCGATCCTTTTGTCGATCACACGGCGGAACTCTCAATGAAAGCACCAATGTCGGTGTCAAAACCGGCGGATCTCGGGTAGGGGGTACTGTGCGTCTAGGCTGGATGGTAACAGGAGACAAGGGACACGAAGTTTTACCCAGGTTCGGGCCCTCTCGATGGAGGTAAAACCCTACGTCCTGCTTGATTGATATTGATGATATGGGTAGTACAAGAGTAGATCTACCACGAGATCAGAGAGGCTAAACCCTAGAAGTTAGCCTATGGTATGATTGTTGTTCTGTATGTTATATCGACTAGCCTGACTCTTGTTTATATAATGCACCAGAGGCCTAGGTTAACAAGAGTCCTAGCCGAATACGCCGGTGGGGAGAAGTCCTTGTCTTGATCGCCAAGTCTTTGTGGAATCTTCCTTGTATGCGGCGGCTGTCCGAACTGGCCCATGAGTATACGGCCATGGGGGGCCTCGGCCCAATCTAATAGATCGGGAGACGACGTGGTGAGTACCCCGTAGTCCAGGACACCGTCACCAAGGTTAGCATAATACATTTGGAAGAGGTTGCTAGTGAACTGCGAGCCGTTGTCAGTGATGATATAGTTAGGGACCCCGAAGCGGCTCGCAAGGCCCTTGATGAACTTGACTGCTGAGCCGGCTGGGATGGTGCAGAAGGCTTCCATATCCGCCCACTTGGTGAACTTGTCGATGGTGATGTAGAGGTAGCGGTAGCCCCCGGGCGCTCATGGGAATGGTCCCAAGATGGCCAGCCCCCAGACCGCGAATAGCCATGTGTGAGGAATGGTCTGGAGGTCCTGAGCGGGCTGATGGTTCTGCTTGGCGTGGAATTGGCATGCTTCGCAAGATTTCACCAGCTCGGTGGCATCATTGAGCGTCGTGGGCCAACAGAACCTTCTGCGGAATGCCTTGCCCATGAGGGTGCGTGATGACAAGTGATGCCCGCAGTCTCCGCCGTGTATGTTGGCTAGTAGCTCGCACCCCTGTTCCCTGGAGATGCATCGCAAGGAAACATCGTTTGGCCATTCTCGGTAGAGCTCACCGTCCTGAATGCAGTAGGTTGTGGCCTGCCGAGCCACATGCTCAGCGTCTTCCTCCTTCTCCGGCAGGATTACCTGAAGCAGGTACGTCTTGAATTCCTTGGTCCAGCACCCCTCCTGAGGCTCAAGCGTGAGGATCAGGCATGCTCCCGAGGTCGGGCCACAGGCAGGGGCTCCCAAGGTCGGTGCTGGGGGGAGGTCCTCCTGGGGCAGGGTTGGCTACGCAGCCGAAGGGGCTGTCGAAGGCTTGAAGAGCCGCTCCTCGAAGATGTTGGGCTCCTAAGGCTAGCGCTTGGATGCTCTCTTGGCGATATCGTCGGCCTCCTTGTTCGTGTCGCGAGGCACGTGCTGCAGTTCCAGGCCCAAGAATTGCTTCTCAATTTTGCGTACCTCCGCCAGGTATGCCTCCATGTGTTCATCCTTCGGCTCGTACACCTTGTTGGAGAAGTTGATGAGGAGCTGAGAGTCACCCTTGATGGTGAGGCACTTCACGCCCGAAGCGGCCGCAGCCTTGAGGCCGGCAATCAGGCCTTCGTACTCTGTGATGTTGTTGGAGACCTTTTCACCGTGTTGGAAGCAGAGCTACATGGCGTAGTAGAGCTTGTCCTGAGCGGGCGAGATGAGCACGGCTCCAGCCCCCGTGCCCTGACGTGCGAAGGCACCGTCGAAGTACATGACCCAGTCATCTGGTGCCTCGCTCCTCGGCAAGAGGGACCATTCCTCGCCAACTTCGGGCCCTGGAGCGTCTGTCCATTCCGCCACAAAGTCGGCGAGCGCAACGGCCTTGATGACCCTGGTGGTGCTGAAGTCTACCTGGGACGCCTGCAATTCGATGTTCCACTCGACGTCCCTCCCTGCAGCATTGGGGCTCCGGAGCACCCTCTCCAGCGGGTAAGCCGAGACAACCTTGATGCGGTGGCCTTGGAAGTAGTGGCACAGCTTGCATGAGGCGACGAAGAGTGCAAGCAAGAGCTTCTACGGCATGGGGTAGCGGGCCCGCGCATCGCGCAATACCATGCTAACAAAGTACACCGGGTGCTCGATGAGGGCGGAAGTGTTGATGGAGTCCGAGACCTCCTGAGGCTGAAGGACCTCGGGAGCTTGATTGTCTGTTGGGGTAGCCGCGGCCTCAGGGGCACCGTCTTCTGGAGCTTGGTCATCTGTTGGCGCCATCGAGGCTTTAGGCACGCCATCCTGAAGCTGCGTTGACTTGCCCTGCTGTGGGGCGTTGCTCGGCAGGCCCTTGTTTTGGTGCTCCTCCCGGACTGCCACTAGCGCTGCGCTGGCAGATTGAGGTGTGGCGGCCAGGTAAAGCACTAGGGGACCGAGAGGACGTGGCGCCACCATCACTGGTGGGCTGGTGAGGTATCTCTTGAGGTCTTGAAATGTCGCGTCAGCCTCCGGAGTCCACTCGAACGGCCCCTTCTTCTTCATCAGCTTGAAGAATGGGAGAGCTCACTCCCCCGGCTTGGAGATGAAGCGCCCTAGCAAGGTTACACAACCCGCTAGCTTTTGCATTTCCTTAAGAGTCTGTGGGGGACTCATCCTTTCTATTGCCTTGACCTTCTCTGGGTTTGCCTCGATTCCCCTATGTGACACTAGAAAGCCCAAGAGCTTGCCGGAGGGGACGCCAGACACACATTTCTCCGGATTGAGCCACAGGTCCACCATGCGCGGGCTGGAGAACATCTCTTCCAGGTCCTCGATGAGGGTCCTTTCCTCCCGAGACTTCACCACTATGTTGTCGACATAGGCCTTAGCGTTCCTCCCGAGATGTTGGCCCAGAGCGATGTGCATCAGCCGCTGGAAGGTTGCTCCGGCGTTACGCATCCCAAAGGGCATGCAGGTGTAGTAGTACACCCCGCACGGGGTCAAGAAGGCCATATTCTCGACATCCTGTACCGCCATCTTGATTTGGTGATACCCTGAGAATGCGTCCAAGAAGAAGCACAGCAGGTCGCACTTGGTGGTGGAGTCAAAGATCTGGTCGATGCGCGGTAGTGGAAAGGGGTCTTGAGGGCAAGCCTTGTTGAGGTTGGTGAAATTGACGCACATGCGTTCCTTCCCGCCTTTCTTGGGGACGACGACCGGGTTTGCCAACCATTCTGGGTACCACACCTCCCGAATGACACCAGCGTCTTGCAGCTTGCGGGTTTCTTGGATGATGAATGACTGCTTCTCTGTGGACTGCCGCTGTGCCCTCTGCTTCCTTGGGTGTACATTGGGGCACACATTCAGGTGATGCTCAATCACCCCCATTGGGACTCTGATAATCCCCAAGTGCAGGGAATCATCGTAGCAATTCCTAACGGTGGAAGTGATTAGTATGGAGTGTCGAATCCACAAGGAGCTAAAGGTAATATCAATATTCTCTCAAGTACTATCTGCCACTGATACGACTCTACGTACACCGAACGTTTGCTTCCAACTTAGAAACGAGAAATAAAACTACGTTGTGGGTATGAAGAGGATAACTTTGCATGATATCGGAGAGATAAAATATAAAAGTAGGTGCTTTTATCATAAAGTTAAAATATATAACTAAATATTATAAATAGCAAGTGTGGAATAATGATGGGTCAGTGTGCGGAATTATCCTAGGTAATCGTTAACAAGACCGATGGTCGTCATTGCAATTTCATATGAGGGAGAGGCATAAGCTAACATAGTTTCTCTTCTTGGATCATATACACTTATGATTGGAACTCTAGCAAGCATCCGCAACTACTAAAGATCATTAGGGTAAAACCCAACCATAGCATTAAAGCATCAAGTCCCCTTTATCCCATACACAGCAACCCCCTTACTCGGGTTTATGCTTCTATCACTCAAGCAACCCGCTATAAGCGAATCATGAACGTATTGCAACACCCTACAGCGGGAATCCCTCACGCTTGCGCGACACGGAGGGCACAATAGGACAGCACCAAAATAAAACATACAACTCATACCAATCTAGATCATCAATCAACCCAAAGACAAAGGATATCTACTCAAAACATCATAGGATGGCAACACATCATTGGATCATAATATGTGGCATAAAGCACCATGTTCAAGTAGGGATTACAGCGGGGTGCGGGAAAGTGGACCGTGTAAAAGAGATGAGGATGGTGATGATGATGGTGATGTTGATGAAGACTATCACCACGGCGATGATTCCCCTCCCGATGGCACTCCGGTGCCACCGAGAGAGAGGAGGAGAGGTTATCCCCTTGTGCTTCCTCCTCCATGGCCTCCCCCTGGATGGGGAGAGGTTCTCCCTCTAGTCCTTGGCCTTCATGGTGAGGATGGCCCCTCCGGGATCCTCCTCCATAGCCTCTAGTGATGATGGCCCACTCCGGCAGGGTGCCAGAGAGGGCCTAGATTGATTTCTCATGACTACAGAGGCTTGCGGCGGTGGAACTTCCGATCTAGGTTTCTTTCTGAAAGTTTGGGTATAAATAAGAGGTGTTGGAGTTGGGAACAAGTCAGGGGGTCCCCGAGGCGGCCACGAGATAGGGGGTGCGCCCAGGGGGGTAGGGCGCGCCCCCCACCCTTGTGGTGGCCTCGGGGCTCCCCTGGTCCATGTCTGGTACTCCATGGGCTTCTTCTGGTCCAAAAACAATCTCCGTGAATTTTCAGGTCAATTGGACTCCGTTTGATTTTCTTTTGTGCCATACTCAAAAACAAGGAAAAAACAGAAACTGGCACTGGGCTCTAGGTTAATAGGTTAGTCCAAAAAAATCATATAAAACAGCATATAAAGGCCCATTAAACATCTAAGATGGATAATATAATACCATGAATACTTCATAAATTATAGATACGTTGGAGACGTATCAGCATCCCCAAGCTTAATTCCTGCTCGTCCTCGAGTAGGTAAATGATAAAAGAAATAATTTATGAAGTGTGAATGCAAGCAAGTGCATGAGTTTGATCAATGATAGTTCCAATCACTTTTTCTAGCATCATTATATATCATAATAGTAGCTCAACTCATAAAACTTCTCATGATCAAGTAAGAAGCTATTCACATGTTAAAGTATAGATCATAAACTTTCTTGAAAACTAACAAACCATGCTCTTAGTCATCAAACAATTGCAATTCATCTTATTTTCGGGAAGGGTCTATGTAAGAGCTTTGGTTCAGAAAACTCCACATACTCAACTATCATTTAATCTTTCACAATTGCTAACACTCACGTGATATTTATGGGTTCAAAGTTTTAATCGGACACAGAGAAAGATAGGGGCTTATAGTTTCGCCTCCCAACCTTTTACCTCAAGGGCAATGTCAACAATAATAATTTATGAAAACCTACATCCAAGTGGATATATATATATATATATATATACGGATCACTCCAACACAAAGTGCTTGCCAAAGGAAAAAGTGTAAAAAGGCAAGGTGACGGTCACCATGACTCTTATATAAGGGTAGAAGACAAAAGTAAAAGATAGGCCCTTCGCAGATGGAAGCAGAGGTTGTCATGCGCTTTTATGGTTGGATGCACAAAATCTTAATGCAAAAGAATGTCACTTTATATTGCAGCTTGTGATAAAGACCTTTATTATGCAGTCTGTCGCTTTTATTTCTTCCTTATCACAAGTTCGTACAAAGCTTATTTTCTTCGCACTAATAGACCATACATATTTAGAGAGCAATTTTTATTGCATGCACAGATGAAAACTTACTTGAAGGATCTTACTCAATCCATAGGTAGGTATGGTGGGCTCTCATGAAAAAACTGGTTTAAGGAATGTTTGAAGCACAAGTAGTATCTCTACTTGGTGCAAATAATTTGGCTAGCATGAGAGGGAAAGGCAAGCTCAACATGTTGGATGATCCAAGACAATATAACGTTTCGGATATAGGAAAACATAACCCATTAAGTTGTCTTCCTTGTCCAACATCAACCTTTTAGCATGTCATATTTTAATGAGTGCTCACAATTGCAAAAGATGTCGAAGATAGTATATTTATATGTGAAATCTCTCTTCCTTCAATATTCTTTCATGAATTGTTCAATTGACCAATTCTGTGTTTGCTAACTTCCAATAAGTTTACTACCTATACTTATTATGTGTGAAGTCATTACTCCCCATGTTGTAAGCATATGAAATGTATATAAATTCAGATTTATTATATTCAATTCATTCAACCATTTACTCATAGGATATATGTGAAGCACGTGAGTAAATGACAAACTACTCCAAAAAGATATAAGTGAAGAATACTGAGTAGTCAAATAATTAAATAGCCATGGGAGGATTCTTTTTCATTCAAGATTTCAGATCCAAATATTTTATTCAAACAGCAAGTAAAATTGAAAATACGCTCCAAGAAAAACACATATCATGTGACGAATAAAAATATAGCTCCGAGTAAGGTATACTGATAGTTTTGAAGACGAAAGAGGGGATGCCTTCCGGGGCATCCCCAAGCTTAGGCGCTTGAGTCTTCCTTGAATATTACCCTGGGGTACCTTGGGCATCCCCAAGCTTAGGGTCTTTCCACTCCTTATTCTCCTCATATTGATATCTCACCCAAAGCTTGAAAACTTCAATCACACAAAACTTAACGAAACTTCGTGAGATAGGTTAGTATGATAAAGAGTAAACCATTCACTTTGGTACTGTCAAAGACAAGGTTCATAATTGTTCTCACACAATTCCTACTATACAAAATCATTTCTACAATTTATATTGAGAAATATAAGCCATAGAAACTAGAAAACAAGCAGACTATGCAATGAAAACAGAAGCTGTCAGAAACAGAACAGTCTGTAATGATCTGAACACCAACCATACTTCTGCTACTCCAAAAATTCTTAAATAAATTGGTGGACGTGAGGAATTTGTCTATTAATCTTATGAAAAAGGAATCAACTCAATCTCACTCTTATGTAAAAAATGATAGATAATCTCCTGAGCGCAAAGTTTCTGTTTTTTACAGCAAGATCACATTAACTTTCACCCAAGTCTTCCCAAAGGTCTTACTTGGCACTTTATTGAAACAAAAGCTATAATACATGATTACTACAGTATCTTAATCATGAGAACACATAAAAACAGTAAGGGTAAATATTGGGTTGTCTCCCAACAAGCGCTTTTCTTTAATGCCTTTTAGCTAGGCATGATGATTTCAATGATGCTCACATACAATATAAGAATTGAAACATAAAGAGAGCATCATGAAGAATATAACTAGCACATTTGAACCTAACCCACTTCATATGCCTAGGGATTATGTGAGCACACAATTTATGGGAACAAGAATCAACTAGCATAGGAAGGCAAAACAAGTATAACTTCAAAACTTTAAGCACATAGAGAGGAAACTTGATATTATTGCAACTCCTACAAGCATGTATTCCTCCCTCATAATAATTTTCAGTAGCATAATGAATGAGTTCAACAATATAACCAGCACATAAAGCATTATGTTCATGATCTACAAGAATACAAATTTTACTAGTCTTCACATCAGCAAAAAAATTCTCATTCGGAATAGTGGGAGCAAACTTCTTCTAAATCCACTTTAGATGATAGTATTATTCATACTCCAAAATATATAAGTGAAGTTCATGGAGCATTCTACAATTAATATAGACTAACCAATATCCAAGCTCAAAATATATAAGTGAAGCACACGAAGCATTCTATGGCCCTGTTTGGTTCAGCTTTTATCGACGGATTCCGCTGCCGCACAACAGAATCTGAACCAAAGGGCGAATCCAACAGAATCCGATTCTAGAAATCTGCTGCCAAAATCTGAACCAAAAGTGGAAGCAGCCCCGGACGTGCTTTCCAAAATCTGATTCCGCTATGGGCCAAAATCTGAAAAAGTTGTATCAGCTGGTTTGCCAAATGACCTACATCCTTTTCACATCAGATTTTCCACAGTTGTTTTTCCACAGCAGTTTTTTCACAGCCGCTTTTAGAAATCCACAGCCGAACCAAACAGGGCCTATAAAACCATACTCAAAAGATTTAAGTGAAGCACAGAGGGCAATTCTATAATATCATACTTAAAACATATAAGTGAAGCACATGAAGTATTCTATAAATCAATAACGGGCTATCTCATACTAGCATATTCTTAAAGGAAAATCAAAAACACAAAGGACAAAAATTATGTGAACAAAACAAAAACCGAGGTATACCGATAATTGTTGAAGAAAAAGATGGGATGCCAACGGGGGCATACCCAAGCTTAGATGCTTGAGTATCCTTGAAATATTTACTTGAGGTGCCTTGGGTATCCCCAAGCTTGAGCTCTTGCCTCTCTTTATTCTTCTCATATTGATTGCTCCTCGATCTTCGAACACTTCATCCACACAAAACTTTAACAAAAACTTTGTGAGATCTGTTAGTGTAATAAAGCAAATCACTACCTTTAGGTACTGTTGCAAACTTATTCCAATTTCATATTAGAACTATATCTACTGCATTCCAACTTCACCATGGTTCATACCCCCAGATACATCAAAATAAGCGAACAACTCATAGAAAACAGAATCTGTCAAAAACAGGATAGTCTGTAGTAATCTGGAACTTTAGTAAACTTCTGTAACTCCAAAAAATTCTAAACAAATATGAAAATTTAAACAATTCTTACAGAAGTAAAGTGCAAAAAGTTTCAGACCCATTTGACTTTCCAGTAAAAAATGTAAAATCACGCGCTACAGCCAAAGTTTCTGTTTTTTGTACTATACATAGTAAACAAGCAATCTAATCATCCTAAAACCAAAGCTTGGCACATTATTTTTATAATACAATGGATATATACAAGGGGATAATTATTTTCAGAGAAGCTTCCATGAAATTTTTTACATTGTTTCCATGAGCATGAACACAAGTGTTCAAGGTCGACCCTCACTTCTCCAATGCATAACCTTCCAATCACTTCTCTTATTGAAAAAACATTTAGGTGTGAGAGGCAAGTAATTTTTTTGTATTTTCATTCTTTTAAATTTTTTTGTATGTTTCACCCACAATTAAACAGAAACAAAAAAGGAAAAACAAAATCTACTTAGTGAAGAAAGCAAACAAGCACACACGAGAATATCAACCCCACGCTATTGCTCCCCGGCAACGGTGCCAGAAAAGAGCTTGATAATCCCCGGGTGCAGGGAATCATCGTAGCAATTCCCAATGGTGGAAGTGATAAGTATGGAGTGGAGAACCCACAAGGAGCTAAAGGTAAGATCAATATTCTCTCAAGTCCTATCTGCCACTGATACGACTCTACGTACACCGAACGTTTGCTTCCAACTTAGAAACGAGAAATAAAACTACGTTGTGGGTATGAAGAGGATAACTTTGCATGATATCAGAGAGATAAAATATAAAAGTAGGTGCTTTTATCATAAAGTTAGAATATATTACTAAATATTATAAATAGCGAGTGTGGAATAATGATGGTAGGTGTGCGGAATTATCCTAGGCAATCGTTAACAAGACCGGTGGTCGTCATTGCAATTTCATACGAGGGAGAGGCATAAGTTAACATACTTTCTCTTCTTGGATCATATGCACTTACGATTGGAACTCTAGCAAGAATCCGCAACTACTAAAGATCATTAAGGTAAAACCCAACCATAGCATTAAAGCATCAAGTCCCCTTTATCCCATACGCAACAGCCCCCTTACTCGGGTTTATGCTTCTGTCACTCAAGCAACCCACTACAAGCGAATCATGCAACACCGTACAGTGGGAACCCCTCACACTTGTGCGACATGGAGGGCACAATAGGACAGCACCAAAATAAAACATACAACTCAGACCAATCTAGATCATCAATCAACCCAAAGACAAAGCATGTCTACTCAAAACATCATAGGATGGCAACACATCATTGGATCATAATATGTGGCATAAAGCACCATGTTCAAGTAGGGATTATAGTGGGGGTGCGGGAGAGTGGACCGCGTAAAAGAGATGAGGATGGTGATGTTGATGAAGACGATCACCGCGGTGATGATTCCCCTCCCGATGGCACTCCGGTGCCACTGAGAGAGAGGAGGAGAGGTTCTCCCCCTTGTGCTTCCTCCTCCATGGCCTCCCCCTGGATGGGGAGAGGTTCTCCCTCTAGTCCTTGGCCTTCATGGTGATGATGGCCCCTCCGGGATCCTCCTCCATAGCCTCCGGTGATGATGGCCCCCTCCGACAGGGTGCCAGAGAGGGCTCTGGATTGATTTCTCATGGCTACAGAGGCTTGCGGTAGCGGGACTTCCGATATAGGTTTCTTTCTAGAAGTTTGGGTATAAATAAGAGGTGTTGGAGTCGGGAACAAGTCAGGGGGCTCCCGAGGCGGCCACGAGATAGGGGGCGCGCCTCGGGGGTAGGGCGCGCCCCCCACCCTCGTGGTGGCCTTGGGACTCCCCTGGTCCATCTCCAGTACTCCGTGGGCTTCTTCGGGTCCAAAAATAATCTCCGTGAATTTTCAGGTCAATTGGACTCCGTTTGATTTTATTTTCTGTGATACTCAAAAACAAGGAAAAAACAGAAACTGGCACGGGGCTCTGGGTTAATAGGTTAGTCCCAAAAATCATATAAAACAACATATAAAGGCCCATTAAACATCTAAGATGGTCAATATAATAGCATGAATACTTCATAAATTATAGATACGTTGAAGACGTATCAGACTCCAGCCAGGTCCTTGGGCTCCCATGCGAACACCTCCTTGTTCTCGCGCAAGAAATCGACCAGTGCCTTTTCTTAGTCTGGGACGAGGTTGGCACCTATGGTGAAGGTGGCTCCCGATGCCCCATCTTTGTCAAACGACACCTGCTTCGTTTCGGCCCGGTCATGAGAGAACAATTGCTTCTTTTTTGTGAGCAGAGCCCTCGGAGCCCCCGAGGCTCCTTCCTCCTCTAGCGGCGCGGCAGCCGCGACTCTGAAGGCGAGATTGAGAGCCGCCAGCGCCTCCTTGGTGTCCCCGGCCACAGTGAGGATGTTGCTGCTTCCTGGCATCTTCACGAGGTTGTAGGCAGGGTGAGTTGCTGCCATGAACTTGGCCAGGGCCAGGTACCAGAGGATGGCATTGTACGGGAGGCCAATGCGGGCGATGTCGAAGTCGATGAGCTCGGTGTGGTAGTTGTCGCGGGAGCCAAAAGTGACAGGGAGGCGGATCTGCCCCAGGGGGCTGGTGGAGCTGTCAACGACCCCGGAGAATGGCTTGGTGGGGAGGAGCTGGCCATGTGACACGTGGAGCAAGCCGAAAGCTTCCATGGAGAGCACATTGAGGCCGGCCCCTCCATCAATGAGGGTCTTGGTTATTGCTACGTTGCAGACGGTGGGGGTGCAGAGCATCGGGAGCGCGCCTGCTCCCGGGGTGGTCGCAGGATGGTCCCTTGAGTCAAAGGTGAGGTCGGCCTCGGGTGCCGCCCATCCCGGAGGAGCTCCCCGCTGCACGCATGCGGCA
This sequence comes from Triticum monococcum, assembly GCA_034509565.1. NCBI lineage: Eukaryota > Viridiplantae > Streptophyta > Magnoliopsida > Poales > Poaceae > Triticum > Triticum monococcum. The sequence goes on from CM067847.1 coordinate 453,385,424, forward strand.
CCCGCTTGGCGAAAGAACTTCTTGACATGGCGGACCAGGGGCGGCGCCTGTGAGCCACAAAGGAGTGCTACGATGGAGTGATGCGCCGATGCCGCAAAGCGCGCGATGAGGAGGCCGCGCAACTCCTCCTAGGAGGCCACGGAAGATCCTGGCAGGTTGAGAAGCCAGGCATGCGAGGCGCCTACGAGGGCCATGGGAAGCCCGTTCGCCATGACCTTGTCGTTACCGCCTGCCACCCAGACAGCCTCCTCATACGCATGGAAGAAGCCTGTCGGGTCCGTCGCGCTGTCGTATCAGGGTGGCAGGTCTGGCGTGAACTGGGGGGCACTGCACTCGTCATAAGGCAGGGGTGAAGGCCCGGAGGCCCTCGGTGCCTCCGTGCTCGCCCATCGATCCAGCCGGAAGGGCGGCGCCCGCCATGAGGGCTAAACGAAGAGCTGAAGCAGACAAAGAGATGGAGCAGACGAAGAGGCGGAGCAGGCAGAGAGGTGGAGCTTCGACGCACCCCTACCTGGCGCGCCAAATGTCGGATTCGGGGTTCCGCAGACCCTTGAGAGGTTCCAACATCGGGGTGCGTGTGAAGAACTCGTCCTCCCCAGTCAGCCTACGCTTCGATCCCAAGGCCTAGCTCGACGAACCCAACGAACAAGAGACACAATAGTTTACCCTGGTTCGGGCCACCTTGCGGTGTAATACCCTACTTCAGCTTTGTGGTGGATTGCCTTGAAGGGCTGTGGATAACTAGTATAGTGGTCGAACAGCCTCGGGAGGTGAGGTGTTCGTGGGCTCGATGAGCTGGTGGGTGCGAGGGTGATCTGAATGATTCGTCCCCCTCTATGGTGGTGGCTAAGTCCTATTTATAGTGGACTTGGTCCTCTTCTGTAGGATCAAAAGTATGTCTAGAGGGGGTGATTAGACTAATTGACCAAATAAAAATCTATCATTTTTCAAATTTGAAGTCTTGGCAGATTTTAGCAACTTAGCACAAGTCAAGCAATCAACCTACACATGCAAGTCTAAGACTATAACAGCGGAATGTAAAAACATTGTACATGAAGGTAAAGGGAGAAGTTTAGAGGGAGCAAATGCAATGTAGACACGGAGATTTTTGGCGTGGTTCCGATAGGTGGTGATATCGTACATCCACGTTGATGTTGATGGAGACTTCAACCCACGAAGGGTAACGGCTGCGCGAGTCCACGGAGGGCTCCACCCACGAAGGGACACGAAGAAGCAACCTTGTCTATCCCACCATGGTCATCACCCACGAAGGACTTGCCTCACTTGGGTAGATCTTCACGAAGTAGGCGATCTCCTTACCCTTACAAACTCCTTGGTTCAACTCCACAATCTTGACGAAGGCTCACAAGTGACACCTAACCAATCTAGGAGACACCACTCTCCAAAAGGTAATAGATCGTGTGTTGATGATGAACTCCTTGCTCTTGTACTTCAAATGATAGTCTCCCCAACACTCAACTCTCTCTCACAGATTTGGATTTGGTGGAAAGATGATTTGAGTGGAAAGCAACTTGGGGAAGGCTAGAGATCAAGATTCTTGTGGTTGGAATGGTATATCTTGGTCTCAACTAGGGATGAAAACAGAGTGGAAACTTTCCATTTTTCCAGAGGAAAAATGGAAACGGAGAGGTAATATGAAACCAGAAATGGAAATTTGCAAAACGGAAGTGGAAGTGGAATTTTTATGTGGAAATGGAAACAAAAACGAAACGGTGTTTTCCGGCGAAACGGGCATGGAAACGGAACTTTTCCTTTCCGTGAATATGGAATTTACATTTTTACTATAGACCTATGGCTGTTTTCTAGTCCAACCACTAAACAACACACAATTATACAATGAGTAGAATGGGTCATTTGAGCCCAACTTCTACTACCACACATGTACTCAGCTTGACCCTTTACGCAATTGTCCATTACTACTACAATACTACGCTAAGTTGCTAACATGATGATATTATTTTGTAGCCATGTTAAGAATTTATTAAATTTGTTTGTGTTTTGTCAATATTTCTCTAAGGTTCAAGGATTTTTTAGGTTCCGGTCAACGCCCACTTCTGTTTCCGTGTCCGCTTTGTTTTCCCTCTGTGTCTATTTTCAGTAGAATCTGTTTCCGTATTCATTTCCAGGGTTTCTGTATTCGTTTCCGCTTCTGCAAAAATATATGAAAACAAATATGGTAGCACTTAGTTCCGTCTGTTTCCGCTCCGTTTTCATCCCTAGTCTCAACACATGAGTAGGTGGTTCTCTCTCAGAAAGTGTATGCTGGAAGTGTAGGCACGTTCTCATGGTTCTCTCCATGAATGGATGTTGGGTGGAGGGGTATATATAGCCTCCACACAAAATCTAACCGTTCCACGCAAATTACCAAACTCAGTGAGATAGAATCATGAAACTTGGTCAGGCCGATTTAGTTTAAAATGTGAACGTTAGGATTTTCGGTGGGACCGACATGTCAACTTGGTGGGACCGATTTCTTTTGGGTTAGGGCATAACGTAATCTCGGTGAGACCGATCACATAAACTCGATAAGACTGATTTTTGTAATAGGCAAACAGAGAGTTGGTCAGGCAAACTCGGTGGGACCGAATCACTCATTTTGGTGAGACAAAAACATTACGAAAGGGAAACAAAGAGTTTGCATTGCGAACTCGGTCGAACCAATCGCTCATCTCAGTTAGACCAATACGTTACGAAGGGAAACAGAGAGTTTGCAACCCCATCTCGGTGAGACCGAGATCCCTATCGGTGAGACCAGAGTAATTAGGGTTTCTGGCTATGGCTATGTCAAATGAACTCAATGGCGCCGGATAGATCAAATCGGTGGGGCCGAGTTTGAATTTTGGTTTGGGACATATGTGGATATGAGAAAGTGGCTGAGAGCTTTTGGAGCATATCACTAAGCATTTTGAGCAAGCAAGCCATTAAGCAACACCTCATCCCCTTTTAATAGTATTGGCTTTTCCTATGGACTCAATGTGATCTTGGATCACTAAAATGAAAATATAGAATCTTGAGCTTGAGCCAATATGTGTCATTAGCATTTTGAGGGGTCCACATTCATAGTCCATGCCATGCCAATCATTGAACTTTCCGAAATGATCATCTCGAAAGAGCATTAGTTCAATGAGCTATATGTTGTTAGGAATCACCAAAACAACCCAGGGATAGTTGCTCTTTCAATCTCCCCCTTTTTGGTAATTGATGACAACATATAGATCGAAGCTTCGACAAATGATAATAAGATTGAAATGCATCATCGCTTTGAGAAGTGTGTGATAAGTAAGAGCTCACCCTAAATTTGTGCGTTATTTAAAATTTGCTTTTGAATGCAAATGCACAATCGATTAGGATCATGGGTTACTCTTCCATGTCACATACATCTTGGTGGAACGCTCAAAATGATAGAGAGAAAAACATGCACTCGTCACCAAGGCAAAGTGAATGATCATATATGAGAGATAAAAGATAACATCATTCAAGCATAAGCATTAACGTATGGTATGATCAACCACATGATCAAATGAGTATCTCACACACATAGACATAAAGTATCATCCAAGCAAGCACACAAATAAGTATCAACCAAATAGCAAAAGAGACAAAAGAAGCAAAAACACACTCTCTCAAAGCCTATGATCTATACATTTCTCCCCCTTTGGCAACAAGTTACCAAAAAGTTTGAAAATGCATAGTGTTATGCATCTTTCTAGGCTTGATCTTCGCAAGGTGGTGTTGAGAGGACTCCAAGGATGAATGCATCTGTTGAAGTTGTTGGAGCTGGTGGAGTGGCAACTGGAGGTTGCACTGATGTTGTGGCTGCAGATGCTGATGTAGTAGCTCCAATGTCAGTCACTGGCACTGCAGCAGATCTCTGACCTGTTGGCACTCTTTGAAAGGCATCTGTGGTAGCCTGCCCTTTCCTCTAGTCACCATCTTCCTGGAGCTGCTCAACTGATGTCTGCATCTCTGTCACTTTTAGATCAAGATCATAGAACTTAGTCTCAATGATCCTTTCCAAGCTCTCTTGGTTTTGAGTCAGGGTGGCCAATCGTTTCTCAATCCTCAAGGTTGCTTGAATCAGATATGCAAGTTGATCTTGTTCGGTCTTGAGAAACACTTGAGATGCCTCTTCATCACTTGGCATCTTTGCTGCTTTCTCAGCTTTGGCTTTCTCTCTTTTCTCCTGTGCCTGTGCAGATGTAGGATCTTCTTCAGTCATGACAACAGTGTTGTCCTCAAAATCTGGTCTCAAGGGTAGATGCTCCTTATCTAACAAATAGGTGCATGTGCCCATCTTGGAGTTGATGAGCATTTGAATATGTGGAGCATACCCACATGACCTCTTTTGATCTGCAGCTGTCCTCTTGATTGTTTCAACAATCAAACTCATGACTTTGAATTTTTGGGGCACATCAAACACCTGCAGCAAGTTGATGGAATGGCCTCTGATCATCTAGTGATCTCCAGATTTGGGCAACAAGGTATGCCTCAAGATGGTGTTAATTGTGGCCAAACCAGATAGCAGATAATGAACAAAGCCTAGCTTATGAGTTTCCAGGGCTTAGTCAGGAATTTCTTTGTACATGTTGGCCATTGAGTTGTGGTCTTTCTTCTTCTTGGCATAGACATCCAAGTCATCCTCATGCTCTTCAGGGGCATTGATCAATTTTGCCCACTCAGCAATTGTTGATTGGTACCTTGTACCCTCAGACATCCGAACAATTCTACCATCAGGATATAAATGAGTTGTAGAATAGAATTACATTATGAGGTCATCATTCCACTTGGTGAGTTTCTGACCCACAAAAGTGTCTACTCCACAAGATCTGAAACTTTCATGCACTCCTGGGAAGTGATCTCCATTGCTGTTAATATATTTCCAATCTACCCGCTTCATATCACAGACAATGGGCTTCTTATCAGCAAGATGGTCTCATAGAAATCCTTCTGCTCTTTAGTGTGGAACCTATAATCCATAGCAGTCCTTCTCCTCACAGCATATGGATCAATTTGTCTCCATAGTCTGAGACCTGCATCCTTCCTGATGTTCATGTCTTCTGCCACTGGATGACTATCATCATGGTCAGGGATCTTGGACTTGAGCTTCCTAAGCACTTGGGCTTCATCATCTTCTTCATCAATCTCAGGCACTAGGGCCTTGTTCTTTTCAGCAGCTGGAATATTCCTTGTGCTCCTCTTGGGTGTAGTCTTTGGAGCTGGAGCAGAAGCTTTGGGAGTTGTCTTGGGCTTAGAAGGGGCAGCCCCAGACTTGATGCCATCTCCCATCAGCTTTTGAGACTTTGATGCTGGTGCAACATCTTCCTCTTCTTCTTCTGGATCTTCCATCATAGAGGATCTTCCAATGACTTTGGCCATAGTTTTCTTGACCCTTTCTTTTCCTTTTCTTGCCCTCACTAGCAGCATCTTCAACATTTGACTTGGAATTTTCAATAGTTGAGGCCCTGGCTTTTAAGATTGGCACCCTCTTTGCAGGAGCCTTCTTGTGCATGCCTGGCTTGGTGGATGCAGCCGAGCCAAACTCCTTCTTAACAACCCTTTTCTTGGAGCTCACTTCTTCCTCAGCAGCAACATAATCCTCATCTTCTGAGTCTGAGTTTCTCTTCTTCCTTCTCTCTGTAGCTTCCTTGGGAAGTTGCTTGGGGTACTCCTGCTACCCTCATCATAGCTACTAGAGGGACTAGTTCCCTCACTCAGGTTCACCTCCTCTTCTGACTTGTTTTGGCTATCACTCTGATCTGACATTTTGACAAAGCAAACTGACAGCAGACCCTGTGAATAGTTATGGATGAGATAGAGTGGATGAGCATCACAAAGTGCAGAGATTTTGCAAACAAATGAGTCAAAAACTACAGAAAGCATTTCGGAGCTACCGATTTGTTAAACTCGGTGACACCAAAGCAACTTTTGGAGTTTAAACTAGTGAAATCGGTCGGACCAAGACACAGTTCGGTGACTCCAAGATTGCTAGGGTTTCACTGAGAGTTGAACTCGATCACACCGATTTGCAACTTTTCGTCAGACTGAAAAGTGCAAGTGCAATGGCCTAGTCCAAATCGGTGAGACCGAATTCCACAACTCGGTCAGTCCGAGATGAGTTCGGCGGAAACCTAACCCTAAATTTTCGTATCAAACCTAATCTAAGGGATGTTCTTACTAGACAGGATGATCTCGTACGTGGTAAAAAGGTGGCATTTTCTTTGTGCTAAGAATCAGAGTAAGGAACAACACAAAGATTCGAACTCATACCCTAGTTCGGTGATGAGCTCGCTATGGTGCCAACGGCGGGGTTGAATTCCGTTGACGGCGACGGAGACCAATGGCAGGAGGTCGCTGGCGAAGAAAGATGATCCGGAGACCCGAGGCGGCAGAGCAGGACACGCACGGGCTGAGAGTTTTGGAGAAATTTCCAAAAATTTACCCATCGGTATATATATCCTGACCTTGTCGGTGTGACCGAGTGGAACAACTCGGTGGCACCGAGATGCAGAATCGCAAGCAGTTACTGCAACTCAGTGTGACCAAAAAGTTCTAATCGGTTGCACCGAGATTGAAAACCTAGATCAACTCAGTGAACTCGGTCAGACCAAAAAGGATGAATCAGCTAGACTGACATGCACAGAGAGGTTTTGGAAGTTTAAGTCTATGACGAATCGGGGACTCCGAGTGCTCCTCACACAGAGTGTTCGAATCTGACTTGATCAAACTTTGTGATGTAGCATGAACAGAGTTTGAGATGAGAAAAGCATAGATAGCTAGAGGAAGTTCTTTGGCATTCTTGTCCATCCATTTGGCAAAAGAAAAAGAGCCAAACAATCATAGCAACAAATGGATGTCCTCGAATGAGTAAAATATGCAACCAACATGATCACACAATAAAATGGCAAATGAAAATGTGACAAAGCATGCAAAACACTCTAGCATTTATCAAGCGATTGGCGATGACTAGGTCATCTATATATGAGTATGTTGACTTAGGAGTCAAATGAGAACATTTGATCATAGGTCATACTCATCGTTTAAGCACAAGTGGGGTTACCACTTATACATAAAGGATTGTTGTGTTCACACCATTAGAGTTGCTTTAGCTCAATTTTTAGAGTAAAGCTCCCCCTAGATGTGATATCCCCCCCCCCTAAGAGGGATGAACTAACCTTGGGTTTTGTCGATGATGACTTCATGTAGATGTTGAAGATTTGGATGCTCAAGGTTTATGTAGATCATTAGGAGCAATCCATTGGAGTGAGTTGCACTTTCAATACCTACACGGGTTAGTCCCACAAGGAACAAACAAAGATATCCATGGACATAGAATGAAGTTCATACCTGATGATGTCCATGAAAGCATTAGGTTACCTTGTCCCTTGTCTTACCAATAAGAGGGTTTGTGACTCCTTGAACTAGTGCAAGATGTGGAAGTTGTTTGCACTTGTTCTCGCAAAAATGATATGAGTGAAGTATGTTGGCGGAGTCACCCTCAAGAACTCTGTAGTTCTTCTTCTTTGGGATCCACATCAACTTGATGGGAATCCTTGGAGTTGTAGTCGTACTCGATGAAGTAGAACTTGATGTAGTCTTGGGAACCCACTTGACCAAGGCCTTGGGAGCTTCTTCAAATGCGTCAATCTCCTCTTGAAGCTTGTCCTTGCCTTTTTGCTTGACCAAGGCATTGTACTTTCGTTCAAAACCAACACCTTGATTCTGCCGGTGTCTTCCTTGCTTGCGTACAATTTCCTCAAATTGCTTACTTCCAGCAAGGCTCTTGTAAACACCTTTCTCTATAATTCCCTTCAATAAGCTATTTTCTTGTTCAAGTGTAACTTGGCTAAGAGAATCATTAGTGGAATCAAGAGAGCTACTAGAAGCAACAATATTGGATTTAACAGGATCATTGTTACTACTAGAAGAAGAATTTTTCTTACCCTTGTTGCTAGATTTTACTTGTGGCATGTAAGTAGACAAGAGTAAATGCTTGGAAATGTAAGAAGAACTTTTCTTGTGAAGATCATCATTGATTGCTTTTAAGAACCCATGCTCTAGCTCAAGGTTGAACTTTTCAAAGCGTAGCTTCTCATGAGTCTTTAAAAGTTCTCGGTGATCTTCCAAGGTATTTTCATGAGCGAACTTAAGAGTGTTTAGTTCTTTAGTTAGACGCTCAATCTCCTTCTTATCATCATCATTCGTTTTATCTTGATTAGCATGATCAATAGGAATTTCATCATAGTTTTCATCACTAGAGTTGTCAACAAGTAAATCATCGTCACCTAGCAAATCATCTTCATCACTATTGAAATCAACATACTCAGGGTGTGATACCTTTGGGCCTTTAGCCATGAAACATCTTCCAATTCCTTCATTTGGTGAGTCAAATATGTCGTAGGAGTTAGTTGACACAAGTGCTAGACCAGCAACACCTTCATCTTGAGTATATTCGGAGTCGGAGTGATAACTTCTTTCAGAGTGGTGGTCGGAGTCGCAGCCGGATACCCATTCACCAACGTGAGCTTGATGTCTTCGTTTTGTGTAGCTCCTTGATGACTTGTCCTTCCTTTCCGAATCCTTGCTTCTCCGAGAGGTTCTTCATTCATAATGATCATCACTACTCCTTCTCTCTCTTGGAGGTGATTCTTCTCTTCTACTTCTCCTTTTGGGTGAATCTTCTCTTCTTCTGTACGGAGTCGTACACTCATTGGAGTAGTGTCCGGGTCTTCCACAATTGTAGCAATTACGCTCACGACTCGAAGATCTTTTGTCATTGTAGGACCTTGAGTTGGAACTTCTTTCCTTGCTTCTACTCTTGTAGAACTTGTTGAAGTTCTTCACCATTGGGCTCAATTCCTCATTGAAGGTTTGTTTCTCACTTGATGATGTAGGAGCATCACATGAGGCTTTGTAAGCACCACCTGTCTTGTTGTGAAGCTCTTCCTTATCCTTGAGTGACATCTCATGAGCAACAATTCTTCCAATGACTTCCGTTGACTTGAGATCTTTGTAATTGGGCATCATTTGGATCAATGTGCACATGGTATCATATTTTCCATCCAAGGCTCTTAGGATCTTCTTGATGATGAATCTATCGGTCATCTCTTCACTTCCTAAGCCGGCAATCTCATTTGTGATGAGAGTAATCCTAGAGTACATTTCAGCGACACCTTCACCATCCTTCATTTTGAACTTGTCAAGCTGACTTCGAAGCACATCCAATTTGGATTCCTTGACGGAGTCGGTACCTTCGTGCATATCAATCAAAGTATCCCAAATTCTTTTGCATTCTCAAGATGACTGATTTTATTGAATTCGTCGGGGCACAATCCGTTGAACAGGACATCGCAAGCTTGAGCATTGTATTGCAGCATCTTCAACTCTTCCACGGTAGCTTCACGGTTTGGTTCTCTCCCATCAAAGGATTCACCTTGCAAGCCAATACACACAATAGCCCAAACAGGGAGGTTATGTCCAAAAATATGCATTTTCATCTTATGCTTCCAACTAGCAAAATTAGTACCATCAAAGTAAGGACCTCTACGGTGGTAATTTCCCTCGCTAGACGCCATACTCTCCTAGGTTGTGAAACCAAGGCTATGATCACCAAAGCTATGGAAATCAAGGCAAATGGAGACCAAAGCTCTGGTACCACTTGTAGGATCAAAATTATGTCTAGAGGGGGTTGATTAGACTACTTGACCAAATATCCTTTTTCAAATTTTAAGTCTTGGCAGATTTTAGCAACTTAGCACAAGCCAATCAATCAACCTACACATGCACGTCTAAGAGTATAGCAGCGGAATGTAAAAACATTGCACATGAAGGTAAAGGAAGGAGTTTAGAGGGAGCAAACGCAATGTAGACATGGATATTTTTGGCGTGGTTCTGATAGGTGGTGCTATAATACATCGATGTTGATGGGGACTTCAACCCACAAAGGGTAACGGTTGTGCGAGTCCATGGAGGGCACCACCCACGATGGGTCCATGAAGAAGCAACCTTGTCTATCCCACCATGGTCATCCCACACGAAGGACTTGCCTCACTTGGGTAGATCTTCATGAAGTAGGCGATCTCCTTGCCCTTACAAACTCATTGATTCAACTCCACAATCTTGACGATGGCTCCCAAGTGACACCTAACCAATCTAGGAGACACCACTCTCCAAAAGGTAATAGATGGTGTGTTGATGATGAACTCCTTGCTCTTGTGCTTCAAATGATAGTCTCCGCAACACTCAACTCTCTCTCTCACACAGATTTGGATTTGGTGGAAAGATGATTTGAGTGGAAAGCAACTTGGGGAAGGCTAGAGATCAAGATTCTTGTGGTTGGAATGGTATATCTTGGTCTCAACACATGAGTAGGTGGTTCTCTCTCAGAAAGTGTATGCTGGAAGTGTAGGCACGTTCTGATGGCTCCCCCACGAATGGAGGTTGGGTAGAGGGGTATATATAGCCTCCACACAAATCTAACTTTTACACACAATTTACCAAACTTGGTGAGACCGAATCATGAAACTCGGTCAGGACGATTTAGTTCAAGATGTGAACACTAGGATTTACGATGGGACCGACATGTCAACTCGGTGGGACCGATTTCATTAGGGTTAGTGCATAACGTAATCTCAATGAAACCGATCACATAAACTCGGTAAGACCGATTTCTATAATCGGCCAACAGAGAGTTGGTCAGGCAAACTCGGTGGGACCGAATCGCACATTTCGGTGAGACCAAAACGTTATGAAAGGGAAATAGAGAGTTTGCATTGCGAACTCCATGGGACCGATCGCTCATCTCGGTTAGACCGAAACGTTACGAAGGGAAACAAAGAGTTTGCAATCCCATCTCGGTGAGACCGAGATCCCTATCGGTGAGACCGAACTGATTAGGGTTTCTGGCTATGGCTATGTCAAATGAACTCGGTGGCGCCGGATAGATCAAATAGGTGGGGCCGAGTTTGTCTTTTGGTTTGGGACATATGTGGACATGAGAAAGTGGTTGAGGGCATTTGGAGCATATCACTAAGCATTTTGAGAAAACAAGCCATTAAGCAACACCTCATCCCCTTTTAATAGTATTGGCTTTTCCTATGGACTCAATGTGATCTTGGATCACTAAAAATGAAAATGTAGAATCTTGAGCTTGAGCCAATGTGTGTCCTTAGCATTTTGAGGGGTCCACATTCCTAGTCATGCCATGCCAATCATTGAACTTTCTGAAATGATCATCTTGAAAGAGCATTAGTTCAATGAGCTATATGTTGTTAGGAATCACCAAAACCACCCAGGGATAGATGCACTTTCATCTTCCCAAATGCAGGGCGGGAAGGGATCCCACAACGGCCAAATTTGAAGGGGGACAACTAGTACAAGTTATCCTGATAGAAGTAGCCTTCGCCTGCGAAAGCCTCTGGTGGTGATGCCTTGGTGGGCTCCGTGATGACCTCTGTCATGATGTCCTGGCGGTCTTGGTCTTGTTGCACCTATATGGAAACCTTTGCCTAATTCTTCGGGACTCCACGCCTACGCTTGCCTCCTTGGCACCAAAGAGGAAACTGGTACACTGCGCCCACTAACGCCCGCCTGGCCTTGGTCGTCATGGCTCACATCATGTGAGCCTCGCGAGGTGCACCTTGCATTGATATCTCTGCTCCTCGGGAGCCAGCCTGGTGAGGCCGCCCCCCAGGGAGGTCCTGGTGTCGTCCACCTCATGAGGCTTGGCCCCGCGTGAGGGTCTTGGGTTATTGTTGATGAAGCTCGGCCGTACTGGGCCGTTGACGGAGCCTCGCCATGGGCTGCATGCAGGCAAGTCTGGGTACCCCCGTTCCCAGGACGCCGATAGTAGGAGAAATGGGTTTCTAGCAACATAGAAAATCACCAAATACTTATTATGAAAAACTGAAGAAACGGGTTAATTATGACATATCTTCTCAAAAAGATCAATGTGCAAATGAATTAATTGCTACTAAGACAACAACAAATTCTGAAACATCAGAAGCTATAATTAACTACAACAACGCTACAAGTTCTTAGTCATGTACTATAAATAACAAATTGAACATTTTATGAGGAAGCTAAATATAACTGCAACAGCATAGCACAGTGTTTGGATGACAACAAATTGATACTAACAGGTGTGTACATGCACAAATTTAGTAACATAGAACTAATAGCACAAAGGCCGTCCACTATGTGTGCCAAAACCGGTGTAAAGACAACTGTTGCCACATTTCGCACTAGTGCCCTACACTGGCAAGCCAATGCAGCGGCAGAAAATCAGGGACCCGGACTCCAGAGCACCTAGTTGCTTCGATGCCCAGTTCCTTCATGCAAAAAAGACTTAGTATTTTACTGCTTGGCTGCTCGGATGTGTGGACCAAAGTTAGCTGCACAAACTGCTGAAGTGGTGCCAAATAATTTTCTAATGGCACCGCTGATGAGATGGCAACATTTTTAGATACTTGGTACAAAACGTGGCATTGTCTTAACATCCAGAATAACATAGCACAGTGATAGTGTCTGAATCACATCTAACAAATGATTTGTAACAACGAAAGTGGGGCTAACCTTCTCTGCACATGCCAGAAACTTCCTCCTACTATCCACGGATTCAAACACAACTAACTTCACGCATGGAGATTGGTGGTGACAATGAGCAGGCAGATCATCAGCCACCTCGCTACATTCGTTGCAACTGATGGTCCTAGGGAGCTACAAGAGGAAGAAATGACTCAAATCGATCGCTGGGTTAAAAATCCTTCATTCCAAGTCATAACGAGAGAGAGAGAGAGAGAGAGAGAGAGAAGAGGGGCATACCCGGGTGCTGAAAATTGGTCGTCGGAGGAGGAACCGCTGGAGAGGTCATTGAAGAAGACCATGGTGACCCTGGCGGTAGGTGATGACCCACAAGTATAGGGGATCTATCATAGTCCTTTCGATAAGTAAGAGTGTCGAACCCAATGAGGAGCAGAAGGAAACGACAAGTGGTTTTCAGCAAGGTATTCTTTGCAAGCACTGAAATTATTGGTAACAGATAGTTTTGTGATAAGATAAATTGTAACAGGTAACAAGTAAATAAACTAACTAAGGTGCAGCAAGGTGGCCCAATCCTTTTTGTAGCAAAGGACAAGAATGGACAAACTCTTGTATAAAGCAAAGCACTCCCGAGGACACATGGGAATTGTTGTCAAGTTAGTTTTCATCATGCTCATATGATTCGCGTTCGTTACTTTGATAATTTGATATGTGGGTGGACCGGTGCTGGGGTGCTGCCCTTCCTTGGACAAGCCTCCCACTTATGATTAACCCCTCTCGCAAGCATCTGCAACTACGAAAGAAGTATTAAGGTAAACCTAACCATAGCATGAAACGTATGGATCCAAATCAGCCCCTTACGAAGCAACGCATAAACTAGGGTTTAAGCTTCTGTCACTCTAGCAACCCATAATATACTAGTGAAGTGTCATGTAGTCGACGTTCACATAACACCACTAGAGGAGAGACAACATACATCTCATCAAAATATCGAATGAATACCAAATTCACATGATTACTTATAACAAGACTTCTCCCATGTCCTCAGGAACAAACATAACTACTCACAAAGCATATTCATAATCATAATCAAAGGAGTATTAATTATCATTAAGGATCTGAAAATATAATCTTCCACTGGATAAACCAACTAGCATCAACTACAAGGAGTAATCAACACTACTAGCAACCCACAGGTACCAATCTGAGGTTTTGGGACCAAGATCGAATACAAGACATGAACTAGGGTTTGAGAGGAGATGGTGCTGGTGAAGATGTTGATGGAGATTGACCCTCCCTCGATGAGAGGATCGATGTAAATGACGATGGCAATGATTTCCCCCTCCAGGAGGGATGTTTCCCCGGCAGAACAGCTCCGTCGGAGCCCTAGATTGGTTCTGCCCAGGTTCCGCCTCGAGACGGCGGCACTTCATCCTGAAAGCTTCTTCTTGATTTTTTTTCCAGGGTAAAAGACACCATATAGCCAAAGATGGGCACTGGAGGCCTGCCAGGGGGCCCACAAGGTCGGGGGGCATGCCCAGGGGGTGGGGCACGCCCTCCACCCTTGTGGCTGGCAGGTGGACCCCCTCTGGTTCTTTCTTCGTCCAATATTTTTTATATATTCCAAAAATAAGCTCCGTGAAGTTTTAGGACTTTTGGAGTTGTGTAGAATTGGTCTCTAATATTTGCTCCTTTTCAGTCCAGAATTCCAGCTGTTGGCATTCTCTCTCTTCATGTAAACCTTGTAAAATAAGAGAGAATAAGCATAAGTATTGTGATATAATGTGTAATAGCAGCCCATAATGCAATAAATATCACTGTAAAAGCATGATGCAAAATGGATGTATCAGTAGGATGTAAGACAGCGAGAGCGAGGAAGCAAGGGAGGAAACGGCTATAGTTTCGGAAGGAATGAAGGAGGAAATAGGGGAAATGTGACTTGTGGTCGGGGAGAAAAGGGGGTGGGGAAGGGTGGGGGCGGAGGTAGATATTTTGGTGTAGACCAAAAATTTTGAAATGTGGAGGGAAACTTTGCGCACGTTGCCGCCGGACACCATTCACTTTGAACGATTGTGTGCATCGCAAACAATTCTTCTGCTTTAAGCGCATGGGATGAGTTTGATAACTCAAATTTTGGTGGAAATTTCCCTGGGTACTATCCTCATCCATGTCATTGCATAATTTAACATCGCTTGCTAATTTGGACACACAAAAGAGCATACAGCACACAGACCACACGTACTGAATCGGGCAATTTTAGTAATTAAATAGAGCCAGTTGACCTAAACATTGCTCTAACAAAAGACCAGCATTAAAAACAAAGCCTAAGTACGCATAATTTTAACAAAGCTGCTGTTGCGTTGGCCTATACATCGCCGGTGTCAGATGAGATGTTGATGACTTGTCCTAGTGACATGCCGCTGTTGGTGGACTCCGCGTCCCCCTGCTGAAGTCGACCGCGTCCTCGCCCTCGTCCTCGACGCCGCCCTCAAGGTTGTAGTACTCATAGTAGTGGCTGAACCAGAGCTCGCGTTGGTACTCCACCATCGATTCCTCGACGGACAGACTCTTCTCTACCTCGACCTCGGCCACGCGCAACTCCTCCTCCCGGCGCTCCTCGATCTCCGCCGCCTCCTGCATCTCCAGCTCCCGCTCGGTGATCTCATGAGGAAGCAGGTGCTCCATGGCCACCGCCGCCTTTTTGGACATGGGTTGCATGCTGGATTCCAAGGTGGCCTGGAATATATTGGTGTGTATGTCCTCGATCTTGGTGTGGATGGCCTCGACCCAGGCCAGGGCGACATCGGCGGCACCGGCGGCAGCTCGAGCACTCTCGGTGTTTGCAGCCGTCATTGCTACAGCTGCACTGTCGACTGCCGCAGACGCCCTTGATACATCTCCGCCGTATCTACTTTTCCAAACACTTTTGCCCTTGTTTTGGACTCTAACTTGTATGATTTGAATGGAACTAACCCGGACTGACGCTGTTTTCAGCAGAATTACCACGGTGTTGTTTTATGTGCAGAAAACAAATATTCTCGGAATGACCTGAAACTCCACGGAACATCTTAGAAAAAACAATAAAAAAATCCTCGCCAAAGATGAAGACCAGGGGGCCCACACCCTTCTCACGAGGGTGGGGGGCGCCCCCCCCCCCTAGGGCGCGCCCCCTACCTCGTGGGCCCCCTGTTGCGTCTCCGACTCCAACTCCACCTCCATATATTGAGTTTCGATGAGAAAAAAATCAGAGAGAAGAAATCATCGTGTTTTACGATACGGAGCCGCCGCTAAGCCCTAAAACCTCTCGGGAGGGCTGATCTGGAGTCCGTTCGGGGCTCCAGAGAGGGGGATTCGTCGCCGTCGTCATCATCAACCATCCTCCATCACCAATTTCATGATGCTCACCGCCGTGCATGAGTAATTCCATCGTAGGCTTGCTGGACGGTGATGGGTAGGATGGGATTTATCATGTAATCGAGTTAGTTTTGTTAGGGTTTGATCCCTAGTATCCATTATGTTCTGAGATTGATGTTGCTATGACTTTGTTATGCTTAATCCTTGTCACTAGGGCCCGAGTGCCATGATTTCAGATCTGAACCTATTATGTTTTCATGAATATATGTGAGTTCTTGATCCTATCTTGCAAGTCTATAGTCACCTACTATGTGTTATGATCCGGTAACCCCGAAGTGACAATAATCGAGACCACTCCCGGTGATGACCATAGTTTGAGGAGTTCATGTATTCACTATGTGCTAATGCTTTGTTCCGGTTCTCTATTAAAAGGAGGCCTTAATATCCCTTAGTTTCCAATAGGACCCTGCTGCCACGGGAGGGTAGGACAAAAGATGTCATCCAAGTTCTTTTCCATAAGCACGTATGACTATATACGGAATACATGCCTACATTACATTGATGAATTGGAGCTAGTTCTGTGTCACCCTAGGTTATGACTGTTACATGATGAACCGCATCTGGCATAATTATCCATCACTGATCCGGTGCCTACGAGTTTTCCATATACTGGTTTTTGCTTATTTACTTTCCCGCTGCTATTGTTACAATCACTACAAAATACCAAAAACATTACTTTTGCTGTTTTTACTTTTGTTGCCGCTACCACCACTATCATATTACTTTGCTACTAAATACTTTGTTGCAGATACTAAGTTTCCAGGTGTGGTTGAATTGACAACTCAGCTGCTAATACTTGAGAATATTCTTTGGCTCCCCTTGTGTCGAATCAATAAATTTGGGTTGAATACTCTGCCCTCGAAAGCTGTTGCGATCCCCTATACTTGTGGGTTATCAAGACTAATTTCTGGCACCGTTGCCGGGGAGCATAGCTCTATTCTTTGAGTCACTTGGGATTTATATCTGTTGGACACTATGAAGAACTTGAGAGATCCAAAAACCAAGATCTATCCCTCAACTATGAGGGGAGGTAAGGAACTACCATCTAGCTCTGCACTTGATTCACCTTCTGTTATGAGTAAGTTTGCGACACCTACACCTGCTTCTGCTATTCGTTCTGATATGTCGCATGTTATTGATGATGCCACTTCTGCTATGCATGATACTTATGATGAAACTGCTTCTATGCTTGATACTACTGTGCCCCTTGGTGAATTTCTTGATGAACAAATTGCGAGGGCTAGAAAAAGAAATTATTGAATTTGAATACGATGATGACAGTGATGATGAAAATATGCCTGTTATTCCTGAGGGTTATCTTTTATATATGGAATCTCCTGCCGCTATTTTTGCTTGCAAAGATAGATATGAGCTTAAGAGGTTATTAATTAAATGGAACAAAGAATCACTTACAGATAAAATGAGACCTGACCCTGCTTTTTCTACTTCACCTATATGTGTTCTCGATAAGGATTATGAATTCTCTGTTGATCCTGATATAATTACTTTGGCTGAATCTGATCCGTTTTATGGCTATGAATCTGAAACTGTTGTGGCACATCTTACTAAGTTAAATGATATAGCTGCCCTATTCACTAATGATGAGAGATCATGTTACCTTTATATACTCAAAATATTTCCGTTCTCATTAAAGGGTGATGCTAAGATATGGTTTAATTCTCTTGATCCTGGTTGTGTGCGTAGTCCCCAGGATATGATTTATTACTTCCCTGCTAAATATTTCCCTGCTCATAAGAAACAAGTTGCCTTGAGGGAAATATACAACTTCGTGCAAATTAAAGAAGAGAGTCTCCCACAAGCTTGGGGGAGGCTTCTCAAGTTACTTAATGTTTTGCCTGATCATCCTCTTAAGAAACCTGAAATACTTGATATATTTTATAATGGACTACCCGATGCTTCCAAAGATTACCTGGATAGTTGTGCTGGTTCTCTTTTCAGGGAAAGAACATCAGATGAAGCTAAAATTCTATTGAATAATATGTTGACAAATGAAAATAATTAGGCACCTCCTGAGCCAGCTCCTGAGCCATCTCCTGCTCCAATTGCTGAGCCTATTCCTAAACCAACTCCAAAGAAGAGAGGTGTTCCATTTCTCAGTCCCGAAGATATGCAAGAGGCAAAGAAATCTATGAAAGAAAAAGGTATTAAAGCTGAAGACGTTAAGAATTTACCTCCTATTGAAGAAATGCATGGTCTTAATATACCGCCTGTTGAAGAAACATATGATCTTAATTATTTATTTACTGAAGAACCTCCTGATCCCGATATCCCGACACAGGTAGTAAAGGTAAATTCTCTCTATAGATATGATAAAGGTGAAGTCCCTCCTACTAAAATTGCTAGTCAATGCTTGGATGAGTTTGATAACTTTATGTATAAGCAAGATGACTTCAATGCTTATTTTGGTAGACAATTAAAAGAAAATGCTTATATGATTAGACGCTTGGGTGGTTATATGGCTAATATTAAAGGTGAACTTAAACTTTTTAGCAAACATGCTTCTATGGTTACCACTCAAGTAGAACAAGTACTTAAGGCTCAAAAAGAAGTGCTTAATGAAATGAATAGTAAGAAAAATGACTATGATGTTAGAGTGGCTACTAGAACTGGTAGGATGACTCATGAACCTTTGTATCCTGAAGGCCACCCTAAGAGAATCGAGCAGGATTCTCAAAGAAATAATATTGATGTTCCTAGTTCTTCTAAAAAGAAGAAGAAGAAAAATGATAAAACTGTGCAAACTTCTAGTGAACCTATTGCTGAACCACTTGATAATCCAAATGATATTTCTATGTCTGGTGCTGAAACACAATATGGTAATGAACATGAACCTAGTAAAAATATTAATGATGATGTTCATGATGATGCTCAACCTAGTAATGATAATGATGTAGAAATTGAACCTGTTGTTGATCTTGATAACCCACAATCAAAGAATCAATGTTATGATAAAAGAGACTTTGTTGCTAGGAAACATGGTAAAGAAAGGGAACCTTGGGTTTAGAAACCCATGCCTTTTCCTCCGAAACCATCCAAGAAAAAGGATGATGAGGATTTTGAGCGCTTTGCTGAAATGATTAGGCCTATCTTTTTGCGTATGAGATTAACTGATGTGCTCAAAAAAAATCCTTATGCTAAATATATGAAGGATATCATTACTAATAAAAGAAAGATACCGGAAGCTGAAATTTCCACCATGCTTGCTAATTACACTTTTAAGGGTGGAATACCAAAGAAACTTGGAGACCCTGGAGTACCTACTATACCTTGCTCCATTAAAAGAAATTATATTAAAACTGCTTTATGTGATCTTGGAGACGGTGTTAGTGTTATGCCTCTCTCTTTATATCGTAGACTTGACTTGAATAAGTTGACACCTACTGAAATATCTTTGCAAATGGCTGATAAATCAACTGCTATACCTGTCAGTATTTGTGAGGATGTGCCTGTTGTGGTTGCGAACGTTACTATTTTAACGGACTTTGTTATACTTGATATTCCCGAGGATGATAGTATGTCCATTATTCTTGGAAGACCTTTTCTTAATACTGCAGGGGCTGCTATTGATTGCAACAAAGGCAATGTCACTTTTCATGTTAATGGTAATGAACATACGGTACAATTTCCGAGGAAACAACCTCAAGTTCATAGTACCAATTCTATTGGGAAAATTCCATCGATTATATTTGGAGGTTTTGAATTTCCTCTCCCTACTACCAAGAAGAAATATGATATTCTTATTATAGGGGATATGCATATCCCCGTTGAGGTAACTTAGTGTTATTCGAAATTTCTCCGGTTTCATGATTATCGGAATGAGTTTGTAAACAAGACTTGATCAACCTTGTTATTGGATTCTTTTTTATGAGCATGAGATGGATGAAACTAGAAGCACAAAATCTTCTGTACCCTCTCTATACTTTCTGTTATTTATATTAAATAAAGTAAAAATAGTATTTTCTATCTGTTTCCTGACTTATCTGTGCAATATAAAAATATCCCGAAAATAGAAGTCCTCGGAATGCCATGCCAATTTAATATGATTTTTCAGGAATATTTGAGGATTTACTATGCAAAAATTACCGCGGGAGGAGCTGCCACCTGGCCACGAGGGTGGTGGGCGCCCCCCCCCCTATATGGCGCGCCCCCTGCCTCGTGGGCCCATGATGGCCCTCCACCACTTATCCCAGCACCCATCTTCTTCCTCTATCTCACACAAACCCGAAAAACCAACTCAAGCATGAGTTCCAGCCACTTTTGCTGTGATTTTTGATCTCCTTGCTCAAAGCACCTCTCGCAAAACTGCTTGGGGAGATCGTTCCTTGGTATGTGACTCCTCCATTGGTCCAATTAGTTTTTGTTCTAGTGCTTTATTCTTTGCAAATTTGTGTTGCATAGGTGACCATGTTCTTGAGCTTGCATGTCAAATTTATATGGTTCCAAGTAGTTCTAATGCTTGATATAGGCTCTAGGTACTTGTAGGAGTAGTTGCTATCAGTTTTATTGAAGTTGGTTCACTTTTATTTTGAAGTTACTAAAAATTTCAGAATTTTTTAGAGAAAAACAATATGTTTAGGAAGATGTTCCAAGGTGGTTCCTCTAAGAAGCAAGGACCCAGGATTGCTATGCGCGATGCTGACAAGAATCCACCAAGAGACGCTCCAGTACGGCCTTGCGAATGGCCGTCGGAAAATTTTATGGACCGTGCGGGAATTAAAGAAGAATTCAAAGCATATTTGCGCAATGCCGGTCTTGAAGATTTTGCGGCTAACAAATGCCCCCGGTATCATGATCTCACAAGTTCATTTGTGAGGAGGTTTGAGTATTCATCTTCGCGTAATTCTCCTTCAGTCATGTTTGATCTTTATGACAAATCTTATACCATGGACCTAGAGGATTTCACTTCTGCTTGCGAACTTCCATCATGGGGTAGTATTAGGGATCCCCCTAAATCTGAATTTAGAAACTTTCTTGCTAGTATAACTGTGGGGGAATCCTGAGATATAACGCAGGCTACCATAGGGAGCATTCACTTTCCTGCTATACATTATTTTGCTCTTTTTATCGGTAGATGCATAAATGCTAAGGATGAAGCATGTCACATGTGTGTCCCTGATCTCAGCATTCTTAGGAGTGCTGTGTTAGGAGACCAATCTTATCATATGGGAGCCATTGTAGCTCGTAGGTTGCATCATAATAGACATAATGGAGATTTCTTTGGAGGAATTTATGCAACCCGCTTAGCTCATTTTATTGAAATAGACATTCGTGAGGGTGATATGGAGTTGCCTCCTGCATATTTAGATTATGACTCTATGGCTTCGCACCAGTTTGTCAAGAGGCCTGAATCACCTCTCTTATATTGGTTAATTTTTGATAAACGACGTGTTTTCCGTATTACTCTCCCTACTCCTGCCTTCTTTGATTCACAGACAAAAGGAAGATATGTTATTACCAGAGAGGAGGCAGAAGAGTACGAGAGGAGAGCGGAGGCAGCCCGACTCCACGCTGCAGCTCAGCACGCGATAACCGCTGCACATCAGTGTGATCCCAACTATCCTTCCTCATCACAGTACGACCCCAACAACTATTATTATGGATATCCGCCAGGCCAGCCGTGGCCATAGACCAACTTAGGCCAAAAGCCTAAGCTTGGGGGAGTACGTATTTCTCACCGACATTACATTTATGTTCACACACACTCATTGCTAGATGTCGGTGCTCATACTTTTTCACTGTAATATCCATGCTAGTTTATTTTCCTTTTCCTGCTTTCTTCTTGTGTGTTTGTTCAACCTTAAGAAAAACCAAACAAAATTAGTAGTATTTTATTTTTCTGCTGTAGTAGTAATAATTAAAAAGAAAACCCAAAAATATTTCCCGTTCTTTTTTTGCTTGTTGGGAGCTTTCCCGTGTAAATAGTTTTATTTATTTTATTTTATTTGGGAGTCAGTAGGAGAAGACCATAATTAAATTGTTGAAGTGGCTCTTATATGCATTATCGTTGATTTAACCCAGAGCCCATATTGCCTTGTCTTCTCCTGTTTATTGAATGCTCACAGATTCCAGCTTAGTCCAATGCACGTACACTCTTATTATTATTCACACCGTTCGGTCGTGCAAGTGAAAGGCAATTATGATGATATATGATGGACTAACTGAGATGAGAAAAGCTGGTACAAACTCGACCTCTTTATTTTTTGTAAATATGATGAGTTCGTCGTTCTTGATTTAGCTTATTATGAATAAAAATGTTTGCAATAACAATTAGAGATCAGAGTTGCTTGTGCCATGCTTGATTAGCTATGAGCTATAATGATTTACCTTGTGTGCCAACATGCTATTGAAATGATTATGATGTGGTATGATAGGGTGGTATCCTCCTTTGAATGATTTAAGTGACTTGACTTGGCACATGTTCACGCATGTAGTTGAAACAAATCAACATAGCCTTCATGATATTTATGTTCATGGTGGATTATATCCTACTCATGCTTGCATCCAATGTTTATTAATTTTAATGCATGTACATGGCTGTTGTCGCTCTCTAATTGGTCGCTTCCCAGTCTTTTGCTAGCCTTCACTTGTACTACGCGGGAATACTGCTTGTGCATCCAATCCCTTAAACCTCAAAGTTATTCTAGATGAGTCCACCATACCTTCCTATATGCGGTATCTACCTGCCGTTCCAAGTAAATTTGTATGTGCCAAACTCTAAACCTTCAAATAAACATTATGTTTTGTATGCTCGAATAGCTCATGTATCAACAAAGGTTGTCCTTATCTTCCGTGTTAGGCGGGTTTTTCTCAAGAGGAATGGACTCCGCTCCTCACTCATGAGAAAATGGCTGGTCACCGGGATGCCCAGTCCCATGCTTTATGCAAACTAAATCAAAATTAATTGCAAACAAAACTCCCCCTAGGACCTGATGTATGTTTGAGGCACTCGTTGTTTCGAGCAAGCCATGGATTGATGCTTGTTGGTGGAGGGGGAGTATAAACTTTACCATTCTATTTGGGAACCGCCTATAATGTGTTTAGCATGAAAGATATCGCCATCTCTTAGTTGTTACGTTGACAATGAAAGTATACCGCTCAAAATACAATTTATCTCTATTTCAAAACTGAGCTCTGGCACCTCTACAAATCCCTGCTTCCCTCTGCGAAGGGCCTATCCATTTACTTTTATGTTGAGTCATCACCCTCTTATTAAAAAGCACTAGCTGGAGAGCGTAGCCGTCATTTGCATTCATCACTATTAATTTATATTGGGTATGGCTATGATTGGATCTCTTTTACCATGAATTACAATGTCTAGTCAGTCCTTGATCTTTAAAGATGCTCTGCATTTATGTTTTGCGGTCTCAGAAAGGGCTAGCGAGATACCATCTTGTTATATCATATTATGATTGTTTTGAGAAAGTGTTGTCATCCGAGATTTATTATTATGACTTTCTAGTTGATTATGCTATTGATATGAGTAATGATGAGACCTGAGAATTATTGCAAATGTGGTTAGTTATGATATATGCTGAAAACTTGAATGCTGGCTTGACATAGTTACAACAACAAGAGCAAACAGAGTTTGTAAAAGTTTTTCTTTCTTTTAGTTTGTCAACTGAATTGCTTGAGGACAAGCAAGGGTTTAAGCTTGGGGGAGTTGATACGTCTCTGTCGTATCTACTTTTCCAAACACTTTTGCCCTTGTTTTGGACTCTAACTTGTATGATTTGAATGAAACTAACCCAGACTGACGCTGTTTTTAGCAGAATTACCATGGTGTTGTTTTATGTGCAGAAAACAAATATTCTCGGAATGACCTGAAACTCCACGGAACATCTTAGAAAAAACAATAAAAAAATCCTCGCCAAAGATGAAGACCAGGGGGCCCACACCCTTCTCACGAGGGTGGGGGCGCCCCCCCTAGGGCGTGCCCCCCTACCTCGTGGGCCCCATGTTGCATCTCCGACTCCAAGTCCACCTCCATATATTGAGTTTCGATGAGAAAAAAAAATAAGAGAGAAGAAATCATCGCGTTTTATGATACAGAGCCGCCGCCAAGCCCTAAAACCTCTCGGGAGGGCTGATCTGGAGTCCGTTCCGGGCTCTGGAGAGGGGGATTCGTCGTCGTCGTCATCATCAACCATCCTCCATCACCAATTTCATGATGCTCACCGCCGTGCGTGAGTAATTCCATCATAGGCTTGCTGGACGGTGATGGGTTGGATGATATTTATCATGTAATCGAGTTAGTTTTGTTAGGGTTTGATCCCTAGTATCCATTATGTTCTAAGATTGATGTTGCTATGACTTTGCTATGCTTAATGCTTGTCACTAGGGCCCGAGTGCCATGATTTCAGATCTGAACCAATTATGTTTTCATGAATATATGTGAGTTCTTGATCCTATCTTGCAAGTCTATAGTCACCTACTATGTGTTATGATCCGGCAACCCTGAAGTGACAATAATCGGGACCACTCCCGGTGATGACCATAGTTTGAGGAGTTCATGTATTCACTATGTGCTAATGCTTTGTTCCGGTTCCCTATTAAAAGGAGGCCTTAATATCCCTTAGTTTCCAATAGGACCCAGCTGCCACTGGAGGGTAGGACAAAAGATGTCATGCAAGTTCTTTTCCATAAGCACGTATGACTATATACGGAATACATGCCTACATTACATTGATGAATTGGAGCTAGTTCTGTGTCACCCTAGGTTATGACTGTTACATGATGAACCGCATCCGGCATAATTATCCATCACTGATCCGGTGCCTACGAGTTTTCCATATACTGGTTTTCGCTTATTTACTTTCCCACTGTGATTGTTACAATCACTACAAAATACCAAAAACTTTACTTTTGTTGTCTTTACTTTTGTTGCCGCTACCACCACTATCATATTACTTTGCTACTAAATACTTTGCTGCAGATACTAAGTTTCCAGGTGTGGTTGAATTGACAACTCAGCTACTAATACTTGAGAATATTCTTTGGCTCCCCTTGTGTCGAATCAATAAATTTGGGTTGAATACTCTACCCTCGAAAGTTGTTGTGATCCCCTATACTTGTGGGTTATCAGCCCTCTCGACGGATGCATCCGTGCTCAATGCGGATGCGACGGCACTCTCGGCGTAGGCGGGCGCGCTCTCATAGGCGGCGAGGCTCTGGGACGACGCGGCCATCGTACGGGCCCTCACGAAACATTTCCACGGTGTCATTTTTGCAAGAAGGGGTTGCAGGAATGGGGATCGGAATTCATGCATTCGGCAGTTGCCGGCACTAGAGCAGACGAGCCGGCAAAGCTTAAGGAGGAAGACTTAAATAGACCCACAAATTTTCATCGCAAACGGTTCCTACAAAAAAACTGTGTGTGATGTTGTTGATATTTTTTATTGGCTATGAAAGACAAATTTATAGTAAAGTGGCGATCGATGGTGTTTTAAATGTACGAGAAAATTCGTAGTACTAATGCAACTGTCATGTCAAAAATTGGACAATTTCAGGGGTCATTTGACCTTTTAAGACATTTAAGTGATTTCCTAGCCCTTTAATGAATGTAATTCAAATTTGAACTACATGTACATGCAACAGCTAACCATAACGGTTTGAAAAGTCATATTTGTGTACTTTTGTGCGAGTTAATTCCATGTGCAGTAAATTGGAAGGAATTTTCAAACATATTGGTCTCACGGCTATGACACAAAGCATGGAGTGCCATGGCATTTAAATTCCAAAAATTAAAAAAATCAGAAACACATGAAATCTTGCTTGATGTAATGTCATGCCACCAACATGATGTAGTAAAAAATTTGGCATGTTTGATGAAAATTTGAACACACACCCCTCACAAGCCGGAGCAACTAAGTAGAACGCTCATGGTTCCGAGAGGGAACAATGCATGTTTAATGACGAATGGGCGATAACTTCCTCTTACGGCCTTCAAATTTTTTCTACAGTTAACGTGCACTAATACAACTATCATTTGAGAATTTTGGAAAATTCTAGGGGTCATTTTACCTTTTAAAGACATTTAAATGATTTTCTAGCCATAACGGTTTGAAAAATCATATTTGTGTACTTTTGTGTGAGATAATTCCATGAGTAAATTGGAAGGAATTTTCAAACATATTGGTGTGACGGCCTGGACACATGCATGGAGTGCCATGTCATTTAAATTCCAAAAAAAAAGATCAGAAACACATGAAACCTTGCTTGATGTAATTTCATGCCACCAAGATGATGTGGTAAAAATTTGGCATGTTTGATGAAAGTTTGGATACACTCCCCTCACAAACCGGAGCAACTCACTAGAAGGCTCATGGTTCCGAGAGGGAACAATCCATGTTTGATGGCGAACGGGAGATAGCTTCCTCTTACGGCCTTCAAATTTTTTCTACATTTAACCCGCACTAATACAACTATCATTTGAAAATTTGAAAACAATTAGGGGTCATTTGACCTTTTAAAGACATTTAATTGATTTTCTAGCCATTTGATGATTGTAATTCAAATTTGAACTACTTCTACATGCAATGGCTAAGCATAACGGTTTGAAAAATCGTATTTGTGTACTTTTGTGCATGTTAATTCCATGTGTAGTAAATTGGAAGGAATTTTCAAACATATTCGTGTCACGGCCTAGACACATGCATGGAGTGCCATGCCATTTAAATTCCCAAAAAATAAAAAATGATCAAAAACACATGAAATCTTGCTTGATGTAATGTCATGCCACCAAGATGATGTGGTAAAACTTTTGGCATGTTTGACGAAAGTTTGGACACACACCCCTCAGAAACCAGAGCAACTCACTAGAAGACTCGTGTTTTCGAGAGGGAACAATTCATGTTTGATGACAAATGAGAGATAGCTTCCTCTTACAGCCTTCAAAATTTTCCTACATTTAACGTGTACTAATACAACTGTCATTTGAAAATTTGGAAAATTCTAGGGGTCATTTTACCTTTTAAAGACGTTTATGTGATTTTCTAGCCATTTAATGACCATAATTCAAATTTGAACTACATCTACATGCAACGGCTAACCATAACGGTTTGAAAACTCATACTTGTGTACTTGTGTGCGAGTTAATTCAATGTGCAGTAAATTAGAAGGAATTTTCAAACATATTGGTGTCACGGCCTGGACACATTCATGGAGTGCCATGACATTTAAATTCCAAAAAAATTAAAAATGATCAGACAAACTTGAAACCTCGCTTGGTGTAATGTCATGCCACCAAGATGATGTGGTAAAAAAATTGGCCTATTTGACAAAAGTTTGGACACACACCCCTCAAAACCAGAGCAACTCGGTAGAAGGACCGTGGTTTGGAGAGGGAACAACGCATGTTTGATGACAAATCTACGATAGCTTCCTCTTATGAGCTTCAAAAAAATTCTACAGTTAACGTGCACTAATACATCTGTCATGTCAAAATTTGGAAAATTTAAGGGGTCATTTGACCTTTTAAAGACATTTAACTAATTTTCTAGCCATTTAATGACCATAATCCAAATTTGAACTATATCTACATGCAGCGGCTAACCATAACGGTTTGAAAAAATATATTTGTGTACTTGTGTGCGAGTTAATTCCAAGTGCAATAAATTGGGACGAATTTTCAAACATATTGGTGTCACGGCTTGGAAACATGCATTGAGTGCCATGGCATTTAAATTCCAAAAAATTAAAAAATGATCAGACGATGTAAATATCTGGTGTTCAAAAAAGAAAATGTAAAGATCTGGCAAGACAACCGGGCCCCACACGATTCGCACTCCATTTCGCGCCTCGAGGTTTGGAAGGTGAGTGGCACGGGTTATTAATCAGACACGGTTCTGTATTTGAAACCGCCAGCTATTAAGTTCACACACGCCTTTTGCTCTGCGGGAATCATGTGTAATTCAAACTATAGTACTCGTAAATTCTGGTGACCTGCGTGTGTACTATTCCCGTCGATCTAGATTCCGGTCGCCAATAAATACTACCTTCCTCACGTTGTCTCACCTGCATTCTCATCTACATCCTCCCCTCGCTCGCCCTCTCTCTCTCTCAAATCTTTGCCTTGGCACCGCCGATCTGCCCACGCGCCGACAAGGAGGCGCCGCCCCCCGAGGATGCTCAGTCAGAGAGCAGCGATGATGAGGAGCCCTACGTGCTGCTAGACGAGGTTGGACCCCCCCCCCCTCCCAACTTTGGGGTGGTTTTGGGGCCAGTACAATCATTGTATGTGGAAGTTGCTGCCGCCGGCTGAGAAAGCCAGGCAAGTGGCATTCAAGAAGGAGATGGCGGAGGAGGAAGCCAGGTACCAGGCGGCCTGTGAAGCCCGTGATGCCACCTGGAAAAAGATGGCAGTGGAGCTTTGGGGGCGGGCTCATTGTCGTGCGAAGGAGGTGTATCAAGATGGGTACTTCGCGAGGAAGGTCAAAGGCGCTAGGCGCCTCATCGCTACGTGGAGGTGGGACGATAAGCTCCAGTGTGCCACTAACGAGGACCTCTGGCGGGCGCACAATGAAATGGCAAGATCATTCGTGCTTTTCCACCAGCAAGAGGCAGATCGATACGTCAAGCGCTGCGAGGCAGAGGAGGCGGAGTACTGCCTCCGCGTTGGGAAGACGTCGTGCACCAGGGAGCTGCTGGCGACGGGCTGCCAGAATACTGCCCCTATGAGGGATTATTAGTTTTAGTATTGTTCGTTTTCAATTTTATGCATTGTACCTAGTAGTTAAGTATCATGACGTATATGTGATGATATTATATATATTCTATGATGAACTAAAGAACAATTAATATATATTATGAATTCCATTTTCTATCTGTTTTCGTATACTAATTTGTATCTAGCTGTTATCATCCACCTATGCAGAATGGAAAGCATACACACACACACACATTGAAACAAAACATATAAGAATGGAAAACAGAGTACACACATTGAAACAGAGCAATAAACAGAGCAATATTATGATTGATGTGAATACATAGCGATCCATGTCGAAATGACTCAGCAAAATAAAACACGCGCATGAGACCATGACTAGCAGCCCTTGCCTACGGTAGCTCTTGGCTCTGCCTGAACTCATGCAGGAGTTCGTCCAAGCTGTCGACACGCTTGCGGTACATCTAGAGCGCGATCTCGAGCTCCAAGCTGGCTATTTCATCGGAGATCACCAGCTCGAGGATGTGACGGTCATGTTCCTCTATTGCGTCTAGGTGGGCACCAGGGCCACGGAGGCGGTCGAGCCTAGTGACCAGTGCGTTGGCGTCGAGCGGGCCACGGACAAGGCGAATGGCGTGACCCACGCAAGCGGCGCGGCGGGTGTCCGGTGCAAGTACTGCGTGGCCGACCTCTGGTGCAAGTACGATGCAGATGGCCTCTGCCCACTCCTGGTGAGGAATGGAGGTACTGGCGGGATGTGTACCCAGCTGCGACGCCCTATCGACAGCAGGCAAGCACCGGTGGATCCACTCTTGTTGTGCGGCGCGCCGCATCTCTCGCTCTATGGTGCTCCAACGGTCTCGCTGTGCGGTGAGCCGCAGCCTATCAGCACTGACGCGCCTATCTTGTTCTGCGGTGCACCATCGATCATGTTGTGTGGCGAGTTGCAGCCTCTCGGCACTGACATGCCTATCTTGATCCACGGCGTTGAAGCACCATGCGCCAAGGGTCTACTCAACCCAGGCGATGAAGCACATCACGGTGTCGTCCATCGCGTTGCCGGGGAGCGCCTCGGCCTTGACGGGTTGTGGCGCCTTCTCATTTTCCTCATTGAGGAGGTTGATGGCACAAGCGGCGCTTTGGTGGGTTGGCATGCTTGGAAAAGGTGGATGTGCTACAGGCTGCTCTTGTTGCCTCCGTGCGTCGTGCGCCGCGCGCAATATCACTCGGTGGCGGTAGGAACCCGGTGAGGAAATGGCGGGAAATGGTGGCGTGTTCATAAAACGCCATCAATTAATGGAAACTTAGCATAGAAGGAATATCGAGGTAGCACGACGCGTGCGGGCACATTGCTCGCCCAAGGCTATGATCCATATACTTGTGTGCCCAACAAAGCACACTATTCACAATAAAGAACATTGTTCCGTTTATCCTAGTAGAGCAGTGGCGGCAAGCGCACAAGAAGTAGATGATGATCAGATGATCGTTTATCCTAGTTAATTATGTGTGTAATAGTTTACTTTGGTGTATGGAAATGTCATGTGTGTACTAGCCACCTATGTAATTGGATGTTTGTCGCGTATCACACACATCTTGTTTATGTGGAATGTTTATGTTCTCTTGGCTCAACACAAATAGTTTATCGGAATGAAGTGTATGCCCTCCATTGCACACACCTTGATCTGGCTGAACCGTTTCTGTTGCGTTGCCTAATCGAAAACAGTTCATCCGAGTGAACCATATGCCGCATAGCACACACACCTTGATCTGGCTGACTGTTTCTTTTGTGTTGCCTAAACACAATCAGTTCATCCGAGTGAACTGTATGTCGTATATCACACACACCTTCATCTGGTTGTCCGTTTCTGTTGTTCCGCCTCATCAAAAAAAGTTTATCCGAGTGAACTATATGCCATATATCGCACACGCCTCCATCTGGCTGCCCGTTTCTTTTGTTCTGCCTCATCACAAACAGTTCATTGAACTGAACTGTATGCCCCGCATCGCACACGCAACTAAAATCGGAACCGTGTTTGATGTATTCATCATCGCAAACGTTTTGCATCTTTTTTGACGGTTTTTTTACATGACCATTTGCGATTAATGCATCGCACACAGTTTCGTCAAAGGGTCTCTGATCGTAGTGTCGCGTTAGCAGCATCCTACAATAGTGTACACCATACGGACTATACCTCCCAATTTATATAGACATTGGGGGTGCCTAGGGTCATGGTGGGTTTCCAATCTAGGGCTGCAGGTTCCACCGAGCCGATGCAGGTATTGGAGTACACGCCAAGTCTTTGGTAGAGTTCGTCTTGATCATGCCGAAGTATAAGGCCTCTGGAATCCGTCCTTACAAAAAAGGATGGGCCATAAGCCCAACCCATGGACTTTGGGCCGACTAGGTCAGTACCCCCTAGTCCAGGACACCATAAGTAGCCCCCAAACTAGTCTTTAATGATGACGACAACCTCAGACAGTTGACTTCGCCTCTAGAGTCTTCGGCTTGACAGGCGAGTTCCTCCTTCAAATAATTGCTTCGGTTATCCGAGATCCCTTCCTGTTAATAGGATTTAAACAGATTTATTCCCAAATTGACCATCCCTCCGATCATGATTAAACCGATTCTCTTAACCTCCGAAGATGTGAGATGTCTTAGCCTCGAAGGCCGTCGACCTAGGTATGAACAGTGCCCAAGGCCTAACAACTTTTTCTAAAGTGTCATCGCTTATACTAAGGTGGATCAGTAACTACTGCTCGAATCGCGGCCCAAGTCAGATTTCTTATTGGCATGTCTTATCAAAACAGAGATTATGCCCGTATTTTGGGGGATATCATCAAGATTTGGTTTCACCCCACGCGTATAATGGTGTTTCTGTATCTAGATGTGGCGATTTTAGTGGAGGAAAAAAGAGACCCTTGGCCTTTCATGGGCCTATAAGAGTAAAAGGAAGCGGTAACAGTTCCACGCTTACATTCCTCCCTTGCCTACTGCCTCCTGAGCTTCAGTGCCCAGATCCAATCCTCAATCCTCTCATCCCTATCGCCCATAGCTCCCATTTCTAGCCATGTCTGATGCCACCTTGAAGGGCCATTGGGCCGGCTCCACCATCACGAAGAGCAGCATTCTAGAGCTGTGGAGTGCGGGGTACATCCCTGCTAACGTCGCCAGCTGGCCACCAGAGAAAGACCAGCAAGCGCCTACCCCCAAACCGCGGGAAAGGGTCCTCTTTGTTCCTCACCTCATCCGAGGTCTAGGGTCCCCGTTACGCGCCTTTGTGTGTGGGGTCCTCTATTATTATGGGTTGGACTTCCACCACCTGGCCCCGAACGCCATCCTCCAACTCGCGCCGTTCATAGTTGTCTGTGAGGCTTCCTCTGTGTTGAGCCCCACTTTGGGCTATGACTGAAGACCTTCGGTATTAAGCTGAAGTCCAGTGGCTCTGAGCTCAGAGTGCGGAGGGTCATGATAAGCAAGAAACAGAAGGCCACTTGGTTCAAAGGAACCTTTGTCGAAACCATCAAAGAGTGGCAGCGTGACTGGTTCTATGTCACTGAGCTACTTGTCGGCGGCCAGGCCGAAGTCCTAGCCTTATTAGTTGACCCTCTGAGGAGGTTGGATTCCTGGAAGAGGGAAGGCATACACTAGGGCAACTCCAAAGATGTGACCTTGCTGCAGCAGAAGATCCAGTTTCTGGCAGACAAGAAGAAGATCAAGTTGTGTGGACGTGGTAGACGTCATGCTCCACTGCTGCATCTTGCCACACCAACTTCAGGCAAGCCTGATGTGGGCTCACAAGCCTGAGGACGAGCCATTCATGAAGCATTTATTCCACGCATCCATGTCCGGGATGTGGATGGCACTTTTCAAGCCGTCCCAGAACGAATTCCCCGCGGAGGGGAAAGACAGCGGCTTTGACACTATGCACGATGCCAATGAGGTAATCCTAGCATAGAGCCTTAAATTCTTGCCTTATCTTTTGTGGACATATCTTGATCGAACTTTTTGGAACCTCTCCTCTCTTCCGCAGAAGTTGATCCCTGCTATTTCTTGAGCTTGCGTTGGTTTTTTCCTTGAAGAGGAAAGGGTGATGCAGCAAAGTAGAGATAAGTATTTCCCTCACTTGAGAACCAAGGTATCAATCCAAGAGGAGGAACACACAAGTCCCCAATAGTTTCACCTGCACAAACAAACTAATACTTGCACCCAATGCGATAAAGGGGTTGTGAATCGCTTCACAGTTACTTGCAAGGATGAGATCTAATAGTGATGGATATAAAAAGATAAGTAAAAGTGCGAAATTAAATTACATTAAATTAATTGCAGCAAGGTATTTTTGTGTTTTGATTTTGTAGATCTGAAAATAATATGATAAAAGATAGACCCGGGGGCCATAGTTTTCACTAGAGGCTTCTCTCTTGAAAGAAAGCATACAGTGGGTAAACAAATTACTGTTGAGCAATTGATAGAAAAGCGCATAGATGACGATATCCAAGGCAATGATCATGTATATAGGCATCATGTCCGAGACAAGTAGACCGATTCTTGCCTACATCTACTAATATTACTCCACACACCGTCCGCTATCCAGCATGTGTCTAGTGTATTAAGTTAACAAGAACGGAGAAACGCCTTAAGCAAGATGACATAATGTAGAGGGATAGATCCAATCAATGTGAACAAACCCCATATTTTTATCCTTAATGAAAATGACACAAATACGTGTCATGTCCCTTGCCGTCACTGGGATTGAGCACCGCAAGATTGAACCCATTACAAAGCACCTCTCCATTGCAAGAAAAAACAATCTAGTTGGCCAAACCAAATCAATAGATCGGAGAGAAATACAAAGCTATGTAAATCATGCATAGAAGAGTTCAGAAAAGACTCAAATAATATGCATAGATAATCTGATCATAAACCCACAATTCATCATATCTCAACAAACACACCACAAAAGAAGATTACATTGAATAGATCTCCAAGAACATCGAGGAGAACATTGTATTGACGATCAAAGAGAGAGAAGAAGCCATCTAGCTACTAACCATGGGCCCGTAGGTCTATGTTAAACAACTCGCACATCATTGGAAGGGCAGCAAGGTTGATGTAGATGCCCTCCGTGATCGAATCCCCCTCCGGCAAACTATCGGAAAAGGTCCCCAGATGGGATCTCATGAAGACAGAAACTTGCGGCGGCAGAAAAGTATTTTTGGTGTGCCCTCTGGTATTCGGGGAATATTAAGGTATTTATAGAAGAAGAATTAGGGTTAGAAGTGCCATGAGGGCCCCACAAGCTTGGGGGCGCCCCACTGGGCGCGCACCGTGAGCTTGTCACCACCTCGTGGTCCTTCTGGCCTCCTCACGAAGATTCCAGGGTGTCTTGTGGTCCAAGAAAACTCATCAAACAATTTCGTTCCATTTGGACTTCATTTGGTATTGATTTTCCATAAAGACAAATATAAGGGAAAACAACAACTGGCAGTGGGCACTAGGTTAATAGGTTAGTCCAAAAATGTTATAAAATAGCATATAATGCATATAAAACATCCAAAACTGATAATATAATAGCATGGAACAATAAAAAAATTATAGATACGTTGGAGACATATCAATCCCAAAGGCACAAAAAAATGTTATGTCCAGCATTGTTGTCCGAGGAGGTGAGAACTCCCCAGCCCATGGCTCTCTTGGCCGAGGAACCGTGCGTGGTTCCGGTTAAGGAGCTGAAGCAATCGAAGGGGAAGGCCGGCCGGTGCCTCCGGAAATTTCGGAGGCCTGGTCCGAGGACACCCATGTCTCCTCCACCCACGAGGAGGAGACGGAAGATGAAGAAGAGAATGCAGCCTCTCCAAAAAGGAAGAGAGCGGCATCCGAGGACCCCGTGGAGGTGGCACACCACCAGCCCCGCAGGAAACTATGCAAGGCCTCGTGCGCGCCGGTCAGCCAATGACCCGTGCTCGCTCTAGTGACCCTCTCCAACACTTGGAGGACGCCCTTGATCATCCATGTAGAATGAAGCCGGAACCTCAAAGGTATTCTTAAAAGAATGCTTTGAAGTCTGTTTATGGACCCTTGCGTAGATGACTGATTATTGATTCATCCTTTGTAGCCCACAACGCGTCCAAATCAGCGAGTCCGTGGAGCGTCCCATTCTCCCCTCTACCCTTGACGGGTTGGGGGAAGCGACATCGCGCCTGACCCCCACCGCTGATAACACAGCGGCGGGCGTCAGCGATTCATTGGCCGAGGTACGGTCCTCGGCCACCGAAGACCACGGGGAAGAAATCCCCGTGGTTATGGAAGACGAGTTGGTCTGACGTGGATTGATGTAGGGTGGAACCCTATGGTGTCGATCTTTCACGATTTGGATGGGAAATGGGGAAGAACACGAAGAACACAAGAGGGAAATCCCTCAAATAGACAAGACACAATCACACATGTGCTAAATCCACATACACATAGAGAGATACACGATCCAAGGTCAACAAGGGGAGGATACAAACGGTAGCTAGTTCATCCCAATCCTTGGAGGAAAGAGGTCTTGAATCCTAGGAGGATCTTCCCATGAAGGGGTCTTGAATCCACTTGGGTATCTTCTCACATGGAGGCCTTGATCTCCATGGGAGTATGTAAGTGGATGAGCAAATTTAACCCTAGGAAAGGGTATTGAAGGAGGTTTATATATAGTGCTAGTACAAGTTGGGGCGAGTTCGAGGGATACATGGTCCGGAGGCCCGTTACACTATGCGCAGACAGGGCCAGATGTTCGGGCAGGGGCCGGAGGATGTCCGGGCGGAGGAGTCCTAGTTTCTGGTGCACTCTGTGTAAGAGGTGTTGGGAAACATTGCATGGAAAACAAAAAAATTCTACGCACACGCAAGACCTATCCATGGAGATGCATAGCAACGAGAGGGGAAAGTGTGTCTACGTACCCTCGTAGACCATAAGCGGAAGCATTTATTAATGTGGTTGATGTAGTCGATCTTCTTCGTGATCCAACCTATCAAGTACCGAACGTATGACACCTCTGAGTTTAGCACACATTCAGCTTAGTTACGTCCTCGTCTTCTTGATCCAGCAAGATGGGTGAAGTAGTAGATGAGCTCTAGCAGCAAGAATATGCGTCCATTTTGCATCATGGTTTCTTACTATTATTTATGATGTTTTTATCCATAATAATTCTTTTTGGAGTAATTTTAATGCCTTTTCTCTCATAATATGCAAGGTATACACAAAGAGGGAGAATTCCGGCAGCTGGAAATCTGGACCTAGAAAAGCTACGTCACGCCACCTATTCTGCACAACTTCAAACAAGTTGAAACTTCATGAAGATTTTTTATCAAATATATGATAAATATTGGAGCAAATAACTACCATATGGGGGCCACCAGGTGGGCACAACCCACCTGGGCGCGCCAGGGAGCCCACCTAGGAGCCCAGGCGCGCCCTGGTGGGTTGTGCTCAACCAGGGACACCTTCAGTGCCCATCTTTTGGTATATAGGTTGTTTTGACCTAGAAAAAATAAGGGGAGGACTTTTGGGATGGAGCGTCGCCGTCTCGAGGCAGAACTTGGGCATGAGCACTTTTGCCCTCCGCGGAAGCGATTCCGCCGGGGGAACTTCCCTCCCGGAGGGGGAAACCATTGTCATCATCATCACCAACAACTCTCCCATCTTGGGGGGGGGCAATCTCCATCAACATCTTCAACAGCACCATCTCATCTCAAACCCTAGTTCATCTCTTGTGTTCAATCTTGTTACCGAAACTATAGATTGGTGCTTGTGGGTGACTAGTAGTGTTGATTACATCTTGTAGTTGATTACTATATGGTTTATTTGGTGGAAGATTATATGTTTAGATCCAATATGCTATTTAATACCCCTCTTATCTTGAGCATGATTATCATTTGTGAGTAGTTACTTTTGTTCTTGAGGTCACGGGAGAAATCATGTTGCAAGTAATCATGTGAACTTGATATGTGTTCAATATCTGTATAATATGTATGTTGTGATTCCCTTAGTGGTGTCATGTGAACGCCGACTACATGACACTTCACCATATTTGGGCCTAAGGGAACGCATTGTGGAGTATCAATTAGATGATGGGTTGCAAGAGTGACAGAAGCTTAAACCCCAGTTTATACACTATTCCGTAAGGGACCGATTGGATCCAAAAGTTTAATGCTATGGTTAGAATTTATTCTTAATACTTTTCTCGTAGTTGCAGATGCTTGAGGGAGGGTTAATCATAAGTAGGAGGTTTGTTCAAGTAATAATAGCACCTAAGCATCGGTCCACCCACATATCAAATTATAAAAGTACCGAACACAAATCAAACCAACATGGTGAAACTGAGTAGATGAAATTCCCGTTTACCCTCAAGAACGCTTTGCTTATCATAGGAGACTGTTTTGGCCTGTCCTTTGCCTCAAAAGGATTGGGCTATCTTTCTACACTTTTGTTACTACTAGCTCGTTACAAATTATCTTGCTATCAAACTACTCTGCTACTTACAATTCAGCACTTGCAGACATTATCTTGCTGAAAACCACTTGTCATTTCCTTCTGCTCGTCATTGGATTCGACACTCTTACTTATCGAAAAGAGATACAATTGATCCCCTATACTTTTGGGTCATCAAGGCTATTTTCTGGCACCGTTGCCGGGGAGTGAAGCGCCTATGGTAAGTGGAATTTGGTAAGGAAACATTTATATAGTGTGCTGAAATTTATTGTCACTTGTTACTATGGAAAACAATCCTTTGAGGGTTTTGTTCGGGGTATCTTCGCCTCGAACAGAACCACAATTAGCCACTCTCAACCTACTGCACCTACTGAAAATATTGAATATGAAATTCCTTTGGGTATGATAGAACAACTGTTGGGGATCGTAGCAGAAATTTAAAATTTTATACGCATCACCAAGATCAATCTATGGAGTAATATAGCAACGAGGGGAAGGAGAGTGCATCTACATACCCTTGTAGATCGCTAAGCGGAAGCGTTCCAAGAACGCGGATGAAGGAGTCATACTTGTAGCGATTCAGATCGCGGTTGATTCCAATCTAAGCGCCGAACAACGGCGCCTCCGTGTTCAACACACATGCAGCCCGGTGACATCTCCTACGCCTTGATCTAGCAAGGGGAGAAGGAGAGGTTGGGGAAGACTCCGTCCAGCAGCAGCACGACGGCGTGGTGGTGGTGGAGGAGCGCGGAACTCCAGCAGGGCTTCGCCAAGCACTACGAGAGACGAGGAGGGAGAGGGGTAGGGCTGCGCCAATAGGGGAAGAACTTCGTGTGTTGGGCTGCCCTTTTGCCTCCACTATATATAGGGGGAGAGGGAGGGCTGCGCCCCCACCTAGGGTTTCTACCCTAGGGGTGGCGGCAGCCCCAATCCCCATCTGGGGTGGCGGCCAAGTGGGGGGAGAGGGAGGCGCACCAGGCATGGGCCTTAGGGCCCATCTGCCCTTAGGGTTTGCCCCCTCTTCTCTCTAGGCGCATGGGCCTTGGTGGGGAGGCGCCCCAGCCCACCTAGGGGCTGGTCCCTTCTCACACTTGGCCCATGTATGCCTCTGGGGCCCGTGGCCCCTCCCGGTGGACCCCCGGACCCCTCCGGTGGTCCCGGTACACTACCGGTGATGCCCGGAACACTTCCGGTGGCCAAAAGCATACTTCCTATATATCAATCTTTACCTTCGGACCATTCCGGAACTCCTCATGACGTCCGGGATCTCATCCGGGACTCCGAACAACATTCGGTAACCGCGTACATACTTTCCCTATAACCCTAGCGTCATCGAACCTTAAGTGTGTAGACCCTACGGGTTCAGGAGTCATGCAGACATGGCCGAGACAACTCTCCGATCAATAACTAACAGCGGGATCTGGATACCCATGTTGGCTCCCACATGCTCCACGATGATCTCATCGGATGAACCACGATGTCAAGGATTCAATCAATCCCGTATACAATTCCCTTTGTCTATCAGTACGATACTTGCCCGAGATTCGATCGTCGGTATCCCGATACCTTATTCAATCTCGTTACCGGCAAGTCTCTTTACTCGTTCCGTAACACATCATCCCGTGATCTACTCCTTTATCACATTGTGCACATTATGATGATGTCCTACCGAGTGGGCCCAGAGATACCTCTCCGTTACACGGAGTGACAAATCCCAGTCTCGATTCGTGCCAACCCAACAGACACTTTCGGAGATACCTGTAGTGCACCTTTATAGCCACCCAGTTATGTTGTGACGTTTGGCACACCCAAAGCACTCCTACGGTATCCGGGAGTTTCACAATCTCATGGTCTAAGGAAATGATACTTGACATTAGAAAAGCTTTAGCATACGAACTACACGATCTTGTGCTAGGCTTAGGATTGGGTCTTGTCCATCACATCATTCTCCTAATGATGTGATCCCGTTATCAACGACATCCAATGTCCATGGTCCGGAAACCGTAACCATCTATTGATCAATGAGCTAGTCAACTAGAGGCTTACTAGGGACATGGTGTTGTCTATGTATCCACACATGTATCTGAGTTTCCTATCGATACAATTCTAGCATGGATAATAAACGATTATCATGAACAATGAAATATAATAATAACTAATTTATTATTGCCTCTAGGGCATATTTCCAATAGTCTCCCACTTGCACTAGAGTCAATAATCTAGTTCACATCGCCATGTGATTAACACTCATAGGTCACATCGCCATGTGACCAACATCCAAAGAGTTTACTAGAGTCACTAATCTAGTTCACATCACTATGTGATTAACACTCAATGAGTTCTAGGTATGCTTGTGAGAGAGGTTGTAGTCAACAGGTCTGCAATATTATGATCCCTATGTATTTCGCAAAACTTTATGTCATATCGTAGATGCTGCTACCACGTTCCACTTGGAGCTATTCCAAATTGTTGCTCCATTATACGTATCTGGTATCTCTACTTAGAGCTATCCGGATAGGTGTTAAGCTTGCATCGACGTAACTCATTATGTCGAACTCTTCATCACCTCCATAGCCGAGAAACATTTCCTTATTCCTCTAAGGATAATTTTGACCTCTATCTGGTGATCTACTCCTAGATCACCTTTGTACCCTCTTGCCAGACATGTGGCAAGGCACACATCTGGTGCGGTACTCATCCTAGCATACCGTATAGAGCCTATGACAAAATCATAGGGGACGACCTTCGTCCTTCCTCTTTATTCTGCCGTGGTCAATCTTTGAGTCTTACTCAACTTCACACCTTACAACTCAGGTAAGAGCCCCTTCTTTGACTAATCTATTTTGAACTCCTTCAAAAACATGTCAAGGTGTGCGTTCTTTGAAAGTATCATCAGGCATCTTGCTCTATCTCTATAGATCTTGATGCCCAATATGTAAGCAGCTTTATCCAGGTCTTCCTTCGAAAATCACTCTTCAAACAACCATTTATGCTTTCCAGAAATTCTACATTATTTCGAATCAACAATATGTCATCCACATATACTTATCAAAAATGTTGTAGTGCTCCCACTCACTTTCTTGTAAATACAGGTTTCTAGCAAACATTGTATAAACCTAAAAGCTTTGATCACTCCATCAAAGCATATATTCCGATTCCGAGATGCTTGCTCTAGTCCATAGAAGGATTGCTGGAGCCAGCATACCTTTTAGCATCCTTAGGATCGACAAAATCTTTTATTGTATCACATACAACCTTTTCTTATGAAAACTGGTAAGAAAACTTGTTTTAACATCCATCTGTCAAATTTCATAATCGAAAAATACAGCTAATGCTAACATGATTCCGACAGACTTAAACATCGCTACGGGTGAGAAAATCTCATCGTAGTCAACTCCTTGAACTTGTGAAAAAGACTCTTTCCCACAAGTCGAGCTTTATAGGCGGTAACATTACCGCCCACGTCCGTCTTCTTCTTAAAGATCCATTTATCTCAATGGCTTGCCGATCATCGGGCAAGTCCACCAAAGTCCATACTTTGTTCTGATACATGGATCCTATCTCGGATTTCATGGCTTCTAACCATTTGTCGGAATATGGGCCCACCATCGCTTCTCCATAGCTCGTAGGTTCATTGTTGTCGAACAACATGATATCTAAGACAGGATTGGCGTACCACTCAGGAGTAGTACATATCCTTGTCGACCTACGAGGTTCGATAGCAACCTGATCCGAAGCTTCATGATCACTATCATTAACTTCCTATTCAACAGACGTAGGCTCCACAGAAAACATCTTTCTGTGTTGCATCACTCTCTGGTTGAAGTAAAGGTTCGACAACCTCATCAAGTTCTATCTTCCTCCCACTCAATTCTTTCGAGAGAAACTCCTTCTCGAGAAAGGACCCGTTCTTAGCAACAAACAATTTGCCCTCGGATCTGAGATAGAAGGTATACCCAAATGTCACCTTTGGGTATCCTATGAAGATGTGTTTGTACACTTTGGGTTCGAGCTTCTCCGGCTGAAGCCTTAAGCATCGCAGCCCCAAACATTAAGAAACGACAACTTTGGTTTCTTGCCAAACCAATGTTCATACGACGTAGTCTCAACGGATTTATATGGTGTCCTATCTAAAGTGAATGCAGCTGTCTCTAATGCATAACCTCAAAATAATAGCGGTAGATCGGTAAGAGACATCATAGATCGCACCATATCTCATAAGGTTCGATTATGACGTCCGGACACACCATTACGCTGTGGTGTTCCAGGTGACTTCAACTGCGAAACAATTCCACAATGTCTTAAGTGATTGCCAAACTCATAACTCAGAAAATCCCCCTTTGATCAGATCGTAGGAACATGATCTTGTTATGATGATTCTTAACTTCACTCTGAAATCACTTGAACTTTTCAAACGTTTCGGACTTGTGCTTCATTAAGTAAATATACCTATATCTACTCAAATCGTTGGTGAAGATGAGAAAATAGCGATATCCACCGCACGCTTCAATTCTCATTGGATCACACGCATCAGCATGTATGATTTCCAACAAGTCACTTGCCCGTTTCATTGTACCTGAAAACGGGGTCTTAGTCATCCTGCCCATGAGGCATGGCTCGCATGTGTCAAGCGATTCAAAATCAAGTGACTCCAAACATCCATCGACATGGAGTTTCTTCATGCATCTTACGCCAATATGACCTAAGCGGCAGTGCCACAAGAAATTGGTACTATCATTATTAACTCTACATCTTTTGGCATGAACATGCGTATTACCACGACCGAGATTCAATGAACCATTCACATAGGGTGCATGACCGTATTATTCATGTAAACAGAATAACCATTATTCTCTAACTTAAATGAATAACCGTATTGCAATGAACATGATCTAATCATATTCATGCTCAATGTAGACACCTGATAACATTTATCTAGGTTCAATACTAATCCCGAAGGCAGATGGAGCGTGCGATGGTGATCTCATCAACTTTGGAAACACTTCCAACACACATCGTCACCTCGCCCTTAGCCAGTCTCCGTTTAGTCCGTAGCTTTTGCTTCAAGTCACCAATAATAGCAACTGAACCGGTATCCAATACCCAGGTGCTACCAGGAGTACTAGTGAGGTACACATTAATAACACGTATATACTTTGTTGAAGTTGCCAGCCTTCTTATCTACCATGCATTTGGGGTAATTCCGCTACCAGTGACCGTTCCCCTTACAATAGAAGCACTTAGTCTCAGGTTTGGGTTCAACCTTGGGTTCCTTCACTGGAGCAGCAACTGGTTTGCCATCCATGAAGTTTCCCTTCTAGCCATTTCCCTTCTTGAAACCAATGGTCTTGTCAAACCATCAACACTTGATGCTCCTTCTTGATTTCTACCTTTTGCGGTCTTAAGCACCGCGAACAGCTCTGGGATCAACTCCATCCCTTGCATGTCATAGTTCATCACGAAGATCTAGTAGCTTAGTGATAGTGGCTAGAGAACTCTATCAATCACTATCTTATCTGGAAGTTTAACTCCCACTTGATTTAAGTGATTGTAGCACCC
This sequence comes from Triticum monococcum, assembly GCA_034509565.1. Taxonomy (NCBI): domain Eukaryota; kingdom Viridiplantae; phylum Streptophyta; class Magnoliopsida; order Poales; family Poaceae; genus Triticum; species Triticum monococcum. Next base: position 453,428,107 of record CM067847.1, read on the forward strand.
AGACATTCTGAGCACATGCTCACTAGCTGAGCTATTCTCCTCCATCTTGTTGGCAAAAGAACTTATCAGAGGTCTCATACCTCTCAACACGGGCATGAGCCTAAAATCCCAATTTCAGCTCTTGGAACATCTCATATGTCTTATGGCGTTCAAAACGTCATTGGAATCCCGATTCTAAGCCGTAAAGTATGGTGCACTAAACTATCAAGTAGTCATCAGGATGTGTCTGTCAGGTGTTCGCAACATCCACAGACGGCGTTGTAGGGGTTTGCACATCGAGCGGTGCATCAAAGACGTAAGCCTTCTATGTAGCAGTGAGGACACTCCTCAGACTACGGACCCAGTCCGCATCATTGCTTACAATATCTTTCAACTTGGTCTTTCTCTAGGAACGTATTGAAACAGGGAGCTACAACGTGAGATATTTATCTACAACATATTTGCAAAGACAATTTAGACTATGTTCATGATAATTAAGTTCATCTAATCAAATTATTTAATGAACTCCCACTCAGATAGACATCCCTCTAGTCATCTAAGTGAAACATGATCCGAGTCAACTAGGCCGTGTCCGATCATCACGTGAGACGGACTAGTCAACATCGGTGAACATCTTCATGTTGATCATATCTTCTATACGACTCATGCTCGACCTTTCGGTCCTCCGTGTTCCGAGGCCATGTCTGTACATGCTAGGCTCGTCAAGTCAACCTAAGTGTATTGCGTGTGTAAATCTGGCTTACACCCGTTGTATTCGAACGTTAGAATCTATCACACCCGATCATCACGTGGTGCTTCGAAACAACGAACCTTCGCAACGGTGCACAGTTAGGGGGAACACTTTCTTGAAATTATTACGAGGGATCATCTCATTTAAGCTACCGTCGTTCTAAGCAAATAAGATGTAAAACATGATAAACATCACAAGCAATCAAATAGTGACATGATATGGCCAATATCATTTGCTCCTTTTGATCTCCATCTTCGGGGCACCATGATCATCATCGTCACCGGCATGACACCATGATCTCCATCATCATGATCTCCATCATCGTGTCTTCATGAAGTTGTCTCGTCAACTATTACTTCTACTACTATGGCTAACGGTTTAGCAATAAAGTAAAGTAATTACATGAAGTTTATGTTGACACGCATGTCATAAATAAATTAAGACAACTCCTATGGCTCCTGCCGGTTGTCATACTCATCGACATGCAAGTCGTGATTCCTATTACAAGAACATGATCAATCTCATACATCACATATATCATTCATCACATCCTTTTGGCCATATCACATCACACGGCACATGCTGCAAAAACAAGTTAGACGTCCTCTAATTGTTGTTGCAAGTTTTTACGTGGCTGCTATAGGTTTCTAGCAAGAACGTTTCTTGCCTATGCCAAAACCACAACGTGATATGCCAATTTCTATTTACCCTTCATAAGGACCCTTTTCATCGAATCTGATCCGACTAAAGTGGGAGAGACAGACACCCGCTAGCCACCTTATGCAACTAGTGCATGTCAGTCGGTGGAACCTGTCTCACGTAAGAGTAAATGTAAGGTCGGTCCGGGCTGCTTCATCCCACGATGCCGCCGAATCAAGATAAGACTACTAACGGCAAGTAAATTGACAAAATCGACGCCCACAACAACTTGTGTTCTACTCGTGCATAGAAACTACGCATAGACCTAGCTAATGATGCCACTATTGGGGATCGTAGCAGAAATTTAAAATTTTCTACGCATCACCAAGATCAATCTATGGAGTAATCTAGCAACGAGGGGAAGGAGAGTGCATCTACATCCCCTTGTAGATCGCTAAGCGGAAGCGTTGCAAGAACGCGGATGAAGGAGTCGTACTTGTAGCGATTTAGATCGCGGTTGATTCCGATCTAAGCACCGAACAACGGCGCCTCCGCGTTCAACACACGTGAAGCCTGGTGACGTCTCCTACGCCTTGATCCAGCAAGGGGAGAAGGAGAGGTTGGGGAAGACTCCGTCCAGCAGTAGCACGACGGCGTGGTGGTGGTGGAGGAGCGCGGAACTCCAGCAGGGCTTCGCCAAGCACTATGAGAGACGAGGAGGGAGAGGGGTAGGGCTGCGCCATGGCACCAGGCATGGGCCTTAGGGCCCATCTGCCCTTAGGGTTTGCCCCCTCTTCTCTCTAGGCGCATGGGCCTTGGTGGGGAGGCGCCCCAGCCCACCTAGGGGCTGGTCCCTTCTCACACTTGGCCCATGTATGCCTCCGGGGCCCATGGCCCCTCCCGGTGGACCCCCGGACCCCTCCGGTTGTCTCGGTACACTATCGGTGATGCCCGGAACACTTCCGGTGGCCAAAACCATACTTCCTATATATAAATCTTTACCTTCGGACCATTTAGGAACTCCTCGTGACGTCCGAGATCTCATCCGGGACTCCAAACAACATTCGGTAACCGCGTCCATACTTTCCCTATAACCCTAGAGTCATCGAACCTTAAGTGTGTAGACCCTACGGGTTCGGGAGTCATGCAGACATGGCCAAGACAACTCTCCGGTCAATAACCAACAGCAGGATTTGGATACCCATGTTGGCTCCCACATGCTCCACGATGATCTCATCGGATGAACCACGATGTCAAGGATCCAATCAATCCCGTATACAATTCCCTTTGTCTATCGGTACGATACTTGCCCGAGATTCGGTCGTCGGTATCCCGATACCTTGTTCAATCTCGTTACCGGCAAGTCTCTTTACTCGTTCCATAACACATCATCCCGTGATCAACTCCTTGATCACATTGTGCACATTATGATGATGTCCTACCGAGTGGGCCCAGAGATACCTCTCCGTTACACGGAGTGACAAATCCCAGTCTCGATTCATGCCAACCCAACAGACACTTTCGGAGATACCCGTAGTGCACCTTTATAGCCACCCAGTTACGTTGTGACGTTTGGCACACCGAAAGCACTCCTACGGTATCCGGGAGTTGCACAATCTCATGGTCTAAGGAAATGATACTTGACATTAGAAAAGCTTTAGCATACAAACTACACGATCTTGTGCTAGGCTTAGGATTGGGTCTTGTCCATCACATCATTCTCCTAATGATGTGATCCCGTTATCAACGACATCCAATGTCCATGGTCTGGAAACCGTAACCATCTATTGATCAACGAGCTAGTCAACTAGAGGCTTACTAGGGACATGGTGTTGTCTATGTATCCACACATGTATCTGAGTTTCCTATCGATACAATTCTAGCATGGATAATAAATGATTATCATGAACAATTAAATATAATAATAACTAATTTATTATTGCCTCTAGGGCATATTTCCAACAACAACTGCTAGGTAATCCTTATGCAGGAGATGGAACCGAACATCTTGATATGCACTTGATATATGTAGAACAAATTTGTGGATTGTTCAAGCTTGCAGGTTTACCCGGAGATGAAGTTATGAAAAAGGTTTTCCCTTTATCTTTGAAGGTAAAATCATTGGCATGGTACATGCTATGCGATGATATTGGATCTTGGAATTGGAATCATTTGAAATTGGAGTTCCATCAAAAAAATATCCTATGCATCTAGTTCATCGTGATTGGAATTATATATATAATGTTTGGGCTCATGAAGGAGAAAGTATCGCTCTAGCTTGGGGGAGGCTTAGGTCAATGTTATATTCATGCCCCAATCATGAGCTCTCAAGAGAAATTATTATCCAGAACTTTTATGATTGGCTTTCTCGTAATGATCAAACCATGCTTGATACCTCTTGTGCTGGTTATTTTATGAAGAAGACTAGTGAATTCCGGTGGGATCTTTTGGAAACAATTAAACACAACTCTGAAGATTGGGAACTCGATGAAGATAAAGAGTCAGGTATTAAACTTAAGTATGATTGTGTTAAATCTTTTATGGATATCGATGCTTTTCAAAAGTTTAGCACTAAATATGGACTTGACTCTGAGATAGTAGCCTCCTTTTGTGAATCATTTGCTACTCATGTTGATCTCCCTAAAGATAAATGGTTTAAATATCACCCACCTATTAAAGAAGAAATGAAAGAACCGGTACCAGTTAAAGAAGAAACTATACTTTACAATGTTGATTCAGCCGTTCCTTTCTGCTTATATTGAGAAACCACCTTTCCCTGTCAGGGTAAGGGAACATGCTAAAGTTTGAACTGTGATCAACAAAAGATATATTAGAACACCTAAACCTGATGAACAAATTAAAGTAGAACATAGTATTGCTATGGTTAAGGATATCTTGGAAGAAAATGTAGATGGGCATGTTATTTACTTCTGTGAAGAAGCTGCTGGAATTGCCAAACCTGATAAAAAGGATAAACATAGACCTGTTATTGGCATGCTCGTCATCTCAGTTAAAATAGGAGATCACTGTTATCATGGTTTATGTGACATAGGTTCTAGTGTGAGTGATATTCCTTACACCTTATATCAAGAAATTATGAATGACATAGCACCCGCAGAGATAGAAGACATAGATGTTACTATTAAACTTGCTAATAGAGACACTATATCACCAATTGGGATTGTTAGATATGTTGAAGTTTTGTGTGGGAAAATAAAATACCCTACTAATTTTCTTGTTCTTGGTTCCCCACAAGATGACTTTTGTCCCATTATCTTTGGTAGACCTTTCCTGAACATCGTTAATGCTAGAATAGATTGTGAGAAACAAACTGTCGGTGTTAGTTTTGGTGATGAGTCTCATGAGTTTAATTTTTCCAAGTTTAGTAGAAAGCTTCATGAAAAAGAATTGCCTAGTAAGGATGGATTAATTGGTCTTGCTTCTATTGCTGTACCACCTAATGATCTTTTAGAACAATATTTGCTAGACCATGAAAATGATTTACTTATGCATGAAAGAAATGAAATAGATAAGATTTTCTTTGAACAACGTCCTCTGCTTAAACACAATTTGCCTATTGAAACTCTAGGAGGTCCTCCTCCACCTAAAGGTGATCCTGTGTTTGAATTAAAACAATTGCCAGATACTTTGAAATATGCTTATCTTGATGAAAAGAAGATATATCCTGTTATTATCAGTGCTAACCTTTCAGAACATGAAGAAGAAAGATTATTCAAAGTTGTAAGGAAGCATTAGTCCCACTCTATGTCATTTCTTTCATGCATAAGTAAATCATTTTCAAAGTTGAAAAGAAGATATACTCTTGATGATTTAAAGGGCATTAGTCCCACTCTATGTCAGCACAAAATTAATATGGAACCTGGTGTTAAACCTGTTGTTGATCACCAATGTCGGTTAAATCCGAAGATGAAAGAAGTGGTAAGAATGGTAATATTAAAACTTCTAGAAGCAGGTATAATCTATCCTATAGCTGATAGTAGATGGGTGAGTCATGTTCGTTGTGTCCCTAAGAAAGGATGTATAACTGTTGTTCTTAATGATAAGAATGAACTTTTTCCACAAAGAATTGTTACAGGCTATAGAATGGTAATTGATTTTAGAAAATTAAACAAAGCAACTAGAAAAGATCATTACCCTCTGCCTTTTATTGATCAAATGCTTGAAAGATTGTCTAAGCACACACATTTTTACTTCCTTGATGGATATTCTGGTTTTTCACAAATACCCGTTTCTCAACCTGATCAAGAAAAGACCACTTTTACTTGTCCCTTTGGAACCTATGCTTATAGACGTATGCCTTTCGGTTTATGTATTGCACCTGCTACTTTTCAAAGATGTATGACAGCTATATTCTCTGACTTTTTTCAAAAGATTGTTGAGGTTTTCATGGATGACTTCTCTGTTTATGGGAAGTCTTTTCATGATTGTTTAAGCAATCTTGATTGAGTTCTGCAGAGATGTGAACAAACAAATCTTGTCTTGAATTGGGAGAAGTGCCACTTTATGGTTAATGAAGGCATTGTCTTGGGTCATAAAATTTCTGAAAGAGGTATTGAAGTGGACAAAGCTAAGGTTGATGTAATTGAGAAAATGCCATGCCCTAAAGATATAAAAGGTATTCGTAGTTACTTAGGCCATGCTTGTTTCTATAGGAGATTTATCAAAGACTTTTATAAAATTTCTAGGCCTCTTACGAATCTTTTGAAAAAGGATATTCCTTTTGTTTTTTATCATGATTGTTTAGAAACCTTTGAAACACTCAAGAAAGCCTTAACTTCTACACCTATTGTTCAACCACCTGATTGGAACTTGCCTTTTGAAATTATGTGTGATGCTAGTGAATATGTTGTTGGTGTTGTTCTAGGACAAAGAGTTGATAAGAAACTGAATGTTATTCATTATGCTAGTAAAACTCTAGACAGTGCTCAACGAAATTATGCTACTACTGAAAAATAATTCTTAGCAGTGGTGTTTGCTTGCAATAAATTTAGACCTTATATTGTTGATTCCAAAGTAATTGTTCACACCAATCATGCTGCTATTAAATATCTTATGGAAAAGAAAGATGCTAAACCTAGACTTATTCGATGGGTTCTCTTGTTACAAGAATTTGATTTACATATCATTGATAGAAAAGGAGCTGAGAACCCCGTAGCTGATAATTTATCTAGGCTTGAAAATTTGACTAATGACCCACTACCTATTGATGATAATTTTCCTGATGAGCAGTTAGCTGCAATAAATGTTGCTCATAATACTCCTTGGTATGCTGATTATGCTAATTACATTGTTGCTAAATATTTACCACCTAGCTTTACATACCAACAAAAGAAAAAATCTTCTATGATTTAAGACATTACTTTTGGGATGACCCACATCTTTATAAAGGAGTAGATGGTATTATTAGACGTTGTGTACCTGAGCATGAACATGGACAAATCCTACGAAAATGTCACTCTGAAGCTTATGGAGGACATCATGCCGGAGATAGAACTGCTCACAAGGTATTGCAATCTAGATTTTATTGGCCTACTCTCTTCAAGGACGCCCGTAAGTTCGTCTTATCTTGTGATGAATGTCAAAGAATAGGTAATATAGGTAAGTGTCAAGAAATGCCTATGAACTATTCACTTGTTGTTGAACCATTTGATGTTTGGGGATTTGATTACATGGGACCTTTTCCTTCCTCTAATGGATATACACATATTTTTGTTGATGTTGGTTATGTTACTAAATGGGTAGAATCTATTCCAACCAATAGTGTTGATCACAACACCTCTATTAAAATGCTTAAGGAAGTTATTTGCCCAAGGTTTGGAGTCCCTAGATATTTAATGACTGATGGTGGTTCACACTTTATTCATGGTGCTTTCAGTAAAATGCTTGCCAAGTATGATGTTAACCATAGAATTGCATCACCTTATCATCATCAGTCTAGTGGTCAAGTTGAACTTAGGAATAGAGAAATAAAATTAATTTTGCAAAAGACTGTCAATAGGTCCAGGAAGAATTGGTCTAAGAAATTAGATGATGCACTTTGGGCTTATAGAACAACATATAAAAATCCTATGGGTATGTCTCCTTATGAAATGGTTTATGGAAAAGCTTGTCATTTGCCTCTTGAGTTAGAACATAAAGCATATTGGGCCATCAAAGAGATCAACTATGATTTTAAACTTGTTGGTGAAAAGAGGTTATTTGATATTAGTTCTTTAGATGAATGGAGAACCCAAGCTTATGAAAATGCAAAATTATTCAAAGAAAAAGTTAAAAGATGGCATGACAAAAGAATCCAAAAGCGTGAGTTTAAATTCGGAGAATATGTTCTTTTGTACAACTCTCATTTCAAATTCTTTGCGGGAAAAATCCTCTCAAAATGGGAAGGCCCCTACGTTATCGAGGAGGTTTATCGGTCTGGAGCCATCAAAATAAATAATGCCGAAGGTACTAACCTAAAGGTTGTCAATGGGCAATGAATAAAACATTATATCTCACGTACGCCCATTAATGTTGAAAGTAATATTATCCAAACTTTGACACCGGAAAAACACATAAAAGATTCCTTCCGGAACACTCCAGAATCGTGAAAATAAGGAGGTATGTGATACGGTGAGTAAATGGAATCCGAAAAATCAGCAAAAATATTTTTTTTGTCAGTTTTGGAATATTTAGAAAAAATAGGAACATAAGAAACTTCCAGGAAGCGTACCCTGGTGGGCACAAGACACCAGGGTGCACTAGGCTTGCCTGGCGCACCCAGGTGGGTTGCGCCCACCTGAGACACCTTCCGGACTCCGTTTTTCTATAGATTGCTTGTCCCACAAGATAAAAAAAATCTATATATACTTCCCGAACCTATTAACCACCGTATCGCAGAGAAATCTTATGTTCTCTTTTCTTGCTGTTTTTGGTCAGATCTGTCGAGCCAGGAATCATGTCTTCCTCACCCTCCAACAACGGAGAAGAAGATGCAGAGGTATTTCGGGAGGATCTAAGGAGAGAGGAAGTTGGATAAGTTGCTATGGAGGAAGAGGAGGAAAATCCTTTTGGGGTTCACTCTCCGGCTTCCGAAAGAGGGACATTGGCTAGCATCTCCATTCATCTGAATCCTCGTCAAGCTATGATAACGTCAAATAATCAAGAGAGCCTCGAAGTGCAAGAAGAAACCCCACCAAGAAGGCCTTTACATAGGTTACATCATAACATTTTTTGCAATTTGATTCATAACTATGGGTTCGAGAATACTCCTCGTAGGCACATACCGTCCAGTTGGGACATATCTCGCCCAAGAGAAAACAGTGCAGGAATAAACCCTTGGGGCCCGGAAAATAAACACATAATGGTATAAGTGAAGAAAAATGGTGAGCTAATTCATCAAGCCCATCGGGAGATCCAAGGCTTGAAGGATCTGGTCATGGTTATATTGGAAACTACCACTTCATCACCACCACCTTCTTCTTCATCACTGAAAGAGAATTGAGTATCGGGTATGGGCACTCCCCTTGGCTTCCGCCAAGCTTGGGGGAGGTGCCCCGGTATCATATCATCCCACTATCATTTTGCCTTTACTTATTTTAGTTCGATTTTTTGCTTTAGATGAATAAAAGTTTAGTTTGATCTTTTCTTCTTTGAGAGTTTGCTTAGTGATCTATCCTTGTAATCGTGTGCAAGATATATAATAAAGTTTAGTTTGAGTTTTTGCTTTCTTTACTTTCATGTAGCAAATAAAAGAAAAGGAGAAAGAAAATAAATCAAAAAGATCATATACTAATCTTATGGTAGGTGATGACACCACATAAGGAAAAGTATAAGTAGAAAATTTTATTAGAGATTGATAAACATAGCATTAGTCAATGATGCAACTCATGAAAGAATTAATAATGGAAGAGAAGATTCACATATAAATATACTATCCTAGAAACCTTTTGTGATTGTGAGCCCTCGTCAAAATATTATATGCCAAAATTGTTGACGTTGGACAAGGAAGACAACTTAATGGTTTGTGTTTGTCTATATTCACATAGAAGTCATATTGTCATAGATCCTTTAACATGTGGTTCTTGCCCCTATCTTTGCTAGCTAAAAATTTCGCACTAAGTAGAGATACTACTTATGCATACAAAAAACCTTAAACCCAAATCTTATTTTCAAGTGTCCACCATACCTACCTAGGGTTGAGCAAGATCCCTCAAGTAAGTTGTCATCGGTGCAAAAAGGCAATAAAAATTACTTCTAAAAGTGTGAGATCATTTAGTGTAAGAGAAAATTTAGCGTTGCACGAACTTGTGATGGTGAAGAATAAAAGCGACAGACTGCATAATAAAGGTTGCTATCACAAGGGGCAATGCAACATGATGTTCTTTTGCACTAAGGGGTTGAGTATACAAATAAATAAGCACATGGCAACCTCTGCTTCCCTCCGTAAAGGGCCTATCTTTTACTTTCATGCAAAGAGTCAAAGTTTTCCTTCTATTCCTTTTTATTTTTCTCCTTTGGCAAGCATCATGTGATGAGGAAAGATATAGGCACATATGTCCAGTTGAATATAGATAGCATGAGTTATTATTGCTGACATCACCCTTGAGGTGAATACGTTGGGAGGCGAAACTATAAGCCCCTATCTTTCTATGTGTCCGGTTGAAACATTTTGCTCATGTGTACGCGGTGAGTGTTAGCAATCATAGAAGACTATATGATGGTTGAGTATGTGGACTTGCCTAAAGGCTTCGATACGTGACCCTTCCTGAAAATATGATGAATTGTAGTTGCAAAGTTGACTGAGAACATAGTTTGTTGGTTTTTAATAGAGTTTTTGCTTTATACTTCAATAGTGTGATGAATTGTCACTTATTCGTGAGAAGTATATGACAAAAGTTCTATGATAAGAGTCTTATGTTTAAGTTTGTTGCTGTTATAATAATCTACATGATGCTTCTATGTTCGTATTTTGTTTTTATCGACACCTCTCTCTCTCTAAGCATGTGGACATGTTTTTCGATTTCGGTTTTCGCTTGAGGACAAGCGAGGTCTAAGCTTGGGGGAGTTGATACGTCCATTTTGCATCATATTTTCTTACTGTTATTTATGATGTTTTTATCCATAATAATGCTTTTTGGATTAGTTCTAATGCCTTTTCTCTCATAATATGCTATGTATACACAAAGAGGGAGAATTCCGGTAGCCGGAAATCTTGACCTAGAAAAGCTACGTCAGGCCACCTATTCTGCACAACTCCAAACAAGCTGAAACTTCATGGAGATTTTTTATCAAATATATGATGAATATTGGAGAAAATAACTAACAGAGGGGGCCCACCAGGTGAGCACAACCCACCTGGGCGCGCCAGGAAGCCCAGGCGTGCCCTGGTGGGTTGTTCTCACCCAGGCCCACCTTCGGTGCCCATATTCTGGTATATAGGTCGTTTTGACCTAGAAAAAATAAGGGGAGGACTTTCTGGATGGAGCGCCGCCGTCTCGGGGCGGAACTTGGGCAGGAGCACTTTTGCCCTCCAGCGGAGCGATTCCGTCGGGGGAACTTCCCTCCCGGAGGGGGAAATCATCGTCATCATCATCACCAACAACTCTCCCATCTTGGGGAGGGCAATCTCCATCAACATATTCAACAGCACCATCTCATCTCAAACCCTAATTCATCTCTTGTGTCCAATCTTGTTACCGGAACTATAGATTGGTGCTTGTGGGTGACTAGTGTGTTGATTACATCTTGTAGTTGATTACTATATGGTTTATTTGGTGGAATATTGTATGTTCAGATCCAATATGCTATTTAATACCCCTCTAATCTTGAGCATGATTATCATTTGTGAGTAGTTACTTTTGTTCTTGAGGTCACGGGAGAAATCATGTTGCAAGTAATCATGTGAACTTGATATGTGTTCAATATGTTTATAGTATGTATGTTGTGATTCCCTTAGTGGTGTCATGTGAATGCCGACTACATGACACTTCACCATATTTGGGCCTAAGGGAGTTAATTGTGGAGTAGCAATTAGATGATGGGTTGCAAGAGTGACAGAAGCTTAAACCCCAGTTTATGCGCTATTCCGTAAGGGACCCACTGGATCCAAAAGTTTAGTGCTATGGTTAGAATTTATTCTTAATACTTTTCTCATAGTTGTGGATCCTTGCAGGAGGGTTAATCATAAGTAGGAGGTTAACAACACCTAAGCACCGTTCCACTCACATATCAAATTATCAAGGTACTGAACACAAATCAAACCAACATGGTGAAAGTGACTAGATGAAATTCCCGTGTACCCTCAAGAACGCTTTGTTTATCATAAGAGACCGTTTTGGCCTATACTTTGCCTCAAAAGGATTGGGCTATCTTGCTGAACTTTTGTTACTACTATCGTTACTTGCTCTTTACAAATTATCTTGTTATCAAACTACTCTGATACTTACAATTTCAGGACTTGCAGCATTACCTTGCTGAAAACCACTTGTCATTTCCTTCTACTCCTCGTTGGGTTCGACACTCTTACTTATCAAAAAGAGCTACAAATGATCCCCTATACTTGTGGGTCATCACACGACGGCGTGGTGACGGTGATGGTGATGCTATCTCCGCAGGGCTTCGCCTAAGCACTACGAAAAAATGACCGAGGGACAAAATGTGGGGAGGGGTGCCGCACACGGCAAGACAATGTTATGTCCCTTGTGTGGCGCCCCCTCCCACATATATATAGGTGGGGAGAGGGGAGGCAGCCAGGTGCACCACAAAGGTGGTCGGCCAGTCCTAGGGCTCCTGCCCTGGCCCGCGTCCCCCTGCCATCATTCCCCTAAGGGGGAAGGAAAGAGGAGGAGAGGGAAGGAAGGAGGAGGCCTACTCCCTTCTTTCCTTCTCTCCCCTAGGGCCGGCTGCCATAGAGGGGTGCACCAGCTCCTTGTGGGCTAGTGTGATCCCTTCTCTTGGTCCATATGGCCCACAGACCTCCCGGGGCTTACCAGAACCCCTTCTGGTGACCCGATGACTATCCGGTACGCCCCAAAACTCTTCCAGTGTCCAAATAGTATCACATATATATCAATCTTTACATCCGAACCATTCTGGAGCTCCTCGTCATGTCCGTGATCTCATCCGGGACTCTGAACAACAATCGGTCACCAAATCACATAACTCATATAACACTATATTGTCAATGAACATTAAGCGTGCAGACCCTACGAGTTCGAGAACTATGTAGACATGACCAATACACCTCTCCTGTCAATAACCAAAAGCGGAACCTGGATGCCCATATTGGCTCCTACATATTCTACGAAGATCTTTATCGGTCGAACCGTTATGACCACATACGTAATTCCCTTTGTCCATCGATATGTTACTTGCCCGAGATTCGATCGTCGGTATCTTCATACCTAGTTCAATCTCGTTACCTACAAGTCTCTTAAATCGTTCTGTAATACATCATCTCATAACTAACTCCTTAGTCACTTTGCTTGCAAGGCTTCTTATGATGTGTATTACCGAGAGGGCCCGGAGATACCTCTCCGATACTCGGAGTGACAAATCCTAATCTCGATCTATGCCAACTCAACAAACACCTTCGGAGATACCTATAGAGCATCTTTATGATCACCCAGTTACGTCGTGACGTTTGAGAGCACACTAGGTATTCCTCCGGTATCCGGGAGTTGCATAATCTCATAGTCGAAGGAATATGTATTTAACATTAAGAAAGCAATAGCAATAAACTGAACGATCAAATGCTAAGCTAACAGATGGGTCTTGTCCATCACATCATTCTCCTAATGATGTGATCCCGTTATCAAATGACAACTCATGTCTATGGTTAGGAAACTTTAACCATCTTTGATCAACGAGCTAGTCTAGTAGAGGCTCACTAGGGACATGGTATTTGTTTATGTATCCACACATGTATTTAAGTTTTCGGTCAATACAATTCTAGCAATAATAAACCTTTATCATGATTTAGGAAATATAATAATAACCATTTTATTATTGCCTCTAGGGCATATTTCCATCAAGAGGGGGTAGATTTTCGGGCGGGGTCCAGAATGTCCAGTGCTTGTAGGTGTTCAGTGTCTGGGCTGCTACTCTGGTTGAGGCCTCCAAGGGTCGGATCTCCGGGTCCTGTAGCATCTTGACGGTTCTCCTTGTTGAGTCTCGACGTCCTTGCACTTGTGGACTTGTCCATCATCACGAGCATTCTCCGAGAGGGTCTTCTTGGTACCTAAGCACACATAGCATTCCGGATTGAGGTAGTCGCCATATCTCATGTGGGTCGTACTGAATGTCACTAAGGAGATATGGCACCTCTGTCTCGAGAGGTCTTGCACGTGCTTATGTCATCGGTCCACTTGGCACTTGGGGAAACATAGGTAGGTCCATGGGGATGACTGTAGGATGCTCCGCATCATCCCCCCCCCCCCCTGGGAAAGATCCGACCTCGGATCGAAAGCCTCATGACCATGGAAGGGAGATAGATCCTTCACGTTGTAGTTTTCATGCGGAATGTCGATCTTGTAGTCATTGTTGTTGTAGTGTGCGAGCACCTTGAAGGGTCTGTCGGCGTGTGGTAGTATCTTGGACTTGCTCTCATTGGGGAACCGGTCCTTGTGAAGGTGTAACCACACAAGATCTCCAATGTTGAATATCATGGGTTGCTTGTTGACGTTGATCTTGGTCGTGAGTCATTGTACTTATCGCTCTATTGTTAGCCTTGTATCTTCATTCACCTTCTTGAGATAGCTCGCTCATGCACTCGCGTCCATGTTGTTGCGCTCTTGTAGAGGTAGCAGTGAATGTCCAATGCAGACAAATGATTGAATCTATAGACGACCTCGAAGGACTTGCCAGAAGTAGAATGTCTTGCGTGATTGTAGGCGTACTCGGTGGTGAGTAAACATTCCTCCCACTCCTTGATGTTCTTCTTGATCAACACGCATAGGAGAGTAGATAGCGTCTGATTGGTGACCTCCATTTGGCCATCGGTTTGCGGATGAGAAGAGTAGCTTGATTCTGAGCTTGGCGCATAGGGTCTTCCAAAAGTAGCTTAGGAACTTGATGTCGTGGTTCGACAGAGTAGTCTTTGGCACTCCATGTGACGCAAGATTTCCCTACAAAATAGATTTGCAACATGTGAATCATTGTCCATCTTGTTACATGGAATAAAGTGTGCCATCTTAGAGAAACGGTCCACAACAACCAATACCGAATCTTTCCATTTTGATTTCTAGGCAAACCAAGCAAAAAGTCCATACTAATATCTTCCCATGGGTGATATGGAATAGGAAGTGGCATATAGAGACCATGGGATTGAGCTTTAGACTTAGCTTTGCGACATGTAGAGCAAAAGTTGGTGTAGCGTGAGATGTCACAAAACATCTTGGGCCAAAAGTAGTTATTGGAGAGCATACCGAATGTCTTGTCACGTCCAAAGTGTCCCATAAGTCCTCCGCCTGAGCCTCTTGAAAAAGCAACAAATGAAGAGAAGACTCGGGGATACAAAGCTTGTTAGCTCGCCTTAGATAATCGCCCTTGATATAATATCGCTCCCAGGTGTTATGCGTTAGACATTTTGCATAAGGAATGGCAAGTGAAACATCATGCACATACAAGTCTTTTATGTGCTCAAATCCTATGACATTCAATTAATCAAATCCTATGACATTAAATTCAAGTTGAGTTACAAGCATGCATTTGCGGGAAAGAGTGTCTGCCACAATATTTTCCTTACCTTTGATGCACTTGATCACATAAGGAAATGACTCAATGAACTCACTCCATTTGGCATGGCGCTTGTTCAATTTTGTTTGACCTTTTATGTATTTAAGCGTCTCATGATCCGTATGGATGGAAAATTTATGAGGACGGAGAAAATTCCCACACATGCAAGAATCTCACTAAAAAATATAACTCTTTGTCATAAATGAGATAATTAAATTGTGCTTCAAAAAGTTCCTCGCTAAAGTATGCAATTGGGAGATTGTCTTGCATTAACACACCTGCTATGCCATTAACACTAGAGTCGCAATGCACTTCAAAAGTTTTATCAAGGTTGGGTAATGTAAGCAATGGAGCATGTCATGTGTAAGAAAATTATTAAGCTCATGAAATGCAGTATCTTGGGAAGGTCCCCAAACAAAGGATGCACTCTTCTTACTCAATGCGTGCAATGGTGATGCAATAGTGCTAAAGTCCTTAACGAATCTACGATAGAAACCGGCTAGGCCAAGGAAGCTACAGACTTGTTGCAAATTGGTTGGTTGTGGCCAAGTTTTAATAGCATCAATTTTAGACTCACCAACTTGAACACCCTTAGAGGAAACACAAAATCCCAAAAAAACAAGCTTGTCAACACCAAAAGTGCATTTTTCCATATTCGCATAAAGACGCTCGTTTCTAAGAACTTGCAATACGTCCCTAAGATGTATGACATGATCTTCAAGACATTTACTAAACAAAAGTATATCATCAAAGTATACCAGAACACATATGCCATGTATTTGCGAAGAACATAATGCATCACACACGTAAAAGTGCTAGGTGCTTCGAATAAGCCCATAAGCACGACTGACTATTCATATAAGCCAATTTTGGTTTTGAAAGCCATTTTTCATTCATCACCCTCTTGAATGTGAATTTGATAGTAGCCACTTTTAAGATTAATTTTGGAACAAATGGTGGCTCCACTAAGTTCATCTAGCATATCATCAAGGCATGGAATGGGATGTCTATAACGAACGGTGATAGCATTTAAGGGACGATGATCATAACACATGCAATAACTACCACCTTTCTTAGGCACAAAAATAACCGGAATGGCACATGGACTTAAGCTCTCACATACATACCCATTGTCCATGAGAGTTGGACTTGTCGTCGAATCTCTTTTGTCTTGTCGGGATTGATGCAGTATGGTGCCTTGTTCGGTAAAGGTGCGTCACGAATGAGGTCGATGCGGTGTTTGATTTTGCGAAGTGGAGGAAGTCCGGGAGGTAGCTCATCAGGAAATGTCAAGCTATACAGGTTTGGTATAGTCGGGTTTAATATCCCTAGTCGTTCCCTGTCGCACGTTTGTGCCTCCGTGTTGTTTACCAGGATATCCCTGACAAGCATCGAGATGGTGGCAAAGCTGGAGCTACCGACAACACCACTACCACTACCACAACCATACTTACTACGCTTGGGTCAAGATAAAGTCACAATCATACATCAGAACAAGGTACCTTTTTTGTTTTAAAAAATTCTTTTACGAGGTTTTAATGGTTTCATGTCACTTGTTGTTGGGCAAGCCATGGTACAAAGAGCATGATGTTGCGTATGATTGCCACACACAGAGATATACCATAAAGAAGGGTATGAAGTACAGCCTCATGCCCATGGGTGTGGAGCCTTTTATTGCTTGGAGGAAAAAATATCTTGAGAAGATAAAAGAGCACAAAGAAGCAGAAAAGAAGATGGTCAAAATTGCTGAAATTTCTGCGGTCATCGTTCAATCAAGAGTGGAAAATATTGCTGAAGAGATTGACTTGAAATCGAGGATGATTCCACTTCAAGGGGGGAGGATGATAAGGCCACTATTAGCGCTAGTGTTGTTATTGAAACTATTGTCCTTGTTCAGTCAATAGAAGATGTTACTTAAGATATCGACTTAAAACCGATGACGGTTTCACTTGAGGAGGGGTGGGGGAGGGGGGGGTAATACGCCCATGGCTACCCCTAGTACTAGCATTGTTTGTGTCAATTTATTAGTTTCACTAAGGTTTAAAATTGGAGAAGTCTACATGCCAAAATTCATAGGTTTCATATTGACGGGGGCATTAATTGAACTGAAACTAATCGGACAAGGCCATGCAAATCCGAGTACATGCATGAATGTGTCATTTCTTTTTCGTGCCACGGGACCAACTTGAGGGGCTAGACTCAGTTCAGAGAGATACAAGAAAGGAAGCACCCATGTTAGCGAAATGCCTTTCTACACTCAGGAGCAAATGCTCCTTGCTCCTGGTGTGAACAGTAAAATAAAAAAATAGAAAAAAGTTTAAAATTTTCTGTTTTTTTGTGACATACTTTCACAAATATTTGTTGTGCATGTAAAAATTCATCGCGAAATCATATTGGTGGAAGGCGTGCAAAAAGAAAATAAAATCAGAGCTCCAAAATGCTTTTGTAAGTAACATTTTCAGATCATCGATTTTGTTTTTTTTTTATCACGCCTTCCATCAATGTGAT
The DNA here is from genome assembly GCA_034509565.1 of Triticum monococcum. NCBI lineage: Eukaryota > Viridiplantae > Streptophyta > Magnoliopsida > Poales > Poaceae > Triticum > Triticum monococcum. Next base: position 453,445,718 of record CM067847.1, read on the forward strand.
TCTGTGATGAAATTTTGCATGCACAACAAACATTTGTGAAGGTATGCCACAAAAAATGTTCAGCATTTTTTGTCTTATTTTTGAATTTATTTGATTTTACTGTTCACATCAGAAGCAAATGCTCTGGGTGTAGAAACTCCACGTCCGCATGTTAGTTCCTACTTAAGTAGAGATAAGCAAGAAACACGGGCCTAAATATGAAGGATTTGCTGGCTGCTTGTACAATGTTATTTTTTTATAACAAGCACGATGCGTTTTCTAGGGTAGACATTCATATCGAGTTTTGATGGAAGGTGTCTAAAAATCCCTAAATTTTAGAGAAATCTTTAAAAATCTTAGCATAGCGATTTCTGCGTTGAAATCGTCTTGCGCTTGAGTTGTGGTCGTCTAGATTGGTTTTCTCGTGCTGAGCTGCAAGGTTCAAACCCTCTACTTCATATACAATGTGTGTGCAAGTGAGAGGTTATTGCAGCTGAAGGTGAAGTGCCGTGAAAGATCGAGCCAACAAACAACTTGCCATCTAATTGAGTCTCATCACGTTTTGCTGTTTGATGAACTTCCACCCTGCAGGCGTTTATCTGTTAGACTAAACCGTGACACCTTATTTATGTAGAGACATTCAGTATCGTAATGGATGTAAACACTTCATTGTAAGTTCGCCATGTGCAGCAAAACACTGATCATGAGATCGTTCTTGCATATATAACTGGAGGCTTCGATTGTCTAAATCGTGTTGCCACAGAGCTGGTATATCAGAGTCATTCTGACTATACAAAGCCTTAGTTAGCCTGCACGTACTTAGGATAAAACTCTATTATAGAAGTCATTTACCTGCTATATGCAAAATAAAACTTCTCTTACCCCTCACCCCTTTTCTAGTATTCAATTTTTTTCAGTTACTTATACAAATGATTTATATTCTTTGTCTCACTTCGATAGAGAAATAGTTGTGACAGGATCACTCAGCTCATAATAACAAATTAGCAAAAATTTAAGGTACATGATGAAAAAGGTACAAAGAGGCTTTCGCCCCGCTTTATATATAAAGCAACGACCATCCACAACTCAGATACAAACGCACACCACTACAACCCACGCACACACCCAAGGCAAGATACATAGGCGCTGAGGGCAGCAACACCACCCCTGGTACTACAAGAGCAACCGGAGTACTCAACCATGAACACACCACCGCGAAGAGATGAAGCCGCATATGATGAACCGTGTGCTCCAAGGCGGCGCCTTCAGGAAGGTTATGATACCAGAGCGCCGCCGCCGCCCGACCCAAGGATCAGAGTTTCCTCTGGAGCAACACAACGGGCAATGAGAGCCGCAACGACGCCTTCAAGAAGGAACAAGTTTCGCCGCCGTCGGTCCGTCCGAGGATAGATCAGGTTTTCACCCCAACCAACACTCATCACCACCGAACGCCACACGGCGGTGATCACCTGCCCACAGGGCCATGGCCACCGGGCAGCACCAAGCCACGGGCTCTGCCTAGGAGCACCGCGGAAACACCACCAGGGTCGCCGCCACGGCATCCAAGACCTCGACACCACCTTACTCGAGACTCACCGCTACCCCAACCAAAGGTACGAACGGAAAGGACCGGGCCATCACACCCCTGGCCTGCCCCCAACACCGAAACCCAATGGGCCGGCCAAAACTGGCCTCCCTCGACCCGTCCTGCGGAGGGCACGAGACGAGCACGATCCTACCACTGGGCGCGAGACGAAAAAGTGTTTCCCCCCGCTTTATATATTATAAAGCAATCACCACCGCAATACATCCGAGCAAACAACAAAAAGGAAACAAAGGAAAAAGGGCAAATATACATGATGCTACAGAACGGCTAACGGGATCCAAGGGCACCAAGCCAAGGCTTGAGCATCGAAGCCCTCAGCGAGCTCCACACCCTGCCATTGATAAGGTGAAGCCAAGGAGACTACTCGCCGCCAGGGGGCAACTGTGTTGTCACCTTCCATGAACCACCACTGCAAAGCTGTCATCCACCTCCGCCACCAAAGAGGCCCCCCTGCCCTCTCATCCTGGACCGTAGGACGTCTTGCCGTCGGTAGGCAGAGCTCCTTACCCCCGAGCACGCATAGCCGGCCTAGACGGTGGCCGAGAAGGGTGACAAGACGGCGACCCCACCAAGCAGAGCAATTCCTCCATCAACACATCATCTCCGGCAAAGAGCGTGGTGCCTACTGCAAGACGTCGAACGAGGACACACTAAAGATAATCGACGACCCAGTCACTTAGAAGCTCACACCACCACCTGCACTGACCCAAGGCGGCTTCTTCAAGAAGAAAACGGCGCCGGAACGTCGCCGCCGCCCAATCCAGGAGATTTTGGGCTTTCACCCGGGTCACGGAGGTGGAGGGGGAAGGAAAGGATCACGACGCTGCCTTCAGGAAGGGTAGCAATGCCTAGAGCATTGCCGACATCGTGGCCGCCGACGCCGGCCAGTAGCTTCCCCTGATCTAGAGCCCACGACCCATCGCCCCTAGCAGGGCGAGGTGTACCTGGAGCAGAGGAGGATGTCGTCTTGAGCTCGATGCACGGGGCCAGCTAGGCTACCCCAGCCTCAATCCCCACGTTCGCCGCCACCTTGCTGCCTGAGCAGCCAAGGAGGGCGCCCTATAGCATATCCGCTAGCCACCCGCTGCCGGAAGGGAGGCGCGCTCACCGGAAGAGGTCGCCGCCTCAGATCCGCGCCCACCACACGCGGCCCACGCGCCCGCCTCCACACGCTGGCGGAGAGGGGAGGAGCCCCCATGCGGCACGCGAGCCACCGCACCCGCCAGATCCACCACACCGCCCCACAGCTACCGCACGCCACCTCGGTCGGGCCTCCGCCGGATCTCGCCGCCCCGGCGCCGCCAGACCAAGCAAAGGGGAGAGAAGGCCCCGCCGTCGCCAGCGCCACACAGGCTTAGCCCGGCGACGACTACCGGCAACGGCTAGGGTTGAGCCCTGGGTCGCCGTGGGGGCGACACGGGAGAGGGAGAGGGAGGATTTAAGGTAGTACATCAAAAGCCACCTTTGAAGCATTCACCTTTGTTCTTTATTCCCTTAAGGAGAAGCAGATATTGAAAAGCAACTGATATTAATATACATCATACTAGAATCTTGTGAATGATATTTTCTTCAATAACAAAAAAATAGTGAATGGGTATCTCTATCTTGTTTGTTTCTTTCCAGCTTCGTTAAGCTTGGCAATCTTTTTGGATGCTCCAAGAAGCAATGGGAGCCTCCTTAAGTGTGGATGGATCAGCAAAATATTATTAATTGAATGTACTATGCGTGCCTAATATAAACATAGGAACATTAAGGTGTATGGTCTTCATTCAGAGGGAATTGTTGCTTTAGCCTTAAGTCGTGTATCATATTCCTTACAAAAATCATCTACCTGAGCACTGTACATTAAGAATTGCATAAACATACTTAAATTAAGTAGAACAATCTTTACAAACTTTGCCAATATATAAAACATAGTAGCTCACTGTACAATTTTTTCACCTTTTTTTTAGAAAATCTATATATAGAAGCAATTTGCTCAAAGTTGCACCTGGTGCAAATGTTAATTCCTCTCCATGCGTGTAACTTCTCAGGGCCCTGTATATAGTGCTCTAAAATTTGTGCTTTTAGCATTATTTTTCTTTTCATTGGAAAACTGCTTGTATTTAATGTTGAAAAACTACAAGCACATAATGAACTCACATATTTTTTGTGTGTATTATTGTCAGAAGTTCTTTTACTCGGATGCATATTTATTGTCAGAAGTTCTTTTACTCGAGAGCGCATGAGGCATTTTGGTGTTCTTATTTTCCGGGTCCAGCTTTGTTGCAAATATAATCAAAATCTTGCTCTCTTTTTTGCCACTAGAGCCTACTTGATTTTAACTAATTATACTTCTAATACAGAATGTCATAATATGACTAGTACTACTGCAATCCAATTGATGTGATAACAAGGAAAACTAATACGGATGCACTATTTATGTGGATTTAGGAAGTATTCTTCCTCGAAATAGGCTCTTGCCCGTTTTATAGATAAAGCAAACACCAAAGTACACTATCGAATGATACACGGTAATGAGGAAGCCCTCTTACAAAGCAGATCCTGGGATAATTGGACAACATAAACGCACAGGACTGCATTGCCGAGAAAAAACACAGGCAGGCCCGCTCCACGACAACGCCCTCTGGAGGCGTCAGTAGTACCTGCATTTAGGAGGTGATTAATTAACCTGCATATAGGAGGAGAGCATAAGGCTTTATTAGAAAGCAAATATTTTCTTATGCGAATTTCCTTTTGAAAGACAAAGATAGCTGCAAGGGCTATGGTTCTGTGTGTCTCTAGTTGGTGCAAATGATGGGATTAAGAAAGCTTCCTTTCTCTAAAAAAGGGACTGAAGGGCACATTCATATGTGCGACGAACCAACGAAAGGTCACTATTAGCGCAAGTAATAATTAATAAGAACACATTGTAAACATAGGTAACTATATGTTCAAAATAGTTAACCATCCTTTTCTGCTCCAATAATATTTTGTACTGAAAGTTCCAGGACATCTGTTATCACTAATCTCTGCCTCGCCTGCCGTGACATCAGTTTTAGGTCAAACCTAACTCCTGGTTTAGGATCATTGCCAAGACAATTGCATCCTTTTTTAGGTTAAGCCTCATTATTGAGCTCTTTGTCCCCACTCCCACCATAAACACATAAAACCTGTCAACTAATAAGCTCATATAGCTGATCAAACGGTGGACCCTGAAATATGACCAGAACCTATAGAACAGTTGTGATGGTGAGGGTAATGCTGCAAGATCAAACACATTGACAAGATTCTGCAATTAACAATTTTAGTAGTACTGGCACGGGCTCAGTGCCAATGTCCACTTGCAGGGCTACCTTGTACATATATGCTAATAGTAATTGAACAAAGATGCTTCAGACGAATGATAAGGTTATATGGTTGGATTAAGGGTCCTCCAACAACAATTATGGGAGCATGTGTTACGATGCATGTTCATGTTCGAGAGAAAAATATTATGGGACCTTTAACTAAATCATTCTAATTAATAGGCCTACGTGTCATTTTGGATCGTTGCGGCATCCTGAAGACGAAAAAGGGTTCGTGAACCCTCATTTTAAATGACATGCTTCTTGCTGCATTATTGAGCTTCCTTGATGGTGATGTGTATATACATTGGTGTCCAATAAAGGCCTCCATGTGTCACTGTACTTGAAGTTCATGGATACCACCATTACTTGTAGCTAACCTCTTGAGCTTACAAGTAAACGGAGCTTTTCGAGCAATTACTTATATACCATTGCTTGCAGATAACTTATTTCATGGCATACGTAAAGAAGCCTCCATCCTTTTCTTGCTGGGGCGGCTAAATAGAATATCAAACAGTCGTCATTGTAGGATAAGGTATAAATATTTTTCAGGAAGCATATGATCAGTTGCTGGAGCTGTCCATTTCTGTTCTTCTTAGTGAAGCAGAACAGTCTTGAGAGCAGCAATAACCTTTTCAAACCTGGATAAGATTTGAGAACCATACAGGTGCCCATTCTGAAATACAGTACATGACATCTGAAACACAGTGCATGCCTCTGCTATACAGACAGATACAGTCACAGGAGATGATACAGTTACTGCAGGATGGCTCACAAAGTTGTTCGGTTTCTCTTTTCTGTTGGAACCGCCAACTCCTCGCGGCAGCTCTCCTCTCCCTCGCACTCTGCTCGCTCACTGATGCCGTGGCTGGCTCACCGGAGAGAAGAAGGAGAAGTTCAGACAAATTCAGAAAACGGTGGACACAGAGGTTTTTCCGGCGCTCAAACGCCCCCTTGTTGCCTCGAGCACGAACTCGACCGTGTCAGCTGTTACAACGATCATCCCGTGGCTTTATATCCCCGAGCCAGCGCACTGGGCACGCACCCACGCCTCCACTCGTCCGTGATCTACTCCACGCCCTGCATGCTCTCGCCGCGCCCGCTACGCACGCGCGTGCGCCCGCGTCTCGCGCTGAGCATCAACCAGGCGACCCGATCACCCCACACTGATCGCCAACAGACACACACACTACCCCGGTGCACGGACACGCCCATGCACCCAACGCACGCACACACGCACGCCCTAGTCCTCGGACCCGACGCGCCCAGCAAGTCCAGCGCGCGCCCATACCCGCGCTCGACGTGCCCGGCTTCGTCGCTGTGGCTTATTAGCCCATCATTCACGCCTTAAGCCGCGGCTCAGAGCAGCCCGGCGTCCTCGACGTGGGCGTCCGCCATCAGCGCACGCCCCGCGACCGGCTCCTTCCGCAGCAGGGGGCACTCCCTCTTGAAATGTCCTCTGACGCCGCACTTGTAGCACTTCCCGCGACGGTTGTCCCCTCCGCCTGATGCTGTGCTGGCCGCGCTGTCGTCGTCCTCCTCTCCGCGTGCACCGCCCCGGCGCCGCTCGCGCGCCCGCCACTGTGCCGCGGTGAGCATGAGCTGCTCACCGTCCGCCCGCTCGCCGCCTGCCTATCCTCGCCGACACAGCCGCTCGTCGAACGCCTTCAGGCGCCCGAGCGCGTCCTCGAAGAGCAGCTCCGACAAGTTGCAGAACTGCTCCATCCCGGCGACCGCCGCGTACAGACGATCCGGGACGCAGTCCAGGAGCTTCCTCACCATTGCTGCGTCGTCGAGGGTCGCTCCCAGCCCGGTGTAGCGCGCCGCCATGCCGCTGATCTTCCTCGCGAACGCGTCCAGCGACTCGTCGCTCGCCATGCGCAGGAGCTCGAACTCCCCGCGCAACGTGCCCAGCCGCGCCGCCCGCACGCGATCAGCCCCGACGAACCGGGCCTTCAGGCTGCTCCATATCTCCGCCGCGGTCTTCTTTGCGGCCACCTGCAGCAGCAAATCATCGGCGATCGCCCGGAGCAGGTAAGCCCGCGCCGGCTTATCTTTCTTGGCGATCACCGCCGACGCGGCGTCCTCCGGCGGCACCACCGCCTCCCACAGCCCGGCGGCGTCCAGGTCGGCCTCCACCTTGATGGCCCAGGTGATGTAGTTCTCCCCCGTGAGCACCGGCGCTGCATGCGCCACCGTGTTGCCCGATCCGCCGGCGTACGGCACGACGGACATCGCCGGCGAGCTCCCTCCTCCACGTGGCTCTGATACCAAATGTTGAAATCGCCAACTCCTCGCGGCAGCTCTCCTCTCCCTCGCACTCTGCTCGCTCACTGATGCCGTGGCTGGCTCACCGGAGAGAAGAAGGAGAAGTTCAGACAAATTCAGAAAAACGGTGGACACAAAGGTTTTTCCGGCGCTCAAACGCCCCCTTGTTGCCTCGAGCACGAACTCGACCGTGTCAGCTGTTACAACGATCACCCCGTGGCTTTATATCCCCGAGCCAGCGCACTGGGCACGCACCCACGCCTCCGCTCGCCCGCGATCTACTCCACGCCCTGCATGCTCTCGCCGCGCCCGCTACGCACGCGCGTGCGCCCGCGTCTCGCGCTGAGCATCAATCAGGCGACCCGATCGCCCCACACTGATCGCCAACAGACACACAAACACTAACCCGGTGCACGGACACGTCCATGCACCCAACGCATGCACACACGCACGCCCTAGTCCTCGGACCCGACGCGCCCAGCAAGTCCAGCGCGCGCCCATACCCGCGCTCGACGTGCCCGGCTTCGTCGCCGTGGCTTATTAGCCCATCATTTTCCTCATTAGTATGTGTGGATAGATCTATCTAACAGTATAATTCAATAACTGGTTAGAAAGCATATAGATCTCAGACAATGTTAATTGGGTACTGCATTATTGAACTGATCCTGTTGCCACATACCTCAAATGAAAGGCACAAGCACTTTGGCAAAAGTCTACTACTTTTGTAGCAACTACTGTGAATGCTGCTCAACACTGTTGATTCCAGTGGTCTTCTTATGACTGCCTTTGCAATCAACATCTTCTGCATCTTTAGTTTCCTTATCTGATCATAATAGATCAGTCATGAAAGGCAAACAGGATGCCAATCTGCAATTGTGTGCAAGGTTCAACGAGTCGGACAGCTGGTCAATTGTGTCACTGTAGGGGTCATCCATCTCTACTGCTCACACGATATCGATGTTGTAGGATATGATGATTATGTGTCCAAGATTAGGCTTCTTCTTAAGAATTTCAGGTCATGGACTAATAGGTGAATGAGTTAGTAGTACCTGGAACTCAAACTGTTAGGTGACTTACTTGGCTCAGTTTTCTTGTGAAGAGACTTCTCAAAACCTAGGTTATGTGGCAAGTGGGGATGCAATTGGCGCTCAAGGAACATTTTTATGCAGAAAAAGGAAATTTTATGTCTCGGCAACTCCCAATTCTTAAAGTAAGAAGGCCATTTTAGTTTTGTGGTTACATAGGTGTTCTAGTATGTAATTTCTTAACCTATCCTGCACATCTTCCAGGTAGGATGCTGACTGGCTATACGATTTTCCTACATGCATTATTGGTCCTTAAATTATTGTATGGCAATTAATAAGTATACTTGCTACTTAAGAAGTCCAAGCTTAGGGTCTACATCAAATCCACATGATGTATAGCCTTATGTTCTTAATATTACTAGTGATCTAAACGCTCTTATATTAGTTTACAGAGGGAGTAGTACATCAGTAAGTCTGAATCCATCATCTTGGCAGCATCTGTCGCTACTTCTATCCACTTGATGAAGGGGTGCCGATAGTCCGAGCCTAATACCAAACAGACCTTGCACCTAAGCCTAACATCTAAAACCGGAGGCCCCGGCCAAGCCATATACCTGGTCTGGGGCACACACCAGTCCGGCACACTCACAGAGGCCGCCGCCGCCGCCGTCTTCCACTGATCCATCTTCAGAGCAGATACTGACGCCACGACCTTGCCAGGTTTGCCATCGACGCCACCACGACGCAGACAACGTCATCCTCCTGCGCGAGTCCGTCTACACACATCGAACACCAAGACTCCACTACGCCACGCCGCCAAGATCCACAGTCGTCGATGCGTAAGATGAAACACCGCTCCACCAAAGATGATGTCCGCTGGTCCCTCAAGCCAGTGCATACCTCCAAGACTGACGCCCTCAAGGGGGAAACGACGCAAGAGCGCCGCCGTCATCCGATCTACCGATTTAGGGTTTCCCCTGGAGGTAACAGATAGAGGTCTGGAACTTCTCCACGGCAATGTCTTCAAGAAGAGAACGACACAAAAGAGCGCCGCCATTACCGGCCTTGGCATCTAGCCGAGCACAAAATTTTCACTCAGATCTGCTCGAAGAACCTTCATCTAGTCTTGTGTACGGATCACCGCCATCTCTACCGGGGACTGGAAGTAGGATTCAGGCTGCCGCCGCCTGACCAGCCAGTAGCCGCGCCCGCAAGCAGCAGGGCTGCCCGCAAGTCCCAGCCGCGCCACCGGAGAGCCTTACACCAGACCCCGCCGCCGGCCCAGGAGAGGACGATGCCACGTACGCCCAGCAGCCACCGCCACCAGCCCGTGTCGTCGCGCCGCCGCGCCGCCACTAGAAGAAAGCGCCCCGCGCCGTCATCCTCGGGCAGGAGGAGAAGAAGGCCCCGCCGCCGCCTAGGCTGAGCGGGCTTTGCCCGGCGACCTGCGCCGGCGGCGGCGAGGAGGGGCGGAGGAGGGAGTAGGGGCGAGGGGCGGCAGATCTGGGCTCCCCCCGGCCGCTCGCAGGGACGGCACGAGGAGAGGGATGAGGGGTCTGTTACGAGGGCAAATCAGGTCACAGTCAGAAAAATAAAAGTAGTAAAATTGCCACTTTCGCCTCCATGGAACAGCCTGCATACTAAAATTTTATAGCTTCAGGATATCATATTGTAAGAGACCATGACATCCTTCTAAGTTCCTAATGGGTATATTTTCTAATGATACTTTCCAGTTTCTTCTAAGGGTATACTTAGTGCAACCATTACTTCCATTCTCAAGTACTTGGATTGATATTATTACAGCTACTTTTAATTCTATTGTAAAACAGTAACCATCAATCCATACGTTTACTTTGAGAATAAAAAAAACTATGCCTGTTTTTATTAAATAAAACCTTACTAGAAATTCTTGACTTTTTCTAGGTTCCTACATTAAGCAGAAAAATTCTGTAAAATTGCTGCAAATTAAACTGGCTATATCTGTAGACGTACGCAATAGACTGATGAACGTGCGCTGAGAATCAACTGCAAAGAGACTGCAAATATGCGCATCCTCAGACGTTTGTAACTGAACTTCTATCTTTTCAATGCAAAGAAACGCAAAGCTTTTGCGTTTTCTCGAAAAAGAGTCGACTGCAAATTTAGGACAATGAACTGCCAAGAGACTCCACTGCTAGGGAAGTTCCGTTGCTCATATTTTCATTTTATTAGTGACTTAGGGTGTATAATGGATGAAAGAGAAAGAGAGAGAGAGAGAGAGAGAGATGTATAGGTAGTGGAGCATTTCTGTTGCCCAGATTTGCTATCTGGAGTAGCCCCTCAATAATGTCATACTTTGTCTGCTGTTCCTACGAGGATCGACTGCAATCTTTATAATAATGTCATGAAAAGACTATATGGCTGCATGCTATATACTCCCAAACTCGGAACTTCTGACCAGGTGCATGTAACCTCTCAAGACCTTTTCATTCACACACACACACTTGAAGGGTGTCGGCTGAACTACTGCATTGGCAATTCAATACACTTCTAGAAGAACTAATTACAAAAATCCCAAACCGGCACTGTATACAGTTGACACACTTCGGTGATATTTTGTTTTAGGCTCTTTTTATACTAGCTGACATACCACGACATGTAAGTGAAGGCTTTTCCCAGCAATTAGACACTTGTTGCAAATTCTACTGGATCTTGCAATAGCTGGGAAAGCAAAACACTTGTGCCAAATCACAAGTCTTTCATCGAGAAACTGCAACACGGCAGGTCACATTGCTGCAGTCAGAGCTTGGATATATTCTAACTCAAAACCATTACACATTTGACTCCTTTACAACGGTGTCAATTCAGTCATGTTGTCACATGCTTTGTCACAGACAATCTTGGATGGAATTCTCTTATAGTGCAGTAATTATCGTATGGATTGATGGTTACTGTTTTACAATAGAAACAGGCATAGTTTTTTTTATTTTTCTGACTGTGTGGCAATGCTTCATCTGTTTTTTATCTGTTTTTTAGATATCTGTTTGGCAATGCTTGTCTGTGAAGCATCTGTTTTTTATCTGTTTTTTAATTTTTCTTATTGATGTTTCATCTGTTTTTTAGATGTTTCACCTGTGTGGCAATGCTTCATCTGTTTCGAGATGAACCGGCTAATACGACGGCTGCAGTTTAGATGGTTCAACTTGTTTGAGTTTTCTTCAGGTAGCTGAAACACGGAACAATGGCATGCACCAAAGAACAAAGAGATTCCACTTTGAGTTGTAGGTGTCCTGTTATTTGATGATGAAAATAAATATAATGTGGCAGAAGACATGACAGTAAACACAAAAATAATTGTTGAAGCTCGAGATTAATTTCGTCTATAGAAGTATGTTGTAATTATGTTTGCCGAAAGCGCTTTGGGTGCGCACTATTACTAGTTATTTTCAGTGCGGCGCCGCCGTTCGCACCCTGGACGGTGTGCGCGGGGACTCTGCCCGGCGTCCTCGACCGCTCGGGTGGTGGGGCGTCGGCGCGTGGCGGCGGCAGTTCGGGGGCCTTCGTCCTCGCCAGATCTGGAGGCCTGCTGCTCCCTCGTTCCTGCTCCTTCCCCTTCGCGCTGGATGCCGGCGGCTGCTGCTGGATCTGGTGCTTTTGGGGATGGTGGTGCAGATTGGGACCGGGGGAAACCCTAGGCCGGCTGGTTCGGCTCGACAGCGGCGTCGGCTTCGGGCGACGCATCCTTCCTGAAGGCAGTGTCGTGATCCCTATTCTTGCCACCTCCGGTCCTCTCCCGGGTGAAAACCCAAAATCCGGCCTGGATTGGGCAGCGGTGGCGCCATGGGCGTCATCCCCTCCTTGGAGGCGTTGCCTCGGGAGCTAGGATTCGGGTGTGGGTTGATGAAGGTGGGGGCTTTGGCCGTCGGCTGGCTCTCTGCAGCTGCTCGCGGCGGCTTTCCTGCTGTGCAGAGTGCCCCTTGTATCTTTAGGGTGTTTCCTGTTTTTGGTGTTCGCGTCGGAGGAGCGGCGTGGCATCTGGCACGTCGACAACGGCGGGTCTCAGCGGCATGGAGCAGTGGGGGTCTCGCCGGTGGGCGTGTGATGATGGACGAGCGCAGGATGGTGGCGCTGTTTGGCGTCGTGGTGGCGTCGATGGCAGAGAGACCTGGCACGGTTCATGCAACATTACAGCTCTGAAGATGGATTGATGGCACGTGGCTGCGGCGGCCTCATACCCGGCAGGCGTCCTGGTTGAGGAGTGCGCCGGACTGGTAGGTGCCCCATACCCGGCAGGCGTCCTGATTGGGACCTTAGGTCTTACATGTTTAGGTTTGGCTGCGATGTCTGTTTGGTATTAGGCCCAGACTATCTGCGCCCCTTCATCAATTGGATAGGTGTAGCGACAGCTGTTGCTTAGACGGTGGCTTTAGTCTTGCTGTTGTATGATTTTGTAAGGTCTTGTGAGAATAATAATAAAGTGGCCGTATGCATCGCCCAGATGTAGAGGCCGGGGGTCATCCTCTTTTTCTAAAAAAAAATGTGATTCAACTTCTCTGTAGAATTAAATTTCCAAATTATAGCCTCCCAGCTGTGATGTTGAGGTGCAGCAGATGCATGATCCCAACAATAGTGTATTGGCAAAAAAAAATGATCCCAATAATAGTGACTAAATGATGAGGATAAGTCAAACCAAAAGGAGTTTATTGATTACTTTCCAAAGTAGTGGAGCGTTGCAAATGCATGTTACTAGGTTGTCTTCTCCAAGGCATTGCACTACAGACATGATGATGAGGATGGGGTCAAAGCATGGATGGCTAGTCATTTTTGCAAAAAATAAAATAAAATATATAATGATAAGAAAATGTCCATGCTGAATAGAAGAGCTAGAGTTTTGATGTAAAATGGTTGGTGAGAAGATCTAGGCGATGGAATCTTATTCAAGAAAACTATACAAAGAATAGTTGGGTGGTCCGATGAAAAAGGTGAATATGATGAAGCAGATAGACCCCAGCCATCTTAAGTCCATGTTATATGGTGGTTGAGTTGAGCCTAGAGCGTGGGGTAGTGTAAAAGCATGTCCAGCAAGCAAGCTTTCATGGCATATGCCCCAAACAGAATACATGGATTTCATGTGAGGGGATTATTTTAAACTGTGATCATTGTAAACAGTATCATTAGCACAAGACAAGTGAGCACAGCAACTCGAAACATCCTGTCAAATTGCCAACCAGCATAAAAACATTGGCATCTACAACAACAAAGAAATTGTCATTTTCTCCAGAGATGGCCTATGATTTATGATCATGTAGTGGAGTAGAAAGAAATGTTGCTCCAGATTAGCAAGCAGCCAATGGGAGGTGCTCATCAAGGCAGACATATCACAACAGGGGCCTTCCAAAGATCCAGCTAGCCTTCCAAAGATCCCAGACAGCATGAGGCCGCATCCACTAATCCCCCATGACAATGATGATTAAACCCTTTTCGACCTCATCTTTAGGGCGGTTAACGAGTCATCGCCCCGCCGATGTGTCAATACCACACTGGCCGGCAGGGGTGACGTGTCCGGAGTTGGGTCCAGCAGGGTGCTGACGTGTGTGAGTGCTGTGGAGACCTTGAGGTTGGACCGAGCTTGTGGTCAGCTGCTGATTGGCGGTTGTGCACGCACACTGCCTCCTGTCCTGGGAAATCGGTTGGGAATATGGTGAGTGGTGGTGCTAAAGCTGCATTTCACTTTCCGGCATGTGAGAAGCATATGCACATGTATTCTACTGGACAAATACAAATCGCAAAGTCTCTTTCCTCTCCCTCACCTCTAACTAAGGTGGTGTACAGGAGTAGTGCCACTTTGCTGCGTGTACAAGTGCTTCACCTTTGTTCACAAGAGAACGTTTGAAGATTTTGCACATCCTTTGTGCTCAGAAGAGAACATTTGCAGACTTTGCCACGGCTTTGTAAACATGGTTGGTTTATTCAAGTATTCAACTCTTCTTGTACAGCGACGTGTCAGACAAATCGTGTTTTCTTTTCTTACTAAAGAGAGAGTTTGACAGTCTCTGGCGGCAGCGCTGCCTACTCATTAAGAAGAAATAGAGGCGAAATGTACAGAGAGACGTATGTTTTTGACACAACATGCGGAAACCGTGTAAACAAAAGAGGATTACTCACCCTCAAACTGAACCCGCGCATAAGTTTCCTGAAAGCCTTAGCCCCCGACCTAATGTCCTTGAAAGCATGGGAGGCACTTCCTAAATAACAAGTTTGTTGCGCATGTGCTTCTCCGACGTGCGACTGACGCGATCTTCAAAATATGTGACTATTTACAGCTCTGGCGGCCGTTTAGCCGCTCCCAGGATCGGGACGTCATCAACACCCTCCTTGCCACTCTTGTTGTATATATTTTATTAATAAAAATACCGTAGAACGATTGTTCTACGGTCAGCAGGTCAAAAAAAAAAACACCCTCCTCGCCGACCTTCGATCGACGGCCTTCCGCATGGCGCCTCCGCTTCCGCCACCTCCGCCGGAACCTGATTAGACATACTGCACATGTTGCGGTGCCTGTGTGTGTTCTTTGTCTATAGCTTGTTGAGCTATGCCCTCAGCATTAACCTTCTTGTTATTTTATTGTTTATGAGACTTGTGTGTGTGGATGTGTAAACTTTGTTGGATGTTTGATTCGGGCGGTTTGCTTTATAATATAAAGCGGGGCGAAAGTCTTTTTCAATAAAGCATGGGAGGCCGTCTCGACATACGTGAGTCGCCCGCCAGTGAAGATATGCCTCTTGTGCTCCTTTCAAATGTTCCATATCGTGTAGAAGCTGCATTTCACTTTCCCGACATGTGAAAAGCATATGCACATGTATCTACTGGACAAATACAAATTGCAAAGTCTCTTTCCTCGCTCTCACCTCTAAGATGGTGCACAGGAGTAGTGCCGCTTTGCTGCGTATACGAGTGCTTCACTTTGTTCACGAGAGAACGTTTGCAGACTTTGCACCGCCTTTGTGTTCACAAGAGAATGTTTACAGACTTTTCCACGGCTTTGTAAAAATGTTTGGTTTATTCAACTCTTCTTGTATAGCGACATGTCAGAAAAATTATGTTGCTCTTTTATTAAAGACAGAGTTTGACGGCCTTCCTTTTCTTCGAGCAATTACAAGACTATTTATTCATTAAGAAGAAATAAAGGCAAAATGTACATAGGAGGGGCGCATGTTTTTGGCACAAACATGCGGAAACCATGAATACAAAACAGGATTACTCGCCTTCAAACTAAACCCCACGCATTTGTTTCCCGAAAGTGGGTGTCTGAGAGAAAACTACCACATTCCAGGCATCCGTCTCACAGAACTACCACATTTTTAAAAGTAACCGAAAACTACCAAAAAATTGTAACTTTGTGACTAAAAACTACCAAGTTGAGTTGACGACTGATTTAACGCTTTTAAGAGCGTTTCTGGAAGGGGTGGCCCACCGGCCAGGTGAATGGCCACACTAACGGCTAACGGCTAACGGCGCTCACATGCCGCCCCTTAGTGCCGCCTATCGGTCGCACCTGGTCGGACCAGGTCAAACTGTGCTGACCGGTACTCTCCCCCCTTCCCCATCTCAATATCCCCCGAGCTCTCCCCCTTGCCCTAGCCAGCACTGTTCATGGCGGCGGCGGATCCAAACTCTGGCACCGAATCATTTGGAGGCACCCCCCTTGACGCGGTCGGCGGCGTTGTTGTCGACTTCTCCGAGGTTGACAATTGGCTAGGAAACACTAGCTTTGCGGTTCAATGGCATTCCCATACGTTGGTTTGGCCGTCTCCGGCTACAGTACCGTCAACGAGAAGAAGTGCACCTCGAGGTCGGCACAAGCTTCCTTGTCCTGATAGCGGCGCGAGGTATGGCAACTGATCTCTCCTTGTGTTTCTGAAATTTTAGGTTTTGTTAAGTAGCATGATATATAGGCTAGTTGCACACTTAGATTTAGATTTGCACTATGTTTGAGCACAATGGGAATTGAAATATGTTAGGAATCTTAGCATTATGTTGTGCTATCACCGAATCCAAACTGTCAGAGAACTAAAAAACATTTGTGAGAAACCTTAATATTATCCAGGCCATTTAATTAGAATTCTTTCGGTCTATAGTATTTATGACCCGAAGTGGGAAATTTGGTTCCATTTCCTAGCCAGAGATTCTCTGCTTAGAAGAATTTACCAGTCAGACATATCATTTTTTACTATGGTTTCTCTTATTGGGAGTGAGGGCAGTGGAGCTGATGATTATATGTACTATGTTGCTGATGAGGAGAAAGGAATAGAAGGTTTAGAGCATCTAGGTTCTGAAGATGATGTGTGGCAGATGTTGATCCACTTTCATAATGAAAATATTGTGAACATAAGAGTTATCAGAGAAAATGAGCCATGTAATGTAGATGAAAACAAAAAAGTTATTTTGCTGAACATTGCATTAATACACAACAAAGTTGCACTAAGGTGGTGGATGCAAGCAAAGACACAAAGGATGAGCTTAAGAAAAGCATTCTTCATAGAGAAGCTGACCTTAACCATTTTGAAGGTGACATTGATGTGTCTGAATTTCTTTCTGATGATGCGCAGTCAGATTCAGATGGCAACAATGTGGAATTACATCTAGGCTCCTCCTCTGAAGAATAAGCTGCAAAACAAGATACATTAGTGCTCCAGAAACTCAAGCCAGTAAGAAATCCTAGTCCAACCAGTAGATCCCACCATGAGGTTGAGAAAAAGGAAAAGCCGGATTGGTTTCCTGAAGCAGATGAATTTTATTTTCCTGGTGATGTTGGCATTAGTGAGGAAGAAGATGAGCCTGAAGGAGCTTTCAAACTACCAAGTGGTAGGAAGAGAAGGTTGAAGAAGTTAAGGGAAAGGGTATGGTTTGATGACAAACTTCCATGTCCACAAGAACATTTTCTAAGGGATTGTGCTTCACCGATGTTTATGAGTTCAGAGCTGCACTTAAAGATTTTCACATCAGGACTTCGAGGAATTACCAATATCACATAAATGCCCCTGATAGGATTATTGTTTGGTGCTCAGAGAGAGCCCATGGATGTGATTTTTTTAGTGCCTCTAAGATAGCTCATGCAAAACTTTCTACATTAAGAAGTGTGATATGATGCCCACTTGTGGAGCATGTGCAGAGACCACAAAGGTTACTACAAAGTGGTTGTAGTAATAAGGTCAAACCAAATATTCGAGCTATAACTAAAGATACATGATTCAAAGGGTGCTACAAAGTCTGTCCGAGGAGCCAAAGCGTCGAAGTCCGAGCTCCCGGCTTCATGTCCAGCGTCGTTTCATCATTGCATGCCCTCTCATGCATCATTATTGAACCAAGGACTGCAACCTTTGTTTTTCTCTATTTTAGTGACCGAGCAGCGCCTCCTCATCCAAGTCGAGGGTGCCGCCTTCTCCAAGTTCACCTTTCTTGTTTTATGAAAATCAATGGTGATGAAACGCAACGAGGTGTGCTTCCACGAGGATGGTCATGTTAGTCTAAGATAAATTTTAGCCCCGGTCGAGCTATCGACGCTCTAAACATGTGTAGCTTGATCACCGAGGTATGGTGCCATCAAGATTCCAACAACCTTTGACTGCATGAGCGTTGGTGCCATTATAGTGCGAATCAACTCGGAGGTAGTGATTTAATATCCTATATGAGTTGTGAATTGATCTTGATGCTCGTATTTTGAGGATCTTGAGACATGTTTTGATTTATCCGAAGTGTCGCCTCGAAAGGTTTTTTCTACACTCTTCCCCATGGAATTTTTAGCACGAAATTGTGAACCCCGCGAAATATAGTTCTCGGTCATATAGTTGGGAAGGTGGAGTGTGTATCCCTATTTAGGGTCATCCTATGCTGCTCTTGGGCCAAAGTCGTGGTTGGATGCGACATGAACTGGCTTTGGACGCTTTGTGGGGTCTCGGTTGCTTGATCTAGCTCATGCCTTAGATGCTTCCTTGGCAGCCTGATCCTCGACCATGAAGGCCACGGTTTTCCCTTCAGTTCGGAGAGAGTGTTCCGTATTACAATTTACTGTTATGAAGCCATGAGGTCCATGCATCTTTAGCATTAGATAAGCGTAGTGTGGGATGGCATGGAAATGAGTGAAAGTTGTTCTCCTAAGGAGTGCGTGAAAACCACTTGAGGGAGTCCTGGATTAGGGGGTCTCCGGACAGCCGGACTATATCCTTTGGCCAGACTGTTGGACTATGAAGATACAAGATTGAAGACTTCGTCCCGTGTCCGGACGGGACTCTACTTGGCGTGGAAGGCAAGCTAGGCAATACGGATATGTATATCTCCTCCTTTTGTAACCGACCTTGTGTAACCCTAGCCCCCTTCGATGTCTATATAAACCGAAGGGTTTTAGTCTGTAGGAAAACATACAATCATACCATAGGCTAGCTTCTAGGGTTTAGCCTCTCCGATCTCGTGGTAGATCAACTCTTGTACTATTCATATTATCAAGAATAATCAAGCAGGACGTAGGGTTTTACCTCCATCAAGAGGGCCCGAACCTGGGTAAAACATCATGTCCACTGCCTCCTGTTACCATCCGCCTTAGACGCACAGTTCGGGGACCCCTACCCGAGATCCGCCGGTTTTGACACCGACATTGGTGTTTTCATTGAGAGTTCCTCTGTGTCGTTGCCGTTAGGCTTGATGGCTCCTTCGATCATCGATAGCGATGCAGTCCAGGGTGAGACTTTTCTCCCCGGACAGATCTTTGTATTTGGCGGCTTCGCACTGCGGGCCAACTCGCTTGGCCATCTGGAGCAGATCGAGAGTTACGCCCCTAGCCATCAGGTCAGATTTGGAAGTTTAAACTACACGGCCGATATCCGCAGAGACTTGATCTTCGACGGATTCGAGCCCCTGCCTAGTGCGTCACACGGCCATGATGGGCATGATTTAGCTCTACCATCGGACAGTGTCCAGGAGATCACGCCGGCAACCGCTCCGACCCTCGATTCGGAGCCAGCTGCGCCTTCCATGGGCGGGTGGATAGACCCCGCCACGAAGGTTGCACTCTCATCGGCGATCGAGCCGAGTATCGACCTTACCCTTCATGAGAGTCGTGACACCGAACTACCGGATTCCTCCCCGGCCACGGACTCCCGACCGCCTGCGCCCGTTCCTATTGAATCTGATTAGGCGCCGATCATGGAGTTTACCTCCGCGGATATCTTTTAGCACTCGCCCTTCGGCGACATACTGAACTCATTAAGGTCTCTCTCCTTGTCAGGAGAATCCTGGTCGAACTATGTCCGGCAGGATTGGGATGCGGATGACGAAGAAATTCACCGCCCACCCACCACCCACTTAGTAGCCATTGTCGACGACTTAACCGACATGCTCGACTTCGACTCCGAAGACATCGACGGCATGGACGACGATACGGGAGGCGAAGAGGAACCACTGCCCACCGGGCACTGGATAGCCACCTCATCATATGATATATACATGGTGGACACACCCAAAGAAGGCAATGGCGATGAGACAGCGGAGGATGACCCCTCCAAGAAGCAACCCAAGCGCCGGCGTCAGCGGCACCGCTCTAAGTCTCGCCAAAGCAAAAGCGGTGACCCCGACACAGGAGATAATAGCACTCCGGACAGTGCCGAAGACAACAACAATCCCCTCCAGCAAGATCTAGGGCAGGAGGATGGAGAAGCTAGCCCTCCAGAGAGAGCGGCAGATGGAGAGGCGGAGGATGATAATTACATGTCTCCCTCCAAAGACGAGGCAAGCCTCGACAATGACGAATTCGTCGTGCCTAAGGATCCCGTCGAACAAGAGCACTTCAAGCGCCGGCTTATAGCCACGGAAAATAGCCTTAAGAAAAAGCAACATCAGCTTCAAGCTGATCAAGATTTGCTAGCTGACACATGGACTGAAGTCCTTGTGGCCGAGAAATATAAACTCGAACGCCCCTCCAAGAGTTACCCAAAGCGTAGGTTGCTACCCCGACTGGAGGAGGAAGCACTCATACCTACATCTCCAGCATATGATGCGGCTGACCGGCCACTTCGTGGCCGCAATAGAGAGGCATTTCAGCCAAAAGCTCAGCCTGCACCCCGCTGCCACTCAAATAAAAATGACAAAGCACGGGGAAACATGCTTGACCTGCGAGACGTATTGGAAGACAAAGCAAAACATGCAAGATCGATCTACGGATCACGAGGGCGCGCCACTACGCGAGACGATAACCGTCACGCCGGATACAGTAAAAGTAAATCCGGCCGGGCCAAACACAGCGGGCAAGACTTATTTGAGCTGCGTCGCGATATAGCCCAGTACAGAGGCGTCGCACACCCCCTATGCTTCACAGACGAAGTAATGGATCACCAAATCCCAGAGGGTTTCAAACCCGTAAATATCGAATCATATGACGGCACAACAGATCCTGCGGTATGGACCAAGGATTTCCTCCTGCACATCCACATGGCCCGCGGTGATGACCTACACGCCATCAAATACCTCCCACTCAAGCTCAAAGGACCAGCTCGGCATTGGCTCAACAGCATGCCAGCAGAGTCCATTGGCTGTTGGGAAGATCTGGAAGCTGCATTCCTCGACAACTTCCAGGGCACTTATGTGCGACCACCAGATGCCGATGACTTGAGCCACATAATTCAGCAGCCAGAGGAATCGGCCAGGCAATTCTGGACACGGTTCCTAACAAAGAAAAATCAAATCGTCAATTGTCCAGATGCAGAGGCCCTAGCAGCTTTTAAGCACAACATCCGTGACGAGTGGCTCGCCCGGCACCTTGGCCAGGAAAAGCCGAAATCCATGGCGGCCCTCACGACACTCATGACCCGCTTTTGCGCGGGAGAAGACAGCTGGCTGGCTCGCAGTAATAACATATCAAAGAACCATGGTACTTCAGATACCAAGGATGGCAATGGCAGGTCACGTCGCAAAAAACACAAGCGCCGCATTAACAGCAACAATAACAAGGATACGGCAGTCAATGCCGGATTCAAAGTCTGGACAGTATACTCGATCGCTCGTGTCAAATACACGGCACCCCGACAAGCCAGCCAACCACACCAACAGGGAATGTTGGGTGTTCAAGCAGGTCGGCAAGTTAAATGTCGAAAACAAAGATAAGGGGTCGCATAGCGATGACGAGGAGGAGCCCCGGCAGCCGAACACCGGAGGACAGAAGAGGTTCCCCCCACAAGTGCGGACGGTGAACATGATATACGCAACCCACATCCTCAAGAGGGAGCGGAAGCGTGCGCTAAGGGGCGTATATGCATTGGAGTTAGTCGCCCCAAAGTTCAACCCATGGTCCTCTTACCCGATCACCTTCGATCGCAGGGACCACCCTACTAGTATCCGACATGGCGGATTCGCCGCGCTGGTTCTAGACCCAATCACTGACGGATTTCACCTCACTCAAGTCCTTATGGACGGCGGCAGCAGCCTGAACCTGCTTTACCAGGACACAGTGCGCAAAATGGGTATAGACCCCTCAAGGATCAAACCCACAAAAACAACCTTCAAAGGCGTCATACCAGGTGTAGAGGCCCATTGCACAGGCTCAGTCACACTACAAGTGGTCTTCGGATCCCCGGATAACTTCTGAAGTGAGGAGTTAATATTCGATATAGTCCCGTTCTGCGGTGGCTATCATGCACTGCTCGGGCGAACCGCATTTGCGAGATTCAATGCGGTACCGCATTATGCATACCTCAAGATCAAGATGCCAAGACCTCGGGGGGTCATCACAGTTAATGGAAACACAGAGCGCTCTCTCCGCACGGAGGAGCACACTGCAGCCCTCGCAGCAGAAGCACAAAGCAGCCTCTCAAGGCAATCCACTAGTTCGGCGATTAAGGACCCGGACACCTTCAAGCGCGCCCGGAGTAATCGGCAACAAGACCGCCTGGCACGTTCCGAGCTCACATAGCAATGCGGCCGCCACCCCAGTCCCAGCCAAATGGCAAAATCTGTGCCGCGCGTACATAATTACACATTGAAAATACCATGGGCATAGGTGGGGAGGGGGCACGACTACGGCACGCCCCAAGACGCGGCTCAACCGCACTAGGGGCTTCCCGCTTTGTTATTCTTCTCTCTTTCAAGACTTTAATCTCTGGAAACCCTGTCCGGCAGTATGATTGCCGAACACATGATGTAGCAATCAAGGAGGCAGAAAGCTACGTTGCACCACGGAACTCCTAGGTGGATTACGATAACGAGTGAAATACTTGCTTTAATGCCATTCCTCAGCTTGCCCTTGGAGGGGACATGTCAAATAGTCCTACTTTTTGCTTATCGCACTACTTGTATCATTTTGCTTTGACGCACCTTTTTGAATAAACAATGCATAGCACTAGACTATTATCTCATTCTTTATTCTTCCTTTATATATATATATATATATATATATGTTCATTTCATGACATCCAGCACCCGTACACTCTGGTACGCCTAATACGCTCGGGGCTTAAGCATACCCCATAATACGGCGTGAGAAGTCCGAACACTTTAGACAGTGCGGCACCCTGAACTTATAGCATTATATGCATCAGCTCCGAATCATGTCTTGGGTCAATAGTTGGTTTTGCCCGGCTCCCATGGTTTGGTACCTTACGTTCCGCTATATCGGCTAAGGTAGCACTGGGAGAACTACTGCGATTGTGCCCCGGTTCTGTTGGGCTAAGCACCTCAGTAGAGAAAGCTAAAACTGACTGTGATGATAAGGCGAGAGACTGGTCGCTGTTCGAGAGGTTTTGAGTCCCTAAAGACTTATGCCGCTTAGAGCGAGGAATCGGCTTTGTACGGCTTAAGGCGTGTATCGCGCCCCGAATTCGGCCTTCCGAATACCAGGGGCTTCGCCGAAATTTAAAATTATAGAATTCTATGGCTAAGTGAGAGTGATAAAGCATTATTAGTCCGGTTGCCTTGTTCGATGTGCTGAGCACCTCCCTCGAAGGACCCAAGAATGGGAACAAGAGTGCTCAGGTTTATCTCGAACACCCCAGCACTCGCGGCATGGGGGCAGAAGCCGAGGACTAGCCCTCTCTCAGATTGGATAAATAGCCAAACATAAGGTAATATTTTAAATTCAAACAAGCGTTGCATAGCGCATATGAACAAGTTTTCATAGTACAGGATCACACGAGCAAGTTCATTCAAATATTACATCTTTCGCACACTCGTCCGCTACAAGACGGGCACCCTTCAGGACACCCTCATAATACATCTCGGGGTGGCGATGCTCCTTGCCCTGCGGTGGCCCCTCCTTCACCAGCTTCACGGCGTCCATCTTGGCCCAGTGCACCTTCGCGCGGGCGAAAGCCCGACGTGCACCTTCGATGCAGACGGACCGCTTGATGACTTCCAGCCGCGGGCAGGCATCCACAAGCCGCCTCACCAGGCCGAAGTAGCTGTTGGAAAGGGCATCGACAGGCCACATCCGGACTATAAATCCCTTCATGGCCGGTTCGGCCGCCTTGTGTAGCTCGACCAGTTGCTTCAGCTGGTCGCTCATAGGCATCGGGTGTTCGGTCCCAGTATACTGAGACCAGAACAGCTTCTCCGTCGAGCTTCCCTCCTTAGCCTGGTAAAACTTTGCGGCATCCGACACGCTGCGGGGCAAATCTGCGAATGCTCCTGGAGAGCTCTGGACTCGGGTAAGTAACAAGTAATTTACTTTCACATGCTTGCTTTGCATATTGACTGCCTTACCCGCCGCTATCTTCCTCATCGCCTCAATCTCCTGGAGGGCCTTTTGGGCTTCAGCCTTGGCATTCTTCGCACTCTCAAGGGCCGCGGCAAGCTCAGACTCTCACATCTTCGAGTCAAGCTCCAATGCCTCGTGCTTCGTCACGAGAGCTTGGAGCTCTTGCTGCACCTCGCCCACGCACGCCGCTTGTTTTTCCCACTCAGTGCGCTCCTGGGCTGCTTTGTTTTCGGCCTCGGACAGCGCTTGCTTCAAGGTCGCCACTTCGGTCGTGGCCCCTGGCAAATTCATGATGATCCTGTCATTTTGCAATCGCATTCTTTATATATATATATATATATATATATATATATATATATATATATATATATATATAGACTAGGTATTACTTACCTTTGTTCTCCTCGAGCTGCCTCTTAGCAAGGCCGAGCTCTTTTTCGGACCCCTCGAGGTCCTGCTTCAGTGCGGCGACCTCCGCAGTAAGTGCGGCAGAGGTCAGCAGCGAAGCCTGCATACGCATATAGACATACTTATGTTAGACTCCTGCAGATATCATTTGATCCTCTATTCGGCTTTTCTTTGTGAACACCAAACAGAGCATCAGGGGCTACTGTCTATGCGGTAATATTCTTCCTATATTTTAAATACTTACCTCAAAGCCTGTTAGAAGGCTGGCACAGGCTTCAGTCAGTCCACTCTTGGCGGACTGAACCTTCTTAATCACCGCACTCATAATAGTGCGGTGCTCTTCGTCGATGGAAGCGCCGCGAAGCGCTCCCAGTAGGTTGTCTGGTGCCTCTGGATGGACAGAGGTCACCAGCACGGGCGTCTTACCCCTTCTGGAAGGGGGCCGCCTGCCCGAGTCTGGAACCACTGGAGGTTCCGGCGCGGTGTTCGGCTAAGAGCCGAGCTTGGAGCCCCGGGAGCCTTGCTCCCTTTGCTCCTGGAGTCCGGAAGGTCGCCTTGAGGCGCCTCCGGGACTGTCTCCCCCCGGCTCGGTGCCCCTTGGGACAATACCTCAGCATTGTCCGTAGGGAAAGGGGAGGAGGCAGTCGGAAGTGGATCGCTATCCATATCCGACGAATCCAAGGAGCCGTCCGACGAGGATACGTCGATACGGGCTTGGGGCGGTCTGCATAATCATATTCGGCGTTAGGAGAAGCAGTGCGACAAAGGAATGCTATGAGTCACTCTGGTATCCGAATACTTACGACTTCGCCAGGGGCTTGGCCCTGAGCAGCCACTCGTCTTCGCCTTCGGCGGCGGTGGTGGAGCAGTCCGGAAGGAGAGTCCTTCCTTTCTTGGACCCTTCAGCCTCCCCTATTGGGGCAGCCTTCCTTTTCTTGTCTCCCCCGGCTGGGGGGAGCATCTTCATCTTCCTCCTCCTCATCTTCATGGGAGGAGTGCGTCGCGGAGTTGTCGTACGATGAGTCCGATACCACCTGGCGCCGGGAACTTTTTCGGGTTCCCTTGGCCTTCTTCTTGGTCTTCTCCGGCACCTTGTAAGGAGCCGGAGTCAGCATCTCCGTCAGCAGAGCGCCCGCAGTGTCTTCGGGCAGAGGGGCCGGACAGTTGATCTGCTCCGATGCCTCCACCCAGTCCTGTTAAAGGCATGAGAGCTCAGACCCCGCACATGGTTAAGCTATGGGAAATAAATATCCCGCCAAATGTACAAAACTTACCGGATTCGCAGGGCGCTTCACGCTTAGCCCGCGGTCCTCGGTGAGAGAGGGAGGGACCTCGGCGCCCTTGAACAACACCCTCCAGACGTCTTTGTGCATCGTATCAAAGAGCTCGCTTAGAGTCTCGTGCCAGACCGGGTCGAACTCCCATAAGTTGAAATCCCATTGCTGACACGGGAGGATCCGGCGGAAGAGCATGACTTGGACTATGTTAACAAGCTTAAGTTTCTTGGTTGTCATGTTCCGGATACATTTCTGGAGTCCGTCCAGCTCCACAGATGAACCCCATGACAGGCCCTTCTCCTTCTAGGAAGTGAGCCGCGTGGGGATTCCGGATCGAAACTCAGGGGCCGCCACCCAGTTGGTGTCGCGCAGCTCGGTGATGTAGAACCACCCCGATTGCCACCCCTTTATGGTCTCCACGAAGGAGCCCTCGAGCCATGGAATGTTGGGCATCTTGCCCACCATGGCTCCGCCGCATTCCGCTTGTTGGCTACCCACCACCTTCGGCTTGATGTTGAAGGTCTTCAGTCATAGGCCAAAGTGGGACCGGATGCGGAGGAAGGCCTCGCACACGACGATGAACGCCGAGATGTTGAGGATGAAGTTCGGGGCCAGATCATGAAAGTCCAGCCCATAGTAGAACATGAGGCCGCGGACAAATGGATGGAGGGGGAACCCCAGTCCACGGACGAAGTGGTGGAGGAAGACCACCCTCTCATGAGGTTCTGGGGTAGGTATGACCTGCTCCGCGGCTGGCAGCCGGTGCGCGATATCCGCGGCTAAGTATCTGGCTCCGCGTAACTTTTTGATGTGCCCTCCGTGACGGAGGAGGCCATCCACTTGCCTCCCGCTCCAGACATGTTTGGAGAGAGTTGAGGAGAAGGATGCGTACTTGGGCGCTGGAGCTCGAGTGCGCGAGAATGGATGAGCAAGGAGGAAGAATGCGTGGTTAGAAAAAGGTGAGATCTTATCCTTTTATAAGGGCGGACTAAACTATATGCCCCCACTAGCCTGGTAAAACTTGCTTATCCCCCAAGCACCGTAATTAATGGCGTGGTTGGGTTACCCACGTCCGTATTGATGAGAATCCCATAATAAGGGGAACACGATCTCTGCTTTGACAAGATGTGTCAAGAAACCGCCTCACATTATGTGCGGGGCTGGTTAAGGAAAAACAGTTTGAATAATTACCGGGCCATGGCATGATGTCATGCTGCCAAAACGTGTCAGCAGATTGGATTTGTGGAAATATTATTCTCTCTACAGTGGTATGTGGAACTTATTTTGCAGGGTCGGACACTATCCTTGTATTCAAATTCTTCCATGGTGTATTCGGAAGAGGAACCCGCCTTGCAATGCCGAAGACAACACTGCGCGCCGGACTCATCATCATTGAAGCCTGGTTCAGGGGCTACTGAGGGAGTCCTGGATTAGGGGGTCTCCGGATAGCCGGACTATATGCTTTGGCCGGACTATTGGACTATGAAGATACAAGATTGAAGACTTCGTCCCGTGTCTGGATGGGACTCTACTTGGCGTGGGAGGCAAGCTAGGCAATACGGATATGTATATCTCCTCCTTTTGTAACTGACCTTGTGTAACCCTAGCCCTCTCCGGTGTCTATATAAACCGGAGGGTTTTAGTCCGTAGGACAACATACAATCATACCATAGGCTAGCTTCTAGGGTTTAGCCTCTCTGATCTCGTGGTAGATCAACTCTTGTACTATTCATATTATCAAGAATAATCAAGCAGGACGTAGGGTTTTACCTCCATCAAGAGGGCCCGAACCTGGGTAAAACATCGTGTCCCCTGCCTCCTGTTACCATCCGCCTTAGACGCACAGTTCGGGACCCCCTACCCGAGATCCGCCGGTTTTGACACCGACACCACTCCTAAAAGGACGATGTCGAAGGTTAACTCTTCATTTCAAAAAAATAAGGGTGACCTAAAGACTACGTCCAAGGTCACCCGTCCTGAGCATTGTGCTTCAATTCCTAGTATGATACTGCTACTTGTGAACTGCTTTGGGATTTTCCCCAAAGAGGAAGGGTGAAGCAGTATACTAGTGGAGAAGTATTTCCCTCAGTGAGAACCAAGGTTATCGAACCAATAGGAGAACCACGCAAATCCTCATCGTCAGCACCTACACACACAAAAGCAAATACTTGCACCCAACGTGGGCAAGAGGGTTATCAATGTTGGGGAACACAGTATTTCAAAAAAAATCCTATGATCACGCAAGATCTATCTAGGTGATGTGTAGCAACGAGAGGGGAGAGTGTGTTCACGTACCCTCATAGACCGAAAGCAGAAGCGTTTAGTAACGCGGTTGATGTAGTCGAACGTTTTTGCGATCCAACCGATCCAAACGGAGAAGGGGAGAAGGGGAAAGAGGAGGAGGAGAAGAAGGAAAGGCCCCCCCCAACCCTAGTCCAATTCGGTTTGGGCTTGGGGGCGCGTGCCTCCACCTAGTCGCTGCCTCCTCTCTCCCGGGGGGGGGGGGTCCGGTAACCCCCCGGTACTCCGAAAAATGTCCGAACCTTTCTAAAACCATTCCGGTGTCCAAACATAACCTTCCAATATATCAATCTTTATGTCTCGACCATTTCAAGACTCCTCATCATGTCTGTGATCTCATCTGGGACTCCAAACAAACTTCGGTTCATCAAATCACATAACCCATAATACAAATTGTCATCGAACATTAAGCGTGCGGACCTTACGGGTTCGAGAACTATGTAGACATGACCGAGACATATCTCCGGTCAATAACCAATAGCGGAACCTGGATGATCATATTGGATCCTACATATTCTACGAAGATATTTATCGGTCAAACCGCATAACTACATACGTTGTTCTCTTTGTCATCGGTATGTTACTTGCCAGAGATTCGATCGTCGGTATCATCATACCTTGTTCAATCTCGTTACCGGCAAGTCTCTTTACTCGTTCTGTAATGCATCATCCCGCAACTAACTCATTAGTTACATTGCTTGCAAGGCTTATAGTGATGTGCATTACTGAGAGGGCCCAGAGATACCTCTCCGATACATGGAGTGACAAATCCTAATCTTGATCTATGCCAACTCAACAAACACCTTCGGAGACACCTGTAGAGCATCTTTATAATCACCCAGTTATGTTGAGATGTTTGATAGCACATAAGGTGTTCCTCCGGTATTCGGGAGTTGCATAATCTCATAGTCAGAGGAACATGTATAAGTCATGAAGAAAGCAATAGCAATAAAACTAAACGATTATAATGCTAAGCTAACGGATGGGTCTTGTCCATCACATCATTCTCTAATGATGTGATCCTGTTCATCAAATGACAACACATGTCTATGGTTGATGCGTCCATTTTGCATCATGCTTTTATATCAATATTTATTGCATTATGGGCTGTTATTTCACATTATGTCACAATACTTATGCCTATTCTCTCTTATTTTACAAGGTTTACATAAAGAGGGAGAATGCCGGCAGCTGGGATTCTGGCTGGAAAAGGAGCAAATATTAGAGACCTATTCTGCACAGCTCCAAAAGTCCTGAAACTTCACCAGGGGGGCCACACCCTGCCCACGAGGGTGGGGCGCGCCCTACCCCCCTGGGCGCGCCACCCTACCTCGTGGGCCCCCTCATGGCCCTCCGGTGACCATCTTCTGCTATATGGACTCTCTCGATGGAAAAATAATAATAAGCCATCTTCTCGGACGAAACTCCGCCGCCACGAGGCGAAGCCAATCTAGGGTTCTGGCGGGGCTGTTTTGCCGGGGAAACTTCCCTCCCGGAGGGGGAAATCATCGCCATCGTCATCACCAATGCTCCTCTCATCGGGAGAGGGCAATCTCCATCAACATCTTCATCAGCACCATCTCATCTCAAAACTCTAGTTCATCTCTTGTATCCAATTCTTGTCTCCAAGTCCGGGATTGGTGCTAGTAGGTTGCTAGTAGTGTTAATTACTCCTTGTAGTTGATGCTAGTTGGTTTAATTGGTGGAAGATCATATGTTCAGATCCTATATGCACATTAATACCCCTCTGATTATTAACATGTTTATGCTTTGTGAGTAATTACTTTTGTTCCGGAGGACATGGGAGAAGTCTTGCTATTAGTAGTCATGTGAATTTGGTATTCGTTCGATATTTTGATGAGATGTATGTTGTCTCTCCTCTAGTGGTGTTATGTGAACGTCGACTACATGACACTTCACCATTATTTGGGCCTAGAGGAAGGCATTGGGAAGTAATAAGTAGATGATGGGTTGCTAGAGTGACAGAAGCTTAAACCCTAATTTATGCATTGCTTCGTAGGGGGCTGATTTGGATCCATATGTTTCATGCTATGGTTAGGTTTACCTTAATACTTTTGTTGTATTTGCGGATGCTTGCAATAGAGGTTAATCATAAGTGGGATGCTTGTCCAAGTAAGGGCAGCACCCAAGCACCGGTCCACCCACATACCAAATTATCAAAGTACCGAACACGAATCATATGAACGTGATGAAAACTAGCTTGATGATATTCCCATGTGTCCTCGGGAGCGCTTTACATCATATAAGAGTTTGTCCAGGCTTGTCCTTTGCTACAAATGGATTTGGCCACCTTGCTGCACCATATTTACTTTTGTTATTTGTTGCTCATTACAAATTATCCTATCACAAAATTATCTGTTACCACTTATTTCAGTACTTGCAGAGAATACCTTGCTGGAAACCGCTTATCATTTCCTTCTGCTCCTCGTTGGGTTTGGCATTCTTACTTATCGAAAGGACTACGATAGATCCCCTATACTTGTGGGTCATCAAGACGACACTCTTACTTATCGAAAGGACTACGATAGATCCCCTATACTTGTGGGTCATCAATGGTCAGGAAACTTAACCATCTTTGATTAACGAGCTAGTCAAGTAGAGGCATACTAGGGACACTTTTTTTTGTCTATGTATCCATACATGTATCAAATTTCCGGTAAATACAATTCTAGCATGAATAATAAACATTTATCATGATATAAGTAAATATAAAATAACAACTTTATGATTGCCTCTAGGGCATATTTCCTTCAGTCTCCCACTTGCTCTAGAGTCAATAATCTAGTTCACATCGACATGTAATTTAACACTAATAGTTCACATCACCATGTGATTAACACCCATAGTTCACATCGCCATGTGACCAACACCCAAAGGGTTTCCTAGAGTCAATAATCTAGTTCGCATCGCCATGTGATTAACACCCAAAGAGTACTAAGGTTTGATCATGTTTTTCTTGTGAGAGAAGTTTAGTCAATGAGTCTGCCACATTCAGATCCGTATGTATTTTGTAAATTTCTATGTCTACAATGCTCTAGCTAATTGCTCCCACTTTCAATATGTATCCAGATTGAGACTCGGAGTCATCCAGATCGGTGTTAAAGCTTGCATCAACATAACTCTTTACGATGAACTCTTTATCACCTCCATAACTGAGAAATATTTTCTTAGTCCTCTAAGGATAATTTTGACCATTGTCCAATGATCTACTCCTGGATCACTATTGTACCCCTTTTCCAAACTCATGGCAAGGTACACAATAGGTCTGGTATACAGCATGGCATACTTTATAGAACCTATGACTGAGGCATAGGGAATGACTTTCATCCTCTTTCTATATTCTGTTGTGGTCGGGTTTTGAGTCTTACTCAACTTCACACCTTGCAACACAGGCAAGAACTCCTTCTTTGAATGTTCCATTTTAAACTACTTCAAAATCTTGTCAAGGTATGTTCCCATTGAAAAATCTTATCAAGTGTCTTGATCTATCTTTATAGATCTTGATGCTCAATATGTAAGCAGCTTCACCGAGGTCTTTCTTTGAAAAACTCCTTTCAAACACTCCTTTATGCTTTCCAGAAAATTCTACATCATTTCCAATCAACAATATGTCATTCACATATACTTATCAGAAAGGCTGTAGTGCTCTGAAGGAAATATGCCCTAGAGGCAATAATAAAGTTATTATTTATTTCCTTATATCATGATAAATGTTTATTATTCATGCTAGAATTGTATTAACCGGAAACATGATACATGTGTGAATACATAGACAAACAGAGTGTCACTAGTATGCCTCTAATTGACTAGCTCGTTGATCAAAGATGGTTATGTTTCCTAGCCATAGACAAAGAGTTGTCATTTGATTAACGGTATCACATCATTAGGAGAATGATGTGATTGACTTGACCCATTCCGTTAGCATAGCACTTGATCGTTTAGTTTATTGCTATTGCTTTCTTCATGACTTATACATGTTCCTATGACTATGAGATTATGCAACTCCCGTTTACCGGAAGAACACTTTGTGTGCTACCAAACATCACAATGTAACTGGGTGATTATAAAGGTGCTCTACAGGTGTCTCCGAAGGTACTTGTTGGGTTGGCGTATTTCGAGATTAGGATTTGTCACTCCGATTGTCGAAGAGGTATCTCTAGGCCCACTCGGTAATGCACATCACTATAAGCCTTGCAAGCATTGCAACTAATGAGTTAGTTGCGGGATGATGTGTTAGGGAACGAGTAAAGAGACTTGCTGGTAACGAGATTGAACTAGGTATTGAGATACTGACGATCGAATCTCGGGCAAGTAACATACCGATGACAAAGGGAACAACGTATGTTGTTATGCGGTTTGACCGATAAAGATCTTCGTAGAATATGTAGGATCCAATATGAGCATCCAGGTTCCGCTATTGGTTATTGACCGGAGACGTGTCTCGGTCATGTCTACATAGTTCTCGAACCCGTAGGGTCCGCACGCTTAAAGTTCGATGACGGTTATATTATGAGTTTATGTGTTTTGATGTACCGAAGGAGTTTGGGGTCCCGGATGAGATCGGGGACATGACGAAGAGTCTCGAAATGGTCAAGACGTAAAGATCGATATATTGGACGATTATATTCGGACATCGGAAAGGTTCCGAGTGATTCGGGTATTTTCGGGAGTACCAGGGAGTTACGGGAATTCATATTGGGCCTTAATGAGCCATACGGGAAAGGAGAGAAAGGCCTCAAAGGGTGGCCGCACCCCTCCCCATGGGCTGGTCCGAATTGGACTAGGGAGGGGGGGCGCCCCCTTCCTTCCTTCTCCTTTTCCCTTCCCTTTCCTTCCCTCCTACTCCTACTACTTGGAAGGGATCCTAGTTCTAAGAAAGGGGGAATCCTACTCCCAGTGGGAGTAGGACTCCCCTAGGGCGCGCCATAGAGAGGGCTGGCCCTCCCCCTCCTCCACTTCTTTATATACGGGGGCAGGGGCACCCCAAAGACACAACAATTGATCTCTTGATCTCTTAGCCGTGTGCGGTGCCCCCCTCCACCATAATCCACCTCGTTCATATCGTAGCGGTGCTTACGCAAAGCCCTGTGTCGGTAGAACATCATCATCGTCACCACGCCGTCGTGCTGACGAAACTCTCCCTCAACACTCGGCTGGATCGGAGTTCGAGGGACGTCATCGAGTTGAACGTGTATAGAACTCGGAGGTGTCGTGCGTTCGGTACTTGATCGGTCGGGTCGTGAAGACATACGACTACATCAACCGCGTTGTGCTAACGCTTTCGCTTTCGGTCTACAAGGGTACGTGGACAACACTCTCCCCTCTTGTTGCTATGCATCACCATGATCTTGCGTGTGCGTAGGAAATTTTTGAAATTACTACATTCCCCAACAGTGGCATCCGAGCCAGGTTTTATGTGTAGATGTCATATGCACGAGTAGAACACAAGTTAGTTGTGGGCGATATAAGTCATATTGCTTACCAACATGTCATACTTTGGTTCGGCGGTATTGTTGGATGAAGCGGCCCGGACCGACATTACGCGTACGCTTACGCGATACTCGTTCTACCGACGTGCTTTGCACACATGTGGCTGGCGGGTGTCACTTTCTCCAACTTTAGTTGAACCGAGTGTGGCTACGCCCGGTCCTTGAGAAGGTTAAAACAACACTAACTTGACAAACTATCGTTGTGGTTTTGATGCGTAGGTAAGAACGGTTCTTGCTCAGCCCGTAGCAACCACGTAAAACTTGCAACAACAAAGTAGAGGATGTCTAACTTGTTTTTGCAGGGCATGTTGTGATGTGATATGGTCAAGACGTGATGAGATATAAGTTATTGTATAAGATGATCATGTTTGGTTGAAGTTATCGGCAACTGGCAGAAGCCTTATGGTTGTCTCTTTATTGCATAAGATGCAAGAGCCAAATAATTGATTTACTTTATCGCTATGCGATAGCAATAGTTGCAAGAGCAATAGTTGGCGAGATGACCATGTGACAACACATTGATATAGATCAAGATGATGGAGATCATGGTGTCATGTCGGTGACGATGGAAATCATGACGATGCTTTGGAGATGGAGATCAAATGCACAAGATGATGATGGCCATATCATGTCACATATTTTGATTGCATGTGATGTTTATCTTTTATACATCTTACTTTGCTTAGTTATGACGGTAGCATTATAAGATGATCTCTTACTAAATTTCAAGATAAAAGTGTTCTCCCTGAGTATGCACCGTTGCCAAAGTTCGTCGTGCCCAGACACCACGTGATGATCGGGTGTGATAAGCTCTACGTCCATCTACAACGGGTGCAAGCCAGTTTTGCACACGCAGAAATACTCGGGTTAAACTTGACGAGCCTAGCATATGCAGATATGGCCTCGGAACACTGGAGACCAAAAGGTCAAGCGTGAATCATATAGTAGATATGATCAACATAATGATGTTCACCATTGAAAACTACTCCATTTCACGTGATGATCGGTTATGGTTTAGTTGATTTGGATCACGTGATCACTTAGATGATTAGAGGGATGTCTATCTAAGTGGGAGTTCTTAAGTAATATGATTAATTGAACTTTAATTTATCATGAACTTAGTCCTGGTTGTATTAGCATATCTATGTTGTAGATCAATAGCTCGCGATGTTGCTCCCTGTTTAATTTTTATATGTTCCTAGAGAAAACTAAGTTGAAAAATGTTAGTAGCAATGATGCGGATTGGATCTGTGATCTGAGGATTATCCTCATTGCTGCATATAAGGATTATGTCCTTGATGCACCGCTAGGTGACATACCTATTGCAGGAGCAGATGCAAATGTTCTAAACGTTTGGCTAGCTCAATATGATGACTACTTGATAGTTTAGTGCACCATTCTTAACGGCTTAGAATCGGGACTTCAAAGACGATTTGAACGTCATGGAACATATGAGATGTTCCAGGAGTTGAAGATAATATTTCAAGAAAATACCCGAGTTGAGAGATATGAAGTCTCCAACAAGTTCTATAGCTAAAAGATGGAGGAGAATAGCTCAAGTAGTGAGCATGTGCTCAGATTTTCTGGGTACTACAATCGCTTGAATCAAGTGGGAGTTAATCTTCTGGATAAAATAGTGATTGATAGAATTCTCTAGTCACCATCACCAAGATAGTAGAACTTCGTGATGAACTATTGTATGCAAGGGATGACGTAAATGATTCCCGAGCTTTTCATGATGATGAAATTGATGAAGGTAGAAATCAAGAAAGAGCATCAAGTGTTGATGATTAACAAGACCACTAGTTTCAAGAAAAGGGAAAGGGAAAGAAAGGGAACTTCAAGAAGAACGGCAAGCAAGTTGCTGCTCAAGTGAAGAAGCCCAAGTCTGGACCTAAGCCTGAGACTAAGTGCTTCTACTGCAAAGGGACTAGTCACTGGAAGCGGAACTGCCCCAAGTATTTGGCGGATAAGAAGGATGGCAAAGTGAACAATGCTATATTTGATATACATGTTATTGATGTGTACTACCTAGTGTTTATAGCAACCCCTTGGTATTTGATATTGGTTCAGTTGCTAAGATAGTAACTCGAAATGGGAGTTGCAGAATAAACAGAGACTAGTTAAAGGTGAAGTGACGATGTGTGTTGGAAATGGTTCCAAGATTGATGTAATCATCATCGCACACTCCCTATACTTTCGGGATTAGTGTTAAACCTAAATAAATGTTATTTGGTGTTTGTGTTGAGCATGAATATGATTTGATCATGTTTATTGCAAAACGGTTATCCATTTAAGTTAGAGAATAATTGTTGTTCTGTTTACATGAATAAAACCTTCTATGGTCATACACACAATGAAAATGGTTCGTTGGATCTCGATCATAGTGATACACATATTCATAATATTGAAGCCAAAAGATGCAAAGTTAATAATGATAGTGCAACTTATTTGTGGCACTGCCATTTAGGTCATATTGGTGTAAAGCGCATGAAGAAACTCCATGCTGATGGGCTTTTGGAATCACTTGATTATGAATCATTTTGATGCTTGCGAACCATGCCTCATGGGCAAGATGACTAAGACTCCGTTCTCCGGAACAATGGAGCGAGCAACTGACTTATTGGAAATAATACATACTGATGTATGCAGTCCGATGAGTGTTGAGGCTCGCGGCGGGTATCGTTATTTTCTGACCTTGACAGATGATTTGAGCAGATATGGGTATATCTACTTGATGAAACATAAGTCTGAAACATTTGAAAAGTTCAAAGAACTTCAGAGTGAAGTGGAAAATCATCATGACAAGAAAATAAAGTTTCTATGATCTGATCGCAGAGACAAATATTTGAGTTACGAGTTTGGTCTTCAGTTAAAAAAATGTGGAATAGTTTCACAAAATCGTGCCACCTGGAACACCACAGTGTAATGGTGTGTCCGAACATCGTAACTGTACTTTATTAGATATGGTGCGATCTATGATGTCTCTTACCGATTTACCACTATCATTTTGGGGTTATGCATTAGAGACAGCTACATTCACATTAAATAGGGCACCATCTAAATCCGTTGAGACGACACCGTATGAACTATGGTTTGGCAAGAAACCTAATCTGTCATTTCTTAAAGTTTGAGGTTGCAATGCTTATGTGAAAAAAATTCAACCGTAAGTTCAAACCAAAATCTGAGAAGTGCATCTTCATAGGATACCCAAAAGAAAATGTTGGGTACACCTTCTATCACAGATCCGAAGGCAAGATATTCATTGCTGAGAATGGATCCTTTCTAGAGAAGGAGTTTCTCTCGAAAGAACTGAGTGGGAGGAAAGTAGAACTTGATGAGATAATTGTACCTACTCCCTTAGTGGAAAGTAGTTCATCACAGAAATCTGTTCCTGTGACTACTACACCAATTAGTGAGGAAGCTAATGATGGTGATCATGTAACTTCAGATCAAGTTACTATCGAACCTCGTAGGTAAACCAGAGTGAGATCCGCACCAGAGTGGTACAGTAATTATGTTCTGGAGGTCATGTTACTTGACCATGACGAGCCTACGAACTATGAGGAAGCGATGATGAGCCCAGATTCCACGAAATGGCTTGAGGCCATGAAATCTGAGATGAGATCCATGTATGAGAACAAAGTATGGACTTTGATTGACTTGCCCATTGATCGGCGAGCCATTGAGATTAAATGGATCTTCAAGAGGAAGACGGACGCTGATAGTAGTGTTACTATCTACAAAGGTAGAATTGTCGCAAAAGGTTTTCGACAAGTTCAAGGTGTTGACTACGATGAGAGTTTCTCACTCGTATCTATGCTTAAGTCTGTCCAAATCATGTTAGCAATTGCCACATTTTATGAAATCTGGCAAATAGGTAAACAAAACTACATTCCTTAATGGATTTATTAAAGAAGAGTTGTATATGATGCAACAAGAAAGTTTTGTCAATCCTAAAGGTGCTAACAAAATATGCAAGCTCCAGCGATCCATCTATGGACTGGTGCAAGCATCTCGGAGTTGGAATATACGCTTTGATAAGTTGATCAAAGCATATAGTTTTGTACAGACTTGCAGTGAAGCCTGTATTTACAAGAAAGTGAGTGGGAGCACTACAGCATTTCTGATAAGTATATGTGAATGACATATTGTTGATCGGAGATAATGTAGAATTATTCTGCAAAGCATAAAGGAGTGTTTGAAAGGATTTTTTCAAAGAAACACCTCGGTGAAGCTGCTTACATATTGAGCATCAAGATCTATAGAGATAGATCAAGACGCTTGATAAGTTTTTCAATGAGTACATACCTTGACAAGATTTTGAAGTTGTTCAAAATGGAACAGTCAAAGAAAGAGTTCTTGCATGTGTTACAAGGTGTGAAGTTGAGTAAGACTCAAAACCCGACCATGGCAGAAGATAGAGAGAGAATGAAAGTCATTCCCTATGCCTTGGCCATAGGTTCTATAAAATATGCCGTGTTCTGTACCAGATCTATTGTATACCTGTAGCGACCAGACCTCAAACAGTCTGATCTCTGTGCTCCGGTGTCATCCCTGGATTAGTAATGCTGACACCACACAGTACTCGGAGGATTTATAGCAGAGTAGCAATCACACACTTATTACATCGAGTGTCTCAAAAGAGAAGTTAATACAATAAATATGGCTTAAGGCCATCTAATAACGATAACAGCAGAAGGCTTGGAAGATAAGTGAGTCCATCAACTCCAACGGCATCACTGAGTATAGAACCACGACCTAAAAACTCCTTAATCATCGTCTGAAAAGTCTGCAACATTAACGTTGCAGCCCGAAAACGGGTCAGCACATGGAATATGCTGGCAAGGTAACACATAGAGAGTAATGGAATGAAATAGCTATACTATATGCATATTTGGCTGGTGGAAAGCTCTATGGTTACAGTTTTGCGTAAAGCCAATTTTTCCCTACTTCAAAGGAATAAATTTTATTTTACTATCATGGTAGTTGTTAAACATTGAGAATGGTTGACAGCATTCTCAATCCCAATTAAGCATCATCATTAAACATAACCCAACAAAATTAATTTAGAGTAACATGTTGAGATTCACATGATAATCCAGGTACTAGATACTCAAGATGTCCATAACCGGGGACACGGCTAACCATGATTAGTTTATTACACTCTGCAGAGGTTTGCGCACTTTTCCCCACAAGACTCGATCGCCTCCGTTTGGTTTCTCGCACTACATGGTGTTTGAGAAGACGGATGACCAAGACATAGTCTTTCAGAAGTGCTAGCACCTTACGATCGGGTAGACCGTACCACCTACATCCCCTACATCTGCTAGTCTACCACTGTAAGAGTTCGCACGACTTAGTCAACTATGCTAGAGCCTATATTAGCTTCTGGCTGCACACGGAAGTTTCTAGTATGAATAGTCTCATGATCCCTTTGAGCCTGGGTGGCGGTTCAAAAGAAAACAGGCAAGTCCAGGAATACCCAGGTGCCTCAATCCACCCAGATGTGTGTTTAAGTTGCCACCTTAGATAAATCATTAATTAACAAACTCACATCTGTCATGGATATCACTCACCCAATCCACGTGTACTAGCATAGCATGGCATAATAAGCAAACGTAGAAGTAACTCCCAAAGGTTTGATAATAAACAGGTAATAGGTACTACCTCAACTACTTCCCATCCCACGATTTAATTAGATCCTAATCATGCAATGTGTGAGGATTGTTTTAATGCAATAAAACTGGGTAGTAGAAAAGGTATGATCAAAGTGTTACTTGCCTTGCTGATGATCCGGGAAACCTAGCGATTCGAAGTAACAAGCGGCGCACTCCGGGTACTCTATCGCAAACAAACAAACAAGCATACAATAAGTACTCATCTAATGCATAGGCAAAACTCAATTAAGAGATCTAACCAGAAGGTTCAACTTAAGAACTCCGGTTGGCAAAAAGAATCAAATCGAACGAAGCAACGAAAGTCAAACGGCGAAAGAAAACAACTTTGTTCTACTAATCTGGATCTAGGGCAAATTTTACAGTAGCAAAATCTTGTTTAAGTTGGTTAAACGGATAGAGGGTTTCGAGACGAAACTCTAGGTGCTTGAATCGCCTGATTCCGATAAACGAGCGAAAAGTTATACTAAAAAGAAAATTAGATCAGGAATCGCGATCAGAAAAATCGCGGATTTAATCCGAGAAAAAGAAAAACTACGAACGCTCGCTAAATTAAATAAATCGGAAAAACCGATCTATTTAAAAAACCGAATCTAAAAAAAAATAAACCGACAAAAACCGATCGGTTTTAAAAAAAACTGACGGCACGGATTTCGAGGCGCGGCGAACCTCGGGCGGCAGGATCGACGGCGGCGGCGTCCGGCGGGGTGGCGGGCGGCGGCGCGGTGGCGGGCGACGGCGGCGGGCGGCGGCGGCGCTGGTGACGGCGGCGGGCGGCGGCGGCGGGTGGGGCTTGGGGCGGCTCGGGGCTGGGCCGGCTTATAAAGGGCGAGTCGGGCCGGAGTCCGGATAGGACACGGCCCGTAGGTCGGTTCGCGTTTTTTTTAATAATTACATGTAGAAGAAAAAAAAATGTAAAGAAATACTAAACGGACTTCAAAAATTTCGAAATAAATTTTCACAGGCATCTAAAATCAAGCCGCACAAGGTGAACATTTATTTGGGACCTAAATGCAATTTTGAAAAACGCACATTTTTCCTAAATTCAAATAAAACACCAAAAAACTCCGAAAAAAATCTTATTTGATTTTATTATTAAATCCTCAATATTTCTTTATTTTGGGAAAGTCATTTTATTCCCTCTTTCATATTTTTGTAATAGAAATAATTGATGATAAAATAAATAAAATCAAATGATCCTATTCTCAAAATTTGAGAAAACTCAAATATGAAAATAACGAAATCTCCAACTCTCTTCGTGGGTCATTGAGTTGCGTAGAATTTCTAGGATCAACCAAAATGCAAAATAAAATATGGTATGCAATAATGATCTAATGTATAACATTCCAAATTGAAAATTTGGGATGTTACAAACCTACCCCCCCTTAAGTTGAATCTCGCCCTCGAGATTCAGGTTGGTTAGAAAATAGGTAAGGGTGGTCCTTGAGAAAATCTTCATCTCGTTCCCAGGTGGCTTCATCCTCTGTGTGGTGGCTCCACTAAACTTTGCAAAACTTGATAACCTTGTTGCGAGTGACTCGACTGGCAAACTCGAGAATCTTAATTGGTTTCTCCCCGTATGTCAAATCGTTATACAACTAAATAGTTTCCAAAGGCACTATGTCTCTCAAAGGTATGACAGCCATCTCCGCGTGATATTTCTTTAACTGGGAAACATGGAACACATCACGAACTCCTGACAATCCTTCGGGCAATTCCAACTTGTAGGCCAGTTCTCCCATACGCTCCAAAACTCGATATGGTTCTACAAATCGTGGCGCTAACTTCCCTTTAACTCCAAAACGCTTTGTTCCCCGAAGTGGAGATACTCGAAGATAAGCTCTATCTCCGACTTCGTAAACTGTCTCCTTGCGTTTAGAATCTGCATAATTTTTTGTCTGGACTGGGCTACGTTGAGCCTATCGCGAATCAACTTCACCTTCTGTTCAGACTCTTTAATCAAGTCAGGTCCAAACAACTGGCGGTCTCCAACTTCGTCCCACGACAACGGTGTCCTGCACCTCCTTCCGTACAAGGCTTCGAAAGGGGCCATCTTTAAACTGGTTTGGTAACTGTTGTTGTAAGAGAACTCTGCATATGGCAAATTATCGTCCCAACTAGATCCATAATCTAGCGCACAAGCTCTCAGCATATCCTCCAAAATCTGATTGACTCTCTCGGTCTGTCTATCTGTCTGTGGATGAAAAGCTGTACTGAATTCTAGCCTGGTACCCAAAGTTTCGTGCAACTGCTTTCAGAACTTTGAGGTAAACTGGGTTCCTCTATCTGATACGATACTCCTTGGAACTCCATGCAAACATACGATCCTGGTCATGTATATCTTTGCCAACTTAGCACTGGTGTAAGTGGTCTTTACTGGGATGAAATGAGCTACTTTCGTCAATCGATCGACTACAACCCAAATCGAGTCATAGCCTGAACGAGTCCTGGGCAATCCC
The DNA here is from genome assembly GCA_034509565.1 of Triticum monococcum. Classification (NCBI taxonomy): domain Eukaryota; kingdom Viridiplantae; phylum Streptophyta; class Magnoliopsida; order Poales; family Poaceae; genus Triticum; species Triticum monococcum. The sequence goes on from CM067847.1 coordinate 453,487,270, forward strand.
GTGATAAAATCCATGCCTAGCTTATCCCACTTCCATTCGGGTATCGGCAATGGTTGTAACAATCCTGCTGGCTTCTGATGCTCTGCCTTTACTCTCTGACATACATCACAAACTGCTACATACTCCGCAATATCCTTCTTCATTCCGGTCCACCAAAAAATATCCTTCAGATCCAAATACATCTTGGTATTTCCTGGGTGAATTGAATACGGTGAATCGTGTGCCTCTTGCAAAATCAACTTCCTGATCTCTGGGTCATTGGACACGTAAACGCGGTCTTCAAACCATAGGGTATCGTGCTCATCCTCACGAAATCCTTTAGCTTTTCCTTTGCTCAGTTTCTCCTTAATAGCGGCAATCTCTTTGTCAGTCTTCTGAGCTTCTCTGATTCTATCCATCAAAGTTGACTGAATCTCCAATGCTGCTACATAGCCTCTCGGAACTATTTCCAAGCATAGTTCACAAAGATTTTCTGCTAACTCCTTGGGTATTTCTCCCATCATTAACGTATTGATATGGCTCTTGCGGCTTAATGCGTCAGCTACTACATTAGCCTTCCCGGGATGATAATGCAATTTCATATCATAATCCTTGATAAGCTCCAACCATCTCCTTTGTCTGAGATTTAACTCCTTCTGTGTGAAAATGTACTTCAAACTCTTATGATCCGTGTACACCTCAAAATGGTTTCCAATGAGGAAATGTCTCCATGTTTTCAATGCATGCACTACGGCTGCTAACTCCAAATCATGCGTGGCATAATTTAACTCATGAGGCTTCAGTTGTCTTGAGGCATATGAAACAACTCTCCCTTCCTGCATAAGCACTGCTCCAAGTCCTCGACGTGAAGCGTCGCAATACACCTCATAATCCTTGGTCTGGTCTGGCAAAATCAACACTGGTGAGGTAACCAAGCGTTTCTTCAACTCCTGAAAACTAGCCTCACATTCCTCTGTCCATATGAACTTGGTATCTTTCTTCAACAACTCAGTCATAGGCTTTGCAATCTTTGAGAAATTCTCAATAAATCTCCGGTAGTATCCTGCGAGTCCAAGAAAACTCCGTATCTCTCCAACTGTTGTTGGTGCTTCCCATTTGGTCACGGTATTAACTTTAGTGGGATCTACTGCTATTCCTTCTCCGGATATAACGTGTCCGAGGAATCCTACTTCCTTCAACCAAAACTCACATTTGCTGAACTTGGCATATAATTGATGTTCTCTGAGCTTTCCAAGTACCAAACGCAAATGCTCCTTATGCTCCTCTTCATTCTTCGAATAAACCAGGATATCGTCAATGAACACTACGACGAACTTATCCAAGAACTCCATAAACACTTTGTTCATCATGTTCATAAAATAGGCAGGTGCGTTAGTCAGACCAAATGACATAACGGTATACTCGTACAGCCCATACCTGGTGGTAAAAGCTGTCTTAGGAATATTCTATTCTCGAATCTTCAACTGGTGGTATCCTGATCGCAGATCGATCTTGGAAAATACCTTAGCTCCTTGCAATCGATCAAACAGATCATTGATCATTGGTAGTGGATACTTGTTCTTGATTGTTACTTCATTCAATCCTCGATAATCAACAACCATCCTTAATGATCCATCCTTCTTCTCCACTAGAAGTACTGGCGATCCCCAAGGCGAAGAACTTGGGCGAATATATCCCTTATCCAGTAACTCCTTAATCTGCTTCTTAATTTCCACCAAATCCTTTGCTGGCATCCTATATGGTCTCTTTGATATTGGCCCTGTGCCTGGCAATAGCTCAATCAAAAACTCAATATCTCTATCTGGTGGCATGCCTGGCAATTCCTCTAGAAATACTTCAGGAAAATCCCTTACCACTGGTACTTCCTCCTGCACAACTCCTGTTAGGCAATTTACTTGAGTCCTCTTTGACACATGTCGGGATACATACTTGATCCTTCTCCCTTCTGGTGTGGTAAGCAAAATTGACTTACTAGCACATTAAATATTCCCTTCATACTTTGATAACCAATCCATGCCTACTATCACATCCAATCCTTGAGATTCCAATAGTATTAGGTCTGAGGGAAAAGCATAGTTACCAATCCTTAATGGTAACCGATCACACCATAGACTAGCCACATACTCTGCTCCAGGCGAGGTTACTAACATGGGTGACCTAAGGGCTTGGGTTGATAGGTTATACTTATCCACGAATCCCCTTGAGATGTATAAATGCGATGCACCAGTATCAAAAAGAACGAGTGTAGTAAATGACTTAACCAAAAACTTACCTATTACTGCATCGGGCTGAGCTTCAACCTCCTCCACGCTAACGTGGTTCACCTGTCCCCTGTTGAAAGGGTTCGGCTTCTTCCCAGAACTTCCATTGCCATTTTGGCCTTCAGGACATTCATTGGCATAATGTCCGGTCTTCTGACACTTAAAGCAAGTGACTTGGCTTAGGTCCTTCTTGGCTGGGGTTGATGGGTTGGTGCGGTTCTGGCCGTTGCTTCCTCCATTGCCATTACCATTCTTGGTGCCATTGTGATTGTGCGAGCTATCTCCTCCATGAGTATGCTGAAAATGTCCTCCCGGTCTAGGGGTAAAACGTGGCTTCTGCCGAGCTCCTGAATTGTACTTCCCTTGTCCATACTTCCTCTTGCGATTCTCAATTTGCTGCTTCTTCCCTTCAATCATAAGAGCACGGTCTACCAACTCCTGGTAGTTGTTGAAGGTGGCTACCATCAACTGCATGCTCAACTCATCATTCAGTCCTTCCAGAAACTTCTCCTGCTTACCTACATCTGTAGCAACGTCATCTGGGGCATAACGTGATAACTTACTAAAGTCCTCCACATACTGGCCAACTGTCCGTCCTCCTTAGCGCAAGTTGCGAAACTCACGCTTCTTCATGGCCATAGCTCCTGCTGAAACATGGGCAGTACGAAAAGCCTGCTGAAACTGGTCCCATGTGACAGTGTCGACTGGGAAAGTGGCTGTGAAATTCTCCCACCATGATGTTGCGGGTCCGTCTAGCTGATGTGCGGCAAACTTCACCTTCTCCGCATCAGTGCATCCTGCTGTGGTCAATTCCCTAGCTGTCTTGCGGAGCCAATCATCTGCTACTATCGGCTCAGTGCTACTGGAAAACACCGGCGGATTCAGCCTAAGAAAACGGGCTAAGTGATCAGCAGGTGGTGGTGGTGGTGGGTTGTTGTTGTTCCCCTGATTCTGATTCTGGACTAGCAACTGCATCAATGTGTTCTGCTGTTGGATCAACTGAGTGAGCTTCGGTGGAAAGGCAAATCCGGGGTCACGTCTCAGAGGCATCTGAGGGTTTAGAAAAGATGAGATGTAAGAATAGAGGGGGTCTAAAGAGAAAACACTACCCATATGCACATGAGGCAAAAGCAAACAATTCACTTCAATCAATCAAACAAGGGCATACAATCGATCTAACTATCGCAAAAGTGCTCGAACTACTATATTTACATGGTGGACTACTACTACTGATGAGGTGGTCTACTAGAAATATTCCTCGGTTGCAGACTCCATGATATCTGCTCCAGCTTCATCAACATAGTCATCATCGCTACTATCTAGATCCAAGTCGGTGTCGTCGATGATGATGTAGTCTTCCGGGCTGATCTCCTTGGGTTCTTCATCTTCCTCTACTGGCGTAGGGCCTCCCATAAATATTCCAATCTTCTTGATCAAGTCGTCATTCTTCTCCACCAATACTTCAATTTCCTCTTCATAATCTTCACGTGTAGCCTTGAGTTCTTCCTCCAGTTCCTTGATTCTAGTCTTAGCCTTCTTCAGATCTATCATGTCAGCGCACATCTGGTTCTCCTGTCGTCAAATGTGATGGTTTAACTCCTGGATAAAAGCTGCGATTGATCTATCCTTCCTGGTGCTGATCATCTCCCAGTGTTCATCTCGGCGCCCACAAATCTGGTAGATAGTATCCTTGAGATCATTGCGGTAGACTTCTCTAATGCGTCCCATGGCGATGTGAGCTGCCATGCTCTTTCCTAGACTCCAAGTTGGTGCATCAAAAGAAAACTCTATGGGCTCAGTGACTGGCATGAACGTCCTTCCTGGAACTTGTACTTGAATCATCCAGCGCTCTTCTTCAGGTAAAGTGGCGTTGTAGGTTCCGGTGAAGCTTGCTACTCCTATATTCAGGTATCTAGTGACTTCCTTCAACTGACGTCCAAAGGGTGTATCTTCATCCGGTTGCATGAACTTGTTCCTTGCATCCGCCATCCTAAAAGAGTAGAAAAGATGAGAAGTCATAAGAGAAGAGAGAGAATAATGATCTAGGTCTTTTAGCTTAGTGGTCGTGTCCTATAGTCAGTGTGTGCTTTGATACCATCTCTGTAGCGACCAGACCTTAGACAGTCTGATCTCTGTGCTCCGGTGTCATCCCTGGATCAGTAATGCTGACATCACATAGTACTCGGAGGATTTATAGCAGAGTAGCAATCACACACTTATTACATCGAGTGTCTCAAAAGAGAACTTAATACAATAAATATGGCTTAAGGCCATCTAATAATGATAACAGCGGAAGGCTTGGAAGATAAGTGAGTCCATCAACTCCAACAGCATCACTGAGTATAGAACCACGACCTAAAAACTCCTTAATCGTCGTTTGAAAAGTCTGCAACATTAACGTTGCAGCCCGAAAACGGGTCAGCACATGGAATATGCTGGCAAGGTAACACATAGAGAGTAATGAAATGAAACATCTATACTATATGCATATTTGGCTGGTGGAAAGCTCTATGGTTACAGTTTTGCGTAAAGCCATTTTTTCCCTACTTCAAAGGAATAAATTTTATTTTACTATCATGGTAGTTGTTAAACATTGAGAATGGTTGACAGCATTCTCAATCCCAATTAAGCATCATCATTAAACATAACCCAACAAAATAAATTTAGAGTAACATGTTGAGATTCACATGATAATCCAGGTACTAGATACTCCAGATGTCCATAACCGGGGGCACGGCTAACCATGATTAGTTTATTACACTCTGCAGAGGTTTACGCACTTTTCCCCACAAGACTCGATCGCCCCCGTTTGGTTTCTCGCACTACATGGTGTTTGAGAAGACGGATGACCGAGACATAGTCTTTCAGAAGCGCTAGCACCTTACGATCGGGTAGACCGTACCACCTACATCCCCTACATCTGCTAGTCTACCACTGTAAGAGTTCGCACGACTTAGTCAACTATGCTAGAGCCCATATTAGCTTGTGGCTGCACACGGAAGTTTCTAGTATGAATAGTCTCATGATCCCTTTGAGCCTGGGTGGCGGTCCAAAAGAAAACAGGCAAGTCCTGGAATACCCAGGTGCCTCAATCCACCCAGATGTGTGTTTAAGTTGCCACCTTAGATAAACCATTAATTAACAAACTCACATCTGTCATGGATATCACTCACCCAATCCACGTCTACTAGCATAGCATGGCATAATAAGCAAACGTAGAAGTAACTCCCAAAGGTTTGATAATAAACAGGTAATAGGTACTACCTCAACTACTTCCCATCCCACGATTTAATTAGATCCTAATCATGCAATGTGTGAGGATTTTTCTAATGCAATAAAACTGGGTAGTAGAAAAGGTATGATCAAAGTGTTACTTGCCTTACTGATAATCCGGGAAACCTAGCGATTTGAAGTAACAAGCGGCGCACTCCGGGTACTCTATCGCAAACAAACAAACAAGCATACAATAAGTACTCATCTAATGCACAGGTAAAACTCAATTAAGAGATCTAACCAGAAGGTTCTACTTAAGAACTCTGGTTGGCAAAAAGAATCAAATCAAACGAAGCAATGAAAGTCAAACGGCAAAAGAAAACAACTTCGTTCTACTAATCTGGATCTAGGGCAAATTTTACAGTAGCAAAATCTTGTTTAAGTTGGTTAAACGGATAGAGGGTTTCGAGACGAAACTCTAGGCGCTTGAATCGCCTGATTCCGATAAACGAGCGAAAAGTTATACTAAAAAGAAAATCAGAAAAGGAATCGCGATCAGAAAAATCGTGGATTTAATCCGAGAAAAAGAAAAACTGTGAACGCTCGCTAAATTAAATAAACCAGAAAAACTGATCTATTTAAAAAAAACCGAATCTAAAAAAGATAAACCGATGAAAACCGATCGGTTTTAAAAAACCGACGGCACGGATTTCGGGGCACGGCGAACCTCGGGCGGCGGGATCGACGGCGGCGGCGTCCGGCGGGGCGGCGGCGCGGTGGCGGGCGGCGGTGGCGCGGCGACGGCGGCGGCGCTGGTGGCGGCGGCGGCGGGCGGCGGGCGGGGCTTGGGGCGGCTCGGGGCTGGGCCGGCTTATAAAGGGCGAGTCGGGCCGGAGTCCGGATAGGACACGCCCCGAAGGTCGGTTCGCGTTTTTTTAAAATAATTATGCGCAGAAGAAAAAAATAAAAAGAAATACTAAACGGACTCCAAAAATTCCGAAATAAATTTTCACGGGCTTCTAAAATTAAGCCGCACAAGGTGAACATTTATTTGGGACCTAAATGCAATTTTGAAAAACGCACATTTTTCCTAAATTCAAATAAAACACCGAAAAACTCCGAAATAAAATCTTATTTGATTTTATTATTAAATCCTCAATATTTTTTTATTTTGGGAAATTCATTTTATTCCCTCTCTCATATTTTTGTAATAGAAATAATGGATGATAAAATAAATAAAATCAAATGATCCTATTCTCAAATTTTGAGAAAACTCAAATATGAAAATAACGAAATCCCCAACTCTCTTCGTGGGTCATTGAGTTATGTAGAATTTCTAGGATCAACCAAAATGCAAAATAAAATATGGTATGCAATGATGATCTAATGTATAACATTCCAAATTGAAAATTTGGGATGTTACAATACCCTACACTGTTTTTGGCAAGGGAGTACAATAGTGATCTAGGAGTAGATCACTGGACAGCGGTCAAATTATCCTTAGTGGAATAAGGATATGTTTCTCGATTATGGAGGTGACAAAAAGGTTCGTCATAAAGGGTTACGTCGATGCAAATTTTGACACTGGTCCAGATGACTCTAAATCTCAATCTGGATACATATTGAAAGTGGGAGCAATTAGCTAGAATAGCTCCGTGCAGAGCATTGTTGACATAGAAATTTGCAAAATACTTACGGATCTGAATGTGGCAAACCTGTTGACTAAACTTCTCTCACAAGCAAAACATGATCACACCTTAGTACTCTTTGGGTGTTAATCACATAGCGATGTGAACTAGATTATTGACTCTAGTAAACCTTTTGGGTGTTGGTTACATGATGATGTGAACTATGGGTGTTAATCACATGGTGATGTGAACTATTGGTGTTAAATCACATGGCGATGTGAACTAGATTATTGACTCTAGTGCAAGTGGGAGACTGAAGGAAATATGCCCTAGAGGCAATAATAAAGTTATTATTTATTTCCTTATATTATGATAAATGTTTATTATTCATGCTAGAATTGTATTAACCGAAAACATGATACATGTGTGAATACATAGACAAACAGAGTGTCACTAGTATGCCTCTAATTGACTAGCTCGTTGATCAAAGATGGTTATGTTTCCTAGCCATAGACAAAGAGTTGTCATTTGATTAACGGTATCACATCATTAGGAGAATGATGTGATTGACTTGACCCATTCCGTTAGCATAGCACTTGATCGTTTAGTTTATTGCTATTGCTTTCTTCATGACTTATACATGTTCCTATGACTATGAGATTATGCAACTCTCATTTACCGGAGGAACACTTTGTGTGCTACCAAACGTCACAACGTAAATGGGTGATTATAAAGGTGCTCTACAGGTGTCTCCGAAGGTACTTGTTGGGTTGGCGTATTTCGAGATTAGGATTTGTCACTTCGATTGTCGGAGAGGTATCTCTAGGCCCACTCGGTAATGCACATCACTATAAGCCTTGCAAGCATTGCAACTAATGAGTTAGTTGCGGGATGATGTGTTACGGAACGAGTAAAGAGACTTGTCGGTAACGAGATTGAACTAGGTATTGAGATACCAACGATTGAATCTCGGGCAAGTAACATACCGATGACAAAGGGAACAACGTATGTTGTTATGCGGTTTGACCGATAAAGATCTTCGTAGAATATGTAGGAGCCAATATGAGCATCCAGGTTCCGCTATTGGTTATTGACTGGAGACGTGTCTCGGTCATGTCTACATAGTTCTCAAACCCGTAGGGTCCGCACGCTTAAAGTTCGATGACGGTTATATTATGAGTTTATGTGTTTTGATGTACCAAAGGAGTTCGGAGTCCCGGGTGAGATCGGGGACATGACGAAGAGTCTCGAAATGGTCAAGACGTAAAGATCGATATATTGGACAGCTATATTCGGACATCGGAAAGGTTCCGAGTGATTCGGGTATTTTCGGGAGTACCAGGGAGTTACGGGAATTCATATTGGGCCTTAATGGTCCATACGGGAAAGGAGAGAAAGGCCTCAAAGGGTGGCCGCACCCCTCCCCATGGGCTGGTCCGAATTGGACTAGGGAGGGGGCGCCCCCTTCCTTCCTTCTCCTTTTCCCTTCCCTTTCCTTCCCTCCTACTCCTACTACTTGGAAGGGCTCCTAGTTCTACTAGGAAAGGGGGAATCCTACTCCAGGTGGGAGTAGGACTCCCCTAGGGCACGCCATAGAGAGGGCCGGCCCTCCCCCTCCTCCGCTCCTTTATATACGGGGGCAGGGGCACCCCAAAGACACAACAATTGATCTCTTGATCTCTTAGCCGTGTGCGGTGCCCCCCTCCACCATAATCCACCTCGATCATATCGTAGCGGTGCTTAGGCGAAGCCCTACGTCGGTAGAACATCATCATCGTCACAATGCCGTCGTGCTGACGAAACTCTCCCTCAACACTCGGCTGGATCGGAGTTCGAGGGACGTCATCGAGTTGAACGTGTGCAGAACTCGGAGGTGCCGTGCGTTCGATACTTGATCGGCCGAATCATGAAGACGTACGACTACATCAACCGTGTTGTGCTAACGCTTCCGCTTTCGGTCTACAAGGGTACGTGGACAACACTCTCCCCTCTCGTTGCTATGCATCACCATGATCTTGTGTGTGCGTAGGACATTTTTGAAATTACTACGTTCCCCAACATGCTCCCACTCACTTTCTTGTAAATACAGGCTTCTCCAAAAGTCTGTATAAAACCATATATTTTGATCACATTATCAAAGCGAATATTCCAACTCCGAGAAGCTTGCACCAGACCATAAATGGATCGCTGGAGCTTGCACACTTTGTTAGCACCTTTAGGATCGACAAAACCTTCTGGTTGCATCATATACAACTCTTCTTTAAGAAATCCATTAAGGAATGCAGTTTTGACATCCATTTGCTAAATTTCATAATCATAAAATGCGGCAATTGCTAACATGATTCGGACAGACTTAAGCATCGCTACAAGTGAGAAAATATCATCGTAGTCAACACCTTGAACTTGTCCAAAACCTTTTGCCACAAGTCGAGCTTTTTAGATAGTAACACTACCATCAGCGTCCATCTTCCTCTTGAAGATCCATTTATTATCTATGGCTCGCCAATCATCGGGCAAGTCAACCAAATTCCACACTTTGTTCTCATACATGGATCCCATATCAGATTTCATGGCCTCAAGCCATTTCCCAGAATCTGGGCTCATCATCGCTTCCTCATTGTTCGTAGGTTCGTCATGGTCAAGTAACATGACCTCCAGAATAGGATTATCGTACCACTCTAGTGCGGATCTTACTCTGGTTGACCTACGAGGTTCAGTAATAACTTGATCCAAAGTTTCATGATCATCATCATTAGCTTCCTCACTAATTGGTGTAGGAATCACTGGAACTGATTTCTGTGATGAACTACTTTCCAATAAGGGAGTAGGTACAATTAGCTCATCAAGTTCTACTTTCCTCCTGATACGTTTCCGTCGTATCTATAATTTTTGATTGTTCCATGCCAATATTATACAACTTTCATATACTTTTGGCAACTTTCTATACTATTTTTGGGGACTAACATATTGATCCAGTGCCCAGTGCCAGTTCCTGTTTGTTGCATGTTTTTTGTTTCGCAGAAAATCCATATCAAACGGAGTCCAAACGGGATAAAAACTGGCGGAGATTTTTTTTGGAATATATGTGATTTTTGGGAAGAAGAATCAATGCCAGATGATGCCCGAGGGGGCCACGAGGCAGGGGGCGCGCCCAGGGCCCTCGTCGCCACCCCGTAAGGTGGTTGATGCCCTTATTTCGCCGCAAGAAAGCTAATATCCGGATAGAGATCATGTTAAAATTTCAGCCCAATCGAAGTTACGGATCTCCGGGAATATAAGAAACAGTGAAAGGGCAGAATCTGGGAACGCAGAAACAGAGAGACAGATCCAATCTCGGAGGGGCTCTCGCCCCTCCCACACCATGGAGACCATGGACCAGAGGGGAAACCCTTCTCCCATCTAGGGAGAAAGTCAAGGAAGAAGAAGAAGTAGGGGGCTCTCTCCCCCTCGCTTCCGGTGGCGCCGGAACGCCGCCGGGGGCCATCATCATCACCGCAATCTACACCAACACCTCCGCCATCTTCACCAACATCTCCATCACCTTCCACCCTCTATCTACAGCGGTCCACTCTCCTGCAACCCAATGTACCCTCTACTTGAACGTGGTGCTTTATGCTTCATATTATTATCCAATGATGTGTTGCCATCCTATGATGTCTGAGTAGATTTTCGTTGTCCTATCGGTGGTTGATGAATTACTATGATTGATTTAATTTGCTTGTGGTTATGTTGTTGCTCTTTGGTGCCCATCATATGAGCGCGCGCGTGGATCACACCATAGGGTTAGTTGTATGTTGATAGGACTATGTATTGAAGGGCAAGAGTGACAGAAGCTTCAAGCTAGCATAGAAATTGATGCATACGGGGTTGAAGGGGGGCCAATATATCTTAATGCTTTGGTTGGGTTTTACCTTAATGAACGTTAGTAGTTACGGATGCTTGCTAATAGTTCCAGTCATAAGTGCATAGAATTCCAAGTCAGGGATGACATGCTAGCAGTGGCCTCTCCCACATAAAACTTGCTATCGGTCTAGTAAAGTAGTCAATTGCTTAGGGACAATCTCGCAACTCCTACCACCACTTTTCCACACTCGCTATATTACCTTTATTGTTTCTTTATGTAAACAGCCCCTACTTTTTATTTATGTGCTCTTTATTATCTTGCAAACCTATCCAAAAACACCTACAAAGTACTTCTAGTTTCATACTTGTTCTAGGTAAAGCAAACGGTAAGCGTGTGTAGAGTTGTATCGGTGGTCGATAGAACTTGAGGGAATATTTGTTCTACCTTTAGCTCCTCGTTGGGTTTGACACTCTTACTTATCGAAAGTGGCTACAATTGATCCCCTATACTTGTGGGTTATCAAGACCTTTTTCTGGCACCGTTGCCGAGGAGCCATACCATGGGGTGAATATTCTCGTGTGTGCTTGTTTGCTTTATCACTAAGTAATTATTATTTGTTGTTCTTAGTTGTTCTCTATCTTTAGTTATGGATATGGAACACGAAATACCAAAAAAATTAGGTGTACCTGCTACTCACGGAGATGGGGAACCTCCTAAAACCCTCGATGTTGGTTATGTGAAAAATATTATGTACTACTTTGATAATCCTGAGGAAACCACATTCAATTATGTAATGGGAGACACGTTGGATCAACGTGAATACTTTAGGGATTATCGCTTGACTCAAAAAGGGAAACTATTATGGGATCAAATTCATATGTTGCATTGGTATGCTTGGGAACTATGCTTGAGATATGATTATACTTCTTGCTCTAGGATGAAGGCTCCACACCTTCCCTTTTCATGCAAATTTAATGATGATAAAACCTTGGCTTCTTATGCTAATGGTATATATGATTAATATGATGTGGAACAAATAGAAGAATTTGTTGCTTTTATGGGTGCTTATGAATTGAATCTTTTTTAAAGAGTGTGAAAATTTTGATGATTCAGTTTATAGACCTGAAAATTTAGCTATCCTTAAATATTGCTATGAGAATTATGAATTCAATTCCGATATTGATGATTTTATTGAGAGAGTCTCCGTTGTCCAAGAAGAGACTAATATTTTGCAGGAGTCTATGGAAGAAGAAATTAATGACATTGTGAGCTCATTGGATGAAAAAGATGAGGAGGAGAGCGAAGAACAAAAGGAGGAAGAGCGGATTGATCACCCGTGCCCACCTTCTAATGAGAGTAACTCTTCAACTCATACATTGTTTAATTTCCCTTCGTGCTTACCGAAGGATGATTGCTATGATGACTGTTATGACCCCGTTGATTCTCTTGAAATATCCCTTTTTGATGATGCTTGCTATGCTTGTGGCCAAGATGTCAATATGAATTATGCTTATGGAGATGAACTTGTTATAGTTCCTTATGTTAAACATGAAATTGTTGTTATTGCACCCACGCATGATAGTCCTATTATGTTTTTGAATTCTCCCGACTACACTATATTGGAGAAGTTTGCTCTTGTTAAGGATTATATTGATGGGTTGCGTTTTACTACTACACATGATGATTTTGATAGATATAATGTGCATGTGCTTGCTGCTCCTACTTGCAATTATTATGAGAGAGGAACTATATCTCGACCTCTCTATGTTTCCCACATGATAAAATTGCAAGAAACTGCTTATTCTATGCATTGGCCTTTACTTGATGTGCATGAATTGTTCTTTTCTGACATGCCGATGCATAGGAAGAGAGTTAGACTTAGTTGTTGCATGATTTATGTTACTTTGTGCTCACTACTAAATCACAAATCATTGTTAATTAAAATTGGCTTTGATATACCTTAGGATCCAGGTGGGTCCATTACTTGAGCACTATATGCCTAGCTTAATAGCTTTAAAGAAAGCGCTGCCAGGGAGACAACCCGGAAGTTTTAGAGAGTCATTTATTTATGTTGTGTGTTTTTATAAAGTTTAAAAGTAAAAATAATGTGCCAAGGTTTGCCTTTAGGATGTTTTAGATTACTTGTGGTTTGTGCCGTGCAGGACAGAAACTGTGGCTGTAGTACGCGATTTTACATTTTTTACTGGAACGTCAAACGGTTCTGAAACTTTTTGCACTGCCTTTATATACAATTTTTTTATTTTTCCTAAGTTTGGTACAATTTTTGGAGTACCAGAGATATGGTTAATGTTCAGATTATTACAGACTATTCTGTTTTAGACAGATTCTGTTTTTGATGCATAGTTTGCTTGTTTTGATGAAACTATCGATTTATATCAGTGGATTAAGCCAGGGAAAAGTTATATTAAAGTATCTAAATGAAAAAAAATATGAATTGGTTTGCAACAGTACTTAGAGTAGAGATTTGATTTATTATACTAACGGATCTTACCGAGTTTTCTGTTGAAGTTTTGTGTGGATGAAGTGTTTGAAGATCGAGGAGGTCTCGATATGGGGATAAGGAGGAGAGACAAGAGCTCAAGCTTGGGGATGCCCAAGGCACCTAAAGTAAATATTCAAGGATACTCAAGCGTCTAAGCTTGGGGATGCCCCGGAAGGCATCCCATCTTTCTTCAACAAGTATCGGTATGTTTTCGGATTCGTTTCATTCATGCGATATGTGCAATCTTGGAGCGTCTTTTGCATTTAGTTTTCATTTTTATTTTATGCACCATGCTGGTATGAGATAGTCCTTGGTTGATTTATAGAATGCTCATTGCACTTCACTTATATATTTTGAGTATGGCTTTATAGAATGATTCATGTGCTTCGCTTATATCATTTGAAGTTTGGATTGCCTGTTTCTCTTCACATAGAAAACCGCCGTTTATAGAATGATCTTCTGCTTCACTTATATTTGTTAGAGCATGGGCATATCTAGAAATAATTAAACTCTCTTGCTTCACTTATATCTATTTAGAGAGATGACAGGAACTGGTCATTCACATGGTTAGTCATAAAATCCTACATAAAACTTGTAGATCACTGAATATGATATGTTTGATTCCTTGGAATAGTTTTTGCGATATAAAGATGGTGATATTAGAGTCATGCTAGTGGGTAGTTGTGGATTGTAGAAATACTTGTGTTGAAGTTTGTGATTCCCGTAGCATGCACGTATGGTGAACCGTTATGTGATGAAGTCGGAGCATGATTTATTTATTGATTGTCTTCCTTATGAGTGGCGGTCGGGGACGAGCGATGGTCTTTTCCTACCAATCTATCCCCCTAGGAGCATGCGCGTAGTACTTTGTTTCGATAGATAATAGACTTTTGCAATAAGTATGTGAGTTCTTTATGACTAATGTTGAGTCCATGGATTATACGCACTCTCACCCTTCCATCATTGCTAGCCTCTTCGGTACCATGCATTGCCCTTTCTCACCTCGAGAGTTGGTGCAAACTTCGCCGGTGCATCCAAACCCCGTGATACGATACGCTCTATCACACATAAGCCTCCTTATATCTTCCTCAAAACAGCCACCATACCTACCTATTGTGGCATTTCCATAGCCATTCCGAGATATATTGCCATGCAATTTCCATCATCATCATATACATAACTTGAGCATTTATTGTCATATTTCTTTGCATGATCGTAAGATAGTTAGCATGATGTTTTCATGGCTTGCCCGTTTTTTATGTCATTGCTACGCTAGATCATTGCACATCTCGGTACACCGCCGGGGGCATTCATATAGTCATATTTTGTTCTAGTATCGAGTTGTAATATTGAGTTGTAAGTAAATAAAAGTGTGATGATCGTCATTATTAGAGCATTGTCCCATGTGAGGAAAGGATGATGGAAGCTATGATTCCCGCACAAGTTGGGATGAGTTTCCGGACTTTACAAAAAAAAGAGGCCAAAGAAGCCCACCAAAAAAACAAAACAAACAAAAAACAAACAAAAAATAGAGAAAAAGAGAGAAGGGGCAATGTTACTATCCTTTTACCACACTTGTGCTTCAGAGTAGCACCATGTTCTTCATATAGAGAGTCTCTTGAGTTACCACTTTCATATACTGGTGGGAATTTTCATTATAGAACTTGGCTTGTATATTCCGATGCTGGGCTTCCTCAAATGCCCGAGGTCTTCATGAGCAAGCAAGTTGGATGCACACCCACTTAGTTTCCAGTTTGAGCTTTCATACACTTATAGCTCTTAATGCATCTGTTGCATGGCAATCCCTACTCCTCGCATTGACATCAATTGATGGGCATCTCCATAGCCCATTGATTACCCGCGTCGATGTGAGACTTTCTTCCTTTTTGTCTTCTCCACACAACCTACACCATCATATTCTATTCCACCTATAGTGCTATGTCCATGGCTCACGCTCATGTATTGCGTGAAAGTTGAGAAGGTTTGAGAACGTAAAAAGTATGAAACAATTGCTTGGCTTGTCATCGGGGTTGTGCATGATTTGAATATTTTGTGTGGTGAAGATGGAGCATAGCCAGACCATATGATTTTGTAGGGATAACTTTCTTTGGTCATGTTATTTTGAAAAGACATGATTTCTCTATTAGTATGCTTGAAGTATTATTGTCTTAATGTCAAATGATAGACTATTGCTTTGAATCACTTGTGTCCTAATATTCATGCCATGATTAGATTACATGATCAAGATTATGCTAGGTAGCATTCCACATCAAAAATTATCTTTTTTATCATTTACCTACTCGAGGACGAGCAGGAATTAAGCTTGGGGATGCTGATACATCTCTGTCGTATCTATAATTTTTTATTGTTCCATGCCAATATTATACAACTTTCATATACTTTTGGCAGCTTTTTATAGTATTTTTGGGGACTAACATATTGATCCAGTGCCCAGTGCCAGTTCCTATTTGTTGCATGTTTTTTGTTTCACAGAAAATCCATATCAAACGGAGTCCAAACGGGATAAAAACTGACCGAGATTTTTTTTGGAATATATGTGATTTTTGGGAAGAAGAATCAACGTGAGACAATGCCTGAGGGGGCCACGAGGCAGGGGGCGCCCCAGGGGTCAGGCGCTCCCTAGGCCCTCGTGGCCACCCCGTAAGGCGGTTGATGCCCTTCTTTCGCCGCAAGAAAGCTAATATCCGGATAGAGGTTGTGTTAAAATTTCAGCCCAATCGGAGTTACTGATCTCCGGGAATATAAGAAACGGTGAAAAGGCAGAATCTGGAAACGCGGAAACAGAGAGAGACAGAGAGACAGATCCAATCACGGAGGGGCTCTCGCCCCTCCCATGCCATGGAGACCATGACCGGAGGGTAAACCCTTCTCCCATCTAGGGAGAAGGTCAAGGAAGAAGAAGTAGGGGGCTCTCTCCCCCTCGCTTCCGGTGGCGCCGGAACGCTGCCGGGGGCCATCATCATCACCGCAATCTACACCAACACCTCCGCCATCTTCACCAACATCTCCATCACCTTCCCCCTCTATATACAGCGGTCCACTCTCCCGCAACACGCTATACCCTCTACTTGAACATGGTGCTTTATGCTTCATATTATTATCCAATGATGTGTTGCCATCCTATGATGTCTGAGTAGATTTTCATTGTCCTATCGGTGGTTGATGAATTACTATGATTGATTTAATTTGCTTGTGGTTATGTTGATGTCCTTTGGTTCCCATCATATGAGCGCTTATGGACACCATAGGGTTAGTTGTATGTTGATAGGACTATGTATTGGAGGGCAAGAGTGACAGAAGCTTCAACCTAGCATAAAAATTGATGCATACAGGATTGGAGGGGGACCAATATATCTTAATGCTATGGTTGGGTTTTACCGTAATGAATGTTATTAGTTGCGGGTTCTTGCTCATAGTTCCAGTCATAAGTGCATAGAATTCCAAGTCAGGGATGACATGCTAGCAGTGGCCTCTCCCACATAAAACTTGCTATCGGTCTAGTAAAGTAGTCAATTGCTTAGGGACAATCTCGCAACTCCTACCACCACTTTTCCACACTCGCTATACTACCTTTATCGTTTCTTTATCTAAACAGCCCCTACTTTTTATTTACGTGCTCTTTATTATCTTGCAAACCTATCCAAAAACACCTATAAAGTACTTCTAGTTTGATACTTGTTCTAGGTAAAGCAAACGTTAAGCGTGCGTAGAGTTGTATCAGTGGTCGATAGAACTTGAGGAAATATTGGTTCTGCCTTTAGCTCCTCGTTGGGTTCGACACTCTTACTTATCAAAAGAGGCTACAATTGATCCCCTATACTTGTGGGTTATCACCTCCCACTCACTTCTTTCGAGAGAAACTCGTTCTCTAGAAAGGATCCATTCTTAGCAATGAGTATCTCGCCTTCGGATCTGTGATAGAAGGTGTACCCAACAGTTTCCTTTGGGTATCCTATGAAGACACCTTTCTTCAATTTGGGTTCGAGCTTCTCATGTTGAAGCTTTTTCACATAAGCATCGCATCCTCAAACTTTAAGAAACGACAACTTGGGTTTCTTGCCAAACCATAGTTCATATGGTGTCATCTCAACGGATTTAGATGGTGCCCTATTTAACGTGAATGCAGCTGCCTCTAAAGCATAACCCCAAAATGATAGCGGTAAATCAGTAAGAGACATCATAGATCGCACCATATCTAATAAAGTGCGGTTATGATGTTCGGACACTCCATTACGTTGTGGTGTTCCAGGTGGCATGAGTTGCGAAACTATTCCACATTGTTTCAAATGAAGACCAAACTCATAACTCAAATATTCACCTCCACGATCAGATCGTAGAAACTTTATTTTCTTATTACGATGATTTTCCACTTCACTCTGAAATTCTTTGAACTTTTTAAATGTTTCAGACTTATGTTTCATCAAGTAGATATACCCATATCTGCTCAAATCATCTGTGAAGGTCAGAAAATAATGATACCCGCCGCGAGCCTCAACACTCATCGGACCGCATACATCAGTATGTATTATTGCCAATAAGTCAGTTGCTTGCTCCGTTGTTCCGGAGAACGGAGTCTTAGTCACCTTGCCCATGAGGCATGGTTCGCAAGCATCAAGTGATTCATAATCAAGTGATTCCAAAAGCCCATCAGCATGGAGTTTCTTCATGCGCTTTACACCAATATGACATAAACGGTAGTGCCACAAATAAGTTGCACTATCATTATTAAACGTGTATCTTTTGGCTTCAATATCATGAATATGTGTATCACTACTATCGAGATTCAACAAAAATAGACCACTCATCAAGGGTGCATGACCATAAAAGATATTACTCATATAAATAGAACAACCATTATTCTATGATTTAAATGAATAACTGTCTCGCATCAAACAAGATCCAGATATAATGTGCATGCTTAATGCTGGCACCAAATAAAAATTATTCAGGTTTAAAACTAATCCCGAAGGTAGATGTAGAGGTAGCGTGCCGACGGCGATCACATCGACTTTGGAACCATTTCTCACGTGCATCATCACCTCGTCCTTAGCCAATTTTCGTTTAATCCATAGCCCCTGTTTCGAGTTGCAGATATGAGCAACAGAACCAGTGTCAAATACCCAGGCGCTACTACGAGCATTAGTAAGGTACACATCAATAACATGTATATCAAATATACCTTTCACTTTGTCATCCTTCTTATCTGCCAAATACTTGGGGTAGTTCCGCTTCCAGTGACCAGTCCCTTTGCAGTAGAAGCACTCAGTCTCAGGCTTAGATCCAGACTTGGGCTTCTTCACTTGATAAGCAACTTGTTTTTTGTTCTACTTGAAGTTCCCCTTCTTCCCTTTGCCCTTTTTCTTGAAACTGGTGGTCTTATTAACCATCAACACTTGATGCTCCTTCTTAATTTCTACCTCCGCAGCCTTTAGCATTGCGAAGATCTCGGGAATCGCCTTATCCATCCCTTGCATATTATAGTTCATCACGAAGCTTTTGTAACTTGGTGGCAGTGATTGAACTCTATAGATGACATTATAATCAGGAAGATTAACTCCCAGTTGAGTCAAGTGGTTGTGGTACCCAGACATTCTGAGCATATGCTCACTAGCTGAGCTATTCTCCTCCATCTTGTAGGCAAAGTACTTTTTCAGAGGTCTCATACCTCTTAACATGGGCATGAGTCTGAAATACCAATTTCAACTCTTGGAACATCTCATATGCTCCATGTCGTTCAAAACATTTTTGAAGTCCCGGTTCTAAGCCGTAAAGTATGGTGCACTAAACTATCAAGTAGTCATCATACCGAGCTTGTCAAACATTCATAACGCCTGTATATGCTCCTGCAATAGTTCTGTCACCTAGCAGTGCATTAAGGACATAATTCTTCTGTGCAGCAATGAGGATAATCCTCAGATCACGGACCCAGTCCGCATCATTGCTACTATCATCTTTCAACTTAGTTTTCTCTAGGAACATATCAAAAATAAAATAGGGGAGCTATACGCGAGCTATTGATCTATAACATAGATATGCAAATACTATCAGGACTAAGTTCATGGTAAATTAAAGTTCAATTTATCATATTACTTAAGAACTCCCACTTAGATAGACATCCCTCGAGTCATCTAAATGATCACGTGATCCATATCAACTAAACCATGTCCGATCATCATGTGAGATGGAGTAGTTTTCAATGGTGAACATCTCTATGTTGATCATATCTACTATATGATTCACGTTTGACCTTTCAGTCTACAGTGTTCCGAGGCCATGTCTGTACATGCTAGGCTCGTCAAGTTTAACCCGAGTATTCTGCATGTGCAAAAATGGCTTGCCCTGTTGTATATGAACGTAGAGCTTATCACACCCGATCATCACGTGGTGTCTCGGCACGAAGAACTGTTGCAACGGTGCATACTCAAGGAGAACACTTATATCTTGAAATTTTAGTAAGGGATCATCTCATAATGCTACCGTCATACTAAACAAAATAAGATGCATAAAAGATAAACATCACATGCAATCAAAATATGTGACATGATATGGCCATCATCATTCTGTGTCTTTGATCTCCATCTTCAAAGTACCGTCATGATCTCCATCGTCACCGGCACGACACCATGATCTCCATCATCTTGATCTCTATCAACGTGTCATCACATGGTCGTCTCGCCAACTATTGCTTTTGCAACTATTGCTATAGCATAGCGATAAAGTAAAGCAATTATATGGCGCTTGTACATCCCACACAGTCAGTCCCAGACAAACGTTTCCGTTTGTATGTACATTCCACACAGTCAATCCAAGGAATATGTTTCCGTTCTTATGTACATCCCACACAGTCAATCCAAGAAATACGTTTCCGTTCGTATGTACATCCCACACAGTCAACCGAGGAAAACGTTTCCGTTCGTATATATATATCCCATATAGTTTTATGTATAGCTTCATGTGTGATAGGTGTAACGATCACACACGCTCTGCCTTGGTTAACATTTCCTTTTATTCAACTACATCACACACGATTTGATGAAGAAAACTGTATGGCATTAGGCTATCCATCACAACCGCTTTTACTACTAGAACCGTTTGCAAAGTTCCATGACCCTTTTAGCAGGTTTAGTAGTTTACAATTAATAATTTCAATATTACACAAATTCACATTTCATATCGAACAGCTGCTTGCCAATTTCATATCAGGGACATAAATATATTTTAACATCACAGTATGATAGCTACCTGAAAACAGCCATGTTCAACTTCTCCATCTCTGCTTTCAGTTCAGTAAGAACCTGTTTTGCACGGACCAACTGGGAAAGTGCCTCCTCCTTTGCCAACACCATCTTAGCAAAGTCTAATTTAAAAAATCTGAGCTCATTCTCCATCTTCCTCTTTTTTCCGCATCTTGAAATATTCTTCAGCGTTGACAACACTTTCTCTAAGCCTATCTATGTTCTCTTCCTCATACATGCTCCAGACCTTTACTAGGCACATCTTCAAAGATTGTGGCCACTCTTGATCAACCCACTCCAGGTAAAAACAATTTTGCTCATCCTATAATATTTAAAACTAGATTAGTAACAATTGTAGGGGAAATGGGTTTCTAGCAACATAGAAAATCACCAAATACATATTTTGGAAAACTGAAGAAACAATTCAATTATAACACATCTTCTCAAAAAGATCAATGCCAAATGAATTAATTGCTACTGAGACAACAACCAAATTCTGAAACATCACAAGCTATAATTAACTACAACAATGCTACAAGTTCTTAGCCATGTACTATAAATAACAAATTGAACATTTTATGAGGAAGCTAAATATAACTGCAATAGCATAGCGGCAGTATTTGAATGACATCAAATTGATACTAACAGGTGTATACATGCACAAATTTAGTAATATAGAACTAATAACACTAAGGTCGTCCGCTATGTATGCCAAAACCGGTGTCAAGACAAGTGTTGCTACATTCGGCACCGGTGCCCTGCACCGGCGAGCCGATGCAGAGGAATAAATCAGGGAACCAGACTCCGAAGCACCTAGTTGCTCTGATGCCCAGTTCCTTCGTGCCATAAAGATTTAGTATTTTATTGCTTGGTTGCTCAGATGTGTGGACCAAAGTTGGCTACACAAACTCCTGAAGCAGTGACAAATAATTTTCTAATGGCACCGCGGATGAGATGGCAACATTTTTAGATACTAGGTACAAACTGTGACATTGTCTTAACATCCAGAATAACATACCACAGTGACAGTGTCTGAATCACATCTAACAAATGATTTGTAACAACGAAAGTGGGGCTAACCTTCTTTGCACATGCCAGAAACTTCCTCCTACTGTCCACAGATTCAAACGCAACTAACTTCATGCACAGAGATTGATGGTTACAATGAGCAGGAGATCTTTAGCCACCCCGCTCCATTCGTTGCAATTGATGGTCCTAGGGAGCTACAAGAGGAAGACATGACTCAAATCGACCGTCGGGTTAAAATCCTTCATTCCAAATCATAACCCGAGAGAGAGAAGAGAGGCATACCCGGGTGATGAAAGAGTCAGAGGAGGAGGAGGAACCGCTGGAGAGGTCATTGAAGAAGACCATGGTGACCGCGGCGGTCGGATGCGAGACGGCGAGAGCGAGGAAGCAAGTAGGGAAGCGGCTATAGCTTGGGAAGGAAGGAATGAGAAAATAGGGGAAATGTGACTTGTGGTCAGGAAGAAAAGAGGGTGGGGAGGGGGTGTATATTTCGGCGGTATGCCAAAAATTTCGAAAGGTGGAGGGAAACTTTGCGTGTCATGCCGCCGAACACCATTCACTTTGAATGAATGTGTGCATCGCAGATGATTCTTCTGATTTACACGCATGCGATGAGTTTGATCATTCAAATATTGGTGGAAATTTCCCTAGGTACTGTCCTCATCCACATCATTGCATAATTTAACATCACTTGCTAATTTGGGCACACAAAAGAGCCTATAGCACACAGACCAAAGTTACTGAATCGAGCAATTTTAGTAATTAAATAGAGCCGGTTGGCCTAAACATTGCTCTAACAAAAGACCAGCGTTATAAACAAAGGCTAAGTACGCATAATTTTAACAAAGTCATCGTCGCGCCGCCCTATGCCTCGCCGGTGTAAGATGAGACGTCAATGACTTGTCCTGGCGACATGCCGCCGTTGGTGGACTCCGCGTCTCCCCGGCTGAAGTAGACCGTGTCGTCGTCCTCGGAGCCGCCCTCAATGTTGTAGTACTCATAGTAGTGGCTACGCCAGAGCTCGCGCTGGTACTCCATCGCCGATTCCTCGATGGACAGGCTCTTCTCAACCTCGTCCTGAGCCACGCGCAACTCCTCCTTCCGGCGCTCCTTGATCTCCGCCGCCTCCTGCATCTCTAGCTCCCGCTCGGCAATCTCATGAGGAAGCAGGTGCTCCGTGGCCTCCGCCGCCTTTTCGGACGTGAGTTGCATGCTGGATTCCGAGGTGGCCCGAAATATCTTGGCGTGTGCGTCCTCGGTCTTGGTGTGGATGGCCTCGACCCAGGCCAAGGCGGCATCGATGGCACGTACGGCAGCTCGAGCGCTCTCGGCGTTTGCAGTCACCGTCTCGGCTGCTGCAGCTGCCCCATCGACTGCCACAGACGTCCTCTTGGCGGATGCGGCTGTGCTGAATGCGGATGCGGCCGCGCTCTCGGCGCAGGCGGCGGCGCTCGGGGAGGACGCGGCCACCGTACGGGCCCTCATGAAGCGTTTCCACGGCATCATTCTTAGCAAGAAGGGGTTGCGGGAATGGGGATCTGGGATTCGTGGTTTCTGAAGTGACCGGCACTAGAGCAGACGAAGTCGGCGAAGCTTATGGAGGAAGACTTAAGTAGACCCACGAATTTTCATCGCAAACAATCCCTACAACAAACTGTGTTAATTTGTATCAGTTATTTGTTTGGTTCAAAAATGATAGGTATACAAGAGTGATATAATAAAAACTAGCATGTAGATCACTGAACATGAAGTGTTTGATTAACGATATTGAGGTTATAATATGAACGTTTACTAGTTGATACAAGGCAGATCAACCAAGGCAGGGGCGCACCCTGATGATGAAAAACGTAGTAGAAAACAAAAAACTCTGCCCTATGATCAACCAAGAACATGAAAATGCAAAAACGGTTTGGATCGTATCATTACCGATTCTGAGTCGCAGCAGAAGAAGACGAGTCGGTGTAAATCGTACTTGAAATCCCTCGAACGGAAGGCTGAAAGCACGGCCTCTCCACAGTTTGCAAGCGTGCGGTCTTCAAGATCCGGCAGCGCTTCGCCATCCAGAGCTAATCGTCGCCGAAGAACTAAATGGAGGAGATTAGAACCACACTGGACTTCTAATTATAAGTATTAGAGAGGATCTAGATATATTAACATCACGAAAAACTATTAATTTAACATCACAAAAATAACTGTTTTCATCTATATATAATTTATCGGTATTACCTGATAAACTCCGAAACCTTTCCAGTGACCTTGAAACGCTTTCGGTTCCTTTCAAAACTATTTCGAATATTAATAAAACTATTTCATAAATATTTTCTCATTACTCTTGTCCTACTAATACTTAACATATCGTGATTACCTTAAACTTGTGACCCTGTAGCTTCAGTAAAATATAGACATGAACAAAATTCCTTTTTGTTCAATGACTGATAATGAAACCGCAGATGTGTATATCGAAGAAAAAAAATGAGACCAACTCAAAGGCTAACTCTCGTTGGCTTTTCTTTATAGGAGAAACCCCGTGAGCACCGCGTGTCCGTGCCGGCTCCGAAACCTTTCCAGTGACCTTGAAATACTTTCAGTTCCTTTCAAAACTATTTCGAATATTAATGGAACTATTTCATAAATATTTTCTCATTACTCTTGTCCTACTAATACTTAACATATCGTGATTACCTTAAACCTGTGACCCTGTAGCTTCAGTAAAATATAGACATGAACAAAATTCCTTTTGTTCAATGACTGATAACAAAACCGCAGACGTGTATATCAAAGAAAAAAAATGAGACCAACCCAAGGGCTAACTCTTGTTGGCTTTTCTTTATAGGAGAAACCCCGTGAACTCGGGTGGGCTGGCAGCAACCTTAGCTGCCCAGCCAACGAGTCGGCGCCCCGTTCTCAAAGACGTGTATATCGATCTCGATCCCTATATAGGTCGCGTTGGTGCAATCTTCCACCCCCAACACGTCGCGTGTCCAGAATATCCATGAAGCCACCTCTGAGTCATGGCTTGCGGTTTGGCTGCAAAATTTCCCATGAACACTGGTTGTATCTCTATCTATAGCTAATAAAAAAGGGACATAAGTCGGAGGAAGTTATAAAAAGGGACGACGCAAAAAAAAAAGTAGCACCGATGATCATTGCTTAGTGCTCAAAATAATGCTAGCGGGAGCAACACAGGACCTACAAAGCATGTACCGTCGGGCCACGTACCCAACACGATCACCACATGTTTTTTTTTTCAGAAGATCACCACATGTGTTAGTCAACGCTTGGCAGCCATACACTCCGTCTCGTCTGTGTTGAGCTGCCGACTAATCTACCACATTAATTCCATCTCGTTTATGTGGCGCTGCCCTGTTAGTTTTGTACTACAACGCTACCGCGTCCATACATTCGCATGCCCCGCCCGTCTCGAAGAAGAAAATCCATACAGACCATATACGTCTACCAAACTGAAGTTGCGCATGCAAAGCACTCGACAGATGAGAAGGCAAAAGCTCCAATGTTCACATTAGCATAACAATCCGATAGAAAACACACAATTAAATATCAGCCCAGCTACGGCCGCAAATTCTAGTGCTGCTATTAGCATCACAGCTTACAACAACAGGCCTGTTCCGGACACACGAGGAAACAAGAGTTGGTCGTGGGGCATCGTTCTTGCATCAATCAAGCCAACCAACAGCAGCCATTTTCTAGTCAACAGTCTCATCGTCCTTGTCAGTTGTCTGCGGGCCGGTGGATGACGGGGAGTAGCCCGGTGCAGTCGGGGAGTAGCTTGCGCTGGGGCTGCACGCTCAAAACCACAATTGTCAGAAGAGCTAATTGCGCACTTTCATCGCGGGCAGATGAGATAAGACCCCAAGCATTTACCTGTAGTTTGGAGATGTCGGGCTGTAATCTGGGCTGGGTCCTCCAGAGGTAGTGTGCGGGCTGCAACACTCGCGCAACGTGTTAGAAAACCCATGTATTGCCACAGCAACAACGTTTTAAGTTAGAAACAATGGTGATTGTCAACAGAAATGGGCTCACCTTGTAGGGCTGTATGACGGGCTTGGTTGTGCATATGATGGTGAGGTGGGCGAGTAGGTCGGTGAGGTCGGGCTGGAGAAACGAAACAGAGGTGTAATGTAATCAAAATAAAGCATAGACATACATGGAACACAACACCGAAAGAACGGCCAAAGCTATCAACAGAATACCTGTAGTTCGGAGAAGTCTGACTGTACGGGCTCATCATCCTTGGGCTGCTTGGAGAATAAGCATGTGAAGGACTGTACTTGGCCGAAGAAGGATTGTAACTCGGTGAAGTGGGGCTGTAGTTCGGTGAAGTAGGGCTGTAGCTCGGTGACGTCGGGCTGTAACCAGGCGATGTAGGGCTGTATGCAGGCGATGTAGGGCTGTATGAGGGCGACGTAGGGCTGTATGAGGGGGATGTCGGGCTGTATGAGGGCGACGTGGGGCTGTATGAGGGTGATGTCGGGCTGTATGAGGGCGATGTTGGGCTGTACGAGGGAGAAGTGGGGCTGTATGATGGCGACGTGGGGCTGTACGATGGCGACGTCGGGCTGTATGCAGGAGATGTCGGGCTGTATGCTGGCGAGGTCGGACTATAAACCGGTGATGTTGGACTATAGCTCGGAGATGTGGGGCTATAGCTTGGTGATGTTGGGCTGTAGCTCGGAGATGTGGGGCTGTAGCTAGGAGATGTGGGGCTGTAGCTCGGGGATGTTGGCGAGTATGATGGACTGGTCGGAGAGTATGATGGACTGGTCGGGCTGTAGGAAGGAGAGCCAGGCGTATATGATGGAGAGGTGGGGCTGTAGCTGGGCGATGCAGGGCTGTATGATGGAGAAGTGGGACTGTAACCATGTCCTGGCCCTGGGCTGAACACCGGAGAAGATGGACTGTAACCACCTCCAGAGGATGGGCTGTAGTTTGACGGGACGGGTGAGAATGCCATGCCCCCAACATATGGTGAGAACTGAGCATCTGTAATTGGGGAAGCCCTGAAATTTGGACTCAACATTGGTGACATCATTCCTCCATCACGGTACGGTGTCGCGGACATGGGTGAACGTGCTGGTGTCATGCCATAGTCCAGACCTTCAACATAGCTTGGGAGTTGAAGCTCAATGGCCTGCTGCAGCATCTGGTCATTCAGATACAATCCACAGCCTCCTGTACCAATAGGAGCAAGCTGGCCAAGCATAATGTTCTCAGTCACACCTCTCAGGTAATCAGATTCCGCATATACAGCAGCATCAAGCAAGATATCCACTGTTTCTTCAAAAGAACATCTCATGAGGGGCCCTGTGTCATTACGATTTATACCATGCCTAGTAATAGCCATCAGGTGACCTCTGTATGTCATCGTATCACAGAGAATGGCCAGATGCCTGTAGTTCACATAAGACCCATCAAAAGATATAACCACCCTCAGCTCATCCAAGAGAGACCTGCGGACAGCCTCAATCCCAAGAACCTCAATCACTTCAATCAAATGGTTACTTGTTGTCCTTGTAGAATCAACATCCTCATGACACATCACGGCCAAGAGGTTTACACCTTCTGTATCAAGCATCCACTCATTATCTGGTTTGAAACCCTCACTTTCATCAAATTTATTGACCTTCCCGTATTTGATGAAGACCTTGTTAATATCTGGAATGCCTCGAAGGGCCATCTCAGTCAACATATTACCCTCAATCTTCTTGAGGAAGACGTCATCCTCAGCAGATTCATCCTGTATTTCTCCTTTTGGAGCTTCGTCATTTGTAATGCGGACACGAAGGATGAGCTTATCTGCATTATCATCATTGAATATGCATGACAAGTCATCGTCAAATTCATGATTGATCTTCTCTGCAATATCAGCCATGCTCAATTTCTTATCAACCATCATCTCACGGTTCAGCTCAATGCGCAGCAGCCAAGGAGAGATCTTATCCGGGTCAATATCCTCATCAGGCATTTCATAATATGACCTGACAAATTCCACATCCTCTTCAATAATGGTTCCTAGAGGATCAGGATCATACCATATCTCAGTGGCATGGGTCACACTACGCAGTGTAGTGTACTCCAAGGCACACTGCACATTCTTAGCCAATTCTTTTTTCTTGCTTACCTCAGGCTTTAGGAAAACAGACAGAGATGGAGTCTTTATCTTCTTGGCGACATTAATGATCTCTCTTAACCTGGGAACTCCAAGGGTAACATTCTTAGCACTAACACCAGCATAATGGAAAGTATTCAGTGTCATCTGAGTTGCCGGTTCTCCAATGGACTGTGCAGCCACACATCCAATCATTTCACCAGGAGCTACCAAAGACTGGAGGAATCTCGATTCAATCTCACCAATGACCCATTCGAAGGATTCCTTTGTAAGCCTGTATTCTTTCAAGACCCTCTTGCTAGCAAATGTGCTGCGAAGCAGGATATTGAAGAACAAAGTAGCGTTCTTCTGAGCCTCGATGCTCATGGCATCGTCACCAGGGACAACCTTAAGTCTTTCTTGCAGCTTATCTATTGCTTCCACAATTTCCATCGGGTGCATGTCAGAAGGTCTTCTTAAATCAATCTTGAAAGTCTTCTGAGCATTCCAGATAAGCCGCTTCAGGTTGACAGGCATAGGCCATGTATTGTCACCAGTTGTAGTAATTTCAGTCCCAAGCTGTAATCTGTCAGCTTCTAATTTCTGAACCTCTGCCTCAAACACATTTCTGAATTCACGAATGGTCTTCAAATCATCAACATGGTCAGGCAACATGTAAGTAGGCCTCCAGTTCTCATCATCGAGTTCATAACGAAATACATTATCAAACTCAGCCTTTTTCATCTTCAGGGAGTCCAATTTCTGTGATTCAATCCAAACAGCATCCATGCCATCTTCTCCATACAAGAATTGAATAACATCACCCAGCGAATTTCGCACAGTACCATCATATTTCACCATGATGTCCTCCATAGCCTTCACGAGCCTCCGCTGAATATATCCCGTCTCGGAGGTTTTCACAGCAGTATCAATCAAACCTTCTCTACCACCCATAGCATGGAAGAAAAATTCTTGTGGTGTCAGACCTCGAAGGTAAGAGTTCTCAACAAACCCACGACTTTCGGGGCCATAGTCATCTTTCGTGAAGTGGGGCAATGTACGATCAACAAAACCAAATGGAATCCGCTTGCCCTCAACATTCTGCTGTCCGACACAAGCAGTCATTTGCGAAATATTAATGAAACTGCCTTTTGAGCCTGCAGTGACCATAGCTTTCAAATTGTTGCTCTCAGACAAACTCTTCTGAGCACTACTCCCAGCATCATCACGAGCCTTGTTAAGAACCTAGCATGGAAAACGGATATGTCAAAACAAGTCTACCAAAAAACTGATGGCTTACTCCTTCCCAAATGGAAGGATCAAAGTCTCCCAAATGGAAGAATCAAACTCTCCCAAAAAAAGCTGATGGCTTACTCCTTCCCAGATGAAAGAACCAATCAAGAGCATTCAGCAGTACCTGATTTACTCGGTTTTCGAATGATTCCATCATGGTGCGTCCTGGCTCAGGTTCCAAGTTCTTCTCTTGTGCTTGCTTGATAAGCTCCTTCACCTCATTCTTAGCTGTTCCAATTGTCTCGTTAATCTTCTCCATAGTAGCAGCATCTGCAATTGTATCTCCAATACCAATACTGAAACCGTTTTGCAGAAGCCAGTAGTTGACCAGCCACTGTGTATGACCCAAGAACTTCCGTGCAGCATCTGGCCCTACCTCTTCCCTGCAAACAGTTAAACCAACCAAAATTATTCAGCACAGAACATGTGTACCAAAAACTGCAATGCAACGTTTTCTAACTTACCAAATAACATGAATAAGACTTCCAGTTGACGTCCCAAGTGTTTTTTTGCAAAGTGTACCAGACAGAAGCTCTCCCTTCTCTATCCGGACCATAGTATCTCCTGGAGTAATAAATCCACTTTCTGTTTCAGCATGCCAGGCTGAAAATCTTATTAAATTGATTAGCTTGGGAATAATCAAGTTGAAAACTTGTTTGCCAGTCCAAATCGGTCTTGGTCTCAAAATGGCAGGTGCAGGGACCTTCCCATCAAAATCCTCCCACCACATTAGTATGTTCATAAATACATCCTGGGAGAAATTTCAGAACATTAAGCTACAAAAACTACAAACAATAATATTAGGTGTTTAAGGAGAGTATGTTAACCTTTTCAATAAGAGTGTCCCTTTTGGTTATTTTTCGACACCCAAGAAGTGTGTCCTGGACAATACCCATAACAGGTCTATTCGCTTGAGGCGAGACAATACATTTTGGCACCATCATCAACTCTAAAACTTCAGCTCTTGTCTCAAATGACTGAGGAACATGCATATTCATTTCATCCCCATCAAAATCTGCATTGTATGGTGATGTGACAGACAGGTTCAGGCGGAAAGTTGAGTACGGCATAATTTTAATACGATGCCCCATGATAGACATTTTATGAAGACTTGGTTGCCGGTTGAAAAGAACAAAATCTCCATCATTGAGGTGTCTTTCCACCTGAGAAGTCAAGCACAAAACAGGTGAGCCAAACCAAAAGGCAATTTTTGTTTATGTCACCATTAAAACGGTAGATGCTGCAACGATGTCAGCACTAACCTTGTAACCCAGCTCCAAATGCTGATCACTACTTTTCTTCACATAGCGAAGATCCAGCCTCTGACCATCTTCCCTGATGATGTACTTTGCACCTGTCTTACCTGGGGGTGGGTGAGGCCCATATTCTACTAGCTCTTTCAACCTGGTATGATCAGATTTAGACATAACTTCTCACATACCAATGCAAGAAGAGTGATTACATAAGATGCCTTAATAACAGAAAATTAATTTACCTCTCGATGTTATATGGAGTGACAGTTTCTGGGTATGTCAGATTCAAAGCAATACTCCATGGCACCCCCAATTGATCAATGTTGATATTCGGATCTGGTGTGATGACAGTACGAGCTGAGAAATCAACACGCTTCCCCATTAAGTTTCCTCTAATCCGGCCTTCTTTTGCTTTCAGCCTGCTGCATATTGACTTAATAGGCCTTCCAGAACGCTGAGTGGCCTGGATATTTCCACAACAGATAATGAGAATAACTTATCTATTAGTGATTAATATGGGGAGTGCACTTATAGACTACTCACCCTTGGTTGTCCAGGAAGATCATTATCGAAGTACGTTGCAATGTGAAACTGCAACAACTGAGCAAACTCAGTTATAATGTGAGCTGGGGCTCCATTTCTCTCTTGCCTCCTCAAATTCTCATTATGTCGAATTATCATCGCTAATTGATGAGTCAAATCATCCTGTAGAAACAGAAGAAACAGCAAGATAAACAGTGAGTGGAAGGGTGAGACCTGTGAACCAACCATTGGATCCATTCATAATAATTTTAGTAGTAGTGGGCTAACCTCACTTCTGGAGGAAGTATCCATCATAACAGATGGTCTGACAGGCGGTGGAGGAATTGGAAGGACTTGCAGTATCATCCAATCAGGACGAGCATACTTAGGGTTCAGGCCCAACAAAAGACAGTCCTCATCGCTTATACGCTTGAGAACATTAAGGACCTGCCCCAATAAACCATCATGTGAGCCATGTGATTAGCTGCAAATTATTAGAACCTATTGAATTGAGTAAGGATAATGTAAATACCCTCTCGGCAGAGAGAATTTGCTTTCGCTCCACTGGTTCAGGGAGTTGATCTTGATCATCACTTTTCTTCTTTGTTGCTTTAAATTCAGCAACCATCTTCATACCATCAACTGTGATATTTGGCTGCTGAGCACCACAACCACCTCTTTTCTTCACTGGCTCATCAGCATCCTGCTGATCTTGAACCTCAAGTTCATCACCCCCAGCACAAATCTTTTTGCTCTTGCAAGCATCATATATTCTTCTTAATCTATTTTTTGGGTTCCTGATTTTCAGAGCCTGCTTGAACTTGGTATCGTCCTGCAAGACATCACTGATAAATAACATGCCAAGATCAAGGCACACAAAATAAATGGTCCACGCTATGATACTGTTTAGTACTCCCTCCGTTCACAAATATAAGATGTTCTAACTTTTTTGTGAATCTGATGTGTATAGACACATTTTAGTGTGTTTATTCACTCATTTCAGTCCGTATGTGGTCCATATTGAAATATCCAGAACATATTATATTTGTGAACGGAGGGAGTAGCTAACATGCAAGAACAACCTTTCTCAGAATTCATGAGAAAACGCCAAAGTTATTTGTGATTAGGTTCAATGGTTCTGGTTATTTTACCAAAGACAATAATTAATAAAATAGGCATTGCTACGGGGACACATCATAAATGCAGTTTTCTTTTGTCTGATACAGTTCTACCAATGGCAGGCTCTATTGAAATTTCACAAAGATAATCTTGGCTTCCAATGTTGAATTCCAGATCCATAACAAACATGAAAGATGTCTAAATCAATTGCATGTACAGGTTCATCGCACCTGATCAAAAAGATTCTATGAAGTTGAACAGATGCAAAATTGGACAAACATAAGTGAAAATTACGACTGTCATGATTTCAGTTTAGCTTGTCTTGCACATCAGGGACTCCTTTCAGTTTACCTTAGATATGCACCAAACAACAACCTAGTAAAATGCACAGGTCTTAAAAGGAAACCAGACGAACAGAGGGGTCATGTACCTCATCCGCCAGGATCTTGGAACAGTTGAAGCACACACAGCGCATTATGGAGAGTACAGTCTTGATGAAGCCGATGTGGAACATTGGCTTTGCAAGCTCAAGGTGGCCAAAGTGACCCGGGCACTCAGCCATCCCAGCCATACATGTATCACACTTGATCTTTCGGTCAATAGTGCCCAAACGAGGGTCACTCAAACCCCCAGGCTTTGCCTTCCCCCTCTCCATAGTCTCTGCATGCTCTATCACCACCACTGACATTTGTCTCTACGAAAATAGCAAAGCAACACAAAAATTTATCAAATTCAATCCTACAGATTTCTTTGGGCACTCCATTGGACCAGTTCAGGAGGCACTCCTCAGACCATCATTACAACGGTCGATGGTCATTTGAACCAAACAAATCATACTATTAAACCCTCTCAAATCCATCTTATTAGATATATTCTGCAAATCTATAGTATAATACCAGCAACCAGATGCGTATAGCCTTATTCAAACTTCTATTGAATATGACCCAATCGAAAGCACGGTAAAAATCATGTGTGATAATAAACAAACAGTGCAAACTGCTAAGCACAACCAAACTGCCAAATTCATAGTAAATACAAATACCACACAAGTAATAAGAACATCTGCCTTTTGTTAGATCTGTTAAAACTTTGATGTAAATGTAATACAAGTGTGAAGTTCAACTCGACGTTTCAACCAAATATCCCACTTGAATAGTATTACATGGAGTACAACTTGTAGCTCAAACCGAACTAGAGACTTACAACCAAGCATTTTGCTCAAAGTTTAACTAGTTTCCCAAGTTAGCAAAACACCGACTCAACCAAACAACACTCGTGCATATATTGTTCGGTGTCAGAACCTTTGGTAAGTTACAATGGATCAGCTTCAACATATATTTGCAAGATCAAGCTCGGCCAATTCGCTACCCAAGCAACACCAGATTGAAGCTAACAACCAGCAACCCGATGACAGTTCATCCAGAGTTCGAAGCTAGCTAAGCCCACTCAAACCAGTACGAGTTCCCACTCCAGGCAGAGAAACGATACAGAGGCGGCGGTGGGGGTGGGGGAGGCGAGGTATTACGATTTCATCCGGGCTGAGGATGCCGAACTGCACGAGCTGCACCTTGGCCACCTCAGCCGGCGAGTACGGGAACCTCGCGTCCATTTCACCCCCACGGCGGCGCCGCCGCCGCCTAGGGTTTGGGTCTCAGATCCCGCCGCCCTCCGCGAGCGCTCCGCCGACCGAAGCTTGGGCCGTACGGCCAGCCCCTGTCTGGAGCACGCTAAACTTTTTGGCGGCTAAAATCGAGCTCTAGTGGGATCGATCCGACCGGTCCTCGCCTCCTCCGCGAGAGAGGAGGGGAAAGGGGATCTGGAGAGAGTGCGTCTGAGAAAGAGGAGAACTGGGTGGGGGTGGGACTATACTTATAGACGTATCGTGCGCCGGATGGGCTATAGTGAGCTGGTGGGCGCGTGGACCCGTGGAGGCGGTGTATGGATTCAACTCAGAGTAGGAAACGCGGTGTAGGTGGACCGGGTGCGGGGAGGGAGGAAACAAAGGGAGACACACTGAACCGGCTGTGGGCGCAGTAGACGGTGGAGATGAGAGCTTTGGGTGGGGTTCCCATCGCGTCAATGCGGAATGGTCGAGAGCCCGTAGTCGTCGATTGTCGTGGCTTTGCTATTCTGGGTTGTTCCCATCGTTAGAGCCGAGGTCGGCGATAGATCCTTCTGAGTTTCGAATATCTTTTGTTTCTTCAGAAAGTATGTATAAACATTTTTTAAAAAATATGCATGAACTCTGTTCAAAATGAAGGTTACTTAATTTTTTACATGCAAACTGATGTGGAGGGTTATGATTGGTAATAGGGGATGAAGGGGGAATTTAGGGGGAGCACTCTTGATTCAGGGGGTGTTTGGTTGAGAAGTCCTAGGACTTTTTCTAGTCCCAGGGACTAATCAAAAAGACTTTCTAGTAGAGTCTTTTTCTAGTCCCTGTAGAAAAAGTCCCTCCCGTTTGGTTTTTAGGGACTTTTTAGGGACTTTTTCTAGTCTCTGGGACTAAAAAGTCCCTGAACCAAATAGCCCCTCAATCGCCTATGTCTAACGTCTTGCGCCGCTTTAATGATGTGTCCATTACATCATCAATAAATTAAAAACACCATTAATTGCATTATTTGTAAATGATTTTGGAAACAACATTAATTGATACTAATTATACTCCCTCCGTTCCTAAGTATAAGTCTTTTTAGAGATTTCAATACGTGACTACATACGAAGCAAAATGAGTGAATCACCACTCTAAAATATGTCTATATACATCCGTATGTAGTCCCTTATTGAAATCGCTAAAAAGACTTACATTTAGGAACGGAGGGAGTAACCGACTTTAGAAATAATAGCACTTGCATTAATTGCAATTAGTCTTGGGAATAACATTAACTGCACAACTAATCTTTGTACTGGCCTACCTTGACTGCTTTCTTTTCACACAATGACCAACTCTACGAAAAAGCGGGGGGGGGGGGGGGGGGGGGGGGGGGGGGATGCTGTTGTTTGTGTTACATACTCATGAGTGTCAAAAGCCCCCATTGCCTAGCAACAATACACAACCAAGCCACCCAATCGGTGGTGCATGCAGGATAACACATCGAACATATGCACTTTTATGCCCATGAGTAGATACGATGAAGGCTTACCACTGAATTGAGTGGGAATATTCAAAGGTGAGCATGCATAAAAAAATGTTTTTGTCATTCCTCTTTTACTTTGGTAACTAGATGATGCCTCGTGCGTTGCTGTGTGGATTGGTTGCAATATATTTTGATGAAATTTAAATGAAAATTAAAACCTATCTCTCTGTGTGTGTGTGTGTGTGTGGGGCTTATTATAGCTGTAAGTATATATAGAATATAGGTAGTATTTTCCATGCATGTTCAGAGAAATATAGTTACTCCCTCCTTCCATCTATATAAGGCCTAAACCCAAATTTCATTTTTCCATCTATACAAGGCCAAACGAGCTAACCAATGCATCTGCCACTTAATTCCCCCTCGCAGGTCGCGCATGGTCGTCCTCGTGAAAACGAGATGGCGGCAGCATTGATTTGCTTTGCATGCATGCACAGAGCTGTTATTAGGCGTGCTTCACCTCACCTCCTCGTTTTTTTCTCCACAGAGCTCTTTCTTTGGCCAATGCATGCATGAGTGGAGGAGTTATTGTTGGGCTGCATGCAGAAAAAGAGGGAGAGGAAGTTGCATGCGAGGGAGTAATAGAGAGGGAGGAGAGCGGCTACACGGCCAAGTACTATTCCCAATATCTGCTCCTCTTTTTATGCAACAGTCTTGGTATGAGAGATTCAAAACTTAGGCCCTGTATAGATGGAAGGAGGGAGTAGTGTGGATTGATGAGGTGGCAAGTATGGAGAGATGTGTGCATGTTGAGAGAGAATATAAATAGCATTTTTCATTCATGTTCAGAGAAATAGTTAGTGGGGTGATGAGGTGGCATGTTTAGTGAGGTGGTATGTGTACATGTTAAGAGAATTGAGATAGTGGGGATCAATTATTTTTACTTATAGAGAATGAGATGAGTTGCATGCTCATTCTTATTTCAAGTTCTGTTTAACGGAGAAAAACTCGAAGAATTCATATCTCCGTGAGGCATCTCACAAATGAACCCCATCTCACCATACTATTTGTTTTAGAAGACGAAGGCTTGTCCAGCATACTGAAGAAGTGGAAAATTCAGACAAACTTAATACCATCCAAGTGTTAATATCGGCTCTCCTCCTAACGAATCATTTATTATTTGCATATCATAACTTGTTGTTTGTTTAACTATTGTGAAAAAGTAGTGGGCATCGCCAATGGTTTGGGATGTTTGCCCAAATGCTTCAGGACAAACGGATGGCAAAATCCTTCAATCGTTTTAATAAGTTTGTCCCAATACAGTTTGCGGGGGGGGGGGGGGGGGTGGCCTGAATGGTATAAATGACTTCATATCACAGTAATATTTGGGCAGGCCAACATATTTTGAAAAATGAGAGAAAGGCATTCCATATATCTTAGAAGTGGGTATCCTATATCGTATATATACCTAGTGAACGTATTTATCTCAACATGCAAGCATGTGTTGTTATCATACAATTATGGATGGGATAAAGCTCACCTCAACATGCAACCATGCATGAAAAAAGACCCACCACCACATGAAACCATGCATGAGAGATTATTTTTCATTTTATTATTCTACTTATATTCAATTAATATTTTACAACTATACACAATGAACATAATAAGGCATATATATTTTTAACTTTGGGTCATGTGTTATTAATCCAAATATTTATATTTGGCACGATTAAATATCACTATAATATATTACAACTGATTTCCGCAGCAACACATGGGGTATCATCTAGTTCCAAATATCTTAGAAGGCCCCCTCAAAAAATATCTTAGAAGGCATTGTTTGGAAGAAAGTACATAGGTGGATGCTACTTGCGAGCTATGTTGGGATTTCCTCGAAGAGAAGAGGATGATGCAATACAATAAAGATAAGTATTTCCCTCAGTTAAGAACCAAGGTTATCAATCCAGTGGGAGAACCACGCAACACCTCGTTAGCAGTACCTGCACACAAAATAACAACAACTTGCACCCAACGGGAACAATGGGTTGTCAATACCTCTCCGGTTAATTAAAAGATTAAATATCATAGTGGTAGATAGCTAAATAAAACACAGAATAAAATAAAGAAAAGAAAATTTGCAGCAATTTATTTTTGGATTTTAATATATGATAAAAGTAGACCTGGGGCCATAGTTTTCACTAGAGGCTTCTCTCTTGAAGATAGCATACAGTGGGTAAACAAATTACTGTTAGGCAACTGATAGAAAAGCAAATAATTATGATGATATCCAAGGCAATGATCATGTCCGTAGGCATCATTTCTGAGACAAGTAGACCGACTCCTGCCTACATCTACTACTATTACTCCACCCATCGACCGTTGTCCAGCATGCATCTGGAGTATTATGTTCATAAAGAACGGAGTAGCGCCTTAAGCAAGATTACATGATGTAGACAAAGTAAACTCACGCATGAATAAACCCAATCTTTTTATCCTTAATGGAAACAATACAAATCGTGTCTTGTCCCTTTCTATCACTGGGATATAGGTCACCGCAATATTGAACCCATCACAAAGCACATCTCTCATTGCAAGAAAAACCAATCTAGTTGGCCAAACCAAATCAATAGATCAGAGAGAAATACAAAGTTATAATAGTAATGCATAAAAGAGTTTAGAGAAGACTCAAATAATATTCATGGATAATCTGAGCATAAATTCACAAATCATCGGATCCCAACAAACATACGGCAAAAAGTGAACACATCGAATAGATCTCCAAGAATATCGAGGAGAACATTGTAGTGAAGATCAAAGAGAGAGAAGAAGCCATCTAGCTCCTAGCTATTGACCTGTAGGTGTAGCGCCCAAGATGCGATTCTATCCCAATCACGTGATGAATTCATGATCGGGGCACAATCGCATTTCGAACGCATAGCAAGGTGGATATCATTACAACATACCATGTACTGAATAGATGAGAATACCAGATAAAGGCTTACACTCGCCACAAGCTATAACATGAATACAACCGTTCATCAATACATAGCAATCATCATCCAGAAGAGCAGGATCGGACTATGGATGAAATCAAATGAAAAAGAAGAACGACATCCACCCTGCTAATCCCAGGCTTCCTCGCCCGGAACCTATCCCTTGATCGAAGAAGAAGAAGCGGAAGAACTCCAAACAAGCAAGCATCGCTCTCACATCATAGCATCGCATTACCTTTACCTACAACTGTGTTGTAGTAATCTGTGAGCCACGAGGATTGAGCAATCCCATTACCATGGGTATCAAGACATGAAAGCTTAATGGGTATGAAATGGATAAGTGATGAGGTTGCAGCAAGCACTAAGAATTGTATGGTGGCTAACTTACGAGTACAAGAGTAAGAAGAGAAACTACGCATAACGGTCGCATCTAGTAATGATCAAGAAGTAATCCTGAACTACTTACGATTCAAACATAACATCACCATGTTCTCTTCTCAAACTTGCTCGAAAAGAGACAGTCATGGTTACACACGCGGTTGGTGTATTTTAGTTTGGATCTGGTGTCAAGTTCTCTACAATTGGATATTAAAAAATCTCATCTGCCACATAACCGCGGGCACAGCTCTCGAAAGTTTAAACCCCGCAGGGGTGTCCCAACTTAGCCCACGACAAGATCTCACGATCAATGGAGGAAAATCCTCCTCCTGGAACAACCCGATCAAGCTCGGAATCCCGGTTCACAAGACACTTCGACAATGGTAAAACAAAACCAGCAAGACCTTTCGACGTGCCGACACCCTGATAGTAGTTGCGCGTATCTAGTCTCAGGCCACGATCGGATGAGCACAACGTACAGCAACTGAGACCCGAGTTGCCCCGGGGGAAGCCGCACACGACTATGTTTTCGACCAACACTCATGAGGAGCGCTGGCCCGGGTTGTTGATTAAAAGACATTGTGTGCTAGCCAGTCCATATGCAAGTTTTAGTTGTTATTAGGCAAATGGTAAAATCAAAATTGGGCCTTGCTAGAAGAGTTTTATTCAAAGTGAATTGTCAAGGGGGGCCATAAACCCCGACCGTGTTAGGAACGCAAAATTAAGGAACATAACACCGATATGGCGGAAACTAGGGCGGCAAGAGTGGAACAAAAACACCAGGCAAAAGGCCGAGCCTTCCACCCTTTACCAAGTATATATGTGCATTAATTAAATAAGAGATATTGTGATATCCATGATATCCATGTCCCAACATGGAACAACCTGCAACTAGCAACGCTATAAGAGGGTCTGAGCAAAGCGGTAACATAGCCAAACAACGGTTTGCTGGGACGGTGGAAAAGGTTAGAAGCTGTTTCATAGCATATTGGGAGGCTTGATAAACAAATGGTGGGTAACGCGACTTAGCGGTAGCATCGAGACAACTAGCATAGCAAAGATAGTAGTGATATCCAAGGTGACAGTCATCTTGCCTGAAATCCTGCTAGGAAGAAGACTGAATCCATGAAAAAGACGAACGGACGTAGTCAAACGAATCCTCACAATTGCAACGTAACCGGAACTATCGAGAAGAAGCACAAGCGGAAAGAAGCAAACAACATGGTAAACAACTAAGCATAATCATGGCATGATGCACACCGAATGTAACACCCCGAGAATCATGCTACAGTAAACCCTTGTTAATGATGTTAGGTCATCATAATTAAAAATTTGCTAAACCTCGCTTGTTTCAAACTAAGTTAAAAATACAAATTCAAATAACAAGTCAAATTATAGTTTCATAAAACAATGAATAAAAAAATGTTCAAAATGTT
This sequence comes from Triticum monococcum, assembly GCA_034509565.1. Classification (NCBI taxonomy): domain Eukaryota; kingdom Viridiplantae; phylum Streptophyta; class Magnoliopsida; order Poales; family Poaceae; genus Triticum; species Triticum monococcum. The sequence continues at coordinate 453,527,181 of CM067847.1, forward strand.
AGTAATATTCACTAAGTAATTGTCATGTAACAACTAACAACCAACAATTTTGCATTATTAAAAGGCCCCTAACCTAATTAAAATAGTACCAGCAACAAATTAATTAACCAATTCAATTTCGAAAAATTGATAAATAATTGCATTTACCCTGAAGCTTTTTGTGCACTCCCGGAATATTACCTAGTATTTATGTGCCAAGTTTCAAATTAAACACAAGTCATTTGCTAGCTAAACCAAAATACAAAACAGAAAAGAAAATGAATAAAAGCAAAAGGCTACTGTGCACTTGCGGCCTACTGCTACAGGAGCCGGCCCAGCCCACCACCACAGCCTCCTCCAACCTCTGTTCATAGAGGGCGCGCGTTGGACGCCGCGCGTGCGTCCATGGCGCGGATGGCCACGCGGCACCCATCCGCTGGCTCTACGGGGCAGATAAGGTCCCCCTCGACCCCCTCTCATGAACCCTAGCCCCGTTTTCTCCTCTCCCACGCCCCTCCACTCGATCTAATCGACTCCCGCCGCCATCGCCGCCATGCCTCACCTCGCCACCGTGGCCACCGAGCTCCCCGATGGTTGTCATCCGCCGCATCGTCCACGACCACGAGCTCGAGCTGGGCGCCTCTACATCACCGGGATCGAGCGCTTCTTCCCCTCGGCCGCCGGCGCCTCTCTAACAAATTTCGGCGCCATATGCTGCTCCCGGCCACCAACGTGCCTCCGTGAGCTCCCTTGGTGAGCGTCCCCTCCATTTCCGCCTTGCATCAACCTCGATCCACAACGCATGTTGCTGCGCCCCACCGCCATGTCCGTGTCCGTGAACCTTCGCTCCTCACAACATGCCGCGGCCGCCCCGTGCGCGCCGCACCGTTGCCGCGTTCCAGCCTCGCCTCCGGTTGCGGTCCAGCGCGTGTCCGCGTGCCAGCAGCCACGGCCGCCGCTGCTCCCGTTCGCGCCCCTGCCCGTGTGGTTGCTGCTGCTCGTGCGCTGCTACTGCTACTGCCTGCTACCGGCGCTGCTACTGCTCTTTCTGCTTTGCTGCCGTTGATGCTCTACTACTGTTGCTTGCTACTCTACTGCTACTCTAGGCTGCTGCTTCTTGCTAGCTGTCGCGTGCTATGCTCTGCTTGCTAGTGCAGCCGCTGGAGCGCCATGCACTCTCGCATGTGCGTGCCCAAGCACACTAGTAGTTGGCTTTGGCCATGGCCGCTGGGCTACTCCCCTGTTTAGATTAGCAAATGATTAGTGGTTAGGTTAGTCTATGTATAGATGACATATGGGTCCCCTAGAGATTATAATAACTAAGAAAAACCATTTTTGCTACTCGAAATGACACCTAGGCCCCACCATCATTATTCATCCATTGACCGGTCAATGTTGACCTAGTCAACTGCTGACTGGGCAGTTGACTGTGCCCACATGTCAGCCTTTGGTGCACTGCACCGGCTGCACCTAGCATTTTTACCATTTATTTTCGAATTACAAATAAATCTAGAAATTTTGAAAATCATTTAAAACTTTAGAAAATCATATAAAATAATTCGTAACTCGGATGAAAATACTTTATACATGAAAGTTGCTCAGAACGACGAGACGAATTCGAATACACAGTCCGTTCATTCGTCACGCGTCCCTAGCATAGTGAACCTACAACCTTCCCCCTGCGGTTCGTCCGTCCGAAAACACGAAACACTGGGAATACTTTTCCGCATGTTTCTCCCCTTCGTCGGTATCACCTACTATTGCGTTAGGTCACCCTAGCACCGCGTATTGCCATGTTTGCTTTGTGTTGCTTTGATTTCTCTATTATTTATTTGTGCTCCCCCTTTGCTACTTCTTTCTGGTAGACATCGAGACCGCCGCGATACCCCCGTGATCGACTACATTGACGACGACCCATCCTTCTTGCCAGAGCAACCAGACAAGCCAACCCCCTTGTTCATCCCGATATCGCCTACTCTTTCCCTCTACTGCTTGCATTAGAGTAGTGTTACTGTTTCATCGGTTTGATCCTATACTGCTGCATAGCCTGTCCTTGTTGCTACTGTTGATACCTTTACCTGCAATCCTAAATGCTTAGTATAGGTTGCTAGTTTATCATCAGTGGCTTACACTCTTGTGTGCCTGCCATGCTATACTACTGGGTCGTGATCACTTCGGGAGGTGATCACGGGTACATATACTATATACTTTTACATTACCTATGTTACTGTTCGGAGATGGGGGCTGAAGGGGTAGGTGGTTCCACCTAGGTAGTGGTGGGCCTGGGTTCCCGGCAGCCCCCTAATGGTTACTTTGTGGCGGAGCAACAGGGCAGGTTGCAACCACCTAGGAGACAGGTGGGCCTGGTCCCTGGTCGGCTTCGGCGGTTACTTCAAAATAACATGCTTAATGATATCTGGATATTTGATCTGAGTATGGCCACTGGCCTATACGCACTAACCAACTACGCGGGAACAATTATGGGCACTCGATGTCGTGGTATCAGCCGAAGCTCTTTTGACATCAGCGATAGAGCGGCACGCGCCGGATTGGCCCGTAAGCCTGTGATAACCCACAAGTATAGGGGATCGCAACAGCTTTTGAGGGTAGAGTATTCAACCCAAATTTATTGATTCGACACAAGGGGAGCCAAAGAATATTCTCAAGTATTAGCAGCTGAGTTGTCAATTCAACCACACCTGGAAACTTAGTATCTGCAGCAAAGTGTTTAGTAGCAAAATAATATGATAATGGTGGTAGCGGCAAAAAAAATAAAGACAGCAAAAATAATGTTTTTGGTATTTTGTAGTGATTGTAACAGTAGCAGCGGGAAAGTAAATAAGTGAGAACCAGTATATGGAAAACTCGTAGGCACCGGATCAGTGATGGATAATTATGCCGGATGCGGTTCATCATGTAACAGTCATAACATAGGGTGACACAGAACTAGCTCCAATTCATCAATGTAATGTAGGCATGTATTCCGTATATAGTCATACGTGCTTATGGAAAAGAACTTGCATGACATCTTTTGTCCTACCCTCCCGTGGCAGCGGGGTCCTATTGGAAACTAAGGGATATTAAGGCCTCATTTTAATAGAGAACCGGAACAAAGCATTAGCACATAGTGAATACATGAACTCCTTAAACTATGGTCATCACCGGGAGTGGTCCCGATTATTGTCACTTCGGGGTTGCCGGATCCTAACACATAGTAGGTGACTATAGACTTGCAAGATAGGATCAAGAACTCACATATATTCATGAAAACATAATAGGTTTAGATCTGAAATCATGGCACTCAGGCCCTAGTGACAAGCATTAAGCATAACAAAGTCATAGCAACATCAATCTCAAAACACAGTGGATACTAGGGATCAAACCCTAACAAAACTAACTCGATTACATGATAAATCTCATCCAACCCATCACCGTCCAGCAAGCCTACGATGGAATTACTCACGCACGGCGGTGAGCATCATGAAATTGGTGATGGAGGATGGTTGATGATGACGACGGCGACGAATCCCCCTCTCCAAAGCCCCGAACGGACTCCAGATCAGCCCTCCCGAGAGGTTTTAGGGCTTGGCGGCGGCTCCGTATCGTAAAACGCGATGATTTCTTCTCTCTTATTTTTTCTCTCCGAAAGAAAATATATAGAGTTGGAGTTGGCGTCGGAGGGCATCCAGGGGGCCCACGAGGTAGGGGGCGCGCCCTAGGGGGGGCGTCCCCCACCCTCGGGGACAAGGTGTGGGCCCCCTAGTCTTCATCTTTGGCGAGGATTTTTTTTTTTTTCTAAGATGTTTCGTGGAGTTTCAGGTCATTTCGAGAATATTTGTTTTCTGCACATAAAACAACACCATGGCAATTCTGCTGAAAACAGTGTCAGTCCGGGTTAGTTTCATTCAAATCATACAAGTTAGAGTCCAAAACAAGGGCAAAAGTTTTTGGAAAAGTAGATACGACGGAGACGTATCAACCCCTCCCCCCCAAGCTTAAACCCTTGCTTGTCCTCAAGCAATTCAGTTGACAAACTGAAAGAAAGAAAGAAAAACTTTTACAAACTCTGTTTGCTCTTGTTGTTGTAACTATGTCAAGCCAGCATTCAAGTTTTCAGCATAGATCATAACTAACCACATTTGCAATAATTCTCAGGTCTCATAATTACTCATATCAATAGCATAATCAACTAGCAAGCCATAATAATAAATCTCGGATGACAACACTTTCTCAAAACAATCATAATATGATATAACAAGATGGTATCTCGCTAGCCCTTTCTGAGACCGCAAAACATAAATGCAGAGCACATTTAACGATCAAGGACTGACTAGACATTGTAATTCATGGTAAAAGAGATCCAATCATAGTCATACCCAATATAAATTAACAGTGATGAATGCAAATGACTGTTGTGCTCTCCAGCTAGTGTTTTTTAATAAGAGGGTGATGACTCAACATAAAAGTAAATGGATAGGCCCTTCGCAGAGGGAAGCAGGGATTTGTAGAGGTGCCAGAGCTCGGTTTTGCAATAGAGATAAATTGTATTTTGAGCGGTATACTTTCATTGTCAACATAGCAACTAAGAGATGGCGATATCTTCCATGCTAAACACATTGTAGGCGGTTCCCAAATAGAATGGTAAAGTTTATACTCCCCCTCCACCAACAAGCATCAATCCATGGCTTACTCGAAACAACGAGTGCCTCCAACATACATCAGGTCCCAGGGGGAGTTTTGTTTGCAATTAATTTTGATTTAGTTTGCATAAAGCATTGGACTGGGCATTCCGGTGACCAGCCATTTTCTCATGAGTGAGGAGCGGAGTCCACTCCTCTTGAGCATAACCCGCCTAACACGGAAGATAAGGACAACCTTGGTTGATACATGAGCTATTCGAGCATACAAAACAGAATGTTTATTTAAAGAGTTTGGCACATGCAAATATACTTGGAACGGCAGGTAAATACCGCATATAGGAAGGTATAGTGGATTCATCTGGAATAACTTTGGGGTTTAAGGGATTGGATGCACAAGCAGTATTCCCGCTTAGTATAAGTGAAGGCTAGCAAAAGACTGGGAAGCGACCAACTAGAGAGCGACAACAGCCATGTACATGCATTAAAATTAATAAAAATTGAATGCAAGCATGAGTAGGATATAATCCACCATGAACATAAATATCGTGAAGGCTATGTTGATTTTGTTTCAACTACATGCGTGAACATGTGCCAAGTCAAGTCATAAATCATTCAAAGGAGGATACCACCCCATCATACCACATCATAATCATCGCAATAGCATGTTGGCACACAAGGTAAATCATTATAACTCATAGCTAATCAAGCATGGCACAAGCAACTATGATCTCTAATTGTCATTGCAAACATGTTTATTCATAATAAGCCGAATCAAGAACGAGGGACTCATCATATTTACAAAAAAAGAGGTCGAGTTCATACCAGATTTTCTCATCTCAGTCAGCCCATCATATATCATCATAATTGCCTTTCACTTGCACGACCGAACGGTGTGAATAATAATAAGAGTGTACGTGCATTGGACTAAGCTGGAATTTGCGAGCATTCAATAAACAGGAGAAGACAAGGCAATATGGACTCTTGGTTAAATCAACAATAATGCATATAAGAGCCACTCCAACAATTTAATTATGGTCTTCTCCTACTGACCCCAAAGAAAAGAAAAGAAATAAAACTATTTACACGGGAAAGCTCCCAACAAGCAAAAGAAGAACGGGAAATATTTTTGGGTTTTCTTTTTAATTATTACCACTACAGCAGAAAAATAAACTACTACTATTTTTTTTGGTTTTTCTTAAGGTTTAACAAACACACAAGAAGAAAGCAGGAAAAAGAAACTAAACTAGCATGTATATTACAGAGAAAAAGTATGAGCACCGACATCTAGCAACGAGTGTGTGTGAACATAAATGTAATGTCGGTGAGAAATACGTACTCTCCCAAACTTAGGCTTTTTGGCCTAAGTTGGTCTATTGCCACGGTTGGCCTGGCTGATATCCATAATAATAGTTGTTGGGGTCGTACCGTGATGAGGAAGAAGAAGGCTCCGATTGCCATTGGCTGGCAATCATCTCCGGATCCCACTGATAGTTAGACTGTCGTGAAGGATCAAATTGTGGTTCCGGTTCTGGCTCCTCGGCTGGTGCAGGGTTCCGGTAGGCTTGAATAGCCGTCAATGGAACAAGGTACATGCCTACAATTAAATCAAACAAAGAAGGAGCAGGCAGGATAATAGTCTCAGGATGATGTTTGTTAAAGAACAATTGATATTTAAGCTCTCCTGCCCTATTCTTAACAATAAAATCATGTGCCACCATACTTTTATGATCTAGATAAACACGGGGCAGCACCTTTTCTTCCTTCTCAGCATGCCTAATAGGTATGTTAAAATGTACGGCTAGGCATGTAGCATAGATGCCTCCAAAGATGGGGCCTTTGGTATGGTTCATACTTAACCGTCTAGCAATAATACCGCCCATACTAAAAGTGTTATCACTGTATAAACCGTGGAGCAGAATAATTATATCAGGGATACTAAGGTTTCCACAGTTTCCGCGTCCAATTAAACAACGACTAGCAAATAATGCAAAGTAACGTAAAACAGGAAAATATATGCTAGTGATTCGTGCATCGGAAACCTTCCTAGTTTCTCCTACAGTGATAGTATCAATAAACCCAACCACATCATCATGATGTGGTTCTTCTGTCTTGCCCTCAAAAGGGACTAAATAAATCCGACAAAAATCATAAAGTGACATCTCCTTATGCTCATCATATAAATGAAACTCCACCGTAGGTGGTGAGTTCCTAGAATGAAAATGAAAGTTTTGCACAAAGGTATTTGTGAGTAAGAGATACTGACCGCATTGGTCGTGGAGGAAAGCGGTGAGGCCTGCATTGTGAGCCAATTCATGAAAATCTTCATAGATACCGGCTGCTCTCAAGAAATCATCAGAAGGCCATTCACACGCCCGAATCTCCGCGGTCCACGACAAATTATACATAGGCTTCGGTGCCTTTTCCTTCGAGCTTTGGCTCGATGAGCCCCTCAATAATCTCCTCATCATTTTCTGAAAAATTCTGAAATTTTAGTAATTTCAAACAAAAGTGAACCAACTTCAATAATATTGATAGCAACTACTCCTACAAGTGCCTAGAGCCTATATCAAGCATTAGAACTACTTGGAACCATATAAATTTGACATGCAAGCTCAAGAACATGGTCACCTATGCAACACAAATTTGCAAAGAATAAAGCACTAGAATAAAAACTAATTGGACCAATGGAGGAGTCACATACTAAGGAACAATCTCCCCAAGTAGTTTTGCGAGAGGTGCTTTGAGCAAGGAGATCGAAAATCACAGCAAAAATGGCTGGAACTCGTGCTTGAGTTGGTTTTTCGGGTTTGTGTGAGACAGAGGAAGAAGATGGGTGCTGGGATAAGTGGAGGAGGGACACCGAGGGCCCACGAGGCAGGGGGGCGCCCACCACCCTCGTGGCCAGGTGGCAGCTCCTCCCGCGGTAATTTTTGCACAGTAAATCCTCAAATATTCCCGAAAAAATCATATTAAATTGGCATGGCATTCTGAGGACTTTTATTTTCGGGATATTTTTATATTGCACGGATAAGTCAGGAAACAGACAAAAAAATTACTATTTTTACTTTATTTCTACTAATTAACTGAAAGTATAGAGAGGGTACAGAAGTTTGTGCTTCTAGTTTCATCCATCTCATGCTCATCAAAAAGAATCTACTAACAAGGTTGATCAAGTCTTGTTAACAAACTCATTTCGATTAACATGAAACCGGAGAAATTTCGAATATCACTAGGTTACCCAAACGGGGATATGCACATCCCCAATAATAAGTATATCATATTTCTTCTTGACAGTAGGAAGAGGAAATTCAAAACCTCCAACTATAATCGATGGAATTTTTCCAATGGAGTTGATACTATGAGCTTGAGGTTGTTTCCTCGGAAAGTGTACCGTATGCTCATTCCATTAACATGAAAAGTGGCATTGCCTTTGTTGCAATCAATAACAGCCCCTGCAGTATTAAGAAAAGGTCTTCCAAGAATAATAGACATACTATCATCCTCGGGAATATCAAGTATAACAAAGTCCATTAAAATAGTAACGTTTGCAACCACAACAGGCACATCCTCACAAATACCGACATGTATAGCAGTTGATTTATCAGCCATTTGCAAAGATATTTCAGTAGGTGTCAACTTATTCAAGTCAAGTCTACGATATAAAGAGAGAGGCATAACACTAACACCGGCTCCAAGATCACATAAAGCAGTTTTAATATAATTTCTTTTAATGGAGCAAGGTATAGTAGGTACTCCGGGGTCTCCAAGTTTCTTTGGTATTCTACCCTTAAAAGTATAATTAGCAAGCATGGTGGAAATCTCAGCTTCCGGTATCTTTCTTTTATTAGTAATGATATCCTTCATATATTTAGCATAAGGATTTGTTTTGAGCACATCAGTTAATCGCATACGCAAAAATATAGGCCTAATCATTTTAGCAAAGCGCTCAAAATCCTCATCATCCTTTTTCTTGGATGGTTTTGGAGGAAATGGCATGGGTTTCTGAACCCAAGGTTCCCTTTCTTTACCATGTTTCCTAGCAACAAAGTCTCTTTTATCATAATGTTGATTCTTTGATTGTGGGTTATCAAGATCAACATCGGGTTCAATTTCTACATCATTGTCATTACTAGGTTGAGCATCATCATGAACATCATTATTAATATTTTCATTAGGTTCATGTTCATTACCAGATTGTGTTTCAGCATCAGACATAGAAATATCATTTGGATTATCACATGGTTCAGCAATAGGTTCACTAGAAGTTTGCACAATTCTATCAGTTTTCTTCTTCTTCTTTTTAGAAGAACTAGGAACGTCAATATTATTTCTTTGAGAATCTTGCTCGATTCTCTTAGGGTGGCCTTCAGGATACAAAGGTTCCTGAGTCATTCTACCAGTTCTAGTAGCCACTCTAACAGCATAATCATTTTTCCTACTATTCATTTCATCAAGCACTTATTTTTTAGCCTTAAGTACTTGTTCTACTTGAGTGGTAACCATAGAAGCATGTTTGCTAACAAGTTTAAGTTCACCTTTAATATTAGCTATATAATCACCCAAGCGTCTAATCATATAAGCATTTTCTTTTAATTGTCTACCAAAATAAGCATTGAAGTCGTCTTGCTTAAACATAAAGTTATCAAACTCATCCAAGCATTGACTAGCAATTTTAGTAGGAGGGACTTCAGCTTTATCATATCTATAGAGAGAATTTACCTTTACTACCTGTGTTGGGATATCGGGATCAGGAGGTTCTTCAGTAAATAAAGAATTGAGATCATATGTTTCTTCAACAGGCGGTATATTAAGACCATGTATTTCTTCAATAGGAGGTAAATTCTTAACATCTTCAGCTTTAATACCTTTTTCTTTCATAGATTTCTTTGCCTCTTGCATATTTTCGGGACTGAGAAATAGAACACCTCTCTTCTTCGGAGTTGGTTTAGGAATAGGCTCAGTAATTGGAGCAGGAGCTGGCTCAGAAGGTGGCTCAAGAGGTGCCCAATTATTTTCATTTGTCAACATATTATTCAATAGAATTTCAGCTTCATCCGGTGTTCTTTCCGTGAAAAGAGAACCAGCACAACTATCCAGGTAATCTCTGAAAGCATCGGTTAGTCCATTATAAAAGATATCAAGTATTTCAGGTTTCTTAAGAGGATGATCAGGCAAAGCATTAAGTAACTTGAGAAGCCTCCCCCAAGCTTGTGGGAGACTCTCTTCTTTAATTTGCACGAAGTTGTATATTTCCCTCAAAGCAACTTGTTTCTTATGAGCAGGGAAATATTTAGCAGAGAAGTAATAAATCATATCCTGGGGACTACGCACACAACCAGGATCAAGAGAATTAAACCATATCTTAGCATCAACCTTTAATGAGAACGGAAATATTTTGAGTATATAAAAGTAACGCGATCTCTCATCATTAGTGAACAGGGCAGCTATATCATTTGACTTAGTAAGATGTGCCACAACAGTTTCAGATTCATAGCCATAAAACGGATCAGATTCAACCAAAGTAATTATATCAGGATCAACAGAGAATTCATAATCCTTATCAGGAACACAGATAGGTGAAGTAGCAAAAGCAGGGTCAGGTTTCATTTTATCTCTAAGTGATTCTTTGTTCCATTTAACTAATAACCTCTTAAGCTCACATCTATCCCTGCAAGCTAAAATAGCGGCAGAAGATTCCATATAAAAAAGATAGCCCTCAGGAATAACAGGCATATTTTCATCATCACTATCATCATCGTATTCAAATTCAATAATTTCTTTTTCTCTAGCCCTAGCAATTTGTTCATCAAGAAATTCACCAAGGGGCATAGTAGTATCGGGCATATAAGAAGTTTCATCATAAGTATCATGCATAGCAGAAGTGGCATCATCAATAACATGCGACATATCAGAACGAATAGCAGAAGCAGGTGTAGGTGTCGCAAACTTACTCATAACAGAAGGTGAATCAAGTGCAGAGCTAGATGGCAGTTCCTTACCTTCCCTCATAGTTGAGGGATAGATCTTGGTTTTTGGATCTCTCAAGTTCTTCATAGTGTCCAGCAGATATAAATCCCAAGTGACTCAAAGAATAGAGCTATGCTCCCCGGCAACGGCGCCAGCAATTTGTCTTGATAACCCACAAGTATAGGGGATCGCAACAGCTTCGAGGGTAGAGTATTCAACCCAAATTTATTGATTTGACACAAGGGGAGCCAAATAAATATTCTCAAGTATTAGCAGCCGAGTTGTCAATTCAACCACCTGGAAACTTAGTATCTGCAGCAAAGTGTTTAGTAGCAAAGTAATATGATAGTGGTGGTAGCGTCAACAAAAGTAAAGACAGCAAAAGTAATGTTTTTGGTATTTTGTAGTGATTGTAACAGTAGCAGCAGGGAAGTAAATAAGCGAGAACTAGTATATGGAAAACTCGTAGGCACCGAATCAGTGATGGATAATTATGCCGGATGCGGTTCATCATGTAACAGTCATAACATAGGGTGACACAGAACTAGCTCCAATTCATCAACGCAATGTAGGCATGTATTCCGTATATAGTCATACGTGCTTATGGAAAAGAACTTGCATGACATCTTTTGTCCTACCCTCCCGTGGCAGCGGGGTCCTATTAGAAACTAAGGGATATTAAGGCCTCCTTTTAATAGAGAACCGGAACAAAGCATTAGCACATAGTGAATACATGAACTCCTCAAACTATGGTCATCACCGGGAGTGGTCCCGATTATTGTCACTTCGGGGTTGCCGGATCATAACACATAGTAGGTGACTATAGACTTGCAAGATAGGATCAAGAACTCACATATATTCATGAAAACATAATAGGTTCAGATCTGAAATCATGGCACTCGGGCCCTAGTGACAAGCATTAAGCATAGCAAAGTCATAGCAACACCAATCTCAGAACATAGTGGATACTAGGGATCAAACCCTAACAAAACTAACTTGATTACATGATAAATCTCATCCAACCCATCACCGTCCAGCAAGCCTACAATGGAATTACTCACACACGGCAGTGAGCATCATGAAATTGGTGATGGAGGATGGTTGATGATGACGACGGTGACGAATCCCCCTCTCCGGAGCCCTGAACTGACTCCAGATCAGCCCTCCCGAGAGGTTTTAGGGCTTGGCGGCGGCTCCGTATTGTAAAACGCGATGATTTCTTCTCTCTTATTTTCTCTCTCCGAAAGCAAATATATAGAGTTGGAGTTGGCGTCGGAGGGCATCCAGGGGGCCCACGAGGTAGGGGGGCATGCCCTAGGGGGCGCCCCCCACCCTTGTGGACAGGGTGTGGGCCCCCTGGTCTTCATCTTTGGTGAGGATTTTTTTTTATTTTTTCTAAGATGTTCCGTGGAGTTTCAGGTCATTCCGAGAATATTTGTTTTCTGCACATAAAACAACACCATGGCAATTCTGCTAAAAACAGCGTCAGTCCGGGTTAGTTCCATTCAAATCATACAAGTTAGAGTCCAAAACAAGGGCAAAAGTGTTTGGAAAAGTAGATACGACGGAGAAGTATCAGCCTGCGCTTGTATTAAGGGGGCTAGGTCTGGTGACGGCCGCCCTCACAACGTGCAGGAGTGCAATGAGTGATGGGCCCAGACCCCTGCGCGCTTAGGATTTAGACCGGCGTGCTGACCTCGCTGTTGAGTCTAGGTGGGGATGCGACATGTTGATCTTCCGAGGCTGGGCATGACCCAGGAAAGTGTGTCCGGCCAGAGGGATCAAGCGTGTTGAGTAATGTGGTGCACCCCTGCAGGGAAGTTTATCTATTGAATAGTCATGTCCCTCAGTAAAAGGACGACTCGGAGTTGTATTTCGACCTTATGACAACTAGAACCAGGTACTTAATAAAACACACCTCTTACAAGTTCTAGATACAACCCGTTGATCGCTTTCCCACAGGGCGACGAGGGAAGGATCGCCGGGTAGGATTATGCTATGCGGTGTCCCTTGATGCTTCTCTTGCTACCCTCTTCTACATGCTTCAAGATGGAGGCTGCCAGAAGCATAGTCTTTGATGGGACTAGCTATTGTTGGAAATATGCCCTAGAGGCAATAATAAAAGCATTATTATTATATTTCCTTGTTCATGATAATTGTGTTTATTCATGCTATAATTGTGTTATCCGGAAATCGTAATACATGTGTGAATAATAGACACCAACATGTCCCTAGTAAGCCTCTAGTTGACTAGCTCGTTGATCAACAGATAGTCATGGTTTGCTGACTATGGACATTGGATGTCATTGATAACGAGGTCACATCATTAGGAGAATGATGTGATGGACAAGACCCAATCTTAAACATAGCATAAAGATCGTATAGTTCGTTTGCTAGAGTTTTTCCAATGTCAAGTATCCTTTCCTTAGACCATGAGATCGCGTAACTCTCGGATACCGTAGGAGTGCTTTGGGTGTACCAAACATCACAACGTAACTGGGTGACCATAAAGGTATACTACGGGTATCTCCGAAAGTGTCTGTTGGGTTGACACGGATCAAGACTGGGATTTGTCACTCCGTATGACGGAGAGGTATCACTGGGCCCACTCGGTAATGCATCATCATTATGAGCTCAAAGTGACCAAGTGTCTGGTCACAGGATCATGCATTATGGTACGAGTAAAGTGACTTGCCGGTAATGAGATTGAACAAGGTATTAGGATACCGACAATCGAATCTCGGGCAAGTAACATATCGATTGACAAAGGGAATTGTATACGGGGTTGCTTGAATCCTCGACATCGTGGTTCATCCGATGAGATCATCGAGGAGCATGTGGGAGCCAACATGGGTATCCAGATCCCGCTGTTGGTTATTGACCGGAGAGTTGTCTCGGTCATGTCTACATGTCTCCCGAACCCGTAGGGTCTACACACTTAAGGTTCGGTGACGCTAGGGTTGTGAAGATATGTATATGCAGTAACCCGAATGTTGTTAGGAGTCCCGGATGAGATCTCGGACGTCACGAGGAGTTTCGGAATAGTCCGGAGGTAAAGAATTATATATAGGAAGTGTTGTTTCGGCCATCGGGACAAGTTTCGAGGGCACCGGTATTGTACCGGGACCACCGAAAGGGTCCCGGGGGTCCACTGGGTGGGGCCACCCATCCCGGAGGGCCCCATGGGCCAAAGTGGGGAGGGGAACCAGCCCATAGTGGGCTGGTGTGTCCCCTTAGGCCCACCCCATGCGCCTAGGGTTGAAACCCTAGGGGTGGGGGGGCGCCCCACCTTGCCTTGGGGGCCACTCCAGCCCTGGCCGCCGCCCCCCTAGGAGATCTCATCTCCTAGGGCCGGCGCCCCCCCTTAGGGGAGCCTATATATATGAGGTGGAGGGAGGGGGCAGCCGCACCTTGAGTCTTGGCGCCTCCCTCTCCCCTGCTGCACCTCTTCCTCTCGTAGTATACGGCGAAGCCCTGCTGCTGTGACGCCCTGCATCCACCACCACACCGTCGTGCTGCTGGATCATCATCAACCTCTCCTTCCCCCTTGCTAGATCAAGAAGGAGGAGACGTCACGCTGACCGTACGTGCGTTGAACGCGAAGGTGCCGTCCGTTCGGCGCTAGGATCTCCAGTGATTTGGATCACGTCGTGTACGACTACCTCATCCCCGTTCTTTGAACACTTCCGCTCGCGATCTACAAAGGTATGTAGATGAATCCGATCACTCGTTGCTGGATGAACTCATAGATGGATCTAGGTGAAACCGTAGGAAATTTTTTGTTTTCTGCAACGTTCCCCAACAGTGGCATCATGAGCTAGGTCTATGTGTAGTTCTTCTTGCGCGAGTAGAACACAATTTGTTGTGGGCGTAGATGTTGTCAACTTTCTTGCCGCTACTAGTCTTATCTTGCTTCAGCGGTATTGTGGGATGAAGCGCCCCGGACCAACCTTACACGTACGCTTACGTGAGACCGGTTCCACCGACTGACATGCACTAGTTGCATAAGGTGGCTGGCGGGTGTCTGTCTCTCCCACTTTAGTTGGAGCGGATTCGATGAAAAGGGTCCTTATGAAGGGTAAATAGAAGTTGACAAATCACGTTGTGGCTTTCACGTAGGTAAGAAAACGTTCTTGCTAGAACCCTATTTCAGCCACGTAAAACTTGCAACAACAATTAGAGGACGTCTAACTTGTTTTTGCAGCAAGTGCTTTGTGATATGATATGGCCAAAGTTGTGATGAATGATGAATGATATATATGTGATGTATGAGATGTTCATGCTATTGTAATAGGAATCACGATTTGCATGTCGATGAGTATGACAACCGGTAGGAGCCATAGGAGTTGTCTTTATTTTTGTATGACCTGCGAGTCATTGAGAAACGCCATGTAAATTACTTTACTTTATTGCTAAACGTGTTAGCCATAGTAGTAGAAGTAATAGTTGGCGAGCAACTTCATGGAGACACGATGATGGAGATCACGATGATGGAGATCATGGTGTCAAGCCGGTGACAAGATGACCATGGAGCCCCAAGATGGAGATCAAAGGAGCTATGTGATATTGGCCATATCATGTCACTATTATTATTTGATTGCATGTGATGTTTATCATGTTTTGCATCTTGTTTACTTAGAACGACGGTAGTAAATAAGATGATCCCTCATAATAATTTCAAGAAAGTGTTCCCCCTAACTGTGCACCGTTGCGACAGTTCGTTGTTTCGAAGCACCACGTGATGATCGGGTGTGATGGATTCTAACGTTCACATACAACTGGTGTAAGACAGATTTACACATGCAAACACTTAGGTTGACTTGACGAGCCTAGCATGTACAGACATGGCCTCGGAACACAGAAGACCGAAAGGTCGAGCATGAGTCGTATAGAAGATACGATCAACATGAAGATGTTCATCGATGTTGGCTAGTCCGTCTCACGTGATGATCGGACACGACCTAGTTGACTTGGATCATGTTATACTTAGATGACTAGAAGAGGGATGTCTATCTAAGTGGGAGTTCATTGAATAATTTGATTAGATGAACTTAATTATCATGAACTTAGTCTAAAATCTTTGCAATATGTCTTGTAGATCAAATGGCCAACGTTGTCCTCAACTTCAACGCGTTCCTAGAGAAAACCAAGCTGAAAGACGATGGCAGCAACTATACGGACTGGGTCCGGAACCTGAGGATCATCCTCATAGCTGCCAAGAAAGATTATGTCCTACTAGCACCGCTAGGTGACCCACCCATCCCACAGAACCAAAACGTTATGAACGCTTGGCAGACACGTGCTGATGACTACTCCCTCGTTCAGTGCGGCATGCTTTACAGCTTAGAACCGGGGCTCCAAAAGCGTTTTGAGAGACATGGATCATATGAGATGTTCGAAGAGCTGAAAATGGTTTTCCAAGCTCATGCCCGGGTCGAGAGATATGAGGTATCCGACAAGTTCTTCAGCTGTAAGATGGAGGAAAATAGTTCTGTCAGTGAGCACATACTCACTATGTCTGGGTTGCATAACCGCTTGACTCAGCTGGGAGTTAATCTCCCGGATGATGCGGTCATTGACAGAATCCTCCAGTCGCTTCCACCAAGCTACAAGAGCTTTGTGATGAACTTCAATATGCAGGGGATGGAAAAGACCATTTCTGAGTTATTTTCAATGTTGAAATCAATGGAGGTAGAAGTCAAGAAGGAACATCAAGTGTTGATGGTGAATAAAACCACTAAGTTCAAGAAGGGCAAGGGTAAAAAGAACTTCAAGAAGGACGGCAAGGAAGTTGCCGCGCCTGGCAAGCAAGCTGCCGAGAAGAAGCCAAAGAATGGACCCAAGCCCGAAACTGAGTGCTTTTATTGCAAGGGAAGTGGTCACTGGAAGCGGAACTGCCCCAAATACTTAGCGGACAAGAAGGCCGGCAAAACAAAAGGTATATGTGATATACATGTAATTGATGTGTACCTTACTAGTACTCATAGTAGCTCACGGGTATTTGATATCGGTGCAGTTGCTCATTTGTAACTCAAAGCAGGAGCTGCGGAATAAATGGAGACTGGCGAAGGACGAGGTGACGATGCGCGTCGGGAATGGTTCCAAGGTCGATGTGATCGCCGTCGGCACGCTACCTCTACATTTACCTATGGGATTAGTTTTAAACCTCAATAATTGTTATTTAGTGCCAGCTTTGAGCATGAACATTGTATCGGGATCTCGTTTAATTCGAGATGGCTACTCATTTAAATCCGAGAATAATGGTTGTTCTATTTATATGAGAGATATGTTTTATGGTCATGCTCTGATGGTGAATGGTTTATTCTTAATGAATCTCGAGCGTAATGCTACACATGTTCATAGTGTGAATACCAAAAGATGTAAGGTTGATAATGATAGTCCCACATACTTGTGGCACTGCCGCCTTGGTCACATAGGTGTCAAACGCATGAAGAAGCTCCATGCAGATGGACTTTTAGAGTCTCTTGATTATGAATCATTTGACACGTGCGAACCATGCCTCATGGGTAAAATGACCAAGACTCCATTCTCAGGAACAATGGAGCGAGCAACCAACTTGTTGGAAATCATACATACTGATGTGTGCGGTCCAATGAGTGTTGAGGCTCGCGGTGGCTATCGTTATGTTCTCACCCTCACTGATGACTTGAGTAGATATGGATATATCTACTTAATGAAACACAAGTCTGAGACCTTTGAAAAGTTCAAGGAATTTCAGAGTGAGGTTGAAAATCAACGTGACAGAAAAATCAAGTTTTTGCGATCAGATCGTGGAGGAGAATACTTGAGTCACGAATTTGGCACACACTTAAGAAAATTTGGAATAGTTTCACAACTCACGCCGCCTGGAACACCTCAGCGTAATGGTGTGTTCGAACGTCGTAATCGCACTCTATTAGATATGGTGCGATCTATGATGTCTCTTACCGATTTACCGCTATCTTTTTGGGGCTATGCTTTAGAGACTGCCGCATTCACTTTAAATAGGGCTCCGTCGAAATCTGTTGAAACGACACCGTATGAATTATGGTTTGGGAAGAAACCTAAGCTATCGTTTCTAAAAGTTTGAGGATGCGATGCTTATGTCAAGAAACTTCAACCTGAAAAGCTCGAACCCAAGTCGGAAAAATGCGTCTTCATAGGATACCCTAAAGAAACTATTGGGTATACCTTCTACCTCAGATCCGAAGGCAAGATCTTTGTTGCCAAGAATGGATCCTTTCTAGAGAAGGAGTTTCTCTCGAAAGAAGTAAGTGGGAGGAAAGTAGAACTTGATGAAGTGTTACCTCTTGAACCGGAAAATGGCGCAACTCAAGAAAATGTTCCTGAGGTGCCTGCACCGACTAGAGAGGAAGTTAATGATGATGATCATGAAACTTCAGATCAAGTTGCTACTGAACTTCGAAGGTCCACAAGGACACGTTCCGCACCAGAGTGGTACGACAACCCTGTCTTGGAAATCATGTTGTTAGACAACGGTGAACCTTCGAACTATGAAGAAGCGATGGCGGGCCCGGATTCCGACAAATGGCTAGAAGCCATGAAATCCGAGATAGGATCCATGTATGAAAACGAAGTATGGACTTTGACTGACTTGCCCGATGATCGGCGAGCCGTAGAAAATAAATGGATCTTTAAGAAGAAGACAGACGCGGATGGTAATGTGACCATCCATAAAGCTCGGCTTGTCGCTAAGGGTTATCGACAAGTTCAAGGGGTTGACTACGATGAGACTTTCTCACTAGTAGCGAAGCTGAAGTCCGTCCGAATTATGTTAGCAGTTTCCGCATACTATGATTATGAGATATGGCAAATGGACGTCAAAACGGCATTCCTTAATGGTTTCCTTAAGGAAGAATTGTATATGATGCAGCCGGAAGGTTTTGTCGATCCTAAGAATGCTGACAAGGTGTGCAAGCTCCAAGCTCGATTTATGGGCTGGTGCAAGCATCTCGGAGTTGGAACATTCACTTTGATGAGATGATCAAAGCGTTTGGGTTTACGCAGACTTATGGAGAAGCCTGCGTTTACAAGAAAGTGAGTGGGAGCTCTGTAGCATTTCTCATATTATATGTAGATGACATACTTTTGATGGGAAATGATATAAAACTCTTGGACAACATTAAGGCCTACTTGAATAAGAGTTTTTCAATGAAGGACCTTAGAGAAGCTGCTTATATATTAGGCATCAAGATCTATAGAGATAGATCAAGACGCCTCATAGGTCTTTCACAAAGCACATACCTTGATAAGATATTGAAGAAGATCAATATGGATTAGTCTAAGAAGGGGTTCTTACCTGTGTTACAAGGTGTGAAATTGAGCTCAGCTCAATGTCCGACCACGGCAGAAGATATAGAAGAGATGAGTGTCATCCCCTATGCCTCAGCCATAGGTTCTATTATGTATGCCATGCTGTGTACCAGACCTGATGTAAACCTTGCCGTAAGTTTGGTAGGAAGGTACCAAAGTAATCCCGGCAAGGAACACTGGACACGGTCAAGAATATCCTGAAGTACCTGAAAAGGACTAAGGAAATGTTTCTCGTTTATGGAGGTGACGAAGAGATCATCGTAAAGGGTTACGTCGACGCTAGCTTCGACACAGATCTGGATGACTCTAAGTCACAAACCGGATACGTGTATATTTTGAATGGTGGGGCAGTAAGCTGGTGTAGTTGCAAGCAGAGCGTCGTGGCGGGATCTACATGTGAAGCGGAGTACATGGTAGCCTCAGAGGCAGCACATGAAGCAATTTGGGTGAAGGAGTTCATCACCGACCTCAGAATCATACCCAATGCGTCGGGGCCAATCAAACTCTTCTGTGACAACACTGGAGCTATTGCACTTGCCAAGGAGCCCAGGTTTCACAAGAAGACCAGGCACATCAAGCGTCGCTTCAACTCCATTCGTGAAAATGTTCAAGATGGAGACATAGATATTTTTAAAGTACATACGGACCTGAATGTAGCAGATCCGTTGACTAAACCTCTCCCTAGAACAAAACATGATCAACACCAGAATTCCATGGGTGTTCGATTCTTCACAATGTAACTAGATTATTGACTCTAGTGCAAGTGGGATACTGTTGGAAATATGCCCTAGAGGCAATAATAAAAGCATTATTATTATATTTCCTTGTTCATGATAATTGTCTTTATTCATGCCATAATTGTGTTATCCGGAAATCGTAATACATGTGTGAATAATAGACACCAACATGTCCCTAGTAAGCCTCTAGTTGACTAGCTCGTTGATCAACAGATAGTCATGGTTTGCTGACTATGGACATTGGATGTCATTGATAACGAGATCACATCATTAGGAGAATGATGTGATGGACAAGACCCAATCTTAAACATAGCATAAAGATCGTATAGTTCGTTTGCTAGAGTTTTTCCAATGTCAAGTATCCTTTCCTTAGACCATGAGATCGTGTAACTCCCGGATACCGTAGGAGTGCTTTGGGTGTACCAAACGTCACAACGTAACTGGGTGACCATAAAGGTATACTACGGGTATCTCCGAAAGTGTCTGTTGGGTTGACACGGATCAAGACTGGGATTTGTCACTCCGTATGATGGAGAGGTATCACTGGGCCCACTCGGTATCGGTAATGCATCATCATTATGAGCTCAAAGTGACCAAGTGTCTGGTCACAGGATCATGCATTACGGTACGAGTAAAGTGACTTGCCGGTAACGAGATTGAACAAGGTATTGGGATACCGACGGTCGAATCTCGGGCAAGTAACATATCGATTGACAAAGGGAATTGTATACGGGGTTGCTTGAATCCTCGACATCGTGGTTCATCCGATGAGATCATCGAGGAGCATGTGGGAGCCAACATGGGTATCCAGATCCCGCTGTTGGTTATTGACCGGAGAGTCGTCTCGGTCATGTCTACATGTCTCCCGAACCCGTAGGGTCTACACACTTAAGTTTCGGTGACGCTAGGGTTGTGAAGATATGTATATGCAGTAACCCGAATGTTGTTTGGAGTCCCGGATGAGATCCCAGACATCACGAGGAGTTTCGGAATAGTCCGGAGGTAAAGAATTATATATAGGAAGTGCTGTTTCGGCCATCGGGACAAGTTTCAGGGTCACCGGTATTGTACCGGGACCAGCGAAAGGGTCCCGGGGGTCCACCGGGTGGGGCCACCCATCCCGGAGGGCCCCATGGGCCAAAGTGGGGAGGGGAACCAGCCCATAGTGGGCTGGTGTGTCCCCTTAGGCCCACCCCATGCGCCTAGGGTTGAAACCCTAGGGGTGGGGGGCGCCCCACCTTGCCTTGGGGGCCACTCCAGCCCTGACCGCCGCCCCCCCTAGGAAATCTTATCTCCTAGGGCCGGCGCCCCCCCTTAGGGGAGCCTATATATATGAGGGGGAGGGAGGGGGCAGCCGCACCTTGCGTCTTGGCGCCTCCCTCTCCCCTGCTGCACCTCTTCCTCTCGTAGTATACGGCGAAGCCCTGCTGCTGTGACGCCCTGCATCCACCACCACGCCGTCGTGCTGCTGGATCATCATCAACCTCTCCTTCCCCCTTGCTGGATCAAGAAGGAGGAGACGTCACGCTGACCGTACGTGTGTTGAACGCGGAGGTGCCATCCGTTCGGCGCTAGGATCTCCAGTGATTTGGATCACGTCGTGTACGACTACCTCATCCCCGTTCTTTGAACGCTTCCGCTCGCGATCTACAAAGGTATGTAGATGCATCCGATCACTCGTTGCTGGATGAACTCATAGATGGATCTTGGTGAAACCATAGGAATTTTTTTGTTTTCTGCAACATTCCCCAACAGCTATCCCCCTCTTATTCTGGCATTCTGTAGTTCAGTCCACATATACTACCCAATTCATTGATACCAATGCATATGTAGTGTAGATTCTTGCTCGCGAGTACTTTGGATGAGTACTCACGGTTGCTTTGCTCCCTCTTTCCCCCCTTTTTCCATTCTTCTTGGACGTCGCAACCAGATGATGGAGTCCAAGAGTCAGAGGATCCCGAGGATGTTTCTACGTGGAGTTCGACTTCGAGGAGTAGTTAGGAGGTCCCAGGCAGGAGGTCTTGCCTTTTCGATCGTTGCTACTTCTGTGCTAGCCTTCTTAAGGCAAACTTGTTTAACTTATGTCTGTACTCAGATATAATTGCTTCCGCTGACTCTTGTGTATTCGAGCCCTCGAGGCCCCTGGCTTGTAATATAAAGCTTGTATTATTTCAATTTGTGTTTAGAGTTGTGTTGTGGTATCTTCCTGTGAGTCTCTGATCTTGATTGTACACATTTGCGTGTATGATTAGTGTACGATTGAATCGAGGGCGTCACACTCAAGTATGATGCATGTACGGTTTAATGAGGTATGACATGGAAAAATGCAACAAAGGACACTACAAATTAAGTTGCATATTGACGAAACACCACATTCAATTATTTAGTTCACTCTCGTTTATGTATATGACAAGATTAAATGTTGATTAACATGGCAAGAGGTGAAGAATAAGTAAACTAACTATTTGGGCAAGTTTAAATGAGGCTGGAACAATAAACAACAATTCCGGTAAATCCCCATGTCATTTAGCAATTTAATGCAAACAATAATTTTGAACATTTTAAATGTTGTTATCATGATGCGGATGACATATACAAGTTTTATGAAATTTTATGAAAATGTTGACATGAGCATGTTATGACGCATTTGGTCACCATGGCGGAACGAAAGGGGTGCCACACAATGCCAACGAAAATGGTGCCACAAAAATATTCCGATGATCCGACAACTCAATGAGATACCGGTGCAAAAGAACAAGTGCGCGAAAGAGCATGTCATGCAAAATATGATGGGGAGTGATCCTGCTATCGTGTGTACCACATGACGACAAGGCAAATGAGGGATGTGCACGAAACAATTCGGACACGATTCGAACATGAGCAACTTATACATCACAATCATTCATTCACGGACGTTGTCTCGGCGATTATACCTCCCATGGGTGCATTCAGGATGGATCGAGTTCGTCGAAGGAAGTAGTGGTACACGGGTCGTAGTGGAAGTAGTCGTTCTCGTGATGGTAGTCGTTCATGGTGCTTGTGACCCATGATTCTTTGGACAACAGTAGTCGTACATGTCCGTAGATGTTCGGGGCCATCGGTAGAGGTACACGCATGTAGATGAACTTGACGGGTCGTCGTCATCCTGGTACTTGGCGTCCTCTTAGTCTCGACAGAGATGAAACAGTGCAATGATGGTCATGCGCGATGAGGCCCCGGTCTTGCAAGACTTGGCATGAACCCAAAAGAAGCGGCACAAAGGCCTCGGTTCGGAGGTGGGTGTCCAAGGTGGGGCACTGCAACAAGGCGGCGCTCGGTGATCTGTTGAGGCAGGGGCGTGCCCGACGCAGACCATGAGGGGCGGACAGACACGGCGCTCGAGGGAGGTCATCGATGGTCGGACGAAATAGTAGCAGCAGGAAGGCACGGCGACGCGGGCGGGACTAGCCAGTGGCGAGGTTGAAGCGCGAGAGGAGGGGATGGCGGTGAGGCGCGATGAGGCAGAGCAAGGGCCAGCGGCGAGGCAAGGCGACGAGGCACGAGGCACGTCGGGGCAGCAGTGCGGAAGGTGCAGACGCGAGGATGAAGTGGTGAGGTGAGGGAGCTCGGGGTGGCTGGGCGCCTGCAGGAGCGAAGCGATGGGTGCGGGCACGCGTGGAGGGGCTCGGGGTCGATCTCTCGGCGCTTGACGAAGACGGCACGGAGGAAGAGGAGCCCGACCGCGGAGCTGATGGAGGAGGGCCAAGGGAGGTCGCAGAGGGCTCGTCGGTGCTAGCTCGGGAGGTGGATGGAGGGGGATTCAAGCGAGGGGATCGGGCGCTGCGCGTGCGTGAGCTTCCTAGTGACAGTGCTAGGAGGAAGGAGGCAGGGGAGCTGGGGATCGATCGGGTGGCTGGGGCTCTTGATCGCTAGGTAGGGTTATTAGCGGGGGCGGCTGGGCCAAGGGCCATGATGCAGATGGGCCGGCCTGGCAGGGCTGCTGGGAGGCCCAGGTGGCCTGGACTCTCTTCTCTCTCCCTCTTCTCTTTTATCGCTCTCCGGCACCTCTTCCCCCTCGCTCGCCTTGGACGCTCCCTTGCCCTTGTTTTTGGGCGCCATAGCAGCCGATGGAGCACGGGGGACCGAAGGTGGTGAGGGCGCGGCGGCAACGGGCGGAGGAGAAAGCTCTAGATTGGGCTCGAGGAAGAAGAAGGAGACGGCGGTTTCCTAGATTGGAATGGGCAAAAGTGGTAAATGAGTAGCGCCCTTGCAGATTCCTATTTTTATGGGGAAGGCGCGGGCTGCCTCTCTACTATTCGATGTTAAGGCATTCGCGCAGGCGCACGCGTGCTGCTACCATTCCACGCATGATCCCCACATCGTGCACTCAATGCAGATAGTGGGGAAGCACAACAGACGAGAAGATTATAGCAGTTAACCCTTGTCACGCGTACCCGTGCACCGTTTTGGGCCTGGCCCAATGACGCTTCGCACTCGTGTGTGGCCCAGGCCCAGGGGCTCCTGTCGGTGGCCCTTTGGTACCCCTTACTTGTGCACGGGCAGTTGCAGCCGCACCCGTGGCGGGGCTTGGTGGGGGTAGCTGGGGACAAAATACAAGACAACGAAGACGGCATCCAAGCCAGTAACCAGGGAGCAGAAGACAAGCTGGAGCCCCGGGAAGATCCTTGCTGGATGGCTTGCGAAGCACTGACAAGAACACCACACTTGAGGTTGAGAGCTCTGACACCATCGACAATGTCAAGACCAAGGCTCAGGGGCGCATGCATAGTGGCATGCAGATCTTTGTGAAGACTGGTGGCATGCAAATCTTTGTGAAGACTGGTGGCATGCAGATCTTCGTGAAGACCAGATGACCAAGTTCCTGGCGAGACCCTTGCCGGGGATGTTTGCCAGACCCCGGCAAGATCCTTGTCGGGGACATTTGCGTGGCCACGGTAAGGCTCCGCTGCCCCGCCACCGCTCCAGCGCAGCGACCGACCTGCCAGCCTGGCAAGCACCTGCGTGGTGGCATGCAGATCTTCGTGAAGATCCTGCCACCGCTCCAGCGCAGCGGCCAGCCAGCCAACCAGGAATTGCATGCCTCGCCAGCCTGGATGCGTGTCACGACGGGAAGAGGTGGCGACGGATGGGACGGGCTCTATTACCGTCCCCGATAAAGTTAGGGGCACATAACCAGCGCATTTAATGTGTTTATCTGTGAACGTCAGTGATAAGCATAGCTACTTTACACCTCCTGTGTGCCACTATGGCAACCCCTTTAGGCATATGAAAGGAGGCCCAAGGCATACTGGAGGAGGATTCAGATTTTTTGGACTTTCCGGCCCAGTTTGCATGTGTAGCAGCTAGCCGAAGCTCAAGAACACTGAATATACACTAAAAGCAGGACTAGGGTTTTACGCTTCTCAGCGGCCTAACCCTGGGTAAAAATCCGTTGTGTTGATCGTTAGATCTGCTCTTTGTGCACCCCTCTTCCCCGCCAAACCGTAGAAGGTATCCACGTGATTCCACAGGTGTCATTTCTCTGACAGCCCCTAGGTAGGATTTAACCATTGCGCGCCCTCGATCTTCACACAAAGGAAGACACTCAATAATAAATCGTGCTCCAACTTCTTAGAATAACGAAAGACTATACGTGCATGCTTTTGGAATCACAAACCTTAACATTGTTCTTACTAAACCACAATTACTCACCAGTACAACCCACATATCACTATCTCTATATGTCAAAACTATTGCAAGGAATCAAACTTATCATATTCGGTGATCTACATGAAAGTTTTTATTATATTAGGACCAACTTCATAACCCATGCATATTGCCATTACTATTTATTAGACTCTCAAAATGATATAAGTGAAGCATGAGAGTGCAAATATTTCTTTAAAATATAACCACCACACTGCTCTAAAAGATATAAGTGAAGCACTAGAGCAACTCCCTAGCTCAAAAGATATAAGTGAAGCACATAGAGTATTCTAACAAATCAAGAATAAACGCGTGTCCCTCTCAAAAGGTGTGTGTAGCAAAGATGAATGTGGCAAACTAAAATGCAAACAAAGCAAAGACTCATATAATACACGACGCTCCAACCAAAACTCATATCATGTGATTAATAAAAATATAGCTCCAAGTAATATACCGATGAATTGTAGACGAAAGAGGGGATGCCTTCCGGGGCATCCCCAAGCTTAGATGCTTGGTTGTCCTTGAATATTGACCTGGGGTGCCTTGGGAATCCCCAAGCTTAGGGTCTTGCTGCTCCTTGTTCCTTCATCCATCGAGATCTCACCCAAAACTTGAAAACTCCAGCACAGAAGACTCAATAGAAACCTTGCGAGATATGTTAGTATAACAAGCAAATCATAAACTTTAGGTATTGTTGTAAACCCATTCATATTTTGTTATTGCATAATACCTATTGTATTATAACTTATCCATAACTTATATCCCTGATTCAATTCATAGATTCATTAAAACAAGAAAATTATGCAACGAAAACAAAATGTATAAAAAATACAAAAGTCTGTAATGATCTGAACAAACGCAATACTTCTGTGACTCCAAAACTTCTAAAAAAATTAGGAATACCTGGGCAATTTTTCTATCAATCGTGTGTAAAAAAAATTAGATTTTATCACTTCCAGTGAATTTATACAATTCTTCTACTGGGCGCAAAAGTTTTTGTTTTTCACAGAATCAAATCAACTATCAACCTAATCATCCCAAAGGTTTTACTTGGCACAAAAACTAAGTAAAACACAAAAACACAATCATAACTAGGGGTGGGCATAAAAACCAAGTAACCGAAGACCGAACTGAAGCCGAAACAAAAAAAAAGAATTTTTAGTTTTTAATACTAGCATAGGAAAATTCGGTTCTACATGTGCTAACCGAATTTAATTCGATCAATACGGTTTTTTGTTCGGTTAATCGAAGAAACCGAGTATACGTCAGGTACAGCCCGCGCTCCCGAAGTCACGAGCTTCTCCCGTGCTCACGAAGCCACGAGCTTCTCCCGCGCTCACGCCTGGCTTCGCATCATTTTTTTGTGCTAGCCGCTCGGTAGCCTTGTGCGCGGAGATTTCCGCATGGGCCAAGCTGACCACCCGCGTGCAAGGGCCAAGCTGTTGTGGGCTTTCTTTGGCCGTGTGAGGCTGTTGTGGTTTCCACATACATGCATGTGTCGGAAGCAGCAGAGGGTATAGTTAGTTTAGTACCACCTCGTCTAGGCAAACATATTCGGGTGAAAAGCTTGCCTATACAATAGCGTTGTTGGAAGGAATCAACGCAACAGAAATTCCTTCGGGCCATTCTCCAAGTAAGGTATAAACCGTACACCAAACCGAATTACTCGGTTAACTGAATTATTGATTAGTTCAGAGTTGTTGCCTTATTCGGGTTTCAACTTTGTTAACCGAATTTACAAATAAACCGAATGGTAGAAACCGAAAATTTGGTTTATACCGGATGCCCACCCCTAATCATAACAATAGCATAATTGTGTGAACACAAAAAAAACTATTGACTTGTCTCCCAACAAGCTCTTTCTTTATAGCCATTAATATAGGCTTGGGATTTTATTGACGCTCACATGAAAGATAATAATTGAAACACAAAGAGAGCATCATGTAGCAAGTGAAAAATACATTTAAGTCTAACATACTTTCGTATGCATAGGCATTATATAAGCAAACAAATTATCAATACAAGAAATATCTAGCATATACAAGGGAGAAGAATAAAACATTGACGATCTCAACATAACAAGAGGTAATTTAGTAACATGAAAATTTCTCCAACCATATTTTCCTCTCTCATAATAAGTACATGTAGGATCATAATAAAATTCAACAATATAGCTATCATATAAAATTTTATCTTCATGATCCTCATGCATGCAAATCATATAAACTTCCAAGACAGTGGGATTATTACTACCATTGTTGAGGAAATCGTTAACTGGTAGCTTCTCGGTCGGCTGGTGAGTAGGGGATTAATAGGCTAATCGGCAAGTTAATCGGCCATTTAATGAATTAATCAGACGATTTATCGGTAATCGGCTACTCGGGGACCCTATGAGTAGGGATTAATCGGCAAGTTAACTGGTTAATCGGATGAATTCTTGAACAGGGATTACTACCTAAAGTTGACACTCTTCCAAACCCACTTCCAATATTATTGCAAACATTATTATCAATATCATATTCATCATGAGGCTTAAATAAAATTTCAAAATCATAAGAAACATTATCACCCCAATCATGATCATTGCAATTAGTGGATATAACAAAATTATCATCCCCAAGCTTGTAGCTTTGCATATCATTAGCACAATTGATATTAATAGAATTTATAATAGCGTCATTGCAATCAAGCTTTTCATTCAAGGAGCTATCAAGTATGGGTGAAATAACAATAATTTCATTTGTAACATAAGGAACCATAACAAGTTCATCTTCATAAGTATCATTAATATTGGCATCGTGGCCATAAGAATAGCACGCATCACGTTCATCAAGAGGGGATATTTCAATCGAATCAATGAGATCATAATTATCTATAGATTCATGCATATCATTATTTTCTTCCAAAGTAGCATACATGCTCTCAATAAATTTATTAACATAGACATTAGGAGCATAGTTTTCATAGCAATATTTAAGTATGAAAAAACCAGATTTGTAGAGAGTAGCATCATACTTTTCAATCAAAGAAGCAATTTCATAAGCACCCTTGAAAGAAACAAATTCTTCAATTTGTTCGATATCATAGTAACTATAAACACCCTTGGAATAAGAAGATAGGATTTCATTATCATTAAACTCACATAGGTAGGGAAGGTGTTTTTTAGGGTTCTCAGAGCAACAAGTAAAATCATAAATTTTACATAGATTCCAAGCATAGCATAGCAAACAATCTATTTGATTTCATAAGAGTCTCTCTTTTTGAGACAAATGGTGACACATAAAATAAGCATGCTCATCTAACTATTTCCCTCAGCTAAACTAGTTGGGGTTTCAACACGAGCACAAATGGATCGAATATGATCCAAGTAGAAAACTTTAAGTCGATTGATGTCTACTACGCAACTTTATTCTTGTAGACACGTGTTGGGCCTCCAAGTGTAGAGTTTTGTAGGACAGTAGCAATTTTCCCTCAAGTGGATGGCCTAAGGTTTATCAATCCGTGGGAGGCGTAGGATGAAGATGGTCTCTCTCAAACAACCCTGCAACCAAATAATAAAAAGTCTCTTGTGTCCCCAACACACCAAATACAATGGTAATTTGTATATGCGCACTAGTTCGGTGAAGAGATGGTGATACAAGTGTAATATGGATAGTAGATATTGATTTTTGTAATAAGAACAATAAAAACAGCAAGGTAGCAATTGATAAAATGGAGCACAAACGGTATTGCAATGCTTGAAAATGAGGCCTAGGGTCCATACTTTCGCTAGTGCAATCTCTCAACAATGCTAATATAATTGGATCATATAACCATCCCTCAACATGCGATGAAGAATCACTCCAAAGTTCTTATATCTAGCAGAGAACATAAGAAGAAATTGTTTGTAGCTATTCTTTCTGATCGATCTATCCAAGAGTTCGTACTAAAATAACACCAAGTTATTCTTTCCGATCGATCTATCAAGAGTTCGTACTAAAATAACACCAAGTTATTATTTCCGATCAATCTATCAAGAGTTCATACTAAAATAACACCAAAGCAAATTCAGATTCATAATACTCAATCCATCACAAAGAACCTCAAATAGTGCCCCAAGATTTCTACCGGAGAAACAAAAGATGAGAACATGCATCAACCCCTATGCATAGATTACCCCAATATCACCTCGGGAATCCGTGAGTTGAGTGCCAAAACATATCTCAAGTGAATCAATATAATACCCCATTGTCACCACGGGTATTCATATGCAAGACATATATCAAGTGCTCTCAAATCCATAAAGGTATTCAATCCGATAAAATGAATTCTCAAAGGGAAAACTCAATTCATCACAACAAGATAGAGAGGGGAAAACACCATATGATTCGACTATATTAACAAAGCCCACGATACATCAAGATCATGCCATCTCAAGAACATGAGATAGAGGGATTAAACAAATACCTACTGGTACAAACCCTCAGCCCCGAGGGTGGACTACTCCCTCCTCAACATGGTGGCCACCGGGATGATGAAGATGGCCTCCGGTGATGATTTCCCCCTTTGGCGGAGTGCCGGAACGGGGTCTAGATTGGTTTTTCGTGGCTACAGAGGCTTGCATTGACGGAACTTCTGATACGGGGTTATTTCTGATGGTCCTCTCTATTTATAGAATTTTTGGCATCAGTTTCACGCGAAGATGGGCCTCAAGGTGAGCACAACCCACCGAGGCAAGCTGGGCCCACCAGGCGCGTCCTGGTGTCTTGTGCCCTACTCCTTGACCTTCTGGTCCTTCCACGAAGCTCCCGGGGTCTCTTTTGTTCCAAAAAAATCATCAAAAAGTTTCGGCTCATTTGGAGAACTTTAATTTCTACACAAAAAACAACACCATGGTAGTTCTGCTGAAAACAGCGTCAGTCCGGGTTAGTTCCATGCGAATCATACCAAAACCATATAAAATTGTTGTAAACATGTCATGAATACTTCATAAATTATAGATACGTTGGAGACGTATCAGCATCCCCAAGCTTAATTCCTACTCGTCCTCGAGTAGGTAAATGATAAAAGAAATAATTTATGAAGTGTGAATGCTAGAAAAGTGCTTAAGTTTGATCAATGATAATTTCAACCACTTTTCCTAGCATCATAACAACAATTCTTTCTCATAAAATTTCTCGTGTTGAAGTAGCAACCAATTCACATGTTAAGGTTCAAACAATGAATTCTCTTGAAACTCAACAACCTATATTCTTAGTCACCAAACAATTGCAATTCAACTTATTAAACAGAGTCTAAGTAAGAGCTCCACATACTCAATCATCATATAGTCTTCCATGGTTGCTACTACTCAAAGCATATTCTTAGAACAAATGGCATCCATTGAACACAAAGAAAGATAGGGGCTTAATATTTTGCCTCCCAATTCATTTATCATAGAGATAATTGTCAAAAATAATAAATCATGATCAAATATATTTGACTTGTCATATGTGCCTAGATATTTCCCCACCACATAATGCTTGCCAACTAGAGAATAATTGAGGTTGAATGAGGATGTATACTATTGACTCAAAAAGTAAATACTGAAAAGTAAAAGATAGGCCCATTCGTAGAGGGAAGGAGAGGTTGTCATGCGCTTTTTATTTGGATGCCCAAACTCTTAATGCAAAGGAACGTCACATTATATTGCCCCTTATGATAGCAACCTTTATTATGCAGTCCGTCACTTTTATTACTTTGCCATCACAAGTTTGTACAACGCTCAATTTCCCTTATAATAAAAGATCAAACATATTTAGGAGCAATTTTTATTGTTTTATGCACCGATGACAACTTACTTGAAGGATCTTATTCAATACATAGGTAGGTATGGTGGACACTCATGGCAAGAAACTGGGTTTAAGGGTTTTTGGCTAGCAAAAGATCCTAGGCAAACATCACATGTTGGAGGATCCATGACAATATAACTTCTATGCAAATATACCCAAACATAACTCATTACGTTGTCTTCCTTGTCCAACTTCAACTAATTTGCTAAAGTTTGGAAATAATTAATGGGTATTCACAATCATAGAAGATGTCCAAGATAGTGTATTTGTATGTGAAAGTTCTCTTCCTTATACTAATCATTCATGAATTGCTTGTATGACCAATATTGTGATTGTCAAGCTTCAAAAGATTTCACTTTCTAATCCCGATGTGAAGCTACTACTAGGCATGATATGAACATATAATTTCAACTTCATGATGTTCAATTCATTCAACAATTTACTCATAGGATATAAGTGAAGAACAAGAGTAAATGACAAGCTACTCCAAAAAAAATATAAGTGAAGATCAAGCGAGTAGTTATGTAAATGGGTAGATATTTGAGGACTCTCTCTTATTTAAGAATTTCAGATTAATTATTTTATGAAAACATCATGCAAAACAAAACAAAATGACATTCCAAGAATAGAACACATCATCTGAAGAAGCAAAAACTTAGGCTCAACCGATACTAACCGATAATTGTTGAAGAAGAAAGGTGGGATGCCTACCGGGGCATCCCCAAGCTTAGATGCTTGAGACTTCTTGAAATATTATCTTGGGGTGCCTTGGGCATCCCCAAGTTAGATGCTTGAGACTTCTTGAAATATTATATTGGGGCGCCTTGGGCATCCCCAAGCTTGAGCTTTCGTGTCTCCTTAATTCCTCTCATATCACAGTTTTCCTAAATCTCAAAAACTTCATCCACACAAAACTCAACAAGAAATTGTGAGATAAGTTAGTACAAATCAATGCAAAACCTTATCATTATCTACTGTAGCAAATCACCAAAATTATTATTCAACATTGCATACTAAATTCCTCTGCATATTTAATACTCCTATCCTCAAATAGAATCATTAAACAAGCAAACATATCCAAACATAACAACAATCTGCCAAAACAGTACAATCTATAAAGAATGCAAGAGTATCAATACTTATTTAACTCCAAAAATTATGAAAATTTACCACACTGTAGAAATTTTATCAAAGATTATTTTGCAAAGATTTTGAACATTTTATCACATTCTGACTTTTCTAGGGAATTTTTGCAACAACAATAAACTTTCTGTTTTGAAACAACAACTCCTATACTTGCAAGATAAGCATGGTAAAGGCTAACCTTGCCACTTTTATTGAAATAAAAGATGCAAAAACCTTATTCTAAATAACCGCAAGAAAATCCTAACAAAATAAAATGACGCTCCAAGAAAAACACATATCATGTGATGAATAAAAATGTAGCTCCAAGTGAGGTTACCAATGACGTTGGAGACGAAAGAGGGGGTGCCTTCTGGGGCATCCCCAAGCTTAGTTGCTTGGATCCTCCTTGTATATTAACTTGGGGTGCCTTGGGAATCCCCAAGCTTAGGGTCTTGTCACTCCTTATTCTCCTCATATCGACATCTCACCCAAAAACATGAAAACTTCAATCACACAAAACTTAACGGAACTTCATGAGATAGGTTAGTATGATAAAGAGCAAACCATTTCACTTTGGTACCGTCAAAGACAAGATTTATAATTGTTTCACACAATGCCTAATGTAGCATATCATTTCCACAATTTATATTGAGCAATATAAGCCATAGAAACTAGAAAACAAGCAAACTATGCATTGAAAAACAGAATATGTCAAAAATAGAACAGTCTGTAGTAATATGTACTCCAACCATACTTTTGCTACTCCAAAAATTATGAAAAATTAGAACAACCTGGTAAATTTGTCTATTTATCTTCTTCAAAAAGAATCAGGATTTTATCGCGCTTATGTAAAAAAGGAAAATTATTTTATTGGGCACAAAAGTTTCTGTTTTCAGCAAGATCAAATCAACTATCACCATAGACCATCCCAAAGGTCTTACTTGGCACTTTATTGAAATAAAAGCTATATGTAATGCCCGGATAATCAAGCTACAGTAACCCCCTGCTAATGATGCCACGTCCCATGATTACTGTTGTTAACGTCGCAATGATTCAATCTCGTTCGAATTCAAACTTCGAAATCAAGTCAAACGGTAAAGGTTTTCAAATATTAAAACTAAAATGTTAAGTTTGTGCCAAATAATGCATATGTAATTATGGTGGAGGAACCACATATATTATAAAATGCTTAAATACTCTAAATAAATGAAATAGTAGCAAAAACAACTAATTAAATGCCCTATATAACTAATAAAATGTAAATTAATTTATCTGGTGGTTAAACTTTTTGTGGCATTGTGGTATATTGCATACTAAATATTGGGACCAGCCGCACATTTTTCAAAAGTAATGTATTGTTAAAAGAAAGTGCAAACAGAAAAGAAAAGAAAAAGCAAGTCAAGAAAAAGAAAAATAAAATGAAAAGTGTCGTGTGCACTTTGGCCCAAAAGTGCATAGGTTGGCCCGCCTAAGCCGGCCTTTCCTTCCTCCTCCTGCTACAGGGGAAGGCCGAGCATGCCATGGCCGCACACGTCGCCGATGGCCACGTGCAGAGCATCCCGCGCCTCCTCGTCATCTCCTCCGGGTGGATAAGAGCCACCCCGCGACCCCCGACGAACCCTAGTCTCCCTATTCTCTCTCTCGTTCGCCCCATTCCTCTGTTCGTCGTTCGAGCCCCGAGTTGCCACCACGTCGTCGATCCCACGGCCACCACCCTTCCCTCATCATGCCAAGACGTCCGGGAGCTTTGCCATCGTCGTCTCCTTCTATTACATCCATCAGTCCGAGCCAGGACTTCGTCAAGCTTCGGGATTGAGCCTTCTCCCCGTCGGACACCGTCGCCTTCTTATCGCTGTCCCACGAGCTCCGGCCCGCTTCCGGCCTCCCTGACCACGCCACGTGCTCGTAGTAAGGACCTCTTTCAATTCCCCCCTGTTTCCCCTTTGAATCCATCGCCATAGATGTCGTCCCACGCGCACCGCCACTCACCGTGGCCAGATCCTGTTCACGCGCATACGCTCGCATAATCCTACTGCTCGTGGTTGTGTTACCGCTACTTAGCACTAGCTGGTGCTTTACTGCTCTTGCGCTGCCGCTGCTTGCTAGGACTACTGCCCGCTTCGCCAAGCCCCGCGATTGCCTCTGCTGCAGCCCACGTTGCTTGCCACCCAGCTGCAGCCGCCGGTGCCCGTCCGCTGCCGTCGCGCGTGCCTCGCCTCCGCCGCCGAGCTCCGCTCGTTGTTGACGTCGCCGGTGGCGTGTCCCCTGTTGCGCTTGCCGCTCCCCTGCACCTGTGCTCACCTCGCCGTGCCTGGCTGCGCCTTTGGCCAGCCACGCCCGTGCCCGCTGGCGTGCCTCACCTCCGCCCGACGCCACCGTTCTCTGCCGCTGCTGCTGCGCCCCCCTACTCGCCGCCGCTTAGGGAAGTTCCGGTCGGCTGCGCCGCCCGCTTCCCGGCCGCCCGCGCGGCTTGCTGGCCATGGCCGCCGGCGCCCCGCCGGGTTCGGCCGCTCGCTGCACCTCGGCTGTGTGCGCGCCCGCGTGCACAACGCTTGACGGCTGGCCCTGTCTCAATGAAAGGTGGGCCCCGACCGGATTAGTTTAGTACCTAATCTAATTACCTAACCCACTACCCCCCCCCCCCCCCCCCCACTGACTACGGGTGGCCCCCCATGTTAACTAATAATTAATCCCGCTGCAAATTAAGTAACCCAATGGCAAGTGGCCCCCTGCCCAGTTTAACTTAGTCAAATTGCTAACTAGGCCTGACTCAGTCAATGACAGATGGGTCCCTCAAGACTTGTTGACCAGTCAACTGTCCTAGTTGACTGCTAACTTGGCAGTCAACTGGGCCCCTCCAGTCAGCCTCTCGGTGGGTATACTTCTGGGTACGTTTAGCAAATTCTGTTTTAATTCTGAATTAATAATAAATCCAGGAATTAAAAAAACTTTGAAACTTTGAAAATCATAGAAATCAAACTGTAGCTCGGATGAAAAAGTTTTCTACATGAAAGTTGCTCAGAACGACGAGAAGAATCCGAATACGCATCCCATTTGTCCGCCATGCATCCCTTGCATAACAAACACACAACAATCCACCTCCGTTTCATCTGTCTGAAAACGACAAACTTCGAGAAAACATTCCCGGATGTTTTTTCCCCTTCACCTATATCGCCTAGCATTGCATTATGTCACCCCTAGCGCTGCGTATTTCCATGTATTGCTTTGTGATGCTTTTGATTGCTCTATTATTTATTGTGTTCCCCCTCTGTTACTTCTTTTTGGTAGACCCCGTGACTACCGGCGACCCCCAGTTCGATTACGGTGTTGACGACCCCTCCTTGCCAGAGCAACCAGGCAACCCCCCCTGATCACCAGATATCGCCTATTCTTCTCTCTACTGCTTGCATTAGAGTAGTGTAGCATGTTACTGCTTTCCGTTTATCTTATCCTGATGCATAGCCTGTCCTTGCTACTACTGTTGTTACCTTTACCTGCAATCCTAATTGCTTAGTATAGGATGCTAGTATTCCATTAGTGGCCCTACATTCTTGTCCATCTGTCGTGCTATACTATCGGGCCTTGATCACTCGGGAGGTGATCAGGGTATATACTTATATATATAATATGTGATACTTGGTGACTAAAGTCGGGTTGGCTCATAGAGTACCCGCGAGTGATTTTGGTGTGGGGGCTGAAAGGACAGGTGGTTCCATCCTGGTAGTGTGGGCCTGGGTTCCCGACGGCCCCCGACTGTTACTTTGTGGCGGAGCAACAGCGCAGGTTGAGACCACCTAGGAGAGAGGTGGGCCTGGCCCTGGTCGGCGTCCGCGGTTACTTCTAAATAACACGCTGAATGAGATCTTGGTATTTGATGTGAGTCTGGCCACTGGCCTATACGCACTAACCAACTGTGCGGGAATAGTTATGGGCACTCGACGTCGTGGTATCAGCCGAAGCCTTCTTGACGTTAGCGACTGAGCGGCGCGCGCCGGGTTGGACCGCGTAACACAACTTCATTTGTAATGGAGGTTGCTAGGTCTGCTCACCGGCCGCGTACGCAACATGCACATGTGTAATGGGCGATGGGCCCAAACCCCTGCGCGCATAGGATTTAGACCGGCGTGCTGGCCTCTTTGTTGTGCCTAGGTAGGGTTGCGACATGTTGATCATCCGAGGCCGAACATGACCCAGGAAAGTGTGTCCGGCCAAAGGGGATCGAGCATGTTGGGAAATGTGGTGCACCCCTGCAGGGAAGTTTATCTATTTGAATAGCTGTGTCCCTCGGTAAAAGGACGACCCGAAGTTGTACCTTGACCTTATGACAACTAGAACCGGATACTTAATAAAATACACCCTTTCAAGTGCCAGATACAACCCGGTGATCGCTCTCTCACAGGGCGACGAGGGAAGGATCGCCGGGTAGGATTATACTATACGATGCTACTTGGTGAACTTACCATCTACTATCTTCTATTGCTTCAAGATGGAGGCTGCCATAAGCATAGTCTTCGATAGGACTAGCTACCCCCCTCTTATTCTAGCATTCTGCAGTTCAGTCCACATATACTAGCCCTTCCATTGATACCAATGCATATGTAGTGTAGTTCCTTACTTGCGAGTACTTTGGATGAGTACTCATGGTTGCTTTGCCCCCCTTTTCCCCTTTCTATACCCGGTTGTTGCGACCAGATGTTGGGGCCCAGGAGCCAGATGCCACCTTCGACGACTCCTACTACACTGGAGGTGCCTACTACTACGTGCAGGCCGCTGACGTCGACCAGGAGTAGTTTAGGAGGATCCCAGGCAGGAGGCCTGCGCCTCTTTCGATCTGTATCCAGTTTGTGCTAGCCATCTTTTGGCAACTTGTTTAACTTATGTCTGTACTCAGATATTGTAACGACCCGAACCGAATGGATCAAGTCTCTGTGCTTAAGTGTCATCCCTAGATCGGTATGCTGACACACACAGTACTCGAGGATTTATAACAGAGGTAAATCACATGTATAAGTAACGTAAATACTATTACCTCAATCCAAATAGCGGAAGTAACAAGGTTGTGGATTCCCATCAACACCAACAGCAAAGTTGAGTGTAGAAATCGTAACCCTAATGTATCACTTACTCGTCGTAAGAAATCCTGCAACATGAGACGTTGCAGCCACAGAGGGTCAGTACATTGAATGTACTGGCAAATTCACACCATAGAGAAATGATGAACAATGGCTATCACTACATGCATATATGGCTGGTGGAAAAGCTCTATGGTTATAGTTTTGCGTAAAGCCAATTTTTCCCTACTGCAAAGGAATACATTTTAATTTAACTATCATGGTGGTTGTTGAACATTGAGAATGCTTGACAGCATTCTCAATCCCAATTAAGTAACATCATTAAACCCAACAAAATTAATTTAAAGCAACATGATGAGATTCACATGATAATCCAAGTACTAGATACTCAAAATGTCCATAACCGGGGACACGGCTAATCATGATTAGTTTATACACTCTGCAGAGGTTTGCGCACTTTTCCCCACAAGACTCGATCTCCTCTGTTGGATTTCTCGCACTACATGGTGTTTGAGAAACGGATGACCGAGACATAGTCTTTCAGAAGCGCTAGCACCTTACGATGGGTAGACCGTACCACCTACAACCCCTACATCTGCTAGTCTACCACTGTAAGAGTTCACACGACTTAATCAACTATGCTAGAGCCCATAATAGCTTGTGGCTGCACACGGAAGTTTCTAGTATGAAAAATCTCATGATCCCTTTGAGCCTGGGTGGCGGTCCATAAAAAAACAGGCAATCCTGGTCTACCCCGGTGCCTAGACAGGCAATCCGGGAATACCTAGGTGCCTCAATCCACCCAGATGTGTGTGTTAAGTTGCCACCTTAAGTAAACCATTAATTAACAATCTCACATCTGTCATGGATATTCTCAAAACCCAATCCACGTCTACGAGCATAGCATGGCAATGTAAGCATGACGTAATAGTAACTCCCAATGGTTTGATAATAAACAGGTAATAGGTACTACCTCAACTACTTCCCATCCCACAATTTAATTAGATTCTAATCATGCAATGTTTGAGGTTTGATCTAATGCAAATAAAACTGGGTAGTAAGAGGTATGATCAAAGTGTAAACTTGCCTGCAATGTTGTTGAAGATGATTCACACTCAAAAATCTTGATAGCTCTACTCGTCACACTCCGGTCAATCTATCGTAATCAAGCAATAGCAACCACACATAAGCAATCACTCAAAAGACCAGAAAGATCGAAGAAGTCGATTCAGAAAACATCAAAACCAAGCAAATAGCTCTTGCAACATAAAACAATTTCTAACAGTACCAAAATTAAGTGAATTTGGCCTTATCAGAAAGTTTAGGTCAAGAGCTTCAATTGGCAAAAAGAATCAACTCAAACGGAGTTATGGATAAAAAGATATGATCAAAAGAAGTTTGAATATGAATCTGAACAAAATTCGAAATTTGAAAATTTCAAAAAGTTGATGTGACAGGTTCACTAGATAGGTGAAAACAAGACGAAGCTATAGGCGCTGGTTTCATCTAATTTGGATAAACGAATGAAAAGTTATGGCTATTTGAAAAATCAAGGCCAAGCTGTTTTACGGAAGAAAAAAAATAGCTACGGGCTAGGGTCTAATGTATAAATACGTAGACTAATTGATAATCTAATTATTTTATCATATTAGTCTAAAAATAATAAACTACGGAGGTATAAGAAGAAGAAAAAACAAAGAAAGATACCTTTATAAAGCAGAGAAAAGATGATTTTGGAGAGAAGAGAAAATTTTCAGAAGTCGCACCGGAGAGGAGAAATATATTTTTCTTAAATGAATCTAGTCAAACCAAAATATTGATTTAACCCGAATCAGATGATTTTTGGAGGCTCTATGTGTCTATATTTATTGGTGGAAAAGAGGCTTAGGGGTCAAAGGCTAGGCAATATGGGACTAAACGTAAACGAAAATATACGAAACAGAGAAGAAAAGAGGCGATGGGCCTAAACGCCTTCGGCCGGCCGCGCGCGACGCTGCGGCTGCAATTTTTTTTTTACAAAATTTGGCCCCAAAAAAATGAAAAAAAAGGCTGGCTGGGCCTGACCTATTTAAGAGGAAAAAAACAATGGGCGCCAGAAGCTACTATATTGCATATGTGGGTGGCAGTTAGTTTGAGGCGCGTGCGCAATTTTTTTAAACGGAATGCGGTAAACTGAAAAACGAAAATAAAATAAAACTTTAGACATATTATATATCAAAATTTTCAGAAAAAGATTTCCAACAACATGGACATTTTTCTAGCATTTAATAAAATTCACACAAATTCAGATAATTCAAAGAGTGCTACTGCTATAATAAAATGCAATAAAAATCATTTTAAAAATATCAAAATGATTTCAAATTTATTTCTCTCCAATTTTCTGTTGTAGGGAATCATGTTACCCTATTTTCCATATATTTTATTTTTGGAGAAAAATAATTTGAATAAAACTCAAATAACTCCAAATTGAAAATAAATTCAAAAGGGCTTTGAATTTGATTCTTCGAAACTCCCAACTCATATTTCATATGTTTTGAAGAAGTCATTTTATCTTCTCTCATGAAAATCATTGAGTTGCATAAAGTTTCAGAAGTGGAAATATTTTCCAAATGAAATTAAAATATTTTCAACACCCCCTTGTCATTTAAATAAATGGAAGAAGTCATGTCATTTTCTCTCCAGGGTTTTGTGATGGAAAGTATTTGAATTCGCGGAGAGCATAAAAA
The DNA here is from genome assembly GCA_034509565.1 of Triticum monococcum. Lineage (NCBI taxonomy): Eukaryota > Viridiplantae > Streptophyta > Magnoliopsida > Poales > Poaceae > Triticum > Triticum monococcum. The sequence continues at coordinate 453,567,256 of CM067847.1, forward strand.
TGAAAGTTTGGGAAAGTCCTTTTATTCCCTCTCATTTAACTTTCAAAAAAATTCGAATTCACTCACTTTTAGTCAATCAATCAAACAATCAATCAAATCTATCTATTTATTATAATATTCCAAAATTTAGAATTTTGGGATGTTACAAACCTACCACCCTTAAAATGAATCTCGTCCTCGAGATTCGGAGAGGCTAGCAAGAAATAGGTTGGGCTTGGGGTCTTCTCCGAATCCATCGATCGTCACTGGGAGTCTGGGGTGCTACCACCCTTAGAAGCATCGTTACAGTTCCATCAAAACCCATATACGCCATCCTTATTCTTGACAGTGCCGTCTTCTCAGATCTTCTGTATAATTCCTTCTCTGGCTCTTTCGGTAGTGGCATAACCTTTTCCTCAATTCTTATGTCCTTTCCTCTTAGTAAGGTTATTCCGAGATTGGGTCTTCTTTAGCTGACGGGTCTGGCGCCAAAACTAAATGACTATCGATATCTCATGGTGGTCAACAATTTATGGTTTCTCCTGCAGGAAATGGGTCTGGGTTGAACCTCACCGTATAACCTACGGTTGGCAACAACTGCCGTGTACAAGGGAAAAATACTTATACCATTCTAAGTTTAAACATGGTTTTGATCGTCGTCTCTTTACTATAGGTAAGTCACTCAGATTTACCATCCCACATAGCAAGGTGAATAATAAGAGTAAGTCGGTATGGTGATCAATCCATCCCGCACCCAAATCATTACCCTGTATATAGTTTAGTGAATCTCGCATTCTAACACTCGGTCATCCTCACAAGCATTGCAGAATTTCTCTTGTCCATGAACTGCGTTCGGAATAATCCATTGATTTTGCAAGCCAAACAAACATCTATCGTTCCTTCACAACTCTCAGGTTTTGCATTACTCCTATAAAATCGTCTGCCGATAAACGTCGTATCTTCCTCTAGGGTTTTTCCTTCAGCAAGAATGTGCTTGCTTCTTGGTAGGTCCTGGGGCCTGTGGGTTATGGCCCATCTCATCACTTGTAGTCCTTGAACTTATCATCGGGCAACTGATCATTGTTCCAACTTCCAACTTCCTAGTATTCTTAAATCCATCCAATTCTATTGTATTCCTTCCTTCTATTGGCACCAAACTAGGACATGTTTACTCAGACTCATCATGGAATTTCCATTGATCCATATTTCCAACATCATACCTCCTTTATATCCAATAGTAATTTATCTCTTCATCCTCGTGGGATATACCACATACCGAGATAAAAACTTATACTTATGAAGTCCATATTCCACTTTGTGGAACATCATTATCCTTTTTAGGGTCAAGCATCCTTACAGGGAAATATTAGCCATCTCTGCATGGCACTCTTCAACTGAGAAACATGAAACACATCATGGACTCCTGACAGTCCTTTGGGTGACTCCAACTTGTTGGCCACTTCTCCCATATGCTCCAAAACTCGGTATGGTCCTACAAATCTCAGGGCTAACTGTCCCTTAACTCCAATCCGTTTAACTCCTCGCAGAGGGGACACATGAAGACATGCTCTGTCTCCAATTTCATAGGCTACCTCCTTGCGTTTTTGAGTCTGCATAACTCTTCTGCCTGGACTAAGCTACCTTCAGTCTATCTCGAATCAACTTAACATTCTCTTCTGACTCCTTGATCACATTTGGTCCAAACAACTGACGGTCTTGAACTTCATCCCACATACTCTTGGGGTTTCACACATGTCGAGACAAAACTCGTATTCATTTTGTCAGAAATCCACTCACTGGAGTATCCTTATCTTTTCCAGGGGTCAAGGGTTCTTATAGGGTACTACCACCCTTAAAATGCACAAATCTTCCATAGACCACATTTCTCATATCCAAAAATGGTCAAAATTCTTCTTCATAGGGTAACAACTCATAAAATCCATATCAGTACCAACGATGCTAACTTTATTCACTGTCAATTTATTACAATCTCAACTCAACACCTTGATATAAAAGAAAATGTTCTCACTTCTACTACTCCATTTCTTTTGTTGCAAACTCAACTATCTAGCAAAAGTTTCCTTCTCCTTGGGGCATTCTCTGGCAAAGTGTCCTGCTCCATTACCACTAAAACATATTACTTCTGACAAGTATCGAGGTTTCCTTTTTGGGCAACTGTAGAGGTAGTGCCCTGACTCCTTGCACCTATAACATGTGATATGACTCAGATCCTTCCTGGAATTCACTCTGCTTCTCTTTCTGGACTTTTCCATTCCAATTAGGGCTTCTATTTCCTGTGGGGCATACTCTACTTCCTCTGTCGGGAATTCTACTAGATCCCCATTCAAACAATTTTGGGAGATGTGTCCTTCTTCTCCACATGAATAGCAAGACTTAGTGCAGGGTTTACTCGGGTCTTCTTTGGGTGTCCTCCATCTCTTCCTTCATCACGGGTTCTTCTAAAATTTCCATAAGGGCTCTTTTCATTACTTCTTTCTTCTGCTGGATGGTTCGTTATATCATGGGGTAAATGTGACACTGAGCAGGATAGTGGGTAGTCCCTTCACACAAGAAACAAGTAATCTGCCTAGTTGGGCATTCTTCAACTGGGTGACTTCCTTCATAATTAGGGCACTCATCCTTGTGTTCTGTATGGGTGTGTCTGATTTCTCCACAAAAATTGCATGCATAAGGTTTTTTCATATCCTTTCCATAAGGCTTCAACTTCTGGGTCACAAGCCAAGACTTTGGCAAAGTCAACTTAAGTTCTTTCCAAGTGGTTACTCCTTTCCATCCATTTATGGTTTGGTACATCCTCCACCACGTAGCAGCACCTTTTTCAAAGCACTGAAGAGCATGCTGGGTCGGATCCTTTCCGACTATAGGGTTATTCTTCATGTGATCCTCCATGTCTTGAATCCACTGGTCTGTCTCCAACTGACTCATCGGTCCAGAAAGTACAAGCTCATCTCCATTCATCCTCTATTGGGTCCAAGGGTTTGTGGTGAGATAAGAGAGATAGAGAGGGATACACACAATACAAACAAAAGTTTTGAAAAGATAGATTTTTGTTGTGGCTATCGAAAAACATCAAACAAATGACAGTTCACAACCATCGCATCTAACGTAGGTATATAACAGGGGTTTGGTCTTCTAAAGGTCAATAAATCTTCAACGTCTCCAAACTCTTCAAGCCTTGTTCATGCCTCCAATGGCTTCTTCCGATCATGCTTGTCTTCTCAAGTTCTTTTGCCAGATCAACTCTATTGACGCGAAGTCTCTCGTTTCGTCTTTTAATATTCCGAAGTTGCGTTCCAAACTTCTGGTTTCAACATCCTTCGCATGAACCATGGTCCTACTGTCCTTCAGTTCCTGACGAATCTCCGGTTTCTCGAGGTTTTGCTCCTCCAGCTTGGCTACTCTCATCTTCAGGGTCCTGAGTTCCTCATGAAATACTTCCTTGCCAAAATACGGCTTCTTGTAGCTACATCTTAACTTCTTGATGTAACACTCCAGATCCTGGTGATACACTAGCTAAGGTTAAAACTTCACCTCTTGCTGATAGATGCTCCATCAGCCTTCTACCATCCAATCCTTCCAGGCATATGCATGCTTAACTCAGCACGGTGACAATAGCATAAACAGGCGATAACACCATAGATAGCCGTGTTTCTGCTCTTGTCATTTCCATGAGCTATCATTCCATAGTTGATATCTCTTGCCTTAGGGTTTTCTTGACAAAACTTTGAGTTCTAATGCTCCATGTTCCGGTCTTTCTCCAATACATCTTGATCTCAGGTATTGACAGCTTCCATATTTTGCCAAGTTCCATAAGGGTAGCCTTCCTAGGTCATAAAAATCTGGGAATTCTTCAGAGCCTTCAAATTCTACTTGTCTTCGGTCTTCAACCGTTGTAGTTTCCATTATTCAGATGCACGGAAAATACTCTTCATTCTGAAGTGGTCTTAGTTGTCCGATATCTTGTACTTCTTGGAGTGGTCTCATCAGTCAAATCTTCGTGTGGTCAAAAGGAGAAAGGGGTACGGTCTCACTAAAGGGAATTTTTGAATAAGCTCAGAAGAGAAGAGAGGTAAAAGATCTTTTTGAAAGGGAAAGTTGCAGAGAAAAATCTTTGCTATGGGCTTGCCAGTTTCTAGGGGTCACGTCCTACAATCAACATGTGCTCTGATACCATCTTGTAATGACCCGACCCGAATGGATCAAGTCTCTGTGCTTAAGTGTCATCCCTGGATCGGTATGCTGACACACACAGTACTCGAGGATTTATAACAGAGATAAATCACATGTATAAGTAACGTAAATACTATTACCTCAATCCAAATAGCGGAAGTAACAAGGTTGTGGATTCCCATCAACACCAACGGCCAAGTTGAGTGTAGAAATCGTAAGCCTAACGTATCACTTACTCGTCGTAAGAAATCCTGCAACATGAGACGTTGCAGCCACAAAGGGTCAGTACATTGAATGTACTGGCAAATTCACACCATAGAGAAATGATGAACAATGGCTATCACTACATGCATATATGGCTGATGGAAAAGCTCTATGGTTATAGTTTTGCGTAAAGCCAATTTTTCCCTACTGCTAAGGAATACTTTTAATTTAACTATCATGGTGGTTGTTGAACATTGAGAATGGTTGACATCATTCTCAATCCCAATTAAGTAACATCATTAAACCCAACAAAATTAATTTAAAGCAACATGATGAGATTCACATGATAATCCAAGTACTAGATACTCAAAATGTCCATAACCGGGGACACGGCTATCATGATTAGTTTATACACTCTGCAGAGGTTTGCGCACTTTTCCCCACAAGACTCGATCTCCTCCGTTGGATTTCTCGCACTACATGGTGTTTGAGAAACGGATGACCGAGACATAGTCTTTCAGAAGCGCTAGCACCTTACGATGGGTAGACAGTACCACCTACAACCCCTACATCTGCTAGTCTACCACTGTAAGAGTTCACACGACTTAATCAACTATGCTAGAGCCCATAATAGCTTGTGGCTGCACACGGAAGTTTCTAGTATGAAAAATCTCATGATCCCTTTGAGCCTGGGTGGCGGTCCATAAAAAAAACAGGCAATCCTGGTCTACCCCGGTGCCTAGACAGGCAATCCGGGAATACCTAGGTGCCTCAATCCACCCAGATGTGTGTTTAAGTTGCCACCTTAAGTAAACCATTAATTAACAATCTCACATCTGTCATGGATACTCTCAAAACCCAATTCACGTCTACGAGCATAGCATGGAAATGTAAGCATGACGTAATAGTAACTCCCATTGGTTTGATAATAAACAGGTAATAGGTACTACCTCAACTACTTCCCATCCCACAATTTAATTAGATCCTAATCATGCAATGTTTGAGGTTTGATCTAATGCAAATAAAATTGGGTAGTAAGAGGTATGATCAAAGTGTGAACTTGCCTGCAATGTTGATGAAGATGATTCGCACTCAAAAATCTTGATAGCTCTACTCGTCACACTCCGGTCGATCTATCGTAATCAAGCAATAGCAAGCACACATAAGCAATCACTCAAAAGACCAGAAAGATCGAAGAAGTCAATTCGGAAAACATCAAAACCAAGCAAATAGCTCTTGCAACATAAAACAATTTCTAACAGTACCAAAATTAAGTGAATTTGGCCTTATTAGAAAGTTTAGGTCAAGAGCTTCAATTGGCAAAAAGAATCAACTCAAACGGAGTTACAGATAAAAAGATATGATCAAAAGAAGTTTGAATATGAACCTAAACAAAATTTGAAATTTGAAAATTTCAAAAAGTTGATGTGACAGGTTCACTAGATAGGTGAAAACAAGACGAAGCTATAGGCGCTGGTTTCATCTAATTTGGATAAACGAGTGAAAAGTTATGGCTATTTGAAAAATCAGGGCCAAGGTGTTTTACGAAAGAAAAAAAATAGCTACGAGCTAGGGTCTAATGTATAAATACGTAGACTAATTGATAATCTAATTATTTTATCATATTAGTCTAAAAATAATAAACTACGGAGGTATAAGAAGAAAAAAACAAAGAAAGATACCTTTATAAGGCAGAGAAAAGATGACTTTGGAGAGAAGAGAAAATTTTTAGAAGTCGCGCCGAAGAGGAGAAATATATTTTTCTTAAATGAATCTAGTCAAACCAAAATATTGATTTAACCCGAATCGGATGATTTTTGGAGGCTCTATGTGTCTATATTTATTGATGGAAAAGAGGCTTAGGGGTCAAAGACTAAGCAATGTGGGACTAAACGTAAACGAAAATATACGAAATAGAGAAAAAAAAGAGGCGATGGGCCTAAAGGCCTTCGGCCGGCCGCGCGCGACGCTGCGGCTGCAGTTTTTTTTCCACAAAATTCGGCCCAAAATAAAAAAAAGGCTGGCTGGGCCTAGCCTATTTAAGAGAAAAAAACAATGGGGCACCAGAAGCTACTATATTGCGCATGTGGGCGATAGTTAGTTTCAGGCGCGCGCAATTTTTTTTAAACAGAATGTGATAAACTGAAAAACGAAAATAAAAATAAAACTTTATATAGGCATATTATATACCAAAATTTTCAAAAAAATATTCCCAACAACGTGGACATTTTTCTAGCATTTAATAAAATTCACAAAAATTCAGATAATTCAAAGAGTGCTACTGCTATAATAAAATCCAATAAAAATCATTTAAAAAATATCAAAATGATTTCAAATTTATTTTTCTCCAATTTTCTATTGTAGGGAATCATGTTACCCTATTTTCCATATATTTTATTTTTGGAGAAAAATAATTTGAATAAAACTCAAATAACTCCAAATTGAAAATAAATTCAAAAGGGCTTTGAATTTGATTCTTCGAAACTCCCAACTCATATTTCATATGTTTTGAAGAAGTCATTTTGTCTTCTCTCATGAAAATCATTGAGTTGCATAAAGTTTCAGAAGTGGAAATATTTTCCAAATGAAATTCAAATATTTTCAACACCCCCTTGTCATTTAAATAAATGGAAGAAGTCATGTCATCTTCTTTCGAGGGTTTTGTGATGGAAAGTATTTGAATTCGCGGAGAGCATAAAAATGAAAGTTTGGGAAAGTCCTTTTATTACCTCTCATTTAACTTTCAATTTTTTTTGAATTCACTCACTTTCAGTCAATCAATCAAACAATCAATCAAATCTATCTATTTATTATAACATTCCAAAATTTAGAATTTTGGGATGCTACAGATATTGTTGCTTCCGCTGACTCGTCTATGATCGAGCTCTTTTATTCGAGCCCTCGAGGCCCCTGGCTTGTAATATGATGCTTGTATGACTTATTTTATTTTTAGAGTTGTGTTGTGATATCTTCCCGTGAGTCCCTGATCTTGATCGTACACGTTTGTGTGTATGATTAGTGTACGACTGAATCAGGGGCGTCACAAGTTGGTACCAGAGCCGACTGCCTGTAGGAATCCCCCTTCCAAACTCCTTGGCCGAAGTTGAGTATTGTCATTGAAAAACTTTTACTAACATGGATGTGTGTCGTATGGGCCCACGTTGCCATTTGGTGGTATTAGAATATTTTACTCCTCGTCTATACTCCGGGCCTCCCATCTCTCTTCTATTCAGGTTAAAATGGTTTTATTAACTCTAACATTAGGATCTTGTGATCACATCCACCTGGAGAGCCCCTTGTTACAGATGATCGCCTGTTGCACCAGAAGATTCCGAAGATAATTTCCGATGTTCTCTCGAGACACTTGTGTCGTCCGCCTTTGCAAATTCCCTACCACTGTTATATCATTATGGATAACTACATACACTTGCCCTTTCAGTCCCATGGATCTTGTTATTACAAGATACCCCGAAAATTCTCTCTATTTTTCCGAGAATACTTTGTGCCTACTGCCTTGCAGTTCATTACCCACATGAACACCCCTACGGATAATTCCTCGCACATACCGAGTATCCGCCCATCCCCAGTTGTTTATGTGTTTCACTAAGGTCTTAGAAATAATATCCGATCTTCCAAAAATCCTTGGCAGCTTACTGCTCTTGAAATTCTTGCTTGCTTGCATTATGGTTAATCCCATAAGTATAGTAATCTTATTGGCAACCTTTGTCACTATCATTTTGAGTCCATTGATTCAATATGTTGCCAATGCTCGCAATCCTCAATCAGATCCTAGAATTCATCCTCCGGCTCAAACTTCATTTTAAACATGGGCTGGATCTCAACCAATCAAATTGCCATCGATTGTACCCCTAAGCCTACTCAACTTATCCATCCTTGATTACAGCATTTACTCCTGATCCCTCGGTTTGAAAATCATAATCCCTTTGTTAGTTAATCATTGAATTATTCAGATGTTCTACAAACCGATGCATTTGCATTCTTTCTTCCTCTAATTGGTTACCGATACTCTCATCACCTCTGTTCTGGATCGCCATATTCGTTGTTGGATTATTATGTTGGGGAACGTAGTAATTTCAAAATTTCCTACGCACACGCAAGATCATGGTGATGCATAGCAACGAGAGGGGAGAGTGTTGTCCACATACCCTCGTAGACCGAAAGCGGAAGCGTTAGCACAACGCGGTTGATGCAGTCGTACATCTTCATGATCCGACCGATCAAGTACCGAACGCACGACACCTCCGAGTTCTGCACACGTTCAACTCGATGACGTCCCTCGAACTCCGATCCAGCCGAGTGTTGAGGGAGAGTTTGATCAGCACGACGGCGTGGTGACGATGATGATGTTCTACCGACGCAGGGCTTCGCCTAAGCACCGTTACGATATGACCGAGGTGGATTATGGTGGAGGGGGGCACCGCACACGGCTAAGAGATCCAAGGGATCAATTGTTGTGTCTTTGGGGTGCCCCCTGCCCCTGTATATAAAGGAGTGGAGGAGGGGGAGGGCCGTCCCTCTCTATGGCGCGCTCTAGGGGAGTCCTACTCCCACCGGGAGTAGGATTCCCCCTTTCCTAGTAGAACTAGGAGCCCTTCCAAGTAGTAGGAGTAGGAGGGAAGGAAAGGGAAGGGAAAAGGAGAAGGAAGGAAGGGGGCGCCCCCTCCCTAGTCCAGTTTGGACCAGCCCATGGGGAGGGGTGCGGCACCCTTTGAGGCCTTTATCTCCTTTCCCGTATGGCCCATTAAGGCCCAATACGAATTCCCGCAACTCCCCGGTACTCCCGCAAATACCCGAATCACTCAGAACCTTTTCGATGTCAGAATATAGTCGTCCAATATATCGATATTTACGTCTCGACCATTTCGAGACTCGTCGTCATGTCCCCGATCTCATCCGGGACTCCAAACTCCTTCGGTACATCAAAACACATAAACTCATAATATAACCGTCATCGAAATTTAAGCGTGTGGACCCTACGGGTTCGAGAACTATGTAGACATGACCGAGACATGTCTCCGGTCAATAACCAATAGCGGAACCTGGATGCTCATATTGGCTCCTACATATTCTACGAAGATCTTTATCGGTCAAACCGCATAACAACATACGTTGTTCCCTTTGTCATCGGTATGTTACTTGTCTGAGATTCGATCGTCGGTATCTCAATACCTAGTTCAATCTCGTTACCGGCAAGTTTCTTTACTCGTTTCGTAACACATCATCTCGCAACTAACTCATTAGTTGCAATGCTTGCAAGGCTTATAGTGATGTGCATTACCGAGTGGGCCCAGAGATACCTCTCTGACAATCGGAGTGACAAATCCTAATCTCAAAATACGCCAACCCAAAAAGTACCTTCGGAGACACCTGTAGAGCACCTTTATAATCACCTAGTTACGTTGTGACGTTTGGTAGCACACAAAGTGTTCCTCCGATAAACGGGAGTTGCATAATCTCATAGTCATAGGAACATGTATAAGTCATGAAGAAAGCAATAGCAACAAACTAAACGATCAAGTGCTATGCTAACGGAATGGGTCAAGTCAATCACATCATTCTCTAATGATGTGATCCCGTTAATCAAATGACAACTCATGTCTATGGCATAGGGAATGACTTTCATTCTCTCTCTATCTTCTGCTGTGGTCGGGTTTTGAGTCTTACTCAACTTCACACCTTGTAACACAGGAAAGAACTCCTTCTTTGACTGTTCCATTTTGAACTACTTCAAAATCTTGTCAAGGTATGTACTCATTGAAAAACTTATCAAGCATCTTGATCTATCTCTATAGATCTTGATGCTCAATATGTAAGCAGCTTCACCGAGGTCTTTCTTTGAAAAACTCCTTTCAAACATTCCTTTATGCTTTGCAGATTAATTCTACATTATCTCCGATCAACAATATGTCATTCACATATATACTTATCAGAAATGTTGTAGTGCTCCCACTCACTTTCTTGTAAATACAGGCTTCACCGCAAGTCTGTATAAAACTATATGCTTTGATCAACTTATCAAAGCGTATATTCCAACTCCGAGATGCTTGCACCAGTCCATAGATGGATCGCTGGAGCTTGCATATTTTGTTAGTACCTTTAGGATTGACAAAACCTTCTGGTTGCATCATATACAACTCTTCTATAATAAATCCATTAAGGAATGCAGTTTTGTTTATCCATTTGCCAGATTTCATAAAATACGGCAATTGCTAACATGATTCGGACAGACTTAATCATAGATACGAGTGAGAAACTCTCATCGTAGTCAACACCTTGACCTTGTCGAAAACCTTTTTGCGACAATTCTAGCTTTGTAGATAGTAACACTACTATTAGCGTTCGTCTTCCTCTTGAAGATCCATTTAATCTCAATGGCTCGCCGATCAATGGGCAAGTCAATTAAAGTCCGTACTTTGTTCTCATACATGGATCTCATCTCAGATTTCATGGCCTCAAGCCATTTCACGGAATCTGGGCTCATCATCGCTTCCTCATAGTTCGTAGGCTCGTCATGGTCAAGTAACATGACCTCCAGAACAGGATTACCATACCACTCTGGTGCGGATCTCACTCTGGTTTACCTACGAGGTTCGGTAGCAACTTGATCTGAAGTTACATGATCATCATCATTAGCTTCCTCACTAATTGGTGTAGTAGTCACAGGAACATATTTCTGTGATGAATTACTTTCCAATAAGGGAGTAGGTACAGTTACCTCATCAAGTTCTACTTTCCTCCCACTCACTTCTTTCGAGAGAAACTCCTTCTCTAGAAAGGATCCATTCTCAGCAACGAATATCTTGCCTTCGGATCTGTGATAGAAGGTGTACCCAACATTTTCTTTTGGGTATCCTATGAAGACGCACTTCTTCGATTTGGGTTTGAGCTTATCAGGTTGAAACTTTTTGACATAAGCATTGCAACCTCAAACTTTAAGAAATGACAGCTTAGGTTTCTTGCCAAACCATAGTTCATACGGTGTCGTCTCAACGGATTTAGATGGTGCCCTATTTAACGTGAATGCAGTTGTCTCTAATGCATAACCCCAAAACGATAGTGGTAGATCGGTAAGAGACATCATAGATCGCACCATATCTAATAAAGTACGGTTATGACGGTCGGACACACCATTACACTGTGGTGTTCCACGTGGCGTGAGTAGTGAAACTATTTCACATTGTTTTAACTGAAGGCCAAACTCTTAACTCAAATATTTTACCTCTGCGATCATATCATAGAAACTTTTATTTTCTTGTTACGATGATTCTCCACTTCACTCTGAAATTCTTTGAACTTTTCAAATGTTTCAGACTTGTGTTTCATTAAGTAGATATACCCATATCTGCTCAAATCATCCGTGAAGGTCAGAAAATAAAGATACTTGCCGTGAGCCTTAACACTCATCGGACCGCATACATCAGTATGTATTATTTCCAATAAGTCAGTTGCTCGCCCCATTGTTCCGGAGAACGGAGTCTTAGCCATCTTGCCCATGAGGCATGGTTCGCAAGCATCAAGTGATTCATAATCAAGTGATTCCAAAAGTCCACCGGCATGGAGTTTCTTCATGCGCTTTACACCAATATGACCTAAACGACAGTGCCACAAATAAGTTGCACTATCATTATTAACTTTGCATCTTTTGGTTTCAATATTATGAATATGTGTATAACTACGATCGAGATCCAACGAACCATTTTCATTGGGTGTGTAACCATATAAGGTTTTATTCATGTAAACAGAACAACAATTTATTCTCTTACTTAAATGAATAACCGTATTTGCAATAAACATGATCAAATCATATTCATGCTCAAGGCAAACACCAAATAACACTTATTTAGGTTCAACACTAATCCCGAAAGTATAGGGAGTGTGCGATGATGATCATATCAATCTTGGAACCACTTCCAACACACATCGTCACTTCACCCTTAACTAGTCTCTATTCATTCTGCAACTCCCGTTTCGAGTTACTACTCTTAGCAACTGAACCAGTATAAAATACCGAGGGGTTGCTACGAACACTAGTAAAATACACATCAATAATCTGTATATCAAATATACCTTTGTTCACTTTGCCATCCTTCTTATCTGCCAAATACTTGGGGAACGTAGTAATTTCAAAATTTCCTACGCACACGCAAGATCATGGTGATGCATAGCAACGAGAGGGGAGAGTGTTGTCCACGTACCCTCGTAGACCGAAAGCGGAAGCGTTAGCACAATGCGGTTGATGTAGTCGTACATCTTCACGATCCGACCGATCAAGTACCGAACGCACGGCACCTCCGAGTTCTGCACACGTTCAACTCGATGACGTCCCTCGAACTCCGATCCAGCCGAGTGTTGAGGGAGAGTTTCGTCAGCACGACGGTGTGGTGACGATGATGATGTTCTACCAACGCAGGGCTTCGCCTAAGCACCGTTATGATATGACCGAGGTGGATTATGGTGGAGGGGGACACCGCACACGGCTAAGAGATCCAAGGGTTCAATTGTTGTGTCTTTGGGGTGCCCCTGCCCCTGTACATAAAGGAGTGGAGGAGGGGGAGGGCCAGCCCTCTCTATGGCGCGCCCTTGGGGAGTTCTACTCCCACCGGGAGTAGGATTCCCCCTTTCCTAGTAGAACTAGGAGCCCTTCCAAGTAGTAGGAGTAGGAGGGAAGGAAAGGGAAGGGAAAGGAGAAGGAAAGAAGGGGGCGCCCCCTCCCTAGTCCAATTCGGACCAGCCCATGGGGAGGGGTGTGGCCACCCTTTGAGGCCTTTCTCTCCTTTCCCGTATGGCCATTAAGGCCCAATACGAATTCCCGTAACTCCCCGGTACTCCCGAAAATACCCGAATCACTCGGAACCTTTCCGATGTCAGAATATAGTCGTCCAATATATCGATCTTTACGTATCGACCATTTCGAGACTCCTCATCATGTCCCCGATCTCATCCGGGACTCCGAACTCCTTCGGTACATCAAAACACATAAACTCATAATATAACTGTCATCGAACTTTAAGCGTGCGGACCCTACGGGTTCGAGAACTATGTAGACATGACCGAGACATGTCTCCGGTCAATAACCAATAGCGGAACCTGGATGCTCATATTGGCTCCTACATATTCTACGAAGATCTTTATCGGTCAAACCGCATAACAACATACGTTGTTCCCTTTGTCAGTGGTATGTTACTTGTCCAAGATTCGATCATTGGTATCTCAATACCTAGTTCAATCTCGTTACCGGCAAGTCTCTTTACTCGTTCCGTAACACATCATCCCGCAACTAACTCATTAGTTCAATGTTTGCAAGGCTTATAGTGATGTGCATTACCGAGTGGGCCCAGAGTTACCTCTCCGACAATCGGAGTGACAAATCCTAATCTCGAAATACGCCAACCCAATAAGTACCTTCGGAGACACCTGTAGAGCACCTTTATAATCACCCAGTTACATTGTGATGTTTGGTAGCACACAAAGTGTTCCTCCGATAAACGGGAGTGGCATAATCTCATAGTCATAGGAACATGTATAAGTCATGAAGAAAGCAATAGCAACAAACTAAATGATCAAGTGCTATGCTAACGGAATGGGTCAAGTCAATCACATCATTCTCTAATGATGTGATCCCGTTAATCAAATGACAACTCATGTCTATGGCTAGGAAACTTAACCATCTTTGATTCAACAAGCTAGTCAAGTAGAGGCATACTAGTGACATACTGTTTGTCTATGTATTCACACATGTATTCTGTTTCCGGTTAATACAATTCTAGCATGAATAATAAACATTTATCATGATATAAGGAAATAAATAATAACTTTATTATTGCCTCTAGGGCATATTTACTTCAGATCCTTGCTATCCAGCATTTGTGTTATACCTTGAGATCCTTGCTATCCAGCATTTGTTCTTCTTTACCTTGGAGTATTACCATCTTTTATGTCAAGAATGTCATGGGAATTTCACCACCTCCTGAAAATTCTTGATATAGTAATACTTCTCGCCATCTACATACTTTTTTGGTCCCCATGTTGTTTCTCACCAGAATACCGACAAATGGAATGTGATGTGTAAAATTCAAAACTTCTATCAACCCGATTGCTTGTAAGTTAATGAACAATAGTTTCATACTTTGTGTATTAATTACCAAATCACCATTCTAACATTGATTTCTACATGAGCCCATATTTCGGGTGCACCTTTCAACCAATGTTTAATTGTGTATGTTTTCCTCGAGCATACTTCATTATATCGTTTGATATGGCAAATGTTATCTCCTTGTTCACATAATTGTGGAAATCCATCCTTTTGGAAATGTCGATGAATTATCGATGAGTCCATCAACCACCTCCTCATCCTCTCCTTGGCTTAATGATGAACTCTTGTTTTGGAACTCGCTTCCATAGTTCATTTCCCGAGAATCTTACAATGCCATCTCGTCAATTGTGTTGCACCTCTTCTTCTCAGGCATCGTGAGTCCGAGGTATCCTGACACCAATCAAATCTGAATCTTGGTCAGATATGATGGTTGGAACATATTTCCAGGAGTTATAACATCTTTACATGACCCGGTAAGGTGATGTCATGCCTAGCACACCTGACTGAAGGACCTATTGTTGTAGTATCCTCTTTAGCAAGGTTACCCATTCTTCCATGAGGAAATTGAAAGACTTATTCTATAAGTTGTTCCCGACGAATCCTTTGAGTATCCAAAGTCCGACCTTGCTTGAAGACAATGTCTATGTTATCTCGAAACATGTCTGTGGTACTCCGATCTTCAATAAGAACATTTGAAGCACAATGCTAAATTTTCTTTATCAATTATCCTAACACCGTTGTATGGGTAATGTGATGAAATTCCTCTCCCCTTACCTAAATGGTTTTCTACCTTCTATCCTGCCATGGATGTCATGCTTTGCTTATCCCTGGGAAGGATATACCCTTGGAATATGTGTTTAAACACATTTTCCATTTCATTGTTCTGTTTAATCTGATAATCACATTTTCCTTCCATTGTTCTGTTTAATCTAATGATCACATTTTCCTTTCCATTGTTTCTTTAACCTTTCTGGTGATCTATATGATCTAAGTAGTAATATTCTTCTGCTTATGTAAACACATTTGTGTACCATCCTGTCTAGTGTAACCCTGTTACTATTGTTGATGACATTCCGCTAACCACCGATGGACGAGAACCTTGCCTATTGGCCCGCCTCGTTCAACGAGCAGGAAGATGGTTCTCTTCGTCCCTCGCCCTTGGTACCGACGTTGTTGCCGACATAACTGACAGTCTATTCTCCGACATGCCTTTCTATCATGATCGTGCAAGATGACATCGCCCTTCCCATTTTTTTACCCACATGGTGGGCCCATAACCCACAAGTCCACAGGATCGAAACTTGACTCCCCTATACACCCCTATTTCCCAAGTTATTCCTCACACATGGCTTTGTATGTAATTCACGAGCCACCTTCCGAGAGGTTATCAATTCTGTTATCAGACACACCATTGCACCGAACCCCTTCCCCCCTCTGTCTCAGGCAACAAACATTTGCCTATTAGCTTGAAGCTTCTTATTGCACCTTCGTACCTTGCTCTTGATGAATTTCTTGAATTTCAATTCGAGAGATGCCTGTATGCCACATTCACCGAGATAGCCCCCAGGTACCTAACATGTATTGAGCTCCGTCCTTCTCGAGTCTTCGCCCTTATCTTTTCCGTAAGTATGATGCAGGTCCTGAAGAAAGGATGTCGGCTTCATCATGTTGACCTGAAGCAGAGAAATGAAGACATCAACGTAATGGATCGACCTCTTCAAGAAGGGCAACCAAGGCTGAGAAGACTCGTTAGAATTTCGTAACCGATTTTCCCCCATACTCCACCTCTTAAATCTCGGGACGAGATTTCTTGTAGTGGAGGAGATTTGTAACGCCCGGATAATCAAACTACAGTACCCCTGCTAATGATGCCACATCACCATGATTACTGTTGTTAACCTCGCAATGATTTAATCTCGTCTGAATTCAAAATTTGAAATCAAGTCAAATGGTAAATGTTTTCAAATATTAAAACTAAAATGTTCTGTTTGTGCCAAATAATGCATAGGTAATTATGGTGGAGGAACCACATATATTATAAAATGCTTAAATACTCTAAATAAATGAAGCAGTAGCAAAAACAACTAATTAAATGCCCTATATAACTAATAAAATGTTAAACTAATTTATCTGGTGGTTAAACTTTTTGTGGCATTGTGGTATAGTGCATACTAAATATTGGGACCGGCCACACATTTTCCAAAAGTGATTTATTGTTAAAAGAAAGTGCAAACAGAAAAGAAAAGAAAAAGCAAATCAACAAAAAGAAAAATGGAAAAGTGTCCTGTGCACTTTGGCCCAAAAAGTGCACAGCCTGGCCCGGCCCGCCTAAGCCGACCTTTCCTTCCTCCTCCCACTATAGGGGAAGGCCGAGCACGCCATGGCCGCACACGTCACCGATGGCCACGTGCAGAGCATCCCGCGCCTCCCCGTCATCTCCTCCGAGCGGATAAGAGCCACCCCGCGACCCCCGATGAACCCTAGTCTCCCTATTCTCTCTCTCTCTCTCTCTCTCTCTCTCTCTCTCGTTCGCCCCGTTCCTCTGTTTGTCGTTCGAGCTCCGGGTTGCCACCACCTCGTCGATCCCACGGCCACCAGCCTTCCCTTATCGCGCCTAACGACCGGCCGTGTCTCAATGACAGGTGGGCCCCGGCCGGATTAGTTTAGTACCTAATCTAAGTACCTAACCCACTAACCCCCCACTGACTACCGGGCCACCCCCATGTTAACTAATAATTAATCCCCACGCAAATTAAGTAACCCAATGACAAGTGGCCCCTGCCCAGTTTGACTTCAAATTGCTAACTAGGCTTGACTCATCCAATGACAGATGGGTCCCTCAGGACTTGTTGACCAGTCATCTGTCCTAGTTGACTGCTGACTTGGCAGTCAACTAGGCCCCTCCAGTCAGCTTCTGAGTGGGTATACTTCTGGGTACGTTTAGCAAATTCTGTTTTAATTTTGAATTAATAATAAATCCAGGAATTTCAAAAAAAACTTTAAAACTTTGAAAATTCATAGAAAATAAACCGTAGCTCGGATGAAAAAGTTTTCTACATGAAAGTTTCTCAGAACGACGAGACGAATCCGAATACGCAGCCGATTCATCCGCCACACATCCCTAGCATAGCAAACACGCAACAATCTAAAGGAAATATGCCCTAGATGCAATAATAAAGTTGTTATTTATATTTCCTTATATCATGGTAAATGTTTATTATTCATGCTAGAATTGTATTAACCGGAAACTTAGTACATGTGTGAATACATAGACAAAATGAGTGTCACTAGTATGCCTCTACTTTACTAGCTCGTTAATCAAAGATGGTTAAGTTTCCTAGCCATGGACAAGTGTTGTCATTTGATGAACGGGATCACATCATTAGAGAATGATGTGATTGACTTGACCCATCCATTAGCATAGCTCTATGATCATTTAGTTTATTGCTATTGCTTTCTCCATAACTTATACATGTTCCTATGACTATGAGATTATGCAACTCCTGAATACCGGAGGAACACTTAGTGTGCTATCAAACATCACAACGTAACTGGATGACAATAAAGATGCTCTACAGGTGTCTTCGATGGCGTTTGTTAAGTTGGCATAGATCGATATTAGGATTTGTCACTCCGTGTATCGGATAGGTATCTCTGGGCCCTCTCGGTAATGCACATCACTATAAGCCTTGCAAGCAATGTGACTAATGAGTTAGTTACGGGATGTTGCATTATGGAACGAGTAAATAGACTTACCGGTAACGAGATTGAACTAGGTATTGAGATGCCGATGATCGAATCTCGGGCAAGTAACATACCGATGACAAAGGGAACAATGTATGTTGTTATGCGGTTTGACCGATAAAGATCTTCGTAGAATATGTAGGAACCAATATGAGCATACAGGTTCTGCTATTGGTTATTGACCGGAAGTGAGTCTCGGTCATATCTACATAGTTCTTGATGCAGAGCATCCCACGTTCATCCCCATGTACACTCCGACTACTCTCCAAACCCCAAGTGGACATATGACGAGACCTCGAACATACGCCATTGGACACAAGGTGAACTCGCTCCTCTCAGAACCATCACTTTCTACATGTGAGATGTGTCTACTACCTCCAACGTGTGTTCTATGCATGATCATGTACTTGGAGGAAAGCCACGAAGTCACGACATCCAACGGAACACATAGCGAGGACGCCAAGTACAAGGACCAAGAGAAGAAGCTGCGTGAAGCTACAGCCACCGGACGACCAGCCCAGCCCGGACGCCCGACCCCTGAGGACCCGAGCCGAATCTACGGACGACCGGAGCCACCGGACGTCCGACGACTCCCAGCGCCCGGACGACCGCCAGACACCAGACGTCCGACACTCTCCAGCGCCCGGACGACCGACGCCGACCGGACGTCCGACACCACCTGTCCAGAGCCAAAACGCCGGACGTCCGACATGCACCGGACAACCGGACCCTCGCGAGCCAACGGACGTCCGGTACCTGTCGGACGTCCGACGCCTGTGCGCCCACCCGTGTGTTGGGCCGAAGCCACTTACCCTTTCATTCGCCTAGACTATATATACTCCTCCACCTCCTCCTAGTTAGGGTCAGCATTGTGATAGCTCATTTGAGAGATAGAGCTACGCTCATCCATTACGGATCTACTCCACGAGAGAGACCGCGGCCCCTCTACGGAGAAGATCCCCTTGGATTCAAGACCCCCTCTTGGGTGGCCCCATCAAGACCTCCTCACGGAGAAGAACTGGTTACCGTGTATCGTTCGTTGTTGACTTTGGATCTTGTATCTCTCTTTGTGTCTCGAGGATCTAGCACATGTGTAATCGAATCTTGTTGGTTCGAGTGATTCTCTCATGTTTTCCCTCGTGAATCCCCCTCGTGTTTTTCGTGTTTCTCTTTGGAATCCGCTCCTTTCGTGAAATATCAGCCATCTAGGGTTTCACCCTACATCATCTTGGATCAGATCTTAGGTTTATCACGAATTTGGAGCCTCCCCGTTGTGTTTTCTAGCCTTCCCCAAATTCGAAAATCCCCACCAAAAATAGCCCCAATTTTTTTTTGTGATTTGTTAGTTTGATGATGTTTTGTTGATTTTAATCCATGGATTTTCTTGGTTTTGAGTGGATCTAGCATTTCCCCAATTTTCCCCACTTTCCATCCACGAAATCTCATCAATTTTGACCCCAAAATCCCCAAATTCCGCCCAAAATCGCGTCCCGGATCTGAAATCTCGCGTTGACCCCGACCACCGGACGACCGTCACTTTACCGGACGTCCGGAGCCCCTGGAACGACCGGACGTCCGTCATCCACCGGACGACCGGAACCCCTAACCTGAATGGAAATTAGCGGATTTCCGAGCTCACCGGACGTCCGGCCACTAGACATCCGTCCATTAGCGGACGTCCGCTACCTGTAAAAACTGACTTCGGCCATAACTAATTCATTCGAACTCCGATTTTGACGTTCTTTAGCTCGTTTTGAAGCTCTTGACGTCCTCCTTCCCACAAAAATACAACCAACATCTTTTGAATCCATAAAATTTTGACAATTTTGGCATCTTTGCCTAGGGCTTCCACCACATCATCCGCTACACCACCACCGACTTCCGCAACCTAACCAATTTTATTCCCCATCGTATTAGTGGTTTCTTGAGGAGTGATTTAAGTCTCCTAAGGTGTCTAGGCTACTTAGGGACGGTTGCTTCTTCTTCAACCACGACCACCACTTCCGCATAGGCTTGACCACCATACACTTCCGCCACCCCAACTTAACCCAATTTTGTTTGTGTTGTGAGTTGTGTCTCCTAAGGTGTTTCGGCTACTTAGGTACCATGCTTTCAACTCCGACACCATGTATAGTCCACCACCATAACCTCCACTTCCGCATTGCCTAGTGCAACACCACCGCATTCCGCTACCACCATTTTGACATTTGACGTTTGAGATTTTGAGTTCGCGGGTTTTCCGTTTCCTAAGGTGTTTCGGCTACTTAGGGACGAGTCTCCATCATCTTGGTATCTCCATCAAGATCACCGCCACTCATCATCACCGCGGACGGTAACCTCCATATCATCTTGGTATCGTGGTATCCCTCCATTGTATTTTCCCTTACAATTGCATTGATAACCCCTAGCCCATTTTGCGTCACTTGCCTATCGAGACTAGCCATTTGAGTATTGCCGGCAACGTTACTTGTGCACATTAGTGATCATTCGACCTACACCTCCCATTGCATACATACCATACCATAGGTATCATCTTGTTATCATATCATCTCGTGTGCCTCAAGTTTGTTCCCGCATATACACAATAGCTATCTTGGTTTGTGCATTGTGCAAAAGTGGCCATACAAAAAAAGAGAATAAAGCTTTTAAGCAAAGAAAAAGAGTGAACAAAGAGCTTGTAAGCAAGTGCCATAGCATCATACCACATTGTCATATAAGATCATCTTGGATCATAACACCGGGAACCATACATACATAGCATACTTGGGATAGAAAGTTATCCATTCTGCATCTTATAGGTTGTGCACAAGTGTCGTATCCGCCTATTGAGCAATCATGCTAGAGTCTCTCTTGAGTTGTGCAACACAAGCGTTTTTCGTGGATTCCACATTTTGTGCTCATCCTTGGTTGCACGACCCCATTTATCTATCCGTGTGCCACATATTGCTATTGGTCTACTTGTTACACTTGCGAATTTGTGAATCTCTTTCAACATTATTGACTCTTGCTAACATTTTACATCAAATTTTTGTGCCACTATCCTCACCGAGCTCCACCATAAGCCTTACTTGTGTAGGTGCGAGAAGCCGACAAGAATTGGTACCAATTGTGCTATTTCCTTGTCCACATTGGAGTGATCATTGATCCACTTTCAACTTCGGTCAAGGTACATTTGGTATTCATTCTTCTCTTTCTACCACTCACACTTTTCTCTTGGAGTGATGGATCGGCAAGGCATTTCATCTCCGGTCTTCGACAACAATGACAGCGTGAACAACTACATCACCAATGCGTCAATCTTCGATCTACAACGACAAATGCAAGGCACACAATCAAGATTGCGAGAGCGCATCGAGAACCTCTCCACTGACATTCGCCACTCCAAAGCGAGGAAAAGGGACTACATCGACAACAAGCTTTCCGCACAAAAGGAGGAGCAAGATGCAAGGATGGAGGAGATTCGGGCCTTGATCAAGTCTACTTCCCCTTCGTCATCTTCAAGGCGGCGGCAAGCACATCGATCCTCTTCGGAGCGCCCAAGCGACACAAGCGCAAGTCGTCCACGTCCACAACTCCATGGCGACCACCATCACGTTCGTGATCCATCTCGTCATGAAGGGCATGTCACATCCAAGCAACATGTGCACGACGACGACGAACGACATCTACTATGAGCTCAAGTGCGACAACGCCACCATCAACATGAAGATGCTCGAGATGCGCCTACCTACAAGTCCCAACAAGCCTTACTTCACGCCAAGTCCAAACTTCATGACCACAAGAGAAGACCGCGAGACAAGCACCACCAAGAGCACGCTATGGCTACAACAACCACTTCGGCATCTTCGCCAAGTGCTATCAAGGCATCTTTGCCTTTGGACGTATGGCATCTTCGCCTACTTCCCACGAGTACGCCCACATTGACTTCATCAAGTCCAAGGCGACCACCTACAAGTGAGGGCGACACTTCCATCTTCGGAAGCCCCTCAAGGAAGATGGCCGAGCATGGGAATTTCCCTTCGGTCATGGAGACGAGCTATGAGGTGCCACATCATATGGACCTCCTACAACAAGACGGCGACAAGAAGTTCGACCTAGGGCCATCCCCTTCGACCACGGCGACGAGCATGAACCTCTTCAACAACATGAAGACGACGCCCATATTGGACTCATACTCCGAGTCAAGCTACGAGACCGCTCATGAGACCTTATCTTTGGTCTTCGAGGAGAGTGATGATGTGCCATCTTCGGCCTTCATCCACGGCTACGACCACGACATGATTGAGCATGGAGACATTTGCACCAACACCTCTCCGACAACGACATGTGACGAGATGCCCCAATTGCCATGTGAGGAGAGCCACCACCACATGAGTGACATGAGTGACATGAGTGACTCCACCACACGTGTCATTGAGAGCATTTCCTATGAGAGGATGAGTGTGACCACCACTAGCCCCACACTTGAGAGCATGCCACACATCCTATGTGAGGTTGAGAGCCATTTGAGTGACTCCACCAACCATACGAGTGAGAGCATCCAAGAGGGAGTGAGTGCACCACAACACTTAGTGAGTCAGGTAGTTGACATGGCATGTGAGGCCATTATGATTTCTAACGACTTACCCTCTACTCCGAGTGTGTTTTCTTCTTTGGTGCTAGGTCTCCTACATGACGACATGCCTATCCTCGACGAGTCCATACCACCAATGGAGACGACGATGGCCACGGTGGACGAGGATGCACCCCCACATGGTTCCATCAAGATGAAGATGACAACGAGACGATCTTCAACACCTCACCTACAACACATGAGCGACGCTCCAAAGGTAGCATAGGTGATGGTACTTCTCTTGTCCCACTAGTGGACTATCTTGACATCGATTGCTCCCATGATGTTAACCTACCTATTACCATGCTTCACGCTAGTGAGAATTCTTCATGCCTTGACTTACCTATTTATGATGAATATGATGATGAGCATGTTGAGTTGCCTAGTTGTGATGCTATGCTTCATAGGATATCTTGTGAAAATTCTATTGGTCACTTCATGTTTGACAATCCATTGAACTTGTCATATGCTATGAGTGAGATCTCCCATATAGCCTCATTTCAATCTCAACATAGTAACTATGCATGCCCCATTAAAATACATCCCATTTGCACTTATGGCATAGATGACGAGATGATGGTCATTGGCTTTTGCTTCTCTTGTGATGATATTGCCATGCTTCCTTTACATGATTTGCGCAATTCATCTACTATACCATGCCATGATCACATTGTTCCAAATATGCATTGTTTTGGATGTTGTCAATATTCTCCACGTGATGTTTCTACTCTTGCTCATGAGGAGACCCCCATAGTTTCCTCATACATGTTTGGAGATTTTGATTCATCCCATCCTTTGCATGATTTCCATGATTGCTTGCACCATATGCATTCCATGAATAACAATGCTCTAGATATTTCCCATGATGCATTACACAATTTGAGTCTCCATTATGCTATACATAACAACAAACCTATCATGATGGATGACATGTTTCTATATCACGCATCTCATTTATTTGAGCATTGGATATTTGGTGCTAACCAACACAAGCACGTATGCATCATGATGGATGATGCATACATCTACCACGCACACACAATTTTCCCTTTGTCTTTGCTTTGTGTAGGTACTCACGTATACTCGTCAACCTCTCAATCACAAGAGTTGACGAAACGAGCTCTTGAGAGCAACGATGACTTGGGATCCCGTGGACTTTCATTCCCACCATTCCTTTTGCGCAAGGACTGCGCGCATCTCTTTTACTTGTCTCTCACACGACTATGGGCTATTTACCACTTGTCACCTTATGCTCATTTTCCCATGTTCACTTTGTATGTTATTTTTACCCCTATGCCTTTGCCATGCAAGTGTGACCCTTGCTTGCATCTACCCATGATTCACCATTATGCTACTCCTATGTGTATTTGCATGCTTGGTGGAGATCCTTGTTGCTATTGCCATGTTTATCATGTGCCCCATGCTATTGATGCTATTTTGCTCACATCTTGCCTTTAAGCTTGTGAAATGTCTTGTGCATTATTCATGACCCCTATTTGCACACATGGCATACTTGACATGATTCCTTCTAGTACGTTGCATCTTCGCACTACTAGCTTGCTTGCCTTGATTCACATGATTGCTTGCTTTGTCGCATCACCCATGTTCCATTCTTACTTGCTTTCTTGGGTTGATGACGTATATATTCATGCCTCTCACATGATATATTTTGTTCATTGTCGCTTGCCTCCATTGTTGCATCTATGCTTATTGATCGTGGAGACTTGGACACCTTACTTGTGATGCATGCTTGCTTGATTACGCCTATTGTATTTGGTTGTTCTCGCGTCATATGCCTCCATACTATGAAATGCTCCCTTGTCCTTTCTTATGATGAGCATGATGCATCCACTTGTTGGGTATTTTACCGCATGAATGATAGGTTTTCCGCTAACCTCATTTGTTTTTCCGAGTGTTTTTCATGTTCTTTCATGTTGAAGGATTCACAAGGCGATACCGTCATGACACAATTTGGTCATGTGAAGGCATACACGATGTGCAACACCAACATTTGCGAGAATCTCCTAAAGGTGAACTCCTTCCCTTTGAGCCATCCTCAAATATGCATATTGGATGGGTCACTCTTTCATTGTTATTTCCTTCTTCTTGTCTACATGTTACATCTATTGGATGGAGGACCGACATTGGAGATGGAACCCATGGACCTTCAAGTTGAGGAGTGCTCGGATTTATTGGATGCACCTTCGAACCTCCACTCATGCCACAACATCGCGCATTGGTATACCAACACCTCCATATTTGTTGATAGTGTTCACACATGTCATGATCGATGGACATATCATACACATGACAAATTTGCATCTTATGCATGGATTGACTCACATCATGATTGCCTTGTTGCATCTTGTATTCCCATGTCATCCATGATATCTGAGCTTGTGCATTTCATTAGCAAATTTGTTGTGATATACCTTGATGGCATATTCATACATCATGATCTTATTTCCTACCATAAATTGCATGATCACATCATATTGAGCATCCATTGCCATATTCATGCTTTTGATAAACCGTCTCACTATGACATCATTTTGCACCGTGGTTGCATTCATCATATTCTTGCTTTTGCTACCATGAATGTTGTGCATACATTTCCATATCTTTTGGATAAGCTTCATGCACCTTGTCATGATCAATCTTGTTGCACGGACTCATTCTTACATGATGGACACTTTGTGTGCTCTAACCATTGTATTTCCAAGTGTCGTTTGTGTTTGCTCTTTTTGCATGTATACCACTCCGGCGACACCTTGGAGTACTTGGATTGCGCAACGTCTTCCACTCCGTCCAACTACATGTCCGTCCACGACTACCATTTCCATGGTGATGAGGATCACGATCCGATGTCGGATCTTTCTCAAGGGAGGGGAGATGATGCGGAGCATCCCACGTTCATCCCCATGTACACTCCGACTACTCTCCAAACCCCAAGTGGACATATGACGAGACCTCGAACATACGCCATTGGACACAAGGTGAACTCGCTCCTCTCCGAACCATCACTTTCTACATGTGAGATGTGGCTACTACCTCCAACGTGTGTTCTATGCATGATCATGTACTTGGAGGAAAGCCACGAAGTCACCACATCCAACGGAACAGCTAGCGAGGACGCCAAGTACAAGGACCAAGAGAAGAAGCTGCACGAAGCTACAGCCACCGGACGACCGGCCCAGCCCGGACGCCCGGCCCCTTAGGACCCGAGCCGAATCTACGGACGACCGGAGCCACCGGACGTCCGACGACTCCCAGCGCCCGGACGACCGCCAAACACCGGACGTCCGACACTCTCCAGCGCCCGGACGACCGACGCCGACCGGACGTCCGACACCACCTGTCCAGAGCCAAAACGCCGGACGTCCGACATGCACCGGACGACCGGACCCTCGCGAGCCAACGGACGTCCGGTACCCGTCGGACGTCCGACGCCTGTGCGCCCGCCCGTGTGTTGGGCCGAAGCCACTTACCCTTTCATTCGCCTAGACTATATATACTGTTCCACCTCCTCCTAGTTAGGGTAACCGTTGTGATAGCTCATTTGAGAGATAGAGCTACGCTCATCCATTACGGATCTACTCCACGAGAGAGACCGCGGCCCCTCTACGGAGAAGATCCCCTTGGATTCAAGACCCCCTCTTGGGTGGCCCCATCAAGACCTCCTCACGGAGAAGAACCAGTTACAGTGTATCGTCCGTTGTTGACTTTGGATCTTGTATCTCTCTTTGTGTCTCGAGGATCTAGCACATGTGTAATCGAATCTTGTTGGTTTGAGTGATTCTCTCATGTTTTCCCTCGTGAATCCCCCTCGTGTTCTTCATGTTTCTCTTTGGGATCCCTCCTTTCGTGAAAGATCGGCCATCTAGGGTTTCACCCTACATTAGTTCTCAAACCTGTAGGGTCCGCACGCTTAACGCTCGGTGACGATCGATATTATGAGTTTATGTGTTTTGATCTACCGAAGGTAGTTCGGAGTCCCGGATATGATCATGGACATGACAAGGAGTCTCTAAATGGTCGAGACATGAAGATCGATATATTGGAAGGCTGTGTTTGGACATCAGAACGGTTCCAAGTGAGTTCGGGCATTTACCGGAGTATCGGGGGGTTACCGAAACCCCCCAG
This sequence comes from Triticum monococcum, assembly GCA_034509565.1. Taxonomy (NCBI): domain Eukaryota; kingdom Viridiplantae; phylum Streptophyta; class Magnoliopsida; order Poales; family Poaceae; genus Triticum; species Triticum monococcum. Next base: position 453,594,243 of record CM067847.1, read on the forward strand.
GGAGTGTATGGGCCTTACTGGGCCTTAGTGGGAGAGAGGAGGAGGCCGCCAAGGTGGAGGGCACGCCCCCCAAGCCCAATACGAATTGGGTAGGGGGCCGCCCCCCTTTCCTTCTCTCTCTCCCCCCTTCCCTCCTCTCCTACTCCAACCATGGAAGGGGGAATCCTACTCCCATCGGGAGTAGGACTCCCCACTTGGGCGCGCCATGAGAGGGCCGTCCCTCCCCCTCCTCCACTCCTTTATATATGGGGGAGGGGGCACCCCATAGACACACAAGTTGATTGTTTAGCCATGTGCGATGCCCCCTCCACAGATTTCCACCTCGGTCATATCATTGTAGTGCTTAGGCGAATCTCTGCGTCGGTAACTTCATCATCACCATCATCACGCCATCATGCTGACGAAACTCTCCCTCGACCTCAGCTAGATCTAGAGTTCGTGGGACGTCACCGAGCTGAACGTGTGTAGATCACAGAGGTGCCGTACCTTCGGTGCTAGGATCGGTCGGATCGTGAAGACGTACGACTACATCAACCGCGTTGCCATAATGCTTCCGCTTATGGTCTATGAGGGTACCTGGACAACACTCTCCCCTCTCGTTGCTATGCATCACCTAGATGGATCTTGCATGTGCGTAGGATTTTTTTTGAAATTACTGCGTTCCCCAACAGTGGCATCCGAGCCAGGTCTATGCGTTGATGTTATATGCACGAGTAGAACACAAAGGAGTTGTGGGCATGAGTATATACATATTGCTTGCCGTCACTAGTTGATTCTTGATACAACGGTATTGTTGGATGAAGTGGCTCAGACCGACATTACGGTACGCTTATGCGAGATTGGTTCTACCGACGTGCTTTGCACACAGGTGGCTAGTGGGTGTCTGTTTCTCCAACTTTAGTTGAAATGGTTTCAATGAATAGGGTTCTTTCTGAAGATCAAAAAGCAATCACTATACTACGTTGTGGTTTTTAGGTGCGTAGGTAAGAACGGTTCTTGCTAGAAGCCCGTAGCAGCCACGTAAAACTTGCAACAACAAAGTAGAGGACGTCTAACTTATTTTTGCAGGGCATGTTGTGATGTGATATGGTTAAGAAATGATTATATAAATTGTTGTATGAGATGATCATGTTTTGTAACACAGTTATCGGCAACTGGCAGGAGCCATATGGTTGTCGCTTTATTGTATGAAATGCAATCGCCATGTAATTGCTTTACTTTATCACTAAGCGACAGCAATAGTCGTAGAAGCAATAGTTGGCGAGATGACGACGATGCTACGATGGAGATCAAGGTGTCAAGCCGGAGATGATGGTGATCATGATAGTGCTTTGGAGATGGAGATCAAAGGCACAAGATGATGATGGCCATATCATATCACTTATATTTGATTGCATGTGATGTTTATCCTTTATGCATCTTATTTTGTTTAGTTCAGTGGTAGCATTATAAGATGATCTCTCACTAAATTTCAAGGTACAAGTGTTCTCCCTGAGTATGCACCGTTGCTACAGCTCGTCGTGCCGAGACACCACGTGATGATAGGTTGTGATAAGCTCTACATTCACATACAACGGGTGCAAGCCAGTTTTGCACACGCAGAATACTCGGGTTAAACTTGACGAGCCTAGCATATGCAGATATGGCCTCGGAACACTGAGACCAAAAGGTTGAGCGTGAATCATATAGCAGACATGCTCAACATAGTGATGTTCAACATTGAAAACTACTCCATCTCACGTGATGATCGGACATGGTTTAGTTGATATGGATCACGTGATCACTTAGATGATTATAGGGAGGTCTATCTAAGTGGGAGTTCTTAAGTAATATGATTAATTGAACTTTAATTTATCATGAACTTAGTATCTGATAGTATTTTGCATGTCTATGTTGTTGTAGATAGATGGCCCGTGCTGTTGTTCCATTGAATTTTAATGCGTTCCTAGAGAAAGCTAAGTTGAAAGATGATGGTAGCAATTACACGGACTGGGTCTGTAACTTGAGGATTATCCTCATTGCTGCACAGAAGAATTATGTCCTGGAAGCACCGCTAGGTGACAAACCCGCTGCAGGAGCAACACCAGATGTTATGAACGTCTGGCAGAGCAAATCTGATGACTACTCGATAGTTCAGTGTGCCATGCTTTACGGCTTAGAACCGGGACTTCAACGACGTTTTCAACATCATGGAGCATATGAGATGTTCCAGGAGTTGAAGTTAATATTTCAAGCAAATGCCTGGATTGAGAGATATGATGTCTCCAATAAGTTCTATAGCTACAAAATGGAGGAGAATAGTTCTATTAGTGAACATATACTCAGAATGTCTGGGTACCATAACCACTTGACTCAGCTGGGAGTTAATCTTCCTAATGATAGTGTCATTGACAGAGTTCTTCAATCACTTCCACCAAGCTACAAGATTCGTGATGAACTATAATATGCAAGGGATGGATAAGACAATTCCCGAGCTCTTCGCAATGCTAACGGCTGCGGAGGTAGAAATCAAGAAGGAGCATCAAGTGTTGATGGTCAACAAGACCACTAGTTTCAAGAAGAAGGGCAAAGGGAAGAAGGGGAACTTCAAGAAGAACAGCAAGCAAGTTGCTGCTCAAGTGAACAAGCCCAAGTCTGGACCTAAGCCTGAGACTGAGTGCTTCTACTGCAAAGGGACTGGTCACTGGAAGCGGAACTGCCCCAAGTATTTGGCGGATAAGAAGGATGGCAAAGTGAAAGGTATATTTGATATACATATTATTGATGTGTACCTTACTATTGCTCGCAGTAGCGCCTGGGTATTTGATATTGGTTCTGTTGCTAATATTTGCAACTCGAAACAGGGGCTACGGATTAAGCGAAGATTGGCTAAGGACGAGGTGATGATGCGCATGGGAAATGGTTCCAAAGTCGATGTGATCGCCGTCAGCAAGCTACCTCTACATCTACCTTCGGAATTAGTATTAGACCTGAATAATTGTTATTTGGTGCCGGCGTTAAGCATGAACATTATATCTAAATCATGTTTGATGCGAGACGGTTATTCATTTAAATCGGATAATAATGGTTGTTCTATTTATATGATTAATATCTTTTATGGTCATGCACCCTTGATGAGTGGTCTATTTTTACTAAATCTCGATAGTAGTGATACACATATTCATAGTATTGAAGCCAAAAGATATAAGTTAATAATTATAGTACAACTTATTTGTGGCACTGCCGTTTAGGTCATATTGGTGTAAAGCGCATGAAGAAACTCTATGCTGATGGACTTTTGGAATCACTTGATTATGAATTACTTGATGCTTGCGCACCATGCCTCATGGGCAATATGACTAAAACTCCGTACTCCAGAACAATGGAACGAGCAACAAATTTATTGGAAATAATACATACTGATGTATGTGGTCCGATGAGTGTTGATGCTCATGGCGGGTATCGTTATTTTCTGACCTTCACTGATGATTTGAGTAGATATGGGTATATCTACTTGATGAAACATAAATCTGAAACATTTGAAAAGTGCAAAGAATTTTAGAGTGAAGTGGAAAATCATCGTAACAAGAAAATTAAGTTTCTACGATCTGATCATGGAGGTGAATATTTGAGTTATGAGTTTGGTCTTCATTTGAAACAATGTGGAATAGTTTGGCAACTCACGCCACCTGGAACACCACAACGTAATGGTGTGTCTGAACGTCGTAACCGCACTTTATTAGATATGGTGCGATCTATGATGTCTCTTACTGATTTACCACTATCGTTTTGGGGTTATGCTTTAGAGACGGCTGCATTCACGTTAAATAGGGCACCATCGAAATCCGTTGAGACGACACCTTATGAACTGTGGTTTGGCAAGAAACCCAAGTTGTTGTTTCTTTAAGTTTGGGGATGCGATGCTTATGTGGAAAAGTTTCAACCTGATAAGCTCGAACCCAAATCACACGAATGTGTCTTCATATGATACCCAAAGGAGACTGTTGGGTACAATTTCTATCACAGATCCGAAGGCAAGATATTTGTTGCTAAGAATGGATCCTTTCTAGAGAAGGAGTTTCTCTTGAAAGAAGTGAGTGGGAGGAAAGTAGAACTTGACGAGGTAATTATACCTACTCCCTTATTGGAAAGTAGTCCATCATAGAAATCAGTTCCAGTGATTCCTACACCAGTAAGTGAGGAAGCTAATGATGATGACCAAGAAACTTCTGATCAAGTTACTACCGAACCTCGTAGGTCAACCAGAGTAAGATCCGCACCAGAGTGGTACGGTGATCCTGTTCTGGACGTCATGTTACTTGACCATGACGAACCTACGAACTATGAGGAAGCGATGACGAGCCCAGATTCCGCAAAATGGCTTGAGGCCATGAAATCTGAGATGTGATCCATGTATGAGAACAAAGTATGGACTTAGGTTGACTTGCCCGATGATCGGCAAGCCATAGAGAATAAATGGATCTTCAAGAAGAAGACTAAGGCTGACGGTAATATTACTGTCTACAAGGCTCGACTTGTTGCGAAAGGTTTTCGACAAGTTCAAGGAGTTGACTACGATGAGACCTTCTCACCCGTAGCGATGCTTAAGTCTGTCTGAATCATGTTAGCAATTGCCGCATTTTATGATTACAAAATTTGGCAAATGGATGTCAAAACTGCATTCCTTAATGTATATCTTAAAGAAGAGTTGTATATGATGCAACCAGAAGGTTTTGTCGATCCAAAAGGTGCTAACAAAGTGTGCAAGCTCCAGTGATCCATTCATGGACTGGTGCAAGCCTCTCAGAGTTGGAATATATGTTTTGATAGTGTGATCAAAGCATATGGTTTTATACAAACCTTTGGAGAAGCCTGTATTTACAAGAAAGTGAGTGGGCGCTCTGTAGCATTTCTGATATTATATGTAGATGACATATTGTTGATCAGAAATGATACTAAATTTCTGAATAGCACAAAATGATACTTGAATAAGTATTTTCAATGAAAGACCTCGGTGAAGCTGCTTATATATTGGGCATCAAGATCTATAGAGATATATCAAGATGCTTAATTGGACTTTCACAAAGCACATACCTTGATAAAGTTTTGAAGAAGTTCAAAATGGATCAAACAAAGAAAGGTTTCTTGCCTATGTTACAAGGTGTGAAGTTGAGTCAGACTCAATGCCCGACCACTGCAGAAGATAGAGAGAAAATGAAAGTCATTCCCTATGCTTCAGCCATAGGTTCTATCATGTATGCAATGCTGTGTACCTGACCTGATGTGTGCCTTGCTATTAGTTTAGTAGGGAGGTACCAAAGTAATCCAGGAGTGGATCACTGGACAGCGGTCAAGAATATCCCGAAATACCTGAAAAGGACTAAGGATATGTTTCTCATTTATGGATGTGACAAAGAGCTCGTCATAAATGGTTACGTCAATGCAAGCTTTGACACTGATTCGGGTGACTCTAAGTCACAAACCGGATACATATTTTTATTGAATGGTGGTGCTGTCAGTTGGTGCAGTTCCAAGCAGAGCGTCGTGGCGGGATCTACATGTGAAGTGGAGTACATAGCCGCTTCGGAAGCAGCAAATGAAGGAGTCTGGATGAAGGAGTTCATATCCGATCTAGGTGTAATACCTAGTGCATCGGGTCTAATTAAAATCTTTTGTGACAATACTGGTGCAATTGCCTTGGCAAAAGAATCCAGATTCACAAGAGAACCAAGCACATAAAAAGACGCTTCAATTCCATCCACGATCAAGTCAAGGAGGGAGACATAGAGATTTGCAAGATACATATAGATCTGAATGTTGCAGACCCATTGACTAAGCCTCTCTCACGAGCAAAACATGATCAGCACCAAGACTCCATGGGTGTTAGAATCATTACTATGTAATCTAGATTATTGACTCTAGTGCAAGTGGGAGACTGAAGGAAATATTCCCTAGAGGCAATAATAAAGTTGTTATTTATGTTTCCTTATATCATGATAAATGTTTATTATTCATGCTAGAATTGTATTAACCGGAAACTTAGTACATGTGTGAATACATAGACAAAATGAGTGTCACTAGTATGCCTCTACTTGACTAGCTCGTTAATCAAATGGTTAAGTTTCCTAGCCATGGACAAGAGTTTTCATTTGATGAACGGGATCACATCATTAGAGAATGATGTGATTGACTTGACCCATCCATTAGCTTAGCTCTATGATCGTTTAGTTTATTGCTATTGCTTTCTCCATAACTTATACATGTTCCTATGAGTATGAGATTATGCAACTCCCGAATAGTGAGGAACACTTAGTGTGCTATCAAACGTCGCAATGTAACTGGGTGACTATAAAGATGCTCTACAGGTGTCTCCGATGGTGTTTGTTAAGTTGGCATAGATCGAGATTAGGATTTGTCACTCCGTGTATAAGATAGGTATCTCTGGGTCCTCTCGGTAATGCACATGACTATAAGCCTTGCAAGCAATGTGACTTATGAGTTAGTTACAGGATGTTGCATTACAGAACGAGTAAAGAGACTTGCCGGTAACGAGATTGAACTAGGTATTGAGATACCGATGATCGAATCTCGCGCAAGTAACATACCGATGACAAAGGGAACAACGTATGTTGCTATGCGGTTTAACCTATAAAGATCTTCATATAATATGTAGGAACCAATATGAGAATCCAGGTTCCGCTATTGGTTATTTATCGGAAGTGAGTCTCGGTCATGTCTACATAGTTCTCGAACCCGTAGGGTCCGCACGCTTAACGTTCGGTATTATGAGTTTTGATGTACCGAAGATAGTTCGGAGTCCCGGAGATGATCACGGACATGATGAGGAGTCTCGAAATGGTTGAGACATAAAGATCGATATATTGTAAGGCTATGTTTGGACATCAGAATGGTTCCGGGTGTGTTCGGGAATTTACCGGAGTACTGGGGGGTTACCGGAACCCCCCAGCGAGTGTATGGGCCTTATTGGGCCTTAGTGGGAGAGAGGAGGAGGCGGCCAAGGTGGAGGGCGCCCCCCCCAAGCCCAATCCGAATTGGGTGGGGGGCCGGGCCCCCTTTCCTTCTCTCTCTCCGCCCCTTCCCTCCTCTCCTACTCCAACTAGGGAAGGGGGAATCCTACTCCCACCGGGAGTAGGACTCCCCCCTTGGACGTGCCATAAGAGGGACGGCCCTCCCCCTCCTCCACTCCTTTATAGATGGGGGAGGGGGCACCCCATAGACACACAAGTTGATTGTTTAGCCGTGTGCGGTGCCCCCCTCCACAGATTTCCACCTCGTTCATATCATTGTAGTGCTTTGGCGATGCTCTGCATCGGTAACTTCATCATCACCATCATCACGCCGTCGTGCTGACGAAACTCTCCCTCGACCTCAGCTGGATCTAGAGTTCGTGGGACGTCACCGAGCTGAACGTGTGTAGATCATGGAGGTGCCATACCTTCGGTGCTAGGATCAGTCGGATCGTGAAGACATATGACTACATCAACCGCGTTGTCGTAATGCTTCCGCTTAAGGTATACGAGGGTACGTGGACAACACTCTCCCCTCTCATTGCTATGCATAACCTAGATGGATCTTGCGTGTGCGTATGATCTTTTTTGAAATTACCGCATTCCCCAACACAATCCACCTCCGTTTCATCTGTCCGAAAACGATAAACTTGGGGAAAAAATTCCCGGATGTTTTCCCCCTTCACCTATATCGCCTGGCATTGCGTTAGGTCACCCCTAGCGCTGCATATTGCCATGTCTTGCTTTGTGATGCTTTTGATTGCTCTCTTATTTATTGTGTTCCCCCTCTGTTACTTCTTTCCGGTAGACCCCGAGACTGTCGGTGACCACCAGTTCAACTACGGTGTTGACGACCCCTCCTTGCCAGAGCAACCAGGCAAACCCCCCCTTGATCACCAGATATCGCCTATTCTTCTCTCTACTTCTTGCATTAGAGTAGTGTAGCATGTTACCGCTTTCCGTTTATCCTATCCTGATGCATAGGTTGTCCTTGCTACTACCGTTGTTACCTTTACCTGCAATCCTAATTGCTTAGTATAGGATGCTAGTATTCCATCAGTGGCCCTACATTCTTGTCCGTCTGCCGTGATCTACTATCGGGCTGTGATCACGGGTATATACTTATCTACATAATATGTGATACTTGGTGACTAAAGTCGGGTCGGCTCATAGAGTACCCGCGAGTGATTTCGGTGTGGGGGCTGAAAGGATAAGTGGTTCCATCCCGGTAGTGGTGGGCCTGGGTTCCCGACGGCCCCCGACTGTTACTTTGTGGCGAAGCGACATGGCAGGTTGAGACCACCTAGGAGAGAGGTGGGCCTGGCCCTGGTCGGCGTCCACGATTACTTCTAAATAACACGCTTAACAAGATCTTGGTATTTGATCTGAGTCGGGACACTGGCCTATACGCACTAACCAACTACGCGGGAACAGTTATGGGCACTCGACGTTGTGGTATCAGCCGAAGCCTTCTTGACGTCAGCAACTGAACGACGCGCACTGGGTTGGACCGCATAACGCAACTTCCTTTGTAATGGAGGTTGCTAGGTCTGCTCACCGGCCGCGTATGCAACGTGCAGGTGTGCAATGGGCGATGGGCCTAGACCCCTGCACGCATAGGATTTAGACCGGTGTGCTAACCTCTTTGTTGTGCCTAGGTAGGGCTGCGACGTGTTGATCTTCCGAGGCCGGACATGACCCAGGAAAGTGTGTCCGGCCAAAGGGGATCGAGAGTGCTAGGAAATGTGGTGCACCCATGCAGGGAAGTTTATCTATTCGAATAGCCGTGTCCCTCGGTAAAAGGATGACTCGGAGTTTTACCTTGACCTTATGACAACTAGAACCAGATACTTAATAAAATCCACCCTTTCAAGTGCCAGATACAACCCGGTGATCGCTCTCTCACAGGGTGATGAGGGGAGGATCGCCGGGTAGGATTATACTATACGATTCTACTTGGTGAACTTACCATCTACTCTCTTCTACTACTTCAAGATGGAGGCTGCCATAAGCGTAGTCTTCAATAGGACTAGCTATCCCCCTCTTATTCCGGCATTCTGCAGTTTAGTCCACATATACTACCCCTTTCATTGATACCAATGCATATGTAGTGTAGTTCCTTGCTTGCGAGTACTTTGGATGAGTACTCACGGTTGCTTTGGTCCCCCTTTTTTTCCCTTTCTATACCCAGCTGTTGCGACCAGATGTTGGTGCCCAGGAGCCAGATGTCACCTTCGACGACTCCTACTACACTGGAGGTGCCTACTACTATGTGTAGGCCGCTGACGTCGACCAGGAGTAGTTTAGGAGGATCCCAGGCATGAGGCCCGCGCCTCTTTCGATCTGTATCCCAGTTTGTGCTAGCCATCTTATGGCAACTTGTTTAACTTATGTTTGTACTCAGATATTGCTGCTTCCACTGACTCATCTATGATCGAGCTCTTGTATTCAAGCCCTCGAGGCCCCTGGCTTGTAATATGATGCTTGTATGACTTATTTTATTTTTAGAGTTGTGTTGTGATATCGTCCCATGAGTCCCTAATCTTGATTGTTCACATTTGCGTGTATGATTAGTGTACGATTGAATTGGGGGCGTCACACTATAAAACATGACTAATACAGTAGCCTAATCATGTGAACACACAAAAACTATAGGGGTAAATGTTGGGTTGTCTCCCAACAAGCGCTTTTCTTTAATGCCTTTTAGCTAGACATGATGAGTTCAATGATGCTCGCATAAAAGATAAGGATTGAAACATAACAAGAGCATCATGAATCATAAGTTCCTCTCTCATAATAATTTTCAGTAGCATCATGAATAGATTCATCAATATAACCATCACATAATGCATTCTTTTCATGATCCGCAAGCATAGAAATTTTATTACTCTCCATATAAGAAAATTTCTTCTCATTCATAATGGCGGGAGTATAATATGAAACTCGAATGCTATAAATTATTTCCATAATAAAAGAGTAATGTTCAGAAAAAGGGTAATCATAACTATGAAAAGTTTTATAAATATAATCAAGACTACTTTTTATAACATAAGTATCATCACAATAATCATCATAAGTGGGAGGCATGCAGTCATCATAGCAAATTTGATCATTCAAAGTAAGGGGACTAAAAAGATCATCTTCATTAAGCATAGCAGCCTCAAGCTTGGGACAAACATTAATTGCAGCAAATAAATTCCCAAACATGTCATTATCATCAAACATAGCATCCCCAAGCTTGTGGCTTGGCATATCATAAGCATAATCACTCTCATCATTAATAGTATGAATAGCACCAACGGTATAACAATTGCTATCACCATAATTTCCCAAGTTGGTGCCAAAAAGATTTCCAAGATTATAAGAAGTATGATTATCTTCTCAATCATAATCATCACAACAAATAATGGGCATAATAAAATCATCATCAATAGTGCTCTAGGACATTGTGCCATAAGACATAGAAGCAATATCATCATCAAGTGCATCATCTTCCACAATTATTTTTGATTCATTTTCATGAGACACAACAATAGGAGCAACACTATTTGGGAGAGATACCCTTTTACCACTATTCTTTCTTCTTCTTTTCTTCTTCTTCACCACATCATGTGTGGGTTTAATTAATTTTTTCAAGCTTCTTATTGATGAGATTGGTTGAATAGGGAGCTCCTCCTCATCACCTATTTCATCATGAGAGACAATAGGAGGGAAAGTGGAAATCTTTACCCTTTCATTAGTATTACTTTTATATTACTGTTATATTCCATTGGTTTTCCCATCTTTCTATAGTTGGCAATATAAGCATTCTCATTGCAATTTACCATGCAAAACATATAGATATTTTTTAGTTTAGTTTCAATGTCGTCCGCGATTATGAATATTTCAAACCAACTATTTTTATATGTCAATTCTTCACTCCCCAAAATATACAAAGCTCATTATAAAGTTCAAGGGTGATCAAATCATTACAATATTTGGCCATGATTCGATCATGAAAAAGTTTGCATTGAAAATTAAGATGACCAACCGTATTGCGAAATTCACAAGTAATAGGACAAAGAGAGCATAATTTTGTAGCAAATTCATCTATAACTTTGAGCAAATAATTAGTTCTATCATGTTTATGCTTCTTGCAAAATCTATCTTCCCTATAAGGCACATCTTTACAAACTTTATGCACTCCACAAAAATTGACATGCTTATAAGAAACATTTTTGTCATGACTTGTGCAATCATCATTACCATTTTGGATATTCAAAGAATTCATACTAACAACATTGCAATCATTCTCAGCATTTATACCAAACATTCTATTGAATTCTTCTTCTATGAATTGAGCACAATTTTCCTTTCCATCATTTTTACTAAATACATTATAAAGATGAATAATATGATGCAACCTCAATTCCATTTTTGTAGTTTTCTTTTTATAAACCAAACTAGTGATAAAACAAGAAACTAAAAGGTTCGATTGCAAGATCTAAAGATATACCTTCAAGCACTCACCTCCCCGGCAACGACGCGAGAAAAGAGCTTGATGTCTACTACGCAACTTCATTCTTGTAGTCTCGTGTTGGGCCTCCAAGCGCAGAGTTTTGTAGGACAGTAGCAAATTTCCCTCAAGTGGATGACTGTCGGCGTCCTGGGAACGGAGGTCCCCAGACTTTCCTGCCTGCGGCCCGCGGCGTGGCTCCGTCAGCAGCCCCGTACGACCCATTTTCACCAGCAAACACTCAAGACCCTCGCGAGGGGCCGAGCCTCGTGAGGCAGACGACGCAAGACCTCATCGGGGGCGGCCTCACCAGGCTGGCTCGCGAGGGGCGGAGAGATCAAGGCAAGGGGCACCTCCTGAGGTTCCTGTGACGCAAGCCATGGCGACCAAGGCGAGGCGGCCACCAGGCGGGCGCCAGCGCGCGTAGTGTCCTCGTTTCCTCTTTGGTGCTAAAGAGGCAGGCGTAGACGAGGAGTCCCAAGGCATCAGGCAAAGGTTTCCATATCGATGCAAAGAGACCAAGACCAGCAGAACGGCAGGACGGAGGTCACCATGGAGCCCAGGGCAGCGTCACCACCAGAGCCTTTGGCAGGCGAAGACCATCTTTTGTCAGGATAGCTTGTACTAGCCGCCCCCTTCAAATTGGTCGTTGTGGGATCCCTTCCCGCCTAATATTTGGGAAGAGGACCTGGGCCTCTATATATAGGACTAGCCACCACCGTAGGCAGACATCTCATCTTGGACAGGATCCATTCCATCCAAGGCCACTGAGGGAGTCCTGGACTAAGGGGTCCTCAGGCGTCCGGGCTGTTAGCCATGGGCTGGACTGATGGGTTGTGAAGATACGAAGACCGAAGACTACACCCGTGTCTGGAGGGGACTCTCCTTGGCATGGAAGGAAAGCTTGGCGATCCAATAAGTAGATTCCTTTCTTTGTAACCAACCTTGTGTAACCCTAGATCCTCCCGGTGTCTATATAAACCGGAGGACTTAGTCCGGAGGAAGGACAATCATTACCATAGTCATACAGGCTAGGCTTTTAGGGTTTAGCCATCTCAATCTCGTGGTAGATCAACTCTTGTAATACTCATATTCATCAAGATCAATCAAGCAGGAAGTAGGGTATTACCTCCATAGAGAGGGACCGAACCTGGGTAAACATCGTGTCCCCTGTCTCCTGTTACCATCTACCTTAGACGCACAGTTCGGGACCCCATACCCGAGATCCACCGGTTTTGACACCGACATTGGTGCTTTCATTGAGAGTTCCACTGTGCCGTCCTCAAAAGGTTTCATGGCTCCTTCAAGCATCCACAATGACGTTGTCCAAGGGGAGGTCTTCCTCCCCGGACAGATCTTCGTGTTCGGTGGCTTCGCACTGTGGGCCAACTCGCTTGGCCATCTGGAGTAGATCGATAGCTACGCCCCTGGCCGTCAGGTCAGATTCGGGAGCTTGAACTATGTCGCAGATATCCGCAGAGACTTGATCTTCGATGGATTCGATACCACGACAATCGCTCCCCGTCATCTCGATGGACATGACTTAGCTATGTCATTGGGCCATACCCAGGAAATTGCACCTATAACCGCTCTGGCCTTAGATTCAGAGTAGGTCGTGCCATCAGAGGACAGGAAGCTTAACCGCGCCATGGAAGCCGCAGACTCCACGACATTGGAGCCACACACAGACCTAACCTATGGTAATGCCTGTGTCACCGGAACCTCGGTCTCGTTTTTGGTTAAAAGTTCCAAACTATGTGCGTCCGCACATGTCGAGCATGATTGGTTACCGATCGCCGAATTCAACGCCGCGGACATCTTCCGGCACTCACCCTTGGGCGATGTGCTGAATTCATTAAAAAATCTATCCTTAGTGGGGGATTCACAGCCGAACTATATCCGGTTCGAACTAGAAGCTGATGACAGGGAATTTTGCTTCCCACCCGCCACCCACTTCATAGCCACGGTCGAGGATTTAACCGACACACTCGATTACGGCTCCGAAGACATCGACGGTATGGACGAAGATGCTGATGAGGAGCAAAACCAAAATCCACCATTTGCTGGACGTTGGACGGCCACTTCTTCGTACGATGTGTACATGGTGGACACACCCAAAACAACCAACGACGATGACAAAGAAAATCCAGTCAAGAATAAACCTCCTGAGACACAGCAAAAGTGCCGGCGTCCTCGGTGCCGCTCTAAGTCACGTCGTTCAAAAGACAACAATGCTGGCATCGGAGAAAATAATACTCCGAACGACGCCGAAAACAATGAAGACCTTGCTGAGGTAACATCCAAACAGGAGGAGCAAGAAAACAGGCAAGCCAGCCCCGACGAACAGGCCAGGCCCAACGACTCGGAGGACGGTAGTTATCGTCCGCTCTCCAAGGATGAGGAAAGCCTCGGCAACGAAGATTTCATCATGCCTGAGGAACCTCTCGAGCAGGAGCGCTTCAAGCGCCAGCTAATAGCCACTGCAAGGAGCCTGAAAAAGAAGCAGCAGCAGCTTCAAGCTGACCAAGGTCTGCTCGTCGACAGGTGGACTGATGTTCTGGCAGCCGAAGAATACGGCCTCAGACGCCCAGCCAAGAGTTACCCGAAGCAAAGGTTGCTACCTCAGTTTGATGAAGAGGCGCCGGAGCCCATACCTCCCTCCCGTAATGCAGCCGATCGACCACTACGCGGCCGGGACAACGCGGCAGACCGACCACCACGTGGTCAGGATAGAGCGGTAACTCAGGCCAAACAACAGCCTGCCCCACCGCCATGTAAAGATAGAGACAAAATAGTTCGGGGTCATACATACGACCTCTGGCAGGCCCTGGATAGTAGAGCAGGATATACCCGATCGATTTACGGATCGCGAGGACGTTCCTCGACATGTGATGATGGCTACCTATTCGGACGTGACAAACCTAGTCACGCCCGAACCGACAACCGCAGACGGACTCCATCGGAGCTACGTCGCGACGCGGCCAGGTATAGAGGCGCCACACACCCTCTTTGCTTCACTGATGAAGTAATGGATCACGAATTCCCCGAAGGGTTCAAGCCCGTGAATATTGAATCATACGACGAGACAACTGATCCCGCGGTATGGATCGAGGACTTTATCCTCCACATCCACATGGCCCGCGATGATGACCTCCATGCTATCAAATACCTCCCACTAAAGCTTAAAGGACCAGCTCGACACTGGTTAAACAGCCTGCCTGAAAATTCTATCGGCAGCTGGGAGGACTTGGAAGAAGCCTTCCTCGACAATTTCCAAGGTACATATGTCCGGCCACCAGACGCCAATGACTTAAGCCACATAGTTCAACAACCCGGAGAGTCAGCCAGGAAATTCTGGACTAGGTTCCTAACCAAAAAGAACCAGATCGTCGACTGTCTGGATGCCGAAGCCCTAGCAGCCTTTAAACATAGCATCCACGACGAATGGCTCGCCCGCCACCTCGGCCAAGAAAAGCTAAAATCTATGGCAGCCCTTACGGCACTCATGACCCGCTTTTGCGCAGGTGAGGATAGTTGGCTGGCTCGTAGCAAGAAAAGCCAGCGAGGCAGGCCCCTCCGAGGTCAAAAACAGCAATGGCAAGCTCCGACGTAACAGACACAAACGCCGAAGCAATGGTGATAATACCGACGACACTACAGTCAACGCCGGATTCAGTGGCTCCATGTCCAGCCAGCGGAAGAAACCATACAAAAGAAACAATCAGGGACCATCTAGCCTGGACCGCATACTCGATCGCCCGTGCCAGATACATGGCACACCAGACAAACCAGTCAATCATACCAACAGAGATTGTTGGGTTTTCAAACAGGCCGACAAATTAAACGCCGAGAATAGGGAAAAGGGATCACAAAGCAAGGACGACGACGAGGAGCCCCGGCAACCGAACATAGGGGGACAGAAGAAGTTTCCCCCTCAAGTCAAAACAGTGAACATGATATATGCTACACACATCCCTAAAAGGGAGCGCAAGCGCGCACTAAGGGACGTCTACGCGATAGAGTCAGTCGCCCCAAAATTCAACCCATGGTCGTCATTCCCGATCACCTTTGATCGTCGGGATCATCCGACTAGTATCCGTCATGGTGGCTCAGCCGCGCTAGTCCTTGACCCTATCATTGACGGATTTCACCTGACGCACATCCTTATGGAGGGGGTAGCAGCCTCAATCTGCTCTACCAGGACACAGTGTGCAAAATGGGCATTAATCCATCACGGATCAAACCCACAAAGACTACCTTCAAAGGAGTCATACCAGGTGTAGAGGCCCGCTGGACAGGCTCAATCACGCTCGAGGTTGTCTTCGGATCTCCGGACAATTTCCGAAGCGGGGAGTTAATCTTCGACATAGTCCCCTTTCGCAGCGGCTATCACACACTGCTCGGACGGACCACATTCGCCCGATTCAACGCAGTGACACACTATGCTTATCTCAAGCACAAGATGCCCGGTCCACGTGGCGTCATAACAGTCAATGGAAATACGGAACGCTCCCTCCATACAGAAGAGCACACAGCTGCCTTAGCAGCAGAAGTACAGAGTGGCCTTCTCAAGCAGAACCTTAATTCGGCTGCTGAGCCCACGGACACCACCAAGAGGGTCCAAACTACCCTACAGCAGGACAGCTCGGCTCATCAGGAGCTAGACTAGCAATTCGGCCTCCATCTCAGTCCTGGTCAAGTAGTAGCATTCGCACCACGCATACATAACTACGCACTCAAAATTCCATGGGCATCGACGAAGGCATAGCTAGTTTGTGATCCACAGTATGGCTCAACCGACACCGGATACACACATACTTTCACTTTTTTTCGTTTCCTTATCAGGTTTCAATCCCGCAGGCCCCATCTGATGGCCTGATCACCAGTCCTCTTGAAGGATAAACACACCAAGACGGCGAGAAACACAGACGTACGGGGGATTTTCAAGGTGGTTTCATTAACAATCAATCTACCTGTTTTTCAGGACCCACATGCAGCTCTCCCTTGGTTTTTGGCATGCTAAAGAGCCTGTTGTTTATCGCACTACTTGTATCAATGCGCCTCAACGTATTAATAAAATTACAATGAAAACAGTTCGCGGCTGGAGCTTTAAGGCCCCAACTTATCACCTTTGCACCCTTTCTGTTTTCTTTCTTTTTATCCCCTATGGGTAACCCTATCAAGTAGCACCCATACACTTTGGTACATTTGATGTTTTCCAGGGGCTTCATAGCACCCCACACTATGGCAACAAAAGTCCGAACACTCTTTATAGTATAGTTCAGCACCCCGAATTTAGCACTATATGCATTGGCTTCGAATCATGTCTTTGGTCAATAGTTGGGTTGCCAGGCTCTTGTGCTTGCTACCTTACATTCCACTATATCGGCTAAGGTAGTAAAGGGAGAACTACTACGATTGTGCCTTGGTTTATCCAAAGGAGCACCTCAGTAGAGAAAGCCGAAAACTGACTGTCATGATGCAGCGAGAGCCGGTCAGCTCTTCGGAGGTTGCAAATCATTGGAGATTTCTTCTGTATTACACGAAGGATCGGTACTTCCCGATCAGACGCTTATAGCACTCTGGTTCGGATACTAGGGGCTGCGCCCATGTTTTTATTGTCAAACTCCTATGGCTAAGTGAGGGCGTTAAAGCCGCATAGTTTGATTGCCTGGTTCGTTGCGCTAAACAACTCCTTCAAGGACCATATAATTGGATCAAGATTGTTTAGATTCCATCCCGAACACCTCCGTACTACCTACGTGGGGGCACAAGCCGACGACTGGCCAACCCTCAGATTTCATACAACACGACCACACATGAGGTAAAATTTAAAACATAACAAGCATTATATTACAAACCCACTTTGTTTTATCATACACGGTAGAAGGAACTTGAATACATTCAGTCAAAGATAATGTCCTGCGAACACTGCGTCTCTACAATACGAGACCCCTCCAGGACATCGCCAAAATACCTCTCAGGTATACGGTGCTCCTTGCCCTCGGGCGACCCCTCGGTCACAAGCTTGATGGCGTCCATCTTCTCCCACCAGACCTTGACGCGGGCAAAGGCCATACACGCGCCCTCGATGCAGATGGACCACTTGACGGCGTCCAACCTAGGACAGGCATCCACCAACCGCTTCACGAGGCCGAAGTAATTGCTGGGCATAGCTTCGGCTGGCCACAGATGGATTATTAAATCCTTCATGGCCAGTTCGGCCACCCTGTGCAGCTCGACCAACTATTTTAGTTGATCGCTGAAGGGCACCAGATGTTCTAGCGCAAGATATTGCGACCAGAACAGTTTCTTCGTGGAGCTCCCTTCTTCGGCTCGGAAGAACTCCACGGCGTCGGACACACTATGTGGCAGATCAACAAAAGCCCATGGAGAACTCTGAATCTAGGTTAGTAAAAGATACTTCCTCTTCAGATACTTGCTTTGCATACTAAATGCCTTACCCGCCGCGATCGTCCTGGCCTCCCGGATCTCTCGGAGGGTGCCCTGGGCCTCACTTCGGGCCGTCTCTGCACTCTGACGAGCCTTGAAGAGTTCGGTCTCTCGAGCCGACGCATCGCGCTCCAAGGTCTCACACTTCCTCACCATCTCCTGGAGCTCTTGTTGGATCTCGTTGACCCGGGCCTTGAGCTTCCTACGGGTGGCCTGCTCCTTGACGGCCTTTCTCTTGGCTTCACCCAGGGCCTTTCTCAGGGCCTCGACCTCGGTCGTCGCTTCTATACATATCATGACACTTCGGTCAATGCATATCATTTTAATTTTTTCGAATACATAATGGGTTATCACATACCTTGTTTTTCTTGGAGCTGCCTCCTCACCTGGTCGAGCTCCTCCTCGGCCTGCTCCAGTCTCCGCTTCAGTCCGAAGACCGCGACAGTATGCGAGGCTGCAGCCAATAGCGACGCCTGCGTATTCATTTCAGACAAATGTAGTTAGTTTCCTGCAATAAAGGATTTATCCTCTATCCGACTTTTTTCTTTCCGAACACCGGACAGTGTCTTAGGGGCTACTGTCTATATTGGGATTTTCTCTTTTTTGCGTCTCTTACCTCAAAACCTGTAAGCAGGCTACTGCAGGCTTCGGTTAGTCCGCTCTTGGCAGACTGAACCCTTTCAATTACCGTGCCCATAAGAACACGGTGCTCATCCACAATGGAAGCGCCTCGCAGCGCTTCCAGCAGATTATCCGGTGCCCCTGGTTGGACAGGGGTCCCGGCGGAATAGGCGTACACCCTTCTTTTGAAGGAGGTTGCGTGCCGAATTACGGAGCTGTATCGGTCTCCGGAATCGAATCCGGCTGAGGGCCAAACTGAATAGGACCCTCACCACCAGTCTCCATGCGGATCGGCTCCCCCTGGTGTCCTGCAACGGAGGCCTCGCCTTCTGGCGCCTCCTGAGCCTCCCCCGGCCTGGGAAAGTCCTTCGGGACAACACCTCTACATCGTCCTTGGCCTTGGGGGAGTAAGCGATCGGCGATGACTCGCTGGCCATTGCCCTTGAATCCAACGAACCTCGTGACGAGGATCGCTGTGAGCTGTCGTGGGCCGGACTGCAATGACATAATTAAACCATGTAAAATACCATAAGGTGGAAGGGCCGTATAATTGGACGTGTACGGGTTCTTAGCACTCAAGATGCGGCCAGGGGCTTGTTCCCGGGGCGTCGCTCTGGACTGCTGTCGACGTCCCATGTGGAGCTGCCCACGAGTGGGCCTTTCTCCTTCTTGGGTGCCTCTGCCTCTAGAATTGTGGAGGTCGCCCTCTTCTTCCTCCCCCCATCAGTGGGAGAATCACTTTTCTCCTCCTCCTCATCTTTGTCATCTTCGGCGGAGGAGGAGCGGGTCTTGTCTTCGGACATCGCATCCGAAGCGCCCTTGCGGCAGGGCCACTCCGGACCCCCTTGGCATTCCCCTTGGCCTTCTTCTCCTGCGCCTTATAAGGTGCCGGCACCAGCATCTTCGCTAAACGCGGGATGACCGGTTCTTCAGGCAGCGGAGCCGGACACTGGAGAAGCAATGATAATAAAAGCTTAGATATCATCCTTAAAACAAGCAAGTAGGGGATGCGTTAAAAATAACATACCTCATTGGCGAGGTGGTTAATGTCGTGCCCGCGGTCCGAATCTGTGGCCGGCGGTGTCTCGTTGCCCTTGAAGAGCAACTTCCAGGCCTCTTCGTGAGTGGTTTCGAAGAGCCTCTTCAGGGTATGGTGCTTCTTCGGATTGAACTCCCATAGAGGGCGGCTTTGGCTTTGGCACGGGAGAATCCGGCGAACTAGCATCACCTGGATTACATCGACAAGTTTGACATCTTTGTCCACCATGCTTTGAACGCACGTCTGCAGCGCTATCAGCTCATCTGGCGAACACCAGTTCGGGCTCTTCTTGACCCAGGAGGTGAGTCGCATGGGAGCGCCGGAGTTGAATTCGGCAGCTGCGGCCCAGGTAGCGCCGCGGGGTTCTGTGATGTAGAACCACTGTTTCTGCCATTCCTTTTACAGTCTCCACGAAAGTGCCTTTTGGCCAGGAGATATTGGTCAACTTGCTCACCATGGCGCCTCCGCACTCCGCGTGCTGGCCATCCACCACCTTTGGCTTCATGTTAAAGACCTTGAGCCACAACCCGAAGTGGGGTTGGATGCGGAGGAAGGCCTCACACACAATGACAAACGCCAAGATGTTGAGGAAGGAGTTCGGGGATAGATCATGGAAGTCTAGCCCATAATAGAACATCAGCCGGCAGACGAAGGGGTGGAGTGGAAGCCCTAACCCGTGGAGGAAATGGGGGATGAATACCACCCTCTCACTAGGCTTCGGTGTGGGGACGACTTTCCCCTGGGCTGGAAGACGGTGGTCGATTTCCTTCGTCAGGTACCCGGCTGCCCGAAGCTCGGCAATGTCCCTCTCCTTGACGGAGGAGGCCATTTACTTTCCTTGACCTCCGGATCTGGACATGGTTGAGTGCTTGCTCGAGTGGGAAAAAGATGAGAACTTGGGCGCTGGAGCTCAAGAGTGGAAGGGCAGAGGAAGAGAGAAGGCGTGGGTGAAGAAAGGGGATTCTTATCTCCTTATAAAGGCAGTGAATATTGAACGCCTCCCCACTCGCCTTAAAACTCGCCTATTCCCAAGGGCTGTGTGAATGGCACGGTTGGGTTACCCACGCCCGTATTGATGAGAATCCCGCAATAAGGGGACACGATCTCTACTTTGACAAGACATGCCAATGGCAACCGCGTCTCAAAACATGGAGCGGCAGACGAAAAACGGTTCGAATTTATGATCGGACGGACATGATGTCATGTTGCAAAAAGTTGTCAGCGGATTGGACTCGTGGATTATTATATTCTCTGCGGTTGTGTGTGGTGTGTGTGTTACAGGTCCGGACACGACCATTATGTCCGAAGACCGTCTTAGAGTTCGGAAGGAGGAACCCGCCTTGCAATGCCGAAGACAGATCTACGCGCCGGATACCTTGTCATTGAAGCCAGGTTCAGGGGCTACTGAGCGAGTCCTAGACTAAGGGGTCCTCGGGCATCTGGGCTGTTAGCCATGGGCCGGACTGATGGGCTATGAAGATACGAAGATCGAAGACTGCACTCGTGTCCGGAGGGGACTCTCCTTGGCATGAAAGGCAAGCTTGGCGATCAAATAAGTAGATTCCTTTCTTTGTAACCGACCTTGTGTAACCCTAGATCCTCCCGGTGTCTATATAAACCGGAGGACTTAGTCCGGAGGAAGGACAATCATTACCATAGTCATACAGGCTAGGCTTTTAGGGTTTAGCCATCTCGATCTCGTGGTAGATCAACTCTTGTAATACTCATATTCATCAAGATCAATCAAGCAGGAAGTAGGGTATTACCTCCATATAGAGGGCCCGAACCTGGGTCAACATCGTGTCCCTGTCTCCTTTTACCATCGACCTTAGACGCACAGTTCGGGACCCCTTACCCGAGATCCACCGGTTTTGACACCGACAGCCACCACACTTACTAAGCACAAGAGCACCTCCTCTCAGGAGGCTGTTCTTTCCTTGTAACTATTCATCCTCAGCCCAAGAGGCAATCCACCACACCACACTAGAGTAGGGTATTACACCATATCGGTGGCCTGAACCAGTATAAATCTTGTGTCCCTTTGTTCTGCGAGTTTGACGCGCTAAGCCTTGAGATTGCGGTGAGGGCATGAGCTAGAGGGAGGAGAGATCTTTGTGCGCACCCCAGTGTTTGAACCTCAAGGGTTTTGCCCGAACCTGATTGTCAACATTTGGCGCGCCAGGTAGGGGTGCGCTGAAGCTTTCCTTCCGCTGATCCACGTTCCACCGCTCCACCGCATCCATGTCAGACGGGCGTCGAGCCTGCGCCGAGTGCCGGGCCGCCCTCGCTGCCCGTGTCGCTCAGACAGCCCCTGTCGGTGGGCCTCCCCGTTGTTCTCCATCTCCTGTTGCCAATGCTGCTACCAGCCCAGCAACAAACGAGCAGCAAGCGTGCTCACTGCACCCCTCCGTGCGGCGGGACGGCCGCACCACCACCCCGTCACTGAGTCCGGCCGGCTCGTCGTCTCACGCTCGCCGCGCACCCAGGGACGCGCAGGCTGCGCTGCTCAAGGCACGCGAGCTCCTGCGCTACCGCCCGGTCGGCAACCTCTACGAGAACTGGTTAGACCGCATCGCTGAGCTCGTCAGCGCCGCTGGGGGCTCTCCTGCACCATCCCTCTCGCTGCCTTGCCCACCTCCCGCCGCGGGTGATGTAGCTCACGGAGCGCCTCCGCCGCCTCCGCATCAAGATGGCGCCCTTGCGCCGAGACGCGCAGTTCACGGAGCACCACCGCCCCCTCCGCGTCAAGATGGTGCCCTCGCCCCAAGACGCACGGTCCTGCGGTGTGATCTGCCACGCCATGTGCCCGCGCGCAAAGAAGGAAGCTGCCAAGAGGTTCCCCAGCCGTAAGAAAACGCTCTAGCGCTCCTGGCGCCATGACAAGACCATTTGCCGCCTACGCCGGCGGTGCACGGACATCAAGGGCAGGCTCCGCCCCTACAGAGGGCCCCGGTGGCCACCGTAGGCTGCTGCGCCTTCGCTCCCGAGCTGCGCACCGTTGTTTGGCCAGGGAAGTTCAAGCCGGATCTGCCTCCGCGCTACGACGGCACCCCAACCCCGCGGAGTTCCTGCAGCTCTACGAGCTGAGCATCGAGGGGGCCAACAGCGACGAAAAGGTCTTGGCGAACTGGTTTCCCATGGCTCTCAAGGATGGCGCCTGCTCATGGCTCCTGAACCTGCCCGTGGGATCGATCTCCTCCTGCGGTGAGATGCGCAACTGCTTCATCGCCAACTTCCAGGGTACTCGCGACCGTCCTCTGGCCGTGGGTGACCTGCGCCGCATCAAGCAACAGCCGGGAGAGACCCAGCAGAAGTACATCCAACGCTTCAATAGCGTCTGCCTCAAGATCCCCAAGGTGATGGACGAAGACATCATCTCAGCGTTTTCCGATGGCGTCCGTGATGTCAAGATGAAGGAGGAGCTCGCCATCCACAAGGAGTTGTGCATGACTCTGGAGATGTTCAACATAGCAACCAAGTGTGCAAGAGCTGAGGAGGGGCGTCTCTCCCTCCTCGAGCTCCTTGCTGCCAACCCAGAGGAGAAGAAGGCCAAGGTCAAGGACGTGAAGCGCAAGGGAGTGGCCATACTCGCGGCAGAGCCGGACACGAAGCGCGGCCGAGACCACCCCGAGTCGTCCAAGGGCAGCCGTCTGTTCTGCGCCTTCCACAACATGCACAATGATAACCCACAAGTATAGGGGATCACAACTGTTTTCGATAAGTAAGAGTGTCGAACCCAACGAGGAGCTAAAGGAAGAACAAATATTCCCTCAAGTTCTATCGACCACCGATACAACTCTACGCACGCTTGATGTTCGCTTTACCTAGAACAAGTATGAAACTAGAAGTACTTTGTAGGTGTTGTTGGATAGGTTTGCAAGATAATAAAGATTACGTAAATAAAAAGTAGGGGCTGTTTAGGTAAAGACACAACTAAGTTAGTTTTAGTAAAGAGCTTTTTGTTATGAGAAAGTTATTTGTCCCTAGACAATCGATAACTAGACCGGTAATCATTATTGCAAATTTATTTGAGGGAGAGGCATAAGCTAACATACTTTCTCTACTTGGATCATATGCACTTACAATTGGAACTCTAGCAAGCATCCGCAACTACTAAAGATCATTAAGGTAAAACCCAACCATAGCATTAAAGTATCAAGTCCTCTTTATCCCATACGCAAACAACCTACTTACTCG
This sequence comes from Triticum monococcum, assembly GCA_034509565.1. NCBI lineage: Eukaryota > Viridiplantae > Streptophyta > Magnoliopsida > Poales > Poaceae > Triticum > Triticum monococcum. Next base: position 453,618,055 of record CM067847.1, read on the forward strand.
GGTCTATGCTTTTGTCACTCACGCCACCCACCATAAGCAAATCATGAACATATTGCAAACCCTACAACGGGAATCCCTCATGCTTGCGTGACACAAAGAGCACCATAGGGCAACACCAATAAGAAACCATGCAACTCAAACCAATCACGATCATCAAATAACCCATAGGACAAAACGGATCTACTCAAACATCATAGGATAGCCATACATCATTGGGAAATAATATATAGTGTTGAGAACCATGTTTAAGTAGAGATTAAAGCGGGTAAGAGAGAGGTTACACCGCTACATAGAGGGGGGAAGAATTGGTGATGATGGCGGTGAAGTTGTTGGTGAAGATTGCGGTGATGATGATGGCCACGACAGCGTTCCGGCGCCACCGGAAGAGAAGGGGCTCCTTCGTCTTCTTCTTCCTTGACCTACTCCCTAGATGGGAGAAGGGTTTCCCATCTGGTCCTTGGCCTCCATGGCGTGGGAGGGGCGAGAGGCCCTCCGAGATTGGATCTGTCTCTCTGTCTCTCTCTGTTTCTGCGTTCTCACATTCTTCCCTTTCACCGTTTCTTATATTACCGGAGATCCGTAACTCCGATCGGGCTGAAATTTTAACACGGTCTCTATCCGAATATTAGCTTTCTTGCGGCGAAAGAAGGGCACCAACCGCCTTACGGGGTGGCCACAAGGGTCAGGGGCGCACCTACCCCCTGGGCCACGCCCCCTGCCTCGTGGCCCCCTCGGGCACCGTCTCGCGTGGATTTTCCTTCCCAAAAATCATATATATTCCAAAAAAAATCTCCGTCAGTTTTTATCCCGTTTGGACTCCGTTTGATATGGATATTCTACGAAACAAAAAAACATGCAACAAATAGGAACTGGCACTGGGCACTGGATCAATATGTCAGTCCCAAAATTAGTATAAAAAGTTGCCAAAAGTATATGAAAGTTGTAGAATATTGGCATGGAACAATCAAAAATTATAGATACGACGGAGACGTATCACACAACCAAAACACCAATGATTGTTAAGATCTCAGGGCCATCCAAGATGGACGCTTCGGTCGACGCCCCGAGCGCAACGATTGGGGCTACGATCGAGGAGGAGGACGAGGTGGAGGACGCTGGGACGACCACGGCCCCCGCCAGGAGTGGCGCGACCGGCCTCGTGAGGATCACTGGCAAGAGCAGCCTCGTGAGGGCGCCTGGCGCGGCCAGCCTTGCGAGGACCATCCTCAGGGCAATCCTGGCCTCCCTCCGCTACCGCCACCACCAATAAGGAACGACGACCTCCATCAGGACGAGGGGGCTGTGGGCTTTCAGGATCCGCGCGCCATTGCTTGCATCTTGGGTGGTTCTCAGGCCCCGGCTTCCCAGCGCATCTTCAAGCAGTTCTCTCGCGAGCTGAATGCAGCCCTCCCCAGGCTTGGGGCCACACACCCGCTCAGGTGGTCCAAGTATGCCATCACCTTCAGCTCGACGGACCAACTCAAGTGCGCGGCGACCCCCGGCGTCCTCCCGATGCTCTTCTCATCCGTCATCAGCAATGTCCAAGTCACCAAGACCCTCATCGACGGAGGCGCGGGGCTCAGTGTCCTGTCCGTCGAGACGTTAGACAGCCTCCAAGTGCCATACGATCAGCTTCAGCCCACCAAGCCTTTCTCAGGAGTGTCTGACGGCCCCATGATACGTCTCCGTCGTATCTATAATTTTTGATTGTTCCATGCCAATATACTACAACTTTCTTATACTTTTGGCAACTTTTTATACTATTTTTGGGACTAACATATTGATCCAGTGCCCAGTGCCAGTTCCTGTTTGTTGCATGTTTTTTGTTTCGCAGAAAACCCATACCAAACGGAGTCCAAACGGAATAAAAACTGACGGAGATTTATTTTGGAATATTTATGAATTTTGGAAGTGGAATCATCGCGAGACGGTGCCCGAGGGGGGCACGAAGCAGGGGGGGTGCGCCCCTGACCCTCGTGGCCACCCAGTAAGGCGGTTGGAGCCCTTCTTTCTCCGCAAGAAAGCTAATATCCGGGTAGAGATCGTGTTAAAATTTCAGCCCAATCGGAATTACGGATCTCCGGGAATATAAGAAACGGTGAAAGGGAAGAATCTGAGAACGCAGAAACAGAGAGAGACAGAGAGACAGATCCAATCTCGGAGGGGCTCTCGCCCCTCCCACTCCATGGAGGCCATGGACCAGAGGGGAAACCCTTCTCCCATCTAGGGAGGAGGTCAAGGAAGAAGAAGAAGGAGGGGGCTCTCTCCCCCTCGCTTCCGGTGGCACCGGAGTGCCACGGGGGGCCATCATCATCACCGCGATCTACACCAACACCTCCGCCATCTTCACCAACATCTCCATCACCTTCCCCCTCTATCTACAGCGGTCCACTCTCCCGCAACCCGCTGTACCCTCTACTTGAACATGGTGCTTTGTGCTTCATATTATTATCTAATGATGTGTTGCCATCTTTTGATGTCTGAGTAGATTTTCGTTGTCCTATCAGTGGTTGATGAATTGCTATGATTGATTTAATTTGCTTGTGGTTATGTTGCTGTCCTTTGGTGCCCATCATATGATTGCGCGCGTGGATCACACCATAGGGTTAGTTGTATGTTGATAGGACTATGTATTTAAGGGCAAGAGTGACAGAAGCTTCAACCTAGCATAGAAATTCATGCATACGGGATTAAAGGGGGACCAATATATCTTAATGCTATGGTTGGGTTTTACCTTAATGAACATTAGTAGTTGCGGATGCTTGCTAATAGTTCCAATCATAAGTGCATAGAATTCCAAGTCAGGGATGACATGCTAGCAGTGGCCTCTCCCACATAATACTTGCTATCGGTCTAATAAAGTAGTCAATTGCTTAGGGGCAATTCCGCAACTCCTACCACCACTTTTCCACACTCGCTATATTTACCTTATTGTTTCTTTATCTAAACAGCCTCTAATTTTTATTTACGCACTCTTTATTATCTTGCAAACCTATCCAACAACACCTACAAAGTACTTGTAGTTTCATACTTGTTCTAGGTAAAGCGAACGTCAAGCGTGCGTAGAGTTGTATCGGTGGTCAATAGAACTTGAGGGAATATTTGTTCTACCTTTAGCTCCTCGTTGGGTTCGACACTCTTACTTATCGAAAACTATTGCGACCCCCTATACTTGTGGGTTATCACTCCACCACCCCGATAGGGCAAGTTCGTCTCCATGTCTCCTTCGGTCAGCGTGACAACTACCACACCGAGCTCGTCGACTTCGACGTCGCCCACATCCATCTGCCGTACAATGCCATCCTCGGGTACCCAGCATTAGCCAAGTTCATGGCAGTGATCCACCATGGCTACAACGTCCTCAAGATGCCAGGAAGCGGCGGAATCATCACAGTCCCTGGCGAAGAAAGAGATGCGGTGTGCTCCCTCGAGCGCACCTTCCAAGCCGCAGTAATCGTAGACCCTGACAGCGAGGGCATGCAGTACCCTCCTGAGGCCACCCCCAATAAGAAGAAGCAGCTACTCCGCACAGGGCCTCAGGGGGCGGCGCCTCTAGCGGTGCCACATCAGGATCGGTGCCTGCGCCTAGGGCGCCTCCCTCCCTTGCATAGGAAGGCGTGCCCGGCGCCCTCCTCGGGCAGGGCTCGGGGCTCTCTTCTGGAGGGCCTCAGACTTGGCCAACATCATGAGGGAGGCGCTCGGGCACCATGTGGAGGCGTGTTTCGCCACCCGTTTCCCTCAGGAGGGCACCGGGCGAGGAGCGCCCGGCACTCAGGAGTTCATCGTCAAGGCCACCCAGGAGCTTCAGGAAGCAAGGGAAATACGCGGTGACCGCCGCCTACCTGGTGTAGCTCCCCATCCAGGCGAGGGTGGCGAGCTGAGCGTCTGCATCGACATCCCGGGGCTCAATAGGGCCGCATCTCAGGAGCGCTTCTGGCCTTCACGCACTGGCCGGTGCGAAGGTCCACCTCACAGCTATGTTCGAATGCCATTTGGCCTGCCGAGCATGGCAGCCACCTTCTAGCGCAACCTACGGAGTATCCTGGCAACACAGGAGGCCAGGCATCACGCGGTCCTGGCGGAGATGGAGACGGTCCTCAGGGAGCCACCTAAGCGCCCAGAGCCTCCCCAGGCTTAGGGTCTCGGCGGCTTGTGAGGAGCGACTTCTTCAGCGCGCGCCTTCAGCTACCCCAACGCTCCTTCGACAACAAAACCAGGTGACATTTTCCATGTTCATTCAGCTGGGAGCGCCCCCTGGGCTGCATTATTCTCAGGTCATCCCCGTGGCATGTATCCTTTTTACGTATTTAGCTTGCTTTACTGGGGGCGCCCCTCGGGCTGCATCATCCCCAGGCCGCTCGGGTCCGTCCCAGCGGCATGTATCGTTCTCCCATCTATCTAAGCTATCCGGTTCCCATGCATGAGTTATCTATAGTCATCACCTGCTTGATTGCCATCCACCGCGGGAGCCACGCGCCGATTGTTTTTCTGTAGGATCCTTCGCATGAGAAGACTAGGCATGGCGCCTGTGCTCGGGTCCATCCCTGCAATGTTGATAAACCCAACGGCTGAGCTCTGTCTCGCGGGCCGGCCCCGTTCACGTCACCTCCTGGGGTCATTGGTGCTTGGTCTCCTCATGCGATAGCGTCAGGAGATCCGCTCAGCGCAGGTTGCCTAACCATCTCGCAGGACCACCACAACCATCAAGAGTCAAGACCAGGCACAACCCGCCTTGAGGTAGGGCCTCGTGAGTCTCGTGCTGGCTCACGAGTGCCCAGACACACCTCGTCTAGCCCTGCCGTCCAATCCACGTGTCAGGGTGGGGCTGTACATGCCCCCGGGTCTCCACTTAGAGGGAGCCCTCACCCACGCACCAGTGGAAGCACCATGCTCCGCGCTGGTAGTCGACGCTGCCGATGAGAGGCTATGCCCGTGCAAGTGCGGAAGCGCTATGCTCCGTGCTGGTGATAAACAACTGAGGGCGACCTCACGACTGTATCAAGCTCAGGGAGCCTCCGAGCTCAGTGTCTGGCCGCATCGCAGCACCTCCCCTCGGGAGAGTCGCACGAGGGGGCTGGGCACGGGGGCTGTGCTCGGGTCACGCCCGAGCGTACACCACCCTTCCAGGTCCCTCGGACCTGGTCGTTGGGCGCCCTCCCAAGTGGAGCCAAGGTATGAAGGTTGTTTGGACGTCAAGGGGGACTCCTAAGCATCGCGACTCAGGAGCCTAACTGGCCACATAGCCCCTCACCCCTTGGTCCGTCCTGGTGATCCAGATGGCCCAACGGCGGCTGAGGTATGCGCGGGGTCAGGCCCTGCCGACGTAGAACACTAGGCCTACTCTCGCATCTCCTTTCTATAAGCTGTTTGCGCGTCAAGGGGGACTCCTGAGCATCGCAACTTAGGAGCCTAACTGGCCACGTAGCCCCTCACTCCTTGGTCCCTCCTGGTGATCCGGACGGCCCAATGGCTGAGGTATGCGCGAGGTCGGGCCCTGCCGATGTAGAACACCAAAGCAAACGAAAAGGAAATCGCGGAATTCCAAACCAATATTACAAGACATACTATTTCTCGAGTACCAAGCACAACACTACAAAAAAATACACTTCCGTGATGATACGTGTTTGTCATAGTAGGTCACGTTTTCTGTCATGCATGTACATCCATGAGAAATTTATGACAGAATCAAGATAGTCATACCTGTGCTGTCATAGAAGTATCCCATGACATAACCAAAATTATCATCACGGAAGTGTCCACTTCCATGACGATAAATTGCGCGTCACAAAAGTGCTTTCGTCAAGGGTGACCGACACGTGGCATCCACCATAACGGAACACCATTAAGCTATCGGGTCCGGTTTTGGATCCGATAACCCGTTAATAGCCCCAACCAATGGGGATTTTCCACGTGTAAAATCATCATTGGCTGGAGGAAACACGTGTCGGCTCACCGTTGGGACAGATGTCATCCACTCATTGGACCCAAAGCGCCTATGATACGTCGACACATGGCACGACCCAACAGAGGCCCATTCCTATGAAAAGGCTAGCCCGTTTGACTTGGTCAAAAGGTGGCGGGCCGGCCCACGGCAAGCCTGTTAATGTCCTGTTCGCTTATAGCCCATTTACAGCCCCCTAACCCAGGGCCCGTTTACGGCCTATCCGAATTAGGCCTAGTAGCGTCATCTGGGCCATCCAATATAATTCCAGCCCGTTTTAACTTCCGGCCCATGTATTGCCCATGAAGTCTTTCGGCCCATATGAGGCCCTTATTACTCTCGGCCCATTAACGGCCTGTGGTAAAACTGGCCCGTAATGAATAGTGTATCACTTTATACCCATTAACGGCAGGTGGTGAAACTGCCCCGTAATGAATAGTGTATCACTTTATGCCCATTAATGGCCTATTATTCCGTCGGGTTGTTTCCAGCCCATGTTATCTTTCGGCCTTCTCGGGGCCCATTTATTCTTGGGCTCATTTCCACATTCATTTACTTACGACCCGTTACTGTCATTTTTTGCTTGTGGGCCAAATTCAGACCGTGGTTACAGTCAACCCGTTTGTGGCCCGTTAATACGTTGGGTCGTTTTCATAGCGTCATCAAAATACGGCCGATTAACGACGACCCATTATGGTCAGCCCATGAACGATTTCAACTCTAGCCCATTTACGACCATAATGTGGTTTGTTATTGGCCCATGTTTGGCCAACCGATCATACGGCCCGTAGAAGGCCCATTGATGATACGGCCCATAGAAGGCCCATTGTGTCTACGACCCGTATAAGGCGCATTGTTTCTACAGCCCTTAGGAGGCCCATTGTTTCTACGGCCCATAGGAGGCCCATGTTAACTATAGCCGGTGGGCATCAAAGTTCACCACCAGTGCAAATATAGGGAACACCCTATACAATACAAAAATGGCTTGCTATTTTCTTCAGCCGGTGGTTGCACGTTAAGAACAAAATTTGTATCGCACCAAAACAAATTACAAGTATAATATGAAAGGAAGGTTGGCATAAAAGTTAACAGTCTAGCAGATAAATGCACCACCAGAAGTTCAGAAACTCAGTTCATTTGACATGACTGTTATGTTTTCATGTTGTATTGTCCGATGGAGCACCATAACCTTCGCCTTCAGTTCTCCTAGGATCCCGAACAACATAGCAAATGTCTGATAGTCTGGTTTCAAAACCATGCATATCTTGACAACATCGAACAATGTCTATCCTTGTTTCACAAAGGGTCTCTGTTAGGTAATGAACTTGTGTCTGGAGCGCAGATACAACATTGTTTTGAGCTTGCATATCTTGATCATGAGGCAGTTTGGACGAGATTGCCTTAACAACCAAGCCAGTATTACATAGGAACATGCTTTTGGCACTACTAGTGGACAGGTACTGACCCACTACAACAAGAGCTGACATTGCGGTTATAGTTGCCTCGCCACCTTCAGAAGGTGGCGGTTTCACCATTTTTTTCCATAGCTCGCTGAAAAGTTGTGGTTTTACATTAGTAGTACAAGAACAGAAGATATTAAGGAGGCAACAAAACCAAACAAAATATCTTTGGTCGATATACAGAACTTATTCTGGTGAACCCATGTAAAATAATAGTTGTATTTTATTGCAAAGTACATAATAAAACAAGGTTCCAAACATATGAACATGTACCATCGCTAATGTATTGTCTATTTCTTCACATTGTATCGAGGGCTAAGGATAAAGAGACGAAGTTCATAATACGTTAAGCATAGTATGACATCATTCATATCACAAAACAACTGAGAACATACAAACAGGCAATTGTAACGTTATGTGGGCAAGTCCAACACGGAACTAGATTACAGGTCAAGATCAAAGGAACATCACTCCTCTCTTTTAAACCTTGTAAGGTGCAATGATACGCTAAGACAATTGTTATAAAATTGAAAAGAGTAATAGACATTGGCTGCAAACCATGCAATTCAAGGCACAAGTCAGAGTAAGTAGTAGTTAAAAGACATGAGGATTAAGGACTTACAACAGCGGCTTTGACTGGTGTAGTCATGCCCTTCTTCTTGCTGGTGTGACAGTCCTTGAAGATTTCCACATCATTTGGTTCAGGTACTTTTTGGTCCTTGCGGGCTTTCCTCTGCATTTGGAACAAGTCAATATAGATCTGATAATATGGTACATCGAAAAGAGTGAAACAACAGCTAATTACAAGAGCCTCGCAGTGTGCAATATAGCTACAAGATCCTGTCATCTGTTGGAATTTCACCTTCATACGGTTGGCCTTGTTCTTTGAACAGTTCACCTACAAGAAGATAGATTTGTGTGGCACATGTGTAAATATGACTTCAACATGTGATCTGATCACATATATAATGTACCTGATACTTCGGATCGGACCATTGTTTAACGAGGCCTCTCCAGTCTTCATCAGATATATTTTCCACTAGAGATGTTTGGGCAAGTTCACTGTTAGCCTTGCCTTCAAAGTGAGTTTTCCTCAAGTTATACCGATACTGTCACAGAGCAGACTTGAAAACATGGGTGCAAGCTTGTCTGGTTGCATCATCTTGGCTATCCAACTTGAACCTCATCTGTTGAAAATTATGGGAGTCTCATTATCAGCAACCTAGAAAGTATTGGATAGAGCAAGACGACATTACTAGTTTCCATACATAACCATACTTGCAGATAAATGGTCGAGGAAGGTGTTGAACTGGGTTTCGTCTTTGTCATTCCTGTACTGAATCCATGTTGGGAGGATACGTACATGACACCTAATAACAACCGCTGCCTCTGATACTAACTTGGCTGACTCTGTAGCATCACGTGGCCTTTTTAAACCTGCCTCAAAATGGATCTCCATTCTTCCTCCTCTAGATTTATTTAACCTATTGAGCATTATCCCTGATGTTTGTTTCCTCTTTTGCCTAGGTGCTAGTCCAACAACAAACATAGGAAGGGTTAGTGCACATCAAACTGTGAGACTACATATAAAGAAGCATGCAACTGTAACTTGACTCTAGCAACTACCTTCTTGCTGTTGAAACTCACAAAGTTCATCTGATCTTGCCAACTCATCTTGTGTCAAGAGTGCTTCGGAAGTAGTGTCAGGTGGCAAGGGAGCTTGGGAACGTGCTGCTAGCTGAGTTCACCAACGAGTAAATTGTGCAGCTGGTGGTACTGTGGAAGGTGTTGCAACAACTAGGGTTGTCTCTGCTTGTTTGGTGGAAGCTATTTGTTTCTGTTTGGCTTGCTCTGCAGCTCGTGTAGCATGGGATACCCTGTCGGTACAATTTTCCACTGGACTTTGACCTTCTATTGCACCATCAGTACCAGCAGAATCTGCAGGATTGTTCCGCTTCCCTTTCCGTGTCGTTCTATCTTGCTTCCTCTTTCTTTGTGCCATGTTAAGTGAAGCCAACAAGAAAAACGAATAACAGTTTAGTTCTTCAGAACAAATGTACTTTGATGTGTAGGATCGAAACTATGTCTAGAGGGGGGGGGGTGATTAGACTACTTGACCAAATAAAAACTTAGCCTTTTCCCAATTTTAGTTCTTGGCAGATTTTAGCTATCTTAGAGCAAGTCAAGCAATCATCACACAATTCAAGCAAGCATGCAAAGAGTTTATTGGCAGCGGAAAGTAAAGCATGCAACTTGCAAGATTGTAAGGGGAAGGGTTTGGAGGATTCAAACGCAATTGGAGACACGGATGTTTTCTCGTGGTTCGGATAGGTGTTGCTATCCTACATCCACGTTGACGGAGACTTCAACCCACGGAGGGTAACGGTTGCGCGAGTCCACGGAGGGCTCCACCCACGAAGGGTCCACGAAGAAGCAACCTTGTCTATTCCACCATGGCCATCGCCCACGAAGGACTTGCCTCACTAGCGGTAGATCTTCATGAAGTAGGCGATCTCCTTGCCCTTACAAACTCCTTGGTTGAACTCCACAATCTTGTCGGAGGCTCCCAAGTGACACCTAGCCAATCTAGGAGACACCACTCTCCAATAAGTAACAAATGGTGTGTTGATGATGAACTCCTTGCTCTTGTGCTTCAAATGATAGTCTCCCCAACACTCAACTCTCTCTCATAGGATTTGGATCTGGTGGAAAGAAGATTTGAGTGGAAAGCAACTTGGGGAAGGCTAGAGATCAAGATTCATATGGTAGGAATGGAATATCTTGGTCTCAACACATGAGTAGGTGGTTCTTTCTCAGAACATATGAATAGGAATGGTGTTTGTGTTCTGATGGCTCTCTCCTCGAATGAAGAGGTGGTGGAGGGGTATATATAGCCTCCACGCAAAATCCAACCGTTACACACAATCTACCAATCTCGGTGGGACCGAATCAGAAAACTCGGTCTGACCGAAATGGTAAACCTAGTAACCGTTAGGAATTTCGGTGGGACTGAGATGCAACTCGGTAGGACCGATTCGGTTAGGGTTTGGGCATAACGTAATCTCGGTGAGACCGATTGCACAAACTCGGTGAGACCGAGTTCGGCAATTAGCTAACCAGAGAGTTGGTCAGGCAAACTCGGTGGGACCGACTTGCTCTTTCGGTGAGACCGAAAAGTTACAGGAAGGAAACATAGAGTTTACCTTGCATTCTCGGTGGGACCGATTCGCTCTTTCGGTGAGACCGAAAAGTTACGAAAGGGAAACAGAGAGTTTGCAAGCCCATCTCGGTGAGACCGAGAACCTTATCGGTAGGACCGAATTGCTAGGGTTTGGCAGTGGCAAATGACAAGTGAAACTCGGTGGCGCCGGATTGACAGAATCGGTATGACCGAGTTTGGCTTAGGGTTTAGGTCATTTGTGGATATGGGAAAGTAGCTGAGGATTTTGGAGCATATCATCAAGCACATAGAGCAAGAGGCTCATTAAGCAACACCTCATCCCTCCTTAATAGTATTGGCTTTTCCTAAAGACTCAATGTGATCTTGGATCACTAAAATATAAAATGAAGAGTCTTGAACTTTTGAGCTTGAGCCAATTCTTGTCCTTAGCATTTGAGGGTTCCACTTTCACATCCATGCCATGCCAATCATTGAGCTGTCCTGAAATAATCATCTTGGAATAGCATTAGCTCAATGAGCTATATGTTGTTATGAATTACCAAAACCACCTAGCGATAGTTGCACTTTCAATCTCCCCCTTTTTGGTAATTGATGACAACATATAGATCAAAGCTTGGACAAATGATAACAAGCATGAAATATATCGTCGCTTTGAGAAGTATGTGACAAGTAAGAGCTCCCCCTAAATTTGTGCATATTTAAAATTTGCTTTGGACTGCAAATGCACAAGGAGTTAGAATCATGGGTTACTCTTCCATGTCACATACATCTTGGTGGAGCGCTCAAAAATGATAAGATTGAAATACATGCACTCATCACCAAGAATAGTGAATGATCACAGACAATAGATATAATGATAACATATAGCAAGCATTAAGCAACCATTAAGTGTAGCTTATGATCAAACACATGATCATCGATGTCTCACGAACATAAGAACGTAGTATCTCACACACAAGCAAACAAAGTTCGAAAAACCACCAAATAAAGCAAGAGAGAATAAAAGCAACACTCTCTCTCGAAGCCTATGATCTATACATTTTCTCCCCCTTTGGCAACAAGTTACCAAAAAGTTCCTAGAAAATGCATAGTGCTAAGTCGACGCTCAGGCTTGATCTTCAGGTGGTGGTGGAGTCCGGAGCACGCCAAGGACGAAGCCTTCAGTAGAAGTGGTCGGAGTCGAGGCTGAAGTGGATGCTGGAGATGGTGGAACGAAGGCTGTAGCTGGTGCAGACGTTGTAGCTCTAGTGTCAGCAACTGGCAGTGCAGACGACCTCGGACCTCGTGGCACCCTAGCAAAAGCATCAGTTGTGGTCCTGCCTCTCCTCTCATTCATGTCCTCCTGAAGCTGCTCCATGGCAGTCTGTATTTCTGTCACCTTGATGTCCATGTCATAGAACCTCTGTTCCATGATCCTCTCTAGGCTCGCCTGGTTCTGAGTCAGGGTGGCAAGTCCTTGCTCAATAGCAGGGTGGACGCTATCAGGTAACCGAGCTGCTCTTGTTTGGTCTTCAAGAAGTAATCAGATGCCTCTGCTTGAGTAGGCATCCTGGCAGCTTTTTCCTTCCCCGCCTTCTCCTTTTGTGCTTGTGCATGTGCAGATGAGGGTTCATTTTCAGTCATAACCACTTGGTTATCCTCAAAATCTGGGCGGATGGGCAGGTGTTCCTTATCCAATAAATACACGCCCGTGCCCATCTTGGAGTTGATGAGCTCCTGAATCTGTGGGGCATACCCACAACTCCTCTTCTGGTCTGCAGCTGTCCTCTTGATTGTTTCCACAATGAGACTCATGACCTTGAATTTCTGAGGCACGTCAAATACATGAAGCAAGTTGATCGCATGACCTCTGATCATCTTGTGATCTCCTGATTTGGGCAGAAGGGTGTGCCTGAGGATCCAGTTAATCGTAGGCAATCCTGAGAGCAGATAGTGCACAGAGCCAAACTTGAATGTGTCAAGCGCTTCATTCGGGATCTCCTTTTACATGTTGGACATGGAGTTGTGATCCATCTTTTTCTTGGCATAAATGTCCAAGTCATCAGCTTGCTCCTCTGGGGCATTGATCAACTTCGCCCATTCTTCCACAGTGGATTGGTACCTCATACCCTCAGACATCCATGTGATCCTGCCATCCGTATAAAAGTGTGCTGTGGAGTAGAATTGCATGATCAGCTCCTCGTTCCACTTTGTGAGCTTCTGCCCAACAAAGTCTGCAACTCCACACGCACTAAAGCTGTCAAATACACCGGGGTAGTGCTCTTCATTGTCCTTGATGTAGGTCCAGTCGACCCATCTCATGTCACAAATGATCGGCTTCTTATCAAGCAAAACAGTCTCATAGAAATCTTGTTCTCCTTGGTATGGAATCTGTAATCCATGGCAGTCCTTCTCCTAGAAGCATACGGATCTGCTTCTCTCCATTTCCTCAGCCCTGAATCTCTCCTGAGCTTCATATCCTCAGCCACAGGATGAGCATCGTTGTGGTCTGGGATCTTGGGCTTGAGCTTCCGAAGGACACTCTCTTCCTCTTCTTCGATTGCTTCAGGCATTGGGGCCTTGTTCTTTTCTGCAGCTGGGATGCTTCGTGTGTCCCTCTTTGGTGCACTCTTAGGCTTAGATGCAGCCTTAGGTGCTTCCTTGGGCTTGGATGCAGCTGTTCCTGACCTTATAGCATCTCCCATGAGTTTGGCTGCCTTGGGTGCTGGTGCAGCGACCTCTTCTTCTTCTTCCTCCTCATCTACCATGATGGAGGCCTTCCCAAGCACTTTGGCTACAGTCTTTTTCACCCTCACTTTTCTCTTCTTGCCCTCAGCAGCAATGGGCTCAGTGGGAGTAGGTTTCATAGTTGAAGCCCTAGCCTTTGACATGGGCTGCCTGCCTGCTGGCCTTTTGATCTTCAGCCCTAGCTTGGTTCCTGCTGCTGGCTCAGCTCTCTTTGATGTGGCCTCTTCCTCTGCCACATAGTCTTTATCCTCAGAATCAGACGTTCTCTTCTTCCTTTGACGTGTGGCAGCCTTGGGCAGATTGCTGGGGGTGCTCCTGCTGCCATCATCAGAAGAGCTTGAGGGGCTAGTGCCCTCACTCATCACAACTTGCTGCTCAGACACATTCTGGCTGTCACTTTGATCAGACATGTTGCACACTGACTGCTGACCCTGTGAATAGATTATGGATAAGATAGAGTGGATGAGCATCACAAAAAGCAGAGATTTTTGCAAAAGATTAATTCAAAAACTTAGTTTTAGTTTTCCACAGAAAGCATCTCGGATCTACCGATTTTCAAATTTGGTGACACCGAAGCGGTTTTGGCACCAGAACTGGTGAACTCGGTCATACCGAGTCACAGTTCGGTGGCACCGAGACTGCTAGGCTTTCACAGAATTCCAAAATCGGTCGCACCGATAAGTTATTCTCGGTCAGACCGAGTTTCACTTGTGCAATGGCAAAAGCCAGATCGGTGGGACCGAGTTTTTCAACTCAATGGGTCCGAGATGGTTTCGGCGGAAACCTAACCCTAAAATTTTCGAATTAAACCTATTCTACGAGATCATTGACTGGATAGGAGTGTTTCAATCGTGGCAAGAATCATAATGATCACAATGTGCTAGGAATCGGAGTGGACAATAGCACAAAGATCGAGTCCATACCCTAGTTCGGCGGAGACTCGCTACGGCGGCAACAGCGGGGCAGAAATCCGTTGACGGCGGCGGAGACCAGCGACTGGAGGCTGCTGGCGACGAGAAGACGATCCGGAGACCACGAAGGCAGAGCAGGCTATCACACGGGCGAAGAGGTTTCGGAGAAATTTCCAAAATTTTGCCCATCACTATATATAGCCCGAGCCTGTCGGTGTGACTGAGTGGAACAACTCGGTGGCACCGAGATGCAAAACTGTGTGCAGTTATTGCAACTCGGTGTGACCGAAAAGTTCAAATCGGTTGCACCGAGATCGAAAACCTAGATCAACTTAATGAACTCAGTAGGACCGAAAATGGAGTATCGGTCAGACCGAGATTCATAAAGAGGTTTTGGAAGTTTAAGTCTATGACGAATCGGGGACTTCGAGCGCTCCTCACACAGAGTGGTTCGAATCTGACTTGATCAAGTTTTGTGATGCAGCATGAATAGAGTTTGAGACGAGAAAGGCATAGATAGCTAGAGGAGGTTCGTAGGCATTCTTGTCCATCCACTTGGCAAAAGAAGAAAGCCAAACAATCAAAACAACAAGTGGATGTCCTCGAATGAGCAAAATATGCAACCAACATGCTCACACAGTAAGATGGCAAATGAAATATGTGGCAAAGCATGCACAACCAATTCTAGCATCTATCAAGCAATTTGCGATGACTAGGTCATCTATATATGAGTATATTAACTTAGGAGTCAAGTGAGATCACTTGATCATAGGTCATACTCATCGTTTAAGCTCAAGTGGGGTTACCACTTTTACATAAAGCATTGTTGTATTCACATCTTTAGAGTTGCTTTAGCTCAAGTCTTAGAGTAAAGCTCCCCCTGGATGTGATATCCCCCCTAAGAGGGATGAACTAACCTTGGGTTTTGTCGATGATGACTTCATGTAGATGTTGAATATGTGGATGCTCAATGTTGATGTAGATCACTTAGAGCTATCCATTTGAGTGAATTGCACTTTCAATACCTACATGGGTTAGTCCCACAAGGAACAAACAAGGATATCCATAGACATAGAGTGATGCACACACAAGATGATGTCCATGAAAACTTTAGGTTACCTTGTCCCTTGTCTTACCAACAAGAGGGTTTGTGACTCCTTGAACTAGTGCAACATGTGGAAGTTGATTGCACTTGTTCTTGCCAAAATGATAAGAGTGAAGTATGTTGGCGGAGTCACCCTCAAGAACTCTCTAGTTCTTCTTCTTTTGGATCCACACCATCTTGATGGGAATCCATGGAGTTGTTGTCGTACTTGATGTAGTGGAACTTGAAGTAGTCTTGGGAATCCACTTGACTAAGGTCTTAGGAGCTTCTTCAAATGCACCAATCTCCTCTTGAAGCTTGTCCTTGCCTTTTTGCTTGTAGTCTTGTGGTGGAAGATCATCTTGAGCTCGTGTTCCCTTGAAAGAAGTGTCATACTTCCCTTGTTGAGGAACAAACTTTGTCTTGGGGTATTGATCTTCTTCCCATTCAACTCCATTGGCATTGAACTTTCGTTCAAAACCAACACCTTGATTCTTCCGGTGCATTCCTTGCTTGCACACAATTTCCTCGAATTGCTTACTTCCGGCAAGGCTCTTGTAAACACCTTTCTCTATAATTCCCTTCAATAAGCTATTTTCTTTCTCAAGTGTAACTTGGCTAAGAGAATCATTAGTGGAATCAAGAGAACTACTAGAAGCAACAATATTGGATTTAGCATGATCATTGTTACTAGTAGAGGAAGAATCTTTCTTATTCTTGTTACTAGTCTTGACTTGAGGCATGTAAGTGGATAATAGTAAACGCTTGGCAATGTAAGAAGAACTATTCTTGCGTAGATCATCATTGATTGCTTTTAAGAACTCATGCTCTTGCTCAAGATTGAGCTTTTCAAAGCATAATTTCTCATGAGCTCTTAAAAGTTCTCGATGATCTTCGAAGATAGTTTCATGAGCTAACTTAAGAGTGTTTAGTTCTTTAGTTAGAGCCTCAATCTTCTCCTTTTCATTGTCATTCGTTTTAGCATGATTAATTGATGTTTCACCATAATATTCTTCACTAGAGTTGTCAACAAGCAAATCATCATCACCTAACAAGTCATCTTCATCACTATTAAAATCAACGTACTCGGGGTGTGTTACCTTAGGACCTTTGGCCATGAAGCATCTTCCAATTCCTTCATTTGGGGAGTCAAATATGTCGTAGGAGTTGGTTGACACAAGTGCTAGACCGACAACACCTTCATCTTGAGTATCTTCGGAGTCGGAGTGATAACTTCTCTCGGAGTGGCTGTCGGAGTCGGAGCCGGATACCCATTCACCAACATGAGCTTGATGTCTTCGTTTTGTATAGCTCCTTGATGATTTTTCCTTCCTTTCCGAATCCTTGCTTCTCCGTGAGTATCTTTGTTCATAACGATCATCTCTACTCCTTCTCTCTCTTGGTGGAGATTCTTTGCTTCTTCTTTTTGGAGAATCTTCTCTTCTCTTGTAGGGAGCCGTACACTCATTGGAATAGTGTCCGGGTCTTCCACAATTATAGCAGTTTCGCTCTCGACTAGAAGATCTTTTGTCATTGTAGGACCTTGACTTGAAGCTTCTATCTTTGCTTCTACTCTTGTAGAACTTGTTGAAGTTCTTCACCATTAAGCTCAATTCTTCATTGAAGTTTTGTTTCTCACTTGATGATGTGGGGACTTCACATGACTCTTTGTAGGCACCACTTGATTTATTGTGAAGTTCCTCTTTATCCTTGAGTGACATCTCATGAGCAACAATCCTTCCAATCACTTCCGTTGGCTTGAGATCTTTGTAGTTGGGCATCATTTGGATTAATGTGCACACGGTATCATATTTCCCATCCAAGGCTCTTAGGATCTTCTTGATGATGAATCTATCGGTCATCTCTTAACTTCCTAAGCCGGCAATCTCATTTGTGATGAGAGCAAGCCTAGAGTACATTTCAGCGACACCTTCACCATCCTTCATCTTGAACTTGTCAAGTTGACTTTGGAGCACATCCAACTTGGATTCCTTGACGGAGTCGGTACCTTCGTGCATATCAATCAAAGTATCCCAAATTTCCTTTGCATTCTCAAGGCGGCTGATTTTGTTGAATTCTTCGGGGCACAATCCGTTGAAGAGAATATCACAAGCTTGAGCATTGTATTGCAACATCTTCAACTCTTCCGCGGTAGCTTCACGGTTTGGTTCCCTCCCATCGAAGAACTCACCTTGCAAGCCAACACAAAAAATAGCCCATACGGCGGGGTTATGTCCAAGAATATGCATTTTCATTTTATGCTTCCAACTAGCAAAATTAGTGCCATCGAAATAAGGACCTCTACGGTGATAATTTCCCTCACTAGACGCCATACTCTCCTAGGTTGTGAAACCAAGGCTATGATCACCAAAGGCTATGGAGATCAAGCCAAATGGAGACCAAAGCTCTGATACCACTTGTAGGATCGAAAGTATGTCTAGAGGGGGGGTGATTAGACTACTTGACCAAATAAAAACTTAGCCTTTTCCCAATTTTAGTTCTTGGCAGATTTTAGCTATCTTAGAGCAAGTCAAGCAATCATCACACAATTCAAGCAAGCATGCAAAGAGTTTATTGGCAGCGGAAAGTAAAGCATGCAACTTGCAAGAATGTAAGGGGAAGGGTTTGGAGGATTCAAACGCAATTGGAGACACAGATGTTTTCCCGTGGTTCGGATAGGTGGTGCTATCCTACATCCACGTTGATGGAGACTTCAACCCACGGAGGGTAACGGTTGCGCGAGTCCACGGAGGGCTCCACCCACAAAGGGTCCACGAAGAAGCAACCTTGTCTATTCCACCATGGCCATCGCCCATGAAGGACTTGCCTCACTAGCAGTAGATCTTCACGAAGTAGGCGATCTCCTTGCCCTTACAAACTCCTTGGTTCAACTCCACAATCTTGCCGGAGGTTCCCAAGTGACACCTAGCCAATCTAGGAGACACCACTCTCCAAGAAGTAACAAATGGTGTGTTGATGATGAACTCCTTGCTCTTGTGCTTCAAATGATAGTCTCCCCAACACTCAACTCTCTCTCATAGGATTTGGATCTGGTGGAAAGAAGATTTGAGTGGAAAGCAACTTGGGGAAGGCTAGAGATCAAGATTCATATGGTAGGAATGGAATATCTTGGTCTCAACACATGAGTAGGTGGTTCTTTCTCAGAACATATGAATAGGAATGGTGTTTGTGTTCTGATGGCTCTCTCCTCGAATGAAGAGGTGGTGGAGGGGTATATATAGCCTCCACACAAAATCCAACCGTTACACACAATCTACCAATCTCGGTGGGACCGAATCAGAAAACTCGGTCTGACCGAAATGGTAAACCTAGTGACCGTTAGGAATTTCGGTGGGACTGAGATGCAACTTGGTAGGACCGATTCGGTTAGGGTTTGGGCATAACGTAATCTCGGTGAGACCGATCGCACAAACTCGGTGAGACCGAGTTTTTCAATTAGCTAACCAGAGAGTTGGTCAGGCAAACTCGGTGGGACCGACTTGCTCTTTCGGTGAGACCGAAAAGTTACAGGAAGGAAACATAGAGTTTACCTTGCATTCTCGGTGGGACCGATTCGCTCTTTCGGTGAGATCGAAAAGTTACGAAAGGGAAACAGAGAGTTTGCAAGGCCATCTCGGTGAGACCGAGAACCTTATCGGTAGGACCGAATTGCTAGGGTTTGGCAGTGGCAAATGACAAGTGAAACTCGGTGGCGCCGGATTGACAGAATCGGTATGACCGAGTTTGGCTTAGGGTTTAGGTCATTTGTGGATATGGGAAAGTAGCTGAGGATTTTGGAGCATATCATCAAGCACATAGAGCAAGAGGCTCATTAAGCAACACCTCATCCCTCCTTAATAGTATTGGCTTTTCCTAAAGACTCAATGTGATCTTGGATCACTAAAATATAAAATGAAGAGTCTTGAACTTTTGAGCTTGAGCCAATTCTTGTCCTTAGCATTTTAAGGGTTCCACTTTCACATCCATGCCATGCCAATCATTGAGCTTTCCTGAAATGATCATCTTGGAATAGCATTAGCTCAATGCGCTATATGTTGTTATGAATTACCAAAACCACCTAGGGATAGTTGCACTTTCATGATGTAAGAACATGGTGTGAGAGACAGATATTGTATGTTCTAGAAACAGGAACACGTGTCTTAGTCACAAGTATAATGTGTAAAGTAAGCAGATGAAATTCAATAAAATTAGAAGCAATACAAGCTAGACATCATACATAACATGCAACCACATATAACGGTGCCAAGTTAGAGGGAGCACCTGTGATGGTGCACTAGGGGAGACATGCTCATCACCAACACAACTACGTTGAGTGTCTATGCATGTGTTGTCTTGGAAATCATCTTGGGGGGATGGAGGAGTAGAATCTGTAGAGGCCCTCCATTTGGAAGGAGCACCTTCATCCGCTGCCTTGCTAACTTCCTTCCGCTTTATTGATTTTGAATTGTCAAGTAAAACCGACAAGAAAAAGCAATAAAATTCACTCTTCATAACTCATTCGTGCATGATACTGACAATCACTACTTTGATGTAAGGCAAACACATGATTCCAGGATGGAATAATATGAAAAACATGACGGCATGGCATATTCACAACTGTTTGTGTAAACTAAGCAGACACCATTTTACCAAATAAGAAGCAATGCAAGCTAGACACCACGTGAAAGATGCAACCAATATGACTCTGCCAAGTTAAAAGTGTCCTATCATGAATGGCATTTCAACAAATTAGAAGCAGCAGATGCTATAAATCATATCAAAGATGCAACTAATATCACACTGCATATATTGAAGGTGTCTCGTCATATTGATTTACGTGGGATACAAAAAACAATAGTTTTATGTGAGGACATGCTTAATAGACAGATGTACTATGTACTAAATACAGGAAGGCATGTCACATTAACAGGTATAATGTATAAGCTAAGCAGAATAGCACATGCAGTTTAACCAGATTGGCAGAATTACAATCTAGACACCATATGCAACATGCAACCACATATCACGCTGCCAAGTTAGAGCAAGCACCTGTGATGCTAGTGTAGGGGAAATGCGGTAATCAACTACAGAGCTACGTTCACTATCTTCATCTAGCCTTGCTGTTTCTTGAGAATCATGTTGGGAGGCTGACGCTGCATTCTTTAAATGAGGAGTAATCCACTTGCCTGACTGCCTCATCATAAGTGATTGATGAGGGATACACAAGAACATTAGTTTGATGTAAGAACATGGTTAATACACAGATGTACTAGTATGTACGAAGAACAGAAAGGCATGTCATATTCAAAGGTATAATATGTAAGCTAAGCAGATGCAATTTAACCAAATTGGAAGCAATACAATCTAGACATCCGGCTGGAGTGGTGAGCATGATCATCTAGGACCTGAGATCCTGGTGGGAGGCGGGCTGCTTCGCCACCATTGCGGATTTTTAGTTGGCTTCCAGGTGATGCCTCTCTTTGCTAGGCTTGTCACTGGATCGGCCAGTGCCCTGACTAGCTATTTGTCTTCTGGTGCTCACAGGATGGTGGTTCATGTAAAATATCTTTCCTTATCTTAATAAAGACCAACTTCGGCCTTCCGAATACAAGCTAGACACCATATGGGACATGCAACCACATATGACACCGCGAAGTTAAAGCAAGCACCTGGGATGGTGGTTCATTGCGAGCGAGGTCATCAACTCCAGAGCTACGTTTACCGTCTCCATCTGCTGACACTGCACCTATTATAAGGCTGAAACGTGTCTGGCCTATCCGCGTATGACGCTGGAGCGACTTCTCTCTTTTCTTTTTTGCTTCTCTCATAGAAGCAGAGTCTGAAATACCCTTGCATAAAAACACAATAGTGAGAGTATGGGTGAAGTGTGTGCAGAACTAGTGCACTGTAAAAGTAGAAGATAGCAGGTGGCTGGAAAATAAATGATAGGAGACATATGATAGTTCTACAACATTGCATGGCAAACAAAATTAGATTCTACTCCGTATGATTTTGCAATATATGAGCACAGGAAATGTAGGTACTCCTCCAGCACACCACCACATGTGGTCATATCAAGATAACAGTCGACTGAAAATAAATAGGTCAGCCGATTTTTTAATGAACCGTCCGATCTATAAGGAACGGGCAGATGGCCTTCGTCTACCTCCCGCCAGTCACTATTGACGATCTTTCTCGAACCGCCAGCGACCACCGGCCCAGACCCCTGCCTCCGCCGCCCCACCCTCCCCTCGACCTCACACCACCGCCGTGCTTGGTAGCGCCCCCAGGCCATCCCTTTAATCCCGGCCGACCTCCAAATTGGGCGCCAGTAGCTCTAGGCCCCACAAACCCCTAAGATAAACACCGAGGCACTGCTTCCCCGACGTAATAGGTGAATTAGCACCTGTTACACCGGAGAATGCTTCCGTTAATTGGGAATCAACTGACCATGAATTGAAATTCAGGGGGGCAACGACCTCTAGCTAATGTGAAATAGTATATGAGGAGAAACCTTGTGCATCGCGAGTTACTAGGAACATCTAGTATCAAGAAGAAGAGGTCAACTAGTGTCTTCTGTGGGATGAATACCGTGCAAGCAGACACATAAGATTTGCACGAATAAGGGAAGAGGAGTACCATTTTCGGTTGCCGGTGTGGTCGCCTCCACATGTCGCGCCGATCTTCTTCTTTTTGCCGGGGAAACCGATGTTCCGGAGGAGGGTGCAGGCTTGGACGAACCCATGGCCAAATTGTTGACTGTGTTTCCGTGGCCGTATGTCGGCGGAGGGGAAGCAGATCCGAGGCGGCGAAGGACGGCGTAGTAGGAATAGCTCCGGTGCGGCGGAGGGTGGCGAAGTTGGAGCGACAACAGTGAGGCGCAAGACGGCGTGGTTGAACTGGCTCGGGTATGGACGACTCGGCCTCGGCTTCAACTACTAGCCGTGGAGGGCGTTGCGGTTGAGGTTGCGGTGGACGACGATGTCGGGGTATCGGCTCCGGCGTGATGGAGGAGGGCGGCGGTTGATGGGTGGAATGGGGTGGCGGACGGAGGACGCCGGGGTTTCGTCGCTGGTGGAGAGGTAGTTTTTGCACCCACGGAGTACGAATGGGGAATCGAATGGGTGGGCGGGGGGGGGGGGGGGGGGGGGGAGGGGGGAGAACCATGTTTCGGTCTGGGACGCGCTTGTTTTTGGCTTTTTTGAACAGAAGATGGGACGCGCTTGTTTGAAATTTGGGGAAAGTACAAACTTTGCCCCCTCTTAAATTTCGGACCTACTGCGGGTCGGGGGTAGGATGGTAATCCAAGGTGTCCCAAATAGTGGGCGGGAGCGATTTCGGCCGCACGCATGTGTGCTTAGGCGACCATTGTGTATGAATGTTTTTCGGAGGCAGTTGCGTGGCGTCTAGATGAAGCTACAAACCTACCCCGGTTTAGACCTTTGGACGTCGGGCCGGTAGGTTTCACGGGTCGGAGTTATTGGAAAAGTAATTTCCTTGTACTACCACACATTGGTCTCACGCGGTTTCGGGCGAGTAGAGGCTCTTTTGGCACTTCGTTCGAAATTTTGAAACACAAGCATTCACGTCTAGAGTACTCTTGAACTTTGGGGATTGACCTAAATAGACAACGTTAAATTTGACCTTGTATGTTTGAAAACCTCATTAAATTATCCGCTTCTTTTTGAAATTTTGACACCTGAAAATCCTATAACTACGATTATTTTGGAATGGAGGAGCTAAATTAGAATCTATTTTGTACACGAGTACATATGCTATTATGTACACAATCAGAGCAAAGATTGGTTCCCCCATAATTTAGGTATGATTTACAAATGCCATGATATCAAATTCAAATAATTGAATGGACTTCATGTTGAATTTTATTTTTTAAACCACCTTAAGTTGAATTCAAGTGTATGCTAGTTCATAGGTAGCTATTTATAATGTTCATTGTGTAACTTTCGTATGTATAATGTGATTTACACACACAACATGAACTATACTCATGTTTATATTCGATTGCTAAAGCGATGCATTGTCTAGAGTTCAAAATACTAACTATGTGGATCAATTGTGTCGAATAATAACATAGACATGCTCGAATTCGATAGAATCTAGATGTATGATGGATCAATGACCGTTCCTTACGTGAATTGCAAATATCATGATCCCATCCTAATATTTGGATACAATTTATATCTTTAATCAATGTGTACAGAAGTCTTGTACGTGTAGTTTCACTCTCCATCGGTGGTCTCTCACACATGCTCACACACTCTCTCCCGAGGTGTCTTTCTGGCACACATGCTGTCGATATAATCCTCCCTCCCTCTCGTAACCATTTACGACTATTTTCACTAACCTTTATCACAAGCACTCTTCCTCTCGCAAGCATACACACGCACAATCCCCATCGAACCTTTCTATATACATAGACCTGCCTACATGTCTCTTGTACACACATTATCTTTAGGCCTATCTCTCACGCACTATCTCACACCTCTCTTCCTAATCGACGAGTATGATTCTAGCAGAGCATTCTGTAGGATGCCCCTTAAATTTAGGTTGGATGAATAGTAATATCAGAGATAAAGGGGTTACCTTAGTCCGAGAACCCAGGGTTACAAATCCTAGCCGACTTTGTCAGTGGACATAGAGTCCTTCACAATTATGCTATGTTTGTCTTGTACGACTAGTCATCCATGGGTCCCCCTAAATGCGTCATGGGCCAACCAATGTGGCGCAGGACGGAACCGAACGAAGGGCCTCACCTCGACCCACCGGACCTCACGCAGTGACACACCCTCTGCCCCCATGTCTCGTTATCTTGTCACACCCACACATACCAACACAGACACCGCACAAAAAAAATATGTTCTCCTGGTGCCTCTATCCACTCCCCCTTGCATATACACACTCAAGGGAATCTCTCGCCGTGACGTCATATTCGTCTCTCTCTCTAGACCACCCTCATTTCTCGTGCTATCTCTCCCACGCCCCTCCCCTGTCGGCCCCTCTATCCATGCCTCTCTCGAATACGTAATACACACACATACCTCTCTAGGCCCTGCCAAATGCATCAACTGCACATTCACACATGTTACATCACGTACCCCATTGATCTAAAAAGCCCTCTCTTCACGTTTATTTCGCATACAACATTCCTTTTGAATAAAGTGTGGCCAAAAAAATATTTTAGAATTTCTACATATATACAACATTACAAAGTTATATGGAGGACTATGAACGCTTGCATTGCATGGTGCCCACAATGATATTTATTCCGCACTGTGAATTTGTGTATTTTTATACTATAATAAAGTTAGTCATAATAAAGAGAAACAAAGAGCATCTCTCTCTCCATCGCATATCCCCCTCTACGCCCCTTTCACGTACGCACACAAACTATCTCCAGGTCCTCTAAAAGTAAGCCCCCAACACATTCACGCATGTTTCATCTTTCTCTCGCGATATATACAGTGACGATCATTGTATTTGAAGCGAAATCACGATACGTACATTGGACTTCAGAATCCACTCATTACGATCAACATTTGCGTTTTGTAGTTATTAGACAGTCACGGGCTCACCGTGCAACTCTGTATTTGCTCAAGACATGACTAGTTGACCAGTTAAACACTCCACATGGCACCTCTAGTGTTGCATCACATTATCTTACTACCATCGGGCCCACCTGTCGGCTTGTATCTACTCTACATCTACACTTTTATAAAATACTAGCAAGATGCCCATGCGTTGCACGGAACATCAAGATGCATTTGTATGAGTAGTTTATCTTGTGGGAGAAAAGGATGAACAAGGGAAGGCCTTATTTGCAAGCTAGTGTGGAGAGGGGTGTGGGTATCTTTTTGCAAAATTGCCATAGTTTCCTTCCTATCCATCAGATATAGATCGGACGGCCTATATTGCAGGATGGCAGGCACACGATCATCACCGACTATGCTTTTTATAAGAGTAGGGATAAAATACACTCTTATAAAAAATAGAGTTGGTGATGATGGTGTGCCTGCCATCCTGCAATATAGGCCGTCTGATTTATATCTGACGGATAGGAAAGAAACTATGACAATTTTGCATAAAGGTACCCACACACCTCTCCACATTTGCAAATAAGGCCTTCCCTCGTTCATCCTTTTCTCTCACAAGATAAACTTGTCATATAAATGCATCTTGATGTTACGTGCAACACACGGGCATCTTGCTAGCAGGAATGAAAACAAGCAACAAAAAATATTGGACGGTGGTTCGAAGTCATGACCGCGGGCACAACAGACAAGGTGGCCTTGTATTGGTATGCTGAGCCATCTGTTTTAACACACAGGAGCTGGTGTGGTGATTACACACACACACACACGCACGCATGCACACGAACTGCATGCGCGCAACACTCACACGAACACATGCACCCACGCACGCACGCAACACTCACACGTACACACGCAGCTACGCACGCATGCAACACTCACACGCACACATGCATGCATGCATGCACACACCAGTACACCACACGACCAACAAACACTCTCATGCTCAAGTGCTCAACCTACACGTACATGCGCACACATCAGGCCCTGACAGACACATACACTACCAGGTGATTCCCGCGCACGGGGTGGAGTCTTGTTGCGCCTGCGTGTTTATCTGACCTTTTCCCTATGCGAACTGACAGGTGGGACCCACAAGGAACGTGGTCAATTTAACTAGTCAACATGGTGCCACACAGACTATTTGGCCGGTTAACAGAGTGCAATCCGATGCTGAACCGTGAGCAAGTGACCGTATAATCACCGCAAAACGTATATAGTGACCGTAATCAGCTTATTCTGAAGTTCGGTGAATGTATTACGCTTTTCTCTCTGTAGGCCCTCCAAAACTACATCTCTACACGTTCTCGCATGTTACATCTAACAACTATGCAATACAACACTACTACTACTACACTCTAACACAATAAATCATATGTGTTCTTAGTTTTACTAGATATCATATTGTTACTTAATTATTCAGTTTGGATACATTAAAATTGCCTTTGAAATGTATGGCCAATATCATATACCACGTGGGAAAAATCCCGCCCTTTCCTGTTTAATCGGGTTTGTATTGATGGATCGTGCGAAACAGCAAAACTATAGTACTATATACAGTAGACGTGACAGTTCACTAGGCCGTCGTGTCGTGTACTCCCCCGTCGTAAGAGTGGAGCACTCACTTTCATAAATCTTCTAGTCCCTTTCACCGACATGTGGGGCATCAAGCTACCCGGTCCACGTGCCATACCGGAATACAGTGTAGAGCAGCCAGGGTGAAGCACCCAGTCATGGCGCCGACGTAGTAATGAGCAATGAGGCATCAAATCACAAAGCTGCACCTTTCCCATAGTTAAGTTGGAGGGATGAAGTAATAATGCTAAAAAAAGTAGTTGGAGGGATGAAGAAACCATCATTTCACTCGTTGCTGAATCCACTTCTCCCTCATCTTCTTCAAGTTAACGACGTGTTGCTTCTGCCATTGTTCTGCCTCATGTGGGAAGCGGATCGGCTTGGTAAAGCACTGACATATGGGACTGCATGTTAGCAAACCGCCGGGACAACGTCCTCTAAAAATAAGAAACCTCCTCTGCCATCCGCGCGGCAAAATCACCTCCTTTTTACTAATCTTAATTCTATAATTTTTTAGATCAATATAATTGAGATTTGTATAGATAGCACACAAGAGCAAAACCAAGTGGTACGGTTAAGGGCATCCACAATGTGTAGCCAAATGTGAAAATAGATTTTGGCATCGTGGGAACCATTGTGGATGGTGTTGCCAAAGGCAAAAGGATGGAACCGAAGCTCCCTGATTGATTGATTGAAGGAATAGAAAAATGCAACATCTCTCCTCTTTCTCCCGTGCTTGGACGCATGTACAGTATAGAGGACAGAGTCTACTCCCCTGTCCCTTCTATCACAAACCACAAAGCAGTGAGGCGTCAAATCACAAAGCACGGACGAAGCAACCATCATTTCACTCTTCGCTGACTCCGCTTCTCCATCGTCTTCTTCGAGAAACCATCTCACCGCACTAAGCTGGACGGACGACGTTATTGTGTACGAGTAGTACTAGTACATTTACGCGTACTTTGGTTCAACGGACTTCCTGGATGCAAATAAGGAGGTTGTCTCGGCTTGCAGGCGGCACTTGCGAACGACTTACCGTTGTCTCCCTCAATGGTGTTCTCCGTCGAACGCACTTCGCCAAATCACAACGTTCGAGATATCATCGACGTCACCGCAATGGGGAAGGAAGTCAAATATAGTTACTACCTCCATTTTTTTGTACACAAGGCTAGTATATCAAAATTACAATTTGCAAAAGGCCACTAACACTAATCGAGGCAATATTGATGGGGTTTGCCTCATACTAGCAACCAAGGACATTAATATCCCCTACATGCATGCGGAAGTGAGAAGGTTGGTTTGCATGGTGCTGCATTAATCAAGTGATGAGGAGTGAGATGGTTAGCTCTTTGGGCTTTCGAGAAAAAATACGCATTAATTGATACGTGAAACGAGGATTTGTATCGATTAATCCCGTGAAGGAAAACCCCGCCTTTCTTTTTTAACATTAGTACTCCTAGTATGTAGTACAACGTACTTATCCTATTTGGGTCTAGGCCCTGCATTGCCATACTTCGCCACACATTTTTGCCAAGCTTGCCTAAGGTTTTCAAAATGAAAAGGAGGTACACTTGCGCACGGCTGTCGCGGTCGCACCACACCCTCACACGGTCGCTCCTGCACGCCGTGGTCGCACCGCACCCTCACATGCACAGTCGCTCTTGCACGGCGCAAACCCAACCAAGGGAACGCACCCTCACTAACACGTGCTGTCGTATGTGAACAAACCAAACTCAGCCATCCTACCGCTGACACATAATTTTCGTTCAGAGAGTATGTTTATCCAACCGCATGTTGGGGAGTATCCGTATGGCCCGTGCGGTGGTCTGTTGGGGAAGAAGAAGAGGTGAGGAAGAAGGGTTAGGAGACATAGGATATTCATCCAACCGCCTGAAATGGTAGACTGACCCAAGTCAGGTGACTTGCATAACAATATATGTTTTTACACAGCAAAAGATCCATAAAAACAACAACATAAAGAAAAACTATCACTGCTCGTGGAACAAGATGACCTTGTCACCTTTGGCTGCCGGCGCGAACCAGCCGTAGCTGCCGACGTGTGTCTCTGCACCATGGTTGTCCTCGACCTCCAGCTACTCGTTCACGCGGAGCGTGCAGGCGCTCTGCACGGATGAGAGCACCGCCCGGTTCAAGTCGAGGACGCCCGGTTCCGCCTGCAGGAGGGCCTCGATGGCAGCGGCATCCGCGCGTTCCGCGTGGAGTCGAGCTTCTGCCACCCGGTTCAAGTCCAGGACGTCCGGTTCCGCTTGTAGGAGGGCCTCGATGAGAGCGGCATCCGCGCGCTCCTCATCGAGTTGAGCCTCTGCCGCCCGGTTCAAGTCCAGGACGTCCGGTTCCGCCTGCAGGAGGGCCTCGATGGCAGAGGCATCCACGCGCTCCGCCTCAAGTTGAGCCTCCGCCGCCCGGTTCACATCCACGACATCCGGTTCCTCCTGCAGGAGAGCCTCGATGGCAGCGGCATGCGCGTGCTCCGCGTCTAGTTGAGCCTATGCCTCCCAGTCCTCCTTTAGTATCGCCAGGTTGAACCGCTGGCCCGCCTGCACCATTGGGGACTCGGACGCCGGCACGATGTCGACGTCCATCGTCTCATAACCATCGGGGGCCTTATGCGCCGCGACCTCCGCCATGAACATTGGATCGACTTCCTCCTCCTCGTAGCTTGGCTCCAGAGAACTCGGGGATTGGCCTGCCGCAAAGCGAGCTTGGGAACGGAGGTCTCTGGCGCCGACCGCCGCCGCGATTTCTGCGCGGCGCTCCGGCATAAGCATCTTGTAGTACGTGATCTTGCGGCGCACCATGGCTTTCCGACGAACTAGGGGACACTTGATGCGGGCTAGGGGATCGAAAGGTGGGGGAAGGGGCTGGAGATTAGGTGTGGTTTTAGGGCAGTGGCTGGCGTAGGCCGAGCAGTGAAGGTTCTGGTGTGAATAGAGGTTCCGGTGACAACCGGTCAATCGGTTTTGACTATACATTGCTCTTGTCACGTTCGCATTGCAACCCGGCACGCTGGGCCCTCCACGCCGCTCACCGAATGGAACACGCTCCGTCTTGCGTTTTCGCTCGCTTGTGGGACCATAGTTGAGAGCAAACCGATGTCCCTCCCCCTCCCCTGCCCGCATCATTTTATGCAGAGTAAATAAAAATAGAGGGAGTATACTACGGATGAGGATCCCCTGTAGGATCGAAAGTATGTCTAGAGGGGGGGGGGGTGATTAGACTACTTGACCAAATAAAAACTTAACCTTTTCCCAATTTTAGTTCTTGGCAGATTTTACCTATCTGAGGACAAGTCAAGCAATCATCACACAATTCAAGCAAGCATGCAAAGAGTATATTGGCAGCGGAAAGTAAAGCATGCAACTTGCAAGAATATAAAGGGAAGGGTTTTGAGGATTCAAACGCAATTGGAGACACGGATGTTTTTCCCGTGGTTCGGATAGGTGGTGCTATCCTACATCCACGTTGATGGAGACTTCAACCCACGAAGGGTAATAGTTGCGCGAGTCCACGGAGGGCTCCACCCATGAAGGGTCCACGAAGAAGCAACCTTGTCTATCCCACCATGGCCATCGCCCACAAAGGACTTGCCTCACTAGCGGTAGATCTTCACGAAGTAGGCGATCTCCTTGCCCTTACAAACTCCTTGGTTCAACTCCACAATCTTGTCGGAGGCTCCCAAGTGACACCTAGCCAATCTAGGAGACACCACTCTCCAAGAAGTAACAAACGGTGTGTTGATGATGAACTCCTTGCTCTTGTGCTTCAAATGATAGTCTCCCCAACACTCAACTCTCTCTCATAGGATTTGGATCTGATGGAAAGAAGATTTGAGTGGAAAGCAACTTGGGGAAGGCTAGAGATCAAGATTCATATGGTAGGAATGGAATATCTTGGACTCAACACATGAGTAGGTGGTTCTCTCTCAGAACATATGAGTTGGAATGGTGTATGTGTTCTGATGGCTCTCTTCACGAGTGAAGAGGAGGTGGAGGGGTATTTATAGCCTCCACACAAAATCCAACCGTTACACACAATTTACCAATCTCGGTGGGACCGAATCAGAAAACTCGGTCGGACCGAAATAGTAAACCTAGTGACCGTTAGGAATTTCGGTGGGACTGACATGCAACTCGGTAGGACCGATTCGGTTAGGGTTTGGGCATAACGTAATCTCGGTGAGACCGATTGCACAAACTCGGTGAGACCGAGTTGGCAATAAGCTAACCAGAGAGTTGGTCAGGCAAACTCGGTGGGACCGACTCGCTCTTTCGGTGAGACCGAAAAGTTACAAGAAGGAAACAAAGAGTTTACATTGCAATCTCGGTGGGTCCGATTCACTCTTTCGGTGAGACCAAAAAGTTACAAAAGGGAAACAGAGAGTTTGCAATCCCATCTCGGTGAGACCGAGATCCTTATCGGTAGGACCGAATTGCTAGGGTTTGGCAGTGGCAAATGACAAGTGAAACTCGGTGGCGCCGGATTGAAAGAATCGGTATGACGGAGTTTGGCTTAGGGTTTAGGTCATTTGTGGATATGGGAAAGTAGCTGAGGATTTTGGAGCATATCATTAAGCACATAAAGCAAGAGGCTCATTAAGCAACACCTCATCCCTCCTTGATAGTATTGGCTTTTCCTAAAGACTCAATGTGATCTTGGATCACTAAAATATAAAATGAAGAGTCTTGAACTTTTGAGCTTGAGCCAATTCTTTGTCCTTAGCATTTTGAGGGTTCCACTTTCACATCCATGCCATGCCAATCATTGAGGTTTCCTGAAATAATCATCTTGAAATAGCATTAGCTCAATGAGCTATATGTTGTTATGAATTACCAAAACCACCTAGGGATAGTTGCACTTTCAATCTCCCCCTTTTTGGTAATTGATGACAACATATAGATCAAAGCTTCAACAAATTATAATAATCATGAAATACATCGTCGCTTTGAGAAGTATGTGACAAGTAAGAGCTCCCCCTAAATTTGTGCATATTTAGAATTTGCTTTGGACTGCAAATGCACAAGGAGTTTAGAGTCATGGGTTACTCTTCCATGTCACATACATCTTGGTGGAGCGCTAAAAAATGATAAGATTGAAATACATGCACTCATCACCAAGAATAGTGAGTGATCACATAAGATAGATAGAATAATAATAGCATTAAGCAAACATTAAGTGTAGCTTATGATCAAACACATGATCATTGATGTCTCACAGATATAAAGACGTAGTATCTCACACACAAGCAAATAAAGTTCGAAAAACCACCAAATAAAACAAGAGAGAATAAAAGCAACACTCTCTCTCGAAGCCTATGATCTATACATTTTCTCCCCCTTTGGCAACAAGTTACCAAAAAGTTCCTAGAAAATGCATAGTGCTAAGTCGACGCTCAGGCTTGATCTTCAGGTGGTGGTGGAGTCCGGAGCACTCCAAGGACGAAGCCTTCGGTAGACGTGGTCGGAGTTGAGGCTGAAGTGGACGCTGGAGCTGGTGGAACTGAGGCTGTGGCTGGCGCAGACGTGGTAGCTCTGGTGTCAGTAACTGGCATTGCAGACGACCTCGGACCTCATGGCACCCTGGCAAAAGCATCAGTCATAGTCCTGCCTCTCCTCTCATTCATGTCATCCTGGAGCTGCTCCACGGTAGTCTGTATCTCTGTCACCTTGATGTCCAAATCATAGAACCTCTGTTCCATGATCCTCTCTAAGCTTGTCTGGTTCTGAGTTAGGGTGGCTAGTCCTTGCTCAATCCGCAGGGTGGACGCAATCAGGTAACCAAAGCTGCTCTTGTTTGGTTTTCATAAAATATTCAGATGCCTCCTCTTGAGTAGGCATCCTGGCAGCTTTCTCCTTCTTCGCCTTCTCCTTCTTGGCTTGTGCTTGGGCAGATGATGGCTCATTCTCAGTCATGATCACTTGATTATCTTCGAAGTCTGGACGGATGGGCAGGTGTTCCTTATCCAACAAGTATGTGCCCGTGCCCATCTTTGAGTTGATGAGCTCCTAAATCTGTGGGGCATACCCACAACTCCTCTTCTGATCTGCTGCAGTCCTTTTGATTGTTTCCACTATGAGGCTCATGACTTTGAATTTCTGAGGCACGTCAAAGATATGAAGCAAGTTGATCGCGTGACCTCTGATCATCTTGTGATCTCCAGACTTGGGCAATAGGGTGTGCCTCAGTATCCAATTGATAGTGGGCAGTCCTGATAGAAGATAATGCACTGAGCCAAATTTGAAAGTGTCAAGTGCTTCATTCGGAATCTCCTTGTACATGTTGGACATTGAGTTGTGGTCCATCTTCTTCTTGGCATAAATGTCCAAGTCATCTGCTTGCTCTTCTGGGGCATGAATTAGCTGAGCCCATTCAGCAACTGTGGACTGGTACCTCGTACCTTCTGACATCCAAGTGATCCTCCCATCTGGGTACAAGTGTGCTGTGGAGTAGAATTGCATGATTAGCTCCTCGTTCCACTTTGTGAGCTTCTGCCCAACAAAGTCTGCAACTCCACACGCACTAAAGCTGTCATACACTCCAGGATAGTGTTCCTCATTTTCCTTCATGTAGGTCCAGTCGACCCATCTCATGTCACATACTATTGGCTTCTTGTCAAGCAAAACTGTCTCATAGAAATCCTGCTGCTCCTTGGTGTGAAACCTGTAGTCCACTGCAGTCCTTCTCCTAGAAGCATACGGATCTGCTTCTCTCCACTTCCTCAGCCCTGAATCTCTCCTGAGCTTCATATCCTCAGCCACAGGATGAGCATCGTTGTGGTCTGGGATCTTGGGCTTGAGCTTTCTAAGGACATTCTCTTCCTCTTCCTCTGCTGCTTCAGGCACTGGGGCCTTGTTCTTTTCAGTGGCTGGAATGCTTCTTGTGTTTCTCTTTGGTGCACTCTTTGGCTTAGATGCAGCCTTGGGTGCTTCCTTGGGCTTGGATGCAGTTGCCCCTGACCTTATGGCATCTCCCATAAGTTTGGGTGCCTTAGGTGCTGGTGCAGCAACCTCTTCTTCTTCCTCCTCATCTTCCATGATGGAGGCCTTGCCAAGCACTCTGGCTACAGTCTTCTTGACCCTTTCCTTCCTCTTTTTTCCCTCAGCAACAACTGGCTCTGTGGGTGCAGGCTTCACAGTTGAAGCTCTAACCTTAGACATGGGCTGCCTGCGTGCTGGCCTTTTGATTTTCAGCCCTGGCTTTGTGCCTTGAGCTGGCTCAACTCTCCTTGATGTGGCCTCTTCCTCTGCCACATAATCTTCATCTTCAGAATCAGAAGTTCTCTTCTTCCTTTGTCTAGTGGCAGCCTTAGGCAGATTGCTGGGGGTGCTCCTGCTGCCATCATCTGAAGAGCTGGAGGGACTAGTGCCCTCACTCATCACCACTTGCTGCTCTGAGAGGTTCTGGCTGTCACTTTGGTCTGACATGATGCAAACTATGACTGCTGACCCTATGAATAGATTATAGATGAGATAGAGTGGATGAGCATCACAAAGTGCAGAGATTTTGCAAAAGAGTAATTCAAAAACTTAGTTTTAGTTTCCCACTGAAATCATCTCGGATCTACCGATTTTCAAACTCGGTGACACCGAAGCAGTTTTGGCACCAGAACTAGTGAACTCGGTGTTGGGGAACGTAGTAATTTCAAAAAAATTCCTACACACACGCAAGATCATGGTGATGCATAGCAACGAGAGGGGAGAGTGTTGTCTACGTACCAACGCAGACCGACTGCGGAAGCGATCACACAACATAGAGGAAGTAGTCGTACGTCTTCCCGATCCGACCGATCCAAGCACCGTTACTCCGGCACCTCCGAGTTCTTAGCACACGTTCAGCTCGATGACGATCCTCGGGCTCCGATCCAGCAAAGCGTCAAGGAAGAGTTCCGTCAGCACGACGGCGTGGTGATGATCTTGATGTACTACCGACGCAGGGCTTCGCCTAAGCACTACAACGGTATGATCGAGGTGGAATTTGGTGGCAGGGGGCACCGCACACGGCTAAGGAACGATCTCAAGGATCAACTTGTGTGTCTAGAGGTGCCCCCTGCCCCCGTATATAAAGGATGAAGGGGGGGAGGCTGGCCGGCCAAGCTAGGAGGCGCAGGAGGAGTCCTACTCCTACCGGGAGTAGGACTCCCCCCCAATCCTATTCTTAATAGGATTCCCCAAAGGGGAAGAGAAAGAGAGAGGTGGCCGGCCCCTCTCCTAGTCCTAATAGGACTAGGGAGAGGGGGGGAGGCGCAGCCCTATGTGGGCTGCCCTCTCACCTTTCCACTAAGGCCCATGTTGGCCCATTTGGCTCCCGGGGGGTTCCGGTAACCCTCCCGGTAATCCGGTAAAATCCCGATTTCACCCGGAACACTTCCGATGTCCAAACATAGGCTTCCAATATATCAATCTTTATGTCTCGACCATTTCGAGACTCCTCGTCATGTCCGTGATCACATCCGGGACTCCGAACAACCTTCGGTACATCAAAATGCATAAACTCATAATAACTGTCATCGTAACGTTAAGCGTGCGGACCCTACGGTTCGAGAACAATGTAGACATGACCGAGACACGTCTCCGGTCAATAACCAATAGCGGGACCTGGATGCCCATATTGGCTCCTACATATTCTACGAAGATCTTTATCGGTCAGACCGCATAACAACATACGTTGTTCCCTTTGTCATCGGTATGTTACTTGCCCGAGATTCGATCGTCGGTATCCAATACCTAGTTCAATCTCGTTACTGGCAAGTCTCTTTACTCGTTCCGTAATACATCATCTCACAACTAACATCTTAGTTATAATGCTTGCAAGGCTTATGTGATGTGTATTACCGAGAGGGCCCAGAGATACCTCTCCGACACTCGGAGTGACAAACCCTAATCTCGAAATACGCCAACCCAACATCTACCATTGGAGACACCTGTAGTACTCCTTTATAATCACCCAGTTACGTTGTGACGTTTGGTAGTACCCAAAGTGTTCCTCCAGTAAACGGGAGTTGCATAATCTCATAGTTATAGGAACATGTATAAGTCATGAAGAAAGCAATAGCAACATACTAAACGATCGGGTGCTAAGCTAATGGAATGGGTCATGTCAATCAGATCATTCAACTAATGATGTGACCTCGTTAATCAAATAACAACTCTTTGTTCATGGTTAGGAAACATAACCATCTTTGATTAACGAGCTAGTCAAGTAGAGGCATACTAGTGACACTCTGTTTGTCTATGTATTCACACATGTATTATGTTTCCGGTTAATACAATTCTAGCATGAATAATAAACATTTATCATGATATAAGGAAATAAATAATAACTTTATTATTGCCTCTAGGGCATATTTCCTTCAGTCTCCCACTTGCACTAGAGTCAATAATCTAGATTACACAGTAATGATTCTAACACCCATGGAGCCTTGGTGCTGATCATGTTTTGCTCGTGGAAGAGGCTTAGTCAACGGGTCTGCAACATTTAGATCCGTATGTATCTTGCAAATCTCTATGTCTCCCACTTGGACTAGATCCCGGATGGAGTTGAAGCGTCTCTTGATGTGTTTGGTCCTTTTGTGAAATCTGGATTCCTTTGCCAAAGCAATTGCACCAGTATTGTCACAAAAGATTTTCATTGGACCCGATGCACTAGGTATGACACCTAGATCGGATATGAACTCCTTCATCCAGACTCCTTCGTTCGCTGCTTCCGAAGCAGCTATGTACTCCGCTTCACATGTAGATCCCGCTACGACGCTTTGTTTAGAACTGCACCAACTGACAGCTCCACCGTTTAAAGTAAACACGTATCCGGTTTGCGATTTAGAATCGTCCGGATCAGTGTCAAAGCTTGCATCAACGTAACCTCTTACGGTGAGCTCTTTGTCACCTCCGTATACGAGAAACATATCCTTAGTCCTTTTCAGGTATTTCAGGATGTTCTTGACCGCTGTCCAGTGATCCACTCCTGGATTACTTTGGTACCTCCCTGCTAAACTTATAGCAAGGCACACATCAGGTCTGGTACACAGCATTGCATACATGATAGAGCCTATGGCTGAAGCATAGGGAACATCTTTCATTTTCTCTCTATCTTCTGCAGTGGTCGGGCATTGAGTCTGACTCAACTTCACACCTTGTAACACAGGCAAGAACCCTTTCTTTGCTTGATCCATTTTGAACTTCTTCAAAATCTTGTCAAGGTATGTGCTTTGTGAAAGTCCAATTAAGCGTCTTGATCTATCTCTATAGATCTTTATGCCTAATATGTAAGCTGCTTCCCCGAGGTCTTTCATCGAAAAACTTTTATTCAAGTATCCCTTTATGCTATCCAGAAATTCTATATCATTTCCAATCAGCAATATGTCATCCACATATAATATCAGAAATGCTACAGAGCTCCCACTCACTTTCTTGTAAATACAGGCTTCTCCAAAAGTCTGTATAAAGCCAAATGCTTTGATCACACTATCAAAGCGTTTATTCCAACTCCGAGATGCTTGCACCAGTCCATAAATGGATCGCTGGAGTTTGCATACTTTGTTAGCTCCCTTTGGATCGACAAAACCTTCTGGTTGCATCATATACAACTCTTCTTCCAGAAATCCATTCAGGAATGCAGTTTTGACATCCATCTGCCATATTTCATAATCATAAAATGCGGCAATTGCTAACATGATTCTGACGGACTTAAGCATCGCTACGGGTGAGAAGGTCTCATCGTAGTCAACCCCTTGAACTTGTCGAAAACCTTTTGCGATAAGTCGAGCTTTATAGACAGTAATATTACCGTCAGCGTCAGTCTTTTTCTTGAAGATCCATTTATTCTCAATTGCTTGCCGATCATCGGGCAAGTCAACCAAAGTCCATACTTTGTTCTCATACATGGATCCCATCTCAGATTTCATGGCCTCAAGCCACTTTGCGGAATCTGGGCTCACCATCGCTTCTTCATAGTTCGTAGGTTCATCATGATCTAGTAGCATGACTTCCAGAATTGGATTACCGTACCACTCTGGTGCGGATCTCACTCTAGTTGATCTACGTGGTTCAGTAGTATCTTGTCCTGAAGTTTCATGATCATCATCATTAGCTTCCTCACTAATTGGTATAGGTGTCGTAGAGACAGTTTTCTGTGATGTACTATTTTCCAATAAGGGAGCAGGTACAGTTACCTCGTCAAGTTCTACTTTCCTCCCACTCACTTCTTTCGAGAGAAACTCCTTCTCTAGAAATGATCCATTCTTAGCAACGAATGTCTTGCCTTCGGATCTGTGATAGAAGGTATACCCAACAGTCTCCTTTGGGTATCCTATGAAGACACATTTCTCCGCTTTGGGTTCGAGCTTATCAGGTTGAAGCTTTTTCACATAAGCATCGCAGCCCCAAACTTTAAGAAACGACAACTTTGGTTTCTTGCCAAACCATAGTTCATAAGGCATCGTCTCAACGGATTTTGATGGTGCCCTATTTAACGTGAATGCGGCCGTCTCTAAAGCATAACCCCAAAACGATAGCGGTAAATCAGTAAGAGACATCATAGATCGCACCATATCTAGTAAAGTACGATTACGACGTTCGGACACACCATTACGCTGTGGTGTTCCGGGTGGCGTGAGTTGCGAAACTATTCCACAATTTTTCAAATGTACACCAAACTCGTAACTCAAATATTCTCCTCCACGATCAGATCGTAGAAACTTTATTTTCTTGTTACGATGATTTTCAACTTCACTCTGAAATTCCTTGAACTTTTCAAATGTTTCAGACTTATGTCTCATTAAGTAGATATACCCATATCTGCTTAAATCATCTGTGAAGGTGAGAAAATAACGATATCCGCCACGAGCTTCAATATTCATCGGACCACATACATCGGTATGTATGATTTCCAATAAATCTGTTGCTCTCTCCATAGTACCGGAGAACGGTGTTTTAGTCATCTTGCCTATGAGGCACGGTTCGCAAGTACCAAGTGATTCATAATCAAGTGGTTCCAAAAGCCCATCAGTATGGAGTTTCTTCATGCGCTTTACACCGATATGACCTAAACGGCAGTGCCACAAATAAGTTGCACTATCATTATCAACTCTGCATCTTTTGGCTTCTACATTATGAATATGTGTATCACTACTATCGAGATTCAACAAGAATAGACCACTCTTCAAAGGTGCATGACCATAAAAGATATTACTCATATAAATAGAAAACCATTATTCTCTGATTTAAATGAATAACCGTCTCGCATCAAACAAGATCCAGATATAATGTTCATGCTTAACGCTAGCACCAAATAACAATTATTTAGGTCTAATATTAATCCCGAAGGTAGATGTAGAGGTAGCGTGTCGACCGCGATCACATCGACTTTGGAACCGTTTCCCACGCGCATCGTCACCTCGTCCTTTGCTAGCGTCCGCTTATTCCGTAGTCCCTGTTTCGAGTTGCAAATATTAGCAACAGAACCAGTATCAAATACCCAGGTGCTACTGCGAGCTCTAGTAAGGTACACATCAATAACATGTATATCACATATACCTTTGTTCACCTTGCCATCCTTCTTATCCGCCAAATACTTGGGGCAGTTCCGCTTCCAGTGACCAGTCTGCTTGCAGTAGAAGCACTCAGTTTCAGGCTTAGGTCCAGACTTGGGTTTCTTCTCCTGAGCAGCAACTTGCTTGCTGTTCTTCTTGAAGTTCCCCTTCTTCTTCCCTTTGCCCTTTTTCTTGAAACTAGTGGTCTTGTTGACCATCAACACTTGATGGTCCTTCTTGATTTCTACCTCCGCAGCTTTCAGCATTGCGAAGAGCTCGGGAATAGTCTTGTTCATCCCTTGCATATTATAGTTCATCACGAAGCTCTTGTAGCTTGGTGGCAGTGATTGGAGAATTCTGTCAATGACGCAATCATCTGGAAGATTAACTCCCATCTGAATCAAGTGATTATTATACCAAGACATTTTGAGTATATGCTCACTGACAGAACTGTTCTCCTCCATCTTGCAGCTATAGAACTTATTGGAGACTTCATATCTCTCAATTCAGGCATTTGCTTGAAATATTAACTTCAACTCCTGGAACATCTCATATGCTCCATGACGTTCAAAACATCGTTGAAGTCCCGATTCTAAGCCGGAAAGCATGGCACACCGAACTATCGAGTAGTCATCAGCTTTGCTCTGCCAGATGTTCATAACATCTGGCGTTGCTCCAGCAGCAGGCCTGGCACCCAGCGGTGCTTCCAGGACGTAATTCTTCTGTGCAGCAATGAGGATAATCCTCAGGTTACGGACCCAGTCCGTGTAATTGCTACCATCATCTTTCAACTTTGCTTTCTCAAGGAACACATTAAAATTCAACGGAACAACAGCACGAGCCATCTATCTACAATCAACATAAACAAGCAAGATACTATCAGGTACTAAGTTCATGATAAGTTTAAGTTCAGTTAATCAAATTACTTAGGAACTCCCACTTAGATAGACATCCCTCTAATCCTCTAAGTGATCACGTGATCCAAATCAACTAAACCATAACCGATCATCACGTGAGATGGAGTAGTTTTCAATGGTGAACATCGTTATGTTGATCATATCTACTATATGATTCACGCTCGACCTTTCGGTCTCTGTGTTCCGAGGCCATATCTGCATATGCTAGGCTCGTCAAGTTTAACCTGAGTATTCTGCGTGTGCAAAACTGGCTTGCACCCGTTGTAGATGGACGTAGAGCTTATCACACCCGATCATCACGTGGTGTCTGGGCACGACGAACTTTGGCAACGGTGCATACTCAGGGAGAACACTTCTTGATAATTTAGTGAGAGATCATCTTATAATGCTACCGTCAATCAAAGCAAGATAAGATGCATAAAAGATAAACATCACATGCAATCAATATAAGTGATATGATATGGCCATCATCATCTTGTGCTTGTGATCTCCATCTCCGAAGCACCATCATGATCACCATCGTCACCGGCGCGACACCTTGATCTCCATCGTAGCATCGTTGTCGTCTCGCCAATCTTATGCTTCCACGACTATCACTACCGCTTAGTAATAAAGTAAAGCATTACATCGCGATTGCATTGCATACAATAAAGCGACAACCATATGGCTCCTGCCAGTTGCCGATAACTTGGTTACAAAACATGATCATCTCATACAATAAAATCAGCATCATGCCTTGACCATATCACATCACAACATGCCCTGCAAAAACAAGTTAGACGTCCTCTACTTTATTGTTGCAAGTTTTACGTGGCTGCTACGGGCTTAAGCAAGAACTCATCTCACCTACGCATCAAAACCACAACGATAGTTTGTCAAATAGACTCCGTTTTAACCTTCTCAAGGACCGGGTGTAGCCACACTCGGTTCAACTAAAGTTGGAGAGACAGTCGCCCGCAAGCCATCTATGTGCAAAGCACGTCGAGGGAACCGGTCTCGCGTAAGCGTACGCGTAAGGTTGGTCCGGGTCGTCTCGTCCAACAATACCGCCGAACCAAAGTATGACATGCTGGTAGGCAGTATGACTTGTATCGCCCACAACTCACTTGTGTTCTACTCGTGCAAATAACATCAAACCATAAAACCTAGGCTCGGATGCCACTGTTGGGGAACGTAGTAATTTCAAAAAATTTCCTACGCACACGCAAGATCATGGTGATGCATAGCAACGAGAGGGGAGAGTGTTGTCTACGTACCAACGCAGACCGACTGCGGAAGCGATCACACAACATAGAGGAAGTAGTCGTACGTCTTCCCGATCCGACCGATCCAAGCACCGTTACTCCGGCACCTCCGAGTTCTTAGCACATGTTCAGCTCGATGACGATCCTCGGGCTCCGATCCAGCAAAGCGTCGAGGAAGAGTTCCGTCAGCACGACGGCGTGGTGACGATCTTCATGTACTACCGACGCAGGGCTTCGCCTAAGCACTACAACGGTATGATCGAGGTGGAATTTGGTGGCAGGGGGCACCGCACACGGCTAAGGAACGATCTCAAGGATCAACTTGTGTGTCTAGAGGTGCCCCCTGCCCCCGTATATAAAGGATGAAGGGGGGGAGGCTGGCCGGCCAAGCTAGGAGGCGCAGGAGGAGTCCTACTCCTACCGGGAGTAGGACTCCCCCCCCAATCCTATTCCTAATAGGATTCCCCAAAGGGGAAGAGAAAGAGAGAGGTGGCCGGCCCCTCTCCTAGTCCTAATAGGACTAGGGAGAGGGGGGGAGGCGCAGCCCTATGTGGGCTGCCCTCTCACCTTTCCACTAAGGCCCATGTTGGCCCATTTGGCTCCCGGGGGGTTCCGGTAACCCTCCCGGTAATCCGGTAAAATCCCGATTTCACCCGGAACACTTCCGATGTCCAAACATAGGCTTCCAATATATCAATCTTTACGTCTCGACCATTTCGAGACTCCTCGTCATGTCCGTGATCACATCTGGGACTCCGAACAACCTTCGGTACATCAAAATGCATAAACTCATAATAACTGTCATCGTAACGTTAAGCGTGCGGACCCTACGGTTCGAGAACAATGTAGACATGACCGAGACACGTCTCCGGTCAATAACCAATAGCGGGACCTGGATGCCCATATTGGCTCCTACATATTCTACGAAGATCTTTATCGGTCAGACCGCATAACAACATACATTGTTCCCTTTGTCATCAGTATGTTACTTGCCCGAGATTCGATCGTCGGTATCCAATACCTAGTTCAATCTCGTTACTGGCAAGTCTCTTTACTCGTTCCGTAATACATCATCTCACAACTAACATCTTAGTTATAATGCTTGCAAGGCTTATGTGATGTGTATTACCGAGAGGGCCCAGAGATACCTCTCCGACACTCGGAGTGACAAACCCTAATCTCGAAATACGCCAACCCAACATCTACCATTGGAGACACCTGTAGTACTCCTTATAATCACCCAGTTACATTGTGACGTTTGGTAGTACCCAAAGTGTTCCTCCGGTAAACGGGAGTTGCATAATCTCATAGTTATAGGAACATGTATAAGTCATGAAGAAAGCAATAGCAACATACTAAACGATCGGGTGCTAAGCTAATGGAATGGGTCATGTCAATCAGATCATTCAACTAATGATGTGACCTCGTTAATCAAATAACAACTCTTTGTTCATGGTTAGGAAACATAACCATCTTTGATTAACGAGCTAGTCAAGTAGAGGCATACTAGTGACACTCTGTTTGTCTATGTATTCACACATGTATTATGTTTCCGGTTAATACAATTCTAGCATGAATAATAAACATTTATCATGATATAAGGAAATAAATAATAACTTTATTATTGCCTCTAGGGCATATTTCCTTCACTCGGTCAGACCGAGTCATAGTTCGGTGGCACCGAGACTGCTAGGGTTTCACAGAGTTCCAAAATCGGTCACACCGATAAGTAATTCTTGGTCAGACCGAGTTTTACTTGTGCAATGGCATAAGCCAAATCGGTGGGACCGAGTTTTTCAACTCGGTGGGTCTGAGATGGTTTCGGTGGAAACCTAACCCTAAAATTTTCGAATTAAACCTAATCTACGAGTTCATTGACTGGATAGGAGTTTATCAAACATGGCAAGAATCATGATGATCACAATGTGCTAGGAATCGGATTGGAGAATAGCACAAAGATCGACTCCATACCCTAGTTCGGCGGAGACTCGC
This sequence comes from Triticum monococcum, assembly GCA_034509565.1. Taxonomy (NCBI): domain Eukaryota; kingdom Viridiplantae; phylum Streptophyta; class Magnoliopsida; order Poales; family Poaceae; genus Triticum; species Triticum monococcum. The sequence continues at coordinate 453,661,239 of CM067847.1, forward strand.
TACGGCGGCAACGGCGGGGCAGAATTCCCGTTGACGGCGACGGAGACCAGCGATTGGAGGCGGCTGGCGGCGAGGAGGACGATCTGGAGACCCAGGAGGCAGAGCGAGCTATGCGCAGGCGAAGAGGTTTCGGAGAAATTTCCAAAATTTTGCCCGTCACTATATATAGCCCGACCCTGTCGGTGAGACCAAGTGGAACAACTCGGTGGCACCGAGATGCAAAACTGTATACAATTATTGCAACTCGGTGTGACTGAGTGGTTCAAATCGGTTGCACCGAGATCGAAAACCTAGTCAACTTAATGATCTTGGTAGGACCGAAAGTATGGTATCGGTCAGACCGAGAATCACAAAGAGGTTTGGGAAGTGTAAGTCTATGACGAATCGGGGACTCCGAGCGCTCCTCACACAGAGTGGTTCGAATCTGACTTGATAAAATTTTGTGATGCAGCATGAATAGAGTTTGAGACGAGAAAAGCATAGATAGCTAGAGGAGGTTCTTAGGCATTCTTGTCCATCCACTTGGCAAAAGAAGATAAAGCCAAACAATCAAAACAACAAGTGGATGTCCTCGAATGAGTAAAATATGCAGCCAACATGCTCACACAATAAGATGGCAAATGAAATATGTGGCAAAGCATGCACAACCAATTCTAGCATCTATCAAGCAATTTGCGATGACTAGGTCATCTATATATGAGTATATTGACTTAGGAGTCAAGTGAGAACACTTGATCGTAGGTCATACTCATCGTTTAAGCTCAAGTGGGGTTACCACTTTTACATAAAGCATTGTTGTATTCACATCTTTAGAGCTGCTTTAGCTCAAGTTTTAGAGTAAAGCTCCCCCTAGATGTGATATCCCCCCTAAGAGGGATGAACTAACCTTGGGTTTTGTCGATGATGACTTCATGTAGATGTTGAAGATGTGGATGCTCAATGTTGATGTAGATCACTTGGAGCTATCCATTTGAGTGAATTGCACTTTCAATACCTACATGGGTTAGTCCCACAAGGAACAAACAAGGATATCCATAGACATAGAGTGATGCATACACAAGATGATGTCCATGAAAACTTTAGGTTACCTTGTCCCTTGTCTTACCAACAAGAGGGTTTGTGACTCCTTGAACTAGTGCATGATGTGGAAGTTGATTGCACTTGTTCTTGCCAAAATGATGAGAGTGAAATATGTTGGCGGAGTCACCCTCAAGAACTCTCTAGTTCTTCTTCTTTTGGATCCACACCATCTTGATGGGAATCCTTGGAGTTGTAGTCGTACTTGATGAAGTGGAACTTGATGTGGTCTTGGGAATCCACTTGACTAAGGTCTTAGGAGCTTCTTCAAATGCATCAATCTCCTCTTGAAGCTTGTCCTTGCCTTTTTGCTTGTAGTCTTGTGGTGGAAGATCATCTTGAGCTTGTGTCCCCTTGAAAGAAGTAGACATCTCTTGTTGAGGAACAAACTTTGTCTTGGGGTATTGATCTTCTTCCCATTCAACTCCATTGGCATTGAACTTTCGTTCAAAACCAACACCTTGATTCTTCCGGTGCATTCCTTGCTTGCGCACAATTTCCTCGAAGTGCTTACTCCCGGCAAGGCTTTTGTACACTCCTTTCTCTATAATCCCCTTCAATAAGCTATTTTCTTGCTCAAGTGTAACTTGGCTAAGAGAATCATTAGTGGAATCAAGAGAACTACTAGAAGCAACAATATTGGATTTAGCATGATCATTGTTACTACTAGAGGAAGAATCTTTCTTGTTCTTGTTACTAGACTTGACTTGAGGCATGTAAGTGGATAATAGTAAACGCTTGGCAATGTAAGAAGAACTTTTCTTGCGGAGATCATCATTGATTTCTTTTAAGAACTCATGCTCTTGCTCAAGATTGAGCTTTTCAAAGCGTAATTTCTCATGAGCTCTTAAAAGTTCTCGATGATCTTCGAAGATAGTTTCATGAGCTAACTTAAGAGTGTTTAGTTCTTTAGTTAGAGCCTCAATCTTCTCCTTATCATTGTCATTCATTTTATCTTGATTAGCATGATTAATTGATGTTTCATCATAGTACTCATCACTAGAGTTGTCAACAAGCAAGTCATCATCACCTAACAAGTCATCTTCATCACTATTAAAATCAACATACTCGGGGTGTGTTACCTTAGGACCTTTGGCCATGAAGCATCTTCCAATTCCTTCATTTGGTGAGTCAAATATGTCGTAGGAGTTGGTTGACACAAGTGCTAGACCGGCAACACCTTCATCTTGAGTATCTTCAGAGTCGGAGTGATAACTTCTCTCGGAGTGGCTGTCGGAGTCGGAGCCGGATACCCATTCACCAACATGAGCTTGATGTCTTAGTTTTGTGTAGCTCCTTGATGATTTTTCCTTCCTTTCCGAATCCTTGCTTCTCCGTGAGTATCTCCGTTCATAATGATCATCTCTACTCCTTCTCTCTCTTGGTGGTGATTCTTTGCTTCTTCTTTTTGGAGAATCTTCTCTTCTCTTGTAGGGAGCCGTACACTCATTGGAATAGTGTCTAGGTCTTCCACAATTATAGCAGTTTCGCTCTCGACTAGAAGATCTTTTGTCATTGTAGGACCTTGACTTGAAGCTTCTATCTTTGCTTCTACTCTTGTAGAACTTGTTGAAGTTCTTCACCATTAAGCTCAATTCTTCATTGAAGTTTTGTTTCTCACTTGATGATGTGGGGACTTCACATGAGGCTTTGTAGGCACCACTTGATTTGTTGTGAAGTTCCTCTTTATCCTTGAGTGACATCTCATGAGCAACAATCCTTCCAATCACTTCCGTTGGTTTGAGATCTTTGTAATTGGGCATCATTTGAATCAATGTGCACACGGTATCATATTTCCCATCCAAGGCTCTTAGGATCTTCTTGATGATGAATCTATCGGTCATCTCTTCACTTCCTAAGCCGGCAATCTCATTTGTGATGAGAGCAAGCCTAGAGTACATTTCGGCGACACCTTCACCATCCTTCATCTTGAACTTGTCAAGTTGACTTTGGAGCACATCCAACTTGGATTCCTTGACGGAGTCGGTACCTTCGTGCATATCAATCAAAGTGTCCCAAATTTCCTTTGCATTCTCAAGACGGCTGATTTTGTTGAATTCTTCGGGGCACAATCCGTTGAAGAGAATATCACAAGCTTGAGCATTGTATTGCAACATCTTCAACTCATTCGCGACCGCTTCACGGTTTGGTTCTCTCCCATCAAAGAACTCACCTTGCAAACCAACACAAACAATAGCCCATACGGCAGGGTTATGTCCATGAATATGCATTTTCATTTTATGCTTCCAACTAGCAAAATTAGTGCCATCAAAGTAAGGACCTCTACGGTGATAATTTCCCTCGCTAGACGCCATACTCTCCTAGGTTGTGAAACCAAGGCTCTGACCACCAAAAGCTATGGAGATCAAGGCAAATGGAGACCAAAGCTCTGATACCACTTGTAGGATCGAAAGTATGTCTAGAGGGGGGTGATTAGACTACTTGACCAAATAAAAACTTAACCTTTTCCCAATTTTAGTTCTTGGCAGATTTTACCTATCTGAGGACAAGTCAAGCAATCATCACACATTTCAAGCAAGCATGCAAAGAGTATATTGGCAGCGGAAAGTAAAGCATGCAACTTGCAAGAATATAAAGGGAAGGGTTTTGAGGATTCAAACGCAATTGGAGACACGGATGTTTTTCCCGTGGTTCGGATAGGTGGTGTTATCCTACATCCACGTTGATGGAGACTTCAACCCACGAAGGGTAACGGTTGCGTGAGTCCACGGAGGGCTCCACCCATGAAGGGTCCATGAAGAAGCAACCTTGTCTATCCCACCATGGCCATCGCCCACGAAGGACTTGCCTCACTAGCGGTAGATCTTCACGAAGTAGGCGATCTCCTTGCCCTTACAAACTCCTTGGTTCAACTCCACAATCTTGTCGGAGGCTCCCAAGTGACACCTAGCCAATCTAGGAGACACCACTCTCCAAGAAGTAACAAACGGTGTGTTGATGATGAACTCCTTGCTCTTGTGCTTCAAATGATAGTCTCCCCAACACTCAACTCTCTCATAGGATTTGGATCTGATGGAAAGAATATTTGAGTGGAAAGCAACTTGGGGAACGCTAGAGATCAAGATTCATATGGTAGGAATGGAATATCTTGGCCTCAACACATGAGTAGGTGGTTCTCTCTCAGAACATATGAGTTGGAATGGTGTATGTGTTCTGATGGCTCTCTCCACGAGTGAAGAGGAGGTGGAGGGGTATTTATAGCCTCCACACAAAATCCAACCGTTACACACAATTTACCAATCTCGGTGGGACCGAATCAGAAAACTCGATCGGACTGAAATAGTAAACCTAGTGACCATTAGGAATTTCGGTGGGACTGACATGCAACTCGGTAGGACCGATTCGGTTAGGGTTTGGGCATAACGTAATCTCGGTGAGACCGATTGCACAAACTCGGTGAGACCGAGTTTGGCAATAAGCTAACCAGAGAGTTGGTCAGGCAAACTCGGTGGGACCGACTCGCTCTTTCGGTGAGACCGAAAAGTTACAAGAAGGAAACAAAGAGTTTACATTGCAATCTCGGTGGGACCGATTCGCTCTTTCGGTGAGACCAAAAAGTTACGAAAGGGAAACAGAGAGTTTGCAATCCCATCTCGGTGAGACCGAGATCCTTATCGGTAGGACCGAATTGCTAGGGTTTGGCAGTGGCAAATGACAAGTGAAACTCGGTGGCACCAGATTGAAAGAATCGGTATGACCGAGTTTGGCTTAGGGTTTAGGTCATTTGTGGATATGGGAAAGTAGCTGAGGATTTTGGAGCATATCATTAAGCACATAAAGCAAGAGGCTCATTAAGCAACACCTCATCCCTCCTTGATAGTATTGGCTTTTCCTAAAGACTCAATGTGATCTTGGATCACTAAAATATAAAATGAAGAGTCTTGAACTTTTGAGCTTGAGCCAATTCTTTGTCCTTACCATTTTGAGGGTTCCACTTTCACATCCATGCCATGCCAATCATTGAGCTTTCCTGAAATAATCATCTTGAAATAGCATTAGCTCAATGAGCTATATGTTGTTATGAATTACCAAAACCACCTAGGGATAGTTGCACTTTCATCCCCTGACATGGCCGAACCCATTGAGTAACTGACATGCGGGGCCTAGCAAGCATGGGGTCTGCCAGTAAGTGACCGAAAGGGAGGGTAAGGCAGGGATACGTATGTGAAAGGAGCGTCCAATGATATAATTTTCACATTATACATCTCATGTACTATTAATCTTATCAATAGTCAAATGTGGTTTTGAAAAACGCATTAGAGCATGGTTAATAATATAGCCAGTCGATGGCTATAAGGAACTGCCATGTCATCTATAGCCATCATCTATTATATGCACTCATACAATAGTGTGGGCTATAAGGTTGGCTATTTCCCGCAAAAAAATTATAAGTTTGGCTTTTGTATTAGTACTTTTTTCCATCTATTTCTTCATATTTATTGTACGTATTTAACTAGGAATGCGTATATAGCTAGGCTCTTGCATGAGAGCTCACTCCCCTTACTTTTTCACATCTCTCTCCTCCACACATGCCCTATATAAATGGAAGGAGGGAGTACAACTATGAGCACTGCATACTCTAGTACAGATGTTGTCAGTACTCCACTAGTACTATTGGACAGGGAGCTTAAAAAAAGTTACTATTGGACTGGCTATACGTGGCGAAATCCTAGTAGGAAGAGCATGCGCGAGAACAAGCACATTCACGTTGTTGAAAACAAATTGGAAACCATCTCGAGTACAAATCTAGGAGTACGTACGAATCTAACAATATTGATTGGGCGTTGTTGAATGTTGATACTTTTTTTATCAAATCATAGATACTTTGACTACACATAAAACTTATATGTAAACTAGAAAGGATAGGAGGGAGTATATTGTACATTCAAAAATGAAACGAACATTGAAAACCCTTTATATATGATTTGCGGATGTTATGATCACCGGTTCAAAATTTTGAACCCGCCTTAGGTATCACACATGCCCCCACTTGTTCTCTCTCGATTTCATCTCGGGGTCCAGAGATCGATTGAAAGAGGACTAGGGTGGGTACAATACATTCGTTTCGCTTATGAACATACAATATACTCCCTATGATCCTCACAGACACCCCCGCGGGTCATTTCTATCGCAGAAACAAACCAAACCTTTATCTCCTTGCACGACACGGAATTGATCTCTGAACATCAATCGATCTCGTCAACATGTGTCGGCGCATGAACCGAATGGGATGTCAAAACTAAGACGCGAAGCGACACGTAGTGGAGGCAAAGTGAAACTTCAAACGAACCGTTTGTTTGTATGCATGTCGGACAAATTACAAATAAACATTGGAAATACAAGCATGGTCTAGGCCCACATGTGAATGATACTCAGTGGAATGTTCAAATGAGGCATGCGGGAGGATAGACTCGACCGGAGGGCGACATGATCGATGGAGAAGAGGGTTGGAGAGGAATGAGAAATAAGCAAATGCCACATGATTATACTTGAACGGCTCAAATAAACAATAAGTTGTCTCGCTTGGCCTACATAGTGAAAGGCCTAATGCGCAATGCGGAGCACTGGCGCTCGAATATGGCTGGGAAAATAGGGAAACCGACATGTGGGGCACACCTGTCGGGACGACGTAGCGCAAACTAGTCCAATGGAGGAGCTGGCCCACGACCTCGTCGCCACCGACAACCATTCATGTGGGTCATGGGGGCCAACAACATGGCACAACTCTAGCACCGCCTCTGGACACGACGACCGCAGTGAGCGACACGCTCATCATCGCTAGACATGGTCGGTTTCAGTGTGCCGAGGGTGGCATTAGTGTTGTGGCATGACCAATAGTATGTTTGGTTTGTGCCCAAGGTTGCCCCATCAAAGCATTGGGTAGCCAAAATTTTGGTTGAGGTTTTGGTTGCCCATGATTTGGCCGACATCGGCAAGAAAAATGAACTAGAGTTGGCTAGATTTCATTGGCATGCCAAAAAATAGCAACCATCCAAAGAAAGACCAATCTTTGGGTCATGACCAAAATTTTGGTAAGGTGCACTTTGGCCACAATCCAAACACGCCCCAACACCCGGCTCGTCGAGGATGCACGGGGCGCAGGGACGCGTCCGTGCAGTGGTGTAGCGCGGCCAACTGCATCCTCAGGACCTGAGACCATGCCGGGTCGTCTTGCTTTTTCAATGACATGCATCGATCGCATGTGAGCAAAGGGCATCTCCAACGTTGGCACGACCGCAGCTGACTACCCTGGCACACCAAAAACCCTCGTCCCTCACGCCGTCGTGCGGTGCGTTCCCAGCCGGCACCAGCTGCCCGCATTCATGTTGTCCATCCGTATGCCGTCGTTAAGAGCCTCGGTGCCCGAGGAACCAACTCCGGCGACTTAATGACGCACCAAGATGCTTGCCCTCATCGGAATGCGCTACTTAAAGCGGCAACGCCCAGCTAACCTCCACACCATAGCGCATCGTCCTCCTACCTGGCACCACATCTGCCATGACCGCAAGCGTGAACGCTCTGTGGGAGAGCTTGTCTTCGGGGATGTAGCTCGAGGTCGCCGCCCTCGCTCAAGTCGCCGCACAAGTGGTGTCCACGCTGGCGGCCGATGATGGGAGCACCGTCAGCCACGCGTCCTACTTGCCTCCGTCCAACGTCCGGCACCGCCGAGGTCGGGGACTCCTATGAGGATGAGTAGGGCATGGGAGGCGACATGGCATGGTGTGCCAACTGGCCGGTCTGTCTCCCGTGTTCTACTTTTCCTCGCCGGAGACCGCACCTTCACTTCACGGGTCTTGAACCCCGCCCCCGTACATGGAGATCGCAGATGGAGGATGTCGGTCACCGCCGTAGAATAGGTTTAGGGTCGGGTTTCTTTTATTTTTCTGTCCTATAAAAGTTCGAAATGTAATGAAAATCTGCCATGTTTGCATTAATCTCGGCCGGTGTATATGAACTTTCACAATAATATAGTACACTGTAGGAGTACTAGCAAGATGCCCGTGCATTGCACGGAAGATCAAGATCTTGTGGGAGAAAATGATGAACGAGGGAAGGCCTTATCTGCAAATGCACATTCACGCATTTCACATCTTTCTACATCTACGGGAACCTACGAAAGGGTTAACGTAAATTTCCTCTCTCTCTCCTCCCCTAATTTTCATGGTGGTGGGCCCCTCCCTCCCCCAATCTACAATCAACAGCTCATACGTTCCACATTATGTTAATTACGTAACTGGGACCACTTAGGTGTAGCATTACTCATCCTAAAAAACCCAACTAACCCAACCTCCGAGCATATCGCGCGGGAAAAGACCCGGCCATGCCGTTTTAGTCGGGATTACCGGATTACTAGTAGTAGTATCGATGGATCGCACGAAGCAACACATTTTTTTTGAGGGGGCGAAGCACCTAGTTTAAAAGGAAAAAAGGCAGTACACTCACAGCACCCGTGTCGCGGTCGCATTGCACCCCACACACGTTCGGTCCTGCACACAGCTCATGCAAACGGAACGCGCTTCGGCTTGCCTCTTCACTGACACGTGGGACTGCACTTGGAGAAACCGACCATGCGCCAAACTCCCCCCGCCCACCGCACGAAAATCCTCCCCCACCCAAAAATTCCCCCCAAATCCTAGATTCAACTGCCCTTCGGCCAACTAGCCAATAATATTCCTCAAACGCCCCTCCCCCCCGCCCCCTCCACTCTATTCGCTCTGCCAAAGCCGCCCTCCCCGCCACGCTGATACGTCGGCGCCGCGGTTCTTCGAGGGGACGCACGACGATCCTCTCGCTCCCACAGTACGCTCTCGTAGACTGCCGTCCTCTAGTCGCGCCACCACCGCTGGCGACGTTCTTGTGGAGGCACATGGCGGTCAGCGCCGCCACTGCTAGCAACGTTTGTGTGGAGACGCATGGTGGTCAGCTTCTCCCATGGTACGCGCATTCTAGACTGAGGCCCCGTGCATGTCGGTGTAGCGCTGAATGTTAGCTGATAGACGCTGTTAATCTCACTGTTTGCCAAAGTAGTTTACAGTTAATATGCTCTGCTTAGGAAGCTTCCTTGCCCTGTTCTGCACTCAATCTGCTTAGCTGAGACGGCATGCCAAGGCCGATTAGTTGCTAAAATATCCTTCCATATATTTATTGTGACATAGATTGCCATGGTCTAGTAGCCAATCTGTTAGGTGAAATAGCTCTACACTGTTTTATACTCGATCTTTGTTGCTGTGATGGCCTTCGATAGTTCGATGGCTGTGTGCTCGGCCTCATTGACTGCTGAAACAGCTTGCCATAATTTAGGACTCAAATCTGTTTGCTGAATTAGCTTTACATATATTTCATTACTTAGATCTGCTCGTCCAAATATCTTGTCATAGCTTTAGACATCGACCTAGGTATTTTCTTCTGGATTTCATAAAAAAGCATAGATGTTTTTCCTGTAATATCTAGTAGAAAAACTAATTTGTATGTCTAACAGAAGGACAGGACTTGGATAACTTCTACTCAAAGATTCTCCGCTGCATATGTCGAGGGGGTTGAAAACTTCATGAACTTTATCAGAGCTGAGTACGGTGGTCCGAAATCAGATGTGCTCTGCCCGTGTAGCAGTTGTATGAATTCAGTTACAAGACCCCAGTCAACTATGCAAAATCATCTACACTTGTATGGGATGTCGGTCACATATACTAGGTGGGTTCATCATGGTGAAGCTGTGAACGTCAATGTTATTGACTACGTGGAAGCAGCATATCACCATCTTGATCTGCCTGATGCTCAGGTGGAAGAGGAGGCGGTGGCGGAGCCAGTGAGTTTGACCAACATTGAAACAATGCGATGAAATGCTTGTGCATTCTGTGAACTTTCACCTGCAGAAGAAAAATGGTGGGCCCGCATGTTGGAACAATGCAACGTGGCTGTCACCCCAGGAAATAAGCTGTCAGTATTCTCAGCTATGGTCACCATTCTTCAGGTGAAGACATCTGAGCAGATGACCAACAAATCATTCGATGCGATGTCGGCTGCTTTCCGCAAAGCTTTCCCAGATGCGTGTGAGCTGCCACACACCTATAGTAAAATGAAGAATTTCCTTCATGCAGTTGGAATTGGATATGATATGATCCATGTTTGTAAGAATAATTGTGTTCTGTTCTAGAAGGATTATGCCAACTTAAGTGAATGCCTAAAATGCAAATCATCAAGATGGAAAGATGGCGATGCTGTGAAGAGGATTCCTCATAATGTTCTGAGACATTTTCCAATTACACCAAGATTGTAGAGGTTGTTTCATGATGCTGAAACAAGAGAGGATGTACTGTGGCATTCTAGGAACCAGGAGTACAGAGATCAGAATGTAATGAGCCATCCATCACATGATAGTGAGTGGAAAAGCTTCAATCAGAAGCATGAAAAGTTTGCTGCTGACCCGAGAAACATTAGACTTGGTTTAGCTTCAGACAGATTTAACCCATTTGGCCACCAGAGCGCCACATATAGCATGTGGCCAGTGCTTGTTATCCCTTACAACATGCCTCCAAATGTCTGCACCAAAGAATCAAACTACATGATGGCCTTGCTCATCCCAGGTCCAAAAAGTCCTAGAAAGGATTTTGATTTGTTCATGGAGCCTCTTGTGGAGGAACTTCAACAACTATGGAGGGGTGTTCTCACTCGAGACCTATATAGTAGCCCACCACCTGATTTCTTTCTGCATGCTGTTATAATTTGGTGCATCCATGATTATCTGGCTTTGGGCACTATGTCAGGGCGAACGACACATGGTTACAATGCATGTGTTCGCTGTGACAGGAATCCGCTGTCATACGCAATACTTAGCAAGATCTGTTACATTGGACACCGCTGTTTCCTTACCAAGGACAAGCCACATCCTAGAAAATACTGAAGACATGTGTTCAATGCAAAGCATGAAAACCGTGATGCGCCAAAGAGACTCACCGCCGATGAGTTGCAAGTGGAATTAGAGAAGGTCAGGCATATTACACCAGGAAACCATCCTGATAATGGTAGAGGGAAAAGGAAGCATGGCAGGGCAGAAGAGAGATTATTGTTTACCCGCAGGTCCACTTTGTGGGACTTGGATTATTGGGAAGATTTGGATCTGTGACATAATCTTATGTGATGCACATCGAGAAAAATATATATGACAACATTATCAACACACTTTTTAATATCGAAGGCAAGATGAAAGATACCTTAAAATCTAGGATTGATTTTACACACCTGGGTATCAGACAGGATTTGCAGGTGCAAGATGAAGGTAAACCACGGGATATGGCACCAACTGTGTACGTCTTGGACAAGGTAAAAAGAAAAGAATTCTGCGAGGTCCTATCACGTGTGAGATTCCCACATGGATTTGCTTCCAACCCTGAAAGGAGAGTCAGTGCAGATGGAAACAGGGTACAAGGGTTGAAAAATCATGACTACCACGTCCTACTTCAAAGGGTTTTACCTGTTATCCTTAGAGGATTGGGCCGCCCTGACTCATACAGAGTAGTTGCAGAGTTGGGACAATTCTTCAGGGAACTCTGCAGTAGAAATATCAGGATAGATGCTTTGGAGCATCTTAGATACAAGCTACCAACTATCCTATGCGACCTTGAGAAGATATATCCTCCAGCCTTCTTTGATGTGATGGTGCATTTGGCTGTTCATCTACCTGATGAGGCACTACTTAGAGATCCAGTACAGTATGGCTGGATGTACCCTATTGAAAGGCGGCTAGGCACTTTCAAGGGCTATGTTAGGAACAGAGCTAGACCCGAGGGTTCCATTGCAGAGGCCTACATTGCTACAGAAGCGTTGACATTCTGCTCAAAATACATTGAAACAGCTGATCAGCTTTGCAAAGAGGTGGATGAAGAAAATCCCAGGCTCAATGTTTTCGATTATTCTGTTCGAGTTACAGGGAAGAGTCGACAAGAGGAAAAACCTATAGATTTGTACAAAATGGTTTGTTATGTGTTGAATAACTGTCTTGAGATACTACCTTATATCAAGTAAGTGCTAAGCACTGCAGCTTATACATTGTAATCTACTAAACTTGCAGCACATTCTTATATATTTAGATGCTTGACGCGATCACTATGTTGTGCAGCATCTACAAAAAGGATTTACTGCCGCAAAATCCAAGAAACATTGACAAACTGGTTATGGCAGGATTTGCGAAATGGTTCAAGAGCCATGTAAGCTTTTGAATTCCACTGTCAGTTTTTTAATATATTGAGTATAAGATGACCAGCTTGTCTATTTTCTAACCATAGGTTAAGAAGATGCGGGAGGATGGGCAGGCAATTGATGATGCCCTTTACTCACTAGCAATGGGTCCTGATACTCGGGTAAGACATTATGAATCTTGTGTTGTTGGAGATGTGCGCTACAACACCCTTGCACGACAAGAAGGCAGGAAGACACAAAACAGTGCCATCATGAGCACGGATACGTATGACAAAGAGACAACTGAAATGTATGCTAACATAACAGACATTGTTCAGTTGCAGTATATCTCCAGTTTCGAGGATCATTGATGTGTGGTTCTGTTGTGCTGTCGTTGGTATAACCTGTTTTCCAGGATCGCAAAACCCAGAGCTGATGATTATTTCAAATCCATCAATGTCAAGGCGGCGTACCAGACAAATGAGCCTTTTATTTTGGCAAATCAAGCAACACAAATATTTTTCTTGGAAGACACATTTGCACGTAGCGATGACTGGAGAGTATTGCAAAGGCTTGAGCAGAGAAATTCGTTTAATGAACTTGCACAACAAGATGATGCTTACACTGCTCCTGATGTACAAGATAACACAGATGTTGCTAATATCTTTGAGAACCATCACATCAATGACACCGGCAAAAAGATTACCTGTCGTGCTGTGGACATACAAGAGTTAATCAAGAAGAAGCCAACGTCCAAGGACGTTGAGGACGAAGAAGAAGATGACACCGTGGGGAATTACGATTCAGACTGATACACATGGCGAAGATGTTGACGCTGCTGCTGCGGATGATGATTATATTGCTTTTGTCGTATTTGCCTGTCAGAGGACGTTTTTTAATCTACTCTGTGAAATTGTGTTTGCTATGACAACTGAAACCTGATGAACATGTTGTTTAGTATTTTCTTGTGAGAACATCACTTGTTATGTATGATGATTTGTGTTTGGTGATTGTATGACGACTAAAACATGATGACATTGTTGTTTAGTTGTACTCATATTTGGCTGTGAAACTTGAATTTGATGACATAGTTTGCTGTTGGACTGCAATTTGCTCGACGTCTTCGAATGAGAACAAAGTTGATCTGACAGGGCCTCTGCTAATTTATTTATTTATTACCAAAAGGGCCTCTACTATTTATTTATTTATGAGCAAAAGGGGATACCCCCTGATTTCCGTTAATAGAAATCATTAGATGTTCACAACACTGCGCCCAGCCTGCTACACAGGTTTCATTCATTACTAGTTTCGGCAAAGTGCTCATGTCATAGCCACTGAATACATCACGAGTGCTACATACACTGCAAATAAAGAGACAATCATCCTACAGAGCACATCGATTTTGCCCATTATCTTCACAAGCTCTTTCATCTCCTCATTGCTGTCAAGGCCGTTCAGCAGTTGTTGCTTGGCCATGATCAGAGGAACTGCATCTTTAACCTTCTGCTCTGCATCTTCCTCTTCTGTCGTTCCTTCAGTTACTTGTCCAACACCCCAACCTGTTGGTATTGGGATTCCTCGGCTAACCAAATAATCAGCGTAGTTGTACTCCCCCACATTAGCAACTTCCCAGAAATACAAATCACACGAATCTTCTCTTTTCTGCACGAATCAAATTGGAAGATCATCAACCAAACTATTAAAAAAATCAGCAACTGAAAGCAGCAGAACAACACTTAAACATATTATTACCCCATGATTCGGGCATTTGTAGAAGACTCGGCCAGGGTTGAGGATTGTGGTTGAGACGCGACGGATGACTCTGTGTGATTTGTAGCAGTGGCACCACACCAACGGCAGCGGGTTGCGATGAGCAACCGGCTGCGGTGCGCGTGCTGGCGGGGGTGTGATGAGACCCACAGGCGATGGTACGGGTGGCGACTTGGCGCATATTTGGTTGTTGCCTGCTGAAGAGCAGGTGGACTTGCAGCCAGCGGACATGGTTGCTATGGCCAGAGCTTCTGATGCTAGGCAGAGTAAGTAGAGAAGAGGAGTAGCGAACGTTGGATATGTCAGTTTCATTACTTGCAGAGTAGCATAGCACCATATATAGTCATAGTCTAGGTTTGGATTCGAACCAGCTAGAGGAGCACGTCTCTCTTTTTTCGAAAACTCAGCAACGTCTCTTTACTAGTACACTAGCTTGTTCTGTACGCCTTCTCAAGCCTTTGATTCCTCCACCTGACATTTGGGACCCACCGTAAGGGCCTCTATATTTCGGTAAAAAAATGTGCCCCCTGCTGACAGGTCAGACCCACTAGCTATCTTCGCACACAAGGAAGTGCCTCCTTATTACGCACAAAAAAATAAATACTCCCCCTGCCAGCTGGAACCCAGCATCGTGGGAGGCTGACTTGTGGGTCTACCAAGTTGACGGGGACGGAGGGCTTTGTCAACTTAGTCAATATGAACGATTTTAGCTCCAGTTACTGTACGATGTTCATCCAACGGCAGTAGTGCTTCTTCAACCTCTGGTCTTCTTGCTCCAGCCGCACAAACCAGCGCCGGTCGTGTCGCGTGCTCCTGCCTCCCGTGGCCGACTGTGATGCCGCGGAGGCCTCACCGCCCCCTACTACTCCCACCGCTGGCCAGGGCATCCCTCTACTCACCCACACCCCCTGTTATTCTGCGGTGACGACAGCCTCACACCGCAGCCGAACCACTGAACCCTCGTACTCCTCTCCGCGTGGGCATCCACCGCCGCATCTTCCCCGGCTCCGCGTCGCCCCCTCCTAGGCCTTGCCGTCGTCCACCGCCTTGGTGTTCTCGGCGTGGTTTGGTCAATGTGGTCAACGACCGACTTCCATCGGAAGAGTACTGTACGTGGAGAGGCTGACAGTTGGGTCCACGGCCACAGCCCAGTTTTTTTTGTGATTTTCCAAGTAAGTCGCTTTATCAGGTCTGTTGGGCTGCAAATCTTTCAAGACGAGGGGAGCTTCATTCGGCTGTCCGAGAAAATGGCCTATCAGTACTGAGAAATGGGCTGTACATTTTTAAAACACATCAAACCGGCAATTAGCTTCAAATTTCTTTTGTTCATTTCGAGATTTTAAATTGCATTAATTTTTATGCATGGACAATTTGTTGGATTTTGTATTGATATATATTTATTTTTAAAATCAGTTTGAATGTGACTCGAAATTTCGGGATTAAAAACAGTTCGGACCGCACCGAAATATGCGAAATTTCGTATAATTTTTTTAACCGTGGCCACAATATGGGCTGTAATGCTAACAAAAAGAATATGGGCTCCAAAAAACCTTAAGAATTAGCAAATGGGCTATAAATTATTAGAAATAATGGCAGATGGGTTGTATGATGTTTTCCACAGATTTGAGGCTTTCCTAAAAAATGGTTGACGCACAAGCAGTGACTGTTGGATGTCCATCCAACGGCCGTCGTGCTTCTTCAATATCTGTTCTTCCTGCTCCAGCCGCTCAAACAAGCGCCGGCGGGACTGGCTACTCTCTCCTCCCCGCGGCCGGCTGTGCTGCCGCGCAGGCCTCATCGCCCCACCGTACTCCCGTCGCTGGCCTAGCCATCCCTCTACTCACCTACACCTGCTGTTATTCTCCGGCGACGGCAGACGAACCAGTAAACCCTCGTACAATCGTACTCCCCTCCGCATGGGAAACAACTGCCGAGTCTTCCCTGCCTCCGTGTCGTTTCCTTCCTAGGCCTCACCGTCGTCCACTGCCCTGGTGCTCTCGGCGCGGCCTGGTCAACGTGATCAACGACCGACATGCATCTAAAGTGGACTGTATGTGGAGAGGCTGACAGCTGGGTCCACGGCCGCATGCAAGGAAATGCCTCCTTATTACGCGCAAAATAATGATTCCTCCACCTGACATCTCGGACCCACCGAAAGGGCCTCTATATTTCGTGAAAAAAAGTTACCGCCGCTGACAGCGTGGACCCACCAGCTATATCTTCGCACGCAAGGAAGTGCCTCCTTATTATGCATAAAAAATGAATACCCCCCTGCTAGCTGGGACCTAGTATAGTAGCAGGCTGACTTGTGGGCCTACTAAGTTGACGGGGACGGAGGGCTTTGTCAACTTAGTCAATATGCACGATTCTAGCTCCAGTGACCGTACGATGTCCATCCAATGGTCGTAGTGCTTCTTCAACCTCTAGTCTTCTTGCTCTAGCCGCCCAAACTAGCGTCGGTCATGCGTCGTGCTCCTGCCTCCCGTGGCCGGCTGCGATGCGACGGAGGCCTCACCGCCCCTACTACTCCCACCGCTGGCCAGGCCATCCCTCTACTCACCCACACCCCCTGTTATTCTGCGGCGACAGCAACCTCACACCACAGCGAACCAGTGAACCCTCATACTCCTCTACGCGTGGGCATCCACTGCCGCGTCTTCCCCGGCTCCGCGTCGTCCCCTTCCTAGGCCTCGCCGTCATCCACCGCCCTGGTGCTCTCGACGCGGTGTGGTCAATGTGGTCAAGGAATGACTTCCATCAGAAGAGTACTGTACGTGGAGAGGCTGACAGCTGGGTCCACGGCAGCCGCAAGGAAGTGCCTCCTTATTACGCGGAAAATAATTATTCCTCCACCTGATAGCAGGGACCCACCAGACGGGCCACCGTATTTGGTGAAAAAATGTTTCCCCCTGACTGCTGGGACCCACCAGACGGGCCATCATATTTCGCGAAAAAACGTCTCCGCGCTGTCAGCTCGGACCCACCAGAAGTGCCTCCTTATTACGCAAAAAAAATGAATACTCCCCTTGCTAGTTCGGACCCACCTTGGTGGGTGGCTGACTTGTGGGCCTACCAAGTTGACGGGGACGGAGTGCTTTGTCAACTTAGTCAATATGAACGATTCTAGCTCCAGTGACCGTACAATGTCCATTCAACGGCCGTAGTGCTTCTTCAACCTCTGGTCTTCTTGCTCCAGCCACCCAAAGCAGCGCCGGTCATGCTGCATGCTCGTGCCACCCGTGGCCGGCTGTGCTGCCGCAGAGGCCTCACCGCCCCCTACTGTTCCCACCGCTGGCCAAGCCCTGCGGCGATGACAGCCTCACACCGCAGCCGAACCAGTGAACCCTCGTACTCCTCTCCGCGCGGGCTTCCATTGTCGTGTCTTCCCCGGCTCCGCGTCGTCCCCTTCCTAGGCCTCGGTGTCGTGCACCGCCCTGGTGCTGTCGGCGCGTTATGGTCAACGTGGTCAAGGAATGGCTTCCATTGGACGTCGACTGTACGTGGAGAGGCTAACAGCTGGGTCCACGGCTGCAGCAAGGAAGTGCCTCCTTATTACGCACTAAATAATTATTCCTCCACCTGACAGCAGGGACCCACCAGACGGGCAACTGTATTTCACAAAAAAACATTTCTCCCTGATTGCTGGGACCTACCAGCTACATCTTAGCACGCAAGGAAGTGTGCCCGGGCAAAAAAACGATTTGCCCCCTGACTGCTGGGACCCACCAGCTACATCTCTGCATGCAAGGAAGTGCCTGACAGTCGGGACCCACCTGGTCGAAGCATACGTAGCGTTGTCATTCTGGTCAGGAACGTGTACGCACATACTGGTCGATGTAGCGGCGCGCACGTGTTGTAGTAGAGGCGCGCACATAGCTTGTACACGTACGTACAGCGGCCAGTGTGCAAGAAAGAAAATACAGCCACGTACGTACATACGGGCAGGGTCTCGAACGCCTACTCGCGCATATGTACGGCCAGGGCTCGTGTACATGGTTGGGTCGGAACAGAGAAACTGCGTCGTCGTCGTGTTCATGGGGAGCCAACCGGCTGGGTCGGAACGAAATGTGTCGTCGTGTTCGCCGAGAGGGCTTGGACGGAACAAACGATGGAAACGAGGCCTGGCGTACCATAGAGCGGAGGAAACGGCCTTGTGTTCGACTGGCCACGGTCGAAACGGTATCCTGTTCATCGGGAAGGGTCTAGCGTATCGCAAAACGGAGGAAACGGACCTCCTATGGTCGAAACGGGGTCCTGTTGATCGGGAGGGGTGTGGCGTACCGCAAAATGGAGGAAACAGACTTGTGTTGGAGCGCTACGGTCGAAACGGGGGTCCTGTTCATCGGGAGGGGTGTGACGTACCGCAAAACGGGACTCAACGGGATACTGTTCATCTCCACCGTCGACCCCCTCTAGCCTCCACGGGCTACTGTTCATCCACCGTCGACCTCCTCCAGCCTCCACCTACGACTGTTCATGCACGGGCTCCTATTCATCCAGCCTCCACCGCGCGCTATTCCACTGGCTACTGTTCAACTAGCCCTCTCCACGGGCTCCTGTTCAACCACCCCTCCACGGGCTACTGTTCATCCAGCCCTCCACCGTCTACTATTCATCCAGCCCTCCACGGGGTGGCCCTGTTCATCCTGCCCTCCACGGGGTCCTGTTCATCCAGCCCCAACCGGCTCGATCGATCGGGGTCCTGTTCATCCAGAGGCAACACCACGGGGTCCAGTTCATCCACCCCCACTGGGAACTGTTCATCCAACCCCCCCCCCCCCCCCAGCAACGCTCACTGTTCATCCAGAGGCAGCATCGATCAGCTTCAGTTAGCAGCAGTAGCGAAAGAATCGCTCGATCGGGTTCAGTTAACAGCCATCGATCGATCGCTCGGGTTCAGTAACGCGTAGCCTGCAGTGCAATCGCTCGGGTTCAGTTAGGGCCCAACACCTCGCTCGGGTTTAGTTAGAGTCCAATGCCTCACACCCACGCGCGTGCGTGTACGAGAGAAACATGCATCGCTCGGCCCCGACCACCCACCGTAACCGGGAACACCCCGATATTTTCCTCGCCCTCGCTTCTACCACGGTTTGTTCCGTCATGGACGGCCCAAAGAATGTAATGCAGCCGCGTCTCCCTCCCGCCCAGGACGAAAAGCCCATTTTCTGTCATGATTTTTTGTCATAGAAGTAGGACCCCACCACAGCTATAATGATACCGGGTTTTGTCACAATTATTGTCATAGAAGTTCATAAGTATGACATCAAAAAATTTCGTTCGGCCCAAAATGTCACGGATGTGTCTTTTTTTTGTAGTGCAAGTTTAAACGCCTCCACGAGGCATGGTTTATGTTGCAGAAGCAAAGCAGGAAAAGGAGCTGCCAGCAAGTCATTCCATCATCCCCGGACGCTGCCGTCGCTTGCAAGAGGCGTCCCTTCGATGGTGATGCTGCCCTCACTTGAGCCGCCAGCTGGAGTTGCAGGTTCAGCAGCGTTAGCAGTTGAGGGCGCAGGGTCGAAGGCGCGGAACCTCCTCAGTAGAGCCTCCACTTGGCCCTTCACGGCTTCAGCAGCGGCTGCGCAGCGCTTGTCGTCCACAGGCTCCAGCAGCTCGTCGAGGTTGGCGGCAGGGTCACGAAAATGGAGGTGGCTGAAGACGCGTGTCACCGCGGCCGAGGAAAGTATGCGGGCTTCGTCTTCTACCAAGGGGTCGATTCCGTCCAGAACCTCCTCAAGCGCCCCGACCAGATGAGGAAGTAGCTGGGTGGGGCCCTCATTGACGGTGGCTAGCGGCTCCTCCAAGCCCTTCTCGTAGAGTGCCCACAGCGCCACGCGGGACCTCTCCTCGAGGGACTTGAAGGCCGCACGGCCCTCGGCCAGGCCCTTCGCCTTGGCGTCAAGCTCGGCTTTCTCCGCTTCCATCTTCCGCTTCAGCTTCTCTAGCCGGTTGCGCTCCATGGCCTGCGCCTTCCCCAACTGCTCTAGCTTGGCGTCGCGACCCCTAACAGCGTCACCCGGGTCTTCATCTTCTCCTCCTCCGCCTTGCGGCCTTGTGCCTCGGGCGCACGCTTGTTGTGCATTGTCTCCAGCTCGGCCTCCAGCGACTGACAGCGATCATGGGCGGCCCCGGCATCTTTCAGCGCCACCTCACGAGTGGCCGCGGCCTGGGCGGCGGCCTGCTTGTCCATCTCGGAGGTTGCTGCCGCCTGGCTCAGCACCGCTCTAACGGACACGTCTGAGTAAAGCCAACCAGAGACCAACTCCAGACGCCCGGCTACCAGGCGGGGGTCGGCGCCTTGAAGATCTTCTCGCAGCAGGGTCATCGCAGAAAGAGCGCGCTCTAGGATGCCAAGGGAGGCAGGAGGATCTTATGTCAGCAGTGCAGCAAGAGGAGGAGGAGTCAGCGTCGCCGCCATGGCCTGGGAGGCTAGGGGCTCATGAGCCTTGGGAACCCCAGCAACCGAGTTGGGCGTTAGCACCTCCGAAGCTAGTGGGGTAGCAGGGGCCACCTCCTCTTGAGGACGCTTCCCCAAGCCCCGCGAGGATGATCGGGCCGGAGAAACACGAGTGCTGTCACTGCCCTTCTCCACGGAGAGGGGCGCAGCCGCCGCAGGCAATGGGGTCCCAAGCAGTATCACCACTTCCTCCTTCCTCCTCTTTGCCATGGGTGTAGGCCTGCTGGCGCAGCAGAGAAGCATTAAGAGTCAACAGCAGAAGCAAAACCAAGACAAGACAAGAGTACTTACTGGTCCACCGCAGTGTAATCTCTCTGGTTCCTGAGCTTGAAGCCTGAAAGCTTCGCGACCTGAGGCGCGGGCGCGCTAGCACCAGGAGCAGAAGAAGAACCAGTAGGTGGGTCGAAGGCAGCTCCGGGCAGTGATACATCCATTTTGCATCATGCTTTTATATTGATATTTATTGCATTATGGGCTGTTAGTACACCTTATATCACAATACAGTCTATTCTCTCTTATTTTACAAGGTTTACATGAAGAGGGAGAATGCCGGCAGCTGGAATTCTGGTCTAGAAGAGGAGCAAATATTAGAGACCTATTCTGCACATCTCCAAAAGTCCAGAAATTTCATGGGAGCAGAATAAAAAAATATTGGGCAAAAGAAGTACCAGAGGGGGGCCACCCACCATCCACGAGGGTGGGGGCGCGCCCCCTACCTCGTGGCCCCCCTGGCAGCCCTCTCATGCCCATCTTTGGTTATATGGAGTCTTTCGTCCTGGAAAAAAATCAAGGGCAAGCTTACGAGACGAAACTCCGCCTCCACGAGGCGGAACCTTGGCGGAACCAATCTAGGGCTATGGCGGAGCTGTTCTACCAGGGAAAATTCCCTCCGGGAGGGGGAAATCATCACCATCGTCATCACCATCGGTCCTCTCATCGGGAGGGGGTCAATCTCCATCAACATCTTCACCAGCACCATCTCATCTCAAACCCTAGTTCATCTCTTGTATCCAATCTTTGTGTCAAAACCTCAGATTGGTACATGCGGGTTGCTAGTAGTGTTGATTACTCTTTGTAGTTGATGCTAGTTGGTTTATTCGGTGGAAGATCATATGTTCAGACCCTTTATGCATATTAATACCCCTCTGAGTATGAACATGAATATGATTTGTGAGTAGTTACGTTTGTTCCTGAGGACATGGGAGAAGTATTGCTATAAGTAGTCATGTTAATTTGGTATTCGTTCAATATTTTGATGAGATGTATGTCGTCTTTCCTCTAGTGGTGTCATGTGAACGTCGACTACGTGACACTTCACCATTGTTTGGGCCTAGAGGAAGGCATTGGGGAGTAATAAGTATATGATGGGTTGCTAGAGTGACAGAAGCTTAAACCCTAATTTATGAGTTGCTTCGTAAGGGGCTGATTTGGATCCATATGTTTCATGCTATGGTTAGGTTTGCCCTAATACTTCTTTTGTAGTTGCGGATGCTTGCAAGAGGGGTTAATCATAAGTGGGATGCTTGTCCAAGGAAGGACAGTACCCAAGCACCGGTCCACCCACATATCAAATTATAAAAGTACCGAACGCGAATCATATGAACGTGATGAAAAATAGCTTGACGATAATTCCCATGTGTCCTCGGGAGCGTTTTCCTTTATGTAAGAGTTTGTCTAGGCTTGTCCTTTGCTACAAAAGGGATTGGGCCATCTTGCTGCACCTTATTTACTTTTATTACTTGTTACCCGCTACAAATTACCTTATCACAAAACTATCTATTACCAATAATTTCAGTGCTTGCAGAGAATACCTTACTGAAAACTGCTTATCATTTCCTTCTGATCCTCGTTGGGTTCGACACTCTTACTTATCTAAAGGACTACGATAGATCCCCTATACTTATGGGTCATCAAGACTCTTTTCTGGCACCATTGCCGGGGAGTGAAGCGCCTTTGGTGAGTGGAATTTGGTAAGGAAAAATTTATATAGTGTGATGAAATTTACTATCACTTGTTACTATGGAACATAATCCTTTGAGGGGCTTGTTCGGGGTATCTTCACCCCGACCAGTAGAGAAAAGAGTTGCTCCTCAACCTACTGAACCTACTGAAAATGTTTACTTTGAAATCCCTTCAGGTATGATAGAGAAACTGCTAGCTAATCCTTTCACAAGTGATGGAACATTACATCCCGATTTGCACCTAATCTATGTGGATGAAGTTTGTGGATTATTTAAGCTTGCAGGTATGCCTGAGGATGTTATCAAGAAGAAGGTATTCCCTTTATCTTTGAAGGGAAAGGCATTGACATGGTTTAGGCTATGTGATGGTATGGGATCATGGAACTACAACCGATTGAAATTGGAATTTCATCAGAAGTTTTATCCTATGCATCTTGTTCATCATGATCATAATTATATATATAATTTTTCGCCTCGTGAAGGAGAAAGCATCGCTCAAGCTTGAGGGAGGCTTAAGTCAATGTTATATTCATGCCCCAATCATGAGCTCTCAAGAGAAATTATTATTCAAATTATTTATGCTCGGCTTTCTCTCGATAATCGCTCCATGCTCGATACTTCTTGTACTGGCTCTTTTATGATGAAGACTATTGAATTCAAATGGGATTTATTGGAAAGAATTAAACGCAAATCTGAAGATTGGGATCTCGACAAAGGTAAGGAGTCAGGTATAATACCTAAGTTTGATTGTGTTAAATCTTTTATGGATACTGATACTTTCTATTAATTTAGCACTAAATATGGACTTGACTCTGAGATAGTAGCTTCTTTCGGTGAATCCTTTGCTACTCATGTTGATCTCCCTAAGGAGAAGTGGTTTAAATATAATCCTCCCATTGAAGTAAAAGTAGTTGCGCCTATTAAAGTTGAAGAAAATACTATCACTTATATTGATTCTGTTGTTCCTACTGCCTATATTGAGAAACCACCTTTCCCTGTTAGAATAAAGGATCATGCTAAAGCTTCAAATGTGGTCCATAAGAGTAATACTAGAACACCTACACCCTCTGAGAAAATTAAAGTTGAACCTAGTGTTGCTATGGTTAAAGATCTCTTGGCCGATAATATTGATGGGCATGTTATTTACTTCTGTGATGAAGATGCTAGAATTGCTAGACCTGATACTAAAAATAAGCATAGACCTGTTGTAGGCATGCCTGTTATTTCTGTTAAAATAGGAGATCATTGCTATCATGGTTTATGTGATATGGGTGCTAGTGCAAGTGCAATACCTCATTCCTTATACAAAGAAGTTATGCATGATATTGCACCTGCTGAGATAGAAGAGATTGATGTTACAATTAAACTTGCCAATAGAGACACTATTTCACCAGTTGAGATTGTTAGAGATGTGGAAGTCTTGTGTGGGAAAGTTAAATACCCTGCTGATTTTCTTGTTCTTGGTTCCCCACAAGATGACTTTTGTCCCATTATATTTGGTAGACCCTTCTTGAATACTGTTAATGCTAAGATAGACTGCAAAAGGATGTTGTTACTATTGGTTTGGGGGATATGTCTAATGAGTTTAATTTTGCTAAATTTCGTAGACTACCCCATGATAAAGAATTGCCTAGTAAAGATGAAATTATTGCTCTTGCTTCTATTGCTGTGCCTCCTAATGATCCTTTAGAACAATATTTGCTCGACCATGAAAATGATATGTTTATGAATGAAAGAAGGGCAATAGATGAAGTATTCTTTAAACAGGGACCTATTTTGAAACACAACTGGCCTGTTGAGATTTTAGGGGATCCCCCTCCACCCTAGGGTGACCCCGTGTTTGAGCTTAAACCTTTACATGATACTCTTAAATATGCTTATCTTGATGAGAAAAAGATATATCCTATTATTATTAGTGCTAACCTTTTAGAGCATGAAGAAAAGAAATTATTGAAAACTCTAAAGAAGCACCATGCTGCTATTGGATATACTCTTGATGATCTTAAGGGCATTAGTCCCACTCTATGCAAGCACAAAATAAAATTGGAGAAAGACGCGAAACCGGTTGTTGATCACCAACGACGGTTAAATCCTAAGATGATCGAAGTGGTAAGAAAAGAAATACTAAAGCTTCTGGAGGTAGGTATAATTTATCCCGTTGCTGATAGTCAGTGGGTAAGTCTTGTCCATTGTGTCCCTAAGAAGGGAGGTATTACTGTTGTTCCTAATGACAAAGATGAATTGATCCCACAAAGAATTGTTACAGGTTATAGAATGGTAATTGATTTCCGCAAATTAAATAAAGCTACTAAAAAGGATCATTACCCTTTACCTTTTATTGATCAAATGCTAGAAAGATTATCCAAACATACATATTTTTGCTTTCTAGATGGTTATTCTGGTTTCTCTCAAATACCTGTGTCAAAGGAGGATCAAGAAAAGACAACTTTTACTTGCCCTTTTGGTACCATTGCTTATAGACGTATGCCTTTTGGTTTATGCAATGCACCTGCTACCTTTCAAAGATGTATGACTGCTATATTCTCTGACTTTTGTGAAATGATTGTTGAGGTTTTCATGGATGATTTCTCTGTATATGGAACTTCTTTTGATGATTGCTTAATCAACCTTGATCGAGTTTTCCAGAGATGTGAAGAAACTAATCTTGTCTTGAATTGGGAGAAGTTCCACTTTATGGTTAATGAAGGTATTGTCTTGGGGCATAAAATTTCTGAAAGAGGTATTGAAGTTGATAAAGCTAAGGTTGATGCTATTGAAAAGATGCCGTGTCCTAAGGACATTAAAGGTATAAGAAATTTCCTTGGTCATGCCGGCTTTTATAGGAGGTTAATTAAGGATTTATCAAAAATTTCTAGGCCTCTGACTAATCTCTTACACAAAGATGTTCCTTTTGTCTTTAATGATGATTGTGTAGAAGCATTTGAAGTACTTAAGAAAGCTTTGATTTCGGCACCTATTGTTCACCCACCTGATTGGAATTTACCATTTGAAATTATGTGTGATGCTAGTGTGTAGCGACCCATCCTCAGTCGGTCAAGTCTCTGTGCTGAAGTGTCATCCCTGGATCGGTATGCTGACACACACAGTACTCAAGGATTTATAACAAAGGTAAATCACATGTATAAAGTAACGTAAATACTATTACCTCAATTCAAAATAGTGGAAGTAACAACAAGGTTGTGGATTCCCATCAACACCAACGACAAAGTTGAGTGTAGAAATCGTAACCCTAACGTATCACTTGCTCGTTGTAAGATTTCCTGAAACATGAGACATTGCACCCACGAAGGGTTAGTACATTGAATGTACTGGCAAATTCACACCAAAGAGCAATGATGAACAATGGCTATCACTACATGCATATTTGGCCGGTGGAGGCTCTATGGATATAATGTTTTTGCGTAAAGCCATTTTCCCCTACCATGAAGGAATATGTTTTATTTAACTACATAGTTGGTTGAAAAACATTGAGAATGGTAAATCCCCATCTCAATCCCAATTAAAAGTTAACAACCCAACAAATTAATTAAGTACCATGATGAGATCAACATGATAATTCAAGAACCAGATACTCAAGATGTCCATAACCGGGGACACGGCTAATCATGATTAGTTTGTACACTCTGTAGAGGTTTGCGCACTTTTCCCCACAAGACTCGATCTCCTCCATTAGATTTCTCGCACTTCATGATGTTTGAGAAACGGATGACCGAGACATAGTCTTTCAGAAGCATTAACTCTAACCCCGGGTAGACCGTACTAACCTACATCCCCTGCATCTGCTAGCCTACCACTATAAGAGGTCATGCAACTTACTCAACTATGCTAGAGCCCATAATAGCTTGTGGCCGCACACGGATGTTTCCAGCATGAATAATCTTATGATCCCTTTGAGCCTGGGTGGCAAACCATAGGATGATCACATGGTAACCCTAGGATCTCCTAGGACAACACTGGTAAATCCCCAGGTGTCCGAGCAAGTCCACCGGTATATCCCCAGGGTGCCCCAACCAATCCACCCAGATGTGTATTAAAGTAGCCACCTTAAGTTAAACCTTAGTTACCAATAATCTCTCACATCTTTCATGAATTCTCTCAAACCAATCCACGTCTACGAGCATAGCATAGCAGTATAAGCATAACGTAGAAGTAACTCCCAAGGTTTGATATAAAATACAATAGGTTCTACCTCATCATCTACTTCCCAATACCCACATGTTATCAAATCCTAACCATGCAATGTTTGAGGGGTGAATCTAATGCATAAAAACTGGGTAATGAAAAGTATGATCAGAGTGTGAACTTACCTTGTACTGTTGATGAAGATGATTCGCACTCGTAACTCCTAATAGTTCTACTCGCCACACTCCGGTCAACCTATTGTAAGCAAGCAATAGTAACCACACATAAGCAATCACTCAAAAGATTGGGAAGAATGAAGAAGACAATTCGGAAAACATCAAAAACCAAGCAAATAACTATTGCAACATAAAACAATTTCTAACAGTACCAAAATTAGGTGAATTTTTCCTTATCAGAAAGTTTAGGTCAAGAGCTTCGTTTTGCAAAAAAGAATCAACTAAATCAGAGTTATAAAACTCAAGTTATGATCAAATGAAGTTCAAATACAAATCTGTTTGAATTCAAATTTTAAACTTTCAAAAACATGTTTAAGTTGTTTATATGGATAGACGGGATCGTAACGAAGAAGTGGGCGTTGGTTTCGTTGGATTTGGATAAACGAGTAAAAAGTAGTGATCGTTTTAAGATTAGGGACTAATGTGTAAAAACTATAGTCGCAGATAGGCCCTTTACGAGAAATAACAGAAAAGAGAAGACTAAAATGCGAACGTTCGCTAAACAAATCTACAGGACAAAAACGTTCACTAAAACTTCCTAAACAAAAATCATTCATTAAATAACTAATCTAATAAAAACGGGTTTATAAACAAAACCGAACCTTAAAAAAACCGTTCAGACCGGGTTTGGTTTATCTCCGGTTCAAGAGGGTTCGACGCCGGCGGCGGTTTACCGCGGCGGTTGGAGTCCGGCGACGGGCGACGGTGGAGCGGCAGTGGTGCGGACGAGGCGACGGCGACGTGGCAGCGGCGCGGCGCGGTGGAGTGTGGCGGCGGTGGATGCAGCAGCGGTGGCGGTGATCTACGACAGCGGCGAGGAGAGGCGAGGCGAGGAAAGAGAGGGGTCGGCGATGCGGGATTTATAGGAGGATGGGGCGACGGTGGCGTGGAGGAGGGGCCAAGGCGGCGGGGTGGCCGGGTCGGTCACGGCGGCGCGGCGGCGTGCGCGCGGCGGACTCCCGCTGGAGCTCGGGGGCGGGTGCACGCGGCTAGGCTGGCTGGGCCTGGCCTGGCTCGGCTGGGCCGGCCCAGTCGGAGCAAGGTTTTTTCTATAAATTTTGTTATAGACAACCAAAAATAGAATAAACCATACAAAATAAAAAAATATAGGCATATTATATATCAAAATTTTCAGAAAAATATTTTCTACAACATGAACATTTTACTAACGTCAAATAAAATACACAAGATTTTAAATAAATCAAAGAGTGCTGCAACTCTAATAAAATCCAATAAAAATCATTTTAAAAATGCCAAAATGATTTCAATTGTATTTCTCTCCAATTTTCTGATGTAGGGAATCATTTTACCCTATTTTCCATATATTTTATTTTTGGAGAAAAATAATTTGAATAAAACCCAAATAACTACAAATTGGAAATAATTTTCAAAGGGACTTCAAATCTGATTCTTCGAAACTCCCAACTCATATTTCATATGTTTTGAAGAAGTCATTTTATCTTCTCTCGTGAAAATCATTGAGTTGCATAAAGTTTCCGAATTGGAAATATTTCCAAATGGAAATTCAAATATTTTCAAAAACCCTTTTCATTTATTTAAATGGAAGAAGTCATGTCATCTTCTCTCTAGGGTTTTGTATTTGAAAAGAATTTGAATTCACGGAGATCATAAATGCAAAATGAAAGTTTGGGTAAGTCCTTTTATTCCCTCTCATTTAACTTCAAAAAGTTCTGAATTTCACTCAATTTCACACAATCAATCATAACTATCTATTTATTACAACATTCCAAAATTTAGAATTTTGGGATGTTACAAACCTACCACCCTTAAAATGAATCTCGTCCTCGAGATTCGGAGAGGCTAGAAAGAAATAGGTTAGGTTTGGGGGTCTTCTCAAAATCCATCGATCGTCTCCGGGGTCTCGGGTGCTACCACCCTTAGAAGCATTGTTACGGTTCCATCAAAACTCATATACTCCATCCTTATTCTTGATAGTGTCGGTCTTCTTAGATTCTCGGGAAAACCCCTTCTCTGGGCTGGTAGGCGCATAGCTTTCCTTGATCCTTGTGTCCTTTTTGTCTTGGTAGGGTTCTTCCGAGACTGGGTCTTCTTAGCTGACAGGTCTGGCGCCAATGCTAAAAAACTATCGATATTTCATGGTGGTCAATCATTTATGGTTTCTCCTGCGGAAAATGGGTTTGGGTTGAACCTCACCGTATGACCTACGGTTGGCAAAAGCTGCCTTGTACAAGGCAAAATTGTCATACCATTCTAAGGTTTAAACATGGTTTTGATCGTCGTCTCTCTACTATAGGTAAGTCAGTCAGATTTACCATCCCATATAGCAAAGGCGAATAATAAGAGTAAGTCAGTATGGTGATCAATCCATCCCGCACCCAAATCATTACCTTGTATATGGTTTAGCGAATCTCGCATTCTAACACTCGGTCATCCTCACAAGCACTGCAGAATTTCTCTCGTCGACGAACCAAGTTCGGATAAACCCATCGATTCTGCAAGCCAACAAACATCTATCGTTCCTTCACAACTCTCAGGTTTTGCATTACTCCTATAAAATCATCGGTGGGTAAGGTCGTAATCTCCTCCAAGGTTTTTCCTTCAGCAAGAGTGTGCTTGCTTCTTGGCAGGTCTTGGGGCCTATGGGTTATGGCCCATCTCATCACTTATAAACCTTGAACTCATCATCGGGCAACTGTTCATTATTCCAACATCCAGCTTCCCAACATTCTTAATTCCATCCAATTTTACCGTCTCCCTTCCTTCTATTGGCACCAAACTAAGACGTGATTACTTAGACTCATCATGGAGTGACAATTGCTCCATTTTACCAACATTATACCTCCTTTATATTCCAATAGTACTTCATCCCTTCTTACTCTTGGGATATCCGACATATCGAGATAAAACTCGTACTTATTTTGTCCAAGGTCCACTATGTGGAATATCATAATCCTTTCCAGAGGTCAAGTGTCCTCACAGGGTACTACCACCCTTAAAATGCACAAATCTTCCATAGACCATATTTCTCATATCCTCAAAAATGGTTAAAATCTTTCTTCATAGAGTAACTACTCATAAAATCCAAATCAGTACCAAGGATGCTAACTTTATTGATTCTCAAATTCTTACAATCTCCTGCATTACCATTACATGCCTCAACTCAATACCTCAATATAAAAGAAATTTTCCCACTGCTACTACTATATTTATCACAGACGCAACTAATTATCACAAGTCTCCTTCTCCTTGGGACAATCTCTGGCAAAGTTCCCTGCTTCATTACAACGAGAACATATTACTTCTGACAAGTTTCGAGGTTTCCTTTTTGGGCAACTGCGGAAGTAGTGCCCCGACTCCTTGCACCTGAAACAGGTGATATGACTCTAGTCCTTCCTGGAATCCAATCTACTTCTCTTCCTAGACTTTTCCGTTCCAATCAGGGCTTCTATTTCTTGTGGGTCACACTCTACTTCCTCTGTCGGGAATTCTACTAGGTCTCCATTTAGACAATTCTAGGAGATGTGTCCTTCTTCTCCACATGAATAGCACGACTTGGTGTAGGGTTTAATTGGGTCTGCTTTGGGTGTGTCCTCCACCTCTTCCTTCATCATAGGTTCTTCTCAAATTTCCATGAGGGCTCCTTTCATTACTTCTTTCTTCTGCTAGATGGTTCTTTGAACCATGGGGTAAATGTGACACTGAGCAGGGTAGTGGGTAGTCCCTTCACACAAGAAACAAGTAATCTGCCTAGTAGGGCATTCTTCAGCTGGGTGACTTTCTTCACAATGAGGGAATTCACCCTTGTGTTCTTTATGGGTGTGTCCTATTTCTCCACAGAGCTTGCATGCATAAGGTTTCTTCATATCCTTTCCATAAGGCATCAACTTCTGGGACACAAGACGAGACTTTAGCATAGTCAACTTAAATTCTTTCCAAGTTGTTACTCCTTGCCATCCATTGATGGTTTGGTACATCCTCCACCAAGTGGCAGCATCTCTTTCAAAGCACTGAAGAGCGTGCTAGGCCATATCCTTTCCTACTATAGGGTTATTCTCCATATGATCCTCCATGTTCTGAATCCATCGGTCTGTCTCCAATTGACTCACCGGTCCAAAAAATATGAGTTCATCTCTATTAATCCTCTATTGGGTCCATGGGTTTTGGGGTGAGATAAGAGATATAGAGAGGGATACACACAATACAAACTAAAGTTTTGAAAAGACATATTTTATTTGTGGCTGTCGGGAAAAACATCAAACAAATGACAGCTCACAAGCAACACATCTAACGTAGGAGTATAACTGGGGTTTGGTCTTCTAAAGGTCAAAAATCTTCAAAGTCACCAAACTCTTCAAGTCTTGTTCATGTCTCCGATGGCTACTTCCTATCGTGCTTGTCCTCTTCAAGTTCTTTTGCCAGATCATCTCTGTTGATGCGAAGTCTCTCGTGGCGTCCTTTAATATTTCTGGAGTTGCGTTCCAAACTTCCGGGTTTCAAAATCCTTGGTATGAACCACAGACCTACTGTTCTTTAGTTCCTGACGAATCTCCTATATCTCGAGGTTTTACTCCTCTAGCTTGGCTACTTCCTGCTTCTGTGTCCTGAGTTCTCCACGAAATGCTTCCTTGTCAAATATAGCTTCCTGAAGGTCCATCTTAAAATTCTCGATGTAATACTCCAGATCCTGGTGATACACCAGCTAAGGTTAAAACCTCATCTTTTGCTGATAGATGCTCCATTAGACCTTTTGTCATCCAATCCTTCCGACGAAATGCATGCTTAACTCAGCATGGTAACAATAGCATAAGAGGGCGATAACATCATGGATTGATGTGTTTCTTCCCTTGTCATTGCAATGAGCTATCATTCCATAGTTGGTATCCCCTGCATTAGGGTTTTCTTGACAAAACTTTGAGTTCTAATGCTCCATGTTCCGGTCTTTCTCCGACACACCTTGATCTCGGGTATTGACAGTTTCAATAGTCTGACAAGTTCCATAAGGGTAGCTTTCCTAGGTCATACCAATCTAGGAATTCTTCAGAGCCTTCAAATTCTCCTAGTCTTCGGAGTCTTCAACCGTCGTAGTTTCCATTGCGCAGTAAAAATCCTCTTTATTCCGAAGTGGTCTTAGTTGTCCGATATCTTGTACTTCTTGGAGTGGTCTCACCAGTTGTATCTTCGTGTGGTCAAAAGGGGAAAGGGGTATGGTCTCACTAAAATGGAATATTTGCATAAGCTCAGAAGAGAAGAGAGGTAAAATATCTTTTTGAAAATGAAGTTTTATAAAAAATCTTTCCCATGGGCTTGCTAATTTCTAGGGGTCACGTCCTACAGTCAACATGTGCTCTGATACCATCTTGTAGCGACCCGACCTTAGACGGTAAAGTCTATGTGCTTACGTGTCATCCCTGGATAATTATGCTGACACGCAGTACTCGAGGATTTATAACAGAGGTAAATCACATGTATAAAGTAATGTAAATACTATTACCTCAATCCAAAATAGTGGAAGTAGCAACAAGGTTGTGGATTCCCATCAACACCAATGGCAAAGTTGAGTTTAGAAATCGTAACCCTAACGTATCACTTACTCATCGTAAGATTTCCTGCAACATGAAACGTTGCAGACATAAAGGGTCAATACATTGAATGTACTGGCAAATTCACACCAAAGAGCAATGATGAACAATGGCTATCACTACATGCATATTTGGCTGGTGGAGGCTCTATGGCTATAATGTTTTTGCGTAAAGCCAATTTTTCCCTACCACAAAAGAATATGTTTTATTTAACTACATAGTTGGTTGAAAAACATTGAGAATGGTAAATCCCCATCTCAATCCCAATTAAAAGTTAACAACCCAACAAATTAATTAAGTACTGTGATGAGATCAACATGATAATTCAAGAACCAGATACTCAAGAAGTCCATGACCGGGGACACGGCTAATCATGATTAGTTTGTACACTCTACAAAGGTTTGCACACTTTTCCCCACAAGACTCGATCTCCTTCGTTAGATTTCTCGCTGTCGATGTACTAAAGTAGGGGTACCTTAGTATCCCGAACTTGTGCACGGGCAGTCGCAGCGACCCGTGGCAAGGCTTGCCGGGCGACCGCCAAGACCCTCCGTGGTTCCTTTGGAGCCATTCAAGAACAAAGTATCCAAGAGCAAAACAAGGCCTCGGCAAGAGGAGCTTGCCGGGAAGGAGACAAGACCCCGGCAAGAGGAGCTTGCCGGGAAGGAAACGAGGCCCCGACAAGAGGAGCTTGCCGGGAAGGAGACAAGACCCCGGCAAGAGGAGCTTGCCGGGAAGACCAACCCAAGCATCACAAGAAGACCGCTGCGGCGCACCGCGCGCCCCGACAAGACCCGGTGAGCGACAAGCTCCCGGACGCGACAAGGCAACATCCGCGGCAAGGCGCCTGCCGCGGCAAGCTACTACCCCGCAGCCCGCGCTCCAGCTCACCCACCAACGTGTCGCCCTGGGACCATTCCTGGCGTACGTGGCGGGAGGCTGTGCAGCCGGGGGCATGCGGTGGCAAGCAGACGCTGACAAGGAGCCATCGTGGCAAATGGTGGCGCCCCTGACGGTCCCTTTCCGCCCCGTCTAAGCGACACAGACAGACATTTAATGCCTTTGTCCCCTGCCGTCAGGGTTAGGTAGGATGTGACTATAGCAGGCGGTGGCGCCAACTACCACCCCTTTTACATTTTTACCCTCACCTCTGTTGCCACATGTGGGTGACCCCTTAGACATATAAAAGGAGGCCCATGCGCAACAGTGGGGGGAGGACAGCCATTCTCACGCTCGGCCTCGCCAGTTGCTTGAGTGTACTGTAGCACTCGCCGCTCCCGAGCAAGAACTCAATACAACCACCAAAGCAGGAGTAGGGTTTTACGCATCCGTGCGGCCCAAACCTGGGTAAACTGATCGTCTCGCTCGTGTGTTTCACCTCGATCTGCTCTTTGTGCATCCACCGCCCCCTGCCGAACCAAAAGGGGCTCGGTCCGCCGATCCCCATAGGTGTGCGAGGGATCAGACACCCCCGAGATCTTTGGCGCGCCAGGTAGGGGGTGCATCGAGGTTGTGCGAACCTGATCCGGCGTTCGCGCGAGCCGAATCTTCATCGTCTTCATCAACATGCCGCCGAAGAAGAAGGCCTCGGAGGTAGCCGCTCCGTCTGCGCCGAGCCCGCCGTCACCGGAGCGGACGGTTGGTGGAGCAGGCGCCGGCGGAAGAGCGGGCGCCGACAGGGAGACTCGTGGCACTGCCAGGTCCAAGGACCAGGCTGCGCCGCACGTCGGCGGCGCGGTCGCCTCCCACAACGACCGCGCGCACTCCAAGACCTCGGCGTCCGTACACGCACCGCGCCTGTCCCAGGAGGCGCGGGACCAGCAACGTCATGGTACCCACGGTACCATACATTTGCTGGACCAAGATCAAGCTGGCGGAACCCGGAGTGCTCAGGACCAGCATGCGCTCCAACATGTTGGCGCGAGCATGGCGCGGTCGCTCGGACGAGATGTTGCTCCTTCTAACGTAGTTAGAAGTCCGAGCATATCTCGCTCCTTGCACCGTTCGCTGCCGCCGCCCGCCACTCCGGCGGAAGCGCTGGCACGTGCCCAGCTGCTTCTAGATTACCCTCCAGCGCCAGAGAAGATCGATGACTGGAGGGCCACTATCCAGAGCCTCATCGGCTTCGCCAACGGCGACAACCCACGGCAGCCGAGCGCATCGCTGCCGCGGCAAGTCACCCAGGCGCGAGCCGGTGGCGACAAGACCGGCGAGGGTGCAACCACTGTGCACTCTCCGCCCCGAAGGCCAAGATCGCCGACTCACCGGATCCACCTTGACGGCTATTCCACCGCGTCGTCGGATCCGCGAGTTCGTCGCGATCAACGCCAAGTTCTTCACGAGAGACAGCAAGAAGACGCTCGAACACGCATCGAGCGCCGAAGAGAAGCGCGGCGTCAATCAGACCTGCACGCTGGGCCCTCTGTTGACATGCATGCGCCCGGAGAGCCAGGTAACTTGCCGTACGTGGTAGGTTGTCCTGCGTTCACCCGTGAGCTGCGGCAGGTCCAGTGGCCCAACCAGAAGCATTTCAAGCCAGACGTGCCGGAGAACTACGACGGCAAGTCACACCCATCGGAGTTCCTCAGCATCCTGGCTCATGCACTTGCCGGACAACTCCATATCCTCTTGGGCAGATTTGTGCCATCAGTTTGTCGGCGCCTTTATAGGCGGCCACAAACCACATGGCCAAGAGAGTGACCTCCACCTGCTTGCCCAGAAGGAAGGAGAACCCCTGCGCAAGTATATCCAGAGATTCAGCCGCATGCAGCGCAACATCCCAGACATCCACCCCGCCGCGGTTATCAGCGCGTTCCATCAGAACGTGCGTAACCGCAGGATGCGGGAGGAGATGGCGATGAGTAGGATCAGAGACGTCAGCGAGCTGTACGCCCTGGCCGACAAGTGCGCATGCGCTGAAGAAGGGAGGAAGCTCCCCGGAGAGGATGCTGGAGCAGGGGGATCTGATAGCGAGGATGCCGCCCCGGCGAGGAAAAACCGGAGGCGCAACAGAAAGAAGAGCGGCAAAGAGGTACTGGTCGTTGAGCAGTCCGGCAATGACGGCCCCGCCAAGCAAGCCAAAGTTGGCAGCTCCGGCAAGGAGGTTGCCGCGTGCGCCAACTGCCAGGTTGTGGCGGCCGCCGACAAGCAGGGCAGCTCCGACAAGCAGTACTGCAAGATCCACCGCACCAAGGGCCATGACCTCCAGAACTGCAAGAGGGTCGAGCAGCTTGTCCAGCAGCAAAAAGCTGAGTACGAGCAGCGCGACAAGGAGAGAGCCCAAGGAGGCGGTGGAGAAGCCGGCAAGAAGCGCGCCGACCTGGGAGGAAGCCGCGGCAAGGCCAAGCGGCGGCAAGGATACAGACCTCCCCGCGGCCGCGACAAGGACGAAGACGAAGACGACGACAAAGACATGGATGATGTTGAGGACAATGAGCAGGAGTTTCAGAAGGCTACAGAAGTCTTGTGTGTTGACGGTGGCGCTTCTCTGCATACTTCCCACCGCCAACTCAAACAGTGGCTCCGGGAAGTTAATGCGGCAGAGCCACCTGTCGAGTCACGCAAGCTTCTAAGTGGTCCAGCACGCCTATCATCTTCGACATTGAGGACCACCCTGATTGCACAACTGCGGTCGGGTGCTTGCCGTTGTTGGTCTCGCCAACAATCAGCAACCTCAAGGTCACCAAGATGCTAGTTGACGGTGGGGCCGGCCTAAATCTGATCTCCTCCGCTGTGCTCCAGAAACTCCAGATCCCGGACAGCGAGCTCGAAGAAACCGGTACATTCCAAGGAATTAACCCGAGAAGGAGCAAGCCGAAAGGGAAGGTCACGTTGCCGGTAACATTCGGCAGCGAGATGAACTTCAGGACTGAGAGGGTCACTTTCGACATCGCCGACTTCGCATTGCCCTACAATGGCATACTCGGCCGTCCCGCACTCGCCAAGTTCATGGCGGCCTCTCACTTTGCATACAATGTGCTCAAGATGCCAGGCCCGATAAGCATCATCTCTGTCCCTGGCGACAAGAAGGATGCCCTTATCTGCGCCGACAGGATCTACCGGGAAGCTGCTGCCGCGACAGACCGCGAGACACTTGCCGCTGAAGCTCCCAGGGAGAAGAAGAAGGCTAAGTCCGGCAAGAGCTCTGGTGCCCACTCCGGCAAGCGCGCCTCTTTGGAGTGCCGTGCTGCCGTCGAGGATGCGCCATCGAGCTCCACCGGCAAGAAGACCAAGTCCGACAAGAGCTCTGTGCCTACTCCGGCAAGCGCGCCTGCTCGGAGTGCTGCGCTGCCGTCGAGGACGCACCATCGAGCCCCGCCAGCAAGAGCAAGAAGGCGATGGCAGCTCCACCACTTACCAAGAAGGTGCCCGCCACGGAGGATGGCACTGGTGGTACCTTCACCATCAGTGCCACGCTTGACCCTAAATAGGAAAGCGCGCTCGTTACTTTCCTGCGGGCGAATGTCGACGTGTTTGCATGGCAACCGTCTGACATCCCCGGTGTTCCCAGGAAGGTAATTGAGCACCACCTTGCTGTTTGTCCTCATGTGCGGCTTGTCAAGCAGAAGGTCAGGAAACAGGCGGTGGAGCGCCAAGAGTTCATAGCAGAAGAGATCAAGAAGTTGGAAGCAGCAGGCCTTGTCAGAGGGGTGCTCCATCCAACGTGGTTGGCCAATCCGGTTGTAGTGCGCAAGGCAAACGAGAAGTGGAGGCTTTGTATTGACTTCACTGATGTTAATAAAGCATGTCCCAAAGATCCATTTCCCTTGCCGCACATTGACCAGATTGTTGACTCCACAGCCGGATGTGAGCTGCTTTCATTCCTTGACGCATATTCAGGATATCATCAGATCTTCATGGCAGAAGAGGATGAGGAGAAAACCGCATTCATTACTCCATGTGGCACGTACTGTTTCGTACGGATGCCTTTCAGATTAAAGAATGCTGGTTCAACATTTGCCAGAGTAGTCCACATCGCTTTGAAGCCACAGATACACAGAAATGTAGAAGCTTACATGGATGATATAGTGGTCAAAAGCAAAGACAGGGCTACTCTGATCCAAGACTTAGAAGAGACTTTTGCAAATCTGCGCAAGATCAACCTCAAGCTCAACCCCGAGAAGTGTGTGTTTGGAGTCCCTTCCGGCAAGCTTCTTGGGTTCTTTGTGTCTCAGCGGGGAATCGAAGCCAACCCCGACAAGATCAGGGCCATTGAGCAGATCAAAGCACCAAGGCACGTCAAGGATGTATGGAAGCTTGCCAGCTGCGTAGCTGCTCTTAGCAGGTTTATCTCTCGGTCTGCTGAGCACGCCCTGCCCTTTTTCAAAATTTTGAAAAGGGCAGGTCCAATGAGATGGACTTCGAAAGCGGAGGCTGCGCTACAAGACTTGAAGAGATACATGTCCTCCACTCCAACACTTGTCGCACCTAAACCACAAGAGAAGTTGCTGCTGTACATAGCGGCAACCAATCAAGTAGTTAGTGCTGCGTTAGTAGCGGAAAGGGAGGCCGACGACGGGCCAGCGGCCGCGGCAAGCACATCCAGCGACAAGCAGGGGGCTGCCCCGACAAGCTCTGGTCCCGACAAGCAAGGGTCTGCGCAGATGCAAGAGGAGATACAGAAGAAAATGGTGCAGCGCCCAGTTTACTTTGTCAGCTCCCTTTTACAGGGGGCTAGGTCAAGGTACTCTGGTGTGGAGAAGCTGCTTTTCGGCCTTCTCATGGCCTCGAGAAAGCTGCGCCGTTACTTCGAAGCACACGAGATCACAATTGTCACTCGCTTTCCGCTGAAGAGGATATTGCAAAATCCAGAAGCAACAGGCAGGATTGTCGAGTGGGCACTGGAACTGTCAAGCTTTGGCCTCAAGTTTGAGAGTACATCAACAATCCAGAGCAGAGCATTGGCAGAGTTCATAGCAGAGTGGACGCCAACTCCAGACGAAGAAATTCCGGAGACGAGCATCCCCGCCAAGGAAGCAAGCAAAGAGTGGCTCATGTACTTTGACGGTGCCTTCTCGCTGCAAGGCGCCGGTGTTGGTGTATTGCTTGTCGCACCCACCGGAGAGCACCTCAAGTACATAGTCCAGATGCACTTTCCCAAGGAGCAAGCGACAAACAATACTGCAGAGTATGAGGGCTTGCTTGCCGGTCTCAGGATCGCGGCAGAACTTGGGATTAAGAAGCTCATTATCAGGGGTGACTCGCAGCTTGTCGTCCGCCAAGTGAACAAGGATTACCACAGTCCGTTGATGGAAGCTTACGTTGATGAAGTGAGGAAGCTGGAAGAGCGCTTTGACGGCCTACAAATGGAACATGTTCCAAGAGCTGAGAACGACATTGCCGATGGCCTGTCGAAGTGCGCCGCACTAAAATTACCTGTGGAACTAGGGACCTTTGTGCTCAAGCTGACTCAGCCATCCGTAACACCATCAACAGGACAAAGCAAGAAGAGGAAGTTGATTTCTGGCGATTATCTTCCGGCAGAGCTTCCCGAAGCCGCCGCCAAGAAGATCCCCAGGATCGACGGCAAGAGTGCTGAGGAGCAGTCTACTCCGGCAAGCCCCAGGGTTTGTTCCGTTGCAGCAGACACTCCCGGCAAGCTCTGCTCCGGCAAGCTTGTCGGGGAACGTCAAGCTCCGGCAGAGTCGCAGGCTCTTGCCGTAGAAGCAGACGTTCCCGCAACAGCAGATGTGCCTTTAGTCCCTGTTGTCGAGCCACAGGCTCCAACATGGGTGCAGCAGATTGTCCGTTTCCTTCAGACAGGAGAGCTTCCCGAGGAACCAGAAGAAGCGGAAAGAGTAGCCCGGCAGTCTAGTATGTACCAGTTTGTCGACAACACACTGTGCAGAAGAAGACTCAACGGTGTGAAATTGAAGTGCATTCCTCGGGAAGATGGACAGAAGCTGTTGGCAGAGATACATGGAGGCATATGTGGTCACCACATTGGTGCAAGAGCCCTTGTCAGAAAAGCATTCCGGCAAGGCTTCTTCTGGCCGACAGCCCTCCAGGATGCAACTGCACAAGTAACCAAGTGTGAAGCGTGCCAGTTCCATTCCAAGCAGATACACCAGCCAGCTCAAGCTCTCCAGACGATCCCTTTATCCTGGCCATTTTCGGTCTGGGGGCTCGACATCCTCGGCCCCTTCCCCCGAGCAGTCGGGGGCTTTGAGTACTTGTACGTTGCAATCGACAAGTTCACAAAGTGGCCGGAAGTGGAACCAGTGAGGAAGGTGACGGCGCAGTCCGTGATCAAATTCTTCAGGTCGATTGTTTGCCGTTTCGGAATCCCTAATAGGATAATTACCGACAACGGTACACAATTTACGAGCCGCACCTTCATGCAGTACGTCCAAGATCTTGGCGCCAAGGTCTGCTTTGCTTCTGTTGCTCATCCAAGAAGCAACGGTCAAGCGGAGAGGGCAAATGCTGAAGTGCTGCGCGGGCTCAAGACCAGAACATTTGACAGGCTGCACAAGCGCCGACGCAACTGGATCGAGGAGCTGCCGGTGGTTCTTTGGTCGATCAGGACGACTCCAAATCGAGCCACCGGGCAGACACCCTTCGCTCTAG
This sequence comes from Triticum monococcum, assembly GCA_034509565.1. Taxonomy (NCBI): domain Eukaryota; kingdom Viridiplantae; phylum Streptophyta; class Magnoliopsida; order Poales; family Poaceae; genus Triticum; species Triticum monococcum. The sequence continues at coordinate 453,701,206 of CM067847.1, forward strand.
TTTATGGAGCGGAGGCAGTTATCCCCAGGGAACTCGTATACGGGTCACCTCGAGTGCTTGCTTATGATGAGCTTGAGCAAGAGCGGCTGCGGCAAGATGACGCGCTGCTCCTTGAGGAAGATCGTCTTTAGGCTGCTGTGCGAGCCGCTCGCTACCAGCAAGCTTTGCGCCGCTATCATAGCCGCAAAGTTAACTCCAGAAGTGTCGAGGAAGGCGACCTTGTTCTTCGGTGCGTTCAGTCCGCCAAGAATTCCAACAAGTTGACGCCGAAGTGGGAAGGCCCTTACCGGGTGAAACGAGTCACCAGGCCTGGCGCTGTCCGCCTGGAGACCGAAGATGGCGTACCAGTGAGCAACTCCTGTAATATCGAGCTTCTTCGTAAGTTTTACCCGTAAGGTGCGGTTGTCGGACCCTGTCCGGCAACCACCCTTTTGTACAAGTCTTGCCGCTGTTGCATGTAATCCTTTGTACAAAGCCAGGCGCAGACCCTGAGCACAAGATAATGAAGCGCTGGCGCCCTGAGTTATAGCATGCATGCTAGGTCGAGTCGGGTCCTCGGTTAGGGTTGATAGTGCCTAACAGCAGCTAACCCCTAACTTAGAGGTCTAGTGTGCGTCCCTTCCCCTTGCTTTCGTTTCCTTTGGTTCATAGGACTTGCATATCATTGCTGGACCGCACAAGGACGAAAAGGAGCAGAAGGACGCGCCGGCATCTAGACCCCGGCAAGCCAGTGTTGCCGGGGGCTGCAAGTACCAAAGTTCGCCCACGGCAAGCCAGAGTTGCCGGGGGCTGCAATCTCAGATAAGTCTTTCATCCCTCTTCGTGCATTCTCTTATGGACTGGGAACACGAAGCCTCGTTTCTTCCCGAAAGCTACCGTGCTCCCTTAGCTCTGGGCCCTGGGGCCCCAGGGCCAAGTTTTGGTCGTAGTCGCGGCAGCAAAGGGAGGAAACGAGGGGCCGTACCCGCCTCGTCCCTGCTTCCGCCAAAAGCGTGAGAAAGGTCGAGCGACGTGGGAAGCCGGCAGGGCATGTTGCCGGAGAAGGAGTGTCTATCTGAAAGATACCAAGGATTTGCTCCTTGGCGTGGGTTCTACCCGCGAGACAAATGACCCGGCAAACATCCCCTTTTCATTAAAAACATTCCACACAGGTACAGTCCATAGAGGATGAAAAACATGAAAGAGAGGATTACAAGTTTTAAATGCAACTAAGGCCCGAGGGCTTACAAATTAAAAAGATAAGATGCCCGTAATCCTTTTCCTGTCCCTCTCTTCAGGAGGTAGGTCAAGGAGGGGAGAAGGGCAAAAGGAGCGCCTAGGTGAACTATGGGTGCCAGAAGACACCAAGAGAACATCCCGGGGGCCGTCAAGGCTGGATGGTGATGGCGGCGCCGGAAGCAGGGCTCGAAGACGAGGCGGCAGGACGTCAGCATGCTGTCGAGGGCACCACGCCATCGTACTCCGACCTGACGGCCCTGCCGCCGGCCCCTCTTCCCCTTCCGCAGCCTCCCTACGCCAGCCGCTCAAGGAGACGCCCCCGGGAAGTTCAAGGAGCCGGCGACGCGGATGATGGGGTTGCCGGTGCCGCATGGAGCGGCGCCCGACACCTAGTCGGACCCGCCATCCTGCCGCCCGCTCCCCTCGTCATCGCTGTCGCTCCCCTCCTCGTCACTCTCGCTCGAGGAGGAGCCTTCGCTATCGGAGGAGCTCTCCACGCAGCACCGTGCCCGGACGCCGAAGCACCCGAAGACCTTGATAGAGAGGAGATCGCCCTCCACCAACTTAAAGTGGAGGGTGAGCCCCGGCGTCAAGCTGTGGATGCAGGCGAACGTCTTCCACCCTTGGCCAAGATACATCACACCAGGGGCTGGGAATTCGACGCGGACTCGCATGCCGCTGATTCCACAGCCCCTCATGTGTACTCTCAGCGTCTCGGGCGGGTCCAACTCCACCACTTCCGCAAACGGATCTGGGAGTCGGAGGCGACGACGAGGCACCCGGCGCAGCCTGACGAAGAACTCGCAAGGGTCGTCCCCAGCATGGGCCACCACAGGAAGAAGAGCCGCCGGTGGAGGCGAAGCCGACGCGCCGCCTCGTCCTCCTCTTCCCCGAGCGCCACGGCCTCGTCCTCGACCCCGTCCATGACCTTGCCCCCTCCCTCTTCCCCTTACGGCTGGCTCCGCCACCACGGGTGCGGGAGAGGGAGGGAGGCGCTGTCTGGCGGCAACCCTCGCCGCCACTGATGAAGGACCGGGATTCCCTTTCTCCATGGCGAATGGGAGGAAGGGGAGCAGGAGCTGAAGGGAGGAGAAGATGGGAGAATGCAGGCTTCCGTCCTCCCCTCCCGCTCTTTATAAAGGAGCGGGGTGGGGGCTCGGCCGCCCCGCTCAGCGAATCAAGGCGCGGGAAGGCAGGGAGCTGGGGCCGACCCGCTGCCTCGACCCACGACGGCCCCGTTTCCCGCCTCCGCCGTCCGCGATCCCTAGTGCATGGGAGCCGCGTGGCAGGCGTGCAGAACTGAGGCGACGGATGGGGCGGCCTCTCCCCACCCGGTGATCGCGGGGAGTGGGCGCCTCGAAAACCTACCACGATCTCTCCCACGATGCCGCGTTTGACGCGTGCCGTGCGGGGAGAGCGCGGTGGATGCGGAGTGGGTTATGGCATGCCCTAGGCCACGCGTGCCCGTGCACTGTTTTGGGCCTGGCCCAACAGCGCTCGGCACCGTGTATGGCCCAGGCCCGGGGGCTCCTGTCGGTGTACTAAAGTAGGGGTACCTTAGTATCCCGAACTTGTGCACGGGCAGTCGCAGCGACCCGTGGCAAGGCTTGCTGGGCGACCGCCAAGACCCTCCGTGGTTCCTTTGGAGCCATTCAAGAACAAAGTATCCAAGAGCAAAACAAGGCCTCGGCAAGAGGAGCTTGCTGGGAAGGAGACAAGACCCCGGCAAGAGGAGCTTGCCGGGAAGGAAACGAGGCCCCGGCAAGAGGAGCTTGCCGGGAAGGAGACAAGACCCCGGCAAGAGGAGCTTGCCGGGAAGACCAACCCAAGCATCACAAGAAGACTGTTGTGGCGCACCGCGCGCCCCGACAAGACCCGGTGAGCGACAAGCTCCCGGACGCGACAAGGCAGCATCCGCGGCAAGGCGCCTGCCGCGGCAAGCTACTACCCCGCAGCCCGCGCTCTAGCTCACCCACCAACGTGTCGCCCTGGGACCATTCCTGGTGTATGTGGCGGGAGGCTGTGCAGCCGGGGGCATGCGGTGGCAAGCAGACGCTGACAAGGAGCCATCGTGGCAAACGGTGGCACCCCTGACGGTCCCTTTTCGCCCCGTCTAAGCGACACAGATAGGCATTTAATGCCTTTGTCCCCTGCCATCAGGGTTAGGTAGGATGTGACTGTAGCAGGCGGTGGCGCCAACTACCACCCCTTTTACATTTTTACCCTCACCTCTGTTGCCACATGTCGGTGACCCCTTAGACATATAAAAGGAGGCCCATGCCCAATAGTGGGGGGAGGACAGCCATTCTCACGCTCGGCCTCGCCAGTTGCTTGAGTGTACTGTAGCACTCGCCGCTCCCGAGCAAGAACTCAATACAACCACCAAAGCAGGAGTAGGGTTTTACGCATCCGTGCGGCCCGAACCTGGGTAAACCGATCGTCTTGCTCGTGTGTTTCGCCTCGATCTGCTCTTTGTGCATCCACCGCCCCCTGCCGAACCAAAAGGGGCTCGGTCCGCCGATCCCCATAGTTGTGCGAGGGATCAGACACCCCCGACACTCGCACTTCATGATGTTTGAGAAACGGATGACCGTGACACAGTCTTTCAGAAACATTAACTCTAACCCCGGGTAGACCGTACCAACCTACATCCCTTACATCTGCTAGCCTACCACTGGAAGAGGTCATGCAACTTACTCAACTATGCTAGAGCCCATAATAGCTTATGGCTGCACATGGAAGTTTCCAGCATGAATAATCTTATGATCCCTTTGAGCCTGGGTGGCAAACCATGGGATGATCACACGATAACCTCGGGATCTCCTAGGACAACACTGGTAAATCCCCAGGTGTCGGGGCAAGTCCACTGGTATATCCCCAGGGTGCCCCAACCAATCCACCCAGATGTGTATTAAAGCAGCCACCTTAAGTGTAACCTTAGTTACCAATAATCGCTCACATCTTTCATGAATTCTCTCAAACCAATCCACGTCTATGAGCATAGCATAGCAGTATAAGCATAATGTAGAAGTAACTCCCAAGGTTTGATATAAAAGACAATAGGTTCTACCTCATCATCTATTTCCCAATACCCACATGTTCTCAAATCCTAACCATGCAATGTTTGAGGGGTGAATCTAATGCATAAAAATTGGGTAATGAAAAGTATGATCAGAGTGTGAACTTTCCTCGCACTGTTGATGAAGATGATTCGCACTCATAACTCTTGATAGTTCTACTCGCCACACTCTGGTCAATCTATCGTAAGCAAGCAATAGAAACCACACATAAGCAATCACTCAAAAGTTGGGAAGAACGAAGAAGACAATTCGGAAAACATCAAAAACCAAGCAAATAACTCTTCCAACATAAAACAATTTCTAATAGTACTAAAATTAGGTGGATTTGTCCTTATCAGAAAGTTTAGTTCAAGATCTTCATTTTGCAAAAAGAATCAACTAAATTGGAGTTATAAAACTCAAGTTATGATCAAACGAAGTTCAAATACAAATCTGTTTGAATTCAAATTTTATACTTTCAAAAACATGTTTAAGTTGTTTATATGGATAGAGGGGATTGTAACGAAGTAGTGGGCGTTGGTTTCGTTGGATTTGGATAAACGAGTAAAAAGTAGTGATCGTTTTAATATTAGGGACTAATGTGTAAAAACTATAGTCGCAGATAGGTCCTTGATGAGAAATAACAGAAAAAGAAAAGACTAAAATGCGAACGTTCGCTAAACAGTTCTATAGGATGAAAACGTTCACTAGAACTTCCTACACAGAAATCGTTCATTAAATAACTAATCTAATAAAAAACAGTTTTCTTAACAAAACCGAACCTTAAAAAAACCGTTCGGACCAGGTTCGGTTTATCTCCGGTTCAAGAGGGTTCGATGCCGGCGGCAGTTTACCGCGGCGGTTGGAGTCCGGCGACGGGCGGCGGTGGAGCGGCAGTGGCGCAGACGAGGCGACGACGACGGCGACGCGGCAGCGGCGCAGCGCAGGTGGCGAAGTGCGGTGGCACCGCAGCAGCGGCGCGACGCGATGGAGTGCGGCGGTGGCGCGCAGCGCGTCGGCAGCTATCTGCGGCGGCGGCGGTGATCTGCAGCAGCAGCGGCGATCTGCAGCAGCGGCATGGAGAGGCGAGGCGAGGAAAGAGATGGGTCGGGGATGCGGGATTTATAGGAGGAGGGGGCGACGGTGGTGTGGAGAGGGGCCAAGGCGGCAGGGTGGCCGGGTCGGTCACAGTGGCGCGACGGCGTGCAGGCGGCGGACTCCCGCCGGAGCTCGGGGGCGGGCGTATGCGCGGCTGGGCTGGCTAGGTCTGGCCTGGCTCGGCTGGGCCGGCCCTGATAAAACATTTTTTACAAACAACCAAAAATAGAATAAACCATACAAAATAAAAAATAATATAGGCATATTATATATCAAAATTTTCAGAAAAAGATTTTCTACAACATGAACATTTAGTAACATCAAATAAAATACACAAGATTTTAAATAAATCAAAGAGTGCTGCAGCTCTAATAAAATCCAACAAAAATCATTATAAAAATGCAAAAATGATTTCAATTTTATTTCTCTCCAATTTTATGATGTAGGGAATTATTTTACCCTATTTTCCATATATTTTTTTTTGGAGAAAAATAATTTGAATAAAATCCAAATAACTACAAATTGGAAATAATTTTCAAAGGGACTTCAAATTTGATTCTTCGAAACTCCCAACTCATATTTCATATGTTTTGAAGAAGTCATTTTATCTTCTCTCGTGAAAATCATTGAGTAGCATAAATTTTTTAAATTGGAAATATTTCCAAATGGAAATTCAAATATTTTCAAAAACCCTTTTCATTTATTTAAATGGAAGAAGTCATGTCATCTTCTCCCTAGGGTTTTGTATTTGAAAAGAATTTGAATTCACGGAGATCATAAATGCAAAATGAAAGTTTGGGAAAGTCCTTTTATTCCCTCTCATTTATCTTTCAAAAAGTTTCGAATTTCACTCAATCTCACACAATCAATCAAACAGTCAATCATAACTATCTATTTACTATAACATTCCAAATTTAAAATTTTGGGATGTTACATAGTGATTATGCTGTAGGGGCTGTTTTAGGACAAAGGGTTGATAAGAAATTAAATGTTATCCAATATGCTAGTAAGACTCTAGACAGTGCCCAGAGAAACTATGCTACTACCGAAAAGGAATTTTTAGCAGTTGTATTTGCTTGTGATAAGTTCATACCCTATATTGTTGATTCTAAAGTAACTGTTCACACTGATCATGCTGCTATTAAATATCTTATGGAAAAGAAAGATGCTAAACCTAGACTTATTAGATGGGTTCTCTTGCTTCAAGAATTTGATTTGCATATTATTGATAGAAAGGGAGCCGAGAACCCCGTTGCATACAACTTGTCTAGGTTAGAGAATGTTCTTGATGACCCACTACATATTGATGATAGCTTTCCTGATGAACAATTGGCTGTCATAAATGCTTCTCGTACTGCTCCATGGTATGCTGATTATGCTAATTATATTGTTGCTAAATTTATACCACCTAGTTTCACATACCAGCAAAAGAAAAAGTTCTTCTATGACTTAAGACATTACTTTTGGGATGACCCACACCTTTATAAGGAAGGAGTAGATGGTGTTATTAGATGTTGTGTACCTTAGCATGAACAGGAATAGATCCTACGCAAGTGTCACTCCGAGGCTTATGGAGGACACCATGCTGGAGATAGAACTGCACATAAGGTATTGCAATCCGGTTTTTATTGACCTACTCTCTCAAGGATGTCCGTAAGTTTGTCTTGTCTTGTGATGAATGTCTTAGAATTGGTAATATTAGTAGACGTCAAGAAATGCCTATGAATTATTCACTTGTTATTGAACCATTTGATGTTTGGGGCTTCAATTACATGGGACCGTTTCCTTCCTCTAATGGGTATACACATATTTTAGTTGTTGTTGATTACGTTACTAAGTGGGTAGAAGCTATTCCAACTAGTAGTGCTGATAATAACACCTCTATTAAGATGCTTAAAGAAGTTATTTTTCCGAGGTTCGGAGTCCCTAGATATTCAATGACTGATGGTGGTTCAGATTTTATTCATGGTGCCTTTCGTAAAATGCTTTCTAAGTATGATGTTAATCATAGAATTGCATCTCCATATCACCCGCAGTCTAGTGGTCAAGTAGAATTGAGTAATAGAGAGCTTAAATTAATTTTGCAAAAGACTGTTAATAGATCTAGAAATAATTGGTCCAAGAAACTTGATGATGCATTATGGGCATATAGGACTGCATACACAAATCCTATGGGTATGTCTCCGTATAAAATGGTTTGTGGAAAAGCATGTCACTTACCTCTTGAACTAGAACATAAGGCATATTGGGCCATAAAGAGCTCAATTATGATTTCAAACTTGCCGGTGAGAAGAGGTTATTTGACATTAGCTCACTTGACAAATGGAGAACCCAGGCCTATGAGAATGCCAAACTGTTTAAAGTAAAAGTTAAAACATGGCATGACAAAAGGATACAAAAACATGAGTTTAATGTAGTTGATTATGTGTGGTTATACAAATCTCATTTAAGATTCTTTGTAGGCAAACTCCTTTCTAAATGGGAAGGCCCTTATGTCATTGAGGAGGTCTATCGTCCCGTTGCTATAAAAATCAACAACTTCGAAGGCACGAATCCAAGGGTGGTGAACGGTCAAAGAATCAAACATTATATCTCAGGTAATCCTATAAATGTTGAAACTAATGTTATTGAAACTGTAACCCCGGAGGAATACATAAGGGATATTTTCCAGAACATTTCAGACTCCGAAAAGGAAGAGGTATGTGGTACGGTAAATAAACCGACTCCAAAACAGTTCTAATAGCAATTTTTCTCCGTTTTGGAATATTCAAAAAATTAGGAAAATAAGAAGTAGCCCGGGAAGGACACGAGGCTCCCACGAGGGTGGAGGGCGCGCCCCCTGCCTCGTGGGAACCTTGTGTGCCCTCCGGACTCCGTTTCTTGCACGATACTTCTTTTGGTCGGTAAAAAAATCATTATATAATCTCCCGAAGTTTTTGATCACCGTACCATGCAAATATCTCCTATTTTTTTCGAGCTGTTTTCTGCCAGGATTGTCAAGGCCAGGCATGATGTCGTCTCCCTCCTCCTCCAACAATGAGGGCAACGATGCTTGGCTAATGAAGATAGAGTTGAAGAGAGAAGATCCCGGAGAGATCAACAAGGATGATGGGATCAAGAAGGCCATGGGGGATCAAGTTCCGGCAGTAGAAGACGAAGACATGCTTCAATCTCATCATAATCTCTTTACCCCAATGGATATTGAAGCTTTCAAGATGATTGAGTTAGCTCGCATTCAAAACAAGTATCTCACAAGTGAAAATATTTTGTTGAAGGAGCATATCATCGCACTCAAGGGCATCATATGCAAATTGGAGGATATCCTACCCTCGATATGCGACTATCCATCATCGCCATCATCTTCTCCACCAACAAAGAAGAACTGAGTATCTGGTATGGACACTCCCCTTGGCAACTGCCAAGCTTGGGGGAGTGCCCGGTATCGTATCACCATCACACTTTTATCTTTACCATTTTTCTTAGTTCGATCCTTTTGGTAATATCTTGATCTAGTAGAATAAAGTTTTAGTTTGATCTAGTTTTGAGTTTTGCTTTATGATCCTTCTATGTAATCGAGTCCGTGAGCTATATATAATAAAGATTAGTGTTGAATCAAGGGCTTTGCCATCTTGCTATGATCTTGAGGGCATAAAAATAAAAGAGAAGAGAAAGAATAAAAAGAAATAAAGAGATCATATGGATCTTATGGAGAGTAATGACTTAACATATAAAGAGTATGATGAATAAAAGTTGTTGAAAGTTGACAAACATAGTTTTGGTCATCGTTGCAATTAATAAGAAGGAATAAATAAAGAGAGGTTTTCACATATAAATATACTATCTTGGACATCTTTTATGATTGTGAGCACTCATTAAAATATGACATGCTAAAGAGTTGATGTTGGACAAGGAAGACAACTTAATGGCTTATGTTTTCTTATATCTAAAATAAATTATATTGTCATGGATCATTCAACATGTTGAGCTTGCCTTTCCCTCCCATACTAGCCAAATTCTTTGCACCACGTAGAGATACTACTTGTGCTTCCAAATATCCTTAAACCCAGTTTTGCCATAAGAGTCCACCATATCTACCTATATATTGAGTAAGATCCTTCAAGTAAGTTGTCATCGTTGCAAGAAATAAAAATTGATCTCTAAATATGTATTACTTATTAGTGTGGAGAAAATAAGCTTTGTACGATCTTGTGATGTGGAAGAAATAAAAGTGACACACTGCATAATAAAGGTCCATATCACAAGTGGCAATATAAAGTGACGTTCTTTCGCATTAAGATTTTGTGCATTCAACCATAAAAGCACATGACAACCTCTGCTTCCCTCTGCAAAGGGCCTATCTTTTATTCTTGTCTATTACTTCATACAAGGATCATGGTGATCTTCACCTTTCCTTTTTACATTTTATCCTTTGGCAAGCACAATGTGTTGGAAAGATCTAGATATATATAGCTAATTGGATGTGAGTTTTCATGAACTATTATTGTTGACATTACCCTTGAGGTAAAAGGTTGGGAGGCAAAACTATAAGCCCATATCTTCTTTGTGTCCGATTAAAACTTCATACCATAAATATTGCGTGACTGTTAGCAATTGTGAAAGACTAAATGATAGTTCAGTATGTGGACTTGCTGAAAAGCTTTTATATTGACTCTTTCTGATGTTATGATAAATTGCAATTGCTTCAATGACTGACATTATAGTTTGTTAGTTTTCAATGAAGTTTCCGATTCATACTTGAAATTGTAATTGAATTGTTACTTTGGCATAAGCAATCATATGACAATATATATATATATATATATATATATATATATTGTCATATATTGTCGTTATAAGAATGATCATGATGCCCTCATGTCCGTATTTTATTATATCGACACCTCTAAATCTAAACATGTGCACATATTTTTCGATATCGGCTTTCGCTTGAGGACAAGCGAGGTCTAAGCTTGGGGGAGTTGATACATCCATTTTGCATCATGCTTTTATATTGATATTTATTGCATTATGGGCTGTTATTACACCTTATATCACAATACTTATGCCTATTCTCTCTTATTTTACAAGGTTTACATGAAGATGGAGAATGCCGGCAGGTGGAATTCTGGGCTGGAAGAGGAGCAAATATTAGAGACCTATTCTGCACATCTCCAAAAGACCTGAAATTTCATGGGAGCATGTTTTAGAATGTATAAAAAATATTGGGCGAAAGAAGTACCAGAGGGGGCCACCACCATCCACGAGGGTGGGGGGTGCGCCTCCCTAGCTCGTGGGCCCACTGGCGGCCCTCTAATGCCCATCTTTGGTTATGTGGAGTCTTTGATCCTGGAAAAAAAATCAGAGGCAAGCTTATGAGACGAAACTTCGCCTCCACGAGGCGGAACCTTGGCGGAACCAATCTAGGGCTCTGGCAGAGCTGTTCTGCCAGGGAAACTTCCCTCCGGGAGGGGGAAATCATCACCATCGTCATCACCATCGGTCCTCTCATCGGGAGGGGGTCAATCTCCATCAACATATTCACCAGCACCATCTCATCTCAAACCCTAGTTCATCTCCTATATCCAATCCTTGTCTCAAAACCTTAGATTGGTACCTGCGGGTTGCTAGTAGTGTTGATTACTCTTTGTAGTTGATGCTAGTTGGTTTATTTGGTGGAAGATCATATGTTCAGATCATTTATGCATATTAATACCCCTCTGATTATGAACATGAATATGATTTGTGAGTAGTTATGTTTGTTCCTAAGGACATGGGAGAAGTCTTGCTATAAGTAGTCATGTGAATTTGGTAATCATGTGAACTTGATATGTGTTCAATATTTTGATAATATGTATGTTGTGATTCCCTTAGTGGTGTCATGTGAACGTTGACTACATGACACTTCACCATTGTTTGGGCCTAGAGGAAGGCATTGGGGAGTAATAAGTAGATGATGGGTTGCTAGAGTGATAGAAGCTTAAACCCTAGTTTATGAGTTGCTTCGTAAGGTGCTGATTTGGATCCATATGTTTCATGCTATGGTTAGGTTTGCCTTAATACTTATTTTGTAGTTGCGGATGCTTGCAAGAGGGGTTAATCAAAAGTGGGATGCTTGTCCAAGGAAGGACAGTACCCAAGCACCGGTCCACCCACATATCAAATTATCAAAGTACCGAACGCGAATCATATGAGCATGATGTAAACTAGCTTGACGATAATTCCCATGCGTCCTCAGGAGCGTTTTCCTTTATATAAGAGTTTGTCCAGGCTTGTCCTTTGCTACAAAAGGGATTGGGCCATCTTGCTGCACCTTATTTGGTTTTGTTACTTATTACCCGTTACAAATTACCTTATCACAAAGCTCTCCGTTACCGATAATTTTAGTTCTTGCAGAGAATACCTTACTGAAAACTGCTTATCATTTCCTTCTGCTCCTCGTTGGGTTCGACTCTCTTACTTATCAAAAGGACTATGATAGATCCCCTATACTTGTGGGTCATCAGGCAGCATCAGGGCAGGGGCGCCGTCTCGGGAAATCAGCGCCGACCTCCCTCTCGTCAGAATCGCAGCCGGGGACCTCCTCCGAGGACTGGCCTTGGAATCGGCCTTATCATCGTCATCAGGCAGGGTGCGGAGGATGTTGGCCTTGCGCAAAGGGGAGGTATCCCCCGCCCCTTCGCGGGTCGCCTCCGAGTCGCGCTCCTCCTCCTCCCCTTCTTCCTCCTCTTCCTTCGCCTGAGACTCGTCGGAGGACATGTCCACCTGAGTCATCGTCACTAGGACGTTCAAGGGCACATGCGGCACGATCCCATGCTCGTTGAAGATAGGCAGAGCGGCAACAACCTTCGGCCCATCCAAGGCCTCCGGCGGGTACCCTTGGTCGTCCCCAACCAAGGAGTGGAGGGCCGAGCGTAGATCCTCGTCAGAATGGTCCTCCGGGCGTAGGCGGAGGTCGCCCCCTTCATCTCCAAGCCTCCACAAGGGGCGCGGGCGCGACCGGAGGGGAGCCACGCGCTGCTTCATGAATTCTTTGACGACCATGGACCCCGTCAACTTCGCCACCCATGAATCACCAGGCCTCAGGTCGGCGGTCATCCTCTCCAACACCTGCGCCGCACGGGAGTCGGTGAGCTTCATGCAAAGCCACCCCTCGTGGGACACAGGCATCTCCGCCGGCAGCACCAGCCGGGGGTGGACGCGCTTGGCGTCCATCAGGACACACTTGCCCCCGAAGCCCTCGGCCTTCTTCCTGGCCTTCGAGATGGCGTTGGTCTTGTTGGCTGCGACGAAGCCAACGCACCCAGAGCAGTGGCCCTCTTTGATCCGGAGGAAGAAGAAGTGGCGTAGCAGTGCCACGGGCGGCATCGCCCCGACACACGCCTCGCGGTAGAAGGCAAAGATCGACAGGAGGAGGATGGAGTTGGGATGAAGATGGAGAGCGTGGATCTTGTAATGGCTAAGGATGGGGTAGAAGAAGTCGGAGAAGGCGGGAACCAGCCTGGCGATGATGCTGCTCATGAAGAAGGGGTAGAAGGTGCTGCCTGAGGCCTCCGGCTCGTCGGAGGCAGCTCGGAGCACAGTCTTCCTCTTTTTATCACCCTCCGCTGTCATCAGAAGCACGACAGCAAGGTTCTTCTCCGAAACGCTCGGCGCATCAAGCGCCAGCTCGTACCAAGACGACGAGGAAGTGGCCTGAGCTTTCTTGGGCGCCATGTACGGCAAGCTTGAAGGAGGATCTGGGTAGATCTGGAGTCTCTAGAAGCGAAGGGCAAGAAAGGGGATCTGGAGCAAGACGAAGGAAAGAAATGAAGGCAAATGCAGCCCGCGCCAGCCTTTTGTCAGGCGGGCAGTTGCCAAGGCAGTGTGGGAAAGCGGAGACACCCATGTTCCATCAATCGCCACGCATCAACCGAGGCCGCAGGCTGTTTGGGCCCGCGGCGCTCTGCACTTGCCCCTTGGCTTCGCCTCGAAGCCAAGTCCGAGCGCGCCTTGGGCCCCGGGGCTACTGTCGACGTCCTGGGAACAGGGGTCCCCAGACTTGCCTACCTGCGGCCCGTGGCGTGGCTCCGTCAGCGGCCCTGTACAACCCATCTTCACCAGCAAACACTCAAGACCCTCGCGAGGGGCCAAGCCTCGCGAGGCAGACGATGCAAGACCTCCTTAGGGGCGGCCTCACCAGGATGGCCCGCGAGGGGCGGAGAGATCAAGGCAAGGGGCACCTCGTGAGGTTCCTGTGATGCAAGCCATGATGACCAAGGCCAGGCAGGCACCATGCAAGCGCTAGCGCGTGTAGTGTCCTCATTTCCTCTTTGGTGCTAAAGAGGAAAGCGCAGACAAGGAGTCTCGAGGCATCAGGAAAATGTTTCCATATCGGTGCAACGAGACCAAGACCAGCAGGACGGCAGGACGGAGGTCACCATGGAGCCCAAGACGGTGTCACCACCAGAGCCTTTGGCAGGCGAAGACCATCTTTTGTCAGGATAGCTTGTACTAGTTGTCCCCCTTCAAATTGGCCGTTGTGGGATCCCTTCCCGCCTAATATTTGGGAAGAGGACCCGAGCCTCTATATATAGGACTAGCCACCACCATAGGCAGACATCTCATCTTGGACCGGATCCATTCCACCAAGGCCACCACACTCACCAAGCACAGGAGCACCTCTCCTCAGGAGGCTGTTCTTCCCTTGTAACTGTTCATCCTCAGCCCAAGAGGCAATCCACCACACCACACTGGAGTAGGGTATTACACCACATCGGTGGCCCGAACCAGTATAAATGTTGTGTCCCTTTGTTCTGCGAGTTCGGCGCGCTGAGCCTTGAGATTACGGTGAGGGCGTGAGCTAGAGGGAGGAGAGATCTTCATGCGCACCCCAGTGTTCGAACCTCAAGGGTTTGTCGGAACCCGAAATCTGACGATGACTTAAGGTTTATCAATCCGTGGGAGGTGTAGGATGAAGATAGTCTCTCTCAAACAACCCTGCAACCAAATACGAGAAATCTCTTGTGTCCCCAATACACCCAATGCAATGGCAAATTGTATAGGTGCACTAGTTTAGAGAAGAGATGGTGATAAAAGTGCAATATTGATGGTAGAAATATATTTTTATAATCTGAATAAATAAAAACAGCAAGGTAGCAATTGATAAAACGGAGCAAAAACGGTATTGCAATGCTTGAAAATGAGTCCTAGAGTTTGTACTTTCGCTAGTGCAATCTCTCAACAATGCTAATATAATTGGATCATATAACCATCCCTCAAAGTGCGATGAAGAATCACTCCAAAGTTCCTATCTAGCGGAGAACACAAGAAGAAATCGTTTGTAGGGTACGAAACCACCTCGAAGCTGTTCTTTCCGATCTATCTATCCAAGAGTCTGTACTAAAATAACACCAAATAATTTCTGATTCATAATACTCAATTTAACACAAAGAACCTCAAAGAGTGCCCCAAGATTTCTACCGAAGAAACAATGACAAGAACGTGCATCAACCCCTATGTGTAGATTACCCCAATGTCACTGCGAGAATCCGTGAGTTGAGTGCCAAAACATACATATGATACACCATAGTCACCACGAGTATTCAAATAAGTGCTCTCAAACCCATAAAAGTACTCAATCCGATAAAATGAAATCTCAAAGGGATAACCTAATTCATCTCAACAAGATAGAGAGGGGAAAACACCATATGATCCAACTATATTAAGAAAGCCCGCGATGCATCAAGATCGTGACATCTCAAGAACACGAGAGAGAGAGAGAGAGATTAAACACATAACTACTGGTACAAACCCTCAGCCCCAAGGGTGGACTACCCCCTCCTCATCGTGGTGGCCGCCGGGATGATGAAGATGGCCATCAGTGATGATTTCTCCCTCTGACGGAGTGCCAAAACGGGATCTAGATTGGTTTTCAGTGGCTATAGAGCCTTGCGGTGGTGAAACTTCTGATCTAGGGTTACCCTGAGGGTTTTTGGAATATTTGGGGATTTATAGGGAGAAGAGGCGGTGCGGGAGGCCACCGAGGTGGGCACAACCCACCTGGGCGCGCCTGGGGGCCCTGGCATGCCCTGGTGGGTTGTGCCCCCCTCGGGGCACCCCCAAGTGTTGCTCTGGCCCATTGGATGTCTTTTGGTCCATAAAAAATCCACAAAAAGTTTCGCGGTGTTTGGACTCCGTTTGATATTGATTTCCTGCGATGTAAAAAACAAGCAAAAAACAACAACTGGCACTGGGCACTAGGTCAATAGGTTAGTCCCAAAAAATGATATAAAGTTGCTATAAAATGATTGTAAAACATCCAAGAATGATAATATAACAACATCAATACTTCATAAATTATAGATACGTTGGAGACGTATTAGTAGCATGCTTGCATTGCAACATACCTGCACGTCGCAGCAAGTCCAAGGAATACTTATGTCGAGTGAGAATCAGGGTAGTGGTTGACCGTGAGACCTCCAGACTAAGGAAGTAATGGAGAGCGCCCAGATCCTTGACAGCAAAGTGACCACTCAGAGCAGACAACAGACAATTAGTGGCGGACACTAAGGAGCTGATAAGAATAACGTCATGAACATAAACCAGCAGATACATAGTAACCTCGGGATGGTGGAACAGGAACAGAGACATATCAGTTGTGGACGGAGAAAATCCATGACGTCGAAGAACCAAGCCAAGTCGTGGATGCCAAGCACAAGGAGCCTTCTTAAGCCCATAAAGCACCTTAACAAGACGACACAAATGGTGTGGATGAGCAGGATCAACAAAACCTGAAGGTTTCTACATTTAAACCTCTTCCTCTAAGACCCCATGAAGAAAAGCATTCTGAACATCAAGCTCATGCAGAGACTACCCTTTGGTAACGGCCAAGGATAGAAGTAGATGAACAGTGGTAGGTTTGACAATTGGATTGAAGGTATCCTCATAATCAAGACCATACCTTTGCTTGAAACCTTTGGCCACCAGCCGTGCCTTGTATCGCTCAATAGAACCGTCAGCATGCTTCTTGACCTTAAACACCCACTTGGAGTCAATAATGTTGACACCAGACACATGAGGAATTGATGACCCACAAGTATAGGGGATTAATTGTAGCTCTTTTTGATAAGTAAGAGTGTCAAACCCAACGAGGAGCAGAAGGAAATGACAAGTAGTTTTTAGTAAGGTAACGTCTGCAAGTCCTTAAATTGTAAGTAGGAAGTAGTTTGATAGCAAGATAATTTGTAACGAGCAAGTAATGACAATAGTAACAAGTATGCAGCAAGGTAGCCCAATCCTTTTGAGGCAAAGGACAGGCCAAAACGGTCTCTTATAATAAGCAAAGCGTTCTTGAGGGTACACGGGAGTTTCATCTAGTTACTTTCATCATGTTTGCTTGATTTGTGTTCGCTACTTTGATAATTTGATATGTGGGTGGACCGATAATTTGGTGTTGTTCTTACTTGAACAAACCTCCTACTTATGATTAACCCTCCTGCAAGAATCCATAACTACGAGAAAAGTATTAAGAATAAATTCTAACCATAGCATTAAACACTAGGATCCAATCGGTCCCTCACAGAATAGTGCATAAACTGAGGTTTAAGTTTCTGTCACTCTCGCAACCCACCATCTTTTTACTACTCCACCATGCATTCTCTTAGGCCCAAATATGGTGAAGTTTCATGTAGTCGGTGTTCACATGACACCACTAAGGGAATCACAACATACATACTATCAAAATATCGAACACATATCAAATTCACATGATTACTTGCAACATGATTTCTCCCATAACTTCAGAACAAAAGTAACTACTCACAAATAATAATCATGCTAAAGATCAGAGGGGTATTACATAGCATATTGGATCTGAACATATAATCTTCCACCAAATAAACCATATAGTAATCAACTACAAGATGTAATCAACACTACTAGTCACCCCCTAGCAACAATCTATAGTTCAGGTAACAAGATTGCATACAAGAGATGAACTAGGGTTTGAGATGATAGGGTGCTGGTGAAGATGTTGATGGAGATTGACCTCCCCAAGATGGAAGAGTTGTTGGTGATGATGATGACAATGATTTCCCCCTCCGGGAGGGAAGTTCCCCCGGCAGAATCGCTCCGTCGGAGGGCAAAAGTGCTCCTGCCCAAGTTCCGCCTCGAGGCGGCAACACTTCATCCTGAAAGTCCTCTCCTAGTTTTTTCTAGGTCAAAACTACTTATATACCAGAAGATGGGCACCAGAGGTGGGCCGAGGAGGCCACAACCCACCAGGGCACGCCTGGGGGGCCTGGCGCGCCCAGGTGGGTTGTGCTCACCTGGTGGCCCCCTCTAGTGTTTATTGGCTCCAATGTTGCTCAAATAATTCATAAAAAATCTCTGTAAAGTTTCAGCTCATTTGGAGTTGTGCAGAATAGGTGGCATGACGTAGCTTTTCCAACTCCAGATATCCAGCTGCCAGAGTTCTCCCTCTTGGTGTGTTCCTTGTAAATTATGAGAGAAAAGGCATTAGAATTACTCCAAAAAGCATTACTATGGATAAAAACATTATAAATAACAGTAGGAAAACATGATGCAAAATGGACGTATCAGGAACCAAGTGCCAAGTATCGTTCCTATGTAGGGCCTGAAACTCCTGCTCCATGGCACTGCGCTAATGAGGAATCTGAAGAGCCACCCAAAAATGCCGAGGCTCGGCAGTGGGGTCAGCATCTGCCTGTGCCACACACGCCACAATCCACGCGACCGTGCCATTAGTGCGCTCCTTCGGCAGAACAATACCACTCTGACTACGCGTACGAGGACGCAGTAGGTGGCGGAGGTGGCGTCGGAGACGAAGTCGATGAAGATGGCAATGACAATGAAGACCGCTCCCTAGGCTCAGAAGCCACATGCACCGGTGACACATATGGCAGCACGGAAGATCCGACCGGGCCAGGCGAACGACCTGGCGAGGATGGGGCGAAGGCCGGCTCGGCCAACACGGGCATTGGGCCAGGCCCACGCGGGTCCGAAGGGGACAGGGTTCGGCCGCCTTGACCGATGTGGGTGTCGGGTCAGGCCCACGCTGGGCCGAAGAGGCAGGGGCCGGCTCGGCCAGCTCCGTCGGCGAGCCATGTGACGGGGAGGCATCACGAGCGGGTGCATGGGGCATGCAACCCCGATCGATGTCACGTGCACACCCATCATCAGACGCCCGAGGGAACACGGCAGCTGCTCATTGAGAAGCTCGAGGTGTGCTCCTCGCCCAATACCTGCACCATGGTTAGGTAGCTATTGGAAATATGCCCTAGAGGCAATAATAAATTGGTTATTATTATATTTCCTTGTTCATGATAATCGTTTATTATCGATGCTGAATTGTATTGATAGGAAACTCAGATACATGTGTGGATACATAGACAACACCATGTCCCTAGTAAGCCTCTAGTTGACTAGCTCGTTGATCGATAGATGGTTACGGTTTCCTGGCCATGGACATTGGATGTCGTTCATAACGGGATCACATCATTAGGAGAATGATGTGATGGACAAGACCCAATCCTAAGCATAGCACTAGATCGTGTAGTTCGTATGCTAAAGCTTTTCTAATGTCAAGTATCATTTCCTTAGACCATGAGATTGTGCAACTCCCGGACACCGTAGGAATGCTTTGGGTGTGCCAAACGTCACAACGTAACTGGGTGACTATAAAGGTGCACTACGGGTATCTCTGAAAGTGTCTGTTGGGTTGGCACCAATCGAGACTGGGATTTGTCACTCCGTGTGACGGAGAGGTATCTCTGGGCCCACTTGGTAGGACATCATCATAATGTGCACAATGTGGCCAAGGAGTTGATCACGGGATGATGTGTTACGGAACGAGTAAAGAGACTTGCCGGTAACGAGATTGAACAAGGTATCGGGATACCGACGATCGAATCTCGGGCAAGTATCGTACCGATAGACAAAGGGAATTGAATACGGGATTGATTAAGTCCTTGACATCGTGGTTCATCCGATGAGATCATCGTGGAACATGTGGGAGCCAACATGGGTATCCAGATCCCGTTGTTGGTTATTGACCGGAGAACGTCTCGGTCATGTCTGCATGTCTCCCGAACCCGTAGGGTCTACACACTTAAGGTTCGATGACGCTAGGGTTATAAAGGAAGTTTGTATGTGGTTACCGAATGTTGTTCGGAGTCCCAGATGAGATCCCGGACATCACGAGGAGTTCCGGAATGGTCCGGAGGTAAAGATTTATATATGGGAAGTCCTATTTTGGTCACCGAAAGAGTTTCGGGGTTTATCGGTAACGTACCGGGACGACCGGGAGGGTCCCGGGGGTCCACCAAGTGGGGCCACCAACCCCGGAGGCTTGCATGGGCCAAGGGTGGGAAGGGACCAGCCTCTAAGTGGGCTGGTGCGCCTCCCACAAGGGCCCAAGGTGCCTAAGAGGTGGAAAGGGGGCAAACCCTAAGGGGATATGGGCCTTAGGGCCCATATTGGTGCGCCTCCCTCTCCCCTCCCCTCTTGGCCGCCACCCCAAGTCCCATCTAGGGCTGCCGCCCCCCTAGGGGTGGGAACCCTAGAGGGGGCGCACCCTCCTCCCTCTCCCCTATATATAGTGAGGCATAGGGCTGCCCATAACACGCGATTTGATCTCTCTCGTTGGTGCAGCCCTTCCTCTCTTTCTCCTCATATCCCGTGGTGCTTGGCGAAGCCCTGCAGGATTGCCACACTCCTCCACCACCACCACGCCGTTGTGCTGCTGCTGGATGGAGTCTTCCTCAACCTCTCCCTCTCTCCTTGCTGGATCAAGGCGTGGGAGACATCATCGGGCTGTACGTGTGTTGAACGCGGAGGTGTCGTCTGTTCAGCACTAGGATCATCGGTGATTTGGATCACGACGAGTACGACTCCATCAACCCCGTTCACTTGAACGCTTCCGCTTAGCGATCTACAAGGGTATGTAGATGCACTCTCCTTCCCCTCGTTGCTAGTCTCTCCATAGATAGATCTTGGTGACACGTAGGAAAATTTTGAATTTCTGCTACGTTCCCCAACAGTGGCATCATGAGCTAGGTCTATTGCGTAGATTCTATGCACGAGTAGAACACAAAGTAGTTGTGGGCGTTGATATTGTTCAATATGCTTACTGTTACTAGTCCAATCTTGTTTCGACGGCATCGTGGGATGAAGCGGCCCGGACCAACCTTACACGTACTCTTACGTGAGACCGGTTCCACCGACTAACATGCACTAGTTGCATAAGGTGGCTGGCGGGTGTCTGTCTCTCCTACTTTAGTCGGAACGGATTGGATGAAAAGGGTCCTTATGAAGGGTAAATAGCAATTGGCATATCACGTTGTGGTCTTTGCGTAGGTAAGAAACGTTCTTGCTAGAAACCCATAGCAGCCACGTAAAACATGCAAACAACAATTAGAGGACGTCTAACTTGTTTTTGCAGGGTATGCTATGTGATGTGATATGGCCAAAAGGATGTGATGAATGATATATGTGATGTATGAGATTGATCATGTTCTTGTAATAGGAATCACGACTTGCATGTCGATGAGTATGACAACCGGCAGGAGCCATAGGAGTTGTCTTTATTTATTTATGACCTGCGTGTCAACTTAAACGTCATGTAATTACTTTACTTTATTGCTAAAGCGTTAGCCATAGTAGTAGAAGTAATAGATGACGAGACAACTTCAAGAAGACACGATGATGGAGATCATGGTGTCATGCCGGTGACAAGATGATCATGGAGCCCCAAGATGGAGATCAAAGGAGCTATATGATATTGTCCATATCATGTCACTATTATTTGATTGCATGTGATGTTTATCATGTTTATACATCTTATTTGCTTAGAACGACGGTAGTAAATAAGATGATCCCTCATTAAAATTTCAAGAAAGTGCTCCCCCTAACTGTGCACCATTGCGACAGTTCGTTGTTTCAAAGCACCACGTGATGATCGGGTGTTTGATCCAAACGTTCACATACAACGGGTGTAAGACAGATTTACACATGCAAAAACTTAGGTTGACTTGACGAGCCTAGCATGCGTATAGACATGGCCTCGGAACACAGAAGACCGAAAGGTCGAGCATGAGTCGTATAGAAGATATGATCAACATGAAGATGTTCACCGATGTTGACTAGTCCGTCTCACATGATGATCGGACACGGCCTAGTTGACTCGGATCATGTAATCACTTAGATGACTAGAGGGATGTCTATCTGAGTGGGAGTTCATAAGATGAACTTAATTATCCTAAACATAGTCAAAAGGATTTTGCAAATTATGTCGTAGCTCGCGCTTTAGTTCTACTGTTTAGATATGTTCCTAGAGAAAATTTAGTTGAAAGTTGATAGTGGCAATTATGCGGACTAGGTCCGTAAACTGAGGATTGTCCTCATTGCTTCATAGAAGGCTTATGTCCTTAATGCACCGCTCAGTGTGTTGAACCTCGAACGCGGTCTGTGGATGTTGTGAACATCTGACATACACGTTTTGATAACTACGTGATAGTTCAGTTAAACTGTTTAGAGTTGAGGCACCGAAGACGGTTTTGAAACGTCACGAAACATATGAGATGTTTTAAGGGCTGAAATTGGGATTTCAGGCTCGTGCCCACGTCAAGAGGTATAAGACCTCCGACTATTTTCTTAACCTACAAACTAAGGGAGAAAAGCTCAATTGTTGAGCTTGTGCTCAGATTGTCTGAGTACAACAATCATTTGAATCAAGTGGGAGTTTGATCTTCCAGATGAGATAGTGATGTTTCTCCGAAGTCATTACCACCAAGCTGCTAGAGCTTCGTGATGAACTATAATGTATCAGGGACATATATGATGATCCTTGAGATATTCATGATGTTTGACACCACGAAAGTAGAAATCAAGAAGGAGCATCAATTGTTGATGGTTAGTGAAACCACTAGTTTCAAGAAGGGCAAGGGCAAGAAGGGATACTTCATGAAACGGCAATTCAGCTGCTGCTCTAGTGAAAAAACCCAAGGTTGAACCCAAACCCGAGACTAAGTGCTTCTGTAATAAGAGGAACAGCCACTGGAGCAGAATTACCTAGATACTTGGTAGATGAGAAGGCTGGCAAAGTCGATAGAAGTATATTGGATATACATTGTGTTAATGTGTACTTTACTAGTACTCCCAGTAGCACCAGGGTATTAGATACCGGTTCGGTTGCTAAGTGTTAGTAACTCGAAATAAAAGCTACGGAATAAACGGAGACTAGCTAAAGGTGAGCTGACAATATGTGTTGGAAGTGTTTCCAATGTTGATATGATCAAGCATCGCACGCTCCCTCTACCATCGAGATTGGTGTTAAACCTAAATAATTGTTATTTGGTGTTTGCGTTGAGCATAGACGTGATTGGATTATGTCTATCGCAATACGGTTATTCATTTAAGGAGAATAATGGTTACTCTGTTTATTTGAATAATACCTTCAATGGTCTTGCACCTAAAATGAACGGTTTATTGAATCTCGATCGTAGTGATACATATGTTCATAAGATAGTAATGATAGTACCACCTACTTGTGGCGCTACCACTTAAGTCATATCGGTATAAAACGCATGAAGAAGCTCCATGTTGATGGATCTTTGGACTCACTCATTTTTGAAAAACTTGAGACATGCAAATCATACCACATGGGCAAGATGACTAAAAGCCTCGTTTTCAGTAAAATGGAAATCAACTAGTTGGAAGTAATACATTTTGATGTGTGCAGTCCAATGAGTGCCGAGGCATGTAGTGGATATCATTATGTTCTTACTTCACAGATGATTTGAGTAGATGTTGAGTATATTTACTTGATAAATCACGAGTCTGAATTATTGAAAGGTTCAAGTAATTTCAGGGTGAAGTTGAAAGATCGTCGTGACAAGAGGATAAAAGATCTATGATATGATCATAGAGATGAATATCTGAATTACGAGTTTGGCACATAATTAAGACATTGTGGAAATTGTTTCACAACTAATAGAGCCTGGAACACCATAGTGTGATGGTGTGTCCGAACATCATAACTGCACCCTATTGGATATGATGCATACAATGATGTCTCTTATAGAATTACCACGATAGTTTATGGGTTAGGCATTAGAGACAACCGCATTCACTTTAAATAGGGTACCACGTAATTCCGATGAGATGACACCGTATGAACTGTGGTTTAGAGAAACCTAAGTTGTCATTTCTTAAAAGTTTGGGCTGCGATGCTTATGTGAAAAAGTTTTAGGATGATAAGCTCGAACCCAAAGCGGATAAATGCATCTTCATAGGACACCCAAAACAGTTGGGTATACCTCCTAATTCAGATCCGAAAGCAATAGAGATTGTTTCTTGAATCAGGTTCTTTCTCGAGGAAAAGGTTTGTCTTGAAAGAATTGAGTGGGAGGATGGTGGAGACTTGATGAGGTTATTGAACCGTCACTTCAACTGGTGTATAGCAGGGCACAAAGAGTTGTTCCTATGGCACCTACACCAATTAAAGTGGAAGCTTATGATAGTGATCATGAAACTTCAGATCAAGTCACTACCAAACCTCGTGGGATGACAAGGATGCATACTACATCAGAGTGGTGCATAATCCTGTCTTGGAAGTCATGTTGCTAGACAACAATGAACCTACGAGCTATGGAGAAGCGATGGTGGGCCCGGATTCCGACAAATGGCTCGAGGCAATAAAAATCCGAGAGAGGATCCATGTATGGAAACAAAGTGTATACTTTGACAGAACAGCTCGATGGTCGTGAGGCTGTTGAGTATAGATGGATTTTAAAAGGAAGACGGACAATGATGGTAAATGTCACCATTAAGAAAGCTCAACTTGTCATTAAGAAGTTTACCGACAAGTTCAAGGAGTTGACTACGATGAGACTTTCTCACTCGTAGCGATGCTAAGAGTCTGTTGGAATTATATTAGCGATTACTGCATTATTTATGAAATCTTGCAGATAGGATATCAAAACATTGTTTCCTCGACGTTTTTCTTGAGGAAAGGTTGTATGTGATACAACCAGAAGGTTTTGTCAATCCCGAAAGATGCTAATAAGTATGCAAAGCTCCAGCAATCCTTCTAAAGGACTGGAGTAAGCATCTCGGAGTTGGAATATACACTTTGATGAGATGATCAAAGATTTTGGGTGTATACAAAGTTCATGAGAAACTTGTATTTCCAAAGAAGTGAGTGGGAGCACTATGACATTTGTGATAAGTATATGTGGATGACATATTGTTGATCCGAAATGACGTAGAATTTCTGGAAAGCATATAGGGTTATTTGAAAGTGTTTTTCAATGGAAAGCCTGTATTAAGCTACTTGAACATTGAGCATCAAGATCTATAAGGATATATCAAAACGCTTAATGGTACTTTCAAATGAGCACATACCTTGACATGATCTTGAAGGTGTTCAAGATGGATCAGTCAAAGAAGGAGTTCTTGCCTGAGTTGTAAGGTATGAAGTTAAGACTTAAAGCTCGACCACGGTAGAATAGAGAGAAAGGACGAAGGTCGTCCCCTATGCTTAAGACGTAGGCTCTTCAGTATGCTATGCTGTGTACCGCACCTGAAGTGTGCCTTGCCATGAGTCAGTCAAGGGGTACAAGAGTGATCCAAGAATGGATCACAGGACAGCGGTCAAAGTTATCCTTAGTAACTAGTGGACTAAGGAATTTTCTCGATTATGGAGGTGGTAAAAGAGTTCGTCGTAAAGGGTTACGTCGATGCAAGCTTAACACCGATCCGGATAGCTCTGAGTAGAGATACCGGATACGTATAATGGAGCAACAATTTAGAATAGCTCCAAGTAGAACAGTTATTTGGAATAGCTCCAAATAGAACGTGGTAGCTACATCTAGGAGATGACATAGAGATTTGTAAAGCATACACGGATCTGAAAGGTTCAGACCCGTTGACTAAAACCTCTCTCACAAGCAACATGATCAAACCTAGAACTCATTGAGTGTTAATCACATAGTGATGTGAACTAGACTACTGACTCTAGTAAACTCTTGGGTGTTAGTCACATGGCGATGTGACCTGTGAATGTTAATCACATGGCGATGTGAACTAGATTATTGACTCTAGTGCAAGTGGGAGACTGTTGGAAATATGCCCTAGAGGCAATAATAAATTGGTTATTATTATATTTCCTTGTTCATGATAATCGTTTATTATCCATGCTAGAATTGTATTGATAGGAAACTCAGATACATGTGTGGATACATAGACAACACCATGTCCATAGTAAGCCTCTAGTTGACTAGCTCGTTGATCGATAGATGGTTACGGTTTCTTGACCATGGACATTGGATGTCGTTGATAATGGGATCACATCATTAGGAGAATGATGTGATGGACAAGACCCAATCCTAAGCATAGCACTAGATCGTGTAGTTCGTATGCTAAAGCTTTTCTAATGTCAAGTATCATTTCCTTAGACCATGAGATTGTGCAACTCCCGGACACCGTAGGAATGCTTTGGGTGTGCCAAACGTCACAACATAACTAGGTGACTATAAAGGTGCACTACGGGTATCTCTGAAAGTGTCTGTTGGGTTGGCACGAATCGAGACTGGGATTTGTCACTCCGTGTGACGGAGAGGTATCTCTGGGCCCACTCGGTAGGACATCATCATAATGTGCACAATGTGGTCAAGGAGTTGATCACGGGATGATGTGTTACGGAACAAGTAAAGAGAGTTGCCGGTAACGAGATTGAACAAGGTATCGGGATACCGACGATCGAATCTCGGGCAAGTATCGTACCGATAGACAAAGGGAATTGAATACGGGATTGATTAAGTCCTTGACATCGTGGTTCATCCGATGAGATCATCGTGGAACATGTGGGAGCCAACATGGGTATCCAGATCCCGCTGTTGGTTATTGACCGGAGAACGTCTCGGTCATGTCTGCATGTCTCCCGAACCCATAGGGTCTACACACTTAAGGTTCGATGACGCTAGGGTTATAAAGGAAGTTTGTATGTGGTTACCGAATGTTGTTCAGAGTCCCGTATGAGATCTCGGACGTCACGAGGAGTTCCGGAATGGTCCGGAGGTAAAGATTTATATATGGGAAGTCCTATTTTGGTCATCGAAAGAGTTTCGGGGTTTATCGGTAACGTACCGGGACCACCGGGAGGGTCCCGGGGTCCACCAAGTGGGGCCACCAACCCCAGAGGCTTGCATGGGCCAAGGGTGGGGAGGGACCAGCCCCTAAGTGGGCTGGTGCGCCTCCCACAAGGGCCCAAGGTGCCTAAGAGGTGGAAAGGGGGCAAACCCTAAGGGGATATGGGCCTTAGGGCCCATATTGGTGCGCCTCCCTCTCCCCTCCACTCTTGGCCGCCACCCCAAGTCCCATCTAGGGCTGCCGCCCCCCCAAGGGGTGGGAACCCTAGAGGGGGCGCACCCTCCTCCCTCTCCCCTATATATAGTGAGGCATAGGGCTGCCCATAACACGCGATTTGATCTCTCTCGTTGGTGCAGCCCTCCCTCTCTTTCTCCTCATATGCCGTGGTGCTTGGCGAAGCCCTGCAGGATTGCCACACTCCTCCACCACCACCACGCCGTTGTGCTGCTGCTGGATGGAGTCTTCCTCAACCTCTCCCTCTCTCCTTGCTGGATCAAGGCATGGGAGACATCATCGGGCTGTACGTGTGTTGAACGCGGAGGTGCCGTCTGTTCGGCACTAGGATCATCGGTGATTTGGATCACGACGAGTACGACTCCATCAACCCCGTTCACTTGAACGCTTCCGCTTAGCGATCCACAAGGGTATGTAGATGCACTCTCCTTCCCCTTGTTGCTAGTCTCTCCATAGATAGATCTTGGTGACACGTAGGAAAATTTTGAATTTCTGCTACGTTCCCCAACAGTAGCAACAGGGGGGGTATATGCAGCATCTACAAATTGACCAGGCAAAGGTAAAGCAGATTTTGAGGTGAAGTGGGAGTGGGTGACAGGAAGTGCGGAAAAAGGAACAATAATCTCATCAAACACCACATCATGAGAAGTGTAGACGTGGTTAGAGGGAACATGAAGACACTTGTACCCTTTATGAAGAAAACTATAACCAAGAAACATGCACTGTTTAGACCGAAACTCCAACTTGCATTGGTTATATGGACGAAGATGTGGCCAACCACTACAAAAAAAATACACTTTCGTGATGATAAGTGTTTGTCACAGTAGGTCACATTTTCTGTCATGCATGTACATCCATGATGATTTTATGACAGAATCAAGATAGTCATACCCGTGCTGTCGTAGAAGTGTTCCATGACAATACCAAAATTATCATCATGGAAGTGTTCACTTCCATGACGATAAATATTGTGTCATGGAAGTGCTTTCATCAAGGGTAACTGACACGTGGCATCCACCGTAATGGGTCGCCGTTAAGCTATCGTGTCCGGTTTTGGATCCGATAACCCGCTAACAGCCACGACCAATGGCGATTTTCCATGTGTAAAATTCTCATTGGCTGACAGAACCATGTGTTAGCTCCGCGTTGGCATAGATGTCACTCATCCAATGGGTGAGATGCGCCTATGATATGTTGACACGTGGACCAACCCAAAAGTGGCCCATAAAGATTAAATGGGTCGGCCCAGCTAAAGGCCCACAAGATTTTGCAGACCATAATGGGCCGGCGCAGCTAAAGGCCCACAAGATTTTGCAGACCATAATGGGCCGGTGCAGCTAAAGGCCCACAGGATTTTGCAGACCATAATGGGACGGCCCAGCTAAAGGCCCACAAGATTTTGAAGACACTAGTCGGCCGACCGGTTAACAGGCTGCCATATTTTGGGCCAAATGTCGGCCCATATTTGATTATGTCCATTAACAGCCTGCCATGTTCTGGGCCTAATAAGGGCCCATATGAGATCCCTCCCGTTAATAGCATATCATGTTCTGGGCCATATTATGGCCCATATCAGATCTGACCCTTTAAGAGCCTTTCATTCTTTGGGCTAATTATGGCACATATCAGATTCGGCCCCTCAACTGGACACTGTGCTTTTGGGCCCACTTGAGGCCCAGTTAGGATTTCTGTTTGCTAAAAGCCCAGTTAATAGTACGGCCTGATGTTAGTTTCGGCATGTTAAATGCACGTTTAACATTCCAGCCCTATATTTATATCGGCCAGTTAAAACCCCATCATATAGTTGGGCCTAACTATGGCCCGCTTTGCATCCAGCCTGCTCACAACCGATAATCTGATTGCGCCAAACAAGGACAGAGACAATTTTGGCCTGTTAATGGCCCGTGATGTGATTGGCACAATCATGGGCCGGGGTCTATTTTGGCTTGTTGTCAGCCCGTGAGCTGTTCGACACGTTTTAGGCCCAACCTACTTTTCAGCCTACTAAGAGCCCATTGAATTTTCTTGCCAAAATAGGGCCGACGGTTTACTCGGCCTATTAAAGGCCCGAAACTACTAGTGGGCCAGTTTACATTTAGGCACGTTAAGGGACCAAGATGACTGGGGCCATGATGCGGCCCATACGTAGTGATTGGCATGACGGCCAATTATGTACCGTAATTTTATAGTTTGGACAGTTTACTTTTCATGGAGTGAAGACAAGATATATATACAGTAAAATAACCACAACATCGTGAATAAGAAAAAACCTAGACTATACAATAAAGAAATTACGGCATATTACATCCACTGGGCATCAAAGTTCGCCACTATGATAATAAAGCACAAGCAGACAGCACATACACTGGGCATCGAAGATCGCCAACAGTGCAAATAAACACGCCGACAAAATAATATACAAAACCGACAACACTTCAATAGAGTTCAAGAAAGGTTAGCACTACTCGGGAACTGCAGCGCAAGCAACTAAGCAAGCTGATGAGACTACGCTTGTTTGACGCTTATATCCTCCTCACTCTGAAAGAGAAACAAGCAGACATATGACTGGTTTTGCACATATAAGTATCAGTGCAGACAATTCATCACATTTCTTATTGGTGAATAAAGTGACACAGTTAAAATAGCAATAACACAATATGGTCTTGTTCCGGTTAAGACATGGCAGGAAATGACATTGTGAAGGAGTTGGCAGCTTCACGGAACCACTGGATTACACATCAAGAGCTCATAAGTATCAATGGTTAGTATGCTGCCAATTTATCCCATTTCAGATTGGCAAATAAAGAGACGGTTTAAATAATAGTAGAATGATATGACATTGTTCATAATTAAGACATTGCAGAATATGTCATTGTGCTGTAGTGGGTAGTTTCACCACACCACTGGATTACAGATCAATAACAGAAGCATACATGCAGAGGATCACTTGCTCTATATAGCTTAAATTACATGGTATGAAGAAGGAACTTGGTTGTACAACTGAAAACTTAAATTGAGAAGGAGAAACTTTTGTTTATGAACTTCATAATAAACTTTAAACATGCAATTTGATGCAAACACCAAAAATAAACAGTTGTTGTAGTCATGCGTAACCAAATATACACAACAAAGTTTAAAGGCTTGAGAAGGACAAACTTACATTAGTGGTGAAGACCGACTCTATAAATCCCTTGTCCATACTAATGGGGGGGGGGGGTAATTCAAGAAGTTTACCACAGAATCTTCTTCATAAGCATTGCCTTTATTCTACATTTTGTTAATAGTAAATATAGATGTGATAATATAAGAAAAAAGGGAGAATATTTAAGATAAGATGAAGAGTGATGCTACATAACCAAGTAGCTATAAATGTAAGTACATCGATACATGCAAAAGGTACAACCAAGAGCAATGCAAAGCTAAACTTCTGAATACCATTGGTGTTATCCAACCTTATGGTAAGAGTAAATATAGATCTGATGTGTAGAAAATGGAGGGCAAAGGAACATAAGCCGCAGAGTGATGGTAAATGAACAACTAGCTATCAACATAAGTACACTAATAAAGGACATCAGGTACTTACAAGAACAATGCGAAGCTAAAAAAATTCATTGGCATTGGGTCTATTCTACATTAATGTAACCGTTAATAAAGATCTGATAATTTGGAGCGAACAATTGATAAGCAAGCTATCATGCATACTGCTGTCACATAATGAACCAGGTATGAATGCAAGTACACTGATACACGACCACAGGTACTAACAAGAGCAAAGCAGTGGGCAACATATCTGCGATATCCCGTCGTCCTTTTCAAACCAGAATTCTTCTTCGAGCGGATTTCTGGCAAAAGAGATCTGTAAGGCACACGCGGAAAATTAGAAGTTCAAGTTTTCATGTGATATCGTAGTCTGTACCTCATCCTGGGAACGAGACCAGTGCATACCAAGGTTTTTCCATTCAATGTCTTCTAAATTTAGCATGGGGGACTTCACCGAAAATTCATTTATAGACTTGCCATCAAAGTATGATTTCCTCAGGTAACACTGATACTGCTGCAATGCTTCCTTGAAAAACGCAAGAAAGCTTTGCTTGTCATGACTATCCAGATTGACCCTTGCCTACTTACAACAATGTAATGTAAATCATTGATGTGTTCAATCAGCAGAAAACAAGAAAATAATCACCATGAATAATAGCACTTACACGTAAGTGGGACAGGAAGATGTGAAGATGGTGTTTGTCTTCACTATAATCTTCCCATGATGGGAATATATGCACGCAGTCCCTAACAACATTGGAAGCATTGTCTTTTAAACTGGGAATAACTAGAATGGGGTTCCAATCTGCAGGAATTGGCCGTCTCTGTAGTTGGGATAGGTCTTCGGCCGGTGGACTTGTTGTACTTTTTGCTAGAGTGGATTTTTTCTGTGGTACGGCTGGTGCTATGGCAACTAAAATTGGCATACCTTTTGCTGGAGTGCAGGTCCTGTGTGGTGGGGCTAGTGGTGTGGCCAGTGAAGTATGGGTACAGTCTGCTGGAGTCGGTCCTATGTTTTGTGTCACTAGTTGTAGAGCCAATATAAGTGGGGTGCAATCTGATTTCTCCGGCACCACCACATTTTTTAAGGACTTTGCTGGTGCTCCTTCAGGTTCGACAATCACCCTCTTCCTTTTTGATGTCTGATGCACAAGAACATCATTTGAGTGGAAAAACATGGTATGATGACGGATGGAATATGTATTGATAATGGATGGGCATGGCATATTGACATATATGATAAGTAAATAAGCAGATGGCGGTGCAACAAAGTAGAAGAAATGTATGACACCTTATGCAAGATATGTGCAATCAATAAAATCTTACCAAATTAGAACAGGCACCTTGATGGGTGAATAGGATAGGCCATCTGCCTTCGACTCCTCAAGGTCAGAATAGTCATTAGGATCATATTCTGAACAAGAATCTGTAGTTGGGGAGCGTGTGAGTTTCATTGCATCCAGAATGGAATTCAATGCCTGGGTGCCAATTTTGTTAGTCATGCAGTGTTCCACAATATTCTTCAGATGCGCGCATTCTGATATTCATTGTGATTACGTACAATATCTGAGAAGCATGGAAACATAAATAGTAGTCAGATTATCTTTGTAATGCAGAGGATATTCTAATATAGGGGCTCCGTGTAAACCCTTGTGTGCTATCACTGGATTCTGATGAGAGAGCCCATGTGTGCCGTAATATGGTGCATGCATTAATATAATATGGCACAAGTACACACAAAAATAGGCTCCAGAAGTAAGGATAATTGTCAGATGATAGGTTCATACTATACTGTATAGAGAGTTTATTGCCAAACCATGATAACAAGAGCACACAACAACTAGGCAGATCATAGTGTACATAAAAGGGGTACACCATAACTAGCATATATAAATCGGGAAAGTGGAACTGGCGGGAAAATATGGTGTTGTATTGTCGCTACTAATTGAAAGCCTATCGATCACGTACAGGCCAGCTCGATCAGCTGTTGACTACAAATGTCCCTGCTCCCCTTTGATACATCTCCGTCGTATCTATAATTTTTGATTGTTCCATGCCAATATTATACAAGTTTTACATGTTTTTGGCAACTTTTTATATGATTTATTGGACTAACCTATTGATCCAGTGCCCAGTGCCAGTTCCTGTTTTTTTGCATGTTTTTTGTATCACAGAATATCCATATCAAATGAAGTCCAAATGCAATAAAATTTTACGAAGAATTATTTCAGAATATATGTGCTTTTTGGGACTTGGAATCGCCACAAACGGATGCCCACACAGGGCACAAGACACCAAGATCCGACCCTTGAGCCAAGCGTGTGGTGGTGGGTTGTGCCCACTCGTACGTCGGTTGGAGCTCTACTTCGGGTGCAAGGAAGCTTACATCCGGAAAAATTTTGTTATGCAATCAGAGTTACGGATCTCCGGGAATATAAGAAATGGTTTTCGGCCAAAACTGGGGAACGCGAAATAGAGGAGAACAGAGAGGGAGATCCAATCTCGGAGGGGCTCCCGCCCCTCCATGGCCATGGAGGCCATGGACCAGAGGGGGAACTCTCCTCCCATCTAGGGGGGAGGCCAAGGAAGAAGAAGGAGGGGGCTCTTTCCCCCTCTCTCCTGGGGGCGCCGGAGTGCCGCCGGGGCAACGATCAGGACGACGATCTACATCAACAATATTGCTACCATCAACACCAACTTTCTCCCCCTCTATGCAGCAGTGTAACACCTCTTCTCCCTGCTGTAATCTCTACTTAAACATGGTGCTCAACTCCATATATTATTTCCCAATGATCTATGGTTATCCTATGATGTTTGAGTAGATCTGCTTTGTCATGTGGGTTAATCATGGTCTTGGTTGGTATGATTGTATATTTTATTTATGGTGCTGTCCTACCATGCCCTCCACTCTCGCACAAACATGAGGGGCTCCTGTTGTATGGTGTTGCAATATGTTCATGGTTCGCTTATGGTGGGTTGTGAGAGTGATAGAAGCTTAAACCCGAGTAGGTGGGGTATGACGTATGGGAATAAAGAGGACTTGATACTTAATGCTATGGTTGGGTTTCACGACTTTAATGATCTTTTGTAGTCGCGGATGCTTTCTAGAGTTCCAATCATAAGTGCATATGATCCAAGCAGAGAAAGTATGTTAGCTCATGCCTCTCCCTCATATAAAGTTGCAAGAATGATTACGGGTACTTGTTATCGATTGCCTAGGGACAAATAACTTTCTTGTTGACACAAACCCTTTTACTAAACACCTAAATTTTATTATCTTGCAAAGTACTTCTAGTTTTATTCTTGCAAAGTAGTTCGAGCATCACACCTACAAACTATTTTCATACTTGTTTCCGGTAACGCAAATGTCCAGTGTGCGTAGAGTTGTATCAGTGGTTGATAGAACTTGAGGGAATATTTGTTCTACCTTTAGCTCCTCGTTGGGGTTGACACTCTTATTTATGGAAGAAGGATACAAATGATCCCCTATAATTTTGGGTTATCAAGACCTTTTTCTGGAGCCGTTGCGGGGGAACCTCCTAAAACCCTTGATGCTCGTTATGTAAAAGATATTATGCACTACCTTGATAATCCTGAGAAAACCCCATTTAACTATATAATGGGAGTAACATTGGATCAACGTGAATACTTTAGGGATTATCGCTTGACTCATAAAGGGAAATTGTTATGGGATCAAATTCATATGTTGCATCGGTATGCTTGGAATTTATGCCATAGATATGATTATACTTGTTGCTCTAGGATGAATGCTCCACATCTTCCCTTTTCATGTGAATTTAATGATAATGAAACCTTGGCTTCTTATGCTAATGGTATATATGATTACTATGATGTGGAACGAATAGAATAATTTGTTGCTTTTATGGGTGCATATGAAATTGAATCTTTGTTTGAAAAGTTTGAAGATTTTGATGATTCAGTTTATAGACCTGAAAATATTGCTATCCTTAAATATTGCTATGATAATTATAAATACAATTATGATATTGATGTATTTATTTAGAATAACTCCGTTGTCCAAGAAAAGACTAATATTTTGCAGGAGCCTATGGAAGAAGAAATTGATGAAACTACGAGCTCATTGGATGAAAAAGATGATGTGGAGAGCGAAGAACAAACGAAGGAAGAACGGATTAGCTACCCGTGCCCACCTTCTAATGAGAGTAACCCTCCAACTCATACATTATTTAATGTCTCTTCATGCTTACCGAAGGATGAATGTTGTGATAATTGCTATGATCCCGTTGATTCATTTGAAATATCCCTTTTTGATGAACTTGATGCTCGCTATGCTTGTGGCCAAGATGCCAATGTGAATTATGCTTATGGAGATGAACTTGCTATAGTTCCTTATGTTAATAATGACATTGTTGCTATTGCACCCACACATGATAGTCCTATTATCTTTTTGAATTCTCCCAACCACACTATATCGGAGAAGTTTGCTCTTGTTAAGGATTATATTGATGGTTGCCTTTTACCATTGCACATGATGATTTTGATGAATATAATATGCATGTGCTTGCTTCTCCTACTTGAAATTATTATGAGAGAGGAACTACATCTCCGTCTCTTTATGTTTCCAACACGATAGAATTGCAAGAAATTGCTTATACTATGCATTCGCCTTTACTTGATGTGCATGAATTGTTCTTGCGTGACATGCCTATTCATAGGAAGAGAGTTAGACTTCGTCATTGCTTGATATATGTTTCTTTGTGCTCACTACTAAATGCCAAATCATTGTTAATTAAAATTGGCTTTGATATACCTTGGGATCCGGGTGGATCCATTACTTGAGCACCTTATGCCTAGCTTAATGGCTTTAAAGAAAGCAATGTCAGGGAGACAACCCAGAAGTTTTAGAGAGTCATTTATTTCTTTTGAGTGCTTTCATAAAGTTTAAAAACAAAAATAATATAGAGGGGAACTTAATTTTTTTCACAAAAGAGAAGCGATTGGAAGTTATGCATTGGAGAAGTGAGGGTCGACCTTGAACACTTGTGTTCATGCTCATGGAAAAAATGTAGATTTTTTCATGAAGATTCTCACAAAAATAATTATCCCCTTGTACAACTCCATTGTATTATAAAAATAATGTGCCATGATTTGCCTTTAGGATGTTTAGATTGCTTGTTGGTTTGTGCGGTGCAAAACAGAAACTTTGGCTGTAGTGCTCGATTTTACATTTTTCAGTGGAATGTCAAATGGTTCTGAAACTTTTTTCACTGTCTTTCTATACAAAATGTTTATCTTGTCCTATTTTTTCAGAATTTTGTGAGTTACATAAGTATGGTGGATGTTTGAATCTTTACAGACTGTCCTATTTTCACAGATTGTTGTTATAGCTTCGTTATTTGTGTATGTTTGAAGTCTTGTTGAAGCCTCCTTGACTTGGGGCCATAGAATTGTGACAGCATATGTGGGTAATGTTTGTTTATAATTACACAATAATGTTACAGCAGTACATGATGGGATTCCATTGCCATATTCACTAACCCCGCCACTAAAAGTTCGGTTATGTTTTGTGTGGATGAAGTGTTCGAAGAACGAGGAGGTCTCGATGTGAGGAGAAGGAGGAGAGGCAAGAGCTCAAGCTTGGGGATGCCCAAGGCACCCCAAGTAAATATTCAAGGATACTCAGCATCCAAGCTTGGGTATGCCCCGGAAGGCATCCCATCTTTCTTCAACAAGTATCGGTATGTTTTCAGTTTCGTTTCGTTCATGCGATATGTGCAAATCTTGGAGCGTCTTTTGCATTTAGTTTTCACTTTTCTTTTATGCACCATGCTGGTATGAGATAGTCCATGGTTGATTTATAGAATGCTCATTGCACTTCACTTATATCTTTTGAGTGTGGCATTATAGAATGCTTCATGTGCTTCACTTATATCATTTGAAGTTTGGATTGCCTGTTTCTCTTCACATGGAAAACCGTTGTTTATAGAATGCTCTTTTGCTTCAATTATATTTATTAGAGCATGGTCTTTTGTAGAAAGAATTAAACTCTCATGCTTCACTTATATCTATTTAGAGAGTCAATAGGAATTGGTCAATTGCATGGTTAGTCATAAAATTCTACATAAAACTTATGGATCACTGAATATGATATGTTTGATTCCTTGCAATAGTTTTGCGATATAGAGATGGTAATATGTGGGAGGTACTAATAAACGGTTGTGGTTAGTAAGAATATTGGTGTTAAGGTTTGTGATTCCCGAAGCATGCACGTACAGTCTCTCGTTATGCTATGAAGTTGGAGCATGATTTATTATTGATTGTCTTCCTTATGAGTGGCGGTCGGGGACGAGTGATGGTCTTTTGCTACCAATCTATGCCCCTAGGGGCATGCATAGTAGTACTTTGCCTCAAGGGCTAATAAATTTTTGCAATAAGTATATAAGTTCTTTATGACTAATGTGAGTCCATGGATTATACTCACTCTTACCTTTTCGCAATTTGCTAGCCTCTACGGTACTGTGCATTGCCCTTTCTCACATCGAGAGTCGGTGCAAACCTCGACGGTGCATCCAAACCCCGTGATATGATACGCTCTATCACACATAAGCCTTATTATATCTTCCTCAAAACAGCCACCATACCTACCTATTATGGATTTTCCATGGCCATTCTGAGATATATTGCCATGCAACTTCCACCGCTTTCGTTTGATGACGAGCATTCATTGTCATATTGCTTTGCATGATCATATAGCTGACATAGTAGTTGTGGCCCAACTACGGTTCATCATTTTTCATACATGTTATGCTAGATCATTGCACATCCTGGTACATGCCAGAGGCATTCATATAGGGGCATACTTTGTCATAGGTATCGAGTTGTAATTTTTATTTCTTTTGAGTTATAAGTAAATAGAAGTGTGATGATCATCATTATTCATTTTTAGAGCAGTACCCCAGTGAGGTAAGGATGATGGAGACTATGATTCCCCCACAAGTGAGGATGAGACTCCGGACAATGAGAGAAAAAGAAAAAGAAAAAGGGAAAAAAGGAAAAAAAAGAAAGAAAAATAAATAAAAGAAAGAAAGAAATAAATCTTTCCCTAATAATAAAGCACGGGTTGAGTCTGTCGGGTTCACCGTCGCGTCCTTTTTGTGAAAAAGCCCCTGTGCTTTTTAAAAATTAACCCGCAGTCATGTCCGTAGATGAAATAACGGTTCGTCATTGAAAAAAAGGTCTCCCATACGCCTACACCAGAACATCTGCTGCATCGCCCCATGGCTTCGCCTCGCTCGGCACTGGCGGAAGGCTAGCCCGCCGACCGACTCGCATAGCCGCGCACTGAAGGCGACCGGTGGCGGGTTGATCTTCCACTCCCCCCCCCCCCCCGTGCGCCACCATCTACCACCACCGCCGTCGCCGCTCCCTCCCTTCCCATAGCCCGATAGATGCCCCTCCCTCTCATCTCTGAGCACAATGTGCTACGTCGGTGGCAAAGGCAACTCCTTCTGGCTGGATTGAGGTGTGGAGACCCATGCTCCCCTCATCTGGTTGGATCCCCTCCTCAGGCGGGATCTCCTCTCCGAGCAGGATGGTGAGCACGATATCCCCTCCTCAAGCCTCCAACCATGCGGCAAGCACTAGCAATAAATTTTGTTTGTTGGGGAATGAACGAATTGAATGCAAGATTGAATTGTTAATGGGACAGAGAGTCGAGCACCCCCTTCAGTTTGAGATTGAAGTTGCCGAACTGCAGTTGCTGAACCTTTGTCCTTGTGTTGTTTTTGGTATCTCCTCTTTTTCTGTGGTGTACTGAATTGCATCCAATTGTTTCTGAACTGATGCCCAACTCGAAGACTTGCTTCTCTCCACTGCATGCGTTTTGTTTTGTGTAAATGTCAACATGGATATGTAAGTACATGCCTATGCAATCTCTATTTTCCTCTGTACTATTTCTCTTTGATTCAGTACCATCTGATTCCTTGTGGTGAAAATTTGTTCTTAAATATCATTGAAAATTTTGTAGTTCTAGCTGTGGCCCGGGTAGATTCTTCTCTCATCCTGCACCGTCTCAGGTCTGCACAAAGGCGCATAATGGTAGCCAATACAGGCATGTAGTGGCGAACACCTAATCACGGTGCATCGGCCAGATTTGACTCACATAGCTCGCCCGGTGGTGTCAAGTGCCGGAAATA
This sequence comes from Triticum monococcum, assembly GCA_034509565.1. Classification (NCBI taxonomy): domain Eukaryota; kingdom Viridiplantae; phylum Streptophyta; class Magnoliopsida; order Poales; family Poaceae; genus Triticum; species Triticum monococcum. The sequence goes on from CM067847.1 coordinate 453,739,679, forward strand.
TTGGAAGCGGCGTCAGCTGCAAAGTTAATGATTTCATAGTTGGATGGTATGAATCGAAGTCTAAAATCTATTGGCTTCAACCTGCTTGTGGGTAGTGGCTCTACCTTTATGTGTAAAACTTTCAAATGGCCTGATTTTATCCATTGCTTTACATACAAACTCTTGCTCATTTTAGTTTTCATGTAGAATCAAATTCCGGTGAATTAAATTGTAAGTGACGATACCTGCACAGATTGCGTATTAGAATAGGTTTACTAATCTTGGCTTCAGCATCTCATGAAAGATTCACATTCTTAAACGCATAAATCCACATTCTCAAAAAGGTAGCAGTAACAAAGTAGTTTTTATTTTTAAAATATGTTTTTATTAAGATCCACATATTATTGTCTTTGTTTATTCTACAAATTCTTAAGCTCGCTATGAAAAATCCTAAGTTTCTTTTATAAGGTTTAGTAGATGCATCATGTTGTAATGATAAGTTCATATAAATTAATTAGAAAGGTCTTAGCTTCATGTTGCTCAATTTAGCTCCAATTTGGCCTCCTAAATAGCTAAAATGTTATGTGCAAGGTACATTTTTTACCTTTTGCTACGATAAGCTGAAATCACCAATGTACCATCTCCACCTCATTTGTGAATCATGGGTTCTATGTTGATGGCCATATATACATAAACACTATTCTGATCATGGGATCAGAATAATATTCTGATCACAACCTGACCGGCCCCGCTAGTAGTACGTTGAACTTTCCTGTGAACTAGGTTGAACTTCCGCCAACATTGCCCAAATGGGGCTTGCCATATACCGTTGGAAAGCTATGGACATCAGTATCATGATCCAACTTAAATTTTTGGCAAAATATAAGCGGTTTAAGAGCAGTTTTGAAAACCGTTTTTTCTTCACACAAAAAACGTGAATCGTATTTTCGATCGCATTTCTAAACCGTTTATCGGAATGAGGCATATAATATGGCATTGGAAAGCTCCTGCAAAACCGCTCCTTCCACATGTTGAAAGTTTTCTCTAATTCCCTATTGTTAAAGAGTAATTTGAAAAAATGTAAAATTTCGTAAACCGAACAGCTGAGTTCGTTTTTTCGATGTCATTTCTAAACGGCTAATCCAATGGAGGCATATGATACGGTGTTGTAAAGCTTATGAAAATGCTCTACTTTTTCATCTTGAAAGTTTTTTTTTCTAATTTTGAATGGTTTAAGAGTAATTTAGAAAATGGTCCAAGTCCTACCGAGTTCATATTTTCGAGCTAATTTTTAACCGTTCATCCGAATGCAGCAAATGATATGGCGTTGGAAAGCTTGAACAAATGTGAAACTTTTTGGTATGCATTGTTTCACGCAGTTCTTTACGAGTTTAAGTCAGTTTCGAAAATGGCGAAAAATGTATTTTCGCCGTAATTTCTACAAACTTTATCGAAATGGGGCAAATAATATACCGCTGAAAAGCTATGGAAAATGCGAAACTTTTTCATGTTGATGGTTTTCTCTGATTCCTAGCCGTTTTTAAGTAATTTGGAAAACGGCGGGATCATGCGTTCTGCCTATATTGCGAAACAGATTCTTCGAAAATGCACTGCGTGAAGAACCTGAACTTCTCGGCGCATGTACCTGAACTTCACTCTGTTTTTCACGTGATTTTTTTGCTCGTAGGTCTCCATCCACTGCTCGTAACTCTTCATCCACTCACCGGAATTGAGCAAGTGATATACCGATGGAAAGCTGCTGTAAGCACTTAACTTTCCCGTGTTGATCATTTTTTCATATTTGCGACAATTTTAAAAGTTTTTCATCTGAAATTCATCCACTGTAGTAATTGAACTTCCTGCTGTTTTCAGTTGAACTTCTGTGACGTATTTTCATTTGTAATTTTCTCATCCATCGCCAGTGTTACACAAATGATATTCCTTTTGTACAAATCTCTCTCACAATAATTTTTTTAACTTTCTCCGACGAAGTGCTTGAACTTATAACAACAAAACTTTTAGCCTATGATTTTTTATTCTTTTTTTCAATAAAAAATGCACACCGTGTAGTACATGAACTTCTGGCAGTTATCAACCTGGACCACTCTCGGTTACGTGAAAATATTTAAGTTTTTTTATGAATTTTTAATTTATTTTTTCTTAATATTTTTTATGAATTTTGAAGTGCTCTATTTTTAATTGTTGAACTTCTTATTATTTTATTTTTGAACTTCTTGCTTTCATTCTTTAATAACGAGGAAAATCTGAGTTTTCTATAATCATCGAACTTCTCCATCTTTTTAATATGGACTTCCTGGTTTTATTTCTTAATCCTTTTTTATGAAATATTGAAGCGTTATATTTTTAAAAGTTGAACTTCTTGCTTTTTATTTTTGAACTTCTTGTTTCCATTATTTAATAACGAGGAAAATCTGAGTTTTCTATAATCATCGAACTTCTCCATCTTTTTAATACGGACTTCCTGGTTTTATTTCTTAATCTTTTTTTACGAAATTTTGAAGCGCTCTATTTATTAAAAGTTGAACTTCTTGTTATTTAATTTTTGAACTTCTTGTTTCCATTCTTTAATAACGAGGAAAATCTGAGTTTTCTATAATCATCGAACTTCTCCATCTTTTTAATATGGACTTCCTGGTTTTATTTATTTAATCCTTTTTTTATGAATAAAAACATTTTAAGACACCAAAAAAACATTTTTGTGTGTGTTTTTGCATTGAACTTCTCCTTTTCTTTTTGTTTTCTTTCAACATTGTTTAGCACGTCGAACCATGTCATCTTCAGAAATTGAACTTCTCATTTCTTTTTTTTCTTTCAACATTGGTTTACACGCTGTGTACCGCGTCATCTTTAGAAATTGAACTTCTCCCTTTCTTTTTGCTTTCTTGCATGTTTTACCTTGCATGTTTAAATTTTATTTTGAACTTGCTAAGATAACACACTTGACCTTCTCGAACACAACATTTTGACCTTCGCAAAACATAAATTAATGCCAAACTTTTGACCTACAGAGCATGTACAGTTTTCTCCACTTTTTCAAGAATAAACGCTGAATCGCCCGTTAGTTTGACATGAACTTCTACTGCACATTTTTCAAACGTCAGTTTGGTTTTTCTACATGAACACCATCTATACAAAGCACCTCCTATCGATTTAACGAACATATGTGCGTTTTGTAATGAGCAAACAAAGAATTACTCTCAAAAAACATCTTCAAGTAGTGGGATATGTTCCATGTGACCGAAAAAGCACCTCTGTTGGGGGTTGCTGATCCCCACGGACACCTATGGGACCACGGCGGACCGGGGCCCCTTTCGGTTCGGCAGGGGGCGGTGGATGCACAAAGAGCAGATCGAGGCGAACGCACGAGCGACGCGGTCGGTTTACCCAGGTTCGGGCCGCACGGATGCGTAAAACCCTACTCCTGCTTTGGTGGTTGTATTGAGTTCTTGATCGGGAGCGACGAGTGCTACAGTACGCTCAAGCAGCTGGCGAGACCGAGCATGAGAATGGTCGTCCTCCCTCTCTCTGTTGCGCATGGGCCTCCTTTTATATGTCTAAGGGGTCACCGACAGGTGGCAACAGAGGTGGGGGTAAAAATGTAAAAGAGGTGGTAGTTGGCTCCACCACCTACAACAGTCGTATCATACCTAACCCTGACGGCAGGGGACAAGGGCATTAAATGCCTGTCTGTGTCACCTAGACGGTACAGAGAGGGACCGCTAGGAACGCCACCGTTTGCCACGATGGCTATCTTGTCAGCGCTTGCTTGCCACCGCATGCCCCCGGCTGCACAGCCTCCCGCCACGTACGCCAGGAGTGGTCTCAGGGCGACACGTTGGTGGGTGAGCTGGAGCGCGGGCTGCGGAGTAGTAGCTTGCCGCGGCAAGCGCCTTGCCGCGGATGTTGCCTTGTCGCATCCGGGAGCTTGTCACTCACCGAGTCTTGTCGGGACGCGCAGTGCGCCGCAGCGAGCTTCTTGAGATGCTTTGGTTGGTCTTCCCGGCAAGCTCCTCTTGCCGGGGTCTCGTCTCCTTGCCGGCAAGCTCCTCTTGCCGGGGCCTCGTCTCCGTCCCGGCAAGCTCCTCTTGCCGAGGTCTTGTCTCCTTCCCGGCAAGCTCCTCTTGCCAGGGCCTTGTTTTGCTCTTGGATACTTTGTTCTTGAATGGTCCCAAAGGAACCACGGAGGGTCTTGGCGGTCGCCCGGCAAGCCTTGCCACGGGTCGCTGCGACTGCCCATGCACAAGTTCGGGATACTAAGGTACCCCTACTTTAGTACACCGACAGGAGCCCCCGGGCCTGGGCCATACACGGTGCCGAGCGCTGTTGGGCCAGGCCCAAAACAGTGCACGGGCACGCGAGGCCTAGGTTGCGCCATAACTCACTCCGCATCCACCGCGCTCTCCCCAAGCGGCACGCGTCGAATGCAGCATCGTGCATGACGTGGGCGGCGTGCGCGGGGCTAAGCCCTGCGCGCATGCGTCACGTCGTGGGAGAGATCGTGGGTGGTTTTTTATTTAGGAAAGGCGGAACGTCCGCCACCTCCCCCCTTTATAAGCAAAGGGAAGCAGGGGTAGCGCGCCCACTCGCCCCCATTCTGCTCCAATCTTGAAAAACTCCGCCCCGCCTCCGTCTTCCCAAAGCACACAGAGCGTAGCGCCCTCCCCACCGCATTGCCACCAGCACCACCACGCCGTCGACCTCCTCCACTACTTCCGCCATGGCTCCGAAGGGCGACAAGGGGAAGGCCGTGAAGTCGTCCGAGGCGCAGCGGCTCGCGGCGATGCGGAGGGAGCGAGCCATCTCCCCCCCCCCCCCCAAGCTCGACGCGAAGGGGCTGCAGGAGTACTATTATCTCTTTTGGGTGACGGAGACGCGAGCTCACCCGCAGACCAGGGTGCTCCCGGGTGCTGCTCACGCGACGGCTCCGGACGGGTACCCTTTCTTTGCCGTCTTCTTCTACTGCGGGCTCTGTCCGCCTTTTTCCGAGTTTTTCCGCGATATCATGAACACATACAATCTCTATCTCCTTGACTTCACTCCCAACGCCGTCCTCACCATGGCAGTTTTCGCACATCTTTGCGAGAACTTTGTCGGAGTCCACCCTAGCGTAGCCCTTTTTCGCCACTTCTTCATTCCCCGGGTAGAGAGAGGAGAACCCCTGTCCGGCGGAATTGCCTGGGTCACTAGGGCCGGCAAGAAGGAATCTTATCTGGAGGGGGATTTCCGCGGCAAGTGGGAGGAGTGGAGAGCGGATTGGTGTTGGATTGTCGAGGAGAGCCCGCAGCCATTCACCGTCCGGCGTCAAGTAGCAGCAGTGCACGGCAGTGACTGGAGCGACGTGGCCCCGGAGGACGGCAGGCTGCAGATTGCCGTCACCAGGATCCAGCGCCTTAGGCTTGCCGGACTCACTGTAGGGGCCGTCGGCGGAGACTTTCTTCGTCGCCGCATCGCTCCCCTGCAGGAACGGGGGAGGCCTGCTTGGGAGTTCAAAAATGCGACAAACGTCATGAGGCTGCGCCCAAGCCTCAACTACAATTTCACCGTGCTTGAGCTCAACGGAGTACTGCAGGAGCTCTTCAAGTACGATTCAGATCACCCCGAGGTCTTCAGATTGCCGCAGGGCGTCGTTCCTCTGTGCAACAATTCGGCGCTCGACCGCATCAGGGCGATGATGCCACTGTGCGATTCGCACGGAATCGTGCCAACTTGGCAAGAGCCAGAGGACGAGGTTGTGCAGCAATTCTTCGACGACTTGGTGGAGGTGCCAATCCGCGCCGACGAGAAGGACGGCCTCACCCGCGACACCACCGAGGCGGAACTGGCGTATATCGCCACCAGGTTGGAAGAGGCGGCAGCAGTTGCCGCGGCGGGCGAGTTCGGCTTCACCTTGGAGGTGGCTGCGGCGGCAGAGGCGGCAAACCGTGCCGAGCGGGAAGCTCTTGCCGGCAAGAAGGATCTTGCCGGCAAGAAAGAGGTTGCCGGGCGCGATGCCTGGCCGAGCCAAGTTGCCGGGCACGACGCCGAACCGAGCGAGCCTGCCGATGATGCGAGCGGCTCTTTGGAGATCGATTCCTCCTCCTCTTCGTCCTCCGCCAGCACGCCGCCAGCAGCGTCTCCGTCTCCACCAAAAGGCGTCTCCACAAGGCCAGGGATGCGGCGAGGTAGAAAGCGGGCCGGCAGTCGCCGCGCCGCACGACGCGCTCCACCGCGGCAAGCACCATTGCCGCGGGAGCGCCCCATGCTGCCGCTTTGACTGGAGTGGGGTCTTCCCGGACTGCCGCATCTGCTCCCGCCAAGCGGCCAAGGGAGCCTACCCCTCCTCTTTCCCGCGCCAGACGTGGGCCGGATTTTGACTTCTCCGCGTTTAGCTCCGACGAGGAAGAGGAAGAGGAGTAAGTTCTTCTTATTGTACTTGCAATTCTTTGTTCTTTGCTGTTTTTCGTCTTGTCTTGTCTCTCACTTGCCTTCCTCTGTATCTGTTCCTTTTTAGGACTCTGGCGCAGAGAGCAGCAAAGAGAGCCAAGGTGCCGGTGATCGTCATCGAGGACGAACCCACTGCGTCAACAGGGGACGTGCCTAAGACGAACCCGTCGGACCCGGCGGCTGATCTTCAGAGCAGCCCCCAGCGTAAGCGTCTTGTTTACTTCCCGCTGTTGGGCGCGCACGAAGATCCTTGCTGTGCTGATGCTTGTTTGTTGACTTGTGCAGGAGCAGAGCAGCCTCACCAGGAGAGCCTGGAGACCGCTCTCGAAGCGCCAAGGGAGAGTCCTCCGGCGGGGGAGAGGTCTCCGGCAAGGGAGGTGCCCCGGCGAGGGAGGAGACTCCGGCAAGGGAGGAGCCCCCGGCGAGGGAGGAGACTCCGGCAAGGGAGGAGCCCCCGGCACGGCAAGGATCTCCGGCAAGGGACTGCGCCAGCGATCCCCCGGCGACGGAGACCACAGCGGCAGGCCCTGGCACAGGTAACTTCCTTGCTTCCAAACTCCCCTTGGCTTCTTCGGCTTCTTGATCTTCCTCTTGGATTTTGCTCAAATTTTGCTTGAATCTTCTCCCCTCTTCCGGCCATCAGATCCATCTGCTGCAGAGCCGATGGAGACGGAGGCCGCCACCGAGGAAGCAGCCGGCGCCGGTGAGGAGGCCGCCAGGGCTGCCGCCGCGGAGGCGGGCGGGGAGTCTGGCGGTCGTGCCGATGACCCAGAGGCCACAGGAGCGCCAGGCGCTGCTCCGACCACTGACTCCTCCGCCGCTGCCGGTGCGGCAGGCTCCAAAGAGCCCCAGCCTGGCATCTACCTAAAGGCCGGCGAGAACATCTTCATCAGCCTCCCCTGGGCATCAAGCTCCAGGGCGCCGATCGAGGGGGAGATGCTGGACGGAGAGGTGCTTGCCTCTGCCGGGCTGAAGCTGGTTGACGCGCCAAGCAGCAGCAGCGGTGATCCTGAAGAGGAGCGCCTGCTGTGGAAGCTAGTGGCGCTCTACCGCACCCGGCAGGCCAAGCTGGAGTCCCATGAAGCACTCGTGGCGAAGGCTGGCGCTGATATCGAGAAGCGCGCAGAAGAGCTCCGAGGCGCCAATCAGGAAGCTCTCCGCTCCCTGGCAAAGGAGCGGGAGCAACTTGCCGAAGCGCAGCAGGCCTTCCTCCTCGAGAAGGCCGACGTCGAAGAGCGCCAACGGCTTGCCGCGGAGAAGCTGTCTTCGCAGGAGGGTGACTTGGTGCAGCGGAAGGTCCACCTCGACAGCCACGAGGAGGAACTTGCCGCGCGCGAGCGAGTAGTTGGCGGAGCCGTCAAGCAGGCCGAAGACGCCGTCGCAGCTGCCGAGGCCGCCAAAGCTGAGCTGGAGCTGAAGGTGAAGCAGCTGGAGGCGGACCTCAAGGCGAGCGGCGACGAGCTTGCCGCACTCAAGCTCGAGCGTGAGAGGGACGCCAACAGCTATTCGGAGCTGCAGGCCCTTTTCGCCGAGAAGGGCAAGGAACTGGACGCCGCCAAGAATTCCAACACCGATCTCAAAGGGAAGCTGGCGGCCCTGACCAAATCTCTGGACGGCGCCAAGGAGCAGGAGACGGCCCTGAAGGAGGAGGTCAAGGCCGGCAAGGTGTTGCTGGCGAAGGCCGCCGCCGCCCGGAAGACTTTGTCAGAGGATGTGGAACACTGGACGGAGGGTCTGGTGGATGTCGCCGCGGATGTCGACAAGGAGCTGGCGCAGTTGGGGATGGTGGATCTCGGGTACTCCTCCGACGAGAACCTCCAACCCAGCGCCAAGCTTACTCTGTTCTTCAAGGGCGTGGCGACGGCGCTCCAGCGACTCCGGGAGCAGTTCCCAAAGCAGCTTGTCGACGAGTCACGTAACATCTGCGCGGGAGCTCTCCAGAAGGTGCTGATGAAGGTGGCCTTCCGCAAGCCAGGCCTCCGCCTCAACAACGTCCTCCGAAGCCTGCCGCCAGATGCTGATCTGGAGGTGCTCAAGGCCCTTGTCGCACCTATTGTGGACAAGGTGAGCGGAATCAGGAGGGTCGAAGGCGACCGTGTAGACTAGGCCATTTATCTTCTTCTTTCCTTGTCGCTGTCAATCATGTTATGAAAAACAATCTGTTAGAGCTGCGACAAGTTATTCTGTAATATACTCTATCCTTGGTTAGTAATTGCTATGTTATTTCCTTTACTTGACTCTTTCCCGTGTATGCTTTTACCCTACGCTTTTAGGGAACTTGTCAGCGCGGGCTCCTCTGCCGCAAGCGCTGAGTGCGGAACGTTAGCAGCCCGCTGGCAGTGCCACAGCCAGCAAGAAACCTCGTCGCGGAGCTAGTCGCGGCTCGCTTAAGTTGTTGAGCGGACTCGAAACAACAATAAGGGCGCAACTTAGCTACGAGTTGGTTGGTGCCCGCGTCGACAAGAAACCTTGTCGCAGCTAGCCGCGGCTCACTTAAGTTGTTGAGCGGGCTCGAAACAATAGTAAGGGCGCGGCTAACCATGAGTCGGTTCCTCCGCGCACAGGTTTTCCATACAAGGCGGAGTCGTTCAAGGAAAATAACTCTATAAATTTAATTGCTATGTTATTTCCTTTACTTGACTCCTTCCTTTGTATGGTTTTTACCCTGCGCATATAGGGAACTTGCCGGCGCGGGCACGCTTGCCGTGAGTGCTGAGTGCGGAACGTCAGCGATCTGCGGGTTGTGCTGCGGCCGACAAGAAACCTTGTCGCGGAGCTAGTTGCAGCTCACTTAAGTTGTTGAGCGGACTCGAAACAACAGTAAGGGCGCAACCAGCTATGAGTCGGTTCCTCCGCACCCAGGTTTCCCATACAAAGCACGGCCGTTCAAGGAAAATAACTTAAAAATCTAAAGGAAATCTGATTGCTCAAACTTTGGCACTTATCTTTTTCTGTTGTTTGCTTTCCCGGTAAGGCAGAACCTTCTTGAGTGCCGGCCGGTCCACACATTATCTCCTCCTCCCCCCCCCCCCCCCCCCCGGCAAGCTTGTGCGCGAGGGACCCTTGCTTTCCTTAATAGAAAAGAGAGAAGAGAAGATAAAGTTATGGAGCCTTGTGGCTCATTTCTTTTGCTTACCGGGGGTATGTGCTGAGCACATAATCTTTATGCACGGGGTCTGCGCCCGGCTTTGTACAAAGGATTACATGCAACAGCGGCAAGACTTGTACAAATGGGTGGTTGCCGGACAGGGTCCGACAACCGCGCCTCACGGGCAAAGCTTGCGAAGATGCTCAATATTCCAGGAGTTGCTCACTGGTACGCCATCTTTGGTCCCAAGGCGGACAGCGCCAAGCCTAGTGACTCGCTTCACCCGGTGAGGGCCTTCCCACTTCGGCGTCAACTTGTTGGAAATCTTGGCGGACTGATCACGCCGAAGAAACAAGGTCGCCTTCCTCGAAACTTCTGGCGTTAACTTTGCGGCTATGGTAGCGACGCAAAGCTTGCTGGTAGCGAGCAGCTCGTACAGCAGCCTGAAGACGATCTTCCTCAAGCAGCAGCGCGTCATCTTCATGCAGCCGCTCTTGCTCAAGCTCATCATAAGCGAGCACTCGAGGTGACCCGTATATGAGTTCCATGGGGATAACTGCCTCCGCTCCATAGATTGGAGCGAAGGGTGTGGCGGGCGGCGGCGGCGAATGGTGCAAGGAGCGAGATATGCTCGGACTTCTAACTGCGTTAGAAGGAGCAGTACCTCATCCAAGCGACCATGCCACGCTCGTGTCGGCATGTTGGCGTGCATGCTGGTCTTGAGCGCTCCGGGACCCGCCAGCTTGATCTCGGCCCAACAAGCGTATGGTACCGTGAGTACCATGACGCAGCCGGTCCCGCGCCTCCTGGGACGGGAGCGATGTGTGTACGGGCGCCGAGGTCTTGGAGTGCGCGCGGTCGTTGTGGGAGGCGACCGCGCCGCCGACGTGCGGCGCAGCCTTGTCCTTGGACCCGGCAGCACCATGAGTCCCCCCGTCGTCGCCCGCTCTTCCGCCGGTGCCTAGCCCACTAGCCGTGCGCCCCGGCGATGGTGGGTTCGGTGCAGACGAAGCAGCAGCTTCCGAAGCCTTCTTCTTCGGCGGCATGTTGATGAAGAGGATGAAGATTTGGCTCGTGCGAACGCCGGATCAGGTTCGCACAACCTCGACGCACCACCTACCTAGCGCGCCAAAGATGTCGGGGTTGCTGATCCCCATGGACACCTATGGGACCACGGCGGACCGGGGCCCCTTTCGGTTTGACAGGGGGCGGTGGATGCACAAAGAGCAGATCGAGGCGAACACATGAGCGACGCGGTCGGCTTACCCAGGTTCGGGCCGCACGGATGCGTAAAACCCTACTCCTGCTTTGGTGGTTGTATTGAGTTCTTGCTCGGGAGCGACGAGTGCTACAGTACGCTCAAGCAGCTGGCGAGACTGAGCGTGAGAATGGTCGTCCTCCCTCTCTCTGTTGCGCATGGGCCTCCTTTTATATGTCTAAGGGGTCACCGACAGGTGGCAACAGAGGTGGGGGTAAAAATGTAAAAGAGGTGGTAGTTGGCTCCACCACCTACAACAGTCGTATCATACCTAACCCTGACGGCAGGGGACAAGGGCATTAAATGCCTGTCTGTGTCACCTAGACGGTACAGAGAGGGACCGCTAGGAACGCCACCGTTTGCCACGATGGCTATCTTGTCAGCGCTTGCTTGCCACCGCATGCCCCCGGCTGCACAGCCTCCCGCCACGTACGCCAGGAGTGGACTCAGGGCGACACGTTGGTGGGTGAGCTGGAGCGCGGGCTGCGGAGTAGTAGCTTGCCGCGGCAAGCGCCTTGCCGCGGATGTTGCCTTCTCGCGTCCGGGAGCTTGTCGCTCACCGGGTCTTGTCGGGACGCACAGTGCGCCGCAGCGAGCTTCTTGAGATGCTTTGGTTGGTCTTCCCGGCAAGCTCCTCTTGTCGGGGTCTCGTCTCCTTGCCGGCAAGCTCCTCTTGCCGGGACCACGTCTCCTTCCCGGCAAGCTCCTCTTGCCGGGGTCTTGTCTCCTTCCCGGCAAGCTCCTCTTGCCGGGGCCTTGTTTTGCTCTTGGATACTTTGTTCTTGAATGGTCCCAAAGGAACCACGGAGGGTCTTGGCAGTCGCCCGGCAAGACTTGCCGCGGGTCGCTGCGACTGCCCGTGCACAAGTTTGGGATACTAAGGTACCCCTACTTTAGTACACCGACAACCTCTTACCAAAAAACTATGTATGTAGCGGTGCAAAGCATAGGAAAATCACATGCGAATACTTACCCAGAATAGTTTCCTCTCACACATTAATGCAAACACACTTGGGGAACAAAGTGCTAGCGGTATATCTTAAAAAATTACAGGAAGCCAAGTTTCCATAGCTACAGAGATTCATGGTAAGAGACATAACAAATTCTTTGCCTCCAAATCATACTGGTATACTAGCACCGGATGGACGAGTTTGCACCAGCGTTTCTTCTTCTGCAACCACACCACCACCTGCCCGCAGCCGCTTCAAACTCCATTTTCTGCTTCTTCAAAAGGATAAACTCTGTCGAACAAACACTATGTGAGGTGATGGAGTGCTTGCACGGGAGGCGATAGATGGACTGCTCGCGAGTGAGGTGACGAACTTCTGCTGGTGCACCAAGCACTGACGGGAAGCAGCGGCTTCGTGCTCGGACGGAGACGAGATTTGGGAAGTGGCATTTTTCAAGCATCGTGTGGAAGCCTGCATCCTTTCCAGAACCTTGATAGCGCACCAAATAACTTGTATTATTAGTATATGTTCACAGTACAGAGCATGGCTCATAGACTTGCAAGATTGCAATATAATTAGGCAACATAGGAATCTTTTCAATAGAACATGTGCTCTGAACATCAACATACGGCTACTGTTATGCAACTGGGCGAGGAGGCTCACTAGAGGGGAGGGTTACGAATTTGACCGGATCCGCGTCGGAGCGAGCGGGCGGGAGGGAGGGCACCCAGGCTGATGGTTGTCGGGGTTCGTCGACGGCGATGGTTGCGGCGCAGGGCCACGCCCGGAGGTAGAGGAGCATGGGCGCGATGCAGGAGAGGCCAGAGGTGGTGGTTGCGGCGCTATTTGGGAAGGGAAGAGTGGTGGTGGCGCGACCAGGGAGGAAGACAGCGGTGGCTGGGTGATCCGGGGAGGGCGGCGGGATTTGAGGAGGGCGGTGGTTCCGGGGAGGGTGCGTGACGGCGGGGGTTCTCGGGAGGGCTCGTGGCGGCGGGGCATTCCTGGGAGGGGACGCGCGGCGTGGGGTTCAGGGGAAGGCGCGCGGTGGCGGGATCAGAGGACGGCGGCGGGATGAGGGGCTCGGGGGAGCAGAGGTTGCAGTTGGGGAAGGAGGCGGCCCCGGCGGCGGTTTGGGGAGGAGGCGGCGGCTAGATCTGGCATTCGGGGGCAGTGGATTGAGGGAAGAGGTGGGGATCGGGGCAGCGGGTGGGGTGTGGTGTTTTTTTAATCGGTCCGGTGGGTTTCGCGATCTCAGGAACGTGTGATCGCCCCTATATATGGCTGGCTGTGATCTAAATAACTATTCTAATCCCTAGATTAGAATATATATATATATATATATATATATATATATAATTGTTAAGTTTCCTCTTATCCGTGAAGTGCAATTGAGATAGAAATATAATGCATATCAGAAGCACCAAGAAAGTACAGATGGGCTTGGCACATACTATGATATGATGTAGTGACTTCATTTCCTGTGCTTTTTGATGGATGTGATTGTATTACATTTTCATGGAATCCTTTTCTTTCCACTTTCTCACCATACTACTGCTCTTCTCCCTGCCTCCGTATAAAGAAATAATTCTACCTGATATTTTGCTTGATTGACAGATTTTATGAACTTTTTTCCATGGTATACGTATAATAAGAAACATGGGAGCATGGGAGGCAGGGGCATGGAAGACTCGAGGCAGTCGACTAGCGGTAACGACATGCTGGCCCTCCAGTCTTTCCCTCTCTTGGCTATTTGAGTTTTCTTCTTCTCTTTCTTTGTCTGCCGAAACTAAAGAGTTGGCTTTGTATGAAAACTGAGAACTCTGATCAGATGGCAGTCATACTAATGTACTCCAAATCTTCAACGAAAGAACATCAAGATAGTATCCTTGCAATCTTTTTGATTGATTTTTTGGTTTATAACTACTCATTGTAGGGCTCTCTGTTCCTCTCTAGCTGTTTCTGTCTAGGATGCTAGTAACTATTCCAAGATAATCTAAACTATGAGTAAACACAGTATAGTCATCTGGTGGCTGCCATTCTTTTTTCCGGTAAAGAGTGGCTGCCATTCTTGCAATGAACAGAAAACTGCCGCAAGTACATGCTTGTTGACTTGAAATTTTGATGAGACTTAATGACAGGTAAACGTGGCAATCCTATAAATGTAATGCACGAGTTCAACAGCCATGGTGGATGTTCTACAAAAGATGCAGAACTGCTGCTACAAGCAGGCAACATTGCAGCACACACTAGAAAGCTGGATATGAAGTAGAGGCCACCTAACGTAAGCCATGTCATATTGAGCTTGGCGGAAAAGAACGGCCAAAATGTCGGCTCATTGTAAACATATATGCAGAGTTCTTATTTTGATTTTTAGCATGGCTGAGAAGGAGATTTATCTAGAGACAAATGTGAAAGCAAGACAGAAAATCCAAAAACAATGAGGAAGAGTGAACTAGAATCATCCAACATAATATGCATATAGTATGATTTCATTTTACACGGCTGGGCATTAAAATTGGCTAAACGATCATACTTCCTCGTGTATCAAATTGATCAATTAGGGCATTCCACATAAACCCGAATAGGGTGTGTATAGTGTATGATGCACTTTATTTGTAAATATCATGCGTCACATCTCTTGGAAAAATTGTTGCAGATGTTCACTCGGAGACCAGAAGAACTTGCGCCAAGTGTGCCTAAGAATGAGAAACAAGTACATATTTGTTATGAAAAAGCCAAACATAGCAGATTACATTGACGGGCGTAAGAGAAAGATAGAGATCATCTTTTGGAAGGGTTGTTCTGGAGTTGATGTTCAGGTACTTTCAATATTATTGATCTACTTGCATAATTGTTTCTGTGATACATTAATTTTCTGGTTTCTAAGCATTTTTTATTTTGTACCGGTTGCAACGCACGGGCTCTTTTGCTAGTAAATAAATACACAAAGAGAGAAGGGGCATTGTTAGTATCCTTTACCACACTTGTGCTTCAAAGTAGCACCATGTTTTTCATATGGAGAGTCTCCTATGTTGTCACTTTCATATACTAGTGGTAATTTTTCATTGTAGGATTAGATGCACACCCACTTAGTTTCATATTGAGCTTTCATACACTTATAGATCTTAGTGCATTCGTTGCATGGCAATCCCTACTCCTCGCATTGATATCAATTGATGGGCATCTCCATAGCATGTTGGTTAGCCGCATCGATGTGAGACTTTCTCTTACTTTTTTGTCTTCTTTATATTTACCCCTATCATCATACTCTATTCCACCTATAGTGCTATATCCATGGCTTGCGCTCATGTATTGCGTGAGGGTTGAAAAAGCTGAAGCGCATTAAAAAGTATGAACCAATTGCTCGGCTTGTCATTGGGGTTGTGCATGATAAATACTTTGTGTTAAGAAGATAGAGCATGACAAGACTATATGATTTTTTTGTAGGGATAGCTTTCTTTAGCATTGATATTTTGAAAGACATGATGATTTGTTGGGATGCCTGAGTATTGATGCCTTTATGTCAAATTATAGACTATTGCTTTGAATCACTTATGTCTTAATATTCATGCCATGACAAGACATATGATCAAGTTTATGTTAGGTAGCATTCCACATCAAAAATTATCTTTTTATGATTTACCTGCTCGAGGACGAGTAGGAATTAAGCTTGGGGATGCTGATACATCTCCACCCTATCTATAATTTTTGATTCTTTCACGCCAATATTATACAAGTTTTACATGTTTTGGCAACTTTTTATATGCTTTATTGGATTAACCTATTGATCCAGTGCCCAGTGCCAGTTCCTGTTTTTTGCATGTTTTTTGTATCGTAGAATATCCACATCAAACGAAAACCAAATGCAATAAAATTTTATAGAGAATTATTTTGGAATACATGTGATTTTTGGGAGTTGGAATCACCGCAAATGGAGGCCCACACAGGGCACAAGACACTAGGATCTGACCCCTGAGCTAGGCGCGTGGTGGTGGGTTGTGCCCACCTCGTACATCGGTTGGAGCTCTACTTTGGGCGCAAGGAAGCTTATATCCGGGAAAAATCGTGTTAAAATATCAATGCAATCAGAGTTATGGATCTCCGGGAATATAAGAAACAGTTTTCGGCTAGATCTAGGGAATGCGAAACAGAAGAGAACAGAGAGGGAGATCCAATCTCGGAGGGGCTCCCGCTCCTCCACCGCCATGGACCAGAGGGGGACCTCTCCTCCCATCTAGGGGGGAGGCCAAGGAAGAAGAAGGAGGGGGGCTCTGTCCCCCTCTCTCCCGGTGGCGCCGGAGTGCCATCGGGGCAACGATCGGGACGATGATCTACATCAACAATATTGCTACCGTAAAGACCAACTTTCTTCCCCTCTATGCAGCGGTGTAACACGTCTTCTCCCCGCTATAATCTCTACTTAAACATGGTGCTCAACTCCATATATTATTTCCCAATGATCTATGGTTATCCTATGATGTTTGAGTAGATCCGTTTTGTCATGTGGGTTAACCGTGATCTTGGTTGGTATGATTGTATATTTTATTTATGGTGTCGTCCTACTGTGCCCTCCATTCTCAAGCAAATGTGAGGGGCCCTGCTATAGGGTATTGCGATATGTTCATGGTTCGCTTATGGTGGGTTGCGAGAGTGACAGAAACTTAAACCCGAGTAGGTGGGGTATGATGTACGAGAATAAAGAGGACTTGATACTTTATGCTATCGTTGGGTTTCATGACCTTAATGATCTTTAGTAGTTGCGGATGCTTGCTAGAGTTCCAATCATAAGTGCATATGATCCAAGTAGAGAAAGTATGTTAGCTCATGCCTCTCCCTCATATAAAGTTGCAAGAATGATTACCGGTACTTGTTATCGATTGCCTAGGGACAAATAACTTTCTTGTTGACACAAACCCTTTTACTAAACACCTAACTTTTATTATATTGCAAAGTACTTCTAGTTTTATTCTTGCAAAGTAGTTATAGCATCACACCTACAAACTATTTTCATACTTGTTTCCGATAAAGCAAAAGTCAAGTGTGCGTAGAGTTGTATCGGTGGTCGATAGAACTTGAGGGAATATTTGTTCCGCCTTTAGCTCCTTGTTGGGTTTGACACTCTTATTTATTGAAGAAGGCTACAAACGATCCCCTATACTTGTGGGTTATCACCCTTCCTGACAAGGAACATACTGTACGTACTAAATACAAAATAACAAAAGAGGAACATGTTAAAGAACAAAAGAGGAAGCATATTCTCGAGGTTCGACTTCTTTGCATACAATGTTGGTTTCCCACTCATGATGAATCACAACGCCCAAAGAAATGCAATTCCATGATGTCTCTCTATATGTGGCCACATGCATTTGGAAAATCAAGTGGGCGCATTAGCTGACCAATTAATGTGTGTCTGTTAACTAATATCAGTATTGATAACCCACAAGTATAGGGGATCGCAACAGTTTTCGAGGGTAAAGTATTCAACCCAAAATTATAGATTCGACACAAGGAGAGCCAAAGAATATTTGAAGGTATTAGCAGCTAACTTGTCAATTCAACCTCACCTGGAGATTAATTATCTACAGCAAAGTGATTAGTAGCAAAGTAGTTTGATAGTTTTGATAGTAGTGACAACAGCAATAATAACAGTAACAGTGATAGCAGTAATTTCGTAGCAAGTGTAACAGTGATGATAGCAGCAGTAACTTAGCAGGAACAATAATGAAAAGTGCGTAGGCATTGGATTAGTGACTTGTTGGATGATATTCATCATGTGACAATTATAACCTAGGGCAATACGACACTAGCTCCAGTTCATCGATATAATGTAGGCATGCATTCCGTAAATAGTCATACGTGCTTTATTAAAAGAACTTGCATGACATCTTTTGTCCTACCCTCCCGTGGCAGTGCCATCCATATTGGAAACTAAGGGATATTAAGGCCTCCTTTTAATAGAGAACTGGGAAAAAGCATTAACACATAGTGAATACATGAACTCCTCAAACTACGGTCATCACCGGGAGTTGGCCCGGTTGTTGTCACTCCGGGGTTGCCGGATCATAACACGTAGTAGGTGACTATAACTTGCAAGATCGGTGATAACCCACAAGTATAGGGGATCAATTGTAGCCTCTTTAGATAAGTAGGAGTGTCGAACCCAACAAGGAGCTAAAGGTAGAACAAATATTCCCTCAAGTTCTATCGACCACCGATACAACTCTACACACACTTAATGTTCGCTTTACCTAGAACAAGTATGAAACTAGAAGTACTTTGTAGGTGTTTCTGGATAGGTTTGCAAGATAATAAACAGTGCGTAAATAAAAAGTAGGGGCTGTTTAGGTAAAGAAGAAATAAAGTTAGTATAGCGAGTGTGGAAAAGTGGTGGTAGGAGTTGCGAAATTGTCCCTAAGAAATTGACTACTTTACTAGACCGATACCAAGTTTTATGTGGGAGAGGCCACTGCTAGCATGTCATTCCTGACTTGGAATTCTATGAACTTATGATTGGAACTATTAGCAAGCATCCGCAACTACTAATGTTCATTAAGGGAAAACCCAACCATAGCATTAAGATATATTGGTCCCTCTTCAATCCCGTATGCATCAATTGCTATGCTAGGTTGAAGCTTCTGTCACTCTTTCCCTCCAATACACAGTCCTATCAACATACAACTAACCCTATGGTGTGATTCACGCGTGCGCTCATATGATGGGAACCAAAGGATAGCAACATAAACACAAGCAAATTAAACCAATCATAGCAATTCACCAATTACCGGTAGGACAACAAAAATCTACTCAGACATCATAGGGTGGCAACACATCATTGGATAATAATATGAAGCATAAAGCACCATGTTCAAGTAGAGGGTACAACAGGTTGCGGGAGAGTGGACCGCTGTAGATAGATAGGGGAAGGTGATGAATATGTTGGTGAAGATGACGAAGGTGTTGGTGAATATTGCAGTGACGATGATGGCCCCGGCGGCGTTCCGGCGCCACCGAAATAGAGGGGGAGAGAGCTCCCCTTCTTCTTCTTCTTCCTTGACCTTCTCCCTAGATGGGAGAAGGGTTTCCCTTCGGTCCATGGCCTCCATGGAGGCGGAGGGCGAGAGCCCAACAGAGATTGGATCTGTCTCTCTGTCTCTCTCTCTCTGTTTCTTTGTTCCAGATTCTAGCCTTTCACTGTTTCTTATATTCCCGGAGATCCGTAAATCCGATTGGGTTGAAATTTTAACACAATTTCTATCCGGATATTGGCTTTCTTGCGGTGAAACAAAGGAACCAACCGCCTTACGGGGTGGCCACGAGGGCCTAGGGCGCGCCCCTGCCTCTTGGCCCCCTCGGGCATCGTCTCGCGTTGATTCTTCTTCCCAAAAATCACATATATTCCAAAAAAATCGCTGTCAGTTTTTATCCCGTTTGGACTCCGTTTGATATGGATTTTCTGCGAAACAAAAAACATGCAACAAACAAGAACTGGCAGTGGGCACTGGATCAATATGTTAGTCCCAAAAATAGTATAAAAAGTTGCCAAAAGTATATAAAAGTTGTAGAATATTGGCATGGAACAATAAAAAATTATAGATACGACGGAGACGTATCAGCATCCCCAAGCTTAATTTCTGCTCATCCTCGAGTAGGTTAATGATAAAAAAGATAATTTTTGATGTAGAATGCTACCTAACATAATCTTGATCATGTAATGTACTCATGGCATGAATATTAAGACACGAGAGATTCAAAGCAATAGTCTATCATTTGACATTAAGAGGATAATACTTCAAGCATACTAACCAATCAATTATGTCCTCTCAAAATAACATGGCCAAAGAAATTTATCCCTAAAAATCATATGGTCTGGCTATGCTCCATCTTCACCACACAAAATATTCAAATCATGCACAACCCCGATGACAAGCCAAGCAATTGTTTCATACTTTTGACGTTCTCAAACCTTTTCAACTTTCACGCAATACATGAGCGTGAGCCATGGACAAAGCACTATAAGTGGAATAGAATATTATGGTGGAGGTTGTGTGGAGAATAGAAAAAAGAGAAAGTCACATCGACGCGGCTAATCAACGGGCTATGGAGATGCCCATCAATTCATGTCAATGTGAGGAGTAGGGATTGCCATGCAACATATGCACTAGAGATATAAGTGTCTGAAAGCTCAAACTGAAAACTAAGTGGGTGTGCATCCAACTTGCTTACTCATGAAGACCTCGGGCATTTGAGTAAGCCCATCATCGGAATATACAAGCCAAGTTCTATAATGAAAAATTCCCACTAGTATATGAAAGTGACAACGTAGGAGACTCTCTCTATGATGAACATGGTGCTACTTTGAAGCACAAATGTGGTAAAAGGATAGTAACATTTCCCCTTCTCTCTTTTTCTCTCTTTTTTTGATTTTTTGGTGGGCTTCTTTGGCCTCTTTTTTGTGGGCTTCTTTGGCCTCTCTTTTTTGTAAAGTCCGAAGACTCATCCCAACTTGTGAGGGAATCATAGCTTCCATCATCCTTTCCTCACATGGGACAATGCTCTAATAATGATGATCATCACACTTTTATTTCTTACAACTCAATATTACAACTCGATACTAGAACATAATATGACTCTATATGAATGCCTCCGGCGGTGTACCGAGATACACAATGATCTAGAGTAGCAATGACATCAAAAACCGGACAAGTCATGAAAACATCATGCTAGCTATCTTACGATCATGGAAAGCAATATGACAATGATGCTCAAGTCATGTATATGATGATGATGGAAGTTGCATGGCAATATATCTCGGAATTGCTATGGAAATGCCATGATAGGTAGGTATGGTGGCTATTTTGAGGAAGATATAAGGAGGCTTATGTGTGATAGAGCGTATCATATCACGAGGTTTGTATGCACCGGCGAAGTTTGCACTGACTCTCAAGGTGAGAAAGGGCAATGCACGGTACCGAAGAGGCTAGCAATGATGGAAGGATGAGAGTGCGTATAATCCATGGACCCAACATTAGTCATAAAGAACTCACATACTTATTGCAAAAATCTATTAGTCATGGAAACAAAGTACTAGGCGCATGCTCCTAGGGGGGTAGATTGGTAGGAAAAGATCATCGCTCATCCCTGACTGCCACTCATAAGGAAGACAATCAATAAATACCTCATGCTCCAACTTCGTTACATAACGGTTCACCATACGTGCATGCTACAGTAATCACAAACTTCAACACAAGTATTTCTACAATCCACAACTACCCACTAGCATGACTCTGATATCACCATCTTTATATTGCAAAGCTATTGCAAGGAATTGAACATATCATATTCAGTGATCTACAAGTTTTATGTAGGACTTTATGACTAATCATGTGAATGACCAATTCCTGTCAACTCTATAAATAGATATAAGTGAAGCAAGAGAGTTTAATTATTTCTACAAAAGATATGCCAACGCTCTAACAAATATAAGTGAAGCAAAAGAGCATTCTAAAAATGGCGGTTTTCTATGTGAAGAGAAACAGGCAATCCAAACTTCAAATGGTATAAGCGAAGCACATGAAGCATTCTATAAAGCCATACTCAAAAGATATAAGTGAAGTGCAATAAGCATTCTATAAATCAATCAAGGACTATCTCATACTAGCATGGTGCATAAAAGAAAAGTGAAAACTAAATGCAAAAGACGCTCCAAGATTTGCGCATATCACATGAACGAAACGAATCCGAAAACATACTGATACTTGTTGAAGAAAGATGGGATGCCTTCCGGGGCATCCCCAAGCTTAGACTCTTGAGTCTCCTTGAATATTTACTTGGGGTGCCTTGGGCATCCCCAAGCTTAAGCTCTTTCCTCTCCTCCTTATCCTCATATCGAGACATCCTCGATCTTCGAACACTTCATCCACACAAAACTCAACAGAAAGTTCGGTAAGATCCGTTAGTATAATAAAGCAAATCACTACTCTAAGTACTGTTGCAAACCAATTCATATTTTGTTTTTGCATTGTAGATACTGTAATATAACTTTTCCATGGCTTAATCCATTGATAGAAATCGATAGTTTCATTAAAACAAGCAAACTATGCATCAAAAACAGAATCTGTCTTAAACAGGACAGTCTGTAGTAATCTGAACATTCACCATACTTCTAGTACTCCAAAAATTCTGAAACAATTAGGAAAAATAAAAAATTTGTATAGAAAGACAGTGAAAAAAATTTCATAACAGTTTGACATTCCAGTAAAAAAATGTAAAATCGCACACTCCAGCCAAAGTTTCTGTTTTGCACCCCACAAACCAACAAGCAATGTAAACATCCTAAAGGCAAATATTGGCACATTATTTTTATATTTAAAATTTATAAAAGCACAATACAGAAATAAATGACTCTCGAAAACTTCTGGGTTGTCTCCCTGGCAGCGCTTTCTTTAAAGCCATTAAGTTAGGCATATAGTGCTCAAGTAATGGATCCACCCGAATCCCAAGGTATATCAAAGCCAATTTTAATTAACAATGATTTGTGATTTAATAGTGATCACAAAGTAACATATATCATGTAAGAACGAAGTCTAACTCTCTTCCTATGCATCGGCATGTCATACAAGAACAATTCACGCGCATCAAGTAAAGGCCAATACATAGCATAAGCAATTTCTTGCAATTTTTTGTGTTGGAAACATAAAGAGGCGGCGATGTAGTTCCTCTCTCATAATAATTGCAAGTAGGAGAAGCAAGCACATGCATATTATATCTATCAAAATCATCATGTATAGTAGTAAAATGCAACCCATCAATATAATCCTTAATAAGGGCAAACTTCTCCAATATAGTGTAGCCGGGAGAATTCAAAAAGATAATAGGACTATCATGCGTGGGTGCAATTGCAACAATTTCATGTTTAACATAAGAAACTATAGAAAGTTCATCTCCATAAGCATAATTCATATTGGCATCTTGGCCACAAGCATAGCAAGCATCATCAAAAAGGGATATTTCAAAAGAATCAACGGGACCATAACAATCATCATAGCATTCATCCTTTGGTAAGAACGAAGGGACATTAAATAATGTATGAGTTAGAGAGTTACTCTCATTAGAAGGTGGGCACGAGTAGCTAATCCGATCTACCTCCTTTTGTTCTTGGCTCTCCTCATCATCTTTTTCGTCCAATGAGCTCATAGTTTCATCAATTTCTTCTTCCATGGGCTCCTGCAAAATATTATTCTTTTCTTGGACAACGGAGTTATTCTCAATAAATTCATCAATATCATAATTGTATTTATAATTATCATAGTAATATTTAAGGATAGCTAAATTTTTAGGTCTATAAACTGAATCATCAAAATCTTCAAACTCTTTAAACAAATATTCAATTTCACAAGCACCCTTAAAAGGAACAAATTCTTCTATTCGTTCCACATCATAGTAATCATATATACCATTAGCATAAGAAGCTTAGGTTTCATTATCATTAAAATTTCATGAAAAGGGAAGGTGTGGAGCCTTAATCCATGGCAACAAGTATAATCATATCTCAAGCATAGTTGCCGAGCATGCCAATGCAACATATAAATTTTATCCCATAATAGTTTCCCTTTTTGAGTCAAGCGATAATCCCTAAAGTATTCACGTTGATCCAACGTGTCTCCCATTATATAATTGAATGGGTTTTTCTCAGGATTATTAAAGTAGTGCATAATATCTTTCACATAATGAGCATCGAGGGTTTTAGGAGGTTCCCCATCTCCATGAGTAGCAAGTAAACCTAATTTTTTGGTATTTCGTGTTCCATAACTAAAGATAGAGAACAACTTAGAACAACAAATAAAAATTACTTAGTGATAAAGCAAACAAGCACACACGAGAATATTCACCCCACGCTATTGCTCCTCGGCAACGGCGCCAGAAAAAGGTCTTGATAACCCACAAGTATAGGGGATCAATTGTAGCCTCTTTCGATAAGTAAGATTGTCGAACCCAACGAGGAGCTAAAGGTAGAACGAATATTCTCAAGTTCTATCGACCACCAATACAACTCTACGCACGCTTAACGTTCGCTTTACCTAGACCAAGTATGAAACTAGAAGTACATTGTAGGTGTTTCTGGATAGGTTTGCAAGATAATAAAGAGCGCGTAAATAAAAAGTAGGGGATGTTTAGGTAAAGAAGCAATAAAGTTAGTATAACGAGTGTGGAAAAGTGGTGGTAGGAGTTGCGAAATTGTCCCTAAGAAACTGACTACTTTACTAGACCGATGCCAAGTTTTATGTGGGAGAGGCCACTGCTAGCATGTCATCCCTGACTTGGAATTCTATGCACTTATGATTGCAACTATTATCAAGCATCCGCAACTACTAACGTTCATTAAGGTAAAACCCAACCATAGCATTAAGATATATTGGTCCCTCTTCAATCCCGTATGCATCAATTTCTATGCTAGGTTGAAGCTTCTGTCACTCTTGCCCTCCAATACACAGTCCTATCAACATACAACTAACCCTATGGTGTGATCCACGTGTGCGCTCATATGATGGGAACCAAAGGATAGCAACATAAACACAAGCAAATTAAACCAATCATAGCAATTCACCAATTACCGGTAGGACAACAAAAATCTACTCAGACATCATAGGCTGGCAACACATCATTGGATATTAATATGAAGCATAAAGCACCATGTTCAAGTAGAGGGTACAACATGTTGCGGGAGAGTGGACCGCTGTAGATAGATAGGGGAAGGTGATGAATATGTTGGTGAAGATGACGGAGGTGTTGGTGAATATTGCGGTGACGATGATGGCCCCGGCGGCGTTCCGGCACCACCGGAATAGAGGGGGAGAGAGCTCCCCTTCTTCTTCTTCTTCTTCTTCTTCTTCTTCTTCTTCCTTGACCTTCTCCCTAGATGGGAGAAGGGTTTCCCTCTGGTCCATGGCCTCCATGGCGGCGGAGGGCGAGAGCTCCTCCGAGATTGGATCTGTCTCTCTGTCTCTCTTTCTTTCTTTGTTCTAGATTCTAGCCTTTCACCGTTTCTTATATTCCCGGAGATCCGTAAATCTGATTGGGCTGAAATTTTAACACGATTTCTATCCGGATATTGGCTTTCTTGTGGCGAAAGAAGGGCACCAACCGCCTTACGGCTTGTCCACGAGGGCCCAGGGTGCACCACCATGCCTCGTGGCCCCCTCGGGCATCCTCTCGCGTCGATTCTTCTTCACAAAAATCGCATATATTCTAAAAAAATCGCCGTTAGTTTTTATCCTGTTTGGACTCCGTTTGATATGTATTTTCTGCGAAACAAAAAACATGCAACAAACAAGAACTAGCACTGGGCATTGGATCAATATGTTAGTCCCAAAAATAGTATAAAAAGTTGCCAAAAGTATATAAAAGTTGTAGAATATTGGCATGGAACAATCAAAAATTATAGATACAATGGAGACGTATCAATCGGAATTAGAACATGGATATAATGATGATAACATAAACGGTTCAGATCTGAAATCATGGCACCCGGGCCTAAAGTGATAAACATTATGCATAGCAAAGTCATAGCAACATAAATCTAAGAACATAGTGGATACTAGGGATCAGGCCCTAACAAAACTAACCCGATTACATGATGAATCTCATCCAACTCCTGATCGACCAGCGAGCCTACAAAGGAATTACTCACCCCCGGTGGGGAGCATCATGGAATTGGCGATGGAGAAGGGTTGGTGATGACGAAGAACGATGATCCCCCTCCCAGGAGCCCCAAATGGACTCTAGATCTGCCCTCCTGAGGAAGAACAGGGCTTGGAGGCGGCTCCGTCTTGTGGATCGCGATAATTCTTTCTCCCTGATTTTTTCTCGAAAATAGGAATTTATAGTGTAAGGGTACAACCTACCTGGGCGCGCCAGGAGAGGGGGGCGCGCCCTGGTGGGTTGTGCCCACCCAGGGGCCCCTTTCCGGTAGGTCTTGGCTCGAGAAATTCTCATTTATTATATAAAAATCCTCATGAAGTTTCGTTCGAGAACTTTTATTTCTACACAAAAACAACACCATGGTAGTTCTGCTGAAAACAGCGTCAGTCTGGGTTAGTTTCATTCAAATCATGCAAATTAGAGTCCAAAACAAGAGGAAAAGCATGACAAAAGTAGATACGTTGGAGACGTATCAACTCCCCCAAGCTTAAACCTTTGCTTGTCCTCAAGCAATTCAGTTGATAAACTGAAAGTGAGAAAGAAAAACTTTTATGAACTCTTTTGCTCTTGTTTGCATAAATAAGCTTAAACAGCAACCAGGTTTTCAGCCAACATTATAACTAACCATGTCAACAATAACTCTTAAAGATTATAATGACTCATATCAATGACATAATCAGCTAGCGAGCCATAATAAGATATCTCAAACGGCAACACGTTGTCAGAACAACCATGATATAATATGACAATAGTGGTATCTCGCAAGCCCTTTCTGAGACCACCAAACATAATGCAGATCACCTCTGTCAGGACCCCGATCCCAAGTCACACTGATCTAGCATGTAACACATCATATCACTTTGCGGCCTCACGCACGGTATTCCCACGGGTGCCACCTTACCTGGCCCGGGACCATTTGCGCCTTTTGGCTCACGTATATGACAGTGTCTCTAGCATCCATATGACAAAGAACCCGGGCCGACATGACTAGTCGTAAACCCAAAGTGGCACTAACTTACAGGAACAGGCATACATGACCCACCAACGAACGTGTCGGTCATCAGCGAGTGAATCCGGGCTATAGCAGCTGGGCTAACAGGACTCCGGAGAATCCGGGCTGTAGCAGGCTAACAGGACTCTGGAGACACCGTGTGACATTTCCCCGAAGGGACAGACACAGGAACGAAGAAGGACACATGCCGGCCAGCCTAAGTGTTCCGGAGGAGTAGCAAGCTACCATGGCTCACCGGAAGCACTAGGGGACATTTCCCGGTAAGAGAGGCTACCAAGGATAAACAACTAGGTTGTCGGATTCCACACATACCAAGCATTTCAAATCATACACACAATATGCTCGATATGTGCAAATACAACATGGCATCACAACATAACTCTATTACTCAAAGTATTTATTCAATAGGCTCTGAGGAGCGAGATATTACAAACATGGGTCTCATGACCCAACATTCAGAGCATACAAGTCAAAGAACATGCGAAAGCTTAACATGTCTAAGTACAGACATCTACAAATGAAAAAGGCTGAGAAGCGTGACTATCTACCAGATCATGCCGAGGGCACAAGATCGTAGCCGAGGTATCAAGCTAAACGTCGAGGTCCACACAGTACTACTAGCGAGACTAAAGTCTCTCTGCAAAAACATAAATTAAGCAAACGTGAGTACAAATGTACCCAACAAGACTTAAATCAGAACTAACTACATATGCATCATTATCAACAAAGGGATGGTGGGGTTTAACTACAGCAAGCCAGCTTTGACTCAGTGGCTAAGCTGAACTACTACTGCAAGTAACTCTTTTGAGGTGGCGCACACGAGTCCACATATTCACCATTCAATACACCACTATGGATCCGCTCACGTCTCCCTACAAGAACGCCATCCATATCACTCACGCTTATCTTGCGCATTTTAGGGTACAACTTTCACTTGTCTATGAACTGTACAGGCAACCCAGAGGTCCTTTACCGCGGACGCGGCTATTCTAATAGATCATTTATAACCCTACAGGGTGTACTTCTGCACACACGCTCTCGCCACTTACCACCATGTACACGTCGTGTATCTCGACAACCTTCAAGCGGAAGCCTAGCGAGGGAGTCGGCCATGACCTGACAAACCACACAAGTATCTAGTCCAGGTTTATCGCCTATTCGGGTTCCATCCGCGACGAGACCCAGCCGGGGTTTCGCTCACAGCCCCAAACGATGTGTACAGGGTTCCGCGACACCAAACGGGCACCCAGCATACCTGGCCACGATGTATCTACCGCATCATAGACCACCCTAGGGTCAGCGCTACGCACGGCCTCCAACACATATCCTATGAACACCAGAAACTAGTTGCAACTCCTGGACAAAGGGCAAGGGCAGTTAATAAGTCGAGAGGGTCCATTGGTTTCGGGCCCAATGCGTGGTAGTAGCTGTTCATGGATCACAAACACAGAACTCAGTTCTTAAGGACGGCTTCAATGAAACAACCCACCATGTACTCCTACAATGCCTCTCATCGATACGTTTACCAAATCATGTTCACACCCTTAGCTCTCAACAGTAGGACATGTTCACACACCTCCAATTCATCCCTGATGAATCAGACCTGACTCAACTCTAAGCAGTAGCAGGCATGACAAACAAGCATGAATGAGTAGGCACATCAGG
Source organism: Triticum monococcum (assembly GCA_034509565.1). Lineage (NCBI taxonomy): Eukaryota > Viridiplantae > Streptophyta > Magnoliopsida > Poales > Poaceae > Triticum > Triticum monococcum. Next base: position 453,767,773 of record CM067847.1, read on the forward strand.
GCTCAAACAACTCCTACTCATGATAGTGGGTTTCATCTATTTACCATGGCAATGACAGGTCATGCATAGGAAAGGGGGTTCAACTACCGCAGCATGTAACAATTGAATCATTGTTGTCCTAATGCAGTAAAAGAGATCAGAAGGGAGAGAGTGGGATTGTATCAGAATGAACAAGGGCGTTTTGCTTGCCTGGCACTTCTGAAGATAGTATAGCTCTTCATCAGTGTCATCGAACTCATCGTCGGAAACACGTCTACTAAGAGGGTACAAACACTGGCAAACAAGAAAGAACACAATCAATGCAATGCAACAATATGATGCATGAATGTGGCATGAAAATATGATGTGATTAGAGCTAATGCAGCTAACAATGATTTAAATGACTTCTATGAGTTGGCCCAGGCTTTTCATGAGGGAATTGTTGTCTTGGAGAACATTAACAGTTCTTTTATTACTCTGGTGCCCAAAAAACTATCACTTGAGGAAGTGGGGGATTATAGGCCTATCTCTCTCACTAGTATGGGGCTCAAGTTTCTCTCCAAAATGGCTGCAAATAGATTCCAGGAGCTGATTATGCATTGCATTCACAAAAATCAGTATGGTTTCATTAAGAGAAGAACAATCTAGGATTGTCTTGGTTGGCCCTTCGAATATTTGCACCAATGCCATCAGTCCAAGAGGCCAATTGTAATCCTTAAATTGGACTTTGAGAAGGCCTTTGATTATATTGAGCATGAAGCTATTTTTCAAATTCTTAGGCATAAGGGTTTCAATGAAAAATGGATCCTCTGGATGAAACAGCTTCTGGACACTGGTACTTCTTCTGTTCTTCTTAATGGTGTCCCTAGGAGGAAGTTTGTTTGCAAAAAAAGGAGTTAGACAGGGTGACCCTGTATCTCCTCTTCTTTTTGTAATAGCTGCTGATCTATTGCAAACAGTGATTAATGATATGTTCAGGAAGGGAGTTCTTCACCTCCCTATACCTTGCCATGATAGGGACTACCCTGTGATCTAGTATGCTGATGATACATTGATCATCCTCCCTGCTGACAGGTTTCAGCTTTTGGCCCTGAAGGATATGCTAAAGGTGTTCTCTCGGTCCACAGGTATGGATGTCAATTACCATAAATCATTTATTATTCCAATCAATGTTGACTCTGCTATGATGGAGGATCTTGCTGCTGCTTTTGGATGCAAAATTGGTAAGATGCCATTTACATATCTTAGCTTCCTGTGGGAACTACAAGGCCAAAAATGGTGGACTTTATGCCTTAGTAGACTGTATGGAAAGAAGAATGTCTGCCAGCTCCTCCTTCCTTAACCAAGGTGAAAGATTGCAGTTTCTCAACTCTGCTCTGTCCTCAATGCCAATCTTCTTTCTATGTAGCCTGGCTGTTCCTGCTGGTATACTCAAGCAGTTAGAAAGAATCCAAAGGCAGTGCCTGTGGAGAAAACATAGAGATGAGCCAGCCCCATCTCTTGCTACTTGGGAGCTGATCTGTAGACCAAAAAATAAAGGTGGTCTTGGTGTCCTAAACCGGGGGGTTCAGAATGTGGCCCTACTACTCAAGCATTCTAGTAATTTCCTCAACAAAAGAGATATCCCTTGGGTGTCCCTAATTTGGGATTCATATTATTATGAAGGAATGCCCTAGGGAACAAATGATTGTGGCTCCTTTTGGTGGAGGGATATTTGCAAGGTAATGCAGAATTTTAGAGAATATTCCTGGGTGCAGGTTAATGAAGGGGACACTACTCTTTTTTGGTCTGATAATTGGAACCTTGGCAATGAAGTTTCTAGTTTACAGACTAGATTTCCAAGGTTATTCTCTTTTGCTAAGGACCCCTGGATTTCAGTTAAGGAAATTTTCAATACCCAGGATATGTACCAGCATTTCCATCTTCCTTTGTCTGCTCAAGCCTTTGATGAGTTGAACTTGATTAAGGATTTGATGGGTTCCCACAGTAGAGTAGCTAGTTCTAAGTACTTATGGTTCTGGCAGGGCTCATCCAAGGTTTTCAAGCCCAAGCTATTCTACTCTCACACTTTTGTGTCTGAAACCTTCAACCCTTTACTTTGTTGGATTTGGAAATCCTCCTGTACCCTCAAGATCAAGGTGCTTGCTTGGATGCTTATTATGGACAGACTGAACACCAAGGATATGGTTGAAAGAAGACATTGGCACATGGAAGATGGAGTTCATTGTAAGCTCTGCCCCTTACAGACTAGGGAAACCAGGGACCATTTGTTCTTCAACTACAATTTCAGTGTTAGAATTTGGAATTATCTGCAGATTGATTGGTCTACTGGCAGCTCCATGCTTGATTTGGCTACTCAGGCAAGGAGAAGTTTTGATAAGCCTTTCTTTACTGAAGTGGTGTTCATTGCCTGCTGGAATATCTGGATCATCAGAAATGCCAAAGTTTTCAGAAGTGAGAGGGCAAGTTTCAATAAATGGAGATGTGCTTTTAGGCATGATATTAGTCTAATGTAGCACAGAATCAAATTTGCTTACAAGGATGACTTACTGAAATGGATCTCTTTCCTCCCTCCTTAAGTTTGTTTTTGTAAGCTTTCTTTTCTTTTTTGTATTCTGGTTACCTCTTGTAATCATGATGTTGTAACTGTTCTCTTTTCTTAATAAAGTTTTGATTTGTTGTGGGTTTTTTGCCTCACAGTTCCCAGTCAAAAAAAACAATGATTTAAATGAAGTTGGTTTGAACCCTAGGTTCAAATTCAAACTCCATATGTTAAAGTTCATATGCCATTTATTTGATTTTCCCTAAACAGCAGTCATAAGTTATTCTAACATGCATGAATACATTACAGATGGATAGATTGAATTTTTCTGATCATTTTTCATATATAAATTATTTCATTTGGAGTTACGGTTGAATTTCTATGATTTTTGGAAGTTTATGACATTTTCTGAAAATAAATAAATCATTTAGATTTATTTAAAATCTAGAAAAGCATTACTGCGTCATTACGGGGTCAGCATGACATCAGTAAGTCGAACACGCCAGCACAGGCCAAACCTGACGCTGGGACCCCCACGTCAGTGACACAGAGCTAAATAATGATTACTAATTAAACAAAAGTCATTAGGGCGGCCATGCCCACTTGTCGGTGACCTAGAGTGTAGTTAGATTAGGGTTAACTGGTGGTTAGCCGGAGATTAGGCCGTCAGCAACGACCAGACACGGCGCGAGCGCTCGTATTCCGTCCTCCGACGACCAAACGGGCGGCCAAGCGGCTCTACGGAACCAGCGCGCTGCAGCGCATCGAGTGGAGGTGGCGGCAGGTGCCGGGGTGCAGTGTAGCGACGGCGGTGACAAGGTCAGCTGCGGCCGGAGTTCGGCCACGACGGAGCTAAGGCCTAGAGCTCGTAAACGCGAGGGGAAAGAGAGTGGTTCTGCACGGAGGCTCACAGCGAGTCTGGCAGCGACAATGGTGAGGTCGGGGAAGCACTGTGTTCGGAGAATCAAGGACGGTGATGACGAAGCAGAGGCGGCGGTAGAGACGACGGGGTGGCGCTCTGCTGCTCCTGGTGTTGCATGTGTCGACGAGGAGATGAGGAGCGGTACGACGGGGCATCTGGATCGGTCGGAGAAGCGAGGGGAGGCGGTGGATGCGGCGGTGCTCGTCGGCGCTCTTGGGTGCTCGCAGGTATGAACGACGGAGAGAGACAGAGGAGGGGGGTGGGCGCGGGAAGAGTCCAGAGGGACTCGGGGGGGGGGGGGGGGGGGTTGCGTGGCGACAATAGAGGAGGCCAGGGGAGCTTGGCAACCAGGAGGTGGCCGTTGCGTGCCGGCGTGCCGCGGGCACACGCCCTCGTGCCCACTGGCACGAGGAAGAATACGCCCCTGTCCCTGGGCTGGGCCAGGAACAGTGCTGGGCCGCTATAGTGTAGACCAGGTAAGTACTTTCTCCTCTCTGTTTTATTTCTGTTTCTCTTTTCTATTTATTTCATTCTGTTTTGATTTGGTTTACAAACCAGATCATTTTTCAACTTTTTGTACATTTTTATGTGAGCTCAGGAAACTAGTTCAAGGTCACTTGCAAACTTACAAAAATATTTGAAGTTTATTTCTTATATAGCAGAAATAAATCCAACTCAAATAAGTTACTGATTTAAATCCAAGGTACCAAAATAATTCCTCAAAAATGTTCCATATTTTTGGTTTGGACCAAAACCCTTGCCAAAAATATTAAACATCATTGAAGAGCATTTTGGAAACATTGGATGCATTTCCCAGGGTTATTTGCCCTTCTTTTAATTAAAATCTTGAGGCTTTCAAATTTCCTCAATTCAAGTTTCTTGAATTTAAACATGATGCATGGATGCTCTCTGATGCAACTATTGCAAACAAATTCTAGGGCTGTGACAACTCACCCCCACTAAACAAGAATCTCGTCCCGAGATTCAAGACTTGAGGTAAGTAGACAAAGGGGACAGAAAGCTAACACGATCTTCATGATCCAACTGCCCTTCTCAAAGATGTTGATCCAATGCTTCAAATTGATCTTGATGTCTTTGCTTTCAAGATCTTCATCCAACACGATGATGATAGAAAGAAACTCTATCGGAAAGGATCATTTGATCTCTTCATACTAGGCTAATGTCAATTCACAAATGACCATTTGAAGGAATTCAAAGAAATGTCATACTCAGTTTTGGAATGGAACTATGGTTATAGAACAATTGGCAAATGGAAGGCACAATCCAACTGATACCGAAGATATAACCTAGTGTCTGAGCTTGCTCTCAAGAACTTGAGCGTTTCCATATTCATCAGGGTTTTACCAGCATCTATGCCAAAGATATTGGCAACAGTTCCTACTACCATGATGAATAGCGATGGAGGATGCAGATACAAAGGAAGACAACACTTTCTCAGATTTTACCTTGACGATGCCAAGGAAACAAAATCTAGAGGATCGACCGAGATACATTTAGCACTCCGCTTCTAATGTTCTCCTTGACGTTCTAGGTACCATGATCATGCTTAAAAGCATCGACATGGCCATCAAGTAAAGGTCGGACTTCAGAATACAAAGGATCCATAAGGAACAACTTCTATAATAAGTCACTCGAAATCCTCATGGAGAAGATGGTCAACTTGCTCAATCAAGATACTATAATGATAGATCTTCTGGCTAGGTGTGTCGGCCAGAACATCAACCTTGTCGGGACCTACATAATAGATCTTGGAAAGGTTCCAACCATCATATCTGCCTGAGATTCAGATCTGGTTGGTGTCAGGATTTCCAGACTCAGCATGTCTGAAAGTGAAAGGTTGCAACACAAATCGACGAGATGATGTTGCGAGATTCTCGGGAAATGAACTACGATAGCAAGCTCCAAAACATGAGCTGGTTCTGCTACTTACATGTGAACATGTTGCCCCATACAAGCATGACCACATAGTAGTCTTATAATAAAACACTATTGAGTTCAGGTGGGGAAACATAATCGAGGATATTAAAGTCCTTGCATAAGGCATGCTCTTAAGAAGGAACTTCCTTTCCTTGAACAAATCAATCAGTGGCTTGGTGTGCTAGGGAATACATATGGAATGAAGATGATCAGTCTACCAGACCATAGAATACTTCGCACATGCATGACTGACTTGGGATGATTCCAGAGGAAGCAAAAAACAAACTTCCTCGAATTCACGATGGCAACTTACATCAAATGCACGTGAATCAAAGGAAGTCACTTCTTTCATCCAAACATAGGCTTCATGAACAGAACATGAAGATAATGCTTACAAAAGTTTCCAACACTAGCTTGATGTTCAACATGAATCATGGAGGAGACAAAATGCTGCTGATAGGCTCAATAGCAACTCATCAGAATTTCCATATCACTGGACTTCCACCATTATGTGAACACGGTGATAGCATTGGTTAGACCAAAAGATGTAATGGTGTATGCTCGAGGGATCAACCACGAGTAAGACAACATTACGAACATCGTTGGTTCTGATTTGACTTGACAATAGCCCATACTCAAGTCAGAGTTTTCACAAGGCAATAGATCCAACAATTGATCACGAGGACCAATCGATGGAGATATCATCTTTCTTCAACCCCCCCCCCCCCCCACACACACACACAAGATATACCTTTGGAATGAACTAAGTCAGATAAAGCCTTATCTTCCAACTCCCCAAGTTGTTGTTTAGCTCAACTGACTAGTTCAGGGTATCCAACACAGAATCTTAGAGAATGGGTGGTTTGGAGGAAAACCAACATGAACACGAACTCAACATAGCGGTCAGGCGACAACTTGGTAATACTTCTGAGAAGATATTTGGAACATCACGAACCACCGATATGTTACTAAGCTCGAGAACAATCTTGCTTTTCAAGGCAAGATGATGTGATCAAGAGAGTGATGGATTGACACACTCCTAACTCATTGATCGAAGAGTGCACCAGAAACAAGGACTAGGTAGCACAATCTATCTTAGAATGATGATTCAATAACCAACATGCTAAGAATGAAATTATTGTCCTATAACTACCAAGCAACGGGGTTGCCAGGAGTATTGAATTCACACATCATAGTTCACTTGTCGGCATTCCGGTTGCAACAACATAGAGACCGAGGAATGAATAATGATGGCAAGAAGTATTACTAAAATAAGAATTCATAAGAGGTGGTGCATTTCTCATGACATTCTTGACATAAGATGGTAATACTCCAGGGTAGAACAGAACAAAAGCTGGATTGGCATTTTGATCTGCGGGATACAACTACTTTGACCCAATCCCAGAAATGGATGAGGTACTGGAGTTTGTTTCTCCTAGTCATTCTAAAACTAGAACGTCTTGACGGGCCACAAGAATAATAGGCATCGATGAACGAATGCACGCATACTCTTGACTATCAATTGACAGATGAAGGTAAGATAACAACTAAAGAGGGACAACTCAAGGGACATATATCTTTCTGAGTTGTGGATGCGTAGATTAGTATGTCGAGTAAAGCTCAACATTTCTTCCGGATAACCCATGCAAAACACTAGAATTGGCAGATTCATAATATAATGGAGAACTCATTAAGAGCACTTTGGTTGCGATCTTTTGGTTCAAAAGAACTTCTGCCATATGCAGTTCATGATATTTGGAAGAAGGAAATACCACGGACCTCGAGGACTATCGCAAAGGTTACTAATATCCTGAAGGAACTGGCAAACACTACCAACATGAAGTAAGTAGGGTGAATCTCGGATTCAATAACCCAAAGATGGAATACCTACTAACTAAATGGCATCACAGGATGCTTTCGAGAATGATGGCCAGTATCATCACACTGGGAACACAAACATGGCTAGATTCCTAGTTGATCCTCTAAGATACCTAGGGTCATAATAATAGCTCCAACATATATACCGAGGCAACAAAGTACCTCAACACACTGGTTAGTGTGGTTAATATGGCCCAAAGGAACATCGGGAATGGAAAGAAGGGATTTGCAAATACATTAGACTATTTAGAAACCAGGGATGACTCGGACAGCATAACAACTGTAAATGCTCAAAAAGATTTGAGACATCCTGCAAAAATGGTGGCATAACCGCTCAACATCACAATATCAAGGTTATGAGGCCAGCTATGAACACACGGAAGTAGTAGGAGCTGAACTAAGACTTGAATCCATTATTCCTATAAGTCTATGGATTAGTAACACGCGATCCTAATAGAAAGAAGAGAAAGCCTAGTTCCTTAACCCCGTAGGAAAGATAGGATGACTCGGATCAGAAGGGCATAAGGTAAAGGAGTAAAAAGAGCCTTACGTTCCCTTCCACAATCAATTCCCTTATATAACTAAAGCATTTCTAGACTCAACTTCGACCAGTTTGGCTTGGTAATCCTACAGGCAGTCAGGCTCTGATACCAAAGCTGTTAGGACCCCGATCCTAAGTCACACCCCTCTAGCATGTAACACATCATATCACTTTGCGGCCTCATGCACGGTATTCCCACGGGTGCCACCTTACCTGGCCTGGGAACGTTTGCGCCTTTTAGCTCACATATATGATAGTGTCGCTAGCATCCATATGACAAAGAACCCGGGCCGACATGACTAGTCGTAAACCCAAAGTGGCACTAACTTACAGGGACATGCATACATGACCCAGCAACGAACGTGTTGGTCATCAGCGAGTGAATCCAGGCTATAGCAGCTGGGCTAACAGGACTCCGAAGAATCCGGGCAGTAGCAGGCTAACAGGACTCCTGAGACACCGCGTGACATTTCCCTGAAGGGACACACATAGGAACGAAGAAGGACACATGCCGGCCAGCCTAAGTGTTCCGGAGCAGTAGCAAGCTACCATGGCTCACCAGAAGCACTAGGGGACATTTCCCGATAAGAGAGGCTACCAAGGATAAACAACTAGGTTGTCCGACTCCACACATACCAAGCATTTCAAATCATACACACAATATGCTCGATATGTTCAAATACAACATGGCATCACAACATAACTCTATGACTCAAAGTATTTATTCAATAGGCTCCGAGGAGCGAGATATTACAAACATGGGTCTCATGACCCAACATTCAGAGCATACAAGTCAAAGCACATGCGGAAGCTTAACATGTCTGAGTACAGACATCTACAAATGAAAAAGGCTGAGAAGCCTGACTATCTACCAGATCCTGCCGAGGGCACAAGATCGTAGCTGAGGTATCAAGCTAAACGTCGAAGTCCACACGAAACTACTAGCGAGACTGAAGTCTCTCTGGAAAAACATAAATTAAGCAAACGTGAGTACAAATGTACCCAGCAAGACTTACATCAGAACTAACTACATATGCATCATTATCAACAAAGGGATGGTGGGGTTTAACTGCAGCAAGCCAGCTTTGGCTCAGTGGCTAACCTGAACTACTACTTCAAGTAACTCTTTTGAGGTGGCGCACATGAGTCCACATATTCACCATTCAATACACCACTATGGATCTGCTCACATCTCCCTACGAGAACGCCATCCATAGCACTCACGCTTATCTTGCACATTTTAGTGTATCCACTTCCACTTGTCTATGAACTGTACAGGCAACCCAGAGGTCCTTTACCGCGGATGCGGCTATTCGAATAGATCATTTATAACCCTGCAGGGGTGTACTTATTCACACATGCTCTCGCCACTTACCACCATGTACACGTCGTGTATCTCGGCAACCTTCAAGCGGAAGCCTGGCGAGGGAGTCGGCCACGACCTGACTAACCACACAAGTCTCTAGTCTAGGTTTATCGCCTATTAGGGTTCCATCCGCGAGGAGATCCGGCGGGGGTTTCGCTCATAGCCCCAAACGATGTGTACATGGTTCCGCGACACCAAACGGGCGCCCAGCATACCCGACCACGGTGTATCTACCGCATCATAGCCCACCCCTAGGGTCAGCTCTAAGCACAGCCTCCAGCACATATCCTACAAACACTAGAAACTAGTTGCAACTCCTGGACAGAGGGCAAGGGTGGTTAATAAGTTGAGAGGGTCCATTGGTTTCGGGCCCAATGCGTGGTAGTAGCTGTTCATGGATCAAAAACACAGAACTCAGTTCCTAAGGACGGCTTCAATGAAACAACCCACCATGTACTCCTACATGGCCTCTCATCGATACATTTACCAAATCGTGTTCACACCCTTAGCTCTCAACAGTAGGACATGTTCACACACCTCCAATTCATCCCCGATGAATCAGACCTGACTCAACTCTAAGCAGTAGCAGGCATGACAAACAAGCATGAATGAATAGGCACATCAGGGCTCAAACAACTCCTACTCATGCTAGTGGGTTTCATCTATTTACTGTGGCAATGACAGGTCATGCAGAGGAAAGGGGGTTCAACTACCGCAACATGTAACAATTGAATCGTTGTTGTCCTAATGCAGTAAAAGAGAGCAGAATCGAGAGAGTGTGATTGTATCGGAATGAATAAGGGGGTTTTGCTTGCCTGGTAGTTCTGAAGATAGTATAGCTCTTCATCGGTGTCATCGAACTCATCGTCGGAACCACGTCTACTAAGAGGGGACAAACACCGGCAAACAAGAAAGAACACAATCAGTGCAATGCAACAATATGATGCATGAATGTGGCATGCAAATATGTTGTGATTAGAGCTAATGCAGCTAACGATGATTTAAATGAAGTTGGTTTGAACCCTAGGTTCAAATTCAAACTCCATATGTTAAAGTTCATATGCCATTTATTTGATTTCCCCTAAACAGTATCCATAAGTTGTTCTAACATGCATGAAAATAGTACATATGGATAGATTGAATTTTTCTGGTCATTTTTCATATATAAATTATTTCATTTGGAGTTACGGTTGAATTTTTATGATTTTTGGAAGTTTAGGACATTTTTTGAGAATAAATAAATCATTTAGATTTATTTAAAATCCAGAAAAGCATTACTGCGTCATCACGGGGTCAGCATGACGTCAGTAAGTCAAACGCGCCAGCATGGGTCAAACCTGACGCTAGGACCCCCCACGTCAGTGACACCGAGCTAAATAGTGATTACTAATTAAACAAAAGTCATTAGGGTGGCCGGGCCCACTTGTCGGTGACCTAGTTAGAGTGTAGTTAGATTAGGGTTAACCGGTGGTTAGCCGGAGATTAGGCCACCGGCACTGACCAGACATGGCGCGGGCACTCGGATTCTGTCCTTTGGCAACCAAACGGACGGCCGAGCGACTCTACGGAACCAGCGCGCTGCAGCGTATCGAGTGGAGGTGGCGGCAGGTGCCGGGGTGCAGTGTAGCGACGATGGTGACAAGGTCAGCGACGGTCGGAGTTCGGCCACGACAGAGCTAAGGCCTAGAGCTCGCAAACGCGAGGGGAAAGAGAGGGGTTCTGCACAGAGGCTCACAGCGAGTCTGGCAGCGACAACGGCGAGGTCGGGGAAGTGCTACCTCTTGAGCACTACGTTGGATTTCCCCGAAGAGGAAGGGATGATGCAGCAAAGTAGTGTAAGTATTTCCCTCAGTTTTTGAGAACCAAGGTATCAATCTAGTAGGAGGCTACGCTCGAGTCCCTCGTACCTACACAAAAACAATAGCTCAACGCAACCAACACGCTTAGGGGTTGTCAATCCCTTCACGGTCACTTATGAAAGTGAGATCTGATAGAGATGATAATATTTTTTGGTATTTTTGGTATAGAGATGCAAAGTAAATAAAGTAAAAGCAAAGCAATAATAAAGTGATGGAGATTGATATGATGAGAAAGAGACCCGGGGGCCATAGGTTTCACTAGTGGCTTCTCTCAAGAGCATAAGTATTCTACGGTGGGTGAACAAATTACTGTTGAGCAATTGACAGAATTGAGCATAGTTATGAGAATATCTAGGTATGATCATGTATATAGCATCACGTCCGACACAAGTAGACCGAAACGATTCTGCATCTACTACTATTACTCCACTCATCGACCGTTGTCCAGCATGCATCTAGACTATTAAGTTAAAAACAGAGTAACATCTTAAGCAAGATGACATGAAGTAGAGGGATAGTTTCATGCAATATGATAAAAAACCCATCTTGTTATCCTCGATGGCAACAATACAATACGTGCCTTGCTGCCCCTTCTGTCACTGGGAAAGGACACCTTAAGATCAAACCCAAAGCTAAGCACTTCTCCCATGGCAAGAACAACCAATCTAGTAGGCCAAACTAAACTGATAATTCGAAGAGACTTGCAAACATAACCAATAATACATAAAAGAATTCAGTGAATATTCAAATATTATTCATAGACAGACTTGATCATAAACCCACAATTCATTGGTCTCAACAAACACACCGCAAAAAGAAGATTACATCGAATAGATCTCCACGAGAGAGGGGGAGAACGTTGTATTGAGATCCAAAAGGAGAGAAGAAGCCATCTAGCTACTAGCTATGGACCCGTAGATCTGAAGTAAACTACTCACACTTCATCGGAGGGGCTTGGATGATGATGTAGAAGCCCTCCGTGATCGATGCCTCCTCCGGCGGAGCTCCAGAACAGGCCCCAAGATGGGATCTCGTGGATACAGAAAGTTGCAGCGGTGGAATTAGGTTTTTGGCTCCGTCCCCGATCATTTGGGGGTACGTGGATATATATAGGAGGAGGAAGTACATTGGTGGAGCTTCGAGGGGCCCACGAGGCAGGGGGCGCGCCCTAGGGGGGGTGCCCCCTACCCTCGTGATGACCTCGTGGCTTTCTTGATGGAGGGTCCAAGTCTCCTGGATCTTATCTGATGAGAAAATCACGTTTCCGAAGGTTTCATTCCGTTTGGACTCCGTTTGATATTCCTTTTCTTCGAAACCCTAAAACAGGCAAAAACATCAATTCTGGCTCGTCCTCCGGTTAATAGGTTAGTCCCAAAAATAATATAAAAGTGGATAATAAAGCCCAACAATGTCTAAAACAATAGATAATATAGCATGGAGCAATCAAAAATTATAGATACATTGGAGACGTATCAAGCATCCCCAAGCTTAATTCCTGCTCATCCTTGAGGAGGTAAATGATAAAAACAGAATTTTTGATGCGGAGTGCTACTTGGCATAATTTCAATGTAAATCTTCTTAATTGTGGTATGAATATTCAGATTCGAAAGATTCAAGACAAAAGTTCATATTGATATAAAAATAATAATACTTCAAGCATACTTACAAAGCAATTATGTCTTCTCAAAATATCATGGCCAAAGAAAGCTATCCCTACAAAATCATATAGTCTGGCTATGCTCTATCTTCACCACACAAAGTATTTAAATCATGCACAACCCCAATGACAAGCCAAGCAATTGTTTCATACTTTTGACATTTTCAAAACTTTTTTGATCTTCACGCAATACATGAGCGCGAGCCATGGATATAGTAATATAGGTGGAATAGAATGGTGGTTGTGGAGAAGACAAAAAGGGAGAAGATAGTCTCACATCAACTAGGCGTATCAACGGGCTATGGAGATGCCCATCAATAGATATCAATGTGAGTGAGTAGGGATTGCCATGCAACGGATACACTAGAGCTATAAGTATATGAAAGCTCAAAAGAAACTAAGTGGGTGTGCATCCAACTCGCTTGCTCACGAAGACCTAGGGCATTTTGAGGAAGCCCATCATTGGAATATACAAGCCCAGTTCTATAATGAAAAATTCCCACTAGTATATGAAAGTGACATAATGAGAGACTCTCTATCATGAAGATCATGGTGCTACTTTCAAGCACAAGTGTGGTAAGAGGATAGTAACATTGTCCCTTCTCTCTTTTTCTCTATTTTTTTTATTTGGGCCTTTCTCTTTTTTTATGGCCTCTTTTTTTTATTTATTTTTTCATCCGGAGTCTCATCCCGACTTGTGGGGGAATCATAGTCTCCATCATCCTTTCCTCACTGGGACAATGCTCTAATAATGATGATCATCACACTTTTATTTACTTACAACTCATGAATTACAACTCGATTCTTAGAACAAAATATGACTCTATATGAATGCCTCCGGTGGTGTACCAGGATATGCAATGAATCAAGAGTGACATGTATCAAAGAATTATGAATGGTGGCTTTGCCACAAATACGATGTCAACTACATGATCATGCTAGCAATATGACAATGATGGAGCGTGTCATAATGAACGGAACATTGGAAAGTTGCATGGAAATATATCTCGGAATGGCTATGGAAATGCCATGATAGGTAGGTATGGTGGCTGTTTTGAGGAAGGTATTTGGTGGGTGTATGATACCAGCGAAAAGTGTGCGGTATTAGAGAGGCTAGCAATGGTGGAAGGAAGGAAAGTGCGTGTAATCCATGGACTCAACATTAGTCATAAAGAACTCATATACTTATTGCAAAAATCTAGAAGTTATCAAAGCAAAGTATTACGCACATGCTCCTAGGGGGATAGATTGGTAGGAAAAGACCATCGCTCGTCCCCGACCGCCACTCATAAGGAAGACAATCAATAAATAAATCATGCTCCGACTTCATCACATAACGGTTCACCATACGTGCATGATACGGGAATCATAAAATTTAACACAAGCATTTCTCAAATTCACAATTACTCAACTATCATGACTCTAATATCACCATCCTCATATCTCAAAACAATTATCAAGCATCAATTTCTTCTTAGTATTCAACACACTCATACGAAAGTTTTATTATTAATCTTGCATACCAAGCATATTAGGATTTTAAGCAAATAACCATGCTATTAAGACTCTCAAAATAATCTAAGTGAAGCATGAGAGATCAATAGTTTCTATAAAACAAATCCACCACCGTGCTCTAAAAGATATAAGTGAAGCACTAGAGCAAAACTATAAAGCTCAAAAGATATAAGTGAAGTACATAGAGTATTCTATCAAATTCCAAATCATGTATGGCTCTCTCAAAAGGTGTGTACAGTAAGGATGATTGTGGTACACTAATAAGCAAATACTCAAATCACAAAAGACGCTCCAAGCAAAACACGTATCATGTGGTGAATAAAAATATAGCTCCAAGTAAAGTTACCGATAGAAGTAGACGAAAGAGGGGATGCCTTCCGGGGCATCCCCAAGCTTTGGCTTTTAGGTGTCCTTAGATTATCTTGTGTGTGCCATGGGCATCCACAAGCTTAGTCTCTTTCCACTCCATGTTCCATAATCCATCAAATCTTTACCCAAAACTTGAAAACTTCACAACACAAAACTTAAAGTAGAAAACTCGTGAGCTCCGTTAGCAAAAGAAAAAAAAATACCACTTCAAGGTACTGTAATGAACTCATTATTTATTTATATGGGTGTTAAACCTACTGTATTCCAACTTCTCTATGGATTATAAACTATTTTACTAGCCATAGATTCATCAAAATAAGCAAACAACACACAAAAAACAGAATCTGTCAAAAACAGAACAGTCTGTAGTAATCTGTAGCTAGCGCAAGATATAGAACCCCAAAAATTCTAAAATAAATTTATGGACGTGAGTAATTTATATATTAATCATCTTCAAAAATAATTAACTAAATATCACTTTAAAAATAAAAATTACAGCAGTTCTCGTGAGCGCTAAAGTTTCTGTTTTTTACAGCAAGTTCAACAAGACTTTCCCCAAGTCTTCCCAACGGTTCTACTTGGCACAAACACTAATTAAACACAAAAAACACAACCAAAACATAGGCTAGATAATTTATTTATTACTAAACAGGAGCAAAAATCAAGGAATAAAAATAAAATTGGGTTGCCTCCCAACAAGCACTATCGTTTAAGGCCCCTAGCTAGGCATAACAAGTAAGAATACATATAGGTATTGCCATCTTTGGTAGGCAATTCTTCAATGAGGCATCTATTTCCCTTAGGAATTTCTTTCTTTCTAGTGATTATCAAACTCTTAGGCACAAGATCGAAAAATTCATTTGTAGCAATTGGTTCCTTAATGATAGCAAAAAGATTGGGATGAATACTTCTAGATTTAAGATCCGCAGTTTCCTTACTAGACGATTCACCCTTATTTTTAGGAACATACATAAGCTTGGCAGTTTTAGTAGGAGGACTTGGAGTATTCTTTAGGGAAGAAAAAATGGTTCCCAAGTTTGTAATGATACCCTCAAGTTTATCAATTCTAGTAGAATCTAAGTTTATCTTCTCATTAACTATGGGTTCCTTTTCCTTAATATTTTTCAAAGTCATTCCTACCTTAGATCCATATTGAGTAATTTGATTGTGGATCTTTTTATCTAGATTTTCAATTAATTCAATAGTAGCAACTTTATTTTAAATAATTTCAAGTCTTTGCATAACATGATCCAAAGTTAACATAGTTCCATTAACCAAAAGAGGTGGTGAGCCAAATAAATCTAACATAGCATTATAAGAATCAAAAGTATGGCTACCCAAGAAATTCCCTCCGGTAATGGTATCAAGGATATATCTAGACCAAGGATTAACACCTACATAAAAATTGCGGAGAAGAACTGAAGTAGATTGCTTCCTGGTAGATCTATTTTGAGCATTGCAAATTCTATACCAAGCATCCTTTAGATTTTCTCCCTCCCTTTGTTTAAAATTTAGAACTTCATTCTCGGGAGACAACGGAGAAGATATGAGACTAGCCATGATGACAAGCAAACAAACTAACACACGAGCAAACAAAGAGCAAACGAGCAAAAGAGGCAAATAGAGAGGGAGGATAGAGAGAGAGAGGGCGAATAAAACGGCAAGGGTGAATTGGGGGGAGAGGAAAACGAGAGGCAAATGGCAAATAATGTAATGCGGGAGATAGGGATTGTGATGGGTACTTGGTATGTTGACTTTTGCGCAGACTCCCCGGCAACGGCGCTAGAAATTCTTCTTGCTACCTCTTGAGCACTGCGTTGGATTTCCCCGTAGAGGAAGGGATGATGCAGCAAAGTAGCATAAGTATTTCCCTTAGTTTTTGAGAACCAAGGTATCAATCCAGTAGGAGGCTACGCTCGAGTCCCTCGTACCTACACAAAAACAATAGCTCAAGGCAACCAACGCGCTTAGGGGTTGTCAATCCCTTCACGGTCACTTACGAAAGTGAGATTTGATAGAGATGATAATATTTTTTGGTATTTTTGGTATGGAGATGCAAAGTAAATAAAGTAAAAGCAAAGTAAAAGCAAAGCAATAATAAAGTGATGGAGATTGATATGATGAGAAAGAGACCCGGGGGCCATAGGTTTCACTAGTGGATTCTCTCAAGAGCATAAGTATTCTACGGTGGGTGAACAAATTACTGTTGAGCAATTGACAGAACTGAGCATAGTTATGAGAATATCTAGGTATGATCATGTATATAGGCATCACGTCCGAGACAAGTAGACCGAAACGATTCTGCATCTACTACTATTACTCCACTCATCGACCGCTATCCAGCATGCATCTAGAGTATTAAGTTAAAAACAGAGTAGCGCCTTAAGCAAGATGACATGAAGTAGAGGGATAGTTTCATGCAATATGATAAAAACCCCATCTTGTTATCCTCGATGGCAACGATACAATACATGCCTTGCTGCCCCTTCTGTCACTGGGAAAGGACACCGCAAGATCGAACCCAAAGCTAAGCACCTCTCCCATGGCAAGAACAACCAATCTAGTAGGCCAAACTAAACTGATAATTCGAAGAGACTTGCAAAGATAACCAATCATACATAAAATAATTTAGAGAAGATTCAAATATTATTCACAGATAGACTTGATCATAAACCCATAATTCATCGGTCTCAACAAACACACGCAAAAAGAAGATTACATCGAATAGATCTCCATGAGAGAGGGGGGAGAACATTGTATTGAGATCCAAAAAGAGAGAAGAAGCCATCTAGCTACTAGCTATGGACCCGTAGGTCTAAAGTAAACTACTCACACTTCATCGGAGGGGCTTGGATGATGATGTAGAAGCCCTACGTGATCGATGCCTCCTCCGTCAGAGCTCCGGAACAGGACCCAAGATGGGATCTCGTGGATACAGAAAGTTGCGGCGGTGGAATTAGGTTTTTGGCTCCGTCCCCGATCGTTTGGGGTACGTGGATATATATAGGAGGAAGAAGTACATCGGTGGAGCTTCGAGGGGCCCACGAGGCAGGGGCGTGCCCTAGGGGGGGCTACCCTCGTGACCACCTCGTGGCTTTCTTGACGGGGGGTCCAAGTCTCCTGGATCTGATCAGATGAGAAAATCACGTTTCCGAAGGTTTCATTCCGTTTGGACTCCGTTTGATAGTCCTTTTCTTAGAAACCCTAAAACAAGCAAAAAACATCAATTCTGGGCTGGGCCTCCGGTTAATAGGTTAGTCCCAAAAATTATATAAAAGTGGATAATAAAGCCCAATAATGTCTAAAATAGTAGATAATATAGCATGGAGCAATCAAAAATTATAGATACGTTGGAGACGTATCAGGAAGCACTGTGGTCGGAGAATCGACGACGGCGATGAAGAAGTAGAGGCGGCGATGGAGATGATGGGGTGGCGCTCTGCTGCACCTAGTGTTGCGTGCATCGACGAGGAGATGAAGAGTAGTACGACGGGGCATCTGGACCGGTCGGAGAAGCGAGGGGGAGGCGGTGGATGCGGTGGTGCTCGTCGGCGCTCTCGGGTGCTCGCGGGGATGAACGACGGAGAGAGACAGAGGAGGGGGATGGGCGCGGGAAGAGTCGAGAGGGAGTCGGGTGGTTGCGTGGCGACGCTAGAGGATGCCAGGAGAGCCAGGCAACCAGGAGGTGGCCGTTGCGTGCCGGCGTGCCACGGGCACACGCCCTCGTGCCCACTGGGACGAGGAAGAAGACGCCCCTGTCCCTGGGCTGGGCCAGGAATAGTGCTGGGCCGCTACAGTGTAGACCTGGTAAGTGCTTTCTCCTCTTTGTTTTATTTCTGTTTCTCTTTTCTATTTATTTCATTCTGTTTTGATTTGGTTTACAAACCAGATCATTTTTCAACTTTTTGTAAATTTTTATGTGAGCTGAGGAAACTAGTTCAAGGTCACATGCAAACTTACAAAAATATTTGAAGTTTATTTCTTACATAATAGAAATAAATCCAACTCAAATAAGTTATTGATTTAAATCCAAGGTACCAAAATAATTCCTCAAAAATGTTCCATATTTTTTGTTTGGACCAAAACCCTTGCCAAAAATATTAAACATCATTGAAGAGCATTTTGGAAACATTGGATGCATTTCCCGGGGTTATTTCCCCTTCTTTTAATTAAAATCTTGAGGCTTTCAAATTTCCTCAATTCAAGTTTCTTGAATTTAAACATGATGCATGGATGCTCTCTGATGCAACTATTGCAAACAAATTCTAGGGCTGTGACAACCTCCAAAGTTCCAGCAGCGACTAAACATTGTAATTCATGGTAGAAAAGATCCAGTCATGATGCACCCAACATTAGCTACACACAATGCATAAATCATGACAGCTGTGCTCTACTCAGTTTCTGGCGCTTGTTTTAGAAGGTGATGACACAACATAAAATTAAATAGATAGTCCCTTCGCAGAGGGAAGCAGTGATTTGCAGAGGTGCGAGAGCTCAATTTTTAAAACAGAGGTAAATGATATTTTGAGGCATGCACCCTTCTCATTTACTTCACGACCATCAGTTATCAACATCTTCCATGCTAAGCACGCTAGTGGCGGTTCCCAAGCGATAAAAGTAAAGGTCTATTCCCCCTTCCACCAACAATCACATTCCACGGCTTGTCCGAAACAACGGGTGCCGTCCAAACCAAGAACAGTCCCGGGGGAGTTTTGTTTAATTATTTGCATTTTTGAGTTCAGGGATAGGAATCCCTATTACTGCCCTTTTCTCATGCGATGGCGAGTGAATAAACACTCGACCTGAGAATAACCCACTTAGCATGGAAGATACCGACCACCTCATGTCGTTCCATGAACGATCCAGGCACACAAAATGAATAACTTTTAGAAGTTTTTAGAGGTGGCACATGCAAATTTACTTAGGACGGCAGGGTAATACCGCATATAGGTAGGCATGGTGGACTCATATGGAATAACTTTGGGTTCAAGGTTTTTATGTACAAGCAGAATTCCCACTTAGTACAGGTGAAGGCTAGCAATTTAGATTGAGAAGCAGCCAACTAGAGAGCAACAACGATCATAACCATGCATTATGCATAAGTGACATTGGACATTAGCATGAGTAGGATATGAACACCATGAACATAAATATTATAGAGGCTATGTTGGTTTTGATTCAACTACATGCATGAACATGTACCAAGTCAAGCCACTTGAACATTCAGACGAGGATACCATATCATCATACTACATCACAATCATTTTAACGCTATGTTGATATCCAAGATAAATCATTATTAACTCCCAACTACTTATGCATGGCATGAGAAACTACAATCTCTAATTTTCATTGCAAACATGTTTAATCATAATGGGCTGAATCATGGATGCTAGGTTAAACATATTTACACAGACAGGACAAGTCGAGTTCATACCAGTTTCTCTCCGCACGGCCACTTCATCGAATGTCATCATTATTGCCTTTCACTTGCACGACCGAATGATATGAAAGTAATAATAGTGCAAGAGTGCCGTGGACTAAGCTGGAATCTGCAAACATTTTATTCAATGGGGGAAGACAAGGTAAAATGTGCTCTTTATTAGTTCAACAATTATTCAAATGAGAGCCACTCAACATTTTCATCGTGGTCTTCTCCTTGGTACAACTCGAATAAAAAGAAAAGAAATTCAGAGAAACACACTGAAATATTTTTGAAGTTTTTGGTTTTCTTTAACAAGCAAATAAGGGAAAAGCAAAAACAAGAAAACCTATTTACACGGGAAAGCTCCCAACAAGCAAAAGAAGAACAAGGAAATCTTTTTGGGTTTTCTCTTTTTAATACTACAGCTAAGCATGCATAGAAAGTAAACTAGCTACAACTATTTTTTTGGTTTTTCTAAAGTTTTTCAAACACACAAGAAGAAACCAAGAAAATAAATCTAAGCATGGATGATACAATGAAAAAGTGTGAACACCGACAAATAGAATGATATGTAGACATAAATATAATGTCGGTGAGAAACACGTACTCCCCAAGCTTAGGCTTTTCGCCTAAGTTGGTGATCGGTCAGTAGCCTGGAGGGTAGTAGTCGGCGTGGTAGCTCACAAAGGCTCTCAGTGCGGATGCCTCAGCACGTCGTGCCGCCACCACTGCTGTGTTATGAGCTCGGGCCTCGCTCTTGAGAACAAAATATCTTCCCTTGCTGTTATAGTCAAAAAGAGCAGGCGCATGCAAATATGTGTTCACAACAGATGTTTGGTTAAACAAAAGATTATAAGTGAAGTTATCAACCTTTCCCTTGAGAATCTTATGTTCTTTTAAGGTGTCAAAATCTAAATACTGCGTGGGTAGGATAGGATCAAAGGGCAAAGGTGAAACATCCAGCTCTCGTGCTAAACGTGTGGCATAAATTACACCATAGAACCAACCACGGTTAGCATTGTGTTGAAGTCTACGTGCAACAATCGCTCCAAGGTTATAATTCCTTTCACCGGTGAGAGCGGCGTGAAGCAGGCTCAAGTCTGGCGCATAAAGTATGCTACAGTCTTGCTTGCCTACTATGCATTTCCCGTTAAATAATGCAAAATATAGAATTGGTGGAAAGTGAATGCTCTTTATTCTTCCTTGTCTCACTCCCCTATTTTCACCATAGCAAAGGCTAGTCAAGAAAGACTCGAGCTCAACCGTGGGTGGCTCATCAAGCTAACCCCAAAATGGAAGTTTGCAATGGTAAGCAAAATTCTCCAGTGGGATAGTAAATGGATTATCATAAAACATAAACGACACCCTAGACTCACGTGGAAAATATTTAAATCCTTTGACAAATGATTCATTGAGAAGTTGGTGTTGTTCACAGTTATCTGATAGGTACGGACCGAGGCCCGCATTGTGAACATATTGCTCAAATTTCTCCTTAATGCCCACACGCACCATATATTCATCACTAGGCCATAAACATGTCTTGGTGGCGGCATCTCGCGTGGAACTTTCACTTGGTTCAACATAAGACCGACGAGCAGAACTGTCACTAGAAGATGCCCCCAAGGATTTTCTCCTCGAAGAATGTCGGTGTACTAGAGTAGGGGTACCCTAGTATCCCGAACTTGTGCACAGGCAGTCGCAGCATCCCACGGCAAGGCTTGCCGGGTGACCGCCAAGGTCCTCCGTGGTTCCTTTGGAGCCATTCAAGAACAAAGTATCCAAGACCCCGGCAAGAGGAGCTTGCCGGGAAGGCCAACCAAGGCATCTCAAGGAACTTACCGCGACGCGCCACGCGTCCCAGCAAGGCCCGGTGAGTGACAAGCTCCCGGATGCGACAAGACAACAACCGCGGCAAGGCGCTTGCCGCAGCAAGCTTCCACTCTGTACCTGCGCTCCAGCACATCCACCAACGTGTCGCTCTGGGACCCTTCCAGAGCGTACGTGGCGGGAAGCTGTGCAGCCAGAGGTACACAGTGGCAAGCAGCGCTGACAAGGTTGCCATCGTGGCAAGCGGTGGCGTCCCTGACGGTCCCTTTCTGCACCGTCTTGGTGACGCAGACAGGCATTTAATGCCTTTGTCCCCTGCTGTCAGGGTTAGGTATGATGCACTGTTGTAGGCGGCGGTGCTACCCGCCACGTCTTTTCCATTTTTTCCCTCATCTACGTTGCCACCTATCGGTGACCCCTTAAGCATATAAAAGGAGGCCCATGCGCAACGTAGAGGGGGTCGGCCAACAAATCATTCTCACGCTCGGTCTAGCTAGCCGCTGGTGTGTACTGTAGCAACCATCGCTCCCGAGCAAGAAATCAATACAACCACAAAGCAGGAGTAGGGTTTTACGCATCCGTGCGGCCCGAACCTGGGTAAACTGATCGCGTTGCTTGTGCGCCTCGCCTCAATCTGCTCTTGGTGCTCTCTCCGCCCCCTGCCAAACCAGAAGGGGCCCGGTCCGCCGTGGTCCCTTAGGTGTTCGTGGGATCAGCACCCCCGACATCTTTGGCGCGCCAGGTAGGGGGCGTCGAGGTTGTGTGAACCTGATCCAGTGTTCGAACAGGCTAAATCTTCATCGTCTTCATCTACATGCCGCCGAAGAAGAAGGCTTCGGAGGCGGCTGCTCCGTCCGTGCCAAGCCCACCATCGCCGGAGCGAACGGCTGGTGGGGTAGACGCCGGCGGAAGAACGGGCGGCGACGAGGGAGCTCACGGTGCTGCCAGGTCCAAGGACAAGACTGCGCTGCACATCGGCGGCGCAGTCGGCTCCCACAATGAATGTACTTGCGCAGGGGCTCTCCTTCCTTCTGGGCCAGCAGGTGAAGATCACTTTCTTGGCCATGAGGTTTGTGGCCGCCTGTAAAGGCGCCGACAAACTGATGGCAAAGGTCTGCCCAAGAGGATATGGAGTTGTCCGGCAAGTGCATGAGCTAGGACCTGACGTCGGGCTTGAGCACCAGCGGGAAGAAGTTGGCAAGGACCTTGTCGTCTCGCCCCCCGGCAGCATGCACCGCGATGGTGTAGATACTGAGGAACTCCGACGGGTGCGACTTGCCGTCGTACTTCTCTGGTACGTCTGGCTTGAAATTCTTCTGGTTGGGCCACTGGACTTGCCGCAGCTCACGGGTAAACGCAGGGCAACCTACCGCGTACGGCAAGTCGCCTGGTTCCCCTGGCGCATGCATATTGACAGAAGGCCCAGCGCGCAGGTCCGATTGACGCCGCGCTTCTCTTCGGCGCTCGATGCGAGTACGAGCGTCTTCTTGCTGTCGTTCGTGAAGAACTTGGCGCTGATCGCGACAAGCTCGCGGATCTGATGACGCGGTGGAGTCGCTGTCGTGGTGGATCCGACGAGTCCGCGATCTTGGCCTTCGGGGCGGAGAGTGCACAGTGGTTGCACCCCCACCAGTCTTGTCGCCACCGGCTTGCGCCTGGCTGACTTGCCGCGGCAGCGAAGTACTCGGCTGCCGTGGATTGTCGCCGTTGGCAAAGCCGATGAGGCTCTGAATGGTGGCCCTCCAGTCGTCGATCTTGTCTGCCGCTGGAGGGTAGTCTAGGAGCAGTTGAGCTCGCGCCAAAGCTTCTGCCGGAGTGGCGGGCGGCGGCGGCGAGCAGTACGAGGAACGGGATATGCTCGGACTTCTAACTACGTTAGAAGGAGCAGTATCTCGTCCAGGTGACCGTGCCCCGCTCGCGCCAGCATGTTGGCGTGCGTGCTGGTCTTGAGCACTCCGGGATCCACCAGCTTGATCCTGGCCCAGCAAGCGTATGGTACCGTGGGTATCATGACGCTGCCGGTACCGTGGGTACCTCAACTATCCAAAGCAGAGCATTGGCAGAATTCATAGCAGAATGGACGCCAACACCAGATGAAGAAATTCCAGAAACGAGCATCCCCGTCAAGGAGGCAAGCAAAGAGTGGCTCATGTACTTTGACGGTGCCTTCTCGCTGCAAGGCGCCGGCGCTGGCGTGCTGCTTGTCGCGCCCACCGGAGAGCACCTCAAGTACGTAGTCCAGATGCACTTTCCCAAGGAGCAAGCGACAAACAATACTGCAGAGTATGAAGGCTTGCTTGCCGGTCTCAGGATCACGGCAGACCTTGGGATCAAGAAGCTCATTGTCAGGGGTGACTCGCAGCTTGTCGTCTGCCAAGTAAACAAGAATTACCAGAGTCCTTTGATGGAAGCCTATGTTGACGAAGTGAGAAAGCTAGAAGAGCACTTTGACGGCCTGCAGATGGAGCATGTCCCAAGAGCTCAGAACGACGTTGTTGATAGCCTGTCAAAGTGCGCCGCACTTAAGTTACCTGTGGAACCAGGGATTTTTTTGCTCAAGTTGACTCAACCATCCGTAGCACCGTCAACTGGACAGAGCAAGAAGAGGAAGTTGATTTTTGGTGACTATTTTCCGGCAGAGCTTCCCGAAGCCGCCGCCAAGAAGGTCCCCAAGATCAACACCAAGAGTGCTGAGGAGCAGTCTGCTCCGGCAAGCCTTAGGGGTTGTTCCGTTGAAGCAGACGCTCCCGACAAGTTTTGCTCCGGCAAGCTTGCCGGGGAACGTCAAGCTCCGGCAGAGCCGCAGGCTCTTGCCGCAGAAGCGGATGTTCCCGCAGCCGTAGATATGCCTTTAGTCCTTGTTGTCGAGCCACAAGCTCCAGCGTGGGCACAGCAGATTGTCCATTTCCTTCAGACAGGAGAACTTCCCGAAGAGCAAGAAGAAGCGGAAAGAGTAGCTCGGCAGTCAAGTATGTACCAGTTTGTCGACAGCATATTGTACAGAAGAAGACTCAACGGTGTGAAATTGAAGTGTATTCCTCGGGAAGATGGACAAAAGCTGTTGGCAGAGATACATGGAGGCATATGTGGTCACCACATTGGCGCAAGAGCACTTGTCGGCAAAGCATTCCGGCAAGGCTTCTTTTGGCCGACGACCCTCCAGGATGCAACTGCACAAGTAACCAAGTGTGAAGCGTGCCAGTTCCATTCCAAGCAGATACACCAGCCAGCTCAAGCTCTCCAGATGATCCCTTTATCCTGGCCATTTTCGGTCTGGGGGCTCGATATCCTCGGCCCCTTTCCCCGAGCAGTCGGGGGCTTTGAGTACTTGTATGTTGCAATCGACAAGTTCACAAACTGGCCGGAAGTGGAACCAGTGAGGAAGGTGACAGCACAATCAGCAGTCAAGTTCTTCAGGTCGATTGTTTGCCGTTTCGGGATCCCTAACAGGATAATCACCGACAACGGTACGCAATTTACGAGCCGCACCTTCATGCAGTACGTCCAAGATCTTAGCGCCAAGGTCTGCTTCGCTTCTGTTGCTCACCCGAGGAGCAACGGTCAAGCGGAGAGGGCAAATGCTGAAGTGCTGCGCGGGCTCAAGACCAGAACTTTCGACAGGCTGCACAAGTGCGGAAGAAACTGGATCGAAGAGCTGCCGATGGTTCTTTGGTCGATCAGGACGACGCCAAATCGAGCCACTGGCCAGACACCTTTCGCTCTAGTCTATGGAGCAGAGGCAGTTCTCCCCACGGAAGTCATATACGGGTCACCTCGAGTGCTCGCTTACGATGAGCTTGAGCAAGAGCAGCTGCGACAAGATGACGCGCTGCTCCTTGAGGAAGACCGTCTTCAGGCTGCTGTGCGAGCTGCTCGCTACCAGCAAGCTTTGCGCCGCTACCATAGCCGCAAAGTTAATGCCAGAAGTCTCGAGGAAGGCGACCTTGTTCTTCGGCGCGTTCAATCCGCCAAGAATTCCAACAAGTTGACGCCGAAGTGGGAAGGCCCTTACCGGGTGAAACGAGTCACTAGGCCTGGTGCTGTCCGCCTTGAGACCGAAGATGGCATTCCAGTAAGCAACTCCTGGAACATCGAGCATCTTCGCAAGTTTTACCCGTAGGGCGCAGTTGCCGGAACCTGTTCCGGCAACCACATTTTGTACAAGTCTTGCCGCTGTTGCATGTAATCCTTTGTACAAAGCCGGGCGCAGATCCCGTGCATAAAGATCATGTGCTCTGCACGCCTTGTCGGTTTCATGCTTTTTATTATTTGCATGTATTATCTGACACTTTGTGCAGCACCTAGCCCGGTAAGCAACAACGAGCCATAAGGCTCCATATCTTTTTCTTCTTTTTTCTTTTCTCTTTCAAGGAAAAGAAGGTTCCCTCGCGCACAAGTTTGCCGGGGGGAAGGAGAGGATAAGGTATGGACCAGGTGTCATTCAAGAAAGTTTCGCCTTGCCAGGAAGCAAACAATAGAAAAGATAAGTTGCCAAAGTTTGAGCAATTAAATTTTTTAAAATTTTAAGTTATCTTCCTTGAACGACTGTACTTTGTATGGAAAACCTGTGCGCGGAGGAAACAACTCGTAGCTAGTTGCGCCCTTACTGTTGTTTCGAGTCCGCTCAATGACTTAAGTGAGCTGCGACTAGCCGCGACAAGGTTTCTTGCCGGCAGCGGCACCGCCAGCAGGCTGCTGACGTCCCGCACTCAGCGCTCGCGGCCAAGGTGCCTGCGCCGGCAAGTTCCCTAAAAGCGTAGGGTAAAAACATACAAAGGAGGGAATCAAGTAGAGGAAATAACATTGCAATCATTGCCCGAAATAAAGTTATATTACAAGATAGCTTGTCGCGGCTCTAATAGATTGTTTTCATAACATGACCAACAGCGACAAGGAAAGAAGGAAATGGGCAACCTAATCTACGCGGTCGCCCTCGACCCTCTTGATCCCGCTCACCTTGTCCACAATGGGTGCGACAAGGGTCTTGAGCGCCTCCAGATCAGCATCCGACGGCAAGGACCTGAGGACGTTGGTGAGGTTGAGGCCCGGATTGTGGAACGCCACCTTCACCAGCACCTTCTAAAGAGCTCCCGTGCAGATCTTGCGTGACTCGTCAGCCAGCTGCTTTGGGATCCTCTCCCGGAGTCGCCGAAGAGCCGTCGCCACGCCCTTGAAGAACAAAGTGAGCTTGCCGCTGGGTTGGAGGCTCTCGTCGGAAGGATACCCGAGATCCTCCATTCCTAGCTGGGCCAGCTCCTTGTCGATGTCTCCGGCAACATCCACGAGGCCCTCCGTCCAGTGCTCCACGTTCTCCCGGAAAGTGCTCTGGGCGGCAGCGGCACTCGCCAACAGCGCCTTGCCGGCCTTGACTTCCTCCTTCAGGGCCGTCTCCTGTTCCTTGGCGCCGTCCAGCGTCTTGGTCAAAGCGATCAGCTTCAACTCAAGATCTGCATTGGAGTCCTTGGCAGCGTCAAGCTCCTTGCCCTTCTCGGTGAGATGGGCCTGGAGCTCCGAGTAGCTGTTGGCATCCTTCTCCCGCTCAAGCTTGAGCGCGGCAAGCTCATCGCCGCTCGCCTTGAGATCGGCCTCCAGCTGCGCCACCTTTGTCTCCAGCTCCTTCTTGGCGGCCTCGGCAGCTGCGGCAGCATCTTCTGCTTGCTTGAGGGCTCCGGCAAGCATTCGCTCGCGCGCGGCAAGTTCCTCCTCGTGGCTGTCAAGATCAACTTTCTGCTGCACCAGCTCTCCTTCTTGCACAGACAGCTTCTCGGCGGCAAGCCTTTGTTGCTCTTCGACTTCGGCCTTCTCGAGGAGGAAGGCCCTCTGCTCCTCGGCAAGCTGCTCCTGCTCCGCTGCCAAGGACCGGAGGGCTTCCTGATTTTGACCCCGGAGCTCCTCCGCGCGCTTCTCGATGTCGACTCCCGCCTTTGCGACAAGCGCCTCACGGGATTCCAGCTTGGCCTGCCGGGCGCGGTAGAGTGACACCAGCTTCCGCAGCAGCCGCTCCTCCTTAGGCTCGCCGCTGCTGCTGCTTGGCGCATCCACCAGCGCCAGCCCGGCGGAGGCAAGCACTTCTCCGTCGAAGTTCTCTCCCTCGACCGACGCCCTGGACCTTGACGCCCAGGGGAGGTTGATGAAGATGTCGTCGCCGGCCTTCAAGTAGACGCCAGGCTGGGGCTCGTCGGAGCCCGGCGTTGCGGCAGCGGCGGAGGTATCGGCGGTCGGTGCAGCGCCTGGCGCTACTGCGGCCTCAGGGTCGTCAGTACGATCGCCAGACGCCCCGCCTGCTTCTGCGGCGGCAGCCCTGGCGGCCTCTTCGCCGGCGGCTCGTCAGCGCCGGCTGCTTCCTCGGCGGCAACGGCGTCGTCGGCGACAACCTCGGTCTCCATCGGCTCCGCAGCAGATGGGTCTGATAGCCGGAAAAAGGGGAGAAGAGTCAAGCAAATATCCAAAGAAATAAGATCAGAAGAAGAAGAACCCAAGGGAAATATTGAAGCAAGAGATTACCTGTGCTAGGATCTGCAGTTGTGGTCTCCGTCGTCGGGGGGCCGCTGGTGCTGTCCCTTGCCGGAGTGCCCTCCCTTGCCGGAGAGCGCTCCCTTGCCGGGGACCTCTCCCTTGCCGGAGGACTCTCCCTTGGCGCCTCGAGGGCGGCCTCTGGGCTCTCCTGGTGGGGCTGCTCTGCTCCTGCACAAGTCAACAGACAGATATCAGCAAAGCAAGAATCTTCATGCACGCCTGACAGCGGAAAGCAAACAAGATACTTACGCTGGGGGCTGCTCTGGAGATCAGTCGTCGGGTCCGGCAAGGTTGTCTCGGGCGCGTCCCCTGCTGGCGCGGTGGGTTCGTCCTCGATGACAATCACCGGGGCCTTGGCTCTCTTTGCTGCCCTCTGGGCCAGAGTCCTGAAAAGGAACAGGTTCAGAGTAAAACAAGTGAGATGCAAGACAAAAACAACAAAGATTGAAGAACTGCAAATACGACAAGTGAATCTTACTCTTCTTCTTCTTCCTCGTCGGAGCTGAACGCGGAGAAGTCGAAATCCGGCTCACGCCCGGCGCGGGAAGGCGGAGGAGTAGTTGGCCGCTTGGCGGGAGCAGAAGCAGTGGTCCGGGAAGACCCCGCTCCAGTTGCCGCAGCAGCGTGAGGCGCTCCCGCGGCAACAGTGCTTGCCGCGGTGGAGCGTGTCGCGCGGCGCGGCGACTGTCGACTCGGTTGCCGCCTCGCTACGTCCCCAGCCTTGCGAAGACGCCTTCTTGGTGGAGATGGAGGCTCTGCTTGCGGCGAGCTGTCTGAGGACGAAGAGGAAGAGGAGTTGATATCCAGCGAGCCGCTCGTATCCTCGGCAGGCTCGCTCGGCTCGGCGTCACGCCCGGCAAGATCTTTCTTGCCGGCAGGCTCCTCTTGTCGGGCAAGCTCTTTCTTGCCGGCAAGCTCCTCTCGCTCGGCACGGTTTGCCGCCTCTGCTGCTTCTGCCTCCTCCAAGGTGAATCCAAACTCGCCTGCCGCTGCGGCTGCCGCCGCCTCTTCCAGCCTGGAGGCGATGCACTTCAACTCCGCATCGGTGGTGTCGCCTGTGAGGCCATTCTTCTTGTCGGGGCGGATCGGCACTTCTACCAAGTTGTCGAAGAATTCCTGCACGGCCTCGTCTGCAGGCTCTTGCCAAGTTGGCACAAGTCCATGCGAGTCGCACAATGGCATCATTGCGCGGATGCGGTCAAGGGCAGAATTGTTACACAGCGGGACTACGCCCTGCGGCAACCTAAATACTTCGGGATGATCTGGATCGTACTTAAAGAGCTCCTAAAGCATCGCATTCAGCTCCAAAACAGTGAAGTTGTAGTTGAGGCCCGGGCGCAGCCTCATGATATCCGCCACGTTCTTGAATTCCCAGGCGGGCCTCCTCCGTTCTTGCAGGGGGGCGATGCGGTGGCGAAGGAAATCCGCGCCAACGGCGCCTACTGTGAGTCCGGCAAGCCTGAGGCGTTGGATCCTGGTGACGGCAATCCTCAGCCTATCATCTTCCAGGGCCACGTCACTCCAGTCGCTGCCGCGTACTGCTGCTACTTGGCGCCGGGCGGTAAATGGCTGTGGGTTCTCCTCGACAATCCAACACCAATCTGCTCTCCACTCCTCCCACTTGCCGCGGAACTCGCCCTCCAGATAAGAATCCTTCTTGCCGGCCCTCGAGATCCAGGCGATCCCGCCAGATAAGGGCTCTCCTCTCTCTACTCGGGGCATGAAGAAATGGCGGAAAAGAGCTACGTTTGGGTGGACTCCGACAAAGTTTTCGCAAAGGTGTGCGAAAACTGCCATGGTCAGGACGGCATTGGGGGTGAAATCAAGGAGGCAGAGGCCGTAGGTGTTCATGATGTCGCAAAAGAATTCAGAGAAAGGCGGGCAGAGCCCGCAGTAGAAGAACACGGCAAAGAAGGGATATCCGCTCAGAGCCAGTTTGTGAGCAGTGGCTGGGAGTACCTTCATGCTCGGGTGAGCCCGCGTCTCCGTCGACCAGAAGAGGTAGTAGTACTCCCTCAGCTCCTTCGCGGCAAGCTTGGGGGGGAAGATGGCCCGCTCCTTCCACAACGCCGCAAGCCGCTGCGCCTCGGTCGACTTCACGGCCTTCCCCTTGTCAGCTTTCAGAGCCATGGCGGAGGTGGTGGAGGAGGTCGACGGCGTTGGTGGTGCTGGTGGCAATGGGGGGGGCAGGGCGCTGCTCTCTTGCTGCTTTGAGAAGACGGGGGCGCGGCGGAGGCTTCCGAGATTGGAGTGGAAAGGGGGCGAGTGGGCGCACTACCCCTGCATTCCCTGCTTATAAAGGAGGAGGGAGCGGACGTTCTGCCTTTCCTAATAAAGAAACCGCCCACGATCTCTCCCACAACACCGCGTTCGACGCGTGCCGTGCGGGGAGGGCGCGGCGGATGCGGAGTGAGATACGGCGTAACCCAGGCCGCGCGTGCCCGTGCCCTGTTTTGGGCCTGGCCCAACAGCGCTCGGCACCGTGTATGGCCCAGGCCCGGGGGCTCCTGTCGGTGTACTAGAGTAGGGGTACCCTAGTATTCCAAACATGTGCACGGGCAGTCGTAGCATCCCGCGGCAAGGCTTGCTGGGTGACCGCCAAGGTCCTCCGTGGTTCCTTTGGAGCCATTCAAGAACAAAGTATCCAAGACCCCGGCAAGAGGAGCTTGCCGGGAAGGAGACAAGACCTCGGCAAGAGGAGCTTGCCGGGAAGGCCAACCAAGGCATCTCAAGGAACTTACCGCGACGCGCCACGCGTCCTGGCAAGGCCCGGTGAGCGACAAGCTCCCGGATGCGACAAGACAACAACCGCGGCAAGGCGCTTGCCGCGGCAAGCTTCCACTCTGTACCTGCACTCCAGCACATCCACCAACGTGTCGCTCTGGGACCCTTCCAGAGCGTACGTGGCGGGAAGCTGTGCAGCCAGAGGTACACGGTGGCAAGCAGCGCTGACAAGGTTGCCATCGTGGCAAGCGGTGGCGTCCCTGGCGGTCCCTTTCTGCACCGTCTAGGCGACGCAGACAGGCATTTAATGCCTTTATCCCCTGCCGTCAGGGTTAGGTATGATGCACTGTTGTAGGCGGCGGTGCTACCTGCCACGCCTTTTCCATTTTTGCCCTCATCTACGTTGCCACCTGTCGGTGACCCCTTAAGCATATAAAAGGAGGCCCATGCGCAACGTAGAGGGGGTCGGCCAACAAATCATTCTCACGCTCAGTCTAGCTAGCCGCTGGTGTGTACTGTAGCAACCAGCGCTCCCGAGCAAGAAATCAATACAACCACAAAGCAGGAGTAGGGTTTTACGCATCCGTGCGGCCCGAACCTGGGTAAACTGATCGTGTTGCTCGTGCGCCTCGCCTCGATCTGCTCTTCATGCTCTCTCCGCCCCCTGCCAAACCAGAAGGGGCCCAGTCCGTCGTGGTCCCATAGGTGTCCGTGGGATCAGCACCCCCGACAAAGAACTCCTTCCAAATAGGTTCATCATGTCCGCATACAATTTTCTGAAAATAAAAATTTTGGGTTGACAAAAATTTGTCAACAAAACTTTGTAAGATTGATAGCAACTACTCATAGAGATACATAGAAGCCATAGCAATCATTTAAACTACTTAGAACACTAGGAATTTAACATGCAAGCACATCTACAATAGCACCAAGAGTAGCTAATTATTCAAAGTATAAACCACTAAAACAAAAGCTAATTGGACAAATGGTGGAGTCACATACCAAGGAACAATCCCTCGAAACAGTTTTGGAAACGGAGCTTCGAGCAAAGATATCGAAATCCACGGGCTTGAGCTCAAGAACACGGGAGAGAGAGCAACGGAGATTTTTTTTTCTGGAGCTAAGTGATGATGTGGGCTAAAGAGATAAGTGATGGGGCCCATGTGGGGACCACAAACCCCCAGGGCGCGCCTGGGGTGCTGGCGTGCCCAGGTGGGCTGTGCCCACCTGGTGCACCTCCCTCTGATGTTTATTGCACCAAAAATTCTCAAATATTCAGAAAAAATCGTATTAAAATTTCAGGGCATTCTGAGAACTTTTATTTTTGGGTCATTTTTTATTGCACGGGAAATTCAGAAAACAAGCAAAACATGGCATGATATTTTATTTAACTGATAAAAATAGAGAATAAAAAGTAGGGACAAAAATTAGTGGTTACTAAATTCATCAACTTCATACCGTTCAAAAATGATCCATTAATAAGGTTGATCAAGTCTTATTAACAGCCACTTTCGATTAGCATGAAACTGAAGAACTTTCATAAATCACTAAGTTACCTCAATGGGGATATGCATTTCCCAACAATAAGTATTTCATATTTCTTTTTGATAGTAGGTAGAGGTGTTCGTAAACTTCCCATAGTGATTGTCAGAGATTTTTCAATAACATTAATACCATTCACTTGGAATTGTTTCTTCGGAAAGTGCACCATATGCTCATTACCATTGATATGAAAAGTGACCTTGCTTTTATTGCAATCAATAACAGCCCCTACAGTATTGAAGAAGGGTCTGCCAAGGATAATCGACATGTTGTCATCCTCGGGCATCTCAAGTATAACAAAGTCAGTCAAAATAGTAACATTAGCAACAACAACGGGAACATCCTCACAGATACCAATAGGTATGGCAGTTGATTTGTCAGCCATTTGCAAAGATATTTCAGTAGGTGTGAGTTTATTCAAGTCAAGTCTTTTATATAAAGAGAAAGGCATAACACTAACACCAGCTCCTAAATCACACAAAGCAGTTTTCACATAATTCTTTTTGATAGAGAAAGGTATAGTTGGAATTCCCGGATCTCCAAGTTTTTTTAGGTACTCCATCTTTAAAAGTATAATTAGAAAGCATAGTGGAGATTTCAGCTTCCGGTATTTTTCTCTTATTTTTGGTGGTGTCTTTCATATACTTTCAATAAGGAGGCATTTTCAAGATATAGGTCAAGCCAGTATGCAAAAAGACTGGCCTCAACATCTCAGCAAAGCGTTCAAATTCTTCATCATCTTTCCTTTTAGTTGACTTGGGTGGAAAATGCATTGGTTTTTGAACCCACGATTCTCTTCATTTACCGTGTTTTCTAGCAACAAAGTCTCTTTTGTCAGATCTTTTACTCTTAGGTTGTGGGTTATCAAGATCAACAGGTGGTTCTATCTCAACAACATTGTCTGGTTCTTTATCATTGGTTGGTTGAGAGTCTTCATGAACCTCATCATTATCTTTTTCATTATCAGTATGTAAGTTTTCATTACCAGATTGAGTTTCAGCATCTGAGATAGAAAGTTCATTTTCATTATCAGGAGGTTTCTCTATTTCAGTTTCACTAGGAGCATGTGAAGTCCTATCATCTTCTTTTTCTTTTTCTTTTTAGAAGAACTAGGTGCACTAGTGTTAGCTCTTTGTGAATCTTGTTTAATACTTTTTGGATGTCCCTCAGGATAAAGTGGTTCCTGAGTTATTTTACCTCCTCTAGTTGCAACTCTAACAGCAAAGTCATGCATATTATTATTCGTTTCATCAAGTAATTCTCTTTGAGATTTAGCAACTTGTTCTAA
The DNA here is from genome assembly GCA_034509565.1 of Triticum monococcum. Lineage (NCBI taxonomy): Eukaryota > Viridiplantae > Streptophyta > Magnoliopsida > Poales > Poaceae > Triticum > Triticum monococcum. Next base: position 453,801,661 of record CM067847.1, read on the forward strand.
TTGAGTTTGAACCATAGAAGCATGCTTTCCAACACCTCTAACATCATCTGATATTCTAAATAACAAGTCACTCAAGCGAGCAATCATATCAGAATTACATTTCAATTGTTTCATAACATTTGCATTGAAGTGATCTTGTTTCCTAATGTAGTTTCAAACTCATAAAGGCATCGACTAGGATGCATATTGTGAGGATTATCACTATCATTAAACTTCATAAGAGAATTTACCTCTACCACCTTAGGCAGTGGTGGTGTATTAAGCCCATGTATTTCTTCAATAGGAGGTAAAATTTTAACATCCTCAGCTTTAATACCTTTTTCCTTCGTAGATTTCTTTGCCTCTTGCATATCTTCGGGACTGAGATATAATGTACCCCTCTTCTTCAGAGTGGGTTTAGGCGGTGGTTCAGGAATAGTCCAATCATCATAATTTTTCAATATGTTATTCAATAATTCTTCAGCTTGTCCAACAGTTCGTTCCCTGAAAACACAACCAGCACAACTATATAGGAAGTCCCAAGAAGCATCGGTTAGTCCATTATAGAAGATATCAAGTATTTCATTTTTCTTAAGAGGATGATCCGGCAAAGCATTAAGTAACTGTCAAAGCCTCCCCCAAGCTTGTGGGAGACTCTCTTCTTTAGTTTGCACAAAGTTAAATATTTCCTGTAAGGCAGCTTGTTTCATATGAGCAGGAAAATATTTTTCAGAGAAGTAATAAATCATATCCTGGGGACTATGCACTCAACCAGGAGCAAGAGTATTGTACCAAGCTTTAGAATCACCCTTTAACGAGAAAGGAAATAATTTGAGGATAAAGTAGTAGCAAGTTTTCTCATCATGAGTAAAAAGGGTGGCTATGTCATTCAACTTAGTAAGATATGCCACATCAGTTTTAGTTTCATAACCATGGAAAGGATCAGATTCAACCAGAGTAATTAACTCTGGGTTGACAGGGAATTCATAATCCTTATCATCAATAAAGTTTAGCAACCTTAGGATCACATTTCATTCTGGCATTCAGAGATTTTTCTTTATACTTGTGTAATAATTTCTCTAGATCATTTCTATCATTACAAGTAAGAATATCTCTAGTTGTTTCTTCACTCATAACATAACATTCAAGTACCTTAGGCAATTCATATCTAGGAAGGCTAGTTCTAGCAGGTGTTTTAGGAGATTCAGTTTCAAGCTCATCATCAGATTCAACAACATCATGTTGTATAACTCTAGCAATTTGTTTATCAAGACATTCACCAAGTGGCACATCATCATTATCAAGCAAGGTACTAGCACCATCATAAGCATCATTCATAGTAGAAGTAGCATCATCAATAACTTGTGAAATATTAGAATTAATAGCATGTGGTGGTGTTGCAAGTTTGTTCATAACAGAAGATGAATCTAAAGCAGAACTGGATGGCAGTACCTTACCTCCCCTCGTCCTTGAGGGAATATCTTAGTCTTAGGATCCTTCAGATTCTTCATAGTGATAATATGATAATAATCCCAAGTGACTCAACAAATATATCTATGCTCCCCAGCAACGGTGCCAAAAAAGGTCTTGATAACCCACAAGTATAGGGGATCACAACCGTTTTCGAGGGTAAAGTATTCAACCCAAATTTACAGATTCGACACAAGGGGAGCCAAAGAATATTTGAAGGTATTAGCAGCTGAGTTGTCAATTCAACCAGACCTGGACATTAATTATCTGCAGCAAAGTGATCAGTAGCAAAGTAGTTTGATAGTTTTGATAGTAGTGACAGCAGCAACAGCAACAATAACAGTGATAGCAGTAATTTTGTAGCAAGTGTAACAGTGATGATAGCAGCAGTAACTTAGCAGAAACAATAATGAGAAGTTCTTAGCCATTGGATCAATTACTTGTTGGATAATATTCATCATGTGATAGTTATAACCTAGGGCGATACGGCACTAGCTCCAGTTCGTCGATATAATGTAGGCATGTATTCTGTAAATAGTCATATGTGCTTTATTAAAAGAACTTGCATGACATCTTTTGTCATACCCTCCCGTGGTAGCGGGGTCCATATTGGAAACTAAGGTATATTAAGCCTCCTTTTAATAGAGAAACAGAACAAAGCATTAACACATAGTGAATACATGAACTCCTCAAACTACGGTCATCACCGGGAGTGGGCCCGGTTGTTGTCACTCCGGGGTTGCCGGATCATAAACGTAGTAGGTGACTATAACTTGCAAGATCAGATCTAGAACATGGATATAATGATGATAACATAAACGGTTCAAATCTGAAATCATGGCACTCGGGCCCAAAGTGACAAGCATTAAGCATAGCAAAGTCATAGCAACATGAATCTAAGAACATACTGGATACTAGGGATCAGGCCCTAACAAAACTAACTCGATTACATGATGAATCTCATCCAGTTCCTCACCGACTAGCGAGCCTACGAAGGAATTACTCACTCCTGGTGGGGTGCATCATGGAATTGGCGATGGAGAAGGGTTGGTGATGACGAAGAACGAAGATCCCCCTCTCGGGAGCCCCAAATGGACTCCAGATCTGTCGTCCCGAGGAAGAACAGGGCTTGGAGGCGGCTCCGTCTTGTGGATCACGATAATTCTTTCTCCCTGATTTTTTGTCCAAAAATAGGAATTTATAGTGTCAGGGTTGAGGTCTGCGGGGCCACCAGGTGGGTACAACCCACCTGGGCGCGCCAGGAGAGGGGGGTGCGCCCTGGTGGGTTGTGCCCACCCAGGGGCCCCTCTCTGGTAGGTCTTGGCTCAAGAAATTCTCATTTATTATATAAAAAATCCTCGTGAAGTTTCGTTCCATTATGAGAACATTTATTTCTGCACAAAAACAACACCATGGTAGTTCTACTGAAAACAGCGTCAGTCCGGGGTTAGTTTCATTCAAATCATGCAAATTAGAGTCCAAAACAAGAGGAAAAGCGTGAGAAAAAGTAGATACGTTGGAGATGTATCAAGTATCTTATCGCAATTTGTATTTGAAGAAGTGAGCTTTGGACTTATGATTGGTGTGTTGTTTAGCTTCACGAGTGGACTACTGCTAGTGCGACACAAAGCAGCTACACAGATTATAGTGTAGATATAACAGGAAAGCCGTAAGCATCACAAGTAAAATCAGGAAAGTGGAACTTGCTGGAAAATATGGGCTACTATTGCCGGTACGGCTAGAAAGGCTTTGGATACCGGCTCTCTTCAACTGAAGGTGGGGTACTGTTAATATTAGTGTAACTCTCAAAGGCAACACAACTCCCCGCATTTGCTTGCTAATCTTATAGGATTCAAGTGGGCAGGCCACTACAATTCCTGTTCCTATGTTTACAAAATACTACGAATCAAAGAGGCCCGAAGAGTTGAAAGTGTCCATCACAACCGACCGAATAGACCTCTACACTGCAAATGTCCCTGCTCCTCTTCACTACAAGGAACATACTGTACTACTATCATACTCCCTCCATTCCAAAATATAAGTCTTTGTAGAGATTTCCACTACGGATCACATACAGATACATTTTAGAGTGTAGATTCACTCATTTTGCTCCATATGTAGTCCACGGTGGAATCTATATATACAAAGACTTGTATTTAGGAAAGGAGAGAGTACTTATTAAAGAAGAACAGAAGAGGAACATGCAAAAGAAGAGCAAGCAGATTTTGGATAATAAAATGTTCGTTGCGCAGTGCCCACACATGATGAACTAGAGTGCATTAAGAATGCAACTCCCTATGTCTCTCTATATGTGGTTCACGTCCTTTTCGAAAGTAAAGTAGGAACATTAGCTGACCAATTAAACGTTATCTGTTTTAGTAATAGCAGCATCATATCAGATTCGTATTTGAGCAACAAGTTTGGAATTATGAGTGGCACGTTGTTTAGCTGGATGGATTGATGAGCAGTGCTAAGCAACTACGATGATGGTACTGAATATAAAGGAATGTCTACATGCAAGCCGCGTGATTTTCGTCATTTGGGTCAGTCGACCATTTCAGGCGGTTGGATCAAGATCCTACGTCTCCTAACCCTTCTCCTTCCTTGTCTCTGATTCTTCCACTACAGAACACCGCATGGGCTGCCGGCCGAACGACCGCCCCCAACCCCCCACCCTCCCCTGAACCGCCCCACCTCCTGTGTTCCTCCCCCACCCACCCACCACCCCTGCCCCCACCAGTGTCAAGTTTTTTTTCTTTCGACGAGGCCCCACCACCACCAAGCCACCGCCCCCCACAACCACTGTCCCCACCCGAGCCCCTTCCTTCCCTCCGGCGAACTCCAGCGAGCTCTAAAAAATCGACTAACCCAATTTTGAAATTTAGTCTACTGTCATTTAACTAGTGTGGAATATAAAAGGGGAAAACCATAAGCATTGCGAGTATAGTGTTGAGCGTGCCATGGTAGATCTGAAGGTGCAAACCGGACAAAAGGCAATTTCGCAACCAATGTTTGCTTTCAACTAACAAGTAAGACCCTAAGTGATGGACAAGAAATCAGAGTAAAGTAGTGGTGATCTATTTTCTTGCTGCGATAAATAAGTTGAGCAGATACGAAGGAGTACCGCCTTTAGTGTGGTGCCGTGTATGCATCTGCTGAGAATTTGACGGTGATGTGGTAGCGATGGTTTCGGCGGCATGGAAGCAGATCTAGGAGGGTAGGCGGTGGCGGCGGGTGAAATATCCCAGTGTGGTGGACGAGACGGTCGTAGGAGCGGCTCCGGCAAGGTGGACGACGACAGGCATGAAGCGAGAGGACGGGATGCAAGGATCCTGGTCTGAATCCGTGGATGAGAGAGGTCGATATCTTGTACTGGACGATGGCGTCGGGGTATCAGCTTCGGCATGGTGGAGGAGGACGGTGGTAGATGGGGTGGCAGACGAAGGAGGCTAGGGTGGAGAGGGTGTTTAGGCGCCCACGGAGTACGAATGGGGAAATGGAGGGAGAGACGTAGGGGGAACCATGTCTTTGGGACGCACTTGTCTCAAATGTGGGGAAGGTTACCAACTTATCCCCCATTTAAAATTTCAGACATCACAGGAATATTGGGATGCTGGGGATAGGACGGTAATCTCGCATACACCGGATATTTGCCGACGGAGATTTCGGCCGAGGAGAGTTTGTTTTGGCGCCCAGCGTGTATGAATTCGGGTGAGTGGCGATTTCGGCTGAGGAGGCATTGTGTTTAAGCGCCCACTGTGTATGAATCTGGGTGAGAGGCGGTTATGTCATGTTTGAGTGAAATTACAAACCTGCCCCTATCAAGACCTATTGAAATCGAGCCACATGTGTTGCATGTCAGGGACACGCAGTAATTTCCATCTCCCATATTTTGGTTCCAGGCGGTTACTGCGAGTTTGGCCGCTTCGTTCAATTTTTGGAGAAAAAGCTTGCACGTTTACCGTGCCAACTCAATTCCAATCCATTTTGTATTCTATTTTTTCAGGAAGGATCCATTTCAATTGGAATAAAATTATATATACATCATTTTTTATTTATACTTTCAAAAGCACAACAAAGAATTCTGCTCCTTTATATATAATATGGTTTACAAATACAATAATATCAAAATCATAAGGTTGAATTCAAAAAATTTAAACCAAATTATATTCTACTAAAATGTATGGATCAGTAATATCTAGATACACTAGTACGCGTCGGTGCTATACAAACGGTTTTAACCCCTTTCCACGGTGGCATTTGAAACCGTCTCCAAGTGAGTGTGGGCGATAGGGGGTCCTTCCCAAACGACCCAGAAATCGTCGGGGATAGGCCCTCCTGGGACACAGGCTGGGGCCGTGTGCGATCGGGCGAGGCATCGAAACCCAATCATTTCTGTAGGTATGTACATCCCACACTGTGAATACCAGAAAAACATTTCCGTAGGTATGTACATCCCACACGGTGAATCCCAGAAAAACATTTCCATAGGTATGTACATCCGACACGGTGAATCCTAGAAAAACATTTCCGTAGGTATGTATATCACACACAGTCAATCCAAGGAATACGTTTTCGTTCTTATATGCATCCCACACAGTCAATCCAAGGAAAATGTTTCTGTTCGTATGTACATCCCACATAGTTTTATGTGTAGGCTCGTGTGTGAAAGGTGTAACTATCACACACACTCTACCTTGGTTAACTGTTTGCTTTTATCAACTACATCACACACGATTTGATGTAGAAAACCATGTGGCATTGGGCTATCCATCACAAGAGCTTTTACTGCGAGAACCGTTTGCAAAGTTCCATGACCGTTTATTCTCTTTTTATTTTTGCCTGTAATTTATTATTTGAATTGGAAATTTTGAAATATGAAACATGCAATTCAAATTCTCAGCACAATGGTTCAACAACGAATCCATAAATAAAATTGCCAGTACAATATGTTCAATAATTACAAGATTAGGTAGCAATTAACTATGATGAACCACAATATTTGAAGGCGGTAAAGGTGAAGAGACAAGTGTAAATCATTTTGACTGCCAACGGTGTTGAAGAAGCGGAATTCCCATAATGTGCCTTCCTGCATGCCATAGGCACGACCACTTTCGTCCAACCCCTTATGACGATCGCCCGCCCATCCTTCACTGCCTTCAGGAAGACTTCTAGAGCATTATCATGGTAGCATGAATTATATACTTTAACCTTAGTTGCCTCCACTCCGGTCATGTAGTTTGCAAGGTAATCATCAGTAAATAGCTTCAGAAACCACTGAAAAGAGAAGAATATCAGATACTGAGGTCTAATAGAGTAACTTGTTGTGGGCAGGGGGAAAAGGCAACACATTACTTACCATCCTAAAGTTCACTGTTGTGTTCGACAAAGTGTAAATAAAGGGCTTAATTCCAATCATCCGTTTCTTTCACCTAATAATCTTTCTTAGTTTCCTCACTTGACGCATGTTCAGGAATATCTCATTGGCCCATACGCAAAAGGGATCGAAGCGTGCATCTATACCGCTCATATATGTACCTACAAGCAACCAGTAATTGTTAGAAGCTAAACTGAGATTGCACAAATGATGTAAAATACAACTACCTATGTTCCTAAGTACAAGTATTTTTTGGTATTTCAATATGAACTACATACAGATGTATATAGAATTATAGATATAGTTTAGATTAGAATCTAAATTCACTCATTTTGTCCTTATGTAGTCTATATTGGAATCCCTAACAATACTTCTATTTAGGACTAGATGGTGTATAAGACATGGGATGAAGCTAACCTCGACGGCAAACAACAGCATCGCCCATTGTAGCCGTATGTAAGTACATGGAAAACCAATGTTAACTACAATAGGGTTAACATCCACCAAAAATAGCAAACGGTAATAAAATGGCAGCATCTGTAGTGATATCTTCATTGCGAAAGAGTAGCACGGTAGCAAAGGGATGGATTAAAAAATGGATACAACTGTTACTTGCAACAGGCTTAACAACATCCTAATTCATGTTTTGTAAGTTTGTAGCCATTAAAATACAACTCTTTAAAAATGGATACAATTGTTAATTGCAACAGGCTTAATGGCCATTGAAATCGGTAAAAATGCAATTGGCAGAGTTAAAGATCACAGGGCAGGTGTTGCTAGAGCAGATAATGGCCCAGTTGTCTATAAAAAGGTAGGGAAAATAGCTAAAACGTGTTAGGCATGTTTACTACAACATGCTTAATACATCAACCGTACAAAACATAGCCATTAATTGCAAATGGTATTGGTAAGATTGAACTGGTGAGTACATACTTGGTAAGTCCTGAGAGGTAGTTGCTGGGCACTTCATCTTGGCCAGAGCCCGCCCAAAGTCAGCGGCGGCGGAGGCGAGCTGTTCCTCTGGGTCGAAGCGTGGATCAGTGATACTAACATGTGTACCTACAAGCAACCAGTAAATGGTAGAAGTTAAACTGCAATTGCACAAATGATGTGAAATATTGCAAGACATGGGATGCAGCTAACCTCAACGGCAAACAATAGCATCGGCCGTTATGACCCTGCATAAGTACATGGACAGACATCTTAAGTAGAACAGGGTTAGCATCCACCAAAAATAAAAAATGGGCAGCATCTCTAGTATATCTTCATTGCGGAGAGTAGCATGGTAGCAAATGGACAGATTAAAAAATGGATACAACTGTTAACTACAACAAGCTTAATAGCATCCTAAGTCATGTTTTGTAAGTTTGTAGCCATTGAAATACAAATGTTTAAAATGGAATCAACTGTTCATTGCAACAGGCTCAATAGACATTGAAACCGGTACTGATAAAAATGCAATTGGCATAGTTAAACATTACAAGGCACGTGCTGCCAGAGCAGAGAATGGCCCATATGTCTATAAAAAGGTAGGGAAAGTAGCAAAAACGTGTTAGGCATGTTTACTAGAACAAGCTTAATACATCGACCGTACAAAACATAGCCATTAATTGCAACTAGTATTGGTAAGATTGAACTGGTGAGTACATACTTGGTAAGTCCCGAGAGGTAGTTGCTGGGGCACTTCATCTTGGCCAGAGCCCGCCCAAAGTCAGCGACAACGGAGGTGAGCTATTCCTCCGGGTCGAAGCGTGGATCAGTGCCACTGACATGTGTACCTACGGGCAACCAGTAAATGGTAGAAGTTAAACTGCAATTGCACAAATGATGTGAAATACTGTAAGACATGGGATGCAGCTAACCTCGACGGCAAATAACAGCATCAGCGTTATGACCTTGCGAAAGTACATGGACAGGCATGTTAAGTACAACAGGGTTAGCATCCACTAAAAATAGCAAATGGGCATCATCTCTAGTGATATCCCGAGTCATGTATTGTAAGTTTGTTGCTGGTATTGGTGAAATTGAGCTGGACACGGTAATATTTGAACATCACACGGTGTGCAGTACTGAAATAAACAAGGCACAAACATGCTTAATACATCAACCGTACAAATCATAGCCATTACAAGTGGTATTGGTAAGACTTAGCTGGTCAGATCTTACCTGTTAAGTCCTGGGGGTAGTTGCTGGGGGACTTCATCTAGGCCAGAGCCTGCACCATGTCGTCCGTGGCGACGGAGGCGAGGTGTTCCTCCGGGTCAACACACACAACGGCCATCGCGCCATGGACCGCCATCAGCTCCTGGCGGTGGGGATTTGGAGGCATGAGGACGTTTCGCAGGTGCCATTTAAGCAATCAGGCCGGGGCCATGATAGAGATCGGTGGGTTACCTGACTGGATTCGAGCATAACATAAATGTGGTTGAAGCTGTGGTTGCGGTGGTGGCGGTTTGAGGTGCCGGTAGGGGGAGGCGCGAGGGGGGGATAGTGAGGGTGGGGATGTGGTTGGAGGAATAAATTCTAAAATCGCGCGCCTAATAAAAATTTCGCTGCGGAACATGAAACTTAGGCGGGGGAAACACACAACGCAGACGAAGCGCGTAAAATACTTGTGTGCGAGAAAAAAAAGTTCACAGATCCCGTCTTCAAAAAATACACGTGTACTTGATTTTTTTCGGTCAATGGTGCGCCTGGTTCACTAGGAAACATCGGATAGGTAACTGAATTTTTGGGTCATTAACGCAAAAACACGCAGACGGGTATGGCATAGAAACCGTGTGTTTTATGATCTTCTAATGATTAACGCAAAAAACGCACAGGGGCACACATGCTAATCGACGCTCAAAGCCCTCAAAGGATGCTCTTACCGACATTGTACGTTAATACTACAAATTTAAAGTACTGCTGGTAATTTGCTCTAATACTACAAACTTAAACTACTTCTCACATGCTGCCATCAGGGCATGCTGGCCAGACGCCGACGATCTCCTTCCCGGCCTTGTAGGCGGCAGCCCACCGTGCTTCGATCTCCGCCAAGCTCTCCTCACCACGGCGTGTGTCCTCTTTTTTCTTGCAGCGGCGGGACTCTCTTTTCTTGACTGCTTTCTGCCTTTTCCGCTCCTTCTATGCGGCTTTGGCCGCCTCTAGATGCACCACCCATTCGGCCATGGCAGCCTCAAAGTCCTCCCATGTAACTGTCTGGCCGCCGGCGGCGATGAACTCGGTGCGGCGAGATGCCATTGCTTCCTTACCATGTGTGCGGTCGCGGGCGGCGAGGAACGCGGCGTGGCAGGATGCCATCGCTTCCTTACCAGTTGCTGTGCGTCGCAGTGCCATGGACGACGCCTGGAGAGAGCTTTGGGACAGAGGGCAGCCATACAGTGTGGTGGTATTCAAGAGCTCAACGACAAATGACAACAGAAATTTGGCTTCCCTTACAATTTTGCTCATTCATTATCGCACACGGTTCATCTCCGTCGCTTCCGAAAACAGTGTGCGTTGAGCCTATTGTGTGTTGCGTTATAATTGGCCGGAACCCCAGTCATGCGGATCGCGTGCGTGCACCGTAGGATGCGCCGCAATCGAACGGCAATCCACGTCCCTCACATCACACCCGTGCACCTGTAGCTAGATTGGATTTATATGCACTAAATGCCTAGAAAATGCACACGATCCCCTAAATATGGTAAATGAGCCCAGAAAAATGCCAAATTTGAACATGGTGATTTGCAGGGTGTATGTTTGTCATAGAAAATAACTCCATGGCAAAGAACGAAGAAAAATTGGATTCCCCTTCAATCTTGGTGATTTCTCTCTCGAAAGCATCGAACTTCTTTGGTGATGGTTCTATTTATGAAGGGCGTGCATGACAACATAAGCCAAACCTTCTCTAATTTTTACCAGTGCATGGTGAGGTCATCCCGTGGCACACCATGCTAGGTGTCATGTTTTTCAAGCATTTATTTCATTTTTTCTATAATTGAAAACCTAATAAACAAAAGTTTGTGGTTGACTATTGCCACACATTTCATCAAAATATCTGTCCCTTCCTTGTAAAAGGCATGAGAATTTACTAAATGGCACGAGCATGGTTTTCCAGGTCGGTCTTGTGCACCCTTTCATGCACCGATTGTTTGAACTTGAATTATGTGCGTTAATGCCTAGGAAATGCACATAATCCCCTAAATATGGCAAATGAACTCGGAAAGTGCGAAATTTGAACACGGTGATTTGCAGGTTGTATGTTCATCGTAAAAAAAACTCGTGGAAAAAAGACAAAGGAAATTTGGATCCTCCTTCAATCTTGGTGATTTCCCCCTCAAAACCATGAAACTTCATCGGTGATGGTTCGATTTATGAAAGGCGTGCATCATGACATAAGGAAAACATTCTCCAATTTTTACTAGGGCATGGTGAGGCCATACCATGGCACCATGCCAGGCGTCATGTCCTCCAACCATGTGTTTCATTTTTTTGTATAGTTGTTAACCCAATAAACGACGCATTTATGGTTGACTATTGCCACACATTTCCTTGAAATATCTACCCATTCCTTGTAAAAGGCATGAGAATGTACTAAATAACACAAGCATGGTTTTGCAGACCGCTCTTGTGCATCTTTTCATGCACTGATTGTTCAAATTAGAATTATGTCCATCAATGCCTAGAAAATGCACATAATCCCATAAATATGGTAAATGAGCCCGGAAAAAATGTCAAATTTGAACACGTTGCATTTGAGGCGGAATGTTGATCGTTGGAAAAAAACCGAATGACAAACTAGGACAGAAATTTGGATTCCCCTTCAATCTTGGGGATTTCCCTCTCGAAAGCATGGAACTTCCTCGGTGATGGTTCGATTTATGAAGAGTGTGCATGACGACATAAGCCAAACCTTCACAAATTTTTACCAGGGCATGGTGAGGTCATACCATGGCACCATGCCAGGCGTCATGTTTTTAAGCATTTATTTCATTTTTTTTCTATAGTTGAAAACCCAACAAACAAACACTTGTGGTTGACTATTGCCACACATTTCATTGAAATATCTGTCCATTCCTTGCAAACGGCATGAGAATTTACTAAATGGAACGAGCATGGTTTTCCAGGACGTTCTTGTGGACCCTTTCATGCACCGATTGTTTCAACTTGAATTATGTGCATTAATGCCTAGGAAATGCATATAATCCCCTAAATATGGAAAATGAACCCGAAAAAGTGCCAAATTTGAACACAGTGATTTGCAGGCTGTATGTTCATCATAGAAAAAACCTCGGTCCTACTTCTATGACAAAAAATCATGACAAAAAATGGGCTTTTCGTCCTGGGCGGGCCGAAGACGCGGCTGCATGACATTCTCTGGGCCATCCATGACAGAAAAACCATGGTAGAAGCAAGGGCAAGGAAAATATCGGGGAGTTCCCGGTTACGGTGGGTGGTCGGGGCCGAGCGATGCGCATTTCTCTCATACGTATGTGCGTGTGTGTGAGGCGTTGGGCTCTAACTGAACCCGAGTGATGCGTTGGGCTCTAACTGAACCCAAGCGATTGCACTACAGGATACGTGTTACTGAACCCGAGCGATCGATCAATCCCTTGCCTTGCTGTTAACCGAACCCGAGTGATTCCTTCGCTACTGCTGCTAACTGAAGCCGATCGAATACTTGCCTCCTTCCCTTGATGAACAGTGAGCGTTGTTGGGGGGGGGGGGGGGTTGGATGAACAGTTCTCGGTGGGGGGTTGGGTGAACAGGACCCCATGGTAGTAGAGGCCATTGCTGCTGGATGAACAGTACCCCGATCGATTGAGCTGGTGGATGAACAGGACCCCGTGGAGGGCTGGATGAACAGTAGCCGGTGGAGGGCTAGATGAATAGTAACCCATGGAGGGGTGGTTGAACAGGACCCCGTGGAGAGGGCTGGTTGAAAAGTAGCCGGTGGAGGAGCGCGCGGTGGAGGCTGGATGAACAGGAGCCCGTGGATGAACAGTCGCAGGTGGAGGCTGGAGGAGGTCGACGGTGGATGAACAGGAGCCCGTAGAGGCTGGCGGAGGTCAACGGTGGACATGAACAATATCCCGTGGAGTCCCGTTTTGCGGTACGCCACAGGCCTCCCGATGAACAGGACCCCCGTTTCGATCGTAGCGCTCCAACACAAGTCCGTTTCCTCCGTTTTGCGGTACGCCACACCCCCCGGTCAACAGGACCCCGTTTCCACCGTAGGAGGTCCGTTTCCTCCGTTTTGCGGTACACCAGACCCTCCCGATGAACAGGATCCCGTTTCCACCGTGGCCGGTCGAACACAAGGCCGTTTCCTCCGTTCTGCGGTACGCCAGGCCTCGTTTCCATCGGCTATTCCGTCCAACCCAGTTGGCTCCCGATGAACACGACGACGCATTCCGTTCCGACCTAGCCGGTTGCCTCCCCATGAACACGATGACGGCACAGCTTCTCCGTTTTGACCCAGCCATGTACACGAGCCCTGTCCGTATATATGCGTGAATAGGCATTCGAGACCCCGCCCGTATGTACGTACGTGACCATATTTTCTTTCTTGCACCCTGGCCGATGTACGTACGTGTACATGCTACATGCACACCTCTACTACAACACGTGCGCACCTCTACTACGACACGTGCGCACCTCTACTACGACACGTGCACGCCTCTACATCGACCAGTATGTACGTACATGTTCGCGACCAGAATGACAACGCTACGTACGCTTCGACCAGGTGGGTCCTGACTGTCAGCCACTTCCTTGTGTATGAAGATGTAGCTGGTGGGTCCCAGCAGTCAGGGGATGAATCTTTTTTTTGCCCGTAAAATGGACGCACTTCCTCGCGTGCGAAGATGTAGCTGATGGGTCCCAGCAGTAAGGGGAAACGTTTTTTTTTTGCGAAATACGGTGGCCTATCCGGTGGGTCCTTGCTGTCAGGTGGATGAATCATTATTTTCCATGTAATAAGGAGGCACTTCCTTGCAGCGGCCTTGGACCCAACTGTCAGCCACTCCACGTACAGTACACTTCCGATGGAAGTCGGTCGTTGTCCACATTGACCACGCCACGCCGAGGGCACCAGGGCGGTGGACGACGACGAGGCCTAGGAAGGGGACGACGCGGAGCCGGGGAAGATGCGACAGTGGATGCCCACGCGGAGGGGAGTATGTGGGTTGACTGCTTCGGCTGCGGTGTGAGGCTGCCGTTGCTGGAGAATAACAGGAGGTGTGGGTGAGTATAGAGGGATGGCATGGCCAGCGGTGGCAGCACAGCCGGACACCAGAGGCAGGAGCAGGCGGCACGCCCGACGCTTGTTTGGGCGGCTGGAGCAAGAAGACTAGAGGTTGAAGAAGCACTACGGTCGTTGGATGGACATCATATGGTCACTGGAGCTAGAATCGTTCATATTGACTAAGTTGACAAAGCCCTCCGTCCCCGTCAACTTAGTAGGCCCACAAGGCAGCCTCCCACTATGCTGGGTCCCAGCTATCAGGGGGGGTATTCATTTTTTATGCGTAATAAGGAGGCGCTTCCTTGGGTGTGAAGATATAGCTGGTGGGTCCGACCTGTCAGCGGGGGAACATTTTTTTCATGAAATACAGAGGCCCTTCTGGTGGGTCCCAGATGTCAGGTGGAGGAATCATTATTTTGCGCGTAATAAGGAGACATTTCCTTGTGTGCGGCCGTGGACCCAGCTATCAGCCTCTCCACGTACAGTCCATGTCTGATGGATGTCATTTGTTGATCATGTTGACCACGCCGCGCCGAGAGCACCAGGGAGGTGGACGACGGCGAGGCCTAGGAAGGGGACGACACGGACCCGGGGAAGACGCGGTAGTGGATGCCCACGCGGAGGGGAGTACGAGGGTTCACTGGTTCGGCTGCGGTGTGAGGCTACCGTCGGCGCAAAATAACAAGGGGTGCAGGTAAGTAGAGGGATGGCCTGGCCAGCGGTGGGAGTAGTAGGGGGGGTGAGGCCTCTGCGGCAGCACAGCCGGCCATGGGAGGCAGGAGCAGGCAGCACGATCGGTGGTGCTTTGGGCGGCTGGAGCAAGAAGACTAGAGGTTGAAGAAGCACGACAGCCGTTGGATGGACATCGTACGGTCACTGCAGCTAGAATCGTTTATAATGACTAAGTTGACAAAGCCCTTGGTACGCGTCAACTTAGTAGGCCCACAGGTCAGCCTCCGAAACGGTGCGCCCCAGATGTCAGGGGGAGAAATCATTTTTTTGGGTGGCTGAAGCTAGAATATCCAAGATTGAAGAAGAAGCACGACATTCGTTGGATGGACATCCAATGGCCAATGCCGCTAGAACCGTGTGTTGACTATAAGTTGACAAAGCCTTGCATACGCGTCAACTTACTTTTTTAGGGGACGCGTCAACTTAGTAGGCCCACAAGTGTGTGGTAGAGAACTTATAGCCCATTTGTGATTTGTAAGAATGTACAGCCCATTTTTGAATTCTAATGGAATTTACTACAGCCCATTTACAGTTTGTTAAAAGTACAACCTATTTTCTAGCAAGGACAACGATTAATAATTTCAACCAACCATTCAAAACAGAATTTAAAAAATTCCCACATTTTTATGGGATCCGAAATATTTTTATCATGAAATTTCTAGTCAGATTAAATAAAATTTCAGTATAAATTTGTATTACGTAAAAATCCAACAAAACATTGCGCGCTCAATAATTAATGAAATTAAAATTTTCAAAATCCAAAAATAATATTTTATAAACTAATTATGTGTTTGGTGCATTTTTTATAGTTACTGCCCAGTTTTTATAATTACAACCCATTTAATATTTATTAAAGCTCATTTTCCTGTTAAGCCTAATGCATCCCTCCTAGGAAAGATTTACAACCCAGCGGGGCGGAGAATAACAAGTTGGCCTTGCATGGGTATTCCTCAAAAAATGTATAGGTGGGCTAGCCATTTTCAGCTTGAAAAATAATAATATTCGGGCTGGATATCTGGCCTGGGCTAGATGGGCCACAGCCCGCCCAGTTAATACCCTGCTCTCCTCTGAACAACAACGAAAACATCACTCAAGAAAAACTCTGCAGTGCTCACACCTCAAAAACACAAATACTGCTCGAGCTGCTTGGTCCCAGCCGTTGGCCGCTCCTTGTGCAATTCTCTCGTTTATTGACTACATGGGTTGACAATGGTGTGGGACCGTGATGTCAGGAAACCAGGAGGAAGAAAAAAATATAGCTGTACATAATAAGGAGACACTTGCGTATGTACGGCTGTGGCCCTAGTGGGTCCCTACTGTCATCCAGTCAAAACAAAGTCATCTTGTGAATCCTCATGTTCGTTGACCATGTTGACAATTCTCGGCGCCACGGTGAGTGCAACAACTCGAAGGACGACGGAGAGGGCCTCGCGGGCCCTACGGATGGTCCGATACAACGTCCGCTGCTCATTTAGGAAGCCAGGATCATCGAACACCTATGAGCACCTTCGAGAGACTGAGACGGCATGAAACGGTAAGCCCGCGCTTGGGAGCTCTTGTTTATTTCACACCTGTATTAAGATACAAGTGTAATTTACTCGTCATTGGAAACAACACATAAAATACAGGCTAATGAAACCGAGGGCCTAAGGTCTGTAAGTAAAACTGGTAGGTTACGCGTGTAATTTGAGAGACCAGCGTATATTTTACTAGTGGAAATCAACCAACCAAGAGCTTCGCCTGAGACCAACTGCTTTTATTTGCAAGCGCCAGTTTTACAAGCGGGTTTGGTTGGAAAACGACGATCCAATCACAGCCTAAGATGATGAGTTGGTCGGAAGATCATATGGTTTCCCCTCTAACCCACCCGAGTTGTCGAATAGGCTATGAATGAAACATAAGACAATGAACTTCTTAAGCATAGAAACAACAGAAGAGGATGATCTTCTTAACATGCAAATCACGGGCATTAGATCAACATATAAAAGAATATGAAGCATTATTCTTAGGAGGCACGGTGAAGAGCTCGTGATGCCGCATGACACAGCATTCCAAGCTCAACTTTGCAATTAAACTCACAAGGCCTGGCATTACATAGAAAACATTCAGAACAAACTCTTAAAATACCTTACATAAGTCAACATTCATGTGACTATGCACCTCAGTAGAGTAAATATTTACTTCTGAACTAAAGACAGAAATAGGAAAAAACGATTGATGTTGCTCACAGCAAAGGGCGTCCCACTCAAAAATATCAAATGCATGTCTTCTGGCTAACATCAATGAGCAAAAATTGACAAGGTTTTCCAATTCCAATATATTAAACTAATGTCTTCTTGATAACATCAATGATTAAACTTTGACAGACTTTTCCCATTCAAAATATGTAATGCCTATGATTGTGGAACGGGCAGGGTTTGTCATCGGTTTGTCATCTGATAGTCCGGTGGCTCAAGGTGACGATGAATGATTAGAGAACCATTCGATGTATTGTGCATGATGAAGTATTATGGAGGACACAAACCATCTGAACATTATGTGCAGTTCCACTAAAATCAAGGTGAGCATCCCTATGGATTTCGTATTTATATGCTGCCAGAAAACAAACACACATCAGCACACACATGAATATTGGCCCCAGTGTCAACCCACCAATCGGTGGACTAACAAACTGAAAGTACGGTAAACAGATTACCATACCCAGATGCCCCATCATTGTTGCTTAGAGTGACACTAACAGACTTGGAGTCCTGTCCTGGCTTGTGACGCACGGATATTTAAGCTACAGTGAACCTCTGCTAATGATACCACGTCACCCCGATTAGTGTTGCTAATCTCGCATTAGTTCAAAAAAATCGATTCAAATTCAAATTCAAAATATGACAAACCACAAAAGTTTTCAAATATTGAAACAAAAATGTTTGGAGTGAGCCAAATAATGCATAGTTAATTATGGTGGAGAAACCACGCCTTTATAAAATATTTAAATACCATTATGTGAAATAAGACAGCAGCAAAACAATTAATTAAATGTCCTTTGGAAATTAATAAAATGTTAAGATATTTTATTTAGTTGCCCAAAATTAATGGGGCTGTAGTATAACTTTATTACTAAATTAGGATTATTTCTTTTATATTTATAAAACTAAGTAAATAGAAAATAAAATAAAAGAGTAAAAATAAAATAAATAAAAGGAACACACAAGACAGAAAAGTAAAATAAAAAAGGGTAAACCCCTCTAGCCCAACTGGGCCGCGACCCAGCCAGGCCGGCCCGCTTGGCCCAACCGGCCGGCCCCAACCCACTCACCTTAAATCTCACTCCCTCCCGAAACCCTAACCACCCCGCACTCCCCCCCCCCCCCCCCCCCCCACCCCCACTCGCTCTCTCCCTCTCCCCCACCCAATCCGATCTGGATCAGGGGCACGAACATAGCCGCCGCCCGGATTGACCCTCGCCGCCGTCCGGGACGACCACGCCGGATGCCATCGCCGCTCCTCCTCTGCGTCGCCTCGTCCTCGACCCCCACCTCGCCGACCACCTCGTCCCCCGTCCCTCCTCTGTTAGTTCCTGTCTGGACGGAGGGAGGCAGCCCTGACATCGCTGCCACCCGACGCCGGCACCCCAACGCCCGCCGTCACCAACTGCGCCTCCGCCGCGGCCACCTCGTCGTCGACAACATCGCTGTCGTCCCCAACCTCCACCCCACGCCCCACTGCCCCGTTCCCTGCGATCGCCGCTGAGGCTCCGGCCTCCCTCCCTTCTCCTCTGCTCCCGTCACCATGCACCACTCTGGCCGCCGACGCCCGTCGCCCTGCCTTTCCCCCACAGTGGCTGCGACATGCGCCCTTCGCCGCACGCGCTCCAGCGCACGCACGCTCGCGGTCGCCGCACGCGCTCCAGCGCACGCACGCTCGCGGTCGCCGCCGCCCCACACCATCCCTCTGCCTCCCTGCCTCCACCATGGCCACCGCCCAACCGCTCCGCCCGTGGCCGCTGGCCCGCAATCGCCGACCACGCCTCGCCGCGCCGTCCCGCCTCCACCACTCTGCCCCGCGCGCAGCTGCTGCGCTGTGCCGTGTCGTCCGCTGCCCGCGTCCCCCACGTTCCCGACCACCCCCTCACTGCGCCGCCCCGGCGAGTCGCCGCGCCAACCCGGTGCCATGTCGTCGCCGTCGCCCCCTCTAGCGGTCGAGGCGCGCGCCCGTACGATCGGGTGCTCGGCACCCGTTGCGCCCATTCGCCTGGTGCCCGCTAGGCTCCCCCAGAGCCTATGGTAAAGGGGCCCCTCCGCCCCTCGAACGATTTTAAAAAAAGAAAAAAATATAAGTAAAAAATATTAATTAATTAATTAACTAATTAATTAACTTAATTAATCTAGTTTAGTTAAATTTAATTAACCCTGTTTAATTAAACCCTAATTAAACATAGTTAGTCTAAGAACCTAATTAGTCCAACTAATCTGTTAGGTTAGAATAGCAGAGAATGACAAGGGGGGCCCACCCTTGTTGACCAGTATGACTTTGACTGGTCAACTGGGTCTCCTGGCCCACATGTCAGCCTTTGTGTACATTATGTGTACACAGGGATGGGTACCCATAGCATTTTGTCTATTATTTTCGAATTAATAATAATTTCAGAAAAGGAATAAAACTTTGAACAATCGTATAGAATAAACCGTAACTCGGATGAAAATACTTTGAACATGAAAGTTGCTCAGAACGACGAGACGAATCCGAATACGCAGTCCGTTTGTCAGCCACACGTCCCCAGCATGGTGAACATGCAACTTTTCTCCTTCGGTTCATCTATCCGAAAACGTCAAACATCGGGAATACTTTCCCGGATGTTTCCTCCCTTCGCCAGCATCGCCTACTACTGTGTTAGGACACACGTAGCACCACGTATTGCCTTGTTATATGTTGTGATGCTTTGTTTTCTCCGTATTTACTCTTTCTTCCCCCCTTCTTCTCTCTGGTAAACTACGAGACTGACGTCGCTGCTGGTGCCCCGATCGACTACGTTGTTGACGACCCCTACTTGCCAGAGCAACCAGGCAAGCCCCCCCTTGATCACCAGATATCGCCTATTCTTCTCTCTACTGCTTGCATTAGAGTAGCATAGCATGTTACTGCTTTCTGTTAATCCTATTCTGATGCATAGCCTGTCCTTCCTACTACCGTTGATACCTTTACTTGCAATCCTACATGCTTAGTATAGGATCCTAGTATTCCATTTGTGGCCCTACATTCTTGTCCGTCTGCCATGCTATACTATCGGGCTGTGATCACTCGGGAGGTGATCAAGGGTATATACTATACATATTACACACGATACATGTGGTGACTAAAGTCGGGTCGGCTCCTAGAGTACCCGCAAGTGATTCGGATGTGAGGGCTGAAGGGGCAGGTGGCTCTGTAACATCCCAAAATTCTAAATTTTGGAATGTTATAATAAATAGAAAGATTTGATTGGTTGTTTGATTGATTGTCTGAAAGTGAGTGAATTCGAAACTTTTGAAAGTTAAATGAGAGGGAATAAAAGGACTTTCCCAAACTTTCATTCTTCATTTATGATCTCCGGGAATTCAAATTATTTTCACCACGAAACCCTGGAGAGAAGATGACATGACTTCTTTCATTTAATTTAAATGACAAGGGTTTTGAAAACATTTGAAATTCATTTGGAAAATATTTCCAATTCAAAAACTTCATGCAGCTCAATGATTTTCATGAGAGAAGTAACATGATTCCCTACAACAGAAAATTGGAGAGAAATAAATTTGAAATCATTTTGATATTTTTAAAATGATTTTTATTGGATTTTATTAGACCAGTAGCACTCTTTGAATTATCTGAATTTGTGTGAAATTTATTTAATGCTAGAAAAATGTTCATGTCGTAGAAAATCTTTTTTTGAAAATTTTGATATATATGCCTATATAAAGTTTTTATTTTATTTTGCTATTCAGTTTTCCATCTATTTCTATTTAAAAAAAACTGTACGTACGGCCCATATTTATTTATCGCCTACATGCGCAATATAGTAGCTTCTGGCGCCCCATTGTTTTTTTTTTCTCTTAAATAGGCCAGGCCCAGCCAGCCTTTTTTTGATTTTTTTGGGGCCGAATTTTGTAAAGAAAAAATGCAGCCGCAGCGTCGCGCGCGGCCGGCCGAAGGCCTTTAGGCCCATCCGCCTCTTTTCTTCTCTGTTTCGTATATTTTCGTCTACGTTTAGTCCCACATTGCCTAGCCTTTGATCCCTAAGCCTCTTTTCCACCAATAAATATAGACCCATAGAGCCTCCAAAAATCATCCGATTCGAATTAAATCAATATTTTGGTTTTATTAGATTCATTTAAGAAAAATATTTTTTCTCCTCTCCGGCACGACTTCTGGAAAATTGTCTCTATCTTTTCTCTGTCTTATAAAGGTATCTTTCTTTTTTTTTCTTCTTATACTTCCGTAGTTTATTATCTTTAGACTAGTACGATAGAATAATTATATTATCAATTAGTCTATGTATTTATACATTAGACCCTAGCCCGTATCTATTTTTTTTCTTCCGTAAAACAGCTTGGCCCTGATTTTTCAAATAGCCATAACTTTTTACTCGTTTGTCCAAATCCAACGAAACCAACGCCCACTTCTTCGTTATGATCTCCTCTATCCAGTAATCCAACTCAAACATGTTTTTGAAAAGTTTATAATTTAAATTAGATCAGATTTGAATTCAAACTTTGTTTGATCATAACTTGAGTTTCGTAGCTCCGTTTGAGTTGATTCTTTTTGCAAATCGAAGCTCTTGACCTAAACTTTCTGATAAGGCCAAATTCATATAATTTTGGTACTGTTAGAAATTGTTTTATGTTGCAAGAGTTATTTGCTTGGTTTTGATGTTTTCCGAATTGTCTTCTTCGATCTTTGTGATACTTTGAGTGATTGCTTATATGTGGTTACTATTGCTTTCTTACGATAGATTGACCGGAGTGTGACGAGTAGAACTATCAAGAGTTTTGAGTGCGAATCATCTTCATTAACATTGCAGGCAAGTTCACACTTTGATCATATCCCCTTTCATACCCAGTTTTAATGCATTAGTTTCATCCTCAAACATTGCATGATTAGGATCTAATTAAATTGTTGGTTTGTGAAGTAGTTGAGGTAGTACCTATTCCCTGTTTATTATCAAACCCTTGGGAGTTACTATTACGTTATGCTTACATTGCCATGCTATGCTCGTAGACGTGGATTGGGTTTTGAGAGTATTCATGACAGATGTGAGATTGTTAATTAATGGTTTACCTAAGGTGGAAACTTAAACTCACATCTGGGTGGATTGAGGCACCTAGTATTCTCGGATTGCCTGTCTAGGCACCGGGGTAGACCAGGATTGCCTGTTTTCTTTTGGACCACCACCCAGGCTCAAAGGGATCATAAGATTATTCATGCTAGAAACTTCCATGTGCAGCCACCAGCTATTATGGGCTCCAGCATAGTTGACTAAGTTGTGCGAACTCTTACAGAGGTAGACTAGCAGATGTAGGGGATATAGGTGGTACGGTCTACCCGATCGTAAGGTGCTAGCGCTTCTGAAAGACTATGTCTCGGTCATCCATCTTCTCAAACACCATGAAGTGCGAGAAACCAAACGGAGGCGATCGAGTCTTGTGAGGAAAGTGCGCAAACCTCTACAGAGTGTACAAACTAATCATGATTAGCCGTGTCGCCGGTTATGGATGTCTTGAGTATCTAGTTCTTGGATTATCCTGTTGATCTCATCATGTTACTTTAAATTAATTTTGTTGGGTTTAATGATGTTACTTAATTGGGATTGAGAATGCTGTCAACCATTCTCAATGTTCAACAACCACCATGATAGTTAAATAAAATTTATTCCTATGTAGTAGGGAAAAATTGGCTTTACGCAAAACTATAACCATAGAGCTTTTCCACCAGCCATATATGCATGTAGTGATAGCCATTGTTCATCATTTCTCTATGGTGTGAATTTGCCAGTACATTCAATGTACTGAACCTCTATGGCTGCAACATCTCATGTTGCAGGATTTCTTATGACGAGTAAGTGATACGTTAGGGTTACGATTTCTACACTCAACTTTGCCGTTGGTGTTGATGGGAATCCACAACCTTGTTACTTCCGCTATTTGGATTGAGGTAATAGTATTTACGTTACTTATACATGTGATTTACCTCTGTTATAAATCCTCGAGTATTGTGTGTGTCAGCATACCGATCCAGGGATGACACTTAAGCACAGCGACTTGATCCATTCGGGTCGGGTCGCTACAGGCTCCATCCAAGTAGTGGTGGGCCTGAGTTCCCGACGGCCCCTGACTATTACTTTGTGGCGAAGTGACAGGGCGGATTGTGACCACCTAGGTGAGAGGTGGGCATGGCCGTGGTCGGCGTCCGTGGTTACATCAATTAACACGCTGAACGAGATCTGGGTATTTGATATGAGTCTGGCCACTGGCCTATACGCACTAACCAACTACGCGGGAACAGTTATGGGCACTCGACGTCGCGGTATTAGTCAAAGCCTTCTTGACGTCAGCGACTGAGCAGCGCGCGCCGGGTTGGACCGCGTAACGCAACTTCCTTTGTAATGGAGGTTGCTAGGTCTGCTCACCGGCCGCGTTCACAACGTGTAGGTGTGCAATGGGCGATGGGCCCAGACCCCTACGCCATAGGATTTAGACCGGCATGCTGACCTCTCTGTTGTGCCTAGGTGGGGCTGCGACGTGTTGATCTTCCGAGGCCGGGCATGACCCAAGAAAGTGTGTCCGGCAAAAGGGGATCGAGCGAGTTGGGAAATGTGGTGCACCCCTGTAGGGAAGTTTATCTATTCGAATAGTCGTGTCCCTCGGTAAAAGGACGACCCGGAGTTGTACCTTGACCTTATGACAACTAGAACTGGATACTTAATAAAATACACCCTTCCAAGTGCCAGATACAACCCGGTGATCGCTCTCTCATAGGGCGGCGAGGGGAGGATCGCCGGGTAGGATTATGTTATGCGGTGATACTTGGTTAACTTATCATCTACTCTCTTTTGCTTCAAGATGAAGGCTGCCAGAAGCTAGTCTTCGATAGGACTAGCTATCCCCCTCTTATTCTGGCATTCTGCAGTTCAGTCCACATATACTACCCCTTCTATTGATACCAATGCATATGTAGTGTAGCTCCTTGCTTGCGAGTACTTTGGATGAGTACTCACGGTTGCTTTGCTCCCCCCCTTTTTCCCCTTTCTATACCCGACTGTTGTGACCAGACGTTGGAGCCCAGGAGCCATACGCCACCGTCGACGATGAATCCTACTACACTGGAGGTGCTTACTACTACGTGCAGGCCGCTGATGATCACCAGGAGTAGTTTAGGAGGATCCCAGGCAGGGGGCATGCGCCTCTTTCGATCTGTATCCCAATTTGTGCTAGCCTTCTTAAGGCAAACTTGTTTAACTTATGTATATACTCAAATAGTGTTGCTTCCGCTGACTCGTCTATGATCGAGCTCTTGTATTCGAGCCCTCGAGGCCCCTGGCTTGTAATATGATGCTTGTATGACTTATTTTATTTGTAGAGTTGTGTTGTGATATCTTCTCGTGAGTCCCTGTTCTTGATCGTACACGTTTGCGTGTATGATTAGTGTACGATTGAATCGGGGGCGTCACAAGTTGGTATCAGAGCTGACTGCCTATAGGAATCCCCCTTCCATACTCCTTGGCCGAAGTCGAGTTTAGACATTGCAAAACTTTTTACTAACATGGATGTGTGTCTTACGGTCCCACGTCACCATTGGGTGGTACTAGGATCTTTTACTCCTCTTCTATACTCTGGGAATCTTATCTCTCTTCTAATCGGGTTAAATAAATTTTGCTAACTCTAACATTAGGATATCGTGATCACTTCCAACTGGAGAGCCCCTTATTACCGATGATCGCCTGCTGCACCAGAAGATTCCTGAGGCACTCTGCGATGTTCTTGTGAGACTTAGTGCCATTGTTTTTGCAATTCCCTTCCATCGATAAACCTCTATGGATAACCACAAACAGTTGTCGTTCTTACTATCATTCCCTGTTGATCTTGTTATTACAAGATACACTGATACTCTTTTTATTGTTTCAAGAATCCATTATGCTTGCTGCCTTGCAGCTCCATTTCCTATTTAATACACCTAAGGATAATTCCTCACACTCCTCGAAGATTCGTTCATCCCTAGTTGATCATGTGTTTCACAAAATTCTTTGAAATGCTATTCGGTCTTCCAGAAATCCTTAGCAGCCTATTGCTCCTGAATTTCTTGCCTTCATGCACTATGGTTAATTCCATATTTCTGGTAATCTCCATTGACATTCTTTGTCACTATCACTCTAAGTCCCTTGATTCAATATGCTGCGAATGCTCGCAATCCTTGGTCAGATCCTAGAATTCATCCTTCCGCCTCATACGTCATTTTGAACGTGAGCTGGTTCTCGACCAATGAAATTGCCGTCGATTGTACCCCTAAGTCTATCCAACTTATCCATCCTTAATCAGAGTGTTACTTCTGATCATTTGATTCGGAAATCATAATTTCTTTGCATTTGAGCTTTGAATTAGTCAGTTGTTTTGATAATCCGATCTCCTTGCTTTCTTTCTTCCTCTGCTTGAGTACCGATGCTCACATCAGATCCCTTGTGGACCACCAGATCCTTTATTGGATTTTATCCGATGACTTCCTTCATATCCAATAATTTTGTGAGTCTTTTCTCGGATACATAATGCCTTTGGTAAATTGTATCCTCTGCTTTGTGAAATATGCTCTGCTTTCGAGCTTGTGTTATTTACTCCTAAAGTTTGTGGTATATGTTTCTAAGATGCCCCGATGGGCTCAACCTATGCCTTACCTAATCCATGTGAACCCGAGAGTTTTCACGAGTCATACACTTCTGGTATTTAGCCAGATAAAATTTCAACACTACAACTTCATCGAATGCGAGAAGTGAATGAAAGGTTATGCATTGGAGAAGTGTGAGTCGACCTTGGACTTTGTGTTCATGCCCATGGAAACAATGTAGATCGTATCATTAAAGCTTCTCTTCAATTAAATATTCCCTTGGTATAAGTTCATCTTATATCTGGGATCTGGCCTTTTGCAATCATGGTTCTGACCATATTGTCCTTCTTTTATCCCATTTCTCAACAAGTTAAAATACTTGTCTTCTCAGATCAGTACGCCTGCCCAACCTCTATTTTTATCTACCTTCGAGTATTACCCCTTGGTACCTCGAGGATATCACGACATTGCACTACATCTTATAAATTTGTGATGAAGTAGTACCCTTCCCTGTCTTAGTCACTTCACGGGTTCTGGGTTGTCGTCAATCGGGAACACCGAATAGTGAATCGAACCCACACTATAATTCAGTACTCCTAGTACTTTATTGTCGGGAAGTTTAATACTCCATCACGTCATTCCTAGCCTGATCGGCTACATCATTATCATGCTAATTTTAACTATGCTACCTGGTCCTTCTTCCCGGAGCACAAATTTCGATGATGAGCTAATCTTACGTCGAACTTCCTCATCGTATCATTTCGCCTTGAATAGCAAGCTTGATTTCAAGTTTGTGTCGTACCTGTGGATCCAATACCCTTACGCTTCATCATTCCTTTGACTTGACGTCATCGCTAATCGATTACATCTTCATGAAATCTCTCGACAATTGTGTCATGATCATCATCAACATTCTGAGCTCTTCCAAGATATCTATCGAATTCTTGATGAGAAATACCTCCTTGCCCCTTTATGGTTTGTGTTATCATCGGCAACGTTATTGCCTCCCTCCAATTCAAACTTGATCATGTTATGGAGCTCCTTGCTATCTAGCTTATGTTATGTTCTACCTTGAAGTATTACTGTCTTTCATGTCAAGGATGTTGTGAGGATTACTCCACCTCTTAAGAATTCTTGATATAGTAATACTTCTCGCCATCTCCATTCATTTCTAGGTTCCCATGTTGATTCTAACCGGGATACCAATAGGTGAACTATGTTGTTTGGATTCTGCCCTTCTAGCAACCCTATTGTTTTGAAGTTAGTGGTCGACATTTCATTCTTAGACCATTGGTTATCGAATCACCATTCTAACATCGGTCGTGCTACCTAAGCCCATATTTCGGGTGCACCTTTCAACCAATGTTTAAATTGGGTATGTTTTCCTCGAGCATACCTCATTATATCATTGATCCGACAAATGTTATCTCCTTGTTCACATAATTATGGAAATCCATCTTTTTGGAAATCTCAATGAATTGTCATTGAGTCCACCAGGCACCTCCTCACCCTCTCCTTGGTTTAATGATGAACTCTTGTTTAGGAACTCGCTTCCATAGTTCAGTTCCCGAGAATCTTGCAATGTCATCTTGTCAATTTGCATTGCACCCTTTTCTTCTCAGATAACCTGAGTCTGAGGTACCCTGACACAAATCAGATCTGAATCTTGGTCAGATATGATGGTTGGAACATATTTCGAAGAGGAATAACATTGTTCTTTATATGATCCAGTAAGGTGATGTCATGCCTAGCACACCTGGCCAGAGAACCTACTGTTATGGTTCTTCCTTTTTAGCAGGGTTAACCATTCTTCCATGAGGAAATTGTAAGACTTATTCTGTAAGTTGTTCCTGATGTATCCTTTGTGTTTCCAAAGTCTGATCTTCACCTAATGACCATGTCAATGCTATCTCGAAGCATGTCTATGGTACTCCGAATTTCAACAAGAACATTTGAAGCCCAATGCTAAATGTTTCCTGCTCAATTATCCAAACACCGATGTATGGGTAATGTCATGAAATTTCTCTCCCCTTGCCTAAAGAGTTTTTCTACATTATATCCTGTCATGGATATCATGCTTTGCTTGTCCTTGGGAAGGATATACCCTTGAACTATGTGTTTAAACACATTTTCCTTTCTATTGTTCTGTTTAATCTGATAATCATATTTTCCTTTCCATTGTTTGGTTTAACCTTTCTTGTGATATATATGATCTAAGCAGTAATATTCTCCTGCCTATGTAAACACCTCAGTGTACAATTCTGTCAGCAAGACCCTATTAATATTGTTGATGACATTCCGGTAGCCACCGATGGACGAGAACTTTTCCTATTGGTCCGCTTCGTTCAACGAGCAAGAAGATGGTTCTCTTCGTCCCTTGCCCTTGGTACCGACGTTGTTGCCGACATAACTGACAGGCTACCGTCTGACATGCCTTGCTATCATGACCATGCAAGATGTTACCGCTCCTCCTACTTTTTAACCCACATGGTGGGCCCATAACCCACATGTCCCAGGATCGAAACTTGACTCTCCTGTACACCCTATTGTCAAAGTTATTCCTCCCGCGTGGCCTCGTATGTAATTCACGAGCCACCTTCAAGTCTGATATCAGACACAATACTTATTCCCGTTGCTTTGAACCCCTTTCACGCCCTGTAACAGGCATCGAACGATTGCCTGCCCGCTCGAAACTTCCCAGGATACCTCCTTACTTTGCTCTCGATATTTACTTAAGTTTCAATTGAGAGCCCTGTTCAAGAATTCATCCGATTAACCAGTTAACTTGCTGATTAATCCCTACTCATAGGGTCACCGAGTAGCCGATAAACCGGAAAATCGTCCGATTAATTGATTAAATGGCCAATTAACTTGCCGATTAGCCGATTAATCCCCTACTCGCTAGCCAACTGAGCAGCTACCAGTTAACGATTTCCTCAACAATGATTGAGAGTACTTTCCGCCACCTCCCTTGTTGTTGTCGACCAGATAGTCAACCTTGCATAGGTCCGTTCTCACGAAATACGCACCCTTTTTCTATACCTACTAATAAAGCAAGGTGATATTCTTGGTTTCGTCCCGCATCTGATCCTATGTAAAGTGCCTTAGACACGAGGTGGTACTAATTACCCGTAGTCCAGATAAAAAAAGGGTTGGCATCTAAAATTCGTCCGCAAACAGCCCACTTGGGCCTCACCCGCCAATGAAGCCAGCACATGCAACCACATACATAAATTGGACTAAGGCCTCCGCATCGATTCATGACACATGCATGTTGCACATACGTGCTACGTGGTGGGCTAATTAAAAAGTTGTGACATGCGTGATGCAATACGTGCCACGGGGTATGGTCTAACTAAAGACTATGTATTCATATATATACAAGGACAAGATCGATTTGGCGGCACCGGCTCAAAAACTGCGGTGGGCACTCGGTGTCAGCTCTAATGCAGCTATGAATAAGGTTGTAGCCGCGCCCACATTCGGGGACAAGGACAGTGGAATGGCCAGAGGGGGGACTACAGGGCGGTGCATGACCCCGACCTAGCTCCTAGACGAGGAGGCATCAACGCTGTATGCGCCACCGACAATGCGACTAGGTCACTCCCGACCACGACAGCCAATTGGGTTCGCAAAGATACGTTGTATATGAAAGCTACCTAACCACTGAGAAACGAACAAACCTAGAACCTTCATGTTTTCTTCTTGTCCCTGGCGGCTGGAACCATAGCCGCCGCCAGGGGAGCCCTATCTTCCAACGCCGCTCTCCGGCGGCTCCCCTCCACCAGTGACCTCGGTTGTCGATGCTGAGGGGGGTCGCCAGATCCACGTGTGTGGATCGCTTTTACTCTCGTAGTCTAGGTTTTTAGGTTGTTCATCGTTTTTGCTTCGGCGGCGATGATGACAATGCTGAACAAAGATTCTCCAGATCCTTCCCTGACGAGGCCATCAGTCCTATGGTTGGGGATGGATTTGAAAACCAGCCTGTTCAAGCAAGGATGGTGTGGCGGCGGTGGCATCCTTGTGGTGGACCTGTGTCCTCGGGCTCCGCCGTTGCGACGGCGTTTGCTCCAGCATCGGCGCGGAGCTTGGGAGGTAGTCCAGGAGCGGATGTAGATTGTGGTCTGCATTGACGACATCTGGAAGACGAAGCATGTGCTGGGCTCGTGGTTCGTGGATGGAAGATATGGTTTCCTCCTTCGGCGTTTTAGTCGTGGTGGGGTGCCAGATCTGGAGTTTGATGGCGTGTCCGGGGTGTTGCCCCGGTCTGATTTGTTCAACGGTAAAGGCTTCACTTTTGGTGAGCCACCTTGGAGGTCCGCAAAGCTGCATATCAGCGATGGAGCCATGTCGAGCTCGGGTGAGGAGGTGATTCGTCATTCTTTTCTTCGGTGGCTGCCGTGGTGGTGCCGGAGGGAGGTGACGAGTGTTGGTGTCAAGCCCAGAGATGTTCTGCTATCTTTTCAGTTTTATCATGTCGGTCTTTACATGACTTGTACTTTGTTCTTTATGATATAAATGAGACACGTATTACCATGAAAAAAATAACCATGTTGCAAGAACCTGGCTTAAGTTTAGTAAGTGGGAACTAGATGTGGATTCTCTAGATTCTCAAATGCCCAAGTTCTAAACCTAGCCGCCTAGGCCCCAACGGGATACTAAATAAGACAATTTTCACATAGTTGTTATTGCTCACTGAAATAGTTCGTTTAAATTGGAGCTGTCGGAAGACATTTGAGTATATATATTGTTGCACAAATTTAGAGTGCGACGTGTTTGGGGGGAGGGGGTTGAGGAAAAAGATGAGTGAACTAAATGGTAATTGGTGTTTTCTCCCGTTGCAACGCACGGGCCCTTTTACTAGTCTCTCTTAAGTATGATGGAGTTCTCGAAGAAAGGATGCCGACTTCACCATGATGACCTGAAGCATAGAAATGAAGACATCAACGTAATGGATCAACCTCTTCAAGAAGAGCAACTAAGACTGAGAACACTCGCTAGAATTTTGTAACTAGAACCTCCCCACCTTACGCCTCTTAAATCTTGGGTCAATTTCTTGTAGTGGAGGAGAATTGTGACGCCCGGATATTTAAGCTACAGTGAACCTCTGCTAATGATACCACGTCACCCTGATTAGTGTTGCTAATCTCGCATTAGTTCAAAAGAATCGATTCAAATTCAAATTCAAAATATGACAAACCATAAAAGTTTTCAAACATTGAAACTAAAATGTTCGGAGTGAGCCAAATAATGCATAGTTAATTATGGTGGAGAAACCACACTTTTATAAAATATTTAAATACCATTATGTGAAATAAGACAACAGCAAAACAATTAATTAAATGTCCTTTGGCAATTAATAAAATGTTAAGATATTTTATTTAGTTGCCCAAAATTAATGGGGTACTAGTATAACTTTATTACCAAATTAGATTATTTCTTTTATATTATAAAACAAAGTAAACAGAAAATAAAATAAAATAGTAAAAAGAAAATAAATAAAAGGAACAGACAAGCTAGAAAAGTAAAACAAAAAAAAGGGTAAACCCCTCTGGCCCAACTGGGCCGCGACCCAGCCAGGCCGGCCCGCTTGGCCCAACCGGCCAGCCCCAACCCACCCACCTTATCCCCCACTCCCTCCCGAAACCCTAACCACCCCGCACTCCCCCCCCACTCGCTCTCTC
Source organism: Triticum monococcum (assembly GCA_034509565.1). Taxonomy (NCBI): domain Eukaryota; kingdom Viridiplantae; phylum Streptophyta; class Magnoliopsida; order Poales; family Poaceae; genus Triticum; species Triticum monococcum. Next base: position 453,832,973 of record CM067847.1, read on the forward strand.
CCGCTCCCCCACCCGATCCGATCTGGATCGGGGGCACGAACATAGTCGCCGCCCGGATCGACCCTCGCCGCCGTCCGGGATGACCACATCGGATGCCATTGCCGCTCCTCCTCTGCGTCGCCTCATCCTCAACCCCTTCCTCGCCGACCACCTCTTCCCCCGCCTGAAAGGATCGAGAAGAGGTGTCTAGAGGGGGGGGGGGTGGTGATTAGACACTAAGTGCTAAAAGTTGCAGTTTTTAATTTCTTTAAGTTGAAGTGGAGTTTTGGCACTAGTTTAACAATCTCAATACATATCAAGCAAGCATGCAAAGGGTATATGAGCAGCGGAAAGTAAAGCATGCAACTTGCAAGAAAGTAAAGAGATGGAATTGGAGTGTGCAAACACAATTTGGAGACACAAAGATTTTTGAGATGTGGTTCTGATAGGTGGTGCTATCGTACATCCACGTTGATGGAGACTTCAACCCACGAAGGGTAACGGTTGCGCAAGTCCACGGAGGGCTCCACCCACGAAGGGTCCACGAAGAAGCAACCTTGTCTATCCCACCATGGCCGTCGCCCACGAAGGACTTGCCTCACTAGCGGTAGATCTTCACGAAGTACGAGATCTCCTTGCCCTTACAAATTCCTTGGTTCAACCACAATCTTGTCGGAGGCTCCCAAGTGACACCTAGCCAATCTAGGAGACACCACTCTCCAAGAAGTAACAAATGGTGTGTTGATGATGAACTCCTTGCTCTTGTGCTTCAAAAGATAGTCTCCCCAACACTCAACTCTCTCTCTCTCACAGGATATGGATTTGGTGGAAAGAATATTTGAGTGGAAAGCAACTTGGGAAGGCTAGAGATCAAGATTCATATGGTAAGAATGGAATATCTTGGCCTCAACACAAGTGTAGGTAGTTCTCTCTTAGAAAAAGTAGGTTGGAAGTGTAGGTTTGTTCTGATAGCTCTCTCCACGAATGAAGAGGTGGTGGAGGGGTATATATAGCCTCCACACAAAATCTAACCGTTACACACAACTTGCCAATCTCGATGGGACCGAATAGTTAAACTCGGTCGGACCGACTCAGCAAAGCTATTGACCGTTAGGGTTTTCGGTGGGACCGACTGGATCAACTCGGTGGGACCGATGTGCTAGGGTTAGGGTAAATCCAAAACTCGGTTCGAACGATTACTCAAACTCTGTGGGAACGATTTGGGTAATAAGTGAAATAGAGAGTTGGCCAAGCAAACTCGATGGGCCGATTGCATATCTCGGTGGGACTGGAAATATTGCAATAGGTAACAGAGAGTTTGCAAGCCCATCTCGGTGAGACCGAGATCCCATCGGTGAGACCAAACTGATTAGGGTTTCTGGCAGTGGCTATGTCAACTGAACTCGGTGGCTCCGGATAGAAAGAATCGGTGGGGCCGAGTTTGATATTTGGCGTGGGACATATTTGGAGACAAAGGTACCTTCCTTAGTCTGCTTGATTTGCAAACCAAGAAAGAATTTGAGTTCACTCATCATTGACGTCTCAAACTTCTCCGACATTAGCTTTCCAAACTTTTCACTAAAATGAGGGTTAGTTGATCCAAATATAATATCATCGACATAAATTTGGCAAACAAATAGTTCTCGATTAACCCTTTTAGTAAAAAGAGTAGAATCTATTTTTCCAATTTCAAAGCCTTTTTCAATAAGGAACTTGGTCAAGCATTTATACCATGCTCTACGAGCTTGTTTAAGACCATAAAGACCTTTGTGAAGTTTGTAGACATGATTAGGTTTCTTAGGATTGACAAATCTGGGAGGTTGCTTAACATAAACTTCCTCCTCTATTTCACCATTTAGAAAAGCACTTTTAATGTCCATTTGGTACAAGGTGATATCATGATGATTAGCATAGGCAACTAAGATGCGAAAGTCTAGCAACAGGGGCATATGTCTCACCATAGTCCATACCTACGACTTGACTGTAGCCTTGGGCGACGAGACATGCTTTGTTGTGAACTACTTGTCCATCTTCATCTTGCTTGTTGCGAAACACCCATTTGCTACCGATGATGTTGTGGTTGTTGTCAGGCTTCTCAACTAATGTCCAAACTTGATTTCTCTCAAAGTTGTGTAGCTCTTCATGCATGGCATTTATCCAATCCGGATCTTCCAAAGCTTCTTCAACCTTCATAGGTTCAATGCTAGAGATGAATGAATAGTGTTCAAAAAAGTTAGCTAACCGAGTTTTTGAGTGAGTAATTCTCCCGGTTTGGATATCATTGTAGATTTGCTCGACGGGATGGTCTTTAGCAATTCTTGCTCGAACTCATGAAAGCTTTTCCTTGGATCTTGGTTGAACAACTTCTTCATCTTGTTCTTATTCTTGGCCTTCTTCGTTGTTGACGTTGTCGTTCTCTTGTCGTGGTGGAGAAGGAGGTTGTTGGCGTTCATCTTGGTGCACTTCCTCATTTTCTTCATCTTGGTGTGTCCCACTTGTGGATGCTTCCGTATCAACTCTTGGTTCACCTTGTCGTGAGGTAGAAGCTTCCACTTGGACGGACGAGGTACTCTCCTTCACCTTCGTTGGACGAATCTTGCCAATAGACAAGTCTTGGATTGCTTCCGAAGGGTCTTTGTCTCCTACATCAATTGGCAATTGCTCTACTTGCAAGCCGTTAGTTTCATCAAACTTCACATCTATTGTCTCTTCAACCTTTCGGGTGAAATTATTGTAGACACGGTATGTGTGAGAGTTTGAGCCATAACCAAGTAGGAAACCTTCATGAGACTTAGGAGCAAATTTAGAACGACGATGCTTATCAAGAATGTAGCACTTTGATCCGAATACTCGAAAGTATCCAACTTGTGGTTTGTTACCGGTGAGGAGCTCGTACGCCGTCTTGCCGAGTAGCTTGTGAAGATACAAGCGATTTGTTGCATGACAAGCTGTCTCAACTGCTTCCGCCCAAAAGTGCTTTGGCGTATTGTACTCATCAAGCATCGTTATCGCCATTTCGATGAGTGTCCGGTTATTCCTCTCAACAATTCCATTTTGTTGAGGTGTGTACGTAGCCGAGAACTCATGTGAAATCCCTTCTTCGTCAAGAAAGGTGTCCACATTTGCGTTCTTGAACTCCGTTCTGTTGTCGTTGCGAACCTTCTTGATTTTCACTTCAAATTGATTTTGTGCCTTCCTAGCGAAGTTTTTGAAGATCTTTTGGACCTGCGATTTATCATCGAGAAAGAACACCCACATAAATCTTGAAAAATCATCAACTATAACTAGACTAAAAGAATTTCCACTGAGACTTTTGTAAGCGTCAGGACCAAAGAGATCCATGTGAAGTAGCTCGAGTGGCCTCCTTGTGGTCATGATGTTCTTCACGGGATGCCTTCCTCCAACCTGTTTACCTGCTTGACAAGCGCTGCAAAGTCTATCCTTATCAAATATGACATTGTTAATGCCAAGGATATGATTTCCTTTAATAAGCTTGTCAAGGTTTCGCATACCAACATGACCCAATCATCTATGCCATAACCAACCTTTAGAAGATTTAGCAATTAATCAAGTTCTAGGTTGAGCCTTTTTAGTGAAATCAACAATATAAATATCACCTCTACGTATACCGGTAAAGGCCATTTTATGATTGTCTCTTCGAAACACTTGGCAATCTACTTCAGTAAATAGGACATTGAAACCAAAATTAACAAGTCTAGATATTGAAAGTAAATTGTACCCAAGAGATTCAACGAGCATGACATTTTGTATGGAGGTATCATGTGAGATGGCCACCTTACCCTTTGAGTTATCACCAAAGGTGACATACTTTCGAGGGCCGTCGTTTTCAGCAAGCTCACGGAACATATGTTTATCTCCGGTAATATGATCAGTACATCCACTATCAAGATCCCATTCCTTTCCTCCAGCCATGTAGCCGCGAAGATTTGCCATAAGACCAAAGTGTCTCATTGCATCATTAAGATCATAGTCACTGTCATCATCATCCTCGTCATAGTATCCATGTTCAACATCATCTTGTGATTGATCAATTCCTAGAGAGGGTAATTCATTAGATAAATGATCATTTCTATGGTTGTCTTTATGAATTCTAATAGCTTTGGAAATGATATTGCTAATGATTCCAACATCTTCTTTGGCACTCGTAAGATTAGTAAGCTCAAATAAGCAGTCACCAAATTTGGGATCATTGGAACTCATCTTAATCAAGGCAATAGACTTATGGAGAATTTCATCTAGATTTTTTAAGGAATAATTTGGAAAGCGTTCCTCAAGAAATCTCCATATAGTGTAGGCACAATCAAGAGTAGGCAAACATTCAATCAAGTTTCTAGGCAAGACTCTAGTGATAAGATTAACAGTTCTAAGGTTGCGGATCATGTCAATAGACTCATCAAGGGTAGGATGCAAAGGATCAACATGAGGTGCACAAGGGCTAGTAATGTACTTGTTCAAATGATATTCATTGAAAATCTCAAGCATTTCATTTTTCCACTCATGAAAATATTCTCCATCAAGAATAGGCACTCTAAGTCTAAGACTCCCCAAAGTAGACTCATCCATCTTCCTCCAATGGTGTATAAACCAAGGCAATGGAGACCAAAGCTCTGATACCAATTGAAAGGATCGAGAAGAGGTGTCTAGAGGGGGTGATTAGACACCAAGTGCTAAAAGTTGCAGTTTTTAATTTCTTTAAGTTGAAGTGGAGTTTTGGCACAAGTTTAACAATCTCAATACATATCAAGCAAGCATGCAAAGGGTATATGAGCAGCGGAAAGTAAAGCATGCAACTTGCAAGAAAGTAAAGAGATTGGATTGGAGTGTGCAAATGCAATTTGGAGACACGGAGATTTTTGAGACGTGGTTCCGATAGGTGGTGCTATCATACATCCACGTCGACGGAGACTTCAACCCACGAAGGGTAACGGTTGCGTGAGTCCACGGAGGGCTCCACCCACAAAGGGTCCATGAAGAAGCAACCTTGTCTATCCCACCATAGCTGTCGCCCACGAAGGACTTGCCTCACTAGCAGTAGATCTTCACGAAGTACGAGATCTCCTTGCCCTTACAAACTCCTTGGTTCAACCACAATCTTGTCGGAGGCTCCCAAGTGACACCTAGCCAATCTAGGAGACACCACTCTCCAAGAAGTAACAAATGGTGTGTTGATGATGAACTCCTTGCTCTTGTGCTTCAAATGATAGTCTCCCCAACACTCAACTCTCTCTCACAGGATATGGATTTGGTGGAAAGAAGATTTGAGTGGAAAGCAACTTGGGAAGGCTAGAGATCAAGATTCATATGGTAAGAATGGAATATCTTGGCCTCAACACAAGTGTAGGTAGTTATCTCTCAGAAAAAGTGGGTTGGAAGTGTAGGTTTGTTCTGATGGCTCTCTCCACGAATGAAGAGGTGGTCGAGGGGTATATATAGCCTCCACACAAAATCTAACCGTTACACACAACTTGCCAATCTTGGTGGGACCGAATAGTTAAACTCGGTTGGACCGATTCAGCAAAGCTAGTGACCGTTAGGGTTTTCGGTGGGACCGACTGGATCAACTCGGTGGGACCGACTGGATCAACTCGGTGGGACCGATGTGCTAGGGTTAGGGTAAATCCAAAACTCGGTTCGACCGATTACTCAAACTCGGTGGGACCGATTTGGGTAATAAGTGAAACAGAGAGTTGGCCAAGCAAACTCGGTGGGGCCGATTGCATATCTCGGTGGGACTGAAAATATTGCAATAGGTAACAGAGAGTTTGCAATCCCATCTCGGTGAGATCGAGATCCCATCGGTGAGACCGAACTGATTAGGGTTTCTAGCAGTGGCTATGTCAACTGAACTCGGTGGCTCCAGATAGAAAGAATCGGTGGGGCCGAGTTTGATATTTGGTGGGACATATTTGGAAGTGCGAAAGTGGTTGAGGGCTTTGGAGCATATCACTAAGCACTTTGAGCAAGCAATCCATTAAGCAACACCTCATCCCTTCTTAATAGTATTGGCTTTTCCTATAGACTCAATGTGATCTTGGATCACTAAAATAGAAAATGTAGATCCTTGAGCTTGGAGCTTGAGCCAATCCTTTGTCCTTAGCATTTTGAAGGGGTTCCACATCCTCTAGTCCATGCCACTTCATTGTTGAACTTATCTGAAACATACTAGGTAAAAGTGTTAGTCCAATAAGAGATATGTTGACATTAATTACCAAAACCACCTAGGGAGCACTTGTGCTTTCACCGCCCCTCCTCTATTAGTTCCCGTCTGGACGGGGGGAGGCAGCCCCGACATCGCTGCCACCTGACGCCGGCACCCCAAGGCCCGCCGTCACCAACCGCGCCTCCGCTGCGGCCACCTCGTCGTCGACAACGTCGCCATCGTCCCCGACCTCCACCCCGCACCCCACTGCCTCGTTCCCTACGATCGCCGATGAGGCTCCGGCCTCCCTCCCTTCTCCTCTGCTCCCGTCGCCATGCACCACTCCGGCCGCCGACGCCCGCCACCCTGCCTTTCCCCCACCGTGGCCGCAACCTGCGCCCCTCGCCGCACGCACTTCGGCGCACGCTCGCGGCGGCCACCGCCCCGCACCGTCCCGCCGCCTCTTCGCTCCACCATGGTCACTGCCCAACCGCTCCGCCCATGGCCGCTAGCCCGCTATCGCCGACCGCGCCTCGCCGTGCCGTCCCGTCTCCACTGCTATGCCCCGTGCGCCGTTGTTGCGTTGTGCCGTGTCGTCCGCCGCCCGCGTCCCCACGTTCCCGACCACCCCATCACCGCGCCGCCCTGGTGCCATGCCGTCGTGGCCGCCCCCTCTGGCAATCGAGGCGTGCACCTGAACGATCGGGTGTTGGGCACCTGTTACACCCATTCGCCCGGTGCCCGCTAGGCTCCCCCAGAGCCTATGGCAAAGGGGCCCCACAGCCCCTCTAATGATTTAAAAAAGGAAATATATATATATAAGTAAATACAAATTAATTAATTAATTAATTAATCTAATTTAGTTAAATTAAATTAACCCTGCTTAATTAAACCCTAATTAAACCTAGTCAGTCTAATAACCTAATTAGTCCAACTAATCTGTTAGGTTAGAATAGCACAGAATGACAAGGGGGCCCCACCTCTGTTCACCAGTACGACTTTGACTGGTCAACTGGGTCCCCTGGCCCACATGTCAGCCTCTGTGTACATTTTGTGTACACATGGCTGGGTACCCATATCATTTTGTCTATTATTTTCAAATTAATAATAATTTCAGAAAAGGAATAAAACTTTGAAAAATCGTATATAATAAACCGTAACTCGGATGAAAATACTTTGAACATGAAAGTTGCTCAAAACGACGAGGTGAATCCGAATACGTAGTCTGTTTGTCAGCCACACGTCCCCAGTATAGCGAACATGCAACTTTTCCCCATCGGTTCATTTGTCCGGAAATGTCAAACATCAGGAATACTTTCCCGGATGTTTCCTCCCTTCGCCAGCATCGCCTACTACTGCGTTAGGACACACGTAGCACCACGTATTGCCTTGTTATATGTTGTGATGCTTTGTTTGCTCCGTATTTACTCTTTCTTCCCCCCTTCTTCTCTCAAGTAGACTACGAGACTGACGCTGCTGCTGGTGCCCCGATCGACTACGTTGTTGACGACCCCTACTTGCCAGAGCAACCAGGCAAGCCCCCCTTGATCACCAGATATCGCCTATTCTTCTCTATACTGCTTGCATTAGAGTAGCGTAGCATGTTATTGCTTTCCGTTAATCCTATCATGATGCATAGCATGTCCTTGCTACTTCTGTTATACCTTTACCTGCAATCCTACATGCTTAGTATAGGATGCTAGTATTCCATTTGTGGCCCTATATTCTTGTCCATCTGCCATGCTATACTATCAGGCTGTGATCACTCGGGAGGTGATCACGGGTATATACTATACATATTACACATGATACATGTGATGACTAAAGTCGGGTCGGCTCATAGAGTACCCGCAAGTGATTCGGATGTGGGGGCTGAAGGGGCAGGTGGCTCCATCCAGGTAGTGGTAGGCCTGAGTTCCCGATGGCCCCCGGCTGTTACTTTGTGGCAGAGCGACAGGGGAAGTTGTGACCACCTAGGTGAGAGGTGGGCCTGGCCCTGGTCGGCGTCCGCGGTTACATCAATTAACATGCTTAATGAGATCTGGCTATTTGATCTGAGTCTGGCCACTGGCCTATACGCACTAACCAACTACGCGGGAACAATTATGGGCACTCGACGTTGTGGTATCAGCCGAAGCCTTCTTGACGTTAGCGACTGAGAGGCATGCGCCGAGTGGACCGCGTAATGCAACTTCCTTTGTAATGGAGGTTGTTAGGTCTGCTCACCGGCCGCGTTCGCAACGTGCAGGTGCGCAATGGGCGATGGGTCTAGACCCTTGCGCCATACGATTTAGACCGGCGTGCTGACCTCTCTGTTGTGCCTAGGTGGGGCTGCAACGTGTTGATCTTTCGAGGCCGGGCATGACCCAAGAAAGTGTGTTCGGCCAAAGGGGATCGAGCATGGTGGGAAATGTGGTGCACCCCTGCAGGGAAGTTTATCTATTTGAATAGCCATGTCCCTCGGTAAAAGGACGACCCGGAGTTGTACCTTGACCTTATGACAACTAGAACCGGATACTTTATAAAATACACCCTTCCAAGTGCCAGATACAACCCGGTGATCGCTCTCTCACAGGGCGACGAGGGGAGGATCGCCGGGTAGGATTATGCTATGCGGTGATACTTAGTTAACTTATCATCTACTCTCTTCTTCTGCTTCAAGATGAAGGCTGCCAGAAGCATAGTCTTTGATAGGACTAGCTATCCCCCTCTTATTCCGGCATTCTGTAATTCAATCCACATATACTACCCCTTTCATTGATACCAATGCTTATGTAGTGTAGCTCCTTGCTTGCGAGTACTTTGGATGAGTACTCACGGTTGCTTTGCTCCCCCCTTTTCCCCTTTATATACCCGATTATTGTGACTAGACGTTGGAGCCCAGGAGCCAGATGCCACCATCGACGACGAATCCTACTACACCGGAGGTGCTTACTACTACGTGCAGGCCGCTGACGACGACCATGAGTAGTTTAGGAGGATCCCAGGCAAGAGGCATGCGCCTCTTTCGATCTGTATCCCAATTTGTGCTAGCCTTCTTAAGGTGAACTTGTTTAACTTATGTCTATACTCCAAGGTTGGAAAAGGCGGTAGGAGTAAGCGAGGCGGTTGGCCTTTGCCTAGTGCCTAGGTGGTGCTTAAGCGCCCTAGGCGCAGCCTAGGCGGTTATATAATTTCTACTATCAGGGTGTATATGTTGTTATTATATGTGTATTTTATTAATTTAGCGCATATAAGTATGTTAACGACCAGCTACTACGATTGGAATATGGCCCTTTTGGCATATTAGTGCAATATGGCATGATTTCTCGTTTGGGTAGACAAATTTTCTTGCTCTGCCTAGACTTCTGCTTACTATGTGAGGCGTTTGGCCATTTCCTAGCGCCTAGGCGTGCCTAAGTGCCTCCTAGGCACTGCCTTTTCCAACATAGCTATACTCAGATAGTGTTGCTTCCGCTGACTCGTCTATGATCGAGCTCTTGTATTCAAGCCCTCGAGGCCCCTGGCTTGTAATATGATGCTTGTATGACTTATTTTATTTGTAGAGTTGTGTCGTGATATCTTCCCGTGAGTCCCTGATCTTGATCATACACGTTTGTGTGTATGATTAGTGTACGATTGAATCGAGGGTGTCACATGGCTTCTTGATACTTGTTTGGGCACTTGTTTGCCAAGTGTTCCTCCGAACCACAAGTAAAGCAGCCATCTCTCTTTTTATCTTTCTTCTCACCTTTCTTAATGGCCAACGCTGGCAGCTCCATTCAAACATATACTCCGGTGGCTCAAGGTGACGACGAATGATTTGAGAACCATTCGATGTATTGTGCATGATGAAGTATTATGGAGGACACAAACATCTGAACATTTTGTGCAGTTCCACTAAACTCAAGCTGAGCATCCCTGTGGATTTCGTATTTATATGCTGCAAGAAAACAAAGACACATCAGCACACACATGAATATTGGCCCCAGTGTCAACCCACCAATCGGTGGACTAACAAACTGAAAGTATGGTAAACAGATTACCATACACAGATGCCCCATCTTTGTTGCTTAGAATGACATTGACAGATTTGGAGTCCTGTCATGGATTCTTGTACTTGTTTGGGCACTTTTTGCCCAGTGCACTCCACATGTTGTAGAGTTTCCTATGCTCTCTGCAGACTAGTCATGTCACCAACGTCTACTAATACTCTGTAAAGCTTCTCGGTCATTCCTTGTGTAATGTAGCACAAACAGTGACTGCTTCTATCTGCAAAGTGGTAAGACCAACTAGACCCACTAATGCAGCAATTTGCCTTAGACACATTCCTCCTTTTGTGCAGTTCAACTAAAATCAAAGTCGGAATAAAACCGAGCTTTAATTTTGATATCCACCTACCTCTTTTAGCACTGTGTTGGTTTTCCCCGAAGAGGAAGGGATGATGCAGCAAAGTAGCGTAAGTATTTCCCTCAGTTTTTGAGAACCAAGGTATCAATCCAGTAGGAGGCTACGCGCGAGTCCCTCGCACCTGCACGAAACAAATAAATCCTCGCAACCAACGCAAATAGGGGTTGTCAATACCTATAGGGCCACTTACAAGAGTGAGATATGATAAGATAATATTTTTGGTATTTTTATGATAAAGATGCAAAGTAAAATAAAGGCAAAGTAAATAACTAAGTAGTAGGAGATTGATATGATAAAGATAGACCCGGGGGCCATAGGTTTCACTAGTGGCTTCTCTCAAGAGCATAAGTATTCTACGGTGGGTGAACAAATTACTGTTGAGAAATTGACAGAATTGAGCATAGTTATGAGAATATCTAGGTATGATCATGTATATAGGCATCACATTCGAGACGAGTAGACCGACTCCTGCCTGCATCTACTACTATTACTCCACTCATCGACCGCTATCCAGCATGCATCTAGAGTATTAAGTAAAAAAACAGAGTAACGCTTTAAGCAAGATGACATGATGTAGAGGGATAGACTCATGCAATATGAAGAAAACCCCATCTTGTTATCCTCGATGGCAACAATACAATACGTGCCTTGCTTCCCTTACTGTCACCGGGAAAGGACACCGCAAGATTGAACCCAAAGCTAAGCACTTCTCCCATTGCAAGAAAGATCAGTCTAGTAGGCCAAACCAAACTGATAATTCGAAGAGACTTGCAAAGATAACCAATCATACATAAAACAATTCAGAGAAGATTCAAATAGTATTCATAGATAGACTTGATCATAAACCCATAATTCATCGGTCTCAACAAACACACCGCAAAAAGAAGATTACATCGAATAGTTCTCCACAAGAGAGGGGGAGAACATTGTATTGAGATCCAAAAAGATAGAAGAAGCCATCTAGCTACTAACTATGGACCCGAAGGTTTGAGGTAAACAACTCACACTTCATCGAAGGGCTATGGTGTTGATGTAGAAGCCCTCCGTGATTGATGCCCCCTCCGGCGAAGCTCCGGAACAGGCCCCAAGATGGGATCTCGTGGATACAAAAAGTTGCGGCGATGGAATTAGGGTTTTGGCTCCGTATCTGATTGTTTGGGGGTACGTGGGTATATATAGGAGGAAGAAGTACATCGGTGGAGCAACAGGGGGCCCACGAGGGTGGGGGCGCGCCTGGTAGGGTAGGGCACGCCCCCCTACCTCGTGGCCTCCTGTTACATGCCTTGGCGTAGGGTCCAAGTCTCCTGAGTTGTATTCGATGAGAAAATCACGTTCCCGAAGGTTTCATTCCGTTTGGACTCCGTTTGATATTCATTTTCTTCGAAACCCTAAATCAGGCAAAAAAAATAACAATTCTGGGCTGGGCCTCCGGTTAATACGTTAGTCCGAAAAATAATATAAAAGTGGATAATAAAGCCCAATAATGTCCAAAACAGTAGATAATATAGCATGGAGCAATCAAAAATTATAGATACGTTGGAGATGTATCAAGCATCCCCAAGCTTAATTCATACTCGTCCTCGAGTAGGTAAATGATAAAAACATAATTTTTGATGCAGAGTGCTACTTGGCATAATTTTAATGTAATTCTTCTTAATTGTGGTATGAATATTCAGATCCGAAAGATTCAAGACAAAAGTTCATATTGACATAAAAATGATAATACTTCAAGCATACTAACAAAGCAATTATGTATTTTCAAAATAACATGGCTAAAGAAAGTTATCCCTCCAAAATCATATAGGCTGGCTATGCTCTATCTTCACCACACAAAATATTTAAATCATGCACAACCCCGATGACAAGCCAAGCAATTGTTTCATACTTTTGACATTCTCAAAACCTTTTCAATTTTCACGCAATACATGAGCGTGAGCCATGGATATAGCACTATAGGTGGAATAGAGTGGTGGTTGTGGAGAAGACAAAAAGGATAAGACATTCTCACATCAACTAGGCGTATCAACGGGCTATGGAGATGCCCAACAATAGATATCAATGTGAGTGAGTAGGGATTGCCATGCAACGGATGCACTAGAGCTATAAGTATATGAAAGCTCAAAAAGAAACTAAGTGGGTGTGCATCCAACTTGCTTGCTCATGAAGACCTAAGGCAATTTGAGGAAGCCCATCATTGGAATATACAAGCCAAGTTCTATAATGAAAAATTCCCACTAGTATATGAAAGTGATAACATGAGAGACTCTCTACTATGAAGATCATGGTGCTACTTTGAAGCACAAGTGTGGTAAAAGGATAGTAACATTGTCCCTTCTCTCTTTTTCTCTCATTTTTTTCTTTGGGCCTTTTCTCTTTTTTTATGGCCTCTTTTCTTTCTTTCTTTTTATTTGGGCTTCTTTGGCCACTTTTATTTATTTTTCGTCCGGAGTCTCATCCCGACTTGTGGGGGAATCATAGTCTCCATCATCCTTTCCTCACTTGGGACAATGCTCTAATAATGATGTCATCACACTTTTATTTTTCTTACAACTCAACAATTACAACTCGATACTTAGAACAAAATATGACTCTATATGAATGCCTCCGGCAGTGTACCGGGATATGCAATATGACAATGATGGAATGTGTCATAGTAAACGGAATGGTGGAAAGTTGCATGGCAATATATCTCAGAATGGCTATGGAAATGCCATAATAGGTAGGTATGGTGGCTGTTTTGAGGAAGGTATATGGTGGGTGTATGATACCGGCGAAAAGGTGCGCGGTATTAGAGAGGCTAGCAAAGGTGGAAGGGTGAGAGTGTGTATAATCCATGGGCTCAACATTAGTCATAAAGAACTCATATACTTATTGCAAAAATCTACAAGTTATCAAAGCAAAGTATTACGCGCATGCTCCTAGGGGGATAGATTGGTAGGAAAAGACCATCGCTCGTCCCCGACCGCCACTCATAAGGAAGATAATCAATAAATAAATCATGCTCCGACTTCATCACATAACGGTTCACCATACGTGCATGCTACGGGAATCATAAGCTTCAACACAAGTATTTCTCAAATTCACAACTACTCAACTAGCACACCTTTAATATCACCATCTTTATATCTCAAAACAATTATCAAGTATCAAACTTATCATAGTATTCAACACACTCATAAGAAAGTTTTATTATTAATCTTGCATACCAAGCATATTAGGATTTAAAGCAAATTACCACGCTATTAAGAATCTAAAAATAATCTAAGTGAGGCATGAGAGATCAATAGTTTCTATAAAACAAATAAACCACCGTGCTCTAAAAGATATAAGTGAAGTACTAGAGCAAAATTATATAACTCAAAAGATATAAGCGAAGCACATAGAGTATTCTATAAAATTCCAAATCATGTATGGCTCTCTCAAAAGGTGTGTACAGCAAGTATGATTGTGGTAAACTAACAAGCAAAGACTCAAATCATACAAGACGCTCCAAGCAAAACACATATCATGTGGTGAATAAAAATATAGCTCCAAGTAAAGTTACCGATAGAAGTAGACGAAAGAGGGGATGCCTTCCGGGGCATCCCCAAGCTTTGGCTTTTAGGTGTCCTTAGATTATCTTGGGGGTTCCATGGGCATCCCCAAGCTTAGGCTCTTGCCACTCCTTGTTCCATAATCCATCAAATCTTTACCCAAAACTTGAAAACTTCACAACACAAAACTTAAAGTAGAAAATCTCGTGAGCTCCGTTAGCGAAAGAAAACAAAAGACCACTTGAAGGTACTGTAATGAACTCATTATTTATTTATATGGGTGTTATACCTACTGTATTCCAACTTCTCTATGGTTTATAAACTATTTTACTAGCCATAGATTCATCAAAATAGGCAAACAACACAGGAAAAACAGAATCTGTCAAAAACAGAACAGTCTGTAGTAATATGTAGCTAGCGCAAGATTTGGAACCCCAAAAATTCTAAAAGAAATTTCTGGACGTGAGGAATTTATCTATTAATCATATGAAAAAATAATTAACTAAATAGCACTCTCCAAATAAAAATTACAGCAGTTCTCGTGAGCGCTAAAGTTTCTGTTTTTTACAGCAAGTTCAACAAGACTTTCCCCAAGTCTTCCCAACAGTTCTACTTGACACAAACACTAATTAAACACAAAAAACACAACCAAAAAGAGGCTAGATAATTTATTTATTACTAAACAGGAGCGAAAAGCAAGGAATAAAAATAAAATTGGGCTGCTTCCCAACAAGCGCTATCGTTTAACACCCCTAGCTAGGCATAACAAGCAAGAATAGATCTAGGTATTGCCATAATAGTAAGATAGATTATTAAAACTCATTTCATATTCTCTACGTTCAGCAGCAAGTTTTCTTTGAGGCAAGCAAAAGTAATCAAAAGGGCTAAATTTATTGGGACAAAAGTCTCCAAGATCAACCTTGGGAGGTATAGGTTCCTCCTTCGGTCCTTCATATTGCACAACCAATTCATCATTATAAGCATTCTTTTGATAGAACTTTGTGAGCCTATATTCAAGAGAATATCCCAATTCATTATTTCCAATAGCCAAATCATCATTAAGTTTGGAAATTCTATCAACTAAAACATTGGTAGGCACCCTTTTTCTAAGATTTTCATAGAAAGCAACATAGTCTAGAGATTGAAAATGCATTATTTCTTCTTGATCAAAGAGGATGGCCTCTATGGGAGGACGGCAAGCATCCACCCTATAATGCGCAAATATTTCTTTGGCCTCTTTTATTATGAATCGAAACTCATGAGCCAGAAAGATAGTAATGGCACGCTTAACAGAAGAATGCTCAATATTAGAAAATTCTAGGAAAATCCTTTGTATGGAAGGATGCATGTGCATGAATTGCCTTTCAAGTTCAACTATAAGCATGGCAATAGCGTCCGCAAGACTACTAGTTCTATGAAGTATAGAACTACCCATAGAGGGTAAAGCACCGGCACAAGTAAAGAAATCTTGAATAATTCCTTTTCCAATAATATTACCACTACCAACACGGAATATTTTTATATGTGAGATAGTGGGTTCTTTAGTAGGAGCATCAAAATTATTATCGACAATAGTATCCCCAACTTCAGACATAGAGGCAGAAGGTAAAGAACTAGCCATGACGACAAGCAAACAAACTAACACACAAGCAAACAAAAAGCAAGCGGGCAAAAAGAGGCAAATAGAGAGGGAGGATAGAGAGAGAGGGCGAATAAAATGGCAAGGGTGAAGTGGGGGGAGAGGGAAACGAGAGGCAAATGGCAAATAATGTAATGCGAGAGACAAGGGTATGTGGTGGGTACTTGGTATGTTGACTTTTGCGTAGACCTCCCCGGCAACGGCGCTAGAAATCCTTCTTGCTACCTCTTTTACCACTGCGTTGGTTTTCCCCGAACAGGAAGGGATGATGCAGCAAAGTAGCGTAAGTATTTCCCTCAGTTTTTGAGAACCAAGGTATCAATCCAGTAGGAGGCTACGCGCAAGTCCCTCACACCTGCACGAAACAAATAAATCCTCGCAACCAACGCAAATAGGGGTTGTCAATCCCTATAGGGCCACTTACGAGAGTGAGATCTGATAGATATGATAAGATAATATTTTTGGTATTTTTATGATAAAGATGCAAAGTAAAATAAAGACAAAGTAAATAACTAAGTAGTAGGAGATTGATATGATAAAGATAGACCCGGGGGCCATAGGTTTCACTAGTGGCTTCTCTCGAGAGCATAAGTATTCTACGGTGGGTGAACAAATTACTGTTGAGCAATTGACAAAATTGAGCATAGTTATGAGAATATCTAGGTATGATCATGTATATAGGCATCATGTCCGAGACAAGTAGACCGACTCCTGCCTGCATCTACTACTATTACTCCACTCATCGACCGCTATCCAGCATGCATCTAGAGTATTAAGTAAAAAACAGAGTAACGCTTTAAGCAAGATGACATGATGTAGAGGGATAGACTCATGCAATATGAAGAAAACCCCATCTTGTTATCCTCGATGGCAACAATACAATACGTGCCTTGCTACCCTTACTATCACCGGGAAAGGACACCGCAAGATTGAACCCAAAGCTAAGCACTTCTCCCATTACAAGAAAGATCAATCTAGTAGGCCAAACCAAACTGATAATTTGAAGAGACTTGCAAAGATAACCAATCATACATAAAACAATTCAGAGAAGATTCAAATAGTATTCATAGATAGACTTGATCATAAACCCACAATTCATCGGTTTCAACAAAAACACCGCAAAAAAGAAGATTACATCGAATAGTTCTCCACAAGAGAGGGGGAGAACATTGTATTGAGATCCAAAAAGAGAGAAGAAGCCATCTAGCTACTAACTATGGACCCAAAGGTCTGAGGTAAACTACTCACACTTCATCGGAAGGGCTATGGTGTTGATGTAGAAGCACTCCATGATCGATGCCCCCTCCGGTGGAGCTCCGGAACAGGCCCCAAGATGGGATCTCGTGGATACAGAAAGTTACGGCGGTGGAATTAGGGTTTTGGCTCCGTATCTGATCGTTTGGGGGTACGTGGGTATATATAGGAGGACGAAGTATGTCGGTGGAGCAACAGGGGGCCCACGACGGTGGGGGCGCCCCCCCTACCTCATGGCCTCCTGTTACGTGCCTTGGCATAGGGTCCAAGTCTCCTGAGTTGTATTTGATGAGAAAATCATGTTCCCGAAGGTTTCATTCTGTTTGGACTCTGTTTGATATTCCTTTTCTTCGAAACCCTAAAACAGGCAAAAAACAGCAATTCTGGGCTGGGCCTCCGGTTAATAGGTTAGTCCCAAAAATAATATAAAAGTGGATGATAAAGCCCAATAATGTCCAAAACAGTAGATAATATAGCATGGAGCAATCAAAAAATATAGATACATTGGAGACGTATCATATCCCTGTAAGCAACAATAGGTATAAGGGAAACAATTACTGAGAAATAACGGTTGATGACTTGTACTCCCAAAAGAAAAACATGTACTAATCTACCTTATCTTAATGGGAAACAAAGCAGGAGAGTAGCAATTCTTAATCAGTGTGATTCATTCATATTAACTGAGACATTATCTTAACAATGCCTTGTTTCAACATGTATAAAGAACGATAAAGCAGAAAAGTACTATTCCTAAAATAATGCGACTGATTCATTTTAACAGAGACATTATCTTAACAATATCTTGGTTAAACATGTAGAAAGAACTACAAAGCAGGATATACCATTTGTAAAACACTGTAACTGATATATAATAACAGAGACATTATCTGAACAATACATTTCTCAAACATGTACTTTGGCTGATCCCTAACATAAATGGTAGTCCCGCCGATCCCTAACAAGTGTTGTAGTTTTGAACTAAGATTAAGTAGTTAATTCTGAGGAAAGTCGGTACTGGCCTTTCAAGACCAAGATTTGAAACAATTCGTGAGGAAGACCTGAGAGAGATCTCAACACATATATGAAAATCCGGTCCCATTTTGTGCAGTTCCACCAAAATTAAGCAAAGCAAAATGTCGTAATACCAATAAGTTGAATAGATATCCATGTTTTAATAGAGGCAAAAAAGGAAGCAATTACTGGCCAATAAAGGAGGATGAAACATGCAGCCTCAAAAATGGTAATCCTGCCAATCCCTAACAAGTGTTGCAGTTTTGAACTAAGATTCAGTAGTTAATTCTGAGAGTGGCATTGCTTAATTTTACCAGAGGCATTAGATTAACAAAAAGCATAAACAGTTCTAGGGGAGAGTGGGCTCAACAACAACATGTGCTTCCATCTACTTATAAAGGGGGTGATGCAGAGTTTCTTGCAACAAAGCAACAAGCATCATGTCTGGGTTGGTCCCGTTTTTGTTCACTGCTTAATAGGAAAAGATATCAATACAGTAGCTTCAATTCAACATTTATTTCAAATAGTACCAATACAAGTAGCACAACATCTCAAAGCACACTGCACAATCATGTGGATGAAGGCCTGTACTGACCTTTCATGAGACGACAAACATAAAATACGAATCTGCCAACATGATTAGGAAATCCAATCTCGCTTTGTGCAGTTGCACTAAAATCAAGCAAAGTCGCCAGTGTGACATTTAAGTTCGCTATAGCAACAAGTTGAATAGATATCCCTATTTTAACAAAGGCAAAAAAGGAAACAATTACTGGCTAATAAAGGAGGATGAAACATGCGGACACAAAATGAAGCATCTACCTTATCTTGATGGAAAACAAAGTATATGACAGTAGCATTTCTAAAACGGTTGCGTTGATTCATATTAACAGAGAAATTCTCTTAAAATAGTTTAGTAGTTAATTCTAAGAGTGGCATTGCTCAATTTTACCATTGGCATTAGATTAAGAAAAATCATAAACAGTTCCAGGGGAGAGTGGGCGCAACAACACCATGTGCTTCCATCTACTTATAAAGGGGTTGATGTAGAGTTTGTTGTAACAAAGCAACAAGCATCATGTCTTGGTTGGAACAATTTTTGCCCACTTAATGGTAAAAGACATCAGTTCAATACCTTCAATTCAACATTTATCCAAAACAGTACTGATGTCTACTACACAACCTTCTTCTTGTAGATGTTGTTGGGCCTCCAAGTGTAGAGGTTTGTAGGACAGTAGCAAATTTCCCTCAAGTGGATAACCTAAGGTTTATCAATCCGTAGGAGGCGTAGGATGAAGATGGTCTCTCTCAAGCAACCCTGCAACCAAATAATAAAGAGTCTCTTGTGTCCCCAACACACCCAATACAATGGTAAATTGTATAGGTGCACTAGTTCGGCGAAGAGATGGTGATACAAGTGCAATATGGATGGTAGATAAAGGTATTTGTAATCTGAAATTATAAAAACAGCAAGGTAACTAATGGTAAAAGTGAGCGTAAACGGTATTGCAATGCGTTGAAACAAGGCCTAGGGTTCATACTTTCACTAGTGCAAGTCCTCTCAACAATAATAACATAATTGGATCACATAACTATCCCTCAATATGCAACAAAGAGTCACTCCAAAGTCACTAATAGCGGAGAACAAACGAAGAGATTATGGTAGGGTATGAAACCACCTCAAAGTTATTCTTTCCAATCAATTCGTTGGGCTATTCCTATAAGTGTCACAAACAGCCCTAGAGTTCATACTAGAATAACACCTTAAGACACAAATCAACCAAAACCCTAATGTCACCTAGATACTCCAATGTCACCTCAAGTATCCATGGGTATGATTATACGATATGCATCACACAATCTCAGATTCATCTATCCAACCAACACATAGAACCTCAAAGAGTGCCCCAAAGTTTCTACCGGAGAATCACGACGAAAATATGTGCCAACCCCTATGCATAGGTTCATGGGCGGAACCCGCAAGTTGATCACCAAAACATACATCAAGTGAATCACGTGATATCCCATTGTCACCACAGATACGCACGGTAAGACATACATCAAGTGTTCTCAAATCTTTAAAGACTCAATCCGATAAGATAACTTCAAAGGGGAAACTCAATCCATTACAAGAGAGTAGAGGGGGGACAAAACATCATAGGATCCAAATATAATAGCAAAGCTCGCGATACATCAAGGACGTATCACCTCAAGAACACGAGAGAGAGATATCAAACACATAGCTACTGGTACATACCCTCAGCCCCGAGGGAGAACTACTCCCTCCTCGTCATGGAGAGTGCCGGGATGATGAACATGGCCACCGGAGAGGGGTTTCCCCCTCTGGCAGAGTGCCGGAACGGGTCTAGATTGGCTTTCGGTGGCTACGGAGGCTTCTGGCGGCGGAACTCCCGATCTATTGTGCTCTCGGATGTCT
This sequence comes from Triticum monococcum, assembly GCA_034509565.1. Classification (NCBI taxonomy): domain Eukaryota; kingdom Viridiplantae; phylum Streptophyta; class Magnoliopsida; order Poales; family Poaceae; genus Triticum; species Triticum monococcum. Next base: position 453,853,375 of record CM067847.1, read on the forward strand.
TTAGGGCATATGGAGATATATAGGAGGAAGAAATACGTTAGGGGGGCACGAGGGCCCATGAGGGTGGAGGGCGTGCCCAGGGGGTGGGCATGCCCCTTGCCTCGTGGCTTCCTCGTAGATCCCCTGGCATGCACTCCAAGTCTTCTAGGCTTCTTCTGATCCAAAAATAAGTTCTGTGAAGTTTCAGGTCAATTGGACTCCGTTTGGTTTTCCTTTTCTGCGATATTCTAAAACAAGGTAAAAACAGAAACTGGCACTGGGCTCTGGGTTAATAGGTTAGTCCCAAAAATGATATAAAAGTGTATAATAAAGACCCTAAACATCCAAAACAGTAGATAATATAGCATGGAGCAATCAAAAATTATAGATACATTGGAGACGTATCAGCATCCCCAAGCTTAATTCCTGCCCGTCCTCGAGTAGGTAAATGATAAAAACAGAATTTTTGATGCGGAGTGCTACTTAGCATAATTTCAATGTAATTCTTCTTAATTGTGGTATGAATATTCAGATCCGAAAGATTCAAGATAAAAGTACATATTGGCATAAAAATAATAACACTTCAAGCATACTAACAAAGCAATTATGTCTTCTCAAAATGACATGGCCAAAGAAAGTTCATCCCTACAAAATCATATAGTTTAGTCATGCTCCATTTTCGTCACACAAGAATGCTCTCATCATGCACAACCCCGATGACAAGCCAAGCAATTGTTTCATACTTTAGTAATCTCAAACCTATAAACTTTCACGCAATATATGAGCGCGAGCCATGGACATAGCACTATGGGTGGAATAGAATGTGATGATGGGGGTTATGTGGAGAAGACAAAAAGGGAGAAAGTCTCACATCAACGAGGCTAATCACTGGGCTATGGAGATGCCCACCAATTGATGTTAATGCAAGGAGTAGGGATTGCCATGCAATGGATGCACTAGGGCTATAAATGTATGAAAGCTCAACAAAAGAAACTAAGTGGGTGTGCATCCAACTTGCTTGCTCACGAAGACCTAGGGCACTTGAGGAGGCCCATTGTTGGAATATACAAGCCAAGTCCTATAATGAAAAATTCCCACTAGTATGTGAAAGTGACAAAACAAGAGACTCTCTATCATGAAGATCATGGTGCTACTTTGAAGCACAAGTGTGGCAAAGGATAGTAACATTGTCCCTTCTCTCTTCTTCTCTCATTTTTTGGGCCTTCTTTTTTTTATGGCCTTTCTCCTTTTTTGGGGCCTTCTCTTTTTTATGGCCTTTCCCCTTTTTTTATTCCTCACTTGGGGCAATGCTCTAGAAAATGATGATCATCACACTTCTATTTATTTGCAACTCAATGATTACAACTCGATGCTAGAACAAAAGATGACTCTATACGAATGCCTCCGGCAGTGTACCGGGATTGCGATGAATCAAGAGTGACATGTATGAAAAATTATGAATGGTAGCTTTGCCACAAATACGATGTCAACTACATGATCATGCAAAGTGATATGACAATGATGATGCGTGTCATAATAAACGGAACGGTGGAAAGTTGCATGGAAATATATCTCGGAATGGCTATGGAAATGCCATAATAGGTAGGTATGGTGGCTGTTTTGAGGAATATATAAGGAGATTTATGTGTGAAAGAGTGTTTCATATCACGGGGTTTGGATGCACCGGCGAAGTTTGCACCAACTCTCAATGTGAGAAAGGGCAATGCACGGTACCGAAGAGGCTAGCAAGGATGGAAGGGTGAGAGTGCGTATAATCCATGGACTCAACATTAGTCATAAAGAACTCACATACTTATTGCAAAAATCTACAAGTCATCAAAAACCTCGGCACTATGCGCATGCTCCTAGGGGGATACATTGGTAGGAAAAGACCATCGCTCGTCCTCGACCGCCACTCATAAGGAAGACAATCAAATAACACCTCATGTTTCAAATTTGTTACACAACATTTACCATGCGATGCTACGGGACTTGCAAACTTCAACACAAGTATTCCTCAAATTCACAACTACTCAACTAGCATGACTTTGATATTATTACCTCCATATCTCAAAACAATCATCAAGCATCAAACTTCTCCTAGTATTCAATACTCTATATGAAAGTTTTTACTATTCTTGGACACCTAGCATATTAGGATTATTTAAGAAAATTACCATTATATTTAAGACTCTCAAAATAATATAAGTGAAGCATGAGAGTTCATCTATTTCTATAAAATAAAACCACTTCCATGCTCTAAAAGGATATAAGTGAAGCACTAGAGCAAATGACAAACTACTCTGAAAGATATAAGTGAAGATCAATGAGTAGTCGAATAATTATGCAACTATGTGAGGACTCTCTAACATTTAATAATTTCAGATCTTGGTATTTTATTCAAACAGCAAGCAAAAAAAATAAAATAAAATGACGCTCCAAGAAAAACACATATCATGTGGCGAATAAAAATATAGCTCCAAGTAAAGTTACCGATGAACGAAGACGAAAGAGGGGATGCCTTCCGGGCATCCCCAAGCTTAGGCTCTTGGTTGTCCTTGAATATTACCTTTTGGTGCCTTGGGAATCCCCAATCTTAGGCTCTTGCTACTCCTTATTCCATAGTCCATCGAATCTTTACCCAAAACTTGAAAACTTCACAACACAAAACTTAACAGAAAACTCGTAAGCTCCGTTAGCGAAAGAAAAGAAAACACCACTTCAAGGTACTGTAATGAACTCATTATTTATTTATATTGGTGTTAAACCTACTGTATTCCAACTTCTCTATGGTTTATAAACTGTTTTACTAGCCATAGATTCATCAAAATAAGCAAACAACACACGAAAAACAGAATCTGTCAAAAACAGAACAGTCTGTAGTAATCTGTAACTAACGCAAACTTCTGGAACCCCAAAAATTCTAAAATAACTTGCTGGACGTGAGTAATGTATCTATTAATCATAAGCAAAAATAATTAACTAAATATCACTCTCCAATAAAAAATGGCAGAAATTCTCGTGAGCGCTAAAGTTTCTGTTTTTTACAACATGATCGCAAAGACTTTCCCCAAGTCTTCCCAAAGGTTCTACTTGGCACAGACACTAATTAAAAGCATAAAACCACATCAAAACAGAGGCTCGGTGAATTATTTATTACTAAAAAGGAGCAAAAATTAAGGAACAAAAATAAAGTTGGGTTGCCTCCCAACAAGCGCTATCGTTTAACACCCCTAGCTAGGCATGATGATTTCAATGATGCTCACATAAAAGATAAGAATTGTAACATAAAGAGAGCATCATGAAGAATATGACTAGAACATTTAAGTCTAACCCTCTTCCTATGCATAGGGATTTTGTGAGCAAACAATTTATGGGAACAATAATCTACTTGCATAGGAAGGTAGAATAAGCATAACTTCAAAATTTTGAGCACATAGAGAGGAAACTTGATATTATTGCAATTCCTACAAGCATATATTCCTCCCTCATAATAATTTTCAGTAGCATCATGAATTAATTCAACAATATAACCATCACCTAAAGAATTCTTTTCATGATCTACAATCATAGAAATTTTATTACTCTCCACACACGTAAAATTCTTCTCATTCGGAATAGTGGGAGTATCATAAGAGACCCGAATACTATAAATTGATTCCACATTAAAAGAGTAATGTTCAAAAAAGGGGTAATCATAATCATGACAAGTTTTATAAATATAATCACTACTTTTTATAGCATAAGTATCATCACAATAATCATCATAGGTAGGAGGCATGCTATCATCATTATAAATTTGCATATCAAAACTTGGAAGACTAAAAATATCATCTTCATTAAACATAGCTTCCCCAAGCTTGGGACAAAAATTAATTGCAGCAAATATATTCTCAAAAACATCATTTTCATCAAACATAGCATCCCCAAGCTTGGGCCTTTTCATATCATAAGCATAATCACTCTCATCATTAATAGTATGGATAGCACCAATAGTATAGCAATTATCATAATCTTCCAAGCAAGTGCCAAAAAGATTTTCAAGATCATAATAAGTATCATTATATTTCACAATTATATTTTCCTGAGGCACAATAGTAATAGGAGCAGCATTATTTGGGAGAGATACCTTTTTACCTCTCTTCCTTTTTGTTTTCTTCTTCTTCACCACATCATGTGTGGGTTAAATACTCTTTTTGGAGCTCCTTATTAATGAGATTGGTTGAATAGGAGGCTCCTCCTCGTTACCTGATTCATCATAAGAAATAATAGGAGGATATTGGGAAGTCTCTTCCCTTTCATTAGCATTCTCTTCATCTTCTATTTGTTTTCTTTTCTTTATGTAGTTGGCTATATAAGGATTTTCAATACAATTCACCGCACAATACATATAAATTTTCTCTAGATCAAAATCAAGAAATCTATCAAGATTAAACTTTGGAATACCCTCAGTTATATGTTTCATTTCCCCATACCCCAAAAGAAGACTAAGCTCTTTATGATGCTCAGGGATAATCAAATTATCACAATTTTTGGATACGATTCGGTCATGAAACAATTTGCATTGGAGATTTAAATGACCATGTTCATTGCAAAGTTCACAAGGGGCACGAAAAATATTAATTTTTTTCAGCAAAAACATCAAGACTTTCTTGCAACAATTTAGTTTCTAAATACTTATGCCTCTTGCAATATCTATCTTCCCTATTTGGTGTGTACTTGCAAACCCAATGCACTCCACAAAAATTGACATGTCTATAGGAGACATTTTTATCATAACTAGTGTAGTCATCATTAGTACCATGGATATTCAAGGAGTTCGTACTAACAACATTGCAATCATGCTCATCATCCAAAGATTTAGTGCCAAACATTTTAATGCATTCTTCTTCTAGCACTTGAGCACAATTTTCCTTCCCATCATACTCACAAAAGATATTAAAAAGATGAAGCGTGTGAGGCAAACTTAATTCCATTTTTTGTACTTTTATTTTATAAACTAAACTAGTGATAAAACAAGAAACTAAAAGACTCGATTGCAAGATCTAAAGATATACCTTCAAGCGCTAACCTCCCCGGCAACAGCACCAGAAAAGATCTTGATGTCTACTACACAACCTTCTTCTTGTAGACGTTGTTGGGCCTCCAAGTGCAGAGGTTTGTAGGACAGTAGCAAATTTCCCTCAAGTGGATGACCTAAGGTTTATCAATCCATAGGAGGCGTAGTATGAAGATGGTCTCTCTCAAGCAACCCTGCAACCAAATAACGAAGAGTCTCTTGTGTCCCTAACACACCCAATACAATGGTAAATTGTATAGGTGCACTAGTTCGGCGAAGAGATGGTGATACAAGTGCAATATGGATGGTAGATAAAGGTATTTGTAATCTGAAATTATAAAAACAGCAAGGTAACTAATGGTAAAAGTGAGCGTAAACGGTATTGCAATGTGTTGAAACAAGGCCTAGGGTTCATACTTTCACTAGTGCAAGTCCTCGCAACAATAATAACATAATTGGATCACATAACTATCCCTCAACATGCAACAAAGAGTCACTCCAAAGTCACTAATAGCGGAGAACAAACGAAGAGATTATGGTAGGGTATGAAACCACCTCAAAGTTATTCTTTCCAATCAATCCGTTGGGCTATTCCTATAAGTGTCACAAATAGCCCTAGAATTCGTACTAGAATAACACCTTAAGAGACAAATCAACCAAAACCCTAATGTCACCTAGATACTCCAATGTCACCTCAAGTATCCGTGGGTATGATTATACGATGTGCATCACACAATCTCAGATTCATCTATTCAACCAACACATAGAACCTCAAAGAGTGCCCCAAAGTTTCTACCGGAGAATCACGAAGAAAACATGTGCCAACCCCTATGCATAGGTTCATGGGCGGAACCCGCAAGTTGATCACCAAAACATACATCAAGTGAATCACGTGATATCCCATTGTCACCACAGATATGCACGGCAAGACATACATCAAGTGTTCTCAAATCTTTAAAGACTCAACCCGATAAGATAACTTCAAAGGGGAAACTCAATCCATTACAAGAGAGTAGAGGGGGGACAAAACATCATAGGATCCAAATATAATAGCAAAGCTTGCGATACATCAATATCGTATCACCTCAAGAACACGAGAGAGAGAGAGATATATCAAACACATAGCTACTGGTACATACCCTCAGCCCTGAGGGAGAACTACTCCCTCCTCGTCATGGAGAGCACCGTGATGATGAAGATGGCCACCAGAGAGGGGTTTCCCCCTCCGGCAGGGTGCCGGAACAGGTCTAGATTGGCTTTCGGTGGCTACAGAGGCTTCTGGTGGTGGAACTCCCGATCTATTGTGCTCTCGGATGTTTTTAGGGTATATGGAGATATATAGGTGGAAGAAATACGTCAGGGGGGCCACGAGGGGCCCACGAGGGTGGAGGGCGCGCCCAGGGGGTGGGCGCGCCCCCTGCCTCATGGCTTCCTCATAGATCCCCTGACGTGCACTCCAAGTCTTCTGGGCTTCTTTTGATCCAAGAATAAGTTCTGTGAAGTTTCAGGTCAATTGGACTCCATTTGGTTTTCCTTTTCTGCGATATTCTAAAACAAGGTAAAAACAGAAACTGGCACTGGGCTCTGGGTTAATAGGTTAGTCCCAAAAATGATATAAAAGTGTATAATAAAGCCCATAAACATCCAAAATAGTAGATAATATAGCACGGAGCAATCAAAAATTATAGATACGTTGGAGACGTATCAAGTACCAATACAAGTTGCACAACATCTCAAAGCACACTGCACAATCAGGTGGATGAAGGCCTGTACTGACCTTTCATGAGACAGACAAGATAAAATACAAATCAACCAACACGAATAGGAAATCCAATCTTGTTTTGTGCAGTTGCACTGAAATCAAGGAAAGTCGTCGGTGTGACATTTAAGTTCTCTATAGCAACAAGTTGAATAGATATCCCTGTTTTAACAGAGGCAAAAAAGGAAACAATTACTGGCCAATAAAGGAGGATGAAACATGCAGCCACAAAAAGAAGCATCTACCTTATCTTGATGTAAAACAAAGTATAGGACAGTAGCATTTCTAAAACGATTGCATTGATTCATATTAACAGAGAAATTCTCTTAAAACAGTTCAGTAGTTAATTCTGAGAGTGGCATTGCTTAATTTTACCAGCGGCATTAGATTAGGAAAAAGTATAAACAGTTCCAAGGAGAGTGGGCGCAACAACACCATGTGCTTCCATCTACTTATAAAGGGGGTGATGCAGAGTTTGTTGTAACAAAGCAACAAGCATCATGTCAGGGTTGGTACCATTTTTGTTCACTACTTAATGGGAAAAGAGAGCAATACAATAGCTTCAATTCAACATTTATTTAAAACAGTACCAATACAAGTAGCACAACATCTCAAAACACACTGCACGATCATGTGGATGAAGGCAAGTACCAACCTGTGATGATGCACAGAAGATCACGTACGAATCTGCCAACACGAATAGGAAATCCAATCTCGTTTTGTGCAGTTGCACTGAAATCAAGCAAACTCACCGATGTGATGTTTAAGTTTGCTATAGCAACAAGTTGAATAGATATCCCTGTTTTAATAGAGGCAAAAAAGGAAACAATTACTGGCCAATAAAGGAGGATGAAACAAACGGCGACAAAAGGAAGCATCTAACTTATCTTTATGGAAAACAAAGTAGGACAGTAGCATTTCTAAAACGGTTGCATTGATTCATATTAATAGAGACATTCTCTTAAAACTACATTCGGTAAGAATGTAATTTACTTTTAACAGTGGTGTTTCTTCAATTTTCCAGCAGCATTCTTAGATTAACAATAGCAAAGTAGTTGTATGGGACATGGGACATGCCAGCACCATGTGCGTCCACATGTATAAAATGGGTGATGCAGTGTATGTAGCCAAGCAGCATATCTGCGTTGGTCCCATATTTGTTCTCTTTGAACCTTTTTCCTATGTGAGGGCGGTAAATCTAGTCCTGCACAAACTACCCGATCCCCTAGTTTCTTTCCCTTTTCAACAAAGAGATCGGTTCCTTACAGATGTGTGTACTGGGTTACCCCCTTTTCCCTTTTCGACCAACAAAGCAGCTGGATAGCCAGTCTATACTACTTTCCCTCCCTCATTTCCTCATTGAACCACATCCTAGATTCATGCTCCACCCCACCGCACCCTTCTTTGCTCTTTGAACCAAGACCTAGATTCGACTACAGAATCAAAAAAGATCTGCATGCAGCTAGAGCAATGACGGTTTCAAAGAAACTTATACCTTAGGGTCGTCGGGATGTGGCAAGGCGTGCGGTGGGAGGCCGGATCTTCCCACACTATGTACAACAGCGAGGAAGAAGGGGTCGGTGGCCCTCCTGCACAGGCGCTGGGTGAAAGAGAACAACGCAGTTGGCAATGGATTGCCTCCCTCGCCGAAGGCGATAGAGTGAACGTTGCACCTCCTCCCCTTCCCGGTGCGATGGGATCCGGACGCCTCCTTCACCAGCTCTGAGGGGGAGAGAGAGACAAAGGCCAGAATGCAGTCTTGTTTAGATCTGGTGAAGAGGGTGAGAGACTGTGAATACATCAAACCCTAGCAAAGGAACACTAAGCCTCCAGTGTGTGTGTGTGTGTGTGTGTGTGTATAGTGCAGCGAGAGTGTGGAGAGTGCAGACCCTAGCGAACAAGCGCTGAGGCTCCAGCTTATATAGTGTACTACATATATACTTTATTACGGACGTCCATATAGTACTCGTGTATACTACTAATATATAGCGGAGTGGTTTTCTTATTCTCTCCATAAAAATCATTTTAAATTGTGTAAGTACGAAACAAAACTCTTTATTTAACGTACCAGTGAAGAAAACTTGTACTCCTACTTTCGATGAACTAACGATCCCGCGTCTTGGTCGCACTTCCTGTCCATCACGTGCGGTACACTACCCTCCCTTAAGTGAACAACCACACATGCGCCAAATTCTCGGAAACGTGTGAGAGTGTGTACAAATAATTTTAATTTCAATTATCGGAAAGGTTTGATAGTATGTACAGTTTGCCCTCTCTCAATAATTATGGTTTGTTGTGTCCGGCCTAAACTTGGTCAAACTTTACAAAGTTTGACTTTAGTCAAATCTGATATGCGGAGTAAATAAAAATGGAGGGCTACTACGCCCATCCGGTTTTTTAGTCCACACCATTTTTTTAATCAAACTTAATAGCTGGACAAATAAAATTACATGGGAGCTGAAGACAAAGTTGTGAGAAGACTTAGAAATCAATACAAAACTTATGCTCTTAGTACCAACGTCGATCCTTCTTCGAGGAAACATTTGGTTCATAGCCAATTGTGTGATAAAATTGCACCAACGTGAAAGACGACTGCGTCTCCAACGCAACCAAGCAAAGAGCACTGATGGAAGACAACTTGTTTTTCATCAAAAATTGATCTGCTTCACCAGCCGACGCAACCACGAGGCGCAACCATGAGCATCGATAGGTCATCATGGTGATGCATCATCCATTTGGCATCAAGTTTGGGTGAGGCAACTATGAAGTTCGACAAATCCTCACTGTGGTCTGTTTCTTCTCATTAATCAAGTTCGAGGAAGGAAGAACCACGTGGCAGAGGACAGTGAGGCGGAACAACAATGGCCATCCAATTTTGTGCAGTTCCACTAAAATTGAGCCAGACATGCCCGGGTATGGAGATATGCATCGTTGTTTGCAAAAATATAAAAAAGGGACATAGTGTTGTTACTTTGTTTTGGCAGTGGTACAAGATTAACAACGACATCTGAATTGTCAATAAGAGTTAATGAAAAGTACACCAACAAACAGAAGCATCATGATTATCTTGATGGGAACTAAACTAGGATACCCGAGAAAAAAAGCATTTATTCATTTAACAAGTGATAGTATTAGATTAGTATCAGCAATAGGAGCATATGGACAATGACCACACAACCACCATGTACTTTTTGTCGAAACAACATGTATACCTCCACTGAGGCATAAATCAGGACAACTTTCCGAGTGGCATTTCTTCTATAATAGTAGGTGATGTTGGACCAGCCAACGAACCCTAGGTACTATACATGGGGAGCTGGGGAGTAGTCGCATAGAAGAAAACCTGCATGCAGTGACCTGGGGAGCTGGACCAGTACAAGAAGTTATACCTCAGGTGGGCGAGATGTCACTTAGGCGGGCGCGCAGGATCTGCCCACACGACGACAGTGAACAAGGGAGCGGAGGACCTTCGTCCGCGCTGGCTCCGGGAGGACGGTGCGCATCGGCTTCCTCCATCGCCGACAGCGACAACGTCAATGCTGCACCTCCTCACCTCCCGCAGCGGATGGGATTCGGCCGGATCTATGACCACCAGCGAGGAGGGAGATAGAGTGGACACTATCATCTTGTTTTGATTTGGAGAGGGTGAGAGAGCAAGACGCGAGAAACCCTATCAAACAAGAGGCTATATATACAATGGAGTAAAAAAAATCTCTCCATAGCAGTGGTTTTAAATAGAATACGCGTGTTCCCGGAAAAAAGAAAGGAAAACTGACCAAGAAAGAAAACTCGATCAAAAACACGCCCCCGCTTCCAGGTCGCGACAGTCGTCACGCATACACACATAGACATAGACATGCATATCCGTGTTTATGTAAAATTCCATCTTCGTCTCCATATCCAATCATATTTGTCCAACTGTCACATTAGTTACGTTGTTACTTATATACGCAGCAATATTAATGTACATCATCTCTTGTTTGCGGGCGTCCGGACCACTGCCACGCCCGCTCCTGACCAACCCAAACCCTCTTCATCACCCGTGCATGCTTCTCGCCCGAAACGGTCAGTGCTGCGTTCATGCCCGGCCAGAGCGGATGCGGCCTCTCACTGGCGCTGGCATTGAAGTGGCGCGCCGGCCGAGAGAGCGTCGCCCGCGCCGCTTCCCAGTTCATGCGACTGCTCCGCGTTCAAAAGTCACAATAACCGGCCACAACATGCATGTAAAAAGTTCTTGGGAGTCCGTGCTACAGCTAGCTGTCCTCCCCCAACTCGGCAATCTCTTCCAGTAGTGCTCGTACTCCATGGCACGATCCATCAACAAGGAGGTGGGAAAGTTATCGTATACCCGGTTTGCGGTGAGTGGCATGCCGAGCGACCGTGTGGGGTGGAGCCATGGAGGAGGGTGAGACACGAACGCGACAGGCATGATTTAAACCTTAGTTTTGCTCGGTGGCGCGATCCAATGAAACGAAACGTTGGTTTCCCTGCGTTTCCATTTTTCTCCAGAAAAACAGAAACTTTCCACTCAATTTTCATTCCTACTCCAAGGTTGCCCCGTTACAACATTCCATCAAATACAAAGGAAAATTAACACGCATGCTGATGCATCTTAACAATTCACAGATCATAACCAATTTCTACTTCGCAACTAAAGACAAAAGTTGTGAGAGCATGTACAAAAGAAAAACTACTGATGGGGTCACTACGACTTGAACCCTAAACCCTAAACATGATTTAATTTCCTGGCTAGGTAGAACCTGTCGAAGGAAAGATGGCTGGCACCCTCAGATCATACGATGATTTTGTGCAATTCCACTAAAATCGAGCCGAGCATCCCTGATGGCAAAGATATTGAAGAAGTGTGATTAGAATAATAGTACTGGCACTAGTTCGTGAGACATAAACTCATCACAAATAGAAGCCGGTAGAAGTAGAGAAAGACCGACATGGAGATGGAGCTACATGGGGAGCTGTGGCAGTGGAGCAAGCCGGCTCCAAAAGGAAGATGTACTACTACCTGGGACGTTGGGTTGTAGCTAGAAGGGCGGTTGGGATGCACCACGGTGGGTTTTCTCCCTCACCGATGTCGACCGTGTCGATGCAGAACATTGTTCCCTTCCCCCAGCGGCGGGATCAGGCCGGATATGTGACCAGCGGTGTGGCCACCGTCGTTCTATGCTTGTGAAGAGAGCAACCCAAGAAAGCAGGCTTGTAGCTTAGGCTCCTGCTAGTGTATATATAGTAGTTTTCTTTTTCTCTCCATACCAGCCATTTTATATTGTGTACGTGTCATTGAAGAGTGAAATGATGGTTGCTTCTTCTGACTAACTTACTGTGTGATTTGACTGCTCCTTAGTGGCCCCTACACGTACTCCCCCTACGTGTATGACCATTCCTGAGTCTCACTTGTACTTATCTCTATTTTCTTGCATGACACATAGATAGGATGTGCATAGAGGAATTTTACTGCATGTTGTTACGTAGTACTGTACTACTAGTACCTACTCCCTCCTTCCGGTTCACTACTGGCACTCCCTCCGTCCTGGCTTATTGGTCCCATTTGTACTCAATTCATGGGCTCATTTTCCTCAAGAAATTGTCTTTACCAACGTATTAATATCGGAAATGCATGCGTGAACAATGAATGAATAAACCTTGCATGCAATGTTTTGACAAAGCATTGACTTATGAACATGTGAATGTGAGGGACTACAACCTCGTGCATGCAAGCAATAGTCACACGTACACATGGACGCAAAAATGCCCTAATGCATGCATGTCCAAGAACACGACGGAACACACACGGTCATGCTCAAGTGTTCAACCTACACGTGCATGCACACACATACTCAGCCAGGGTGAGCTAGCGACCGTATAAACATCGGAATATATATATATATATATATATATATATATATATATATATATATATATATATTGAGCGCAATGAGTGTATTATGAAGTCCATTGACCATATTTTTACAAATATAACAATGACAAACAGTGTATTTATCTCGTTTGAAATTAAGCCATATTAACCGGAAAGGAGGCAGTATGGACTAGCATTACTTTGCCGTGTCCCGTCAACTTGCCGAACAAGGAGAAGCTTGCAGGATGGGAGAAGCTTGCGCGCGGTGGCTCGCAGCACAAGGAGAAACTTTTGACTAATGCAAGCTCTCCCACGCTCACGCGGTGGACGTGAAACAGTTAATTCAATGTCATATTGCCAGAAGCATACAGTATACTAGTACCATTACTGTTCGACTTCCCGAAGAGGCGAATAGCCAAGCGCAAAGTTTACTAGTACTAGTACTACTACTATAGAGGTATGTACCATACAACTAGGAACCGGATGGAGGAGCGTCTGCACTCTTATTATATTTTAAAAATGTGATAAAGCAATCTTCAAAACATTTGGTTCTCTTCGAGGGTTCTCGCATGTGATAATGGAAGTTAATTGCATGGAACACTCGCCACAATTCTCGCTTAATTCTGGCTCATATCCTGTTACAAATAGGAGCGCTCAGTAATATTTCCTCTTTTTTGTTATTCAGCATGTAAACAGGTCAGCAAACCTTGCGGCGCATCTTTGTGCGAATCGTGCTTGCTGCACTTTGAATGTGGCTGAGAGCTCGCTTGATAAAACACCTCGCTTCCTTCTTCTTTTTTTGCGGGGTACCTCACTTCCTAGTGACCAGTCTCTTGGCTGGTCGTCCTAAGAATGCTTATATATGAATAAAGCTCTCTCATTTACCCGCAAAATAGATTAAGCCATATTAACCGGAAAGGAGGGAGTATGGACTAGCACTACTTTTTGGTGTGTCCCGTCAACTCGTAGAATGAGGAGAAGCTTGCAGGACAAGGTGAAGCTCGCATACACCTTTTGACTAATGCAACCTAACCTCGCCCCGGCAGTGGGCATGCATCAGTTCATTCGGTGTCAGATTGCCAGAGGCATACACTATAGTACCCAACATGCGGAGTACCATCATTGTTCGACTTCATGAAGAGGCGAAGAGCCAAGCGCAAGGTTTAGTAGTACGAGTACTACTACTACTAGAACCGCATGCTAGAGCGTATGTACTCTTATTTTATTTTAATCTCTGATAAAGTACACATTTCTTCGGGAGAAGGGCGGAAAACAGCAACCCAATAGTGTAGTATTAAAAAACATCGAACATGTAATGATGATATCGATCAACCATGCTCGAATATATCTTGGCCTCTGTGCGAGCATGTCTATGTGTTCTCGCTCCTTGTCTCTCTCTCTCAAGGAACGACGGGTAGGCCATTTTGCCATCAATTGAGATCGGTTTGCTCACACTCCGATCCCACATGTTAGTGATATGCCAAGAGGAGGTGTGTTGACCAACTGGCCATACGCATACTTGGTTTTGCACCTTCATACTCCTCCTCCCTTCGTCATAGTTTACAGGGCGTGCTTCATTCTGATGCATTTCTCTCAATGTATTTCCACCACCAGAGAGACTTTAGACGAGTTTAGTTTAATGCTCAATTAATTAGGGCGTGATAACCACAATAAAGTCCACAATTTTCTCTTGATGTACTCCCTCCGTTGCTAAATACAAGTCTTTTTAGAGATTCAAATCGACTACAACATACGGATGTATATAGACATATTTTAAAGTGTAGATTCACTCATTTTGCTTTGTATGTAGTCACTTGTCGGAATATCTAAAAAGACTTATATTTGGGAATGGAAGGAGTACTACTGAGTGGAGTAAGTGCATGCATGGGTGTACTCGCGGTGGAAGCACTGCATGCATGTGTGTACGCATTATTTCCTCTAGTAATAGACGCCATGCTATAACTACCAATGCTATTTTTCAGGCCGACGGCTAGTCACCTTGGTCCCAGAGATTTTTTTTAAAGCGCGCTCTATAAACAATGACAGATGGAGTAGTATGAGTGGATTCAAAGAAGAGCGTATTGATGGTTGCTTCTTCCAAGCAACTTACTGTGGGAAAGGTGAGGCTTATGATTTGACTTCTCATTACTCACTATTAATGTGGCGCAACGACCGGACTGAGTCTCCCATGCGGTTGTGCACTACCCCTCGGTTCTTAAATACACTCCGGAGTATTTGTATTTCTAGAGATTTCAACGAATGACTACATACGAAGCAAAATGAGTGCATCTACACTCTGAAGTACGCCCATTTGAAATTTGTAAAAAGACAAATATTTAGGAACGGAGTAGTATAATTTTGTGCATGGCACATGGACCCGGATGCTGAAGAGGCTTCTGGCAATGCTATCAAGCTTCCAACATTTTGTTTACATAATTGATGTACTATACAAATAATTTTCCAGTGACATGAAATTGTACAATGCTCTGAGCTTTCAGCTTTTGTTTCGTGTGTCTTGCCATCGATGCTCTTTCGGAAACAATAAAAACTAACTTCCTTGCTAATGCATCTCAATGATTAGCAGATCAGAGCTAATATTTACATCACAACTGAAGACAAAGTTGTGAGAAGGTGTTAAATTAAAATTGATCCATGCTTTCATTGGCAGCAACGTCCCCCCAGCTCTGTCTAAATCAACAAGGCATGTTGGCAAAAAAGTAGCTGTCTGGAGCATGCAACATTCCGATCATTTTGTGCAGTTCCACTAAAATAGAGCTGAGCGCCCCTGTTCCAAAGATATTAAGTGTGATTATGATAATAGAGGACTGCTGATGAAACAATAAACACACAAATAGAAGCCGGTCACCTTTGAAGTATATCTTAAGACTAACTAGTTGGAGAAGATTAAGCAAATAGTTGGAGAAGATTAGGCTCGGAGTTGGATGAGGAGGATAGAGCAAAACCAATCTCCCTTTGTGCAGTCGCACTGAAAT
The DNA here is from genome assembly GCA_034509565.1 of Triticum monococcum. NCBI lineage: Eukaryota > Viridiplantae > Streptophyta > Magnoliopsida > Poales > Poaceae > Triticum > Triticum monococcum. The sequence continues at coordinate 453,869,037 of CM067847.1, forward strand.
GTAGAGACGTTGCCCATGTGACATTTTAGTACAACTACACAAAACACTCTTAAGAAAAAAGTGATTTGTGCAATTCACCAAAAGGTCGCAATAGCAACGAGGTGAAATGGATAGCCCTGTTTGCAAAAAAGAGGTAGAAAGGAAACAATTACTGGCCAATAACAGTTGATGACACATATGACGACAAAAAAGAAGCATACTCCTTGTCCTAAGGGAAGATAACAACACAGTTGTGTTTGTCTAAAACGGTGTGAGGATGAGATTGCAATATGGAAAGTATGCCAGACGAGCTACATTTTGGGCAAAGAAATATCAAAGATCCACATGAAAGATTTTCCACATGCAGCAACATGGGAAGGCGGGCAGTGGAGCAAGGCCGGAGGGGATACCTGGGGGTCGTCAGGATGTAACTAGGTGAGCGGCGGCGGGTGGGGTCTGCCCATACTGCGGCAGCGAGCAGGTGGCGTAGGCCCTACCGCGCCGGAGCTCAGTCAGAGAGAACGACGGGTACCGCAGATTGGGATGTGCTGCCTCGGCGCCGTCGAACGGAGAAATGATGCACATCCCCCCTTTCCGCCGGCGGAGGGTGTGGCCGGATCAGTGACCAACGGTGGAAGAGAGAGGCCACCGCCGCCTTGTGTGAGATACTCTGAAGAGAGACAAGCCCAGGCAGGCAGGCTCCATTGTATATAGTGGAGCAGACTACCTTTTTCTCCATAAAAATCATTTTATATTCTATGTACGTGCCATTGAGCGATATAACTTTATTTAAAAATAACACCCCAACGCATCAAGTCGAACTTTGTTTCGTGCACGCGTGGTACACGACCTTCGTAGGTAAACAACCGCTACACATGTTCAAATTAGCATGTGGGCTGCCATTTTCGTACAAAAATGAGCTCCACCGTGTACCCGCATGGGTGTGGCTAGGCACGAAGCATGAGTATGTGCACCTATTCTCTTCATGTACGTACACCACCTACGTGGGGTTGTGTGAGAGAGATACAAACATAGAGAGATATAGTGTGTGGGTTAGTGAGTTTTGGGGGGGGGGTCAATCAAAAAATGTAACATATGCAATGTGTGTGAAATAGAGTCATGGATATATCATATATATATAGAGAGAGAGGGGGGGGGGGGGCGATCCACGAGAAGAGAGTGGAGGTATCATCGGCTTGAGGTATCCATAGAATCGAAGAGAGATGATGTGTGTGTGTGCGCGCGCGATCGATAAAGAGTGCCATCGAATTTGTGTGTGCCCACGTCAAAGATATAGAGTGGCTGGCCTACTGGAACGTGAGAGGGGACAGGTGCAGTTTGTCTCTGTGGCATGGATACCTACCTACAGCGCTTGACTATCGGTGTGTGGTGGGGGAGGCCTAATTAATTATAGAGGTACCATGGCTGGTATGTGTGTGGAGGAGGAGAGAGGCCTACCTTATGTATTAAGGGAGATCGATCGGCATCCATCATATGTGTAGGAGAGGAATAAGGTTGGGAGAGAGACAGAGTTAGAGCGTTGGAGGGGGTGGTAGTGGAGTGTTGCTTCTAACAAATGGTGGGAGTCTGAGAGAGGCTTGCTAGACAAACGGAGGGCATGCCTGCAATATCAATAAGAAAAGGGGATGGCTACCCTGTTTGTGCACATGCGTGCGAGAGACGGGTCAGGAGGCATGCACGAATGATGAGGGGGATGATATGGCTGTGGTAAGCAGACATAACTACATAGGAAGATCAATCGTCCTTTGTCAGAGAAAGGAGAGACATAACTTGTGGGGGAAAAATAGTTAAAGTCGACCTAGGTATATGTAGGGAGATCAATCGGTATACATGCATGTATGTGTTAGAAGCAAATAAGGCTCGGGGAGAAGGATAGAGAGAGAGGGATGCATCTAGGAGGTGGTGTGAGAGGCATACTATATCGAGGGGGAAGGAGTGTGCGAGTACGAGATCGATGAAAAGAGTGGTGGGACTGAGGCATGGAAGGTGAGAAGAGAAGAGGGGAAGCTTGTGTTTGTGGTAGGCACACCTGGCTAGAGAGGCATATTGATCGATGTGTGCCGTAAAGAAGGAGCTGGGGGGCCAACACACACCATGGGTGAATGACCTAAAGTGAAAAGACGAATTTGCACGATGGAGCTAGAGAATGCTGAGGGAGGGTGAGAGGGATGCGGGCGTGTGCATGCATGAGAGAAAGTAGCGCTAGCTACAAATATAAGAGGATTGTGTGGGTGTAAAAGACGAATAGAGATCATGATTCATTATAAAAAGCGAATTCGGATATTTGAAGAATTTATCATAGTGTTTTAAACCGATGCATGCGTGAATATATATATAACGGTGATACACATGGTGTGCTTATGAGCATGTTATACTACATATAATATATTTTATCTCTACTCTTATAAAAAATAGAGTTGTTGATGATGGTGTTCCTGCCATCCTGCAATATAGGCCGTCCGATTTATATCTGACGGATAGTAAGGAAACTATGGCAATTTTAAAAAAGATACCCACACCCCTCTCCATATTTGCAAATAAGGCATCCCCTTGATCATGTTGATGTTCCGTGGAACGCATGGGCATCTTACTAGTACTACATATAATATATAGAACATTGATTATAATTTGGGCTAATATGTGGCTTTTGCAGCTCAGGGCTAAATACTTGTCATAATGTAGGTTGCGGGGCACTATACCTTGTGTGATAAACACGGTGTACGTATGGAAAATGGTTTAGATTATGAATATATAGTTGGTACATCAAATGTACTATTATTTGGAATCAATGGCAAGTGTATTCAAAAAATTGTATTCGAGTTCATATAGTACACATATTTCATAAAAGATTGATGGTTGAAGTTGGCAACAATCATGATTGTAGATTCTTATTGAAATAGAGAAGCGAATGCAAATTCAGTTCGAATTGCAGCGGTAGTATAAACATTTGGAATGCACTAAAATGTTTGTATGAGTAGGTTACATGCATTATACAGCCAGCAAAAAAGTTCAATTGGACATAACATGGATTCATACTACACGTTAGCTTTGAATAGCATTTGTATAGTAAAACGGGAAAGACACTCTCTTTGTGTGGTGTGAATAGTTTTTATTTTTTCGTTTTTTCGTCGAGGGAAGTGCGAATTTATTTGGTACGTCCAATTACAATATTACACGTTAGGCTTGTCCCTAAAATTCAATCCGCTCATTGTTATATCCCGAAAATTCAGATATCATGCTCCCAAAACTGGCGCCTTCACAACTCGCGCCTTGCTATCCCGAAATTACAACGCACGTGAAAACTCCCTCCAGCTGCCAAATCCCGACACGTGAAATCCCCCTTCTAACCGTGAGCCGAAAGGGCCGCTAGTTCAAATCGGTGGGGGTACTTTTGTAACACACCCTACATTTTGGACAAGCGCGTCCCTAAGTCATGGTTCCCCCTCCCATCGCCTCCTTTTCGCCATTCGAAATCCCAGGACGTCATAACCTCTCCGCTCCAGCCGCGAAACCCCACCCTCCTCCGTCCGCCACCTCATCACTACCCAGTCGGAGCCTCTTCCCCATCGACGTCGTCCACCGCAACAGCTCGACGTCCCTCATCCACCTCCCTAGATGAGGATCCGTCGTCCATCCCGGCGTCCCGCCGGTTCAGCCGCCCCGTCCTCCACCTCCAAGGAGCTGCTCTGACGATTGCCTCGTCTATCGCGGCTGCTCCATCCCCACAGCACCGCCTTAACCTGCTCCACTGGAATCGCAACATCCTCACTGACTCCTCGGACGAAGCCGAGGCCTACTCGGCACCACCAAAGAGGTTGTACACTCATCGCATATCACATTCTCCTTAACTCGACCTCCCGGCGCCAACGGTGCTCCATCCCGCACCCCCATGGAGCGGCTACCTCTAAGCCGGCGCCGCGGGTGACATCTCCACGGCGGCTCTCCCCAGTGCGATGCCCCTTCGGCGGCGGCCATATCAGCCGGATCTGTTGCTGCTGCTCCGGCTCTCGCTCACTTGCTCGCACTACTGCTCCGGCTCTCGCTCACGCTGCTGCTACTGCTCCGGCTCTTGCTTGCTCGCTCGCGCTGCTACTGCTGCTCTCCCCCTCGCTCATGCTGCTGCTCTGCTCTGATTTAGCTACACTTCAGTCGACTTAATCGACTTTTGGGTCAGCCGATTTTCAGGGGGTGGGGGCCTCATCGGAGTTAAGGAAGAACCACCCGCAGTGGGGAGGGGGGCTCGCCGAAGAGGTACCCCACTATCTATCTTAGGGCTCTGGGTGGGGTGCTGCTCGCCGGTGGTGGGGGCGCGGTGGTGGGGCGGTGGTGTGGGGATCGTCGGAGAAAATGCTTGGCGCAGGGGGGGGGGGCTAGAGGGTTGGCCGGGGTGGCGGCGGACCGGCGGTGGGGATTTATTTCGGGGCAGCGAGGTGGCGGCGTACCGGCGGTGGGGAGTTGTTTCGGTGCGGCGGCAGACCGGCGGTGGGGAGTGGTTTCAGGGCGGCGAGGCAGTGCGGGGCCCGACGGCGAGGTCGGTGGTGGCTGGTGGCTCAGGGGGGTGCAGGTTGAACATGAACTGCAGACCCTCACTAAATTACATGTCAAGTGCCTCTCTGTTACCATTGCGTTCATTTTTGATAGTAACATTCAGATTACACAATAAATTTTAGTCTCGACAATTAAGTTCGGAGTCAATAGTTTTTACCTCATCTGTTGTAGTCAGGTGGTTTTTGGTGATGTAAATTTTACATCTATTTTACATCATCTATTGGTGATGCTATTAGAATCCCACTTGAGATTAACGATGTCTGTCTTGTGCTACTTCAGCCTTGACGTCATACGGCTCACCGGAGCTGCTCCAACGACAGAATGATCCATCACAACAGAGCAGTGCCCTGGACGCCGTTTACAGATTCCTCGGATCATCCTCCACACCTCCGACAGCCACCTCTGTCTCAACTTCTTCAGCGACCAACCCAATGATGTTGAGGTCGACACAACTACAGCAAAGAGGTTGTACACTTGTAGCATCACTTATTACTCTACATTCATGTCGATCCATTAGGGCTATTGTGGTTCAACGGAAAAACATAGCAATAGGAAATTTTCCTATGGCACCCTACTATTCAATTATTCATGCATTTTGTTGAAAGGAATGGAGCAAAACATCCACCTAGACCTACTTTTCAAAATCCTATGCATGAAAACAAGACCAAGTGCATTAGTGGCAGAATAACATTCTAACTGTACACGCTTTCATATGGTTTTACTTTATTGATGTTCAAACTTGAGTTCTAAATTAGTTGTGGGGCACATATTGAGGCAGCAATGAATAGTATCTCTGTCTAATATCTGGTTCACCTATGGTATGCCTATGTTGTTCATCTTGGGTGGGAAACAAATAGTAAATCAATCATCATATGTCTTTTTATTAAATTAAAGCAATCATCAGCTGCTATCATTATTTTTGGATCCATCCACTGGTTGTTACCATCACTCTAGATTTCTGCATGCTCTCCTTACATAATCTCACCATATTTTTTTCGTATGCATGTCAGATATTGTACACAGTCATGCTGAACATGTAGAGAAAAAGGGAAGAGTTTTGTGCGGCAATACAATGTCATGCAGACATCACTCCATGGTGGGTTCGATGGCAAACCCTCCCCCCTCTCCAGATTGTAATTCATAGGAAGATATCTGTTCTAAGGTGGATCCAGACGCAACCTTGGCATGATGATCTTAGTCATATCATGCATATGTTGCCTTACAGTGCCTACTTTTGCCATCATATATGACATCTGCATAGTTTAGACATGTTCTGTAATGCCACATGTTTAGTTTCTATATCATATATGGGAATTATGCAGTCTCATGTCTTTTAGCCATCCATAATATATGTGAAATGTGCAATGCCATCCTATTTAACCAGGCATCATATATTTGAATGATATCTTGCCCATCCTTTTCTTCATTACATTTCCATTTGTTGACAATGTTTGTACATTAAACTACTCTTCCCGTGAATCAGCCATTTGAGTGGGTGATGGAAAAAATCTAGAGTGAAAACAAGGCCTTCAGAGCAGACATTGCTACTTGTCGAAGTAGATCTCCCGATAGCTCCTCAGAGATGGATTCAGAGACAGATGACCAGTCCTGTTCCCCCATCGAGGTGTATGCTCTAACTTGGCACAGTTATATTGCTCATATCATGCATATGGTGTATTGCATTGCATAGTTTAGACATCATATACACAATATTCAACACCATGTTCTTAGTTCAGACATCATATCGAATGCCCTCTGTTTAGCATATAAATCACATATGTGAATTAAATCATGTGATCCTGATTACTTAGATAACATGTATGTGAATTATGTCATGCGATCATGTATAGTTATTCATCATATCTTTGAATTATGTTATGCTATGCTATCCAGTTTAGATAGACATCATATATGTGAAATTATGTCATGCTATCCGTTTTAGTTAAAGAATATACATGTCAACTATTTCATGCCCTTTTTTTCCATACTATCTATTGCATTTGTCTCTCATACAATGTATGTACATTCAACTATGTTTCTTGTTTATCAGCCATTTGAATTGGAGCGGGTGATGGCTGTATCTAAGGGAGTAAAAAACATGGTCTTTAAATAAAACAGTGCTACCTCTTGGTGGAGATAGCACCCCGGTTGTACATGCACGAGAACCAGCCCTACCACACATAACCCAGACTCTCGCAGATTGTACCCCTACTGCGATAGTCAGAGAACCAGCTTCACCCAATCTAACCCCAACCCTAGCAGAGAGTAACCCAGTTCCTGTTGACACAGCACCATCTCCACCATAGAGCTCCCAAACAAGAGCAGTTAGTAAGGCAGCTCCAGTGCCCAAAGGGCTAGTACTACCACGGCAAATCCCAACTCCACCAGTTAGTATGCCTATTCCTATGGAGGAAGCACAACCAGCCAGTCATCTATCGCATTTGATATTGTTAAATCCTATGTGCGTCTCTTCCCATCTTGGAAATATTATACTGAAGATGAAGGGAAATGCCAGTTGGAAGTGTTTGACCAGGAGTTATGTGTAAGTAATGTTATTCATGGCAATTACTTTGCTTTGTCCCATACATTCTACCTCCATGATGGTTATAATACAACAAATTTTCCCATTTTTCTCTATAGGGAAGGACCGATTTGGAAACTCAGGATGAGGTAACCTGTGCTAATACCTCTGCTATCTTCAAGAATGCTTGGTGGCAGTATTGGAATTACCTGAAGAAAACGTATTTCACTGGCAAAGAAACTCATCAAATTCCCTTATGTTCTCCTGAGACACATTTACTGGAGGATGACAGGGAACGCCTTGTTCTGTATTGGTCCCGAACCAAGAATGTGGTAAGGTCTATGAGCTCATTTTTTGAAGTACTGTATTCTTGTGTCTTACTGTATTCTGTTCAGGTAGAACAAGTGCTTAAACCTGAAGAACAATTGTTTTAATTTAAGAACCCATTGCTATTGTGCATACTGCTTTGCTCTTGTATCACTATATTTACTCATACAAACTTATTTTTAAATTGAAGGATCCAATCGAAACTCAAATGGCACAGCAGGTATGTTCACACATGTTTCTTTAATAGGTTTGCTCTTATCAATAGCTCTGTTGATTTCAATTTCAATTGTGTATATAGTTGACTTCTCATATCATGCACATTACTAGCATCACAACAGAGCCAATAGTGTTATTGTACATGTAGACCCGTCGTACCCATTTGAAATCTTGTTGTGCCGTGTAGTTTCCCACGCCTTGTATTCTTTCACTGCTGCTTTTTCTTGAACTGATATGATTTGAACCGTGTCTCTATTTTAATTTGGCAAGACAATGCACTGACCATAGGACATAGATATATGTTTGTTTGATGCGTTTATTATGTACTAGTACTTGGTAATAGAAAACTTAGTAGTTTAATCCTGTCCACCTTACTAATGAACTGGTTCACTGAAATGAGTTTCATATACTAGTACATGCTAAACCTATTATGTGTCAGCTTGTTTCTTCTTTTAGAATGCTGACAGAATATTGGGGAAGAGTGCCTTATTAAGCAATGGTAAAGGAAGTAATGCAGATAAGGTTCAGGATAGTGAGATATCCTTGTTGGTCTCCAACAAAGCTGATAAAACACCTAATGAAGACTATCTTGAAGACAGTGAGACAACCCCAAAGCCCTATCTTGGTTTAGTGTTCGAGGTACTGGCCACTACCGCTTGCACAAGCTATTCAAACTCACTGTCTGAATCAGTTCAGTTTCTTGAGTCTCAACTACAAGCTGAAAGACATCGATCAGCTGTGCTGCCACAAGAAGCGGAAGGACTGCGGAAGTCCCTGGAGCATTCACATGCATACTTTTTGGTACAACAGCAAGTGTTGGAGGATTTTAGCGCCAAACAGGAAAAAGCTAATAAGCTTGCTAAACTTATTGCCAGCATGGTGGATACCCAGGATAACGTTTCTTGAGCTCTTCTGAGGTTGTTTTAGTTATGCTCTTGTTTTGCTGCCGCGTTTATTTGCACTGGTGGCCAATTTTGACGGCCAGTGTATGTAATATGCTGCTTTGTTCCCTATATTTGCACTGGTGGCGAACTTTGATGCCAAGTGGATGTAATATGTGTAATAGTTGTAATAGGCTAGCGTTAGTTGCTTGCTTATTTATTTCCTTATTGTCTTGTTTAGTTGTTTGCTTGTAGTCATCGCAGTTCTTTTTCTATGTTTTTCTAGTGGCCACAATAACCTATTTTTGGTAACTAGGCCACAATGATCATGGAACACACGGACTGTTGTAACCATGGGCCTCCTACTGGCCGTAGGATCCATGGGCCTTCTACGGGCCATAGGATCCATGGACTTTCTACGGGCCTTATGATCCATGGGCCTTCTACGGGCCGTAGGGTCCATTGGTCTTCTACATGCCGTAGGATCCATGGGCCATCTACGGGGTGTATAATCATTTTGCCAAACATGGGACGTACTATTCATGGACCATAATGGGCCGTTAATAGGCCGTATTTGATAACGCTATCAAAACAGCCCAACGGGTTAACGGGCCACAAACGGGCCCAATGTAAACACGGGCTGAATTTGGACCACAAACGGAACAGACCAGTAATGGACCGTAACTAACCGAATTCTAGAAATGAGCCCAAGAATAAATGGGCCCTTAGGAGGCCGAAATTTAACACGGTCTGGAAACGGCTAACGGAATAATGGGCCGTTAATGGGTATAAAGTGATACACTGTTCATTACGGGCCAGTTTCATCTCGGGCCTTTATTGGGCCCAGAGTTACAAAGGGCCTCATATGGGCCGAAAGACATCATGGGCCATACATGGGCCGGAAGTAACAATGGGCTGGAATCATACTGGACGGCCCAAATGAAGCTATTGGGCTTAATTCCTTTAGGCCGTAATGGGCCATGAGTTAGCAGGTCGTAAATGGGATATATACGAACAGGCCGTTAACAGGCTTTCCGTGGGCCGGCCCGTTACCTTTTGACCAAGTCAAACAGGCCGACCTTTTCACCGGAATGGGCCTTTGTTGGGCCGTGCCACATGTCGACATATCATAGGTGCCTCCTGTCCAATGAATGGATGACATCTGTCCCAGCAGTGAGCTAACATGTGTTTCCTCCGGCCAATGAGAATTTTACACGTGGAAAATCCCCATTGGTCCAGGCTGTTAGTGGGTTATCGGATCCAAAACCGGACCCAATAGCTTAACGGCGACCCGTTACGGTGGATGCCACATGTCGGTCACCCTTGACGAAAGCACTTCCATGACACGCGATTTATCATCATGGAAGTGGACACTTCCATGATGATAATTTTGGTAATGTCATGGAACACTTGTACGACAACACAGGTATGACTATCTTGATTCTGTCATAAAATTGTAATGGATGTACATGCATGATAGAAAACGTGACCTACTATGACAAACACGTATCATCACGGAAGTGTCTTTTTTTGTAGTGTTTACTTCTATAATGAAGCTACTAGAATTGCCAAACCTAATAAAGAGGAAAAACATAGACCCATTGTTGGCATGCATGTTGTCTCAGTTAAAATAGGAGATCACTGTTATCATGGTTTACGTGACATAGGTGCTAGCGTGAGTGCTATTCCCTTTACCTTATATCAAGAAATTATGAATGACATAGCACCCGTTGAAATAGAAGAAATAGATGCCACCATTAAACTTGCTAATAGAGACAACATCACACCACTTGGGATTGCTAGAGATGTTGAAGTCTTGTGTGGGAAAATAAAATACCCTACTAACTTTCTTGTTCTTGGTTCCCCACAAGATGATTTTTGTCCCATTGTCTTTGGTAGACATTTCTTGAACACCGTTAATGCTAAAATAAATTGTGAGAAACAAATTGTCGGTGTTAGCTTTGGTGATGAGTCTCCTGAGTTTAATTTTTCCAAGTTTAGTAGAAAGCTTCATGAAAAAGAATTGCCTAGTAAGGATGAAATAATTGGTCTTGCTTCTATTGTTGTGCCTCCTAATGATCCATTAGAACAATATCTGCTAGACCATGAAAATGATTTACATATGCATGAAAGAAATGAAATAGATAAGATTTTATTTGAACAACGTCCTCCGCTTAAACACAATTTGCCTATTGAAACTCTAGTAGGTCCTCCTCCAAGTAAAGGTGATCCTGTGTTTGAATTAAAACAATTGTCGGATACTTTGAAATATGCTTATCTTGGTGAGAAGAAGATATATCATGTTATTATTAGTGTTAACCTTTCAGAACACAAAGAAGAAAAGATTATTGAATGTTCTAAGGAAGCACCGAGCTGTTATTGGATATACTCTTGATGATTTAAAGGGCATTAGTCCCACTCCATGTCAGCACAAGATTAATGTGGAACCTGATGCTAAACCCGTTGTTGATCACCAACGTCAATTAAATCCGAAGATGAAGGAAGTGGTAAGAACGAAAATATTAAAACTTCTGGAAGCATGTATAATCTATGCTATAGCTGATAGTAAATGGGTAAGTCATGTTCATTGTGTCCCTAAGAAAGGAGGTATTACTGTTGTTCCTAATGATAAAAATGAACTTATTCCACAAAGAATTGTTACAGGCTATAGAATGGTCATTGATTTTAGAAAATTAAACAAAGCAACTAGAAAAGACCATTACCCTCTGCCTTTCATTGATCAAATGCTAGAAAGACAATCTAAGCACACACATTTTTTGCTTCCTTGATGGATATTCTGGTTTTCACAAATACCTGTTTCTCAACCTGATCAACAAAAGACCACTTTTACTTGTCCTTTTGGAACTCATGCTTATAGACGTATGCCTTTTGGTTTATGTAATGCGCCTGCTACCTTTCAATGATGTATGACTGCTATATTCTCTGACTTTTGTGAAAAATATTGTTGAGGTTTTCATGGATGGCTTCTCTGTTTATGGGAAGTCTTTTGATGATTGTTTAAGCAATCTTGGTCGAGTTTTGTAGAGATGTGAGCAAACAAATCTTGTCTTGAATTGGGAGAAGTGCCACTTTATGGTTAATGAAGGTATTGTCTTGGGTCATAAAATTTCTGAAAGAGCTATTGAGGTGGACAAAGCTAAGGTTGATGCAATTGACAAAATGCCATGTCCTAAAGATATCAAAGGTATTCGTAGTTTCTTAGGTCATGCTGGTTTCTATAGGAGATTTATCAAAGACTTTTCTAAAAATTCTAGGCCTCTTACAAATCTTTTGCAAAAGTATGTTCCTTTTGTTTTTGATGATGATTGTTTAGAATCCTTTGAAACACTCAGGAAAGCCTTAATTTCTGCACCTATTGTTCAACCACCTGATTGGAACTTGCCTTTTGAAATTATGTGTGATGCTAGTGATTATGCTGTTGGTGATGTTCTAGGACAAAGAGTTGATAAGAAACTAAATGTTATTCATTATGCTAGTAAAACTCTAGACAATGCTCAAAGAAATTATGCTACTAATGAAAAAGAATTTCTTGCAGTTGTGTTTGCTTGTGATAAATTTAGATCTTACATTATTGATTCAAAAGTAATTGTTCACACTGATCATGCTGCTATAAAATATCTTATGGAAAAGAAAGATGCTAAACCTATACTTATTTGATGGGTTCTCTTGCTACAAGAATTTGATTTGCATATCACTGATAGAAAAGGAGCAGAGAACCCTATAGCTGATAACTTGTCTAGGCTTGAAAATGTGCTTGATGACCCACTACCTATTGATGATAGTTTTCCTGATGAGCAGTTAGCTGCAATAAATGTTTCTCATAACACTCCTTGGTATGTTGACTATGCTAATTACATTGTTGCTAAATATTTACCACCTAGCTTTACATACCAACAAAAGAAAAAGTTATTCTATGATTTAAGACATTACTTTTGGGATGGCCCACATCTTTATAAGGAAGGAGTAGATGGTATTATTAGGCGTTGTGTACCTGAGCATGAACAGGTACAAATCCTACGGAAATGTCACTCCGAAGCTTATGGAGGGCATCATGCGGGAGACATAACTTCTCACAAGGTACTGCAGTCTAGATTTTATTGGCCTACTCTTTTCAAGGATGCTCGTAAGTTCATCTTATCTTGTGATGAATGCCAAAGATTAGGTAATATCAGTAAGCATCAAGAAATGTCTATGAATTATTCACTTGTTGTTGAACCATTTGATGTTTGGGGTTTTGATTACATTGGACCTTTTCCTTGCTCTAATGGGTATACGCATATTTTGGTTGCTATTGATTATGCTACTAAGTGGGTAGAAGGTATTCCAACTAGTAGTGTTCATCAAAACACCTCTCTTAAAATGCTTAAGGAAGTTATTTTCCCAAGGTTTGGAGTCCCTAGATATTTAATGACTAATGGTGGTTCACACTTTATTCATGGTGCTTTCCGTAAAATGCTTGCCAAGTATGATGTTAACCATAGAATTGCATCACCTTATCGTCCTCAGTCTAGTGGTCAATTTGAACTTAGCAATAGAGAAATAAAATTAATTTTGCAAAAGACTGTCAATAGGTCCCGGAAGAATTGGTCTAAGAAATTAGACGATGCACTTTGGGCTTATAGAACAGCATATAGAAACCCTATGGGTATGTCTCCTTATAAAATGGTTTATGGAAAAGCTTGTCATTTGTCTCTTGAGTTAGAACATAAAGCATATTGGGCAATTAAAGAACTCAACTATGATTTCAAACTTGCTAGTGGAAAGAGGTTATTTGATATTAGCTCATTAGATGAATGGAGAACCCAAGCTTATGAAAATGCCAAGTTATTTAAAGAAAAAGTTAAAAGATGGCATGATAAAAGAATCCAAAAGCATGAGTTCAAAGTTGGAGAATATTTTCTTTTGTACAACTCTCGTTTCAGATTCTTTGCAGGAAAACTCCTCTCCAAATGGGAAGGACCCTATGTTATCGAGGAGGTTTATCGGTCCGAAGCTATCAAAATAAATAACACCGAAGGTACTAACCCGAAGGTTGTTAATAGGCAAAGAATAAATGCTATATTATCTTCTGTTTTGGACATTATTGGGCTTTATTATTCACTTTTATATTATTTTTGGGACTAACCTACTAACCGGAGGCCCAGCCCAGAATTGTTTTTTTGCCTATTTTAGGGTTTTGAAGAAAAGGAATATCAAACGGAGTCCAAACGGAATGAAACCTTCGGGAAAGTGATTTTCGGAACGAACATGATCCAGGAGACTTGGACCCTACATCAAGCAACCAACAGGGAAGCCACGAGGTAGGGGGCGCGCCTACCCCCCCCCCCCCCAGGCGCGCCTTCCACCCTCGTGGGCCCCCTGTTGCTCCACCGACATACTCCTTCCTCCTATATATACCTACATACCCCCCAAACGATCAGATACGGAGCCAAAACCCTAATTCCACCACCATAACTTTCTGTATCCATGAGATCCCATCTTGGGGCCTGTTCCGGAGCTCCGCCGGAGGGGGCATCGATCACGAAGGGCTTCTACATCAACACCATAGCCCTTCTGATGAAGTGTGAGTAGTTTACCTCAGACCTTCGGGCCCATAGTTATTAGCTAGATGGCTTCTTCTCTCTTTTTGGATCTCAATACAATGTGCTCCCCCTCTCTCGTGCAGATCTATTCGATGTAATCTTCTTTTGCGGTGTGTTTGTTTAGACCGATGAATTGTGGGTTTATGATCAAGTTTATATATGAACAATATTTGAATCTTCTCTGAATTCTTTTATGTATGATTGGTTATCTTTGCAAGTCTCTTTGAATTATCAATTTGGTTTGGCCTACTAGATTGATCTTTCTTGCAATGGGAGAAGTGCTTAGCTTTGGGTTCAATCTTGCGGGGTCCTTTCCCAGTGACAGTAGGGGCAGCAAGGCACGTATTGTATTGTTGCCATCGAGGATAACAAGATGGGGTTTTGATCATATTGCATGAATTTATCCCTCTACATCATGTCATCTTGCTTAAAGCGTTACTCTGTTCTCTTGAACTTAATACTCTAGATGCATGCTGGATAGCGGTCGATGTGTGGAGTAATAGTAGTAGATGCAGGCAGGAGTCGGTCTACTTGTCTCGGAAGTGATGCCTATATACATGATCATACCTAGATATTCTCATAACTATGCTCAATTCTGTCAATTGCTCAACAGTAATTTGTTCACCCGCCGTAAAATACTTATGCTCTTGAGAGAAGCCACTAGTGAAACCTATGGCCCCTGGGTCTATCTTCATCATATTAATCTTCCAACACTTAGTTATTTTCATTGCCTTTTATTTTACTTTGCATCTTTATCATAAAAATACCAAAAATATTATCTTATCATATCTATCAGATCTCACTCTCGTAAGTGACCGTGTAGGGATTGACAACCCCTTATCGCGTTGGTTGCGAGGATTTATTTGTTTTGTGTAGGTGCGAGGGACTCGCCCGTAGCCTCCTACTGGATTGATACCTTGGTTCTCAAAAACTAAGGGAAATACTTACGCTACTTTGCTACATCACCCTTTCCTCTTCAAGGGAAAACCAATGCAGTGCTCAAGAGGTAGCAAGAAGGATTTCTGGCGCCGTTGCTGGGGAGGTGTACGCAAAAGTCAACATTCCAAGTACCCATCACAAACCCTTATCTCCCGCATTACATTATTTGCCATTTGCCTCTCATTTTCCTCTCCCCCACTTCACCCTTGCCGTTTTATTTGCCTCTCTTTTTCTCCCTCGCCTTTCTTTCGCCATGTCTGAATCAAAAAGGGTTGGGGTTCTCTCCCGAGTTTTAGTACATTGGACAACCCTTCTATTCTCGCTAAGCTCATAAATAAGGATACTATGGAAAAACCTACCGGATTTATCAATGAGAATCTTAATAATTTTGATGAAGATGATTCCGGAATTTTTCGTTATTTACTTGATGAATCTTTGAAAGATGCTTGGTATAGACTATTAAGGATCAGGGCTAGCTATGTGCCTCAATACCAAATAGAAATTTACTTAAAAAGCTTTTATATTGCCCTTCCTTCTTCTTTTAAGCATGTCTTAGATTCTATATTTGAAGAAGGCTTTCTTGAAGGGGACGCCGTAGACACGTATGAGAAGATGAAAACCATATTTGGGCACCCCATGAATGAGAAAGTTGAATCTACATCTCTTTTGCTCTCTTACCAAAATGAATCTATCAAAGAGATGAAGGCTAGCTTAGATACAAATTTCCGTAACATACTTAATATTTATTCTACCATTAATAGCCATGTGCTTTATCAAAATAGAAAGATTAATTCCAGACATAGCAAGTTTTCTCTTTTCTTCCCTAAAACCAAAAATGGCAATACCTAGATCTATCCTTGCTTTTTGTGCCTGGCTAGGGGCGTTAAACGATAGCGTTTGTTGGGAGGCAACCAATTTTATTTTTACTCCTTGCTTTTTGCTCCTGTTTAGTAATAAATAATTTATCTAGCCTCTGTTTTTGTTGTTTTTTTGTGTTTAATTAGTGTTTGTGCCAAGTAGAACCGTTGGGAACACTAGGGGAAAGTCTTGTTAATCTTGCTGTAAAAAACAGAAACTTTAGCGCTCACGAGAACTGCTGCCATTTTTATTTGGGAAGTTCTATTTAGTTAATTCTTTTTTCATATGATTAATAGATAAATTCCTCACGTCCAGAAATTTATTTTAGCATTTTTGGAGTTCCATATCTGGCGCTAGCTACAGATTACTACAGACTGTTCTGTTTATGACAGATTCTGTTTTTCATTTGTTGTTTGCTTATTTTGATGAATCTATGGCTAGTAAAATAGTTTATAAACCATAGATAAGTTGTAAAACAGTGGGTTTAACACCAATATAAATAAAGAATGAGTTCATTACTGTACCTTGAAGTGGTGTTTTGTTTTCTTTCGCTAACGGAGCTCACGAGATTTTCTACCTTAAGTTTTGTGTTATGAAGTTTTCAAGTTTTGGGTAAGGATTTGATGGATTATGGAACAAGGAGTGGCAAGAGCCTAAGCTTGGGGATGCCCATGGTACCTCCAAGATAATCCGAGGACACCTAGAAGCCAAAGCTTGGGGATGCCCCGGAAGGCATCCCCTCTTTCGTCTACTTCCATCGATAACTTTACTTGGAGCTATATTTTTATTTACCACATGATATGTGTTTTGCTTGGAGCGTCTTATATTATTTGAGTCTTTATTTGTTAGTTTTACACAATCATCCCTTCTGTACACACTTTTTGAGAGAGACACACATGATTCAGAAATTGTTAGAATACTCTATGTGCTTCACTTATATCTTTTGAGTTATATAGTTTTTGCTCTAGTGCTTCACTTATATGTTTTAGAGCACGTCGGTGGATTTGTTTTATAGAAACTATTTCTCTCTCATGCTTCACTTAGATTATTTTGAGAGTCCTACAAAACAGCATGGTAATTTCTTTAATTATGTTAGGCATTCAAGATTAATAATAAAATTCTCTTATGAGTGTGTTAAATACTAAGAGAAGTTTGATACTTGATAATTGTTTTGAGATATGGAGATGGTGATATTAGAGTCGTGCTAGTTGAGTAGTTATGAATTTGAGAAATACTTGTGTTAAAGTTTGTGATTCCCGTAGCATGCACGTATGGTGAACCGTTATGTGATGAAGTCGGAGCATGATTTATTTATTGATTGTCTTCCTTATGAGTGGCGGTCGGGGACGAGCGGTGGTCTTTTCCTACCAATCTATCCCCCTAGGAGCATGCGCGTAATACTTTGCTTTGATAACTTGTAGATTTTTGCAAGAAGTATATGAGTTCTTTATGACTAATGTTGAGTCCATGGATCATACGCACTCTCACCCTTCCACCATTGCTAGCCTCTCTAATACCATGCACCTTTCGCCGGTATCATACACCCACCATATACCTTCCTCAAAACAGCCACCATACATACCTATCATGGCATTTCCATAACCATTCCAAGATATATTGCCATGCAACTTTCCACCGTTTCATTTACTATGACACGCTCCATTCATTGTCATATTGCTTTGCATGATCATGTAGTTGACATTGTATTTGTGGCAAAGCCACCCTTCATAATTCTTTCATACATTTCACTCTTGATTCATTGCATATCCTGGTACACCGCCAGAGGCATTCACATAGAGTCATATTTTGTTCTAAGTATTGAGTTGTAATTGTTGAGTCGTAAGTAAATGAAAGTGTGATGATCATCATTTTTAGAGCATAGTCCCAAGTGAGGAAAGGATGATGGAGACTATGATTCCCCCACATGTCGGGATGAGACTCCGGATGAAAAACATAATAATAATAATAATAATAATAATAATAATAATAATAAAGAGGCCAAAGAAGCCCAAATAAAAAAAGAGGCCATAAAAAAGAGAAAAGGCCCAAATAAAAAAATATGAGAGAAAAAGTGAGAAGGGACAATGCTACTATCCTTTCACCACACTTGTGCTTCAAAGTAGCACCATGATCTTCATGATAGAGAGTCTCCTATGTTATCACTTTCATATACTAGTGGGAATTTTTCATTATAGAACTTGGCTTGTATATTCCAATGATGGGCTTCCTCAAAATGCCCTAGGTCTTCGTGAGCAAGCGAGTTGGATGCACACCCACTTAGTTCCTTTTGTTGAGCTTTCATATACTTATAGCTCTAGTGCATCCGTTGCATGGCAATCCCTACTCTCTCACATTGATATTTGTTGATGGCATCTCCATAGCCCGTTGATACGCCTAGTTGATGTGAGACTATCTTCCCTTTTTTGTCTCCTCCACAACCACCATTCTATTCCACCTAAAGTGCTATGTCCATGGCTCACGCTCACGTATTGCGTGAAGATTGAAAAAGTTTGAGAACACCAAAAGTATGAAACAATTGCTTGGCTTGTCATCGGGGTTGTGCATGATTTAAATACTTTGTGTGGTGAAGATAGAGCATAGCGAGACTATATGATTTTGTAGCGATAACTTTCTTTGGCCATGTTATTTTGAAGAGATATAATTGCTTAGTTAGTATGCTTGAAGTATTATTATTTTTTATGTCAATATTAAACTTTTGTCTTGAATCTTTCGGATCTAAATATTCATACCACAATTAAGAAGAATTACATTGAAAATATGCCAAGTAGCATTCCACATCAAAAATTCTGCTTTTATCATTTACCTACTCGAGGACGAGCAGGAATTAAGCTTGGGGATGCTTGATATGTCTCCAACGTATCTATAATTTTTGATTACTCCATGCTATATTATCTTCTGTTTTGGACATTATTGGGCTTTATTATTCACTTTTATATTATTTTCGGGACTAAGCTACTAACCGGAGGCCCAGCCCAGAATTGCTGTTTTTTTCCCTATTTTAGGGTTTCGAAGAAAAGGAATATCAAATGGAGTCCAAACGGAATGAAACCTTCGGGAAAGTGATTTTCGGAACGAACATGATCCAGGAGACTTGGACCCTGCATCAAGCAACCAACAGGGAAGCCACGAGGTAGGGGCGCTCCTACCCCCCCCCCCCCAGGCGCGCCCTCCATCCTCGTGGGCCCCCTGTTGCTCCACCGACGTACTCCTTCCTCCTATATATACCTACATACCCCCAAACGATCAAATACGAAGGCAAAACCCTAATTCCACCACCGTAACTTTCTGTATGCATGAGATCCCATCTTGGGGCCTGTCCCGGAGCTCCACCAGAGGGGGCATCGATCACGGAGGGCTTCTACATCAACACCATAGCCCTTCCGATGAAGTGTGAGTAGTTTACCTCAGACCTTCAGGTCCATAGTTATTAGCTAGATGGCTTCTTCTCTCTTTTTGGATCTCAATACATTGTTCTCCCCCTCTCTCGTGGAGGTCTATTCGATGTAATCTTCTTTTGCGGTGTGTTTGTTGAGACCGATGAATTGTGGGTTTATGATCAAGTTTATATATGAACAATATTTGAATCTTCTCTGAATTCTTTTATGTATGATTGGTTATCTTTACAAGTCCCTTTGAATTATCAGTTTGGTTTGGCCTACTAGATTGATCTTTCTTGCAATGGGAGAAGTGCTTAGCTTTGGGTTCAATCTTGCGGTGTCCTTTCCCAGTGACAGTAGGGGCAACAAGGCACGTATTGTATTGTTGCCATCGAGGATAACAAGATGGGTTTTTTATCATATTGCATGAATTTATCCCTCTACATCATGTCATCTTGCTTAAAGCGTTACTCTGTTCTCTTGAACTTAATACTCTAGATGCATGCTGGATAGCGGTCGATGTGTGGAGTAATAGTAGTAGATGCAGGCAGAGTCGGTCTACTTGTCTCGGAAGTGATGCCTATATACATGATCATACCTAGATATTCTCATAACTATGCTCAATTCTGTCAATTGCTCAACGGTAATTTGTTCACCCACCGTAAAATACTTATGCTCTTGAGAGAAGCCACTAGTGAAACCTATGGCCCCCAGGTCTATCTTCATCATATTAATCATCCAACACTTAGTTATTTTCATTGCCTTTTATTTTACTTTGCATCTTTATCATAAAAATACCAAAAATATTATCTTATCATATCTATCAGATCTCACTCTCGTATGTGGCCATGTAGGGATTGACAACCCCTTATTGCGTTGGTTGCGAGGATTTATTTGTTGTGTGTAGGTGCGAGGGACTCGCGTGTAGGCTCCTACTGGATTGATACCTTGGTTCTCAAAAACTAAGGGAAATACTTACGCTACTTTGCTGCATCACCCTTTCCTCTTCAAGGGAAAACCAACGCAGTGCTCAAGAGGTAGCAATAGGTGGCTCACTCCGCCCTCCTCTTCTCCCTCTCCACCCTCCTTTGCACATAGAACTTGCACTCATTGATGATGTCCTGTGGGAAGCGTTGGCGCCACAGTGCCATGATGCCAAGACGGTGCTCCCGCCTCATGTCCCTATGAGGCCGTCGGAGGCATAACGCTGCCGCGTCGTATGCGTGGGCGGCCTCGTCGGCGGTGTCGAAAGTGCTGAGGCCGAGGTGCATCTCGCGGAACTAGATCTTGTCGGAGAAGCCACCGGAGGGGCGCGCGTGGATGCCGCGTTAGCCCCAAGTTTCCCAACGGCGCGGCGGCATGGTGGCGCAGCAGTGGCGCGGCAAAAAAGAGCGGGGAGTGGTGGCGAGGCACATAGCGATGGGTGGGCGTTGGATTTTATAAAGCACGCCGGACGCTGCGCGTCAAAACTAGCGCGCGCCCGGCCGCTGTTTCCCGCGCGCGCGATCCTTTCCCGACGTCCCTGCTATCTCTACTCTCTTCTCTACTCTTATATGTATATTACGTATATATATTATATTATATATTTATTTGATATTTATATTTATCACTGCTTCTCTTATAAAAAATAGAGTTGGTGATGACGGTGCCTGTCATCCTGCAATATAGGCCGACTAATTTATATCTGACGGATAGGAAGGAAACTATGGCAATTTTGCAAAAAGATACCCACACCTCTCTCCATGTTTGCAGATAAGGCCTTCCCTCGTTCATCCTTTTCTCCCACAAGATAAACTACTCATACATATGCATCTTGATGTTCCGTGCAATGCATGGGCATCTTGCTAGTTCTGAAAAACTTTCCATCATTTGCCACACTACTGGTTGCAGATGAAGAACCTACCAAAGCACCGTGCAATACAGGAGTGACGCACAATTACAAGGTGATATTCTGTTGGACAATGCAAGCTATAACCAATTACTTTTACGCGAACAATAGCAACCAAGAAATTTGAAGGGTAGGTATGAATAAAACTGGAACTGCACATGTACTGCTAAGACATTCAATATACACATTACCAATCAAGGAGGAGTACGATGGTCGTGGCAACCTCTGTGCATCATGGTCGGCAACGGGAGTCAGTTCATTGTCCACGATGGTGGTGCTTCTGCGCTTGGCGTCGGCTTCCGGGAAGCACATCTGTAGCGACCCGACCTCAGATGGTCAAGTCTCTGTGCTTCAGTGTCATCCCTGGATCGGTAATGCTGACACACACAGTACTCGAAGGATTCATAACAGAGTGGCAATCACACACCTATTACATCGGATGTCTCAAGAGAGAACTTATTAAAATAACATGGCTTAAGTTCATCTAATACGATAACAGCGGAAGGCTTGGAAGATAAAGTGAGTCCTTCAACTCCAATGGCATAGCTGAGCTGCACGGCAACGACCTAACGAACCTTACTCCTCGTCTGAAAAGTCTACAACATCATATGTTGCAGCCCGAAAACGGGTCAGCACATGGAATATGCTGGCAATGTAACACAGTAGAGCAAGAACAGAATAATGCTATCACTACATGCATATTTGGTTGGTGGAAAGCTCTATGGTTATAGTTTTTGCGAAAAGCCAATTTTTCCCTACAACAAAGGAATAGATTTTAATTTTAACTATCATGGTAGTTGAAACATCATTGAGAAGGTTCCTCCAACTCAATCCCAATTAAAGTGATTAACATCCCAATAGTATTAATTAAGAATGGTGAGATACATGTGATAGTCCAAATACTAGATACTCAAGAATTGTCCATAACCGGGGACACGGCTAACCATGATTATATTATACACTCTGTAGAGGTTTGCACACTTTTACCCACAAGACTCGATCGCCTCCGTTGGATTTCTCGCACTACACGGTGTTTGAGAAATGGATGACCAAGACACAGTCTTTCAGAAACATTAACTCTCTACTCCGGACAGACCATACCAAACCTACATCCCACTACCTGCTGATCTGCCTCTTCAAGAGCTTCACGTAACTTACTCAACTATGCTAGAGCCCATAATAGCTTGTGGCTGCACACGGAAGTTTCTAGCATGAATCACCTCAGTTCCCTTTGAGCCTGGGTGGCGGTCCATAGGAAGATCACACGGGTACTCCGGGATTTCCAAAAAAATACAGGCAACACTGGGTTCCCCAGGTGCCTCAATCCACCCAGATGTTAAATTAAGTTGCCACCTTAAGTTGAACCCTTAATTAACAATCTCACAGCTGTCATGGATTTCACTCAAACCTAAACCACGTCTACGAGCATAGCATAGCATAGTAATATAAGCAGCGTAGAAGTAACTCCCAGGGTTTGAATGTAACAGGGTAATAGGTTCTACCTCAACAACTACTTCCCAACCCACATGTTAATGACATCCTAATCATGCAATGTGTGAGGATTGGAACTAATGCATAAAAACTGGGTGATAAAATGGATATGATCAAAGTGTTACTTGCCTTGCTGACGGTCTGCGAAACCTAGGGACTCGTAGTAGCATGCTTCGCACTCCGGGTGTTCTATCGCAAAGAAACAATAACATACATAAGCAACAAGCAAGAGATGCACAAGCAAAACTCAAATAAAAGAGATTGACCGGAAGGTTCAACTTAAGAACACTGGTTTGTAAAAAGAATCAAATCAGACGGAGCAACGAAACTCAAACGGCGAAAAAGAGAAGCTTCGTTTACTAATCTGGACCTAGGTCAAATTTTACATTAACAAAAACTTATTTGAGTTGGTTAAACGGAAAGAGGGTTTCGAGACAAAGATCTAGACGCTTGAATCACCTGATTCCGACTAACGAGCGAAAAGATAAACAGAAACTAAGATCGGATCAGAAATCACGATCGAGAAAAACTCGCGGAATAAATCCGATAAAAGAAATCTGACGAACAGACTAACGAACGAGCGTTCGTTAGCTGTAACTAACGGGCGAAACCCCGTTCGTTAAAACGAACATACGGACGAACGTCCGCTGACTAGAAGAACCGAGAAAACCGGCGATAAAAAAAACGAATCTAGTGTTTTCTAAAAAAACTGAACGATTTTAGAAAGAAAAACCGGCGGCGGATCCAGCGGCTACCTCCGGCGGGGCTCCGGCGAGGCGAGGGCGGCAGCGGCGGACGGCGCGGGCGGCTGCGGGCGGCGCGGTGGTGGCTGCGGCGGCGGCGGCAGACGGCGCGGGCGGCTGCGGGCGGCGCGGTGGTGGCAGCGGGGCGGCGGCGGTGGTGGTGGTGGGGGGCTCGGCGGCGGGCTTTAAAGGGGGGGGGGGCGGCGGCTTGCTTGGGAGAGGGGGCGCCCGGGGAGGAGTCCGAGCCGGACTCTCCTCGGCATCCGTGCCGGGCACGGCAGCGTGGGCGAGGGAGGCGGTGGCACGGGCAGGCCAACCTAGCTCGGCTGGGCCTTAGGCCCAGTCGGGCGCGGGAACTTTTTTTTTTAAAACAAAATTTCGCTGACCGAAATAAGATCCTAGAAAAATAAATAAAAAAATCTAAAAATGCCAAAACAAATTTTTATCAGCTAAATAAAATATTTAGAACGGGCTGGACATTTTCTTGGCCCTAAAATGCAATTTTGAAAACGTGCAATTTTTCTAATGCAAATAAAATCCGAATAAAATCAAATAAATGATTTTAATATTTTTCCTCGAATATTTCAATTATTTTGGAGATGTCATATTATCTCCTCTCATTTATTTTAATGTGAAATATTTTTCGGAGAGAAAAATAATTAAAATAAAAAATTCTTGTTTCAATATTTGATAAAAATCAAATATGAAAACAGGGAAATCCCCAACTCTCTCCGAGGGTCCTTGAGTTGCTTTGGATTTTCGAGGATCGCAAGACGAAAAGCAAATGAAATATGATATGCATGGATGACTATGTATAACATTCCAAATTGAAAATTTGGAATGTTACAAACCTACCCCCCTTAAGATGAATCTCGCCCTCCAGATTCGGGTTGGGTAGAAAATAGGTGTGGGTGGTCTTTGAGAAGATCATCCTCTCGTTCCCAGGTGGCTTCATCCTCGGTCCGGTGGCTCCACTGAACCTTGCAAAACTTGATAAGCTTACTGCGGGTGACTCTGCTGGCAAACTCAAGAATCTTTACTGGCTTTTCCTCATAGGTCAAATCACTGTCCAACTGAATTGCCTCCAAGGGTACTGTATCTCTTAACGATATATCGGCCATCTCAGCATGACACTTCTTCAGCTGTGAAACGTGAAACACATCATGACCTCCTGACAATCCTTCGGGTAATTCCAACTTGTAGGCAACTTCTCCCATCTGTTCCAAAACATGATACGGTCCTACAAATCTCGGAGCTAATTTTCCGTTAACTCCAAAATGTTTCACTCCTCACAAGGGAGATACTCGCAGATATACTCTGTCTCCAATTTCGTAGGTTACCTCTTTGCGTTTGGAGTCCGCATAACTCTTCTGTCTGGACTGAGCAATCTTCAATCTATCACGAATAAATTTGACCTTCTCTTCAGACTCCTTGATCAAGTCTGGTCCAAGCAACTGTTGGTCTCCTACCTCGTCCCACATCAAAGGTGTTCTGCACCTGCGTCCATACAGGGCTTCAAATGGTGCCATCTTCAAACTGGCTTGGTAGCTATTGTTGTAAGAGAACTCTGCGTAAGGCAAATTGTCATCCCAACTAGATCCATAGTCTAGCGCACAGGCTCTCAACATATCCTCCAAAATTTGGTTCACTCTCTCGGTTTGTCCATCTGTCTGTGGGTGAAAAGTTGTACTGAACTCTAACCTTGTTTCCAAAGTCCGATGTAACTAATGCCAGAACTTTGAAGTAAACTGTGTTCCTCTATCTGATACGATGGTCCTCGGAACTCCATGCAGACATACGATCCTGGACATATAAATCTTGGCCAACTTTGCACTGGTATAAGTGGTCTTCACTGGGATGAAGTGAGCCACTTTGGTCAAGCGATCAACTACTACCCATATGGAATCATATCCTGCTTTAGTCCTGGGCAATCCGGTGATAAAGTCCGTGCCAAGTTTATCCCACTTCCATTCGGGTATCGACATAGGCTGTAACAGCCCTGCTGGCTTCTGATGTTCTGCCTTCACTCTCTGACATACATCACATACGGCTACATACTCGGCAATATCCTTCTTCATACCGGTCCACCAGAAACGTTCCTTCAAATCTAGATACATCTTGGTGTTTCCGGGGTGTATCGAGTATGGTGAGTCGTGAGCCTCTTGAAGTATTAACTTCCTGATTTCCTAGTTATTGGGCACATAGACTCGGTCCTCAAACCATAGGGTATCGTGCTCATATTCAAGAAAACCTTTGGACTTTCCTTTGCTCATCTTCTCCTTTATCTCGGCAATCTCCTTGTCCTCCTTCTGAGCTTCCCGAATGTTGTCCAGCAATGTCGTCTGGACCTCAATTGTTGCAACGGATCCTCTAGGAACAATCTCCAATCGAAGTTCCATGATATTCTCTGCTAACTCCTTCGGTAATCCCTTACTTTCAAGGATATTAGCATAACTCTTCCTGCTCAAGGCATCTGCTACAATATTGGCCTTTCCTGGATGATAGTGTAGCTTCATGTCATAATCCTTTATAAGCTCCAACCATCTCCTCTGTCTAAGGTTCAGTTCCTTCTAGGTGAAAATGTACTTCAAACTATTATGGTCCATGTATACATCACATCGGTTTCCAATAAGGTAATGTCTCCAGGTCTTCAATGCATGCACTACTGCTGCTAATTCCAAATCATGCGTGGCATAGTTCAACTCATGAGGTTTTAGTTGTCGTGAGGCATACGAAACAACTCTTCCATCCTGCATAAGTACACATCCAAGCCCTAAGCGAGAGGCGTCACAATACACTTGGAATTCCTTATGTATATTCGGCAGTGTTAGCACTGGTGCTGTAGTCAACCGTTTCTTCAACTCCTGGAAACTTGCTTCGCAATCTTCTGTCCATTTAAACTTAGTATCCTTCTTTAATAGTTCAGTCATTGGCTTCGCAATCTTGGAAATATTCTCAATGAATCTCCGATAATAACCCGCGCGTCCAAGGAAACTGCGGATCTCGCTAACTGAGGTGGGTGCCAACCATTCAGTGACTGACAGAATTTTGCTGGGGTCTACTGCTATACCTTCTCCTGATATAACGTGTCCAAGGAATCCGACTTCCTTCAACCAAAACTCGCATTTGCTAAACTTATCATAGAGCTGGTGTTCCCTGAGTTTCTCGAGAACTAAGCGCAAATGCTCCTTGTGCTCCTCCTCGTTCTTCGAGTATACCATAACATCATCAATAAACACCACCACAAACTTGTCCAAATATTCCATGAACACCTTGTTCATCATGCTCATGAAATAAGCAGGGGCATTAGTCAGTCCAAATGACATGACCGTGTACTTGTATAATCCATACCGCGTCGTGAATGTTGTCTTTGGTATATCCTTCTCCCATATCTTCAACTGATGGTATCCTGATCGCAGATCGATCTTCGAAAACACCTTAGCTCCTTGCAACTGATCAAACAGATCGTTGATCATCGGCAGTGGGTACTTGTTCTTGATCGTCACTTCATTCAAGGCTCGATAATCAACAACCATCCTTAGGGATTTATCCTTCTTCTCAACCAAAAGCACTTGGGCTCCCCAAGGTGATGAACTTCTTTGAATGTATCCTTTCTCCAATAACTCCTTGATCTGTTTCTTAATTTCCTCCAGATCATTTGCGGGCATCCGATAGGGTCTCTTGGATATTGGTCCTATTCCTGGCAACAGCTCTATCAAAAACTCAATGTCTCTATCCGGTGGCATGCCTGGTAACTCCTTTGGAAAGACATCCGGATAATCCTTTACTACAGGCACTTCCTCCTGAACAACTCCTGTGAGGGTATTCACTTGGCTCCTCCTAGGCACATGCCTAGACACATACTTAATCCTTTTTCCCTCCGGGGTGGTAAGATAAATCTACTTACTAGCACAGTCAATATTCCCTCCAAACTTTGACATCCAGTCCATACCTAATATCACATCCAATCCTTGTGACTCCAAGATAATTAGGTCGGACGGAAAAACATGTGTGCCAATGGTTAAGGGTACCTGGTCGCACCATCGGCTAGCCATGTATTCTGCTCCGGGAGAGCACACTAAGATAGGGGTCCTAAGGGTTTGGGTTGGTAGTTTAAACTTATCCACAAATCCCCTTGATAGATATGAATGCGATGCACCAGTATCGAAAAGAACAAGAGCGGTAAATGACTTAACCAAAAACTTACCTATTACCGCGTCCGGCTGCTCTTCAACCTCCTCCACATTAACATGGTTCACTTGTCCTTTGTCGAATGGATTAGGATTTTTCCCAGCGCTCCCATTTCCGTTTCAATTCTTTCCTTCAGGGCACTCCGTGGCGTAGTGTCCAGTCTTCCCACACTTAAAGCAAGTAACGTGACTTAGATCCCTTTTGGTGGGTGTGGCTGGATTCGGGCGGTTCTGATTATTGTTGGCTCCGTTCCCATTCCCATTCTTAGCACCATTGTGATTATGAGATCCTCCTCCAGTGTGGTTGTGACATCCATGGTTATGGACAAGTCCTCCCGAATTCGGGGTTAGGCGAGGCCTCTGCTGAGCTCCTAAGTTATACTTCCTTTGTCCATACTTTCTCTTGCGGCTCTCAATCTGCTGCTGCTTCCCTTCGATCATAAGAGACTTATCTACCAACTCCTGGTAGTTGTTGAAGGTTGCTACCATCAACTATATGCTCATCTCATCATTCAGCCCTTCCATAAACTTCTCCTGCTTTGCGGCATCTGTGACCACATCATCAGGGGCATAGCGAGATAACTTGCTAAACTCATCCACGTATTGTGGCACAGTACGGTTCCCTTGACGTAGGTTGCGAAACTCTCGCTTCTTCATACTCATAGCTCCAGTTGAGACATGGGCCATGCGAAAAGCTTGCTGAAACTGGTCCCATGTGACCGTGGCTATGGGGAAAGTGGCTGTGTAATTCTCCCACCATGAGGCTGCAGGTCCATCCAATTGATGTGCGGCAAAGCGCACCCTCTCAGCATCCGTGCAACCTGCGGTGGTCAACTCCCTTCCAATATGGCGTAGCCAATCATCTGCAACTATAGGCTCGATGCTACTGGAAAACACCAGCGGCTGTAACCTTAGAAAACGGGCTAGGTTGTCCACTGGCGGCGGGTTGTTGTTGTTGTTGTTGTTGCCCTGGTTCTGAACTAGCAATTGCATCAAAGTATTCTGCTGCTGGATCAACTGGGTGAGCTCCGGTGGGAAAACAAAACCGGGGTCACGTCTTGGAGGCATCCGATGGCTTTAGATGGAAGAGATCAGAATAGAAAAGGGGTCTAATGAGAAAACACTACCCATATGCACATGAGACAAACACAAACATTTCACTCAATCAATCAAGCAAGGGCATACAAACGGTCTAGGACTATCGCAAAGTGCTCATCTAACACTAATTACATGGGGGAATGCTACTAATATTTGGTGGTCATCTAGAAATTTTGATCGGTGGAAGACTCCATGATGTCTGCTCCAGCTTCGTCTTCAAAGTTATCATCACTAGGATCGGAATCGGTGTCATCGATGATGATGTAATCCTCAGGGCATATCTCCTTGGGTTCTTCTTCTTCGTCTTCTTCCACTGGTGCTGGTCGTCCCATGAATACTCCGATCTTCTTGACTAAGTCGTCATTCTTCTCCATCGCGTGTAAACTTGAGTTCTTCCTCCAGTTTGATGATTCTAGTCTTCGCCTTCTTCAAGTCCATCATGTTCGCGCACAACTGGTTCTCCTGACGTCGAATGTGCTGGTTTAATTCCTGGATGAAAGCGGCAATGGATCTATCCTTCTTGGTGCTGATTACTTCCCATTGCTCGTCTTGACGCCCACATATTTGGTAGATAGTGTCCTTGAGTTCCCTGTTGTAGACTTCTCCAATGCGTCCCATGGTAATGTGGGCTGCCATGCTCTTGCCTAGACTCCAGGTGGGTGCTTCAAAAGAAAACTCTATGGGTTTAGAAGTTGGCGAGAACGTCCTTCCTGGAACTTGTACTTGAATCATCCAGCGCTCCTCTTCAGGTAAAGTGGCGTTGTACGTTCCGGTGAAGCTTGGTATTCCAATGTTCAAATACCTAGTGAATTCCTTCAAGTGGCGTCCAAAAGGTGTGTCTTCATCCGGTTGCGCAAACTTGTTCTTCATCTCCACCATCCTAAAGAGTAGAAAATGGAGAGAAGTCAGAAATGAGAAGAGAAGTGTGGCCTAGGGTTTATCTTAGTGGTCGTGTCCTACACTCAGCATGTCCTCTGATACCATCTTGTAGCGACCCGACCTCAGATGGTCAAGTCTCTGTGCTTCAGTGTCATCCCTGGATCGGTAATGCTGACACACACAGTACTCGAAGGATTTATAACAGAGTGGCAATCACACACCTATTACATCGGATGTCTCAAGAGACAACTTATTACAATAACATGTCTTAAGGCCATCTAATACGATAACAACGAAAGGCTTGGAAGATAAAGTGAGTCCATCAACTCCAACGACATAGCTGAGCTGCACGGCAACGACCTAACGAACCTTACTCCACGTCTGAAAAGTCTGCAACATCATACGTTGCAGCCCGAAAACGGGCCAGCACATGGAATATGCTGGCAATGTAACACAGTAGAGCAAGAACAGAATAATGCTATCACTACATGCATATTTGGTTGGTGGAAAGCTCTATGGTTATAGTTTTTCCGAAAAGCCAATTTTTTCCAACAACAAAGGAATAGATTTTAATTTTAACTATCATGGTAGTTGAAACATCACTGAGAAGGTTCCTCCAACTCAATCCCAATTGAAGTGATTAACATCCCAACAGTATTAATTAAGAATGGTGAGATACATGTGATAATCCAAATACTAGGTACTCAAGAATTGTCCATAACCGGGGACACGGCTAACCATGATTAGATTATACACTTTTCCCCACAAGACTCGATCGCCTCCGTTGGATTTCTCGCACTACACGGTGTTTGAGAAATGGATGACCAAGACACAGTCTTTCAGAAACATTAACTCTCTACTCCGGACAGAGCATACCAAACCTACATCCCACTACCTGCTGATCTGCCTCTTCAAGAGCTTCACGTAACATACTCAACTATGCTAGAGCCCATAATAGCTTGTGGCTGCACACAAAAGTTTCTAACATGAATCACCTCAGTTCCCTTTGAGCCTGGGTGGCGGTCCATAGGAAGATCACACGGGTACTCCGGGATTTCCAAAAAAAATACAGGCAACACTGGGTTCCCCAGGTGCCTCAATCCACCCAGATGTTAAATTAAGTTGCCACCTTAAGTTGAACCCTTAATTAACAATCTCACAGCTGTCATGGATTTCACTCAAACCCAAACCACGTCTACGAGCATAGCATAGCATA
Source organism: Triticum monococcum (assembly GCA_034509565.1). Classification (NCBI taxonomy): domain Eukaryota; kingdom Viridiplantae; phylum Streptophyta; class Magnoliopsida; order Poales; family Poaceae; genus Triticum; species Triticum monococcum. The sequence goes on from CM067847.1 coordinate 453,899,833, forward strand.
GTAATATAAGCAGCGTAGAAGTAACTCCCAGGGTTTGAATGTAACAGGGTAATAGGTTCTACCTCAACAACTACTTCCCAACCCACATGTTAATGACATCCTAATCATGCAATGTGTGAGGATTGGAACTAATGCATAAAAATTGGGTGATAAAATGGATATGATCAAAGTGTTACTTGCCTTGCTGGCGGTCTGCGAAACCTAGGGCCTCGTAGTAGCACGCTTCGCACTCCGGGTGTTCTATCGCAAACAAACAATAACATACATAAGCAACAAGCAAGAGATGCACAAGCAAAACTCAAATAAAAGAGATTGACCAGAAGGTTCAACTTAAGAACTCCGGTTCGCAACAAGAATCAAATTAGACAGAGCAACGAAACTCAAACGGCGAAAAAGAGAAGCTTCGTTTACTAATCTGAACCTAGGTCAAATTTTATAGTAGCAAAAACTTATTTGAGTTGGTTAAACGGAAAGAGGGTTTCGGGACGAAGATCTAGGTGCTTGAATCGCCTGATTCCGACTAACAAGCGAAAAGATAAACGGAAACTAAGATCGGATCAGAAATCGCGATCGAGAAAAACTCGCGGAATGAATCTGATAAAAGAAATCTGATGAACAGACTAACGAACGAGCGTTCGTTAGCTGTAACAAACGGGCGAAAACCCGTACGTTAAAATGAACGTACAGACGAATGTCTGCTGACTAGAAGAACCGAGAAAAACCGGCGATCCAAAAAAACGAATCTAGGGTTTTCTAAAAAAAACTGAATGGTTTTAGAAAGAAAAACCAGCGGCAGATCCGATGGCTACCTCCGGCGAGGCGAGGGCGGCGGCGGCTCGCGGTGGCGGCAGGTGGCGGACGGCGCGGGCGGCACGGTGGTGGCTGCGGCGGCGGCGGCAGACGGCGCGGGCGGCTGCGGGCGGCGCGGTGGTGGCTGCGGGGCGGCTGCGGTGGTGGTGGTGGGGGGCTCGGCGGCAGGCTTTAAAGGGGGGGCGGCTTGCTTCGGCGAGGGGGCGCCAGGGGAGGTGTCCGAGCCGGACTCTCCTCGGCGTTCGCACCGGGCACGGCGGCGCAGGCGGGCCGGCCTGGCTCGGCTGGGCCTTAGGCCCAATCGGGCGCGGGAACTTTTAAAAAAAATAAGCAAATTTTCGCCGACCAAAATAAAATCCTAGAAAAATAAATAAAAATCTAAAAAATTTAAAACAAATGTTCACCGTTTAAATAAAATATTTACAACGGGATGAACATTTTCTTGGCCCTACAATGCAATTTTGAAAACGTGCAATTTTTCTAATGCAAATAAAATTCGAATAAAATCAAATAAATGATTTTAATATTTTTCCTCGAATATTTCAATTATTTTGGAGAAGTCATATTATCTCCTCTCATTTATTTTAATGTGAAATATTTTCCAGAGAGAAAAATAATTAAAATCAAAAATCCTCGCTTCAATATTTGATAAAAATCAAATATGAAAACAGGGAAATCCCCAACTCTCTCCGAGGGTCCTTGAGTTGCTTAGGATTTTTGAGGATCACGAGACGAAAAGCAAATGAAATATGATATGCATGGATGACTATGTATAACATTCCAAATTGAAAATTTGGAATGTTACAACATCCGAGAATGTGAAAGACGGTGCCGGGGAAGAGGCTCAGTGTACGACGACGACGATGGGCCAGCTCTAGTGCGGCGTACGACGTCGTCGATGAGGCGGATGCGCTGCGGTAAATGAGTGCACTGATGTAGAAGGGGAGGAGGACGAAGGCTGCAGTGCCGTGGATAAGTCTATTTTGCGCCGGGGATAGAAAATGAGGAGTATTTAGGTGTACTACTCTGGGTGCCAGGGTGGGGTTGGCTGGGTAGGGTGAACCTGAAGTTACCAAAACAACCCCCTAGCAACCAGCATCCGTAGGCCTGTTCCAAAGGGTATGATGGTAACTTCGCACTACTCGAATCAGGGTCGCGGGAGATTTTCCCGTTGGCCTCAAAAATTTGTAACACTGAACTCCCCGTTTGACGTGTTGGGTGATTGGCCTAAGCAACTAGCGAGTAGTACTAGTAACTGGTAGTACTCCCACTGTTTTTATTAACTCTGCATATTAGGTTTGACTGAAGTCAAACTTCCTAAAGTTTGGCCAAGTTTATAGAAAAATATAAACATTTACCGTAACAAATACGTATGTATGATGTGAAAGTACATTCAATAATGAATATAATGGTATTTATTTGTTATTGTATATGTTAATATTTTTTGTTATAAACTTTGTGAGAGTTTACAAAACTTGACTTTGACCAATGTTAATATGCGCACTTAAATAAAAACGGAGGGAGTACACATTTGGTTTCTTAGTTCGTAGTGGAATTAATCATTTGTTGTAATCGTGAAATAAATATATTAGTCTACTGGCTTCGAATGTAATGTTTTATACAATTCAATAGTCAGAATCATTGTTGAATTCCAAGATGGATACAAGGTCTATAGTACTTCACAATTGCTCAAACGCACATAATCCCAGTCAAATGAAAATCTAAATGCATTTCATAGTTATTACTTTGTACTTTTGTAGGATGCAACAAAACCAACCATAACTCTACATGATCCATTATAAAAGCAACATTTTGAACACATCCCAATGTGTGAATGAAACATGTAGAGAGAGCTTGCGAAGATGGATCAAATAGGGCGAGAAAGATTGTATGTATGTGGGCAAGAGAGTAGGAGACAAACCTAACGAGAGAGAGAGAGAGAGGAATAAGTTAGGTCTGTGAGAAATATGGAGACATGTAATATACTGAGATGCGTGTGCATCCGGCTTTTGTACGCATGGAAGGAGAAGAGACAACAGTTTTGATGAGAGGGCTAGAAAAACATGGACGAGAGGGGAAGGATCTCATGGGTTGAGGGATTGATAATTTTGTGCAGGGGGAGAGGGGGGAGGAGTCAGTCAGCCGTCGTCACATCATCCTGCTTCCAAATGGCCCCACATTCTCTAGTGGAGTGTGGTCGCCGTCTTTGATCTCCTCGATTCCCTCTTTGAATATTGATGTGGTGTGCATGCTGGGGTGCAGAGAAGCACAAGCGAGAGTGGTCGCCATATAACCTTGGATGCGGATGAATTGTGTGCTCGGGGGAGGGGGAGTGTGTGTGAAGTGTCTGTGTGTGTGTGTGTGTGTGTGTGTGTGTGTTAGATATTGAGATAAATCAAACCTATGGAGAGAATGTGTGTGTATGTGACGAAAAGCTACATGCTAAATAGGGTTTTCACGAAGAGATTTTGTGTGCGAGATAGAGAGCGATGTGCGGGCCTTGATGTGGGCAGGGGTCGGGTCAGGGTGTTAAAATGTGTGCGTTCATGCATGTGTTACATGCGATCGTGTGAGGGACGGATGAATCGAGAGACATGGTCCTTGTGTTACGGATGCTCCTCTCTCTCTCGCACACACATGAGTACAAATAGAAGTCTGTTCTCTCATGTATACACAACGTGTCGGGATCTCTCTATGTCTCACTCATGCATGATCATTTGCACATTCACACCTCTCTATGTCTCTATCACACGCACACCATCTCCACATTGCCCTTCCGCCACAACACACATATGGACACATACACGCGTTCTCTCTCAGTCACACATACAGGGTCAGTATTAAAAAAATGTCTAGGGCGCACCTAAAACGTCCAAATCCAAATAAGCATGAACTAAAGCTAAATTCAAATATATGGAAATATTTTAGCATGAAGAATTTTTTTAGGAAAAAAGTAGAGTAATATCCGAGGATTGTTTTCACACACAAAAAGGTTCGGTGGATGTCCTTCGAGCGCGACAAGGTGACACACTATTCGATCGACCGTGCGGCCGCGGTGCACGCACTTGCACAGGATTCTGTATGGATGATGTGCTAACTAATGTGGTAGTATAAGCGCTGCCTCAGTCTAATGTTTACGTGTACTAATACGGTATTCTTTTAAGTTTGACCAACCCTATATGAAACTAAACTAAGCTCCCATACACGCACTCATAAATATGCTGCCGCCGCCGTTGCGCATGCCGGCGCCCGCCTGCTCCGGCTGACCATTTCTCGCCCATCACCGTCATGTCCCCGCCATCCATGTGCCATGAAGCCGAAGGCTCGCCTGCTCACGTCATCTGCAGTCCCTCCTCGCAATGTCGCCGCACTGCCACGCACACGAGCAGGTGGAGCCACGTCTATGCCCGCAGCGTATGAAGAGGAGGATGAGCGCGTGCTCCAACATGCCAGCGAGGAGGAGCTAGCGTGTCATTGTCGTCTCTACCCACGCGGAGGAGGCGCGCATGGTGGCTGTCGCGGCAGAAGCCAGTCGCGCCCATGCCGAGCCCGCAAACTGGGTGCGGACATGGAATCTACCTTCGAGACCTTGAATGCCACGTGGATCCTACAATCTGAGGGAACAATTTGGGTCAGTCGACCCTTGTGAGTCGTTGGATGCAAAATGGACGGCCAAAAGGGCTTCTTCAACCTCTAAAATTAATGCACTATTCATCTTCTCTCTCAGGCATCGAGTCACCAACTCGCCACAGGACTAAACGCCTGCCACCGCCGCCCCGCCCTGCCCTGAACCGCCTGCCACCGCCATGCTCCCCCACCCCCGCCATCTGTTTAACCCCGGGCATGATCCATTTTCTCCGATGAACTGCATTCCACACCTAACACTCATAAGATAGATCATGGGCACCCTGCCACCCTAATATAGATACTGGGGTAGCTTCTCTGTCGTCTTCTTCCTTCGCTCCGTCGAACTTCTTTCACAAACCGACTGACCCAAATTATAAACCTAAAAGGAGGGAGTAGTACGCATTAAGTACAGTAGGAATGCGAAGATACGAGTAGTAGTACCAACTACAAGAAGAACAATAGTAAGACATACTAGTACTACTGTACATACTAAAGAATTCAAATAACGAGAAAGAACATAAACATAGTTCTGTTGGGGGATCAGCACAACACACCCCCTGAAATAAAACTAAGCAACTAGTCTGCTTGACACTGGAGTAGAACCAGCATGAGCAACGACACTGCCACCTTACTCGAAGTCCGAGTCCACGTCCTTGACTTCGTCCTCGCCCCTCTTCCTCTTCCTTTCCGCCAACACTTCTTTGCTTGAACCGAACACTGGGCTCTGCTTCTTCATCCAACCCTTGTACATATTTAAACAAAGGTAGGCATCCGTTGCTACATACACAATGTGATCTTCATCTATTGTCTTCGACTCCCATGCATGATGAAACTCCGGGTGAGGTTTCTTCAATTGAGTGTACGAAGGATCGATCATGGCTGTTGCTAGGGTCAACATTGAGGGCTGAGAGGAGGAAACCAGGCTTTCCTTCTGGAGATCAAAGGGCTGGCCTACAACGAGGCCTATCCGACCCAGGACTCTCCTTCGTTCGTAAAGTCTACAATAACGAATTACACTCTATTATCCTTGAGGAAGAACTCAAAATCCTAGCACCTAACGTCAGCATGGCATATGTGGTAGACCAGACACATGTTATGTATGCAAAGCTGGATCTTGGCAGGCTTCTTCTTCTCTGCCTCCTTTAGAAGCTTCTCACTTTCCAAGATTGTGGTGTACTCAACATCTAGCCTAGCGACCCACTCATCCTTTGAACTTTTGAACATGTGTAGGAAGCGACCAAGGCATGCTTCCACCATCGTGGATCTACGGGTGTAGATGACGATGAACTCATTGCTGGTGATGGCTCTAACATTGTACTCACCTCCGATCATGGAGATTTGGGAGGCCATGGATTTTGTAGGCGGGTTAGGAGAAGTGGAACTGGTGTAATGTGAAAGGACGGGACGACTGGGAGCGAACTGTTGTAAGGTAGAAGACAAGGACGAGTAGGGAGTGCGAACGGCGTGGGGTGGTGGCTTGCCCGGTGGATAAACGGCTGCATGCCCCCAAAGAGTTCTCGAGTACTATGCGGGACCCACTAGATTTCAAGTCTACTAGACCCATATCGTAGGCCTGGCAATATAGATTCTGCGTGTTCGCATGCCATGCCAGCACGTGCATGTAACTTTACTTAATTCCGTCAACCATCACGCCTCCCACAAACTTTGCCTCCCTCACACGGTCACGCCCTTTGAGACTTCAGACGGCTATAAATGAGCAATTTTTTGCCTACTTTGCATGCATGATACTCCCTCTGGTCCTTTTTACTCTACTTAAGATTTGTGTCAAGTCAAAGTTTGCAAAGTTTGACCAAATTTATACTAAAAATATCAATATCCACAATACCAAATATATATTTTATGAAACTACATTTCATAATGAGTATAAGAATATTGATTTGACATTGTGAATGTTGATACATATTTCTATAAGTTTGGTCAAAGTAGAGGTACATTGACTTCAGACAAAACTTATATGCACAATGCAGACTAGTTCCTCCGTCCAGGTGCGTGCCATGTCCTATCTAGTCATCACAACAAGGTTAGCTATTAGAGTACTACTACCTCCCTTCTAGTTTAAAGGGCTTGATTCAAAATTTTCACCTACTCTTACCAAGATAGAGGCGGTGGAATAGTTTTTGTAGTCTGTAAAAGTACTCAATTAATGCTATCGCTCTTCACAAAAAATGTGTTTACCAATGCATTATCGCATTGCATGCACGCATGAACACTAGTAAATGACAAAGATTTTTACATGCATTAGTCAATATTCTCTTTAGGCTACTCATAGTGGAAAGTATCATATACTAGTATCATGTGCATGATACTAGTGTATGATACGGGACTACCTTTATAGTGCCATGCATGACACAAAGTAGCATAGTATTTAACATGATACGGTATCTACCTATGTTACTCTAACCCCCTCTCTTCTTTAATTCTTTCCCACATCAGCATGTTCACTATTCCCGTGTGCAGCCTTAATCATCGCATGCAATAATTTAGTGCACCTTGAAATCTGAACATGTGTGGGGCGTGTATGTTCTTAATGACTTGAGACTATACCTAGCCCGACATGCAAGATGACATATTATGCACCGTTCCCCATACCTGCAGGAATCCCATTCATCTCCAAATCTTTTCCTCTCCATGTGTGAAAACAATCTGCCTGCTTGACTCTCCTTCTCCCTCCGGTAGTCCCACCACTCCACCCAGTGTGGAAAAAATCTACATGCATGACTCTCCTCCTCCCGCGCTCGTCCAATCCATTGTGACCAGCAATATTTCCACCCCTTCCCTCCCCCGTAATTTAGTCCAACAAATATGCCCATGTAGCTATTATGTTAATCACGCAACATATCTTACGTAGGTGTGCCATTGCTCGCTATAAATAATGTGCCTCCCACGACATTCAGAAGAATGCTCACGTTCATCGCTATCTCCTCCCCTCCCTCTCATGTCGACCACCATGGCATCGCCCCTCCCAAGCCCTAGGCGCCCCTCGCTGCACCGCGCAGAGGGTCACGCATCGCTGTTCCATTCCTCGCCGCCACTAGTCGAGGAGGACGCGTCGGTGTTCCGCTCCTCGCCGCGACGCATCGAGGTGGACGTGTCAGCGTTCCGCTCCTAGCCATGACGCGTCAGCGTTCCCAGTCTCACCAACACGCGCGTTGGAGGACCTGTCGGCTCCCTGCTACGAGGAGAACGTCGCACTGCCTACCGAGCCTCCCAGCCTTGAGGAGCTTTGGAAAGAAATGGAGGTCGCCTTGTGGGAGGCTTTGCCTCCGGCGGGGCACGCCATGAGGCATGCTGCCTGGCATGCCTATGTCGCGTCCGAGAGAGTCAGGCAATTGGCTCTTCGGCGGAAGGCTCGTGCGAGGGCCGTGAGGGTGGCGGAGGATGCCCGTGCCAAAGCCCTGAGTGCGGTCGGGCCCAGGCGCCTCATCTACGCATGGTGGTACGTGGACCGGGTGCACACTTCCAGCGAGGAGGAGTACCTATTGGCACCAGGTCACCACACCGGTGAGATCGCGCTCACCCGCCGGCCAGCCGCCAATCAGCACCTCGCAAGTTGCGAGGCTGAGGAAGAGGTGTTGTGTCGGCGCGTTGGGAAACGACCGCGCACTGGAGTACTCGTGGCGCGCCGCAAGTGCTCATGCGAGTGTTGTGGCTTTTATTAGGAATAATTTAGTTATGTAAGGCGATCTCATTACTTTTGGGAAGTAAATGATAAATCATGAACGTTCAGGATTTATTAGCGTCTTTAATTAAGTATGTAAAAGGAAAAGTTTGGAAACCTTGTGTATCCGTACGCGTTATGTACGTATGTGCATATAGCACAAACTTGACTATATATCGCATAACACGTCTCTCTCTATATATGCTTGCAGACTGTGCTACTACTATTACTTACGTACATGCAAATGCACGTTTTAACATTACTGTGCGGTTTCTGTAAAAGTAGAAAAACAGCACTAGTCAAGCTTGTGAAACGATTCAATGCAAAAGATATGCAAAAATGCTCATTTGATTGTTTACTTTTAGTTTCCTTCTCTGTGGTTATTTCTCTATCATACTTTGTACGGAGTATCTCACTGGCCGGGAAGGCATGCAAATTCCCAAACCGCTTTGTACACCCTGTATCGAATTTTTTGCCTAACAAGTTATGTCGTGCAATTGGAATTCCAACTTGAGTACTACTACTAGGAGTACTAGGGGCTAGTTCTTTTAGGCTTGTAGATTAGTAATCCCATAACTACTACCTCCGTCCTGGTTTATTAGTCCCCATTGTAAACTGTGTCAAATTTTGACCATAAATTTAACTAATGAAATGGTTATGCATGTCACAAAAAATTATATAACTTTTGTTGACATGCACTAACATTTTCTCAGTTAAATCTTTGGTCAAAATTTTGCACAAATTACAATGGTAACTAATAAACCAGGACGGAGGTAGTAGTTTAGAAGCCCAAATGAATGAGTGAGGCGCCTTATGTTACTTTCCACTGTGACTAGTCTTATGGGAAAAGTTGGGGAAGAGACGGCTTATTTTTTAAGCCGCCAAAAGAACTGGCCCTAGGAGTAGTAGCTAGGGATACTAGGAGTAGTATCTAGGGATCGAGTGTGCGAGATGAACCGGGAAAAGTAAATACAGTGAGATGAAATGCAAAAAAGACAGAGGGATGTGATGGTTGCTTGTTCGTTTATTTTACCACGCCACTTATTACTGGGAGTGGTGGGGTTTTGTGATATGACGGCTTTACTGCCATGCCACGAGCGGGTGAGACTCCCATGCAGTGCCGCCCTCTACACTAGTACTACCTCAGTCATGGTTTATTAGTCCCCCATGTAATTTGACTGAAGATTTAACTGACAAAATATTAGTGTGTGTCAACAAAAACTATATCATTGGATTCATATTTGAACATAGTTTTCAATGATATAATTTATGGTTATATGCATGAGCATTTATCGTACTATATATAATGTTAATTAAATTTATGGTCGTACTATATATAGTAAAGTGCCTGTGCGTTGCACGAAACAGTGAGATGCATTGATCGGGGAGTTGTTTATTTTGACAAAGTATGTGGGGGTCATCTCATGTGTAATGAGTATCGATAGGTTTCTTCGGATATTATTTCTTCTCTAGAGCTCACAAACATCCGAGTGAATAGTAAATGTAGGCTAAATAGATAAAAAAGTATCTTTTGCAAACAAAAGTGTTCAACTATTCAACCTGCATCCAAAACTTGTGAAGAAATAACACTTATTGTGCTTTGCAAGAAATGATCTTTAAGAATTAGTTTTTGAGTATCGTTTTTTTTTATTTTTTTCTAGACCACCATGAATGTACTCCCTCCATCTAGGTAAATAAGTCATCTTAGGTTATGCATCGTGACCAAGAAGGAGGGGGAAACGATTGAACTTAATGTTTATTTGCTAATTAATAGCATCACAAGCAATTAACTAACTAATGCATGTCGTGTTTGGTAGTCTTGATTCGTTGAAAACATGCATGCCCCACATCTCTTATTGGTTGATATGTTAAGAAACAAGAAATGTGGTGGGAGTTAATGCACCGCGCCTAAGTGTTTTGGGATTATTTGGTTTTCGTAAGGTGACTTAGAGCGAGTATAATAAGGTACAGGCTGTAAGAAGTTAAGTAATATTTCTAATTCTTAGTTGGAGGAGAGAGTATTGGAGAGAGAATGTAAGCAGGATCTCATGCAAGAGCCAGCTGCAGCACGTGCTCCTAGGCACTATGTGAGAGTGGAAAGTAGGTCATGTATTAATAAAGTAGTACATAATGTCAACTATTTTTTTCTAGACCACCATTAATGACAGCGGATTTTCAATTTGGAATGTTATACACTAGATCATCATGCATATCAGATTTTCTTGCATTTTGCCGATCCTAGAAATTTCACGCAACTCAAGGACCCTCGGAGAGAGTTGGAGATTTCGTTATTTTCATATTTGAGTCTTCTCAAATTTTGAAGAAAGGATCATTGGTTTTGTCGGAGTTTCATTTGCCTTTTATTTGGATAGGGAAAAATGCGCGTTTTAAAAATTTGCATTTTAGGCCCGGAGAAAAGTTCATTTTGTTCGACTCATTTTTAGGAGTCGGGGAAAATTGACTTTAGAAGTTTTGGAGTTTGTTTAGATCTCTTTTCTGTTTTTTTTGCGCGCAAAACCGTTTAAAAAAACTGTAGCACCTTGGGCCAATGCCCAAGCCAAGCCGCCGGCCAGGGCCAAGTCCCTCCCCTCGCGCGCGCGCCCAGGCCAGGGAGCCGCCGCCGCCTAGGAGTCCTTCTAGGACTCCGTTTGCGTTTTTTAGGACTCTTTTCTTTCCTTCTCCTACTCTATTTCTTGTTCCCTTCCCCAAGTAATCTCTCCCCTCACCTATATAAATACCCAAGCACCCCCCCCCCCCCTCTAAACATCACATCAAACACCAAAACCCCAAGCCTCCACCGCGCCTCACCCCGCGCCGCGCCCCTTGCCCCGCGCCGCCGCCGCCCAACGCCGCCGTTCGCCGGAGCCTCGCCGAGGTACCGCGCCACGTCTCTTTTCTTTTCCCTCGAATCGGTTTTCTTCTAAATCGTTCCGGTTCTTTTTCTTATCTTTCTGATACTTTTCTTCTCTAAACCGTTCCGGTTTTCTAGATCGGTTTTTTGTTCGGTTTTCTTTTCCGAAACCCTCAATCGGATTCGTTTTCTTTTCCGATTTAGTTGCCTCGAGACCGTTCGCCGGACCGTTCGTCCTAACGAACGTGATCACCGGATTCTTCTAGGTTAACGAACGTCTGTTCGTTTAACCGTTCTTCTTTTCCTTTTCGTCGGATTTATTCCGCGATCGCGATCTCACATCTGATCTTCTTTCTAGTCTATCTTCTCGTTCGTTTATCGAAATCAGGTGATTCAAGCACCTGGAGTTTCGTTTCGAAACCGCCGTTCTGACTAATCAACTTTAACTAAGTTTTGCTACGGTAAAATTTGACCTAGTTTCAACTTGCTAGAACCGAGTTGTTTTCTTTCGCCGTTTGCTTTCAGTTTCTTTGTTCGGTTCTTTCTTTATTTCTTTGCAACCGGAGTTCTTAAGTTGAACTATCTGGTTCGATCTTTTGTTCGAGTTTTACCTGTGCATTAGATGAGTACTTATTGTATGCTTGTTGTTTGTCTGCGATAGATTACCCGGATTGCGCCGCCTGTTACTTCGAATCTCTAGGACTCGCGGATCATCAGCAAGGCAAGTAACACTTTGATCATACCTTTTCTACAACCCAGTTTTATTGCATTAGATCCATCCTCACACATTGCATGATTAGGATCTAATTAAATTGTGGGATGGGAAGTAGATGAGGTAGTACCTATTACCTGTTTATTATGAAACCTTTGGGAGTTACTTCTACGTTTGCTTATTATGCCATGCTATGCTAGTAGACGTGGATTGGGTGAGTGATATCCATGACAGATGTGAGATTGATAATTTTAATGGTTTATCTAAGGTGTCAACTTAAACACACATCTGGGTGGATTGAGGCACCTGATGTCTATCGGGACTTGCCTGTTTTATTTCGGACCGCCACCCAGGCTCAAAGGGATTATAAGATATTTCATGCTAAATACTTATGTGTGCAGCCACAAGCCAATATGGGCTCTGGCATAGTTGACTAAGTCGTGCGAACTCTTATAGGGGTAGACTAGCAGATGTAGGGGATGTAGGTGGTACGGTCTACTCCATCGTAAGGTGCTAGCGCTTCTGAAAGACTATGTCTCGGTCATCCGTTTCTCAAACACCATGTAGTGCGAGAAATCCAACGGAGGCGATCGAGTCTTGTGGGGAAAAGTGCGCAAACCTCTATAGAGTGTAATAAACTAATCATGATTAGTCGTGTCCCCGGTTATGGACAATCTTCAGTATCTAGTACTTGAATATCATGTGAATCTCATCATTGTTACTTCTAAGTTAATATTGTTGGGTTATTGATGACTACTTTTAAATGGGATTGAGAATGCTGTCAACCATTCTCAATGTTTAACAACCACCATGATAGTTAAATAAATTTATTCCTTTGCAGTAGGGAAAAACTGGCTTTACGCAAAAACAGTAACCATAGAGCTTTCCACCAGCCAAATATGCATATAGTTTAGCAGTTACATTCCATTACTCTCTATGTGTTACTTTGCCAGCATATTCCATGTGCTGACCCGTTTCAGGCTGCAACGTTAATGTTGCAGACTTTTCAAACAACGATTAAGGTGCTTTTAGGTCGTGGTTCTATACTCAGTGATGCCGTTGGAGTTGATGGACCCATTTATCTTCCAAGTCTTCCGCTGTTATCGATATTAGATGGCCTTAAGCCATATTATTGTAATAAGTTCTCTTCGGAGACACCGATGTAATAAGTGTGTGATTGCCACTCTGCTATAAATCCTTCGATGTACTGTGTGGTGTCAGCATTACTGATCCAGGGATGACACCGGAGCACAGTAGACTTGATCCATTCGGGTCGGGTCGCCATAGAGATGGTATCAGAGCACACGCTGACTATAGGACACGATCACTAAGTTAAAGCCATAGGTCACTATTCTCTCCTCATTTTCTAACTCCTCATCTTTTCTACTCTTTAGGATGAAGGACGCAAAGATTAAGTACGCTCAACCGGATGAAGGCACACCTTTTGGATTTCACTTGAAGGAAGTCACCAAGTACCTAAACATTGGATTACCAAGTTTCACGGGAACTTTCAACGCCACTTTGCCTGAAGAGGAGCGCTGGAAGATTCAAGCTCACGTTCCGGGAAGGACATTCGCGCCAATCACAAAGCCCACAGATAGTGTTTTCAATGCACCAACTTGGAGTCTAGGAAAGAGCATGGCCGCCCATATCACCATAGGACGCATTGGAGAAGTTTATCAAGAAGACCTCAAGGACACTATCTACCAGATTTGCGGACGCCGAGATGAACAATGGGAGTTAGTCACCACCAAGAAGGATAGATCCATTGTAGCTTTTATCCAGGAGTTAAACCAGCACATTCGACGCCACGAGAACCAGATGTGCAATGATATGATGGAGTTGAAGAATGCGAAGACAAGGATGATCGAGCTAGAAGGAGAACTAAAGGCTACACGCAAGGACTACATGGACGAGATCGTAGCTCTAGCAAGACACAACGTCGATCTTAAGCAAGAGATTGAAGAACTCAAGAGGGAGTTAGCATCCAGGAAGGAAGACATGTACATTGCATGTCCGTACAATTACATCATCATCGACGACACCGATTCGGATCCAAGTGAACCTGACCTTGACGACGAAGCTAGAGCGGGCATCATGGAGTCTTCCATCGGTTCAAATTTCTAGATGACCACCAACTATTAGTAGTATTTCCAACATGTAAACACTATAGTTCAAGCACTTTTGCGATAGCTAGATCGATTGTAAGCCCTTGTTTGATTGAATGAAGTGATTTTGTGTGAATTTGATCATGTGCATTGGGGTAGTGTTTTCTCTTTAGACCTCATTCTATTCTTATATCTCATCTTTTCTAAAACCCTCAGATGCCTCCGAGACGTGACAATGGATTTCCACCGGAGCTTACTCAGTTGATCCAACAGCAGAATCCGTTGATGCAGATGTTAGTTCAGAATCAGTAGAACAACAACAACAACAACAACCCACCACCACCACCACCTGTTGACCACTTAGCCCGTTTCCTTAGGCTAAATCCGCCGGTGTTTTCTAGTAGCATCGAGCCGATAGTAGCAGACGATTGGCTCCGTAAGATAGGAAGGGAGTTGACCATTGCAGGATGCACGGATGGTGAGAAAGTGAAGTTTTCCGCACATCAGTTAGAAGGACCCACGACAGCATGGTGGGAGAATTTCACAGCCACCTTCCCAGTTGACACAGTCACATGGGATTAGTTTCAGCAAACTTTCCGCACTGCACATGTTTCAGCAGGAGCCATGGCCATGAAGAAGCGTGAGTTTCACAACTTACGCCAAGGAGGAAGGACAGTTGGCCAGTATGTTGACGACTTCAGCAAGTTAGCACGTTATGCCCGAGATGACGTTGCTACGGATGCAACCAAGCAGGAGAAGTTTCTGGAAGGATTGAATGATGAGTTAAGCATGCAGTTGATGGTAGCAAGTTTCAACAACTACTAGGAGTTGGTAGATCGTGCCATCATGATTGAAGGGAAGCAATAGCAAATTGAGAACCGCAAGAGGAAGTATGGACAGGGGAAGTATAACTCTGGAGCCCAGCAGAAGCCCCGTTTTACCCCTAAATCGGGATATCAGTTTCAGCATACCCATGGAGGAAGTAGTTCGCACAACCACAATGGCCACAAGAATGGTAATGGGAATGGAGGAAGCAACGGCCAGAACCGGACCACCCCATCAACCCCATCTAAGAGAGACCTGAGTCAAGTCACCTGTTTCAAGTGTTCCAAGACCAGACATTATGCCAATGAATGTCCTGAAGGCCAGAATGGAAATGGCAATGGAAGCTCAGGGAAGAAGCCGAACCCTTTCAATAGGGGATAGGTGAACCACGTTAGCGTGGAGGAGGTTGAAGATCAGCCTGATGCAGTGATCGATAAGTTTTTGGTTAAGTCATTTACCGCACTCGTTCTTTCCGATACTGGTGCATTGCATTCCTACATATCAAGGGGATTTGTGGATAAATATAACCTGCCAACCCAAGCCCTTAGGTCACCCATGTTAGTAAGCTCACCAGGAGCGGAGTTTATGGCTAGACGATGGTGTGATCGGTTACCATTAAGGATTGGTAACTATGTTTTTCCCTCAGACCTAATAGTATTGGAATCTCAAGGATTGGATGTGATATTAGGCATGGATTGGTTATCAAAGTATGAAGGGAATATTGATTGTGCTAGTAAGTCAATTTTGCTTACCACACCAGAAGGAAGAAGGATCAAGTATGTATCCCGGCATGTGCCAAATAGGACACAAGTAAATTGCCTGACAGGAGTCGTGCAGGAGGAAGTACCAGTGGTAAAGGATTTTCCTGATGTATTTCTAGAAGAGTTGCCAGGCATGCCACCGGATAGAGACATTGAGTTTTTTATTGAGTTATTGCTAGGCACTGGACCAATATCAAAGAGACCGTATAGGATGCCAGCAAAAGATTTGGTACAAATTAAGAATCAGATTAAGGAGTTACTGGAGAAAGGTTACATTCGCCCAAGTTCTTCGCCTTGGGGATCACCCGTACTTCTAGTGGAGAAGAAGGATGGATCATTAAGGATGGTTGTTGATTATCATGGATTGAATGAAGTAACCATCAAGAACAAGTACCCACTGCCAATGATAAATGATCTGTTTGATCGTTTGCAAGGAGCTAAAGTGTTTTCCAAGATCGATTTGCGATCAGGGTACCACCAGTTGAAGATCCGAGAGAAGGATATACCTAAGACAGCATTCACCACAAGATATGGACTATATGAGTATACCGTTATGTCATTTGGATTGACTAACACACCTGCCTATTTTATGAACATGATGAACAAAGTGTTTATGGAGTTTCTGGATAAGTTCGTCGTAGTGTTCATTGATGATATCCTGGTTTATTCAAAGAATGAAGAACAGCATAAGGAACATTTGCGTTTGGTTTTGGAGAAACTAAGGGAACATCAGTTATATGCCAAATTAGCAAATGTGAGTTTTGGTTGAAGGAAGTAGGATTCCTCGGACACGTTATATCCGGAGAAGGGATAGTAGTTAACCCCACAAAGGTTGAGACTATAACCAAATGGGAAGCACCAACGATAGTTGGAGAGATCCGGAGTTTTCTTGGACTCGCAGGATACTATCGGAGATTCATTGAGAATTTTTCAAAGATTGCGAAGCCTATGACGGAGTTGTTGAAGAAGGATACCAAGTTCAATTGGACTGAGGAGTGTGAGGCTAGTTTCCAGGAGTTGAAGAAACGTTTGGTTACCTCACCGGTATTGATTTTGCCAGATCAGACCAAGGATTATGAGGTGTATTGCGACGCTTCACGTCGAGGACTTGGAGCAGTGCTTATGCAGGAAGGAAGAGTTGTTTCGTATGCTTCACGACAACTGAAGCCTCATGAGTTGAATTATGCCACACATGATTTGGAGTTAGCAGCCGTAGTGCATGCATTGAAGACGTGGAGACATTTCCTCATCGGAAATCATTGTGAGGTGTACACGGATCACAAGAGTTTGAAGTACATTTTCACGTAGAAGGAGTTGAATCTCAGACAAAGGAGATGGTTGGAGCTCATCAAGGATTATGATATGAGATTGCATTACCATCCCGGTAAAGCTAATGTAGTAGCTGACGCATTGAGCCGCAAGAGCCATGTAAATACGATAATGACGGGAAGTATACTAAAGAAGTTAGCAGAAGACCTTCGTGAACTAAGTTTGGAGATAGTTCCGAAAGGCTATGTAGCAGCATTGGGGATTCAGTCAACATTGATGGATAAAATCAGAGAAGCTCAGAAATCTGACAAGGAGATTGCTGCTATAAAGGAGAAACTAAGCAAAGGAAAAGCAAAGGGATTTCGTGAGGATGAGCACGATACCCTATGGTTTGAGGACCGTGTTTATGTGCCAAATGACCCAGAGATCAGGAAGTTGATTTTGCAAGAGGCACATGATTCACCATATTCGATTCACCCAGGAAATACCAAGATGTATTTGGATTTGAAGGAACATTCTGGTGGACTGGAATGAAGAAGGATATTGCAGGATATGTAGCAGTTTGTGACGTATGTCATAGAGTAAAGGTAGAACATCAGAAGCCAGCCGGATTGTTACAACCATTGCCGATACCCGAATGGAAGTGGGATAAGATAGGCATGGATTTTATCACAGGACTACCCAGGACGAAAGCAGGATATGACTCGATATGGGTAGTAGTTGATCGTTTGACGAAGGTAGCACATTTCATCCCAATTAAGACCACTTACACCAGTGCTAAGTTGGCAAAGATATACATGACTAGGATCATTTGTTTGCATGGAGTTCCGAGGAGTATCGTATCAGATAGAGGAACCCAATTTACCTCAAAGTTTTGGAATCAGTCGCATGAAACTTTAGGAACCAGGCTAGAGTTCAGCACCGCTTTTCATCCGCAGACAGATGGACAGACCGAGAGAGTCAACCAGATTTTGGAAGATATGCTGAGAGCTTGTGCACTAGATTATGGATCTAGTTGGGACGATAATTTGCCGTATGCGGAGTTTTCTTATAACAACAGTTACCAAACCAGTTTGAAGATGGCACCTTTCGAAGCTTTATACGGAAGGAGGTGCAGGACACCGTTTTCATGGGACGAAGTTGGAGACCGTCAATTCTTTGGACCAGATTTGATTAAGGAGTCTGAACAGAAGGTGAAGTTGATTCGCGATAGGCTCAAGGTAGCCCAATCTAGGCAGAAGAGCTACGCAGATTCCAAACGCAAGGAGACAGTTTACGAAACCGGAGACAGAGTGTATCTCCGAGTATCCCCACTTCGAGGAGTTAAGCGCTTTGGAGTTAAGGGAAATTAGCACCGCGTTTCGTTGGACCATATAAGATCTTGCAACGTATGGGAGAAGTCACGTATAAGTTGGAATTACCAGAGGGACTGTCAGGAGTTCATGACGTATTCCATGTTTCTCAGCTAAAGAAATGTCACGCCGAGATGGCAGAGATACCGCTAAGAGATACAGTGCCGCTTGAAGCAATTCAGTTGAAGGATGACTTAACATATGAAGAGAAACCAGTCAAAATTCTCGATTATGCCAGCAGAGTTACTCGCAACAAGGTTATCAAGTTTTGCAAAGTTCAGTGGAACCACCACACAGAGGATGAAGCCACCCGGGAGAGAGAAGAAGATTTGCTCAAGGACCACCCTCACCTATTTTCTAGCCAACCCGAATCTCGAGGGCGAGATTCATCTTAAGGGGGGTAGGTTTGTAACATCCCAAATTTTCAATTTGGAATGTTATACACTAGATCATCATGCATATCATATTTTCTTGCATTTTGCCGATCCTAGAAATTTCACGCAACTCAAGGACCCTCGGAGAGAGTTGGAGATTTCGTTATTTTCATATTTGAGTCTTCTCAAATTTTGAAGAAAGGATCATTGGTTTTGTCAGAGTTTCATTTGCCTTTTATTTGGATAGGGAAAAATGCGCGTTTTAAAAATTTGCATTTTAGGCCCGGAGAAAAGTTCATTTTGTTCGACTCATTTTTAGGAGTCGGGGAAAATTGACTTTAGAAGTTTTGGAGTTCGTTTAGATCTCTTTTCTGTTTTTTTCTGTGCGCGAAACAGTTTAAAAAAAACTGCAGCGCCTTGGGCCAAGGCCCAAGCCAAGCCGCCCGCCAGGGCCAAGTCCCTCCCCTCATGCGCGCGCCCAGGCCAGGGAGCCGCCGCCGCCTAGGAGTCCTTCTAAGACTCCGTTTGCATTTTTTTAGGACTCATTTCTTTCCTTCTCCTACTCTATTTCTTGTTCCCTTCCCCAAGTAATCTCTTCCCACACCTATATAAATACCCAAGCACCCCCCCCCTCCAAACATCACATCAAACACCAAAACCCCAAGCCTCCACCGCGCCTCACCCCGCGCCGCGCCCCTTGCCCCGCGCCACCGCCCTGCGTCACCGCCGCCGTTCGCCGGAGCCTCGCTGAGGTACCACGCCGCGTCTCTTTTCTTTTCCCTCGGATCGGTTTTCTTCTAAATCGTTCCGGTTCTTTTTCTTATCTTTCCGATTCTTTTCTTCTCTAAACCGTTCCGGTTTTCTAGATCGGTTTTTCGTTCGGTTTTCTTTTCCGAAACCCTAGATCGGATTCGTTTTCTTTGCCGATTTAGTTGCCTCGAGACCGTTCGCCGGACCGTTCGTCCTAACGAACATGATCACCGGATTCTTCTAGGTTAACAAACGTCTGTTCGTTTAACCGTTCTTCTTTTCCTTTTCGTCGGATTTATTCCGCGATCGCGATCTCAGATCCGATCTTCTTTCTAGTCTATCTTCTCGTTCGTTTATCGGAATCAGGTGATTCAAGCGCCTGGAGTTTCGTTTCGAAACCGCCGTTCCGACTAATCAACTTTAACTAAGTTTTGCTATGGTAACATTTGACCTAGTTTCAACTTGCTAGAACCGAGTTGTTTTCTTCCGCCGTTTGTTTTCGGTTTCTTTGTTCGGTTCTTTCTTCCTTTCTTCGCAACCGGAGTTCTTAAGTTGAACTATCTGGTTCGATCTTTTGTTCGAGTTTTACCTGTGCATTAGATGAGTACTTATTGTATGCTTGTTGTTTGTCTGCGATAGATTACCCGGATTGCGCCGCCTGTTACTTCGAATCTCTAGGACTCGCGGATCATCAGCAAGGCAAGTAACACTTTGATCATACCTTTTCTACAACCCAGTTTTATTGCATTAGATCCATCCTCACACATTGCATGATTAGGATCTAATTAAATTGTGGGATGGGAAGTAGATGAGGTAGTACCTATTACCTATTTATTATGAAACCTTTGGGAGTTACTTCTACGTTTGCTTATTATGCCATGCTATGCTAGTAGACGTGGATTGGGTGAGTGATATCCATGACAGATGTGAGATTGATAATTTTAATGGTTTATCTAAGGTGGCAACTTAAACACACATCTGGGTGGACTGAGGCACCTGATGTCTATCAGGACTTGCCTGTTTTATTTTGGACCGCCACCCAGGCTCAAAGGGATCATAAGATCTTTCATGCTAAATACTTATGTGTGCAGCCACAAGCCAATATGGGCTCTGGCATAGTTGACTAAGTCGTGCGAACTCTTATAGGGGTAGACTAGCAGATGTAGGGGATGTAGGTGGTACGGTCTACTCCATCGTAAGGTGCTAGCGCTTCTGAAAGACTATGTCTCGGTCATCCGTTTCTCAAACACCATGTAGTGCGAGAAATCCAACGGAGGCAATCGAGTCTTGTGGGGAAAAGTGCGCAAACCTCTGCAGAGTGTAATAAACTAATCATGATTAGCCGTGTCCCTGGTTATGGACAATCTTGAGTATCTAGTACTTGAATATCATGTGAATCTCATCATTGTTACTTATAAGTTAATATTGTTGGGTTATTGATGACTACTTTTAAATGGGATTGAGAATGCTGTCAACCATTCTCAATGTTTAACAACCACCATGATATTTAAATAAATTTATTCATTTGTAGTAGGGGAAAACTGGCTTTACGCAAAAACAGTAACCATAGAGCTTTCCACCAGCCAAATATGCATATAGTTTAGCAGTTACATTCCATTACTCTCTATGTGTTACTTTGCCAGCATATTCCATGTGCTGACCCGTTTCGGGCTGCAACATTAATGTTGCAGACTTTTCAGACGATGATTAAGGTGCTTTTAGGTCGCGGTTCTATACTCAGTGATGCCGTTGGAGTTGATGGACCCATTTATCTTCCAAGTCTTCCGCTGTTATCGATATTAGATGGCCTTAAGCCATATTATTGTAATAAGTTCTCTTCGGAGACACCGATGTAATAAGTGTGTGATTGCCACTCTACTATAAATCCTTCGATGTACTGTGTGGTGTCAGCATTACTGATCCAGGGATGACACCGGAGCACAGTAGACTTGATCCATTCGGGTCGGGTCGCCACACTTGGTAATGCATATGACCAGGTGAACCTCCTTGGAGTCCCCATGCATCATCTTGGGGTGAAAATCATACCAGGCGTCTTCCATGTCCACATTGTCGGGAACGGAGCAGCTCGACACAGTCCCAGTCAGCGTGATGGAGACGGCGTGGGCACCCTTGTACTTCAGAGGGGTAGTAACAGTGAGCACGCACCCATACACCAACCTCGTGTTAGCGTCAGCGGTGTTGCCCCTGACGCACACTACAGAGACGAGGTGGCGGCCTGCGCGGGCCTTGCCGGTGCCCACGGCCAACAGGAAGATGTTGTCGTACTCCTCCATGACTAGCAGGCGGCGGTGATCCTCCAGCGACTCTGGCACGGCGAACGGGTAGCACGTCTCGTACTTGATGTTCACCACCGTGGTCCAGTAGTGATTGACAGACGGTGTCGTGAGGTGATGCACGAGGCTCGCTGGCGAGCCCTCAAATGGCGGCGTGCACTCATAGCAATAGCAGGGCGCATGCGCGCATCTAGAACTATGCTCCACCAGCAAGTGTTGGTCGGCGTACCTCTCGCAGCCGAAACTCTTGTAGACGCAGGGCAACTTGCAGGCATTGACTAGGCCGTCCATGAAACGGGAGTGGCTGGAGGGGACGCTGCGCCCGCC
This sequence comes from Triticum monococcum, assembly GCA_034509565.1. NCBI lineage: Eukaryota > Viridiplantae > Streptophyta > Magnoliopsida > Poales > Poaceae > Triticum > Triticum monococcum. The sequence continues at coordinate 453,921,572 of CM067847.1, forward strand.
GAATGGAGCGCAGGAGGGAGTGGCTGTAGGGGAAGTTGCGCCTGCCGAATGGAGTGCAGGAGTAGCATACAAAGAAGTAGATGGTGTCCTTACTAGTACTCCCTAGATTAAAAAAACAGAGTTGGTGATGATGGTGTGCCTGCCATCCTGCAATATAGGTCGTCTGATCTATATCTGACGGATAGGAAGGAAATTATGGCAATTTTGCAAAAAGATACACACACCCCTCTCCACATTTCCAAATAAGGCCTTGCCTTGTTCATCCTTATCTCCCACAACCTCATTGCTGAGCAATTAAAAAAGGAAGTCTCTGGAACAATCTGGCATGGTAGCCGCTGCCGGCGCCGTATCCCCATGCCTCCGCCCAGTCCGACCACCACTCACCACCACGCCCCACTCCTCCTCTCCTTATCTCTCATCTTTCTCGAGATATCATTTTTTTTCGATGAAATTCTTGAGATACAATTTTTCCGATGAAATTCTCGAGATATCATTAGTTTTTACACATGGGATTACTCCTGCATGGGTTAATCACAACAGGTGTTTTGTAAAAAAATGCACCTTGATGTTTCGTGCAATGCACGGGCATCTTGCTAGTTCGCATATAATTCCAAACACCACATAGACACGTTCTTTGACCATTTTACAACTATGTTAGTATCATTGTTAATGGTCAGGCGGTGCAAGTTATAGCCCTGGGTGTTTTAACCTTTTTTTAGTAATGATATCTGGCGATTGTTCGCCATGAGCCCAATACTGGCGAATCCCACATAACTGTCAGATTTCCATCCGGCAGTGGCCTATTTTTAAGCCATAGTATTTGACAAAACCGCCACCCTTACACACGTACTGTAACTGCGTCGCAGGCGTTTGCAACTGCCAAGTCTCCCAGTGAACGTTTTGTTGGGGATTGGAGTTAGCACCGATGGCGGTTCGTAGTCGTTCCACGCTCGGGCATTGAAGCTTGTAACTATTTTAGAATATACTACTCCTTCGGTGCTAGCAGTAGAGCAGAGTCCTACTCCACTATATGAAAACTAGGGCATGGTAGTAGGTACTATAGGGAGTACTAGCACTGTGATCACTCAAGCAAGTTGTCTGGCATCTATATGACCCTATGCTACTGGGATGTGTCTCATAAGTCAAGCAGCTACTGTTGTCATCATCACATCTCCACTTCCTGCAGCACATATTCGCTTCTCCATCCTCGTCCGCACATGATCGTCCAATCTTCCATCCCCGCTAAGGCGCCTCCCCCCTCTTCCGAGACCCAAGCACTAACAATGGCAGAACCGAGCAGCGTCCGTCGAAAGAGTGGCTGGGATTTGCTCCCCACAGAGGTAATCAAGCTCATTGTTTCGCGTGTGGACAATCTCAGTACCATGCCACTCGCCCCGTGCTCGTCGGGGCTATACCGTTTACTCAAAGCCCTCAAGCCGGAGCTTAGGCCGGAGCTTTTTAAGCCAGCTCCTTGCTTGCCGATGCCACCTGATCTTCAGAAATGGCGTGTCATGCAACATAACTATCATAGGGTGGCGAGCATCAATCCCCTCGACTGCGATCCGATCCCCGTCACCCTCAACTACATTAACGGTATGTACTGGGTCGACATGAACACGTCTTGGATGGTTCTCGTCGACGGTCGCGGCAGCTGGATGCTCGTGGAGGCCTACACCATGTGATTGATCCCCCTTCCTTCAATTAACACTACATGCTTTGGCACCGTGGCCTAGAATACTTGGAATCTTACAGTAGCCAACATGAGACCAAGTTTGATTTGCTCAAGGTTGTAATCTGCCAAGTGCCCACAAGATTTGTGAACTATAAAGACTTTAGGCTAATTGCGTTCTTCAACCGCGGTCTGGCCTATCTGACAGGTCACTGCGGTAAGTGGATAAATCTACACGTCCATTGCAGGATCATACATCCACCATGGTTCTCTGATGCCATTGAACACAAGGGCTTCATTTACATTGTGGACTCCTTCTATGGCTGGACGTATTGCTGGCCTACTCTAGTCATTGCTACAAACGGCTGTTACAATAGTATGTTACTTTCCTATGATATCATGATGGCTTGCTTATATTAATGTCAACATTTACTGAAAAATATTCATGCTCATAAATGCTGTTCTTAAGATTGACTACAGTACGAGCCCTTTTTTATTTGACTCCAACTTGATATTATGCTATAGGCCGCTTGGTGTCCCTACCCTTCCTAATCCTAGAACCTTTCAAAGAAAAGCGGCATGACAGTTGCAGGTGGTTCCTGACTCGATCAGACGATGGTGAACGATTGATGATCGTTCGCATGTACCAGACGTGTTGTTTCGCGGAATACAGTCATAATCACTGCAAGGTCTTTGAGCAGGATCCCAGCTTCTCTAGGCCTTCAGGAATTTTTGACAAGAGGTTGGTAAGTAGCCTTGGTACATGCTCTTTGTTTCTAGGACTGAATTATCCAATTAACCAGGAGATAACCGACGACAAGAATCATGATGGCAGAGCGGTTTCGCTCATCGGGCAAAACTGTGTGTACACAGCGTACCATGCGTCTCTCCATGCACCATATCCTGATATGTGCGGCCACGCTCTATAGCCCAAAGTAGGAGAGAGGGTCGCAAGTATTGGACTTCGACCTGTTGGCCGGAGTTTTCCCCGTCAGGCACCCATCTGGCAAGCCGTCAGCCAATCTCCATAGCTTAATAAATAGTAACGTCTAACTGAGCCAGTTTGTTAGATGCGTACACTTGGTGTAGTAGGATCTTTATTTAGTATGATGCATACACTTGTTCTTTTTTGGTAGCCCTTTTGTAATGATGGCTGACGTTTGGTTTGGAAGAGAGAGCTGTGTCTTTACTCTTCTGGCCTACTTACTGCTTATGTTGCACCCCCAGCCCTGGTTGTTGTTGCTGCTGTTTTCAATGTACACAGTAGTATATTTCATCTCTTGGTTGAATAAATTTGTTGTTAGAACGACAAACACAATGTTTTGGAAGTCGTTGCACGGTCCGATCCTTTCGTGCCCCGTACTAGCACATACTATTTTTGGTACGGAACACATTTTTCACTTGTCGATAACATACAACCCACTGATGAAGGCCCAATACAGGAGCCCATAATTAACTGGAAGGGAGGCTCTCACATGAATCCGGCCCAGGTACATGCTCATGGTCCCCTAAACATAAATAAGTAAATAAATAAAGCTAAATGCTCATTCACCAGTTCTTTAAATTCACGATTTGAAAAGTCAAATTTTAATAGTAGGATATTATTTCCTATGAGAGTGTCATTACATCCAGTCGATATTATTCTTAGGCAAAGATAGCGACCAGTTTTTTTCTCCCACCATTTTCTTCTTGCAACCAGCGGACCCATGCAAATCGTAGTCAACGTCGTAAATAGTTCCGGTCCATTATTATTATTTGATAAGAATGCCCAACCCAGCCCAACACATTGGCGACACCACTTTATCCCAGGGCTTCTGAATGTGCTCGGCTTCACACCTCAAGAAGAAAATTTTCTAAAAAAAACCTCAAGAAGAAAAAAGGTGCTCCACAACATTTTACAATAAGTTTTAGCCATATAAAATTAATTCTTATAATCCAACATAATGAGTGTTTGGGTCTGACCGGTCCAGCCGCCAAAACCAAACCTGCGACAGTGGGAGCGCCTGTTCCTGCCTTCTATGGCTGGTTTGCCGTGCATGCATCACCACCTTGTCATACACTGAAATGCTAGCCAGGCCATCCCTTTACTCTCCCCCACATCCTATTCTTCTCCGGCGATGGCAGCCTACCCTGCACCAGAACCAGTGAACCCTCGTACTCCCCTCCGCCTACGGCCATACTGTCGCATGTTCCCTGGCTCCTGTTCATTCCCGTCTGAGGCCTAGTCGTCGTCCTCTGCCTTGCTGTCCTCGTCGTGGCACCGCCGTCTGGCCCTGTCAACGTAGTGAATCGGGAGAGGACTGTAGTTGTGAGTATGATAGTACAGACCCACCAGGTCCACTCCTGAACATAAGCAAGCGCCTCTTTTACTACTCAGATGAACCCCTCATTTTTTACTCTAATCCACCCTACTGATATCTGGGACCCACATCATTGTCAATGTATAGTCAATTAACGACATAATTGCACAACTTTTTTTGACGATTTGTTTAGAGGAGCAGGCCATAAACTAGGTTGTGCGGTCTCTATGGCCCGTCTAACAACATGACCAGCTCAGCAGTTTTTTCTTTGGAGAAATAGGTAGCCCACTATTTCTTTTTGAAGAATACCCAAGCTAGGTCTATATGTTTCCAACTTACTCGGCTACAAATCTTTCAACACGAGCAGGGATGCATTCCGGCCTGGCCAAAGAGTATGGGCGGTATATCTTAAAAGTAATATGAAAGGGGTTGCAAATTCTAAAAAAATATTGCAAATGGGCAATTAGTTTCGTTTTTTGTTTTTGTTCTTCATTGATATTTTATATTTCATTGGATTTTAACATGACATAGTACTACTTTATTTTTAAATTTGTTTTAGTATGGCTACTAATTTTTGGATTAAGAATATTTTGTTACCCAGCAAAAATATGCGAATTTTTAAAATTTTGCATATTTTTAGTTCAAATTTTTAACCCTAGCACTAACCAGAAAATGCGCAGCAATTCTAAAAATAAAAATGGGCTGCAATAAATTCCATATGAATTAGTGTAACATCCCAAATTTTCAATTTGGAATGTTATACATAGGTCATCATATCCATATCATATTTTGTTTGCATTTTGGTTTTGGATCCTAGAAATTCTAAGCAACTTAAGGACCTACGGAGAGAGTTGGGGATTTCATTTATTTTCATATTTGAATTTTCTCGAATATTGAAAAGAGGATCATTTGGTTTTAATTATTCTCTCCAAAAATATTTCATATCAAAATATAAGAGAGGAGATAATATGACTTCTCCAAAATAAAAGAAATATTGGAGGAAAAATATTAAAATCAAATAAATATTTTTTTTGCATTTTATTGCTATTTTATTTGAATTAGAAAAATATGCATTTTTCGAAATTTCATTTTTAGGCCAAGAAAATGTTCACTTTGTTTTAAATATTTCATTTACACGGTGAAAATTATTTTTGCATTTTTAGATATTTTATAATTATTTAGGATTTTTCTTCGGCGGAAACTATTTTGAAAAACTCCCAGACCGAACTGGGCCGAAGCCCAGCCGGCCCGTCGCACGCCACCGCCTTCCCCCGCTCGCCCGCGTGACCAAGCCGGACTCCCTCCCCCTTTATATGTTGCAGCCGCCGCCCCCTCCTCTCCTCGTCCCGAACCCCGCCGCCGCGCCGCGCCGCAACCACCGCCGCCGCAGCCGCTGCCCCGTTGCGCCGCCCGCTGCCCCGCCGCGCCGCTCGCCCCGTGCCGTCGCCCGCCTCGCCGAGCCGCCACCTCGCCGGACTCGTGCCGCCACCATCGGATCCGAGCCGCCGTTGTTTTTTCAGTTTAGGTAAAAAAACCTAGTTCGGTTTTTTTATTTTATTAGATCGGTTCGGTTTTTCTTCGGTTTCGTTATTTAGCGAGCGTTCGCTCGTTAGTTCATTTTAAATGAACACGTACGTCCATTCGTCTCTGTTAGCGGACGTTCATCCGATAGATTTTTCTTTTTCTATTTATTTTCGGCCAGGGACCTACACGTGATTAGTTTTATCGTAGATTCACCCCTGATCTTCAAACCCTCGCCGTTTCTAAATTGTTCGTCCAAATCCAGTGAAACCAACGCCAAAATCTTCATCTCAAGCCCCTCTTTCTGTTTAATCAACTTGAACAAGGTTTTGACAATTTAAAATTTGGTTTCCAGCAGATTTGTTTTTGAA